>OW569407.1:79488247-80795633 GCA_937654795.1 Cistogaster globosa | reverse complement strand
ATCATTAACATTATTTAATGATATTTAATTACTCCCGTGTATGTTATACTATAAATGTAACATTTTAATCAGGGATTATATTTTTAGGAAATTTTATTTTGTTTAACTTACGTATTAATTTATTTTTCTTCTTTCATTTTCTTCCTATGAGGCACGTCGTTCTATGCGGCATTCTATACAATTTTTTTAAAAAGCGTGTATAAAAAAAATAGTGCGAAATTTGTAAAATTTAAGAAATGTTTCTCGCTTAATGTTTATATACAGCAAAATGTTGCTGTCAACAATTTTTTTCAACAACATAACAATATGAGCTGTATTTATTTGTTATCAAATTGTAAAAAACATCAAACAATGTTGCATATATAAGGGCAATATTACAACAAATTTCCTCTAAACCGTGGTATTGGCACCTGTGCTAGTTGTCAAGTCACTTTACCATTCTCGCAAATTTGAACCAAGTGCTTAGTTTTTTGTGAAAATTATGGTTTTATAACCTTCACCAAAGATGGAAAAAGGATATATTTTAGTTTGTCATTCCGTTTGTAATTTCTACAATAACCATTTCCGACCCCATAGAGTATATTTTCTGAGTCTTTATGCTTAGCAAAGTCGATTAAGCGATGTCTGTCTATCCGTCCGTGTTAGTGTTGAAATCAACTTTGCCAAGGCAATAGACAAGCGAGAGAAAATTTTTATACGCCAGTTAATCACAGTTTTAAAATCTTACTATTGAAAATTAGCAAGATCGGTCCATGTCTTTCGAGGCAGTAGGCAAAACACCACGCCTACCTCTTAATTTTTTATATCATTTTGAACAATAAAGCAACTCTTATCACAAAACTAATACACGAGGCGGTGTGAAAAAAATGGCGCTCATCCAGAGTTCAGAATTTTTCATTTATGACCATTCAATTTTAAACAATTTTTATATTTTTCATAAATGAGAATTCTACGATTTGTTTTTTATTTTTCACGTTGATAAACGAGCATCAAAAAATTGTCTGCCTGCGATTACACATGAATGTGCCTGTCTCTTTCATTTTTAAGTATTCATATATGAAAAAGTGAATAAGAAAAAATATCCCTATTATTCATACGTGATAAGGGATGAATAACATCATTCTCATTAATGCTACTTTTCAAAAACGAATGGGTTTTTTTTTCAGCGTTGAAAAGTTTTTATTTATGAGAATTAAAAAAGAGATCAATGAAATTTCTCATAAATGAGAAAAAAAATTATTTCTTTTTGACGGTCATTAACGACCAACAAAAAATTGTCTGCCTACAATTACATATGAATGTGTGTATTAGCATTGATACAGGTAAGGATGAAAAACAAAGAAAATCCGTATTATGTAAAACAAATTTTTAATAAAATTAAAAATATAAATTTAAAACAAAAAGACATTTATAACAAGCCTACGATACATTTCTATACATATTTTTTTACAAACATATTAATGTATATCTGCCTTTTTCCTTTTAGATTAAACAAATAAATAAAGGAATTGTTTTTTCTTTTAAAATAACTTATATAGAAACCTTTTTAAAGTTCTAAATAGATCCGAAATAGTAAACTATGATAACTAAAAAGTAAAATTTGTTCACCATATTACATTTTCCACGCCTGCAGTTGTGTGAAAAACAAATCAATTTAAAATGTACATGATTGAGAAGTGAACGCTTAATGAAAAATTTTTTATACGGTCTTTTCACTTATGAAAAGTTATCAAAATTTTTAATTCTCATAAATGAGCACTTGCGTGAAAAAAAAATATTTTCTCATTTTTTCACATTTGAATAGAAAGAAAAAAAATTAATCATCCCTCTGATGAATGAAAAAACCAAAATATTTTCTACCCTCTCACTCGTTTTTGAAAAGAAGCAACAAAAACTAAAATGTCTCACTGCTCTCTCATGTGTGAGAAGTGAGAGAGCATTTCGGTACTCTGCGCTCATCCATATGTTCCGAATTATGGGCTTCTGAACTTTTTATAGAAAAGTACGATTGTGCACCATATTTTTCAAAATATCAGTATAGGAATCGTTTAAAAGCTTTTAAAGAGATCTTTGAGGAAACTCTAAATTTTTTTTAATGCTTAATCCATTAAGACCGCTGGCATTTTTATGTAAAAGTTTACATATGTAGTACTTAAAATGGTTCTACTTTTATTTTAATTCTCTGTCATCCCAATACTTGCTTTTTTGAGTTACTTTACTAAACTAGATTTGTATAGATGATAACGGGTATAAAAGATTCGGCATAGCATTTTTACATGTTTTTACATAAACAAGTCTTCTCCTTAAGGTCATGGCACACTGTAGTTTTTGAAAGTTATATCTGAAAAAGTGCCAAGGATACGCATACAAAAATAGGATAGAGTGTATTAAAGAAAAATGTGTGAATAATTATTTTACAGATCTGTCCAATTTTTTAAAATAATAGTTTCTGTACAATCAAAAACTAATATTGATTTGTTTAATATTGTATCATCTAAACGTACTTTTTGCGACTTTCTTGTGAATGAAAAGTATTATAATTGAAGACTTGTTTACAAGTTAAAATTTTTTTTTATTAGTTTTAAATTCTTAGAAAACAAGCTACATAGTTTAGCCAAAAATTAATACAAATTAAAACAAAATGATTAATATTTCCAGCCAAAAACTTTAAGTAAATTGTCATTAATTGAATTATTCGTATTAAAAACTTTATTACTGAAAAACAATTTAGCTTTTGTAATTCTTTTTCTTCATATTTATCAAATATTTATTAATAACGAGCAGCTGCAGATTTGACAAAACGAAATAAACAACTGTTGAACATATTTATTATCATTTTAACTACTGTGTACGATTTACGCATTTTTTGCAGTTGTATTTTCGAACAACTAAATTAAAAATTACAAGTTCATTTGTATAACATTTAGCACGAGTCTTGTTAAAAAAAATTCTTGCCGAAATGCAAACATGAAACATAAAAATTTAACATAAAAATCTACATTTAGTTTTTGCTACAGTAAGGCAGGTTGTATTAAGTTTTTATATTTGAAGTTTGACTGGCTTTATCAAGGTAAAGTTATGTATTTAATAGACTCAGATATTGCTTGAATGTTGTTGTCTCTTAAGTTCGATTTTGTTTTTCTGGTTCATAATCGGTTGTCGAATTGGAGTTTGTAAATATTTTGGCATTGAAATGTCGAAGCTTTGGAATGGTATGTTCTTTATATTTATCTTTTTTTAAACACGCTATTATAAACATTAGCGTATATACGCCTGTCTGGTGAGATAGCCAGTGCCAGTCCCCAGCTTGTGGCTTAACTTTTAGCAAAATTTATTCCTTTTTAATGAAACACGCAGCACTTTTAATGTGTTATAGCCATTGAATAGTCAAATGTTAATGAAAACTTGCTTGTTCGTCGCTAAGTTATTGCTTAAAAAACATTTTGTTACAGTGAACATAATATGATTCATGTGACCATACCATATCAAGTTTTTCTTGTTTAAATATTACTATGGCAGCAAGTTAGAGCACTGTGAACAGCAAACATTATTGACCACTAAACCAGTTTTTCATGCTTTTTGTTGCTGAGTATTAAGTGTCGTACCAATGATAAAGGTGACTTTGCCCTGAGCATTAACAAAATTATTGAGATTTTAAATTTACTAAACAAAAAAAAAAAAAAAAAGCAAATGGCTTCAGGAAGTTATTAAAGTTGTGAACGGTTATATTGGGTTTTGTTTAAATTGTAGTCTCGCCGGTATAGCTTAATACGTTATAAGTTAATACAAGTCAAAAGCAAAAGGAAATTTTACTACAAAAGCGGTCTTGCCTGCTGTAGAGTAAAGAGATTTCAGATATTTAACCAAGCAATCGTATTCACTCATTCCTTGGTATTAAAGGTTCAATAACACAGCTGTTAAAAACTCTTCTCCAACATCGGTGAACAAGGCATCAATTGAGATTTTAGTGCAGTGGATTAATACCTTCAAACGACATGTGTAATACGATGCAAAAAATGCTGAGAATGTAGACATGAATAATTGAGGAACATATTTCTGCTATAAAACCAAGACTTGTCAATATGAAAGTGGACTTAATTTACATAATTATGACTCAACAACTGATATTTAAAAGAGATAATATATGAATTTAATAAAAGTAAGAAAGTCTCGACTCAAACACTATTTACTAGATTTATTTCTATTTAGAACTTTTAATACCAAGAAGACACTACCGCAGCTCTTAAAAATCACCAGTCTTCAAATTATCACCAGATCCAACTTAACGCAGCAAAAATACTTTTGACCAGTAAAAAATTATTTTCTGTCTGGTATGTAAAAATCTACCTGTCCCTCTTAGATTACTTACATATGAGTAGTTTACCATTTTTGTTTATTTGTCAAAAAATATAAATTTTGCTCTTGATATTAAAAACATGTTTTCATCTGTATCCCTTGGCTTTTCTTTTAATTACAGAGCGTAAGGAGACACAAGATATAAAATGGCAATAATAACAAAATTAAAATAATTTTTACTTTATCATACAAATTGTTCAAATACCACACTAATAGCATTGCATATATAACAGTCATTGAACTTAATATAACAGCTACATTGATACCGCCTTTATTCTCACTTCTTTAAATTTTAAAAATATTTTGGAAAACAATTTAATAAAATTGGCTTCAATAGACGTGTGATTATTCAATTTTCAAATTAAATAAAAAAGCTGAAAGCAAAGATAAAAATTAACTGAAATTTATACCACAGCCGATAGTGTACATTTTGAGGGTCACCAAAGACTAAAAAATATGAAAAAATGAGCTAAGAAATGTTCTCGACATATTTACGTTTTGCAATAGCAGACATATGAATTAGTGACTAAAATAAAATTATTGCATGCTTACGAATAATTTATAACAAATTAAATTTGCATAAATTATAATAAACAATGTGATTTGTTAAGTCAATTGATAATTATGTTTAAATTAAAATTATTATTTTTTTTACCATGGAAAGGAGGGCAATTAAATCGATATAAATCACACGTACTTAAAAAAAAAACAGTTTCATTTTACAGAAAGTTTGAAAATATAATGTTTATTTATTATTCATTATATAAAATGAACAAAATATTATTCAAATAATACACGTTAATACTCGTATTGTAGGCAGCATTCATATGTATGTACGAAAGAGAACAACTGTTTTGCGTAAAAAACACCTCAGTGACCGCAACTAGTGAAAAGGGAAAATTCCTAGTTCAGAAATATTAGAACAAATTGTTAAAGAATTATTGAAATCGGCCGGTAGTCGTAGAAGGAACATAGAATAAACGAAATGTATTAGAGCATAAGAACCAGCCATCCACCACGAGCAACAAAAGAGTATTTTCATTCATATCGATTACCTTCAATAAAGACAAAATATCCCTCTCCTTTTATCTGTATCCAAACTAAATAAGTGGTTTAGATAATTGGACTTTAAAAATTTATAGCTGTCAAAGAACTTTTTTTAAAATTTTCAAATAATATTTCTTTAGAGCCTTAACTTTTAATGAACAGAAGAGATTAAGGACACAGTATTTAGTTAGAGGATCTAGGCTGTCCTGAAACTTATAGTTGGCTCACTAAACATTACAACAATTACCTGCTGCTCTATGCGTTTTCTAAAGAAAACTGAAATTATATTTAAATGAATATTTTGAAATGGCATAAGTTCCCGTCCACATATAGTAAATTCAAAGTTTATTAAGAAAGTCAATTTATTAAAGATTTTTTAATGAACATTTCCACACAAAAATATTTATGTGGATAGGGCTGATAAAAATAACGATTTATTCAACGGCAAAATTTCAAAAACTGTTTCTATAAATTTTCAAAGGGCTAAAAACCTTTTGAGCTATAATAAGCGGAAAGTTATTTTACTTGATTTAACGAAATTCCTCTCAGATGTTGTAGCTTTCATCAATAAGAGTGTCATGTTGAAAAATCATTGCAGTAAATACAACTTTTGAAAACCCTTTTATATAAAATTAATAGTTAATATTCTGTTGTAATATTGCTGAAATATATAAGAATCCATGAGAGCATCAAAAATATGTAAGTTACTTAATATATTTGAGAAGCAACAAATCAAGTTTAAGTATCTGTTTCTTACTTGGAAGATCATAAGCTGAAGGCTTTAAAAAAACATAAAATAATTGTTATTCAACCGCCATGGTGGATGACCTGATAAAAAGGGTTATAAATGGAAAACAGCAGACCTGGTTAACTAATATGGCATCATGATTACGAGGGAAGCCACAACATGTATGTAGTTTTAATAACTCCGATAACAGGTTTGCTAAACAAGACAGAAGAAAGTGTGGTCTGCTAGGTTTGTTTGAAAAAGCGCATGTAAAGTGTATAAAAGATCTTTAGTACAAATCTAGCCAGAGATACAGAGTAAAAAAAGATTATAAAAATAAAATAAGAAAGATGAGTAACAGAAAATTCAGCAAAATTAAAAAAGATTTTAAATTCTTGCGGATTCTTATACTGTGTTTCCATTGACTTGAAATCAACTAGTTTTGAGGAAAACACTTCGAAGTGTTTCCATTGAGCAAAACTGTTTTGTATGTTCGAATTAGTGACACAACACTGACACTTTTCTCCGTTATTGAAAAAACATCCCTTATATTATTTTTGTAAAAAATCGAGTTCGTGCTTTTGTTTGTTTTTGCTTTTAAAAATATTTAATTATATATTCTTTTAAACACAATTTTTGTACCAAAAGGCAAATTTTTTTAAAAAACTTTAAATTAAATGTCACTTTTTCGATAAAAACATCCAATCTGAATAGATAACACGGAGCTAAACTTGAATATCCCAGACACAACACAGTGTCGCAAAGGCAAAATCAGTTCGAAAAAATAAATTTTCGACATGATTTGAAATAAATCAAGTGATTTAAGTGGTTTTGGTAGCATGAAAAATGTATGGGAAATCAAGTAGCAAAACGCTTGATTTGAGCAAATCAAGTGTTTTAGACAAAATCACGTAAATGGAAACGCACTATTAGGGTTTTTGGTTCTTACAGCGTAATACAAAAAAAAAACTTTTTGTTGTAAGATTTTTTTTTTGAAAATTTGAAAATAAAAATTTCAGATAAAAATACCACATTACAAACCTTTAGAATACTTTGCCCACAGTGCAAAAATTAAATTCTGATTTGGACACGTACACAATGTTACCTCAAACAAGCCATTATGCAAAGCTAATTGCATTCCTAATTTTGAAACTATTTCTTCTTACAAGAAGATAATTAGAAAAATAATAGAATAGCATATAAATTACACAAACGCAAAAAATGACAATGTTTTTGTTACTATAGTTGTTCTTTTAATTGCAAAATAATATATATTTTTTAATAACACTCTTTACTCAGCGCTGGGCAATTTTATTTCCAACACTTCTAAATCAGTTACGTCTACGTTTAAAGTTTTGTTAATAGTACTGAACAAAACTTTAAACGCCGCATTTAAGCTCTCATCTACTGTTTCTCTTTATACGCGGGTTAAAACGTCAAGATTTTTTTTAATATATATGGATCTGGCAGCTGTTTCTATTTGTTTTTGCAATAACAAATATAGAACAGTAAGTTATTTTTTCATGTTTTTACGCGCGTGGGTGCTCTATAAACAGAATTTTCCAGTTTGCTATAAGTTTTAATAAAATCTATTTCCGAATTTTTGCTATTTTCGGCAAAAATGAAAAACCAAATAACTATCTCAAAAATTGAAATCTTTGTTTCTGTTAAAACATGCTTCATGATGTTGGCCTTATTTCCATTTCATTAAGAAGTCCATTTTAAATTTTTATAAGTTGTATGGTTTTCCATTTTAGCTTATGTTATGGAAAGGGTTTTTTTTAGGGCCAGTAAGTTGACACTTTCTTCAAGGGCTGACATTTAACCCTTTAATAAGCTCCAGATGGTTGCTAGGACCTTTTAGATCCTAAATATCACATTTGACCTGTTAGTAGAAGAGTACTATACAAATTAAATTTTTTTTTATATCTAATAAAACACTTGGTGCTTGCCCAAATTTATTATGGGCTTCTAAGCTTTTTAACTAAAAGTATGGTTGAACACCATGTTTTTTAAGATAACAATATGCGTATCATTTAAAAGCTTTTGAAAAGATGTTTCAGGAATACTAATTTTTTTTTTAAATGCTTAAACTATTGAGCCCATTGAGAGCAGGTGAGATTTTCATTTTAAATTATACATAGTATTAATTTTTTGCTCTTGTCTTATTTTTACCCAAATATTTGTTTTTTTTTTGTGAATAGAGTTACTTTACTAAATTAGATTTACATTTATGGTGAAGGGTATATAAGATTTGGCATAACCGAATATAGCACTCTTACATATTTGTAACTGATGTTGTTTTTATTTTTTGTTAGCTTTTTGCATTTGATTTCTTTTTGAAGTTACTTCGCAATGCCTGACTTTGCATGTCTTTTGTTATTCAAAAAAGGTTTCCTTCTTAAATCTTTCGATTTATAGATAAATTATATTTAAAGGGTGGACTACTCGAACGTGTCCCTATTGCTTCATTTTTCCATTATTAGCAATGTACGAATAATATTTTGGAGGTATGTGAGAAATGTATTCAACTATATGAAAACTCAAATGAAACTTATACAAGTGTTCTTATAATGAAATATTGTTGAATGATTCGTTATAAAATACTCGCACAGGCACTATCCATTCTAAGCAACAATGTTTTTAACTATTTTTTTTTTTTTTTTGTTTTTCCTTGCAAAAGAAAATGTTGATCTCATTTTAAATATCGTCAAACAAGTATAAAAAGGTGTGTAAGCAAATAATAGTCTGCAGACTTAATATTAAAAATTATGAAATAACCATTTTTGATCATCCCGCTGCCTTAGCAGTCCAACACAATCTTAGTTGTTTTGACTATTTATGGTTGTGGCTAAATTTTTTTTTAAATTTTGTATATCTGACTTATTAGTGTAATTGGTTCTGCTTGAGATATGAAACTGTTTTCGTTAATAGAAACTTTAATTAATTAGCGCAACATAAAATACTTTTGTATTTTGTCTATTTAAGTCTATTAATTTTTAGATTTTTTTGCTGGAAGTACTTCAACAAAATATTTGTTATGTGTGCGCTGACATATTTTTCAACAACTTTTTAACAGCAATTAAAATAGAAGTCAGAAGTGAAACTCAATGGTCATGTGGAATTAAGCGCAAACTGTATTATTATTTGGATAAAAAAGTACGCAGTTATAATGGCACTTCCAGTTAAATAACAGATTGAACATTTTTTTTTCAAACTGTTTATGCGCTAACAATCTAACAGAACTTGGTTCAAAGTTTGCTTTAAGTAGTTTATAAAGTTTTTTTTTTTAATATTTTTGAAATAAATAACCAACTGAGTACTATATTTCTTAAACGATACGGTTAGAATAAAACTAACATAATTTTTCTTATCCAAATAAAGTTGTTGATAAAAAAGTAAGTATTTGGCTCCAAAAATATTCCCTAAGTACTGACCTATTGATAAATAAATTAATTTTTAGTTACTAAAAGGAGATTTATTTTTTTGTTTTTCATTTTTAAATTATTGTCTTTTTAATAAAAATTAATTCTTTTTTGAAAATTACGTGCTATTTTTGATCCTGATTAAATTAATAAATCACCCATATTGATTTTTGAGGTGAAAGCACGTCTCGATGGCCAGTTCGCTACCGCTTACTTAGCTCTTCAGGAAACTTCTCACAAATATTTTAAATAAACTAAAGCTTTTTATCCGAATAAAAATCAATATCGGTGATTTATTAATTTTATCGGGATAAAAATAACAATATATTTTGTTAAAAATTAAATAATTTAAATTACTTAAATTTTATATTTCCATGGGTTCTTTTAATTAAAAATATAAATATTTAAAGAAAAATTAAACTTTTTGTATTCTTTTGAAAAAAAAAATATTTTTTTAAAAAATATCTTTTTGTTAAAAAACATAATTTTTTGCTTTTTTTCAATATGTTAGCTTTTGTTAAAAAATTTAATTTAAATCGAAAACAAATATTTTCGACTTTCTTGGTTAAAAAAAATACGAAATACTTTTTTTGTAGTTTTTGTATCATTTCAATCAAGCACTAAAGAAAATAGTTTAAGAAATTTAAAATTAAATGCATTACGAAAAATATACTTGTTTATTTCCCATTATAAATATTACTATTGTCACAAATGGTCGTCTCTAAAAAACCAAAATTCAATTGTTAGCAAAACAAAAATTATAAAACTGCAAAAAAAAAAAATACCAAAACCTTACGAAAACTTTTTACAAATTAAAATCGACAGTCTGTAAACTTCTGAACACTACGAGCATGACAGTGAACTCGTGCTGGCTGCAGGCCTGTAAAAAAACTAATTCCTAAAAAGCAAATTAACTTAAAAAAAATATTGCTAAAAACTTCAATGAGATCATTGAGTTTTTGTTTGCATCACTTCATTGTTATGCTGAAGTTTTTAAATTAAAGCAAAATATTCCAAGATAAAAATAGGAGTCCCTGCCAATAGCAAAACCGTGACTTAAAATTTTTTTCATAAACCTTTTTATTTTACCAATCTTTGTTGGGTGTTTGTTTGTAGGTCTCATGGTATTGCCCTGCTTGTTACATTTATTTGGGCGCATATTTGAACCAATTTGTGTTAATAATACAATTTTGATTTTTATTTGTTGTTGTTGCTATTGTCAAAATGAATATAATATAAAACTGAAAATGTAAATGGAAATGTAAATGAAATTGACCAAATATTATGAGGTAATTGAGAAATAATTTGCAATATTAACCATAAAATTATGCGCTAAATGATTTGAATTTTGTTTTATTTAAAACCAAGAAAGATCCAAATATTGTAAAACCATTATAGGGCAAAGAAAAATATTAAGATTAATGACAGTGGTAATTTTTAAAAAGCCAATAGGCTTTAATTTGAGTTTTAAAGGAAAACAAATTAGTTTGTTACTTGTAATTGAAGGAAATGTTTGAATTTATTGAACTTTTTGCAGGGTTTAACAAATTTAAATGACTTTTTTTTTGTAATTAATAGGAAGTGATGTCTGCTTAGGACAATTGCTTGCTTAGAGCTTTGGAGTTTTTCTGTTTGTTGTAGATGCATAATAGTGTCTAAACTCCAAGCCTTTAGCAGCAAGGGACAATAAAAAAGAGTAATAAAAACGCGGCTTGAAAATATGTTCACACATCGAATATGCTCGCTAAAAGTATAAAATATACAGCCAGTGAGTCGAAGTATTTTTATAATACTTCGAAATATAAAAAAAAAATATTGTAAAATGTTCTACGTTATTTCTACCTTTAAAAAACTAAACGAACGTTTATAAGACCAGGAAACCTTTTATTCTTAATAAGATTTTTTATCGCCATCTGTCATATTGAAGGGCATTAGAATACCTTTGCAATTTTAAGAATTTCAATACTTACAAGTTTAAAGTTTTAACACAAACAAGTAACAATTTAGTTTAATTTCGTTTAATTGCTCTGAGGTAAGAGGGAGCGGTAATAACATTTGTACTTGTTTTCCAATTTTAAGAACTACAATTTTCGGATTATTGCCATATCTTGAAGGCTTTATGATCGGGTATTAATTTCTCCAGAATGAAATTTTTATGGGTTGAGAAAATTAAAAACCAACTATTATTTTCGCGGTAATTAATTAAGAATTATTACACAAAAAATGTTTTTTCCGCGATTAAAATCGCTTCGATCGCCAGAGTCATAAAAACCGCAAATAATTTTTTTTTTGGGAAACACATATTATTCTCTAGGATACTTATTGGTTCAAATTAAAAGATAAAACTAAAAAATTGTTAAACAGAATATTATTTTTTAATTTTTTTTAACAAAACACAACTGTTAACCTAAAAACTCCAAAAACACACAAAAAATAAATGTTAAATTAATATACGTTCCTTTATCTGTTTTCATAATAAATGATCAAAGGCAGGGACTATAATTTGATATTTCATAACGAACAAAAAATCGCTAAAATTTTAGAAATTAATAGTAAAGAAAAAAATCGCTTCAAGATTTCAAGAGAATAATATCAGCAAAGTCAGGGTTATTTTTTTAGTGCATACAAAAAAATTTTTTTCTAGAATCTAAATTTCACAACAAATCGTAAAATGAAAAAAAAATTGCCAACTTAACACTTTAAAGTCAGAGCAGCTACAGCACTTTTTTATTGCTAATATACTGATTCAATTTTAATAAAATTCGTGAATTATGTTACCCATCACACACAAATTCCCCTAAAAATCGCTTAATTACAGAAATAAAATAATATAAATAAAAAACCGGCAAATACAGAAATTTACTTTTATTTATGTTTGAGGTGGTAAGTGAATAAAATTAAAAAAATTACAGATAACCTAAAAAAGATTTCTTTAAAAGTAAAATATTTAAAAGTTCTTAAAAATTAATTTTTTATATTTTTTTTTAAAATCATGATTTAAACCGTGGATATTATTAATTAATTAAAATTAATTTAGGTTCATTTTTAATTAAATTTCTAAAAAGTTTTTAAAAATAAGAGTTATTTACAAATATATGCGGAAGTTATTAAAAGAAAATTAGAACAGTTAAACGCCAGCAGAATATAATATTGCATTATCTGAATCGCTACATCCTTCATCAGCATTCTTCGCATCTACCTATCTAAGGTTGTGTACATTGTAAACAACATATATCTTACCAAGTAATTAATATTTATTTGGTTAGACGAAGTCCACACACAACTCAAAGCATTTCTTCGTTGTTCTCTCTGTAACTCGTCTTGTACATTTGTTTTTGCTTTTTGTTTTAAGCCATCGGTATGGCCACGAATAGCAATTTTTTTTTAATCATTCATACTTGTTTCCTCACAACATTATAGATACTGCTACAATTTGTGAAAACTAATTATAAAAAACGCTGATTTATATAAAAATCGCTGAAATAAACAAACATAACTTTTTTTATTCATTTTAAAAAAGAAATTACCGATAGGACATATCACACAACGCATCATAAAAAATCGTTAATAATTCTATTATGCACCGGTAAAATCACTAAATTAAGAGAAAATTATCGCGCATAAGTTTTTAAAGCAAAGTTTCCATAAAAATATTTTCAAAATATTTCAAATTCTTAACAAATCATAAAGAATTTTAAAAACATAAAAAACGCGGAAATCAGAGAATTAATAATATTTAAGCTATAATTAAGCTTTTATTGATGTGTTTTTAAAAACCAGATGACAGGTTGAACCTATTACATCATGACATTTACTTTTTTAGGGCCATTTCGTTTTTATTGTAACACAATTTTGAGGATTGAGTTGATAAATATTGTCTTAAAAAACACAAGTAACTTATCAATTTTAATTTTAATTAAATTTATAGTGAAAGCCAAAGTCGAACAAACACTAAATGAGACTAAATAAAAATTAAATAAATGAATTTGAAGCTGCTATTTTATTCAGTGTGTAGTTTCTGGGTTTTTTTTAAGAATAATTTTTTTTTGCATAAAATCGTGATTTATTTTAGTTTTTGTTTAGGCTTTTTGGACATTTACGTGTTTGGTATATTTGGGTGTTCCGGTAACACGTTTATTTGTTACTTTTAATTTCTGAATCATTTTTTTTTGTTTGTTATAATTTTCATGCTCCAATTTCTAAAGCTGATTTTTTTTATTTAAGGTTTATTTGTTCAAATGCTTTTGTTTCGTTTTTTTTTTTTGGTTTTTTTTTTTTTTTTTTTTTTGGAAAACTCAACTTAAATTTATAGCATGAAAATAAAGTATTAATCGTTTCAAATGTATCATGAAGACTGTTTTTTTTTTCTATTCTTTGGCATTAGGGGCGTGGGTGCTTCATTTGTTGGTTTGACTGCTTTGTTTGTCGCCGAGGTCTGTCTGATTTGTTGAAAACTATTTAAAAATTTGTTTAATTTATTTATTCCTATGCTTTTCAAAAGCCTTTCGATAAATTTAAAAATATTTTATTTTGTTTTTTTTTTTTAATTTTTTTATTTCAAAGCTTAACAGAAATACCAAAAATTATATAAAATAGCAAAAAAGCAAAAGTGAAGGTGCTGTCTTAAATGCTTTTAAATTTTTATTAAAATTGATTGCACAATATAAATTGTTCGAAAAAAACTCTTAAAGTATAAAATAAGACCTTAAACATTGATCTGATATCAATATGTGTTTCAAAGTTAACGCCTCTAATTGTTCTGTTTATTAAATTTAGGAACAATTCTAGTGGTTACTAATTTTGAGTTGAGTTTATCAAGATTAAACTACACGGACATTATTCATTAAATGTATTTTGCATTTCTGAAAGGTTTTAAAGTTTTCATAAATTTTTTTTAAAGTTTTATAAATTAAAAATTATTTCAACGTATCACTTAAGTTTGTATGAATAACTTAAGTTTGCTTTGCAAAACTGCAAGCAAAAGGAAGTATTACGGTTCTGTTTTTAGAGCTGTTTCACTCACAAATAAAGTATCTGTGTTTATACAAGCAAAGTTTATGATTTCTTTGAAAACTTTTGAATTTATTATTCATTTATTAACATTTATCAAGTGTCTTACACCTTTCACCTTTCATACTTCTGCTTTGATATTGTTATATTTGCCCTTATACCTTCTCGTAGCTTCTAAATGTAGCAGTATTTTTAATTTAAAGTTACACTCAGTTATCCATGCACATCGTTCACTAAATAAATTGTATTATTTTATCTTCATCTGAACGATAAGTGTTCTTTTGTAACCAATTTCAAAAATAGAAGAAGACTTCAATAACAGATTATTTCTCTTTAGAAAATTTTTTATAAATAAAGGGTGTCCTGCCCTAACATACGCAATTTTCACATAACTTTTGGGGCGGCAAGCGGCAATAATTGGAAAACTTCACAATGAGCGTAACGTTGTAGGTCTTAATAGGAAAATGTTTTAAAAAACTTAATTCAAAATTAAAGGGTATGCCTATAGTTGTGTTATTTAGCGTATATAAATTTATGTTTTGAACCGTTATAGGCAGACAATTGAAATGTAACAGCATAAATGGTACGATATTTGTTAAGTAAGAAATTAGAAATTAAAGGGTGTCCCTTGAAACTTACGAATGTAGCCCTATCTTTTATACCGCACATAAAATTTGCATAAAGTTAATAAAACTAAGCCAACTATAATATCAAAAATAAAATTTAGTATTAAAGGGTATCCCACAGGTATCGTATTTATTAAACCTTTCCAAATTTACAAGTACGCATGGTAGTAATTTTTTTTTTTTTGTTTGTTTGATCTTCTTTCTTAAATTTGCCAAACTTATATTTTTACTGTCGCAATTAAAAATTTTAACTCTGCCTCGTTTCTGTAACTTCAGTGAGAAACTTTGCACCTTAAAATATTTTATTCATACTGTTTTTCAAAGGGTGGGCTTGAAATTATCATGAGCTTTAAAAAATAGTGAAAAATAGCAATATTAACTCAAGGTTACCGTGCATAAAACTAGGTGAATGTGGTTATTATGCAAAAACGATTCTCACTTAAGTTACAAAAGCAAAGTGCTGTTTGTGTTATAAAATGGAATAATAAAAAAAACAATTTCCAGGTGTAAGTGACTTTATCCATTAATAACTAAAAATTATGTGATTGTTTTGAGGGCTTAATTAAAGTCTTAACAATATTATTAAACGTATTTTTATTTGCCTGCTTTACCAACACTGATGGAGATAGATTTTCCTTAAAAGTGTAACATTATCTCAGGACAAAAAATTTTAAAATTAAAAAAAACTTTAATTGAAAAAATACTTTATTGTATGATTAAACTCAAAATGAGCCACACTTTTAACACCATCTCGCTGCAGCAAAAAATAAAATAAAAATATTTAACAGCAACAATTACCAAAACAATCAAATTAAAAAGCTTAAAAATAATTTGTAAATAAAAGAAATAATAATTAAAACATATTTCATAAATGAGTTTTTTTTCCAGTAGTTATTGTTTAAAATACAATTACAGGCGTGATCGCTAATGTGATCACTGACCGCCACCTCCAACTCCCAAATCTACTGGCCTCTAACTCACAGCCAGGCCAAAACAAGCAAAGCAAAGCAATCACCATCATTATCAGTTAAACTACTTAGTGTGAACAATAACTACTGTTTTTTAAGATTCTTTTAATAATAATTAATTCTTTTGTATGCAACTGTTAGCAGAGTTTATTAATATAATTTCGTTTTTTTTCCTTTTCCTTTTTTTATTCATGTTCATATTTTTTCTTAGTTGAAAAGTATTTTGGAAATCGTGTTTAAAACATTATGGTGGTGGTAATATTGTCTTGTATAGATCTTGGAATTCAGTTGACCTTGAGCTGCTAATTGATCTCTTATAGACAAGACCAACAAATGAAAGAACAATAATAGACAAAACTGAAAATATAAACCAAATTTTACCTTTCATATAGTCAGTCATACTTGTACAGCGACAGACATACAAATAAATTGTTTAATTAATTTCTAGAGCAAACAAAATAAAAATATATTCTTTCATATCCAAACTATGCTTTAATTTTATTAAGATTTTAGCAACCGCAAGACACTTGCAATCTTTTGGCCATTAATTTATTTTAATATTAAGTTCGTTTTAAAATTCTTTAAATCCATTATGAGTCGTGTAATTTATTTCTCATTAAATTCAAGCAGTATTATTTATATGCTTTAAAGTGATCTAGATTATTATAATAAATTTAAGCAAAACTGCTAGAAATATTTCAAATTAAATTTAAGTATTTCTCTTTTGTAAATAAATGAATGATTTCAATTAAGACGTTGGAATGAATTGCAACAATTAGAAGTTAAATAAAATAATTAATGAGAGTATCAAATATATCACATAATGAATTATATTTTACGGTATTACATCAAAGTCTAGCTCTAATTTATTTTATCTTAAAATCTTTTTTTCATCGATAACTTACTTTCTACAGTAAAAGTAAAATTTTCAAGGAAATATAATTTTTTCAAGCAAAAATACCAATTCTTATAAAGGGTAACATTGCCGGCAAATAAATTTTATCTGCAAGAAAATTTATTTTTGCTTACAAAAGCCAAAATATACGTATTCGCTTAAAATTTCTTTTCTGTAAAAGATTCCTTAAAATATCACTTTTTTCTAACAATTCAGTTTTTCAGTTTTTACCACATATTTTTACCGAAAATAAATTTTTTTCTGAAGATGTCAATTTTTCACCAAAAATAAATTATAATCAAAATTGCATTGATGGCTAAACCGATTGTTTGCAGAAAAAAAGAACAGAAATGTACATCTTACGATTTATAAAGAGAAGAGCGAAAAAGGCTATGAGTTGTGTGCGGACTCCGTCGAACCAAATTAGTATTAATTGATTTTTTTTTTTTTTAAAAAGAAGTTATTTTTGGTAACCGTGCTACATGCTTCTAGGAAAGGGATAGATGAGAGATAAGACAGGTGGGGAAAGGAGAAAGATAGAGAGTTAGTTATTTTACTTCGCCGGCGAATATGCTATATGAAATACCGACGAAGGAGACTGCAAGTTTTCATGTTAATTCTGAAAATGTATTTATAAACCATTAAACAGAAAAAAACATTTTCTTACTTTTTTTGATTGCCGCAGGGGTTGAACACTGTGACACCAGGTTTGTAGTCAACGTGCTTACCACTTCGACTACTGCAGCAGTTAAGTAAAATATTCTTTATATTCTTTATAATCAAAATTAATTGATAATACGGACGATTATTTTAAAATAAACAATCTCAATGGATACTGATGACGATTGTAAAGATCGAGAAAATGCTGTACTACATTTTGCTGATTTCTAATTTTTCCTAGAAAATTTCCGAAAAAATTTGTAAATAATTTTTCTTTCGTAATAAAAATTAAGAATTAAATTAAGTAGAAAATTATTTTCTTTAAACTCTTTTTCAACAAAAATTAAATTCAATTTTTCGCAAATAAATTTTTTTATTTTCACTTTTTACAAAAATTATTATTATTTTTGGTCTATAAATATTTGTTTTAATTTTGGATAAAGTTCATTACAAATAGTTATAAATTGTAAAGAGAAAGGTAAAATTTAGATGAAAGCAGATTGAAATGCAATTTCTGCTTCGCACAACCTTTGTTAGCGTAGCTCATATCTATCTGCAAGGTAAGTTAAAACTTATCCGAAAAATTCGAATTTTTACCTTAAATAATTTTTTTTCTTAAAAATTTATACTTTCACCAAAAATGAAATTATTTCTTAAAAATTTTTTTAACCAAAAATTCATTTGCTCTCCAAATTTAATTTTTTTTCTTACAACCCCTTCCCACAAAAATTAAGGTTAGAAAATTTTTTAAACAAAGTCACATTTTAAAAACACTTTTGTTTTTTTTTTTGTTTAAGTCTCCTATTTCAACAACTCACTAACTTCAAAAAAAAGAATGAAACTATCTTTGACCAAGAAATACTTTCTTCTACAACAAGTCTCCACAAAAAGAAGGAGGTTATCAATTCGACTGAATGTTGCTTTTTGTATGTTTGTGCCTACATAACTCAGTAATTTCTGAACCGAATCAGAAAATTTATTTCTTTTTTTTAACACATTGAAAATGTGTGTTTTACAAAATGTTTATAATTAAAAAAAGGGTGTTTCCATACAACATAAACGTTCTTAAGTGTATTAAGATTTTAAAAGGGCGCCACTCTAACATTGAAATAAATGGGTATCACTTTAGCTCCCAATGAAAAAATGTAGTAGAAAAATAAATCCACAAATAAAAGGTTAATGTAAATTGACAAAACTTTAAAAATTGCAAACATGCCGATTACTATGACCGTTATAATAAGAAGTATTAATTATCAAAATTATAAATTAAAGGGTACGCCAATTTAATATATATGACCATTTTTTGAACAGTTGTAGACAGACCATTACATTTAACAAAGAATGTGTACTGCTAAATGCGCTTTAACAAAAACTATAAAATTTGAATTTAGAAATTAAAGGGTGTGCCATTAGTCTATATAATATGACAATGAAAACTGTTGAACTGTTATAGACAGACACTTAAAATTAAAAAGGGACCTGTATTGCTATATCCGCTATAACAATACGTGTAAATTTAGAATTAAGAAACAAAGGGTATTCCCATAATTGATGGAATTTGACCTCCATAGTCCTATCTTCTAAAGCGTTTTATATAAAAACTTGAAAATTAGACAAAATGTCTAATATAGAGAGACGGATGTATTACTAATGAAATTGAATAAAATTTGAAATTGAATATAAAATTTGAAATTGAATATAAAATTTAAAATAGAATTAAAGGGTATCCCTTTGTATAAGGATGTAGTTTGATGTAAGTGGCCAAACTTTTGAAAATTTATAGACAGGTAGCTGGAATTTAGAAAAAACCTGTATTGCTACATTTGCTATAAGAAGAAGTATACAGTTTGAGTTTAGAAATTAAAGGAAGTTTATAATCTTTATGTGCCTGACTTCTAAACTATTATATACAATTACTCGAACATTAAAAATGTGTACACTACTTCCTATGATGTAATAAGATGTATAAAAATTTAAAATTATAAATTAAAGGGTGTTACATTACTCGATGTCGTTATGTGGCTAAATTATTGAACTGAAGAATTATTTTACATAAAATTCCTTGTTGTTGTTTAAAAAGCCACTTGATGTTGCTTAGAAAAACATAGGTCAATTTTTCGTTAAGAAAAAATAAAATTTATTCTAAAGAAATTCATTTTTTTCTTCTTTTCCAGAAAATTACATACCACTTAAAGTCTTTTATTAAAGTGTAACCTTTCTAAAATTTAATTTTCTTGAGAAAAAGTTTATAATTTTTAAAAGAGCTTCAGTTTTTTTCGATAAAAAGTAAATGGCCTCCGAAACATTAATGTGGGATTCGGGCCTGGACGAACGACCAGATCTGGTAGGCACTTCTAGTATCATTACTAGCAGTGTTCTAACGTTTCTAACTGATGAGAGTGTGAAAACTATATAATTACTTGAGACGGAAGATTAAAAGAATAATAGGCTGAAAGTGATAAGCAAAAGTAGTTTTTATTTACAAAACAGTCGTCCAGTAATATTCAAGTTGAGTAGACATAAACCTTAAGTTAAAATGTGAACTTAAAACTTTATTTATTTTCATCATAATTACTATATAATCTAAATTAGAATGTTTAAATAAATTGAAAACTTTTTTCCTTTAAAAAACTTTATTAATTTGTGTTTTGTGTGAGCATGGAAAGAAATAATCCCACATTAAGTTTCTGAGAAGCAAAGAGAAATCATGTTAAAATAAAAATAGATCAATAAAAAAACTTATGGAAAATAAATTGAGTTTATGAGACTTTGGGTGACCCAAAATAATAACATCATGCGTCGAACTCGACTCGAATTAGTAATAAGAAAATAATAAGCTTTTTTCGAATTGTGATGAAATATTCTATCTGACCACCCTATTAAGGGATTATATATTCCAAACCCCTTTAAAAAATTTGTCTGTGATAAGCAGCATTTTAAAAAGCCTTGTGTTTCGTATTCTTTTAAAATATATGTAAAATACAAAGAAATTCGTAAACCTGTGTAATAATAGGGTCATTTAAAATGTAACAATCTACCTCAACATTGTAATTTTGTTTAAAAGAAAAAAAAAACACATTAATATAAGCCGATGGTGTAATCGTGTAATGAAAGTGAGTGTACTTTTTTTTTGGCTTTCAAAGAAATAGTAATAGTTTGAGCTTAATGCAGACACAGTATATTTTGCTTTTTATTTGAATTACACGTAACCTAAGAGTGACGGTGGCAATGCCAGCATCAGCTTAAAACAGCCCACATGTCATTTAATTACATGTTTCGATACTGTTGTTTTAGTTTTTGGGCCGGCTGTAATGTATTATTAATCTGGTCTATCATGCAATTACCAGATGTAAAATGTACTTACACAGCAATCAAAAACATTGACATGTATAACAAATTGGTAGGAATTTGTTGATGGCTTAAGTCGAAATTTTAAAATGCTATAATTAAAAGCATTTCTTATGAAAAATATTATGTAAAGAGTGTGGGCGCTTAAAATGTACATAAGACAATTATAAGCAAATTTACGAAAATTGTAGAGTAAGTTGTGTCGTGTAATGTTTAATTTTTATAATTTGTTCAAAAATATTATAAATATGTTGAATGAGTAAGCTACAGAAAAATTAAAATATGTCATCATTTACACTCATTTTTTAAATAGTGTTGTTTTATTGATTCTTTTTTTTTCTTTTCTTTGTTGTTTAAAAAAGTATTTTGTTATTTAAAGATAATATATGTAAAGAATAAATTTATTAAGAAATATTTTTGGTAAAAATATTTTTTTTTGCCAAATTCGAAATTAATTTCGAAAATTCGAAATACATTAAATTAATTTTCTTAAACTTAAAAATGTAGTGAATAAAATTTTATTTATTATTACTTTATCTTTTTTAGTGTTTCTTTTTTGGAAACTAATTTCGAATTTGAAAAAAAAATTTATCAACGGACAAGTTTTATTGAAAACAAAATTAACCTCAAAATCAAAATCAAATTGGAATACATAGAATTACTTCAATGTTTTAAAAAATGCAAAATACAATAAAAATTACATTTTAAATTTTACTTAAAATTTCGAATTTATTTTGAACTAATAACACGGTTTGCATTTAACGCAATAAATAAAAGTGCAAAAAAGAAAATTTTATAATTATGTTTCTTTTTGAGGAAAATTAATTTTGTAACCTAAGAATCAAGCAACATTATAATCAGAATGAACATTTTACTGAACAAAATGTAACGTCTTAAACCGCAAACGGTGCATAAATAAAAGACTAAAGAAAACAGGAGCGCAACAGTGCCTTAAACATTTGATCTCTTGCGATAAAAACTCTAAAACAAAAAGAGTGGCTAAAAAGTAACAGGCATTAAATTATGACTACATCTTAATGATTATTATGCTAAAAAATACAAGTATTTTAAGGTTTTCCAAATAATGAAAGAAAACAAAAATACAAACAACCATGTCGCTTCAGGGCTGGCTCATACACATGTGCGCAACAAAAAGAAAAGCACTTTTAAAATAATAAAAAATCAAACTCATTTTTGTTCATATAGTGCAACAAGTATGCGCTAGACATAGCAACAAATGGATAAAAAAAATGTAACTGCAACACAAGTATATCAACATACAAAGACTTTTTTATATGAACCCGCATGTTTGAATAAACATATGTTTGAATTTTGTTTGCTGCATGCAACACATGCAATGTCGTAAAAGTTTCTTTTTCTTTCTTATTTATTTTGATATTTTTTTTGTTTCTTGTCGTCATCATCATTGTCAGCTTTACTTTCTGCCTTCGCAGCTAGTGATTTTTATGCAAATTATTATTATTGCTCCCTGCACTCCTACTTAATTTGGAAAATGTAAAAAAAAACGCTGCCATTAAGCATAAAAAAGAAATGAAATTTTATTATTTGCTGTTAAATACTAAGATAATAAAAAACAAAATTTTCACACTTGCAACATGTTAACAGTTTATTCACACATGTATAAATAATGCTAAAATTATGGAGACATTTTTCTTAGCGCGATGTGAGGAGTAGAGCTGCTACTTAAAACATTCAAAACCTTTTGCACTCTGCTCGCAATATGAAATTTACTTACACTTAAAGTAGGGTCGTTTCATTTTAATGGAGAAAAAACAATGAAAATTAGAGTTTAAACTAAAATCTTTGAATCTTATTTTTATTGTAATTTCCAACTTTTCGAAATAATGATGAAATTGTCTAATTTCATTTTTTAACGAAAATAAAAAATAATTTTTAAAAAGTAAAAGATTAAAAAAAATATTTTTCGAAGGATAAGGACTTTTATGTTTCTATGGGGTGTTTAAAGTAAACAAGCAAGTTTTGATTTGGTAGTGAAATTTTTCGCTTCCTGCTTATGTTTTGTCATTGTATATTATCATTAATCTATGGAAAACGGCTACCTTTTGGCAGAAATAAATTTCTTATGCTGTTAAAAAAATTTACATTTTTGCATGAGGTTTATTTTTAATTTTTGTAGAATAAATTTAATTGAAATGCATACTCTGTAAATGATAATTTTAACTTTTCGGTTGAAAATTGAATTTGAACGAAAAATTTGAATTTTTTTTTTTTGAAAAATTGCGTTTGTCCCCAACAAACTAAAACTATAATTGGTAAAAGGGTTAAAATATTTGTAGAAAAAAATACTTTTTTGTGATTAAATTACTTCTAGCTTAGAAAGGAAATTTTTGGTAAAAAGATATATATATTTTTTTTTTAAAAGGCAACTTTTTGCTTAAAAATCAACACTTTTTTTGCAAAAAAAAAAACTTTTCAGTACTAAAAGTGGGAGATGAAAAGCCTGTCCTTTAGTGAAAATTTGTCTTTTTGTTTGAAAAGTTGAAAGGAGTGACTTTTCGCTGAAAGGGGCGCCTTTTCTATGAAAAAGTTAAGTCTTTTTCTAAAATAAGGTGATCTGTTAATCGAAATAACAACTTTGTCTGAAGAAAGTTTTTATTAAAAGCAGCTTTATATTTTAAAAGAAATTGAACTTTTGTGTAAAAAGAATCAGTAAATAAAATTCAGGATAAAATGACAGCTGTTCCAAAAAAAATTTTATGTTATAAATTAAAATGCGATCTTTTGATGGAAACAATTGATATTTTGTGAGAAATAATATATTGAGGATAAAATAAAGACAAAAAAAAGGATGAAACATTTTTTATAAAAACACCCTTCTGTTTAGAAAACTGATTTTTTTGCTGCTTGATTTAAAGTTGAAGCAGATTTGACTAAAAATAAATTAATTATAAAATTAGATAACTGCTTGTGAAGAAATATTTTTTTTTTCCTTAAAGCTAAAAACCTAATAATTATTGTTATAAATGAAAAAATAGAAACAGTAATAATTTTATTGCAAATTTTCAGAAAATTGTATTTTTTGTACAAAAAATTATTTATTGTTGAAAACAATTTGACCCTCCTTATTCTTTAACAAATGCAAATAATTAAAAGCTGCAGCTCGACTTTCATATACCTTGAAGTTATGCTTGTTGTACTTTTTTATCACCAATGTATTTTCATTGTCTTAAAGCAAGCAATATGTCAATCATGGTTTTCATAAATTACTAAAATATTGAAGTAAAAGCTGCAACATTAACATTTCTTACAACAACATAAAACGACCATAATAAACAGCATGCAATGCATTGTTTCAAACAATCAAATTTACTGTTGTGCTCGTGTACATGAAAGAAAATATCAATCATTTTTATTTTATGAAAATTACTGCACTGCGGTGTGCAGATGCAATGACAACAACAACAAAGTACAATACACAAGAATTCAAAACTTATTAGAAGTGAAAGATATCAGAAACACATAAGCACATATTTTTTGTCAGCCTAAAAAGCAACAAAAATAAGAAACAAAAAATGAAAATGCGGAAAAATTTTTTGGTTTGTTGTCAATAGTTCAGATTTTAGGTGAGAGACAAACAAACAAATCTTGTCAAAGATCAATTTTATGCGATTTATTATAGATTTAAGGAGTTTCATTGAAACTTGACTACGTAATAAATAATTCTTTGTTTAAAGTTAAATTTTAATGAATGCAACTGTGAGAAAAAAACGTGTATGTGATTAGTGTATCGCAAGTTAAGATTTATGTAGTCTTGATAATGCAGATGGGAAAGCTTTTATAAAATAAAAATTTATAAAAAATTTCTAAAAATTATATTTAAAGCAAAATACAGTACATAAATAAAATACAGTCGCCTGCCCCACCGGGTATTTGTTAGTTTTAATAGATCTGAAATGTACGTATAAAATGTTTTGATTATTGATTTGATGAATCTCCCTGATTACTCTAAGAATTATTAGAACGAATGGGTTTTCAATAAAAGTTTTTTTTAGTAATTGCAACAAACAGTTGTATAAATATTTTAAAAGATTAATTGATAAAATTACTATTTGAATAATGCGAAAAAATAATAATTAAAAATTAAATAAATATTAAAAATTAAATAAATTATTCGAATAAAATTTTAGTTCCAAAAATTCACAAGTAATTAAATTTATTGTTTATATAATTTAAATAAATAATTGCAATAATTATTATTCGAAAAATATAACAAAAAAAAAATATTAATCGAATATATTATTGAAATTTAAAATTATCGGAAAAAGTTGTATGTCGTGTTAATCAAAAGAACAACTGAAAAAAGTTTTTAACAATTGATAGTAGATAAACGTTAGTCGAATAATTATTATTCGAATAATTTTTAGATATAATTAATCGAATAACTGTGAGAAATATACTTGATATTTATTATTTTTAAGACCAATAAAAATATTTGTACAATTTAAAATATGAAGTTGTAGAAATTATTATTCGAATAATTTTAACGAATAATTAATCAAAATTCAATAAAAACTTATTTATTATCGAAATTAACTGTATCGTTTTTATTAATAATTTAAATAAATATTTATAAAATCAATAGTCTCGGCGTCGAAGGTCGTTAACAGTCCACCCTAAATACGGGCGTTAGGCACGACGTAATTTAGCGTCTAGAGGCCCAACTATAATGTGCATATACAAGCTTATGCCAGCTTATACAACTGTGCAAATACATAAAAATCAAATGTGGTAAACTATAATATACTTGAGAGAACTTTTCGTCAAGTTTCGTCAAATGTCATTTGCTTAAGCAATGTACGAAGCTGATCGTACATTCCGTACAGAAACAGCTGATTGCGCTTGGTTTATACATACATAAATCAATAAAGAAAAAATTGCAGTGGAGAGCGACATTGAAAAAGATTTTTTTTTTAATTTAATAGAAAATGTAAAAAAAAGAAGGGTTTATATGCGAGAAAATGATGCGTTTTTATTGTAACAATTCGCTATAATTTTTTTTAATTGCTTTCAAATTAAATCAGTGACAACGTTGCATATTTTGGTACTTTTGACCAAAAATACATAAAAAACATGCCATTTCTTATCGAATTTAATTGAAAACTAGTAAAAGAAAGTACATTTATTTAAATCAATGTTATTAAATATATATAATATATTTTTTCGATGCCTTTTTCTTTACAAGTTTTATTTATTTAAAAATATATATATTTTTGGGAAAGTACGATTTAAACATGAATGTGCAACTGTGGCAAATTATTTTTTAAATTTATGTAAGTACATTGTAGCCACATAAAAATCCTTAAAAAATCACCTAAGCATTTGACAGGCTTTTCGTTGGGTTTTTGACATAAGCACAAGCTAGCTTATGCACATTATAGTTGGGCCTTAGGTTTTACGCTGTAATGAGTAACTTAAATACGAGCGCCAACGTTGTGAAACGAACAATATTGTTTACTTATCTTATTTGCTAAAAACCACAAAATTAAAATAATTAAGAGAGATAAAATCGCGAAATTGACCTTAAAGTAGCTGTAATGGCATTACTGTTGGAAATACTTTTGTATATACCACAAAAAAAAACAATAACAACACTTCTTTTGCAGCCAACTTCACTTTTTACGCGCGTCAAAATTGGATTTTTCAATTGTTCAACGTTAGGGTCGCGCTATTTGGGTTGGTCTCATACATTTTGTATGGGCATAAGAATTTTTGACAGTTAAATAACGTCTTACGCTCGTATTTAGGGTGGACTGTAACTGTTATACATACAAAAAAAGTTGTACAAACCGTTGGTGAGATCAAAATCGACAGTAGTTATGATGTGATTCGATTTAGTGATGAAAAATTTTTAACTACAGCGTAGCTGCGTACTTAAATTTTTATATTTCTCAAAATAATTATTGCTTAATGTCCGACTGTATGGTACGACTTCTCATGTACAACTGCGGTCTACGCACCCAACGTTTTCACTCAAGAATCATGGCTTTTTATGTGCTGCTGAGATAGCAGTAAAGTTTATAGCTAAGCAACAGCAGACTCATTTAAATGACCGTGATATTGTGAAAAATAGTATTTTAGAGCTTACTCAAACTCGTCATGATAATTGAGGCCTAGCAATCGTTGAACGTCTTGAACAGGTTAATGATTTAGTCGAAGCACAAAATCACAAATTTTGCATGAATATATTGTACCAAATGCCCCCGACTGAAGATAAAAAGTGGTCCATGTACTTATATCTCGTTGATTACCGTGCACACATGAAAGCAGCGTTAGCACAACTGTTAAAAAACAATATATTAATCGCTGTTACTGCCAATAAGGCTCCTGCAGCTAGCTTCCGAAGTACAGGGTTTAAATTATTTATGGTAACATGAAAAAAGTGTCATCGTAAGCAGCAGCAGAAATTTTTCAGATAATTTTCTGTGTAAGATGTATGACACAAAATATACCTGAAACTTTGCGACTTTTGTTGGACTCTATAACTTACAAAAATTAACGCGCCTCGCTTAAAAAATGAAAGAAAAAAGCGTTGCTATTATTGCAGCAGCAAAGCCAAAATCTGTTTCGTCATTGGTTTATTTCAAAAATATAGATTTTGACGATTGATAGAAACTGAAGATCCAGAAGAAATTTCCGTTTTTGATACTTCAATCAGTACTGAAGACGATGAAAGAACTACACACCTGGTCCGTCAACAACAATGAAACGACGGCGACTTAACTAAATTTAAAAATAATGAGTTAGATGTGGATTAGATTTAATGGGGATACCACGATAAAAAAGCACCGCTTTCTCTATCTCATTATGGTGTGGAAATATGTATTTCTGCCGAAACGTGTGTTGAAGTATACCTAAAATTTTAAGAACAAAAAGGCTATGACATAAATTGTAGGAAATTTTCTCTCCTACTCCTACAATGCCAAGGAAATATATTAAACAAAAATTGCATTTCTGCACCATTTACAATATGGTGGCGCGAGCAATAAAAATACGAAATTGAAAAGTTAAAATTTAGAAAGAAAACGTCAAAATGTATAAAATTGAAAATTTTCCAAACTCCCGAAAATCTTTTTAAGTAACCTCTAATTTTTCAACCATATGACTGTACTTTTTGACTCAAGGCAAAGAAAAGCTTCTATTTTTAAATGTTTTCAATTTTTAAATAAATGATTATTTAATCTGAAAAAATCCTCAACTTGATATTGAAAGTATTTTAGTCATATTTTATTTTGTTTGTTTAAAGTTTGACCTCTACCTGAAGGCCTACCTATGAACTGGCCAAATAAACTGCAAAAGAAAAATGGTTTACTTTCGTTGAATGGTCCAATAGGATTAGCCCGAATACAGGCTTTCCTATTTAACAAATTGCTATGCACAGTAGAACTTAATTTCTGCTACAAAATTTACCAAAATTATCTAAACAAGATGGACAATAATCACAATAAATTATTTCGGAAGGCAAAATGTGCGGGTAGGAATTCTAGCAGACTGCAGTAATGAAATAAAAATTCTTACTTTGAAAAGAAACAATCGGTATAATTAATAAAGAGTCACACGAAGAGGAAAGGCAACCTACCTCTAAACGGTTTTAGAGCTAAATATTGTCAAAAAATTGCACCAATCCATTTAGAACCATAAAATAGGACTTCATAATTTTTTTTAAATTTCTTCAAGTCGTTTTTTTTTAGTTCGAAAGTTTAATAAATGTGTTTTTGAAAAATGTTGTCAACACAATAACCAGTTTTCTTCTGCTGTTTTTCAAATGAAGGACATACACGCCCTCATAACTTCGACAAATTGAGAGTTTTATTTTTTAGACAAATTAGACAACTAAATATCGGTATGATTTTATGATAAATTGTCTTTGAACTAAAGTTTGTTTTATTTGCACGAAAATGTCATTAAAAGCATTTTCAGCAAGCTAAGAACTAAATCAAAACATAAAATAAAGAATTGTGAGATTTTAGTATTAAAAAAATTTCAATAAATCGTGTTTGTTGTTTTTATCAAAAACAAAAAGTAAAAAAACACCTTCAAAAACGTGAGACAATATTATTTGAAATCATTTTTGTCGTCTAAAAAACGATGATTGCTGTGTTGAAAAAAAATCCCCGGTTTTTAATGATTAATTTAAAATGACAATAATTTTTGTTAAGAAATTAAGATAAAAAACTTTAAAACTGATTAACAAAAATAATAAATGGTAAAAAAAATTCAAGCAGAATTTTTTTAGCTTAAACCAATGCCAGTTTAAGTAGTTTTTTTAATTTTTCTGTCCAATAATATACATCGTGTTAAGAAAAAAACTTAGAATAGAATAGAAATATCAAACTTTAACTGTTTATTTGTTAAACAAATTGTTTAACCAGCTGCATTTAATAAATTCGTGATTTCATTAATGACAAAGAAAGAAACATGTTTTCTATTGTAAAAACTAAAATTAAATTTTTTTAAGAAAAATTAAATCTTAAAATAACTTAATTTGAACGAAATTAAGTTGTAAAAGAAACAACACATAGGCTGCTTATAAAGCGATTAATTTAGAAATTTTTTTAGGGGATTAAAGTCACATTTTTGTTGTTTATTAAAAGTTCATTACAAACTTACGTTCTCCGTTAATCCATTGAATAAGGGAATTTATAAAAATAAGTTCTATTGAAAAATTGTGTGTTTTCTTCTACTAAATAAGTAAAATTTAATAATTCTTCAGTAATCGAAGAAATATATTAACGTATTTAATAAGCTGTGTAAAAATAAAACTTTTAAAAAATAATTGATTAAATATACAAATATTTAACAAAAACTAATTAATTAATTTAAAAATTAACTTATTTATCTAAGAATGATTAAAATTAAAAAAAAAATTAATTAAAAGGAACCAAGAACAAAATTTTCCGATTAATCGAGTCGTGTTTTATTAATTTAAAATAAGTTGATTAATCGAGAAAACCTAACAAAGTATTCGATCAAACGGGTAATTGTATAATTAAAAAAAATATTAAGTAACAATCACAATGAAACATTATCCGATTACTTGGGTATCTTTTAAGTATTTAAAAAAACTTGTTTTACTTGTTTAGATGGAGCCATTTCCAGGCCACTTATGTTTCATATCGCCGCTAGCTTTCGCACAATGAGTTTTCAAATACATAAATTTTAAAGGCACGGCTTTAAGGCTGGGGCACATAGAATCAGTCATACGTTAAACTTTGACAAACTCAACTGACAAGTCAGTTAAAATAGATGTTTTCTTATGAGCGTTGTCAACGCAAAGTACGAAAGTTGGTCAACTTTTAACTTTTGACGTATGTTAAATACTTTGACAACTATCAACTGCTTCTTCTTCATTGTTTTCTTTGAACTCTTGCTGTATTTCGATTGTGTTTTGTGATTTTAATAAAACAATTTTGGTTGCAAACAATAAGACACAAATTTAATTAAATTTAGAAGTGAATAAAATAAAAATTAAATTTAAGAGTGAATAAAAATAGAGAGCAAACTTTGATTTAACATCCGTCATCAAATTATTCATTGTGCCAACCTCATTCGTCGTTACTTTGACTTTAGTTGCATTTGTCAAAGTACAACGTATGACGGATTCTATGTGCCCTGGGCTTTACTTTGATTTGGATACATTTTGTTTATAGGGGCAGACTTTTTTTCGGCTCTTTTATACAGTTAAAAGATGATGAAAAATAAAATATCACAGCAACACAACGGTAGTCTAGTTTTCTTCTATGCGCGGGCACTTGCAAATTATTAAATTATAATAATCCCAGAAAGTATTAAATTTAATTAATTATTTTTAAAAAGGTATCGTTCTTTTTTTTAAGTTTTAAATAGTTGTACACAATTTGAGTTTGCGTTTATTATCATATCCATCTTGTTCTGCAGGGCAGTTTCAACAAACTTTCTGCTTTTTAACTTATTTATTTATTGTTGGAGTTACAAGCCAAAAAGGCCTACTTAATTCGGATTGTATATGGCAACTTTTTAAAGTACTGTTTGATATATAAAATTAACCCCCCCTTTGTTTTCTTTTTGTTTTTTGAACAAATAATGAAATTATTAATCAGCCTGATTAACCGACTCGTGTATATAGTTCCTAACAGCTTACTTCGTTATAAGTACTTTTTTACAATGTGTTTATATTGGGCAACCGTCTTATTTAACCGGCGAATATTTAATCGAAGAATATTATTCTAAATTCTTGCAATTCTTTCAACAAATGACCGGCTCATGTATAGAGAGAAATGAATAGGATTTATGATGACATTTATCCTAGAGAAATTTCGGAATTCGATTCTTTGACTACCAGTTTTTATAATTTTATATAATTGTATAATAATACGTTAAACAATAAAACTTTAAAAATCTGAGCCCAAAGTATCAATGACATAATCAGAAATATAATCTGTATATCGCAGACAATAGATAAATCAAAAAAATCTACTGAAACAAAGTCGAAGCCTAGCAGCATTTTGTAGTGCATTTTTAGAGCAGATGTATCACTATATACTCCGTGCAAATTTTTAACATCCGCTTCTATGGAAAACCCTTTAATTTTTAATTTATCGTACACACTTCGTATAGCAGGTACATTTGTATATATTCTGTGTAAATTCAAAAAGGTTACAAAACTGAAGCCATTTGCGTCAAAATCACGTCTGTGTAGGAACAACCTTCATATTTTATTTTAATTTTTTCGTATTTGCTTTTGTAGCGAATATTAAAAATATTTAAACTTAAAGTGACTACCTATTTAGGTTCAAAAGCACGCCTTTTCATGTGGGTTAACTACGTTACTTTTTCGATAACCATTAATTTAAAATTTCAATTACAACATTTTTGGAATTTTACGGCACTTTCGGAACTCCCTTTAATTTTTAAAATTTATTGTTATATAACTTCAGAGAAAATGTCAAGAGTCTACTACAAGGACAGATAATGTAGCGAAAATAATTTTATTACGTTTTTACGCTTTGAGTGGGAAACTCTAAGAAATAGTAGCACCCTCTTAATTACATTGATTTATTGGATATAATTTCTAAAAACAGATACATTAAAAGACGAATTTTTGCGCAAATACTTCAAGCACAATGTATTCTAAAGGTTATGTGGGTTAAGCTTTATGAAAAAATTTTCTTGACCATGTGGTTAATGCAACTTCAATATCAAAGAAAAGATTCAAGTAAGTAAATCACCCTGTTCAAAAAATTCTGCGGCAACAGCAGCCATAGCTTATCATTTTGTAAAAAAAGAACTGTGGGTGCTCTTTTGTTTAGCATTACAAAATTGATTGTTCAGTTGGTTAACTGTGACAACCATTAAGTGGTCGATTTGACACACGTCACAAATAATTGACAAAACCACTATTAAAAATTCTACACCTTAAAACCAACATTAAATTAAAAAAAATATTCCCCCACTTTTTTTAAATTTTTAAAGCTTTTATATTTATTCATGTTTTTAGTTGTTTACAATTAAATTAAAATTTATTTAAGGTCAGTACAAAACAAAATTGTCTGCCATATTTAGAAAGATCAAATTTGTTATTATTTCTTAAAAGTCCATAGCATGGCATAAGAAATAAAAAACTTATCAATCCAAATTTGGCAAAATGAAGTAGCTTTTTAAAATTTTCCAATTCGAAAATGGTCAAGTAAAAATTGCACTGATTTAGGCGGAAATTTGTAACTTTAAAGAATTTTAATTTTCAATCGAGTAACACCTTTTACGTTAATGCCATTTTGCGTAATTTTAATTATTTTAGTATTTTTGTTTGTTTAAAAATTAGTGGTTTAAAATCATGTCTAAATAAAATCCTTCGGTGATTATATTTTTATAACAGTAATGTATAATAATATTTTTTTTTATTAAATTTAATTAAGCATTCTTTGGAACGCAGTGTTAGTCAATAGCTTTTGCTAAAGTTTAGAACGATTTACAAATCATTAAAAAAAATTTAACCAGCTGAATTTAAAGTTTCAACAAACTGGTTGGTAATAAGATTTGAATATGCTAAAACTCCTAATTTTGGGGCAAATAGTTCCTTGCTATGTGCTGGCATAGAGTGGCTAAAATTCAGAAAAAGCCTCATAACTGAGCTGGATTTGTACCTTGAGACGTTAAATGTTAGACAGAACACCATTAAGTTTTTCTCTCAAAAACTTTTATGAAACATGTCTACTTGTACTCCATTATGTTGCTCTTTTAGATGACTTTTTAAAAAAATTTAATCCGCAATGATGCTCGCCGAAAACTTAAATAGAGGACCGACCCTCAACATTTTTTTTAATCCGAACATTTCTTTAGAATACACTTCCCTCTATTTTGAAGAGGTCCCCATTGAAATTTTGTATTTTTTATAAATTTTAAATGAAATCTAATAGGACTTTTGCTGTTGTATTTTGCAATGTAATTAAAAAGCTTTTTTTATTTTGTTATATATAAAAAGATATTATTGCTTTTATATAGATCAAATCCTAACAGTTCAAAAATATCAATCAAGTTTATTTATTTTTATTATTTTTGTCAAAAATAATTATTCTCCTCCTTAACACGTTATTTTCAAGATTTTCACTCGGTAACTATTAAACTGCTAAGAAGCGCTCAAAAAATGTCGCTCAGTTAAATTTTCTATTTTGCGCTGACGACTTCGCTTGTTCCCAATTTTTGCCACTGTAGGTTATCTTAACTCGTCTTCTCTGTGTGTGACCTGGGCGCCCCCATTTTCTCTTCTAGATTCAATTCGAAAGCAGATCTAGTGACGCCGTTTGATTGCCGCCTTATTTAAATAGATAAGATGCCAGAAATTGCTTAGGATTTCAGGAAGGTAATGGTTCACTAGCAATTACTCCCTTAAGAGAGGGGCAGCCTTTTATGTTTTACAGACGTATAAAAGAGTGGAATTTTTATTCACATTATCATCCGTCCCATTCGCTGCTAATGCTTTTGTGGTTTTATTATACAAATACATTTGCAGTAAACGCCTGCTCAGCCAAAAAGATTTTTTTATTTTCTCTACTTTAATTTAACTGTGAGAAATAATTTAAGATTTTCCTTGTAAAGCAGTAGCTGGAATGAAATTTAAAAGAGATCATAAAAATAGCTATTCGATATAAATTAAAATGTCATATTTAAGTACTCGAATAAATTTATGGCGATTTAAGAAAGTTAAAACATCGACGTAACACAAAACGGAAATACAGGTGTTACTTTCAAAATGTTAGTGAGTGTATTATAATTTTCACTATTTTTCGATAATGAGCAGTTATTACTCTTATTTTGAGCTGTAAGCTTTACTACTTTTTTACAAGTGCGCACATAAAATTTTAATGTTTTCAAAGGATTTAAATGTAAGTTTTATGATGATGTTGCAACGAGGGTTACTTTCAAATAGATGTGGAAGGTTAATGTTAAAAAAAGTAAAAGAAAAGCTAAGGCAAAATACTTTGTATTTTAAATTTTATTGGTCTGACTAAAAATTGTTCGTTAAATTACTTTTGTAAATAGTTTATCTAATGGGGTTTTGTTCTAGTTAAAGCCTATTATATGAAATTATCTTGATCTTACCTGCAACTTACCTCGTATAGAGTGAATGCGTTTACCTTTCCCAAAAAAACGTATAATGTCTTTTTAAAGTTTACGCTTTTGGTGTAAAAGTTTTTTTTTTTTTTTTGTTTTTTTATTGCACACTTCTTTATTACATCACTGGGATCTCAAATAGTATGTCTATTTACTTTTAGGCAGCTGGAAAAAAATAATAACAGCAAAAGAAAAGAAACCACCAGACGAGGTGCAAAAAATATTTAAATATTTGCATGCGGAAAAATTATTACATAATAAAACCAAAATGGCATAATTCGTATGCAAATTGTTGTCCTCATAACAATATAATTTGTCACGAATTATAATTTTCTTTGCTTTTTGGTCTCTTTTGAAGTTTAAATTATTCTGCTACGACACTATTAAAAACAATTTTATGTTTAAATAATTTTTCATATGTTTAAACGAAATCTAGGTTAACTTCAAAAATATTTTAAATAAAACAAATTTTTTTAAAAGTTCGATATATTAGCTGAGGGGCGATTGATTAAAATATTTTTATTCCAATCTAATAATTTCCTATAATATCTTTGCTTTTATCGAAAACTTTCCTAATAAAAACTTTTAGTTGTTTTCGAAAATTTTCCTAAAAAAAATTTGTTGTTATCGAAAAATTCCCTAGAAAAATTTTTTGTCGTTGACAAGAAAAATATATAGAAAAATTTTGTTATTGAAGAATTTTTAATAGAAAAATTTTTTTAATGCTATCCAAAAATTTCCTAGAGAACAATTTTTTTGTTATCGAAATATTTCCTATAGATAAGTTTTTGTTATTATGAAAAAAATTTCCTATAGCAAAATATGTCGTTATCAAAAAATTTCCAATAGAAAAATTTTTTGTTGTTATCGAACAATTTTTAATAGAAAAATTTTTGGTTGCTATCGAAAAATTTTCTAAGAAAAAAATTTTTGTTGTTATCGAAAAACTTTTAATAGAAAAAGTTTTTGTTGTTCTCTAAACATTCCTTATAGAAAAATATTTTGTTGTTGTCGAAAAATTACCTATAGAAAAATTTTTTGGTTGTTATTGAAATATTTCCTATAGATAATTTTTTTGTTGATATTAAAAAAATATCTTATAGAAAAATTTTTTGTTGTTATCAAAATATTTCAAGTAAAAAATTTTTTGTTATCAAAAAATTTCAAATAGAAAATTTTTTTTGTTATCGAAAAATTACCTAAAAAAAATTTTTTTGTTGTTATCAAAAATTTTCTTATAGAAAAATTTTTTGTTGTTATCAAAATATTAATCAAATAGAAAAATTTTTTGTTGTTATCAAAATATTTCAAATAGAAAAATTTTTTGTAATCAAAAAATTTCAAATAGAAAATTTTTTTGTAATCGAAAAATTTCCTATAGAAATTTTTTGTGTTGTGATCGACATATTTATTATAGAAAATTTTTTGTTAATATCGAAAAATTTTTAACACAAAGTTTTTTGCTGTTATCGAAAAATTTTCAATAGAAATTTTTTTTTTTTGTTATCGAAAAATGTACACAAACAAATTTTCTATTGATAATTTTTTGTAGTCAAAAAATTTCCTACATACATTTTTTTATTGTTAAAATTATAATGTTTTTATTGTTATCGAAAAATATTTTATAGTAAAAAAATTTATTTTTATTCCTATTGAAAAATTTTTATTATTATCGAGAACCTTCCTAGAAAAATTTTTTTTTGTCGGAAAATTATCTATAATATTTTATTTGTATTTTTTTTTCGAAAAAAAATCTAAAAAATATTATCGAAAAAATATCTAAGAAATTTTTTATTGTTATCAAAATTTTTTTTTGCTTTTATAAAAATTTTTAATCGTTATCGAATGTATAAAACAATTTCTTTTTGTTATTCATAATTTTTCTGTAAAAAAATTTAAGTCTATACTATAAAAATTTTGAGACTAGTTTGAAACGATAAGTATTTTGTTTGAGTGTCAATTGATATTAGCAATTATCTAGAATAAATCTAGTAAAACATAAACAGGTGCATTTGAACAAAGATATCTTGTTGCATAAAAAAGAAAACTCATACATTTTCTAATGCAGTAAGTAACTAGAGGCAAACGGACAACATACTACTGGCTCTGAGTCAAATAACATTCACTTCGTTTACACTTACACTTACTTGCTTCATTATTTATTTCGTTTCATTTAAAATTGTTTCCACATATAAACGCGACAGTTGCCTAAAACATGTGGGACAAGCTAGTAAAAATGGAGGAAGTTAGGTATCGAATAGACACACCTATAAATATTAAATGAAAACCACAGAATAATTTTAATGACTACGCCAATAGTAGCTGATTGTGGACATTTAATGCTAAGTTTGGTTTTTTAATTTCGCTAAAGCAAAAGCAACAATTGCTGAAAAGCATGATACAATATTTTAATAACTCTGTGTGCGTAATTTTATTTGATGTTTGCTGCCAAGAGTGATATTTTTCAATGATATTTTGTTGTTTAGTATCAGGTATTGAAGAAGTCGCATACATGAACCATATTGTAGTTAATTTGTTATTTTAAATGCTATTAGTATAAACACACTTGGCTGTAGGTTAACCAGATGTTCACAGATCTAAAACTTTTATTTAAGCCGTTTCATGCTCTCACTAAATTTCGTTTAAATATAAAACAGAATTTTGCTTAGTTAAACCTTTTATTAGTTACAGTGTTATAGTAATTATAATGTTATTATTTTAATTTAAATGTAACGCTATTTAATATGATTTTTTTAATTATTAAAAGAAATATTAAGAAATTTCTTAATTTTCATTCCTCTTTATTTATGTTGCATCTAACGTAAAATATAAAATGTTATTATTAATGCAACTAATAGCAAATTTTACACTTCTACAATGACTACATAAAAAACATCTACGATTTATATTAAAATTTAAAATAAGTTTAGTTTCACCTGTCCATAAGAATCGAATCAAAACTTCGCTCACTTTATGATCGGTATAATCTGGCAAGTCTTCGTAAATAAATTGACGTAAATAATTGACTTATAAGTCACTATGAAAAGATTTCGTCTATTGGGCTCTAGAAAAGTTGGAAATTGGTTTGATACTTTATCACAAAAATTTGATTCAGCAATGAGGCTCATTTTTGGTGTAAAGAGTTTGTTAATCACAATAGAGTAAAACCAATCCACGACAGACACTACAGACTCTATTGTGTCTATGAAAATGCACCGACTGGGCGTCGTCAAAATGGCCACGGTGACCCGAAATAATTTTCACTTTTAATGACACGTATTGATCTTTGGAATAAAATTTACTTTTTTGTCATGTGTTTCGCAATTTAAATTTTTATCGTGTTGACTAAAGCCACTTTAGAAATCAAAACTCTGGCTTGGCATCCTTTTTTTTTAATCAATCAGGCTGGCCATTTTTAGCCAAATTACCCACTTCACATCACCAAAAAAAGAAGTATAAAAAAATTATAATTCCTCATCACTTTGATTTAATTCGCCCTAAAAATACGTTTCAAAATGCACATTAATTATATTATTTGCTTTTCATTCCAGTCCTTTCGATAGTGATTTTTTTTAATTAGCGTTGTTATAAAAATTTACACATTTTATAAATCTAGTGAGTATCATCGTTTGTAAAATTTTTTGTAAAAAATTTAAAATAAACAACAACAAAAAAACATTAAGATCTCTCAATCCCGATAATCTCACAATCACTACAATAGAAAACATTGTGTTAATTTTAGCATTCAAAGAATGTCAATGTAAATTTTTACATGAACAAATTACACCCACCAACAGTGAATGGTTCTTGGCATTCAAATTTATTTAAAAAAAACTGCTTTTTATGGCATGTTTTGACTTCGGACTGATGTGAGTATGTCACAGATGTCTGACCATTTAAAATTGGCAAGCAATGCAAAAAAATAATTTTTTTTTCAAAGGAAGTAAAAAGAGTCAAAATTTCATTGATAAATTTTAAGTATGAAAATATAAAAAAAAAAAATCATTTCCAGTTAAGTGGTTTATTGTTTAATAGAAAATTTTTGAACAAAAAGTGAATAGCTAACGTAAAACAATTTAAAATATTTCTTTAATGGCAATTTTATGTGACCGCAATTAATTGCAAATACAAGTAAAAGTTTTCAATTAACATTCAATTTGTTTACGTGTTATTAATTTGTTGGAAAAAAAATTGAATTTAGTTTATAAATTTTCTGATGAGGTAAATTTTTTAATTAGTCTAGAAAATTCGCTTTTTAATTTTGCGCGAATAATAAATAATTAATGTTGCCTAATTAAACTTTAATTCTGCAGTATTTAGGCAGGGTATAATTCTTCTCACAAAGAAGATTATCATTACATACCACTGTAATACGCAGCCAGATTGAAAATCTAGAAATTGGTTACAACATTACAGTAGACATGGAATACTGGAATACTTTTCAAACTGCTTGTAAGCTATTTTTTATTTTGCCATATTGATGTGCTTGGCCGTGATACAAAATTTGTTGAGCTTATTTCATTGTCATTGGAATGATGGTACTTCTTGCGCAAAACTAATAAGTCACAACGTGAAGGCAGCGAATTTTAAAATTAAAATTGAGCAAAGATCGCAGCATGTCCTATATAAAGGAAGTCTAAGTCAAAACATTTAACCCTTCTTTAACTAACATGTGTCCGGGAGGCATATTTTGATGTTTGCTTAAATAAGCAACAAAACTTACATATCGCAACGAAATTTAAGATAAAATAAAAATACTTATCTTCTATGATATTAAGGGCTTGAGAGTCTGAAGACGAAGAAACATAAAGTAATGAAATGACAGGTGTTACTGCTTTTAAGGCGCTCAATTCTATCTCAATCGTTAAAAGCTAATCGAAGTATTAAGCGGTTACTCTTAGGAAAAATAAGTGCTGTATCTCTCTTCATTTTTTCTGAACCAAAAAAGGCAAATGGACTTTGGTGTCTTACATCTGAAAGCCTTTCAGAGTCGTTCTTATACACCCTTTGATGCATGCTGAAGAGAAATAAATCAGACTAAAGGCAGTTTGGCAGATTAATGTTTTGGGCAGGTATAAATAAAGTGTTGACGGAATGTGGCTTTCACAAGACGGTATTAGTGCAAGATATATTTTTTTAGCAAGAAACTAAAGATGGGTCAACAGGATTCAATCAAGATTTTTGCAAAGCCATAATTCCAAGCCCCCAAGTTACATGATAAATCAAATCATCAAACCCCGTCGTGATATCAAATGAGCGCTTGCAGTATAGAGCAATGGCAGATAATCTGCACTATATTTTCCAGTTCCTTTTCTTTCATCTAATTTTTCGAACATTCGTAGTGCCATTTTCCCATAAACAAGGCTTTGCTCTAACCAAACAATGGCCCGTTCAGTTATAAATAAATTGAGAGCTTTTCCACAGGTTTCTGTACTTGTATCTAGTCTGGAAAAAATGGCCTATGCAAATCTAGAATTTCTTTATATATTGAGGACTGATCCTTTCTATCTTGAATGGGCTTATAAAGTTCCGTGTAATAGAGATTAATCACTGGTTGCGCCAAAGCGTCGCGCATCAGTTGTGCCTTCAGTCGTGTCTCATTGCTGATAGAAATACTCAATTTCTAATCATAAATATAACAAACAACAAATTTATTAAATGAATACTACGACATCTGTTATACTTAAGTCTGCCAACATGTTTCTTCATATAAATACTGCAAATAATAGAAAATTTCCCAAAAATGTATTAGCACTTTCATAATTCGCTCCTCTCATAAAAAATTTAAGCAATTCTAAAGATAAGTCAGAATAAAATTGTTTGATTATTCAAGTAATTAGAGCCTTAAGAAAAAAAAAATGGCTCTCAAATAAGATTAAATTGTTGACAAAATTTACTTATAAAAATAATTTTATTTTTAAAACTTAAAAAAGGGACAGACAAATTGAGACACGCTCAATTATCCAGCAATAAAATTGGAAAACTGCTGATAGCTTTTAACTAGTCAGCTTTATGCTGCTGAAAGACTGCTGATGTTGCAATAATGCAAAGTCTAAGAAAAGAAATGTCCAACACTTACACAGGAAAAAGATCATAAAGCCAGGCAAGAAAATAAAACAACAATCACTTCAAGTGGGTGAGTATTATAAATTTTATTAACATTTTATTTATAAACTTTTCTTATATTTTTTCCTTAAAGGTGTCATGCACGAAGCTAAAATTTATTGATTAAACCATAAAATAGACTTTAAAATATTGCCGCAACAATTTGTAAACTATTTCAACTTGATGATAAAAGAAGTCAAGAGCTCTTAGACAAAAATTAGGTGTTGAAAATTTTTAATCACATGATGTCTGGAATAACAATAAATGTAAAGAAGAAAATCAGCTTACCATAACTAAAGCAAATAGTGTGGATTTTATGAAAAGAAGGTAAAAACAATAAGCAGGTGCATTTTGGTAACACCTATTATAAGCGAAATTTGTAAAGAAGTTATTTTGTGGTTAATGAGGGTTGAGAAATAGTTTAAGTAGAAAACTACTAGAGTGTGATCTTAATAAAAATGTTATGTTGACTTTTAATTTTATATGACTTAGAAAAAAATTAATTGAAGGTTGCCTTTGTAAGAGTTTTAAATAATTTTTAAGACCCTTAAGAGAATTTCAAGCCAAGATTAGAAGAGGTCAAGGCAAATAATAAACAATAAAGCTTCATGCCTATTTTAAAACACGTTAAAACTTTTTAATGTTTTTCTTATTGTATTTCTAGCCATATAAAGTTCTAGCATGTATAAAGTAATTTTTTGTTCATTATATGATTTTAGAAGAGTCAAATAATATTATTTTACTTTCATGCCAAACCTTTTTGAGTTCATACTATGCAAAAATCGAAAATTGTTAAAAGACTTAACCAGAATAATTTTATTTTGTTTTAAATTCTGCCATATACAGAGAAAACACATAATTTAGGTATGATCACAAAAACTATATTATGCTTTCTATTACTATATACGAATGAGGTAAGTAAGTTAAAGTTTTTAAGCACTATTTTAGTCACGGTACTTAAATTTGTATAGACTATTAAACAATGAATTGTTAGTGCACACGTTTTCGCAAAATATAAAAAAAATGTAATACATCGAATTAATAAATTTTATATGTTATAAATAAACACAAAACGTTTTTTCGTACATAATGAAAATAATATTACAACTAAACAAACACATTTTGGTTTCAAAAATGTTTTGGTTTTGCACTTTGCTAAATTATTGATTTATAAATTGTTTTTTCGTTGAAATAATAAAATAATTAAATAAAACAATAAACAAAAGGGCGAAGAAGAACAGAGTATGAATTATTTGTCCGGATTAAAAAGGGAGTAACAATGACCACAGAGCAAGCTGGATTAATGTCATTATCAGTCAAAAAAAGAAACAATCAAAAGAAAACAGCAAAAACAGTAAAAAAAAACAGATTACTTTTATTTTATCTAATGTATGAAAACCCAAATTTACGGGTAAGTTGTGTTTAGTTAATAAGAAAAATACAAAATTGGCGGGGAAGCTATTTGAAGCTATCTATAGACTGAGATAGCCAAACTGCTTATGCACTTAATTCGAATACGCCCAACACTAATTTACCTTAAAACGGGTCCACGGCAGAGGGATATTGCCATATTAATACTGTTTTTCAATTTAGTTTTTAGTAAATGGTTTATATCCAAACTTTATGCACTGAACTGGAGGAATTTCTAGTGAAAAAAGTTCTAAAAATGTTACACCAGTAAAATTCTTAATTTTATTTAAATAATAAAATTATTAAATTTTATTATCAGTCAATTAACAATTTTACATTTTTGCAGAAAAACAACTTCTAACTACATAAATTTTCTTTTCATTTAACCTCCTGCCATTTCAAATGCTCGTTAATGAAATACTAAATGTTGAAATTACATTTTAGCACTTAAAAATGAATAAGAGGCCACTGTAATAACCAAAATTAAAAGTGTGCATTATCACACTACAAACTACTATAATTTCTTACTTGATCTCTGCAACTTTTTTTAACAGCTTAGAAATTTGTTAATTTTTTTTCGGAGGGAGTTTTTAACAATCGTGAGGTTAATTTAAAATCATTACAACTACTGTTTTTGCCACTATTGCAACTTCTGGCTTAGAAAAAATTATGTATTCTATTTTACCAATCTACAAGTCAAAATTTTAAAAACAAATATTTTGCAAATAATTAGGCTGTTATTTTTTTTTTAACTATCAACCTCCGCAAAAATATTTGTATAAAAACTATCAAAGAAAATTGATTATATCCTATCGTTCCACGACTTCTTCAAATGGCTGTCGGTCTGCCAATTTTTCCTTATCGATTTCATTATGCCACAGCTTGTTGTAACAAGTCAACAGAAATGGACAGCATGAATGTAAGCAAAAATTAGTTTAAGGTATTTTCTTTAACTGCTTAAATTCATAAAACTAATGCAGAGCATGGAGTTGAATTTCAAGTTGTTCTCAACGTTTTGTAAAATTTGTTTTGAAAAATTCACAGAAGTTTTATTGGCTTTGATGCTTAAAAAATGGTACCACAGACATCTAGTTAATACAAACAGAGCCTTTATAAAATTATTTCTTTAAATTAACGTAATTTAAAAAATATTGTTTTATGTGTGGAACCCGCAAATTAAAAAAAAATACTTAAGTCAATAAAAAGTGCAAAAAAGCTTAAACCGCTTAAACTCTTAAAAAGTTTCTTAAATATCTTAAATTTAGATAACACATCAAAAATCTGAATTCTTTAAATATAAAAAATACAAAACTGAGAGTGGTTTTAAAAATTCAAATAAATCAATCAGGTTGCAAAGGAGTAAAAGGACAACAAAGACCTACAAAATACGTTTGATATACATATTAAAAAAGTGTATGTGGGATGGGGACACCCTTTAATTTTTACAATTACAAACGAATCTGTAAGCACAACCTTAAAAAAATAAACAATTTTCAAAATCGGTTTAGGTATGACTGCGTTCTAGGGCCACAATATTTAAAAATCAGCACTTAGACGAATTGATAGCCTCCTTCTTTTTTTGAAGTCGATAAATATATGAAGCAATTATGGAAACAGACGAAAACGTTAAGCAACGAAACATCTGTTCTTTAGCAATAAATAACCTGTCAGTCTGAAATAAAAGTTTAAAAACTGCTGATTTATTATCAGTCAAATTACGGAAATCCAATTAATTTTAAGGATTGTTTGTAAAGAATATATATTTTAAAGCTCTGCCTTTGCAAAGACTACTTCGTACTAAAAGCGTAAATGGTTTTTGTCAAAATGTAATCGTTAAGACACTCTTAAGAGTTCAATGATGGTTTTAGTTTACTTTTTTGTTTTACAGTTTCAGCTGTGCAAACATTACTTTATCTTAGCCGTCTTCTCTTTTTTTTTTTTTTCCTTTGCTTTATATTGTCCAACTATGAATTACTAACGTGATGCTTTAGATTTGTTACAATTTTAATTTTTCGACTCACGAATTTTTCTTTTTATGGTTTAGTAGAATAGGACATGTTGTGTTTTGTTTTTTTTTTTTTGTTGCTTTTTTTCTTGTTAGCTTTGTGGTCATTTAAGAGCTTCTAAACTGGTGATTGTTTTGTTTAAGGTTTTGCTCGTTATATAATTTTCTAAGCCAAATAATCAATTTTACTATTTAATTTATTATTTTTAGAGTTATGTTCGCTGTTGGAATCTTTTTTTGTTTTCGTTTGTCTTTTAAAAAAGTAAATATAAATTATTTTTAATGTACAACAAAAAAGTTTATTATTTCGTTATTTATATATGTTTTTATCTGTGTAGATATTGGTTGTTAAGGCTGCATATGATCTGCTTTGCTCTATAAATTTTAATTATCGTTATTAAGGATTTATGTACTCTATTCACATCAAGATATGTTTTATACGTTAAAGTGTCTTGTTTAGCTTTTGACTTAGTGTTCACTTAATAGAAGTATTTAATAGAGTCTTTAATAAATTTTAATTTAATTAGAGATATAATGAGGGAAATAGTTGCACAGCTGTTTGCAGAAAACTAAAATATCATTTGCGTTATTTGCAAATATTTTAATTTTATTAAATAATGACAATGACAAGTGTAATACAGATTTACGTCAGTAGTTGCCATGATGGCCTCACCTTAAGGTGGTCTAACTACTGGGTGAATGACAAAACATCGACTAGCGCCCTCAGGAGGCGTAGCAACAGCACAATTGTTGGTCACTGCCCAATCCCTGCAGACGTCGACCTTTACCAACAGGCACTACGTGTACATCGTACGGACCTCAGCAATAACCACCTAAAGAGATAGGTGGCTCTCTGTATGGGCTACCGGTTTTCGTAGTTCCAGTAGTCCAACTAAGGACACCAGTTAGTCCTTCGACAAGTACCCAAATCGCCTATCCAGAGTAGATGCATGCACACCACGAAACTGATTTACCTTAAACCCTGAAAGCAGTACGTGTGAGCCTAGGTTAGATCAGCCCGACTCCTAGTACCACCAAGGGGATATACAATTACTGTTAAACCTTTAGCTAATTACTTAGTAAAGAAAAATATAACTTGTAGATTTCCTGCTTTTTACGTTAAAGGCAATTAGAAATTTCTCCATTTGAACTAACACTTTCAAGAGTTTTTTTAATAACTGCCGATAGGTTTATATAGAAGAATGAACTTAAATTCTTCTTTGCTGATCAATAAATTAATGTAATGCTGATTTCTGAGACACATTTCATGTAACGGACAACATCTGTATTAAATGTAAATGTTTTATGTGATACAAAGGAGCTCCATCGTTGGACATGCGGCAGCTTAGCAATATTCATCATATCTAAAACCGAACTTTATTTTTTTAGTCGATTTTTGTAAAAATAACATCTAATCTCTAGCTTTGAGGCTTTCATTTCAAATCAATTTTTTTGTAAGTTTAGCTCCACCGAATTTTTTAGTATCTAAAAGTCACTACTACATACGCCGCTTTATAGCAGCTGGAGACTATGGACCAAAGCATGATTACGGAGATCATCAATATCATGCTTTGCTAAACGTTATTCTACGGGAAGTTCCTCGCGGAATGTTTGAAAGCAATTTGGTTAGTGATTGGCTAAAGTCAATGATTTAGACAAAACATTGCTATTTCAGGATGTAAAATTGTAGTAAAAAACTGACGTAAGTAACTAAACTAAATGTGATAGACTTTTTTAATATTGCATTGGCGCATGAAAATACCAGCCTTTTGTATCCTTAGTGTGTGGTCGCAAAACATTTTTAAGACGTCAAGGTTTTCATTTAAGTGTTTTTTATTAAAATAAAAAACGTGCATAATTTGAAGATCAAAGATCAGGTCTTTATCATTTGGCCAATAGACCGCCCTAATAAAAGCCTGCAATTTCAATATGCACGTTTTCAAGACAAAACAACAAAAGTACTTTACTATCTTATGAATTATTATCATACAATTCTTTCCTAATATATATTATAATATTTGCTATAAAAAAGTTTTATGCACGATTTCAATTTCCATTGACTATTGGACACTGCAAAAATAAATGCAAAACAATAATCCATTTAGGAATCTGCAACTGGAAATATTTAATATATTTTAGCATGTGTTTAAGAATTAATTGTTATTTCTTAAAAGTACAATTACTTTTAATCATAAGTAAACAAAAAAACATTAATAAATAAAGCCACTTACAACTTAAGTTAAGCTCAAGTTTAATAAAGCAAATAAACATTCATAATAAACTGATTAAAGCGACAAAAAACACATTAGATAAATAACTTAAAATGTTTGAAATTAAGTAGAATTTTATATATCGGCAATGGTGATTGTCTTTAACCCTTCGTTTGAGAATATCAATGTTTGAAGTAAGAACTACTTAAATAAAATGAAAATTATTGGAAAGTTAGCTTTAATTGTTTTTGTTTTTTCTTTTGATGTATAAGAACAATCTGCATTTATATTCGATAGCGCGAGTACCATAAAAACTTTAATACCAGAATAAACTTTGAAATATGTTATGCCGTTTTTAAAGTCAAACTATTTTAAATGGTTAAAAGCTATGAGAATTTTTATTAACTTCAACAGGAATAATAATACAGTGTCCGCCGGGAAGGTATTCTTCTTTGTTTTTTAATAATTTTTAATCAAATGAAAGAGAACGATAAATGTTTTGTTTAATGTCGGCAATTATGTATGGAATTCAAAACAGATAAATGTCCGCCTCTGTTAGCTTCACAAATGCCAGCCCTCTTGAGCATATTTTTCGTTACATTCTCACACGCTTCACTCAGTATTTCAATAATTCACCACGAATATTTTGTTTGTGTTGCTCAAACATTTTTGGTTTTTTTGCATAAAACTTGCTTTTTGGATATCCCCACAGAAAAAATTTCCGGAGGAATTAAATCGGGTGACCGTGAAGGGCAAAAAACATCACCATTTCTTGAAATAACATGTTGTGAAAAGAGGTATCGCAACATTTCCATTGTAATCCTGGCTCTATGCGATGTGGCACCATCTTATTGATACCATATGTTAATCAAGCCCAAATCATGCAGTTGTGGCGTTAATAAGTTTTCCAGCGTATCACGATATCTCTCCCCCTTTAGAGTTACCCTTACACTGTTTCTTTTTCAAAGTAGTAAGGTCCAATGATTGCTCCTGACCAAACTGCACACCAGACTGTCACTTTAAATGGATTCAAAAGTGATTGATGAATAATTGAATATTTATCCAAAGGAATCACACATTATGGTTTTTTCATGAAAGTCAGTGTTGTGGTGGTCAAGCTGTACCATCCTATTGGCATATCTACGGTACCCTAAATGGTCTTGTGGAAGAAGTTCCTATGTCAACTGAATCTGAAATAAAAACAAATGCAAGTCCTCATGCATAATTGTTGCCGAAAATGTTCTTTGAAATTTAACCTCCTAAACACGTGGTCGAATTTTGGTTTATGAATTGTTTTGAACACTTTTTTGAGATGCAGTAAAACTTTCAGCTGATCTTGTAGTACGTTGTATTCCATGTTTGGGTTTATCCCCGACAGACCCTCTTCCTTTGAAATCATTCACTTCACGATAAAAAATGCGTTTTGTTAGCACAAAAAAATTTCACATAACTTTTTCATCGTCGCAGTATTCGATGATTGATTTTGCTAAAATGTTTTAATGATTAAAACACATTGGTTTAACGAATATTTTTCCACTATAAATTTGCCACGTAACTGTTTCACGATTGTTAAATCTGAGCTGTCAAGAATGATCTTTACCAAAATGGCGGCAAAAAAAGTAGTAAACCTTCCCGGCAGACACCCTGTATTTAGACTTGGCCATCCTTGTTAAGTAGATATGAGTGCAAAGGGTCAAAAATACTTTTTCTCATCTTGATAAAAATGAAAATATTGTTTGTATTTTCAAGTGTGTGATAAATTCTGTTCCCTTTGGAAAATGACATTTAAAAGGTATTTTGAGGCTTTTAAGATGGAAAAAAAATCGCTACGTGCTTAAGAAAGTTAAGATAACTATTCGTTGATAACATAAAAATAACGATTTTATTTTATTATTTTTTTTATTTGCTGATTTGAAATTATATTTTTATTTAATTTGATAATTTTTGCTTTTTTTGTTTTCTTTTTGTAATAGAAATTATTTTAATTTTTATTGTTTGCTTCCAATTTAACGATTAATTTGTGATTTAAAAAATTTTATTTTAGATTTTTATTTTTCTAAATTACGTTTTCGTATTTAATTAATTTCACAATCCCAAAGAGAAATCAATTATTCGACATCATTATTTTTCAGACTTGCACATTTCCAATACACTTTAGGTTCGTTATTGATGAGCTATATGAGCAGTAGCTAAATGTCCAAATGGCTATGCTTTCTTTTTTAGTTTAAAGGATTCAAAACCAAATTTACATAAAAAATTGCTAATTAAAAATTTTCAAGTGAATTAAATAAATTTTTTTTACTTTCTTAAAAAAGTAAAATTGATTAAAAATTGGAAATTGCATTTCGTGACCACATCAAGTGGCGAAGACAAGTTACAGAGAGATCAGCGAAGAAATGCTTTGGTTGTGTGTAGACTTCGTCTAACCAAATTTATATGGATGGATTTTAGATACTCCTCGTATTCTTATTTAGAAAGTTACTTGGTTAAATAAATGCTAGAAAATGAAGCATTACATTCTGCTGTCTAAATTTTACTTCTTTCCTTGGAAAAGGCTCTTTTTTATAAATTTTTAGAAAGCAAAAGAAAATTGAATTTAAGCGAAAATTAATTAAATTAATTTATTATAATAATAATTAATTTAGTAATAATAAATTTTCATATAGAAATTTATTTATTTTGATAACATTAATACAGCAGTAAAAAAATTTATTTGCACATATTAAGGAACAATTTTCTTTAAATAACCTATTCATTTAACTTGAATATAACAATGCATTTTTTCATATCTGTACAATTTTACTAGTACTGCAATTTGCCCATCTATGGGTTTTAGGCGTTTACTTCTCAGGACCCAAGAGTCATCTAAACTAAAAGTTACCTTTATTTCCATTTTTAGAGAACTTGTCTCTTTTTTTTATTGTCACTAACGCTATGATAAACTTATATATTAAAAAGACTTAAAAAAAAGAACTCTTAAATAAACACTAAATATTTTACATGTTCCGGCAACGTAAACAAATGTTGCACAAAATTTTTTGCAGCGGTTAATAGTTTATAAAGCCAATTATGGTACATTATTCAAGAAAACAAAACCAAACAAAAAACACTCGAAAAATTCATGTATGCAAAACTTTGATTTTAAATTAATTAATAATAAAAATTTAAGTTTTACTTAACAATTCTTATGTCATTATTTTACTAACATTTTATTCATAGTGTTACAAGATATACTTTATCTAAACATGCAGTTATTAGAACCACCTATTGGCTATCGATCTATTTATGCAAGTTTGTAAAAAAGCAAGAAAAAAATGTTAAAAAAAAGAGACAATCATACCTTTCAGCCAGGTGTTTAGCCTATCATAAAAATAAAACCAGCTCGAGTTTAATAAAATTCACACACATAAAAATACACAAATTAAGCATGAACTCATGTTGATAAATAATTTTGTTAGTTAAAATAAAATTAAAATGTTTTTGTTTTTTATTCCCACTAAATATGTGATTGCCTTTTAGTAGCGATGTATGGCAAACCTGAGGCACCACCCACTTAGGTGTCATGTTAGAATCGAAGTTACAATATATCGAAATATAGGAAAATAAAGGAATGGCATTTTAAAATAATTTAAAGGTTAAATATGCAGCGTGAATAAAATAATAATAAGAATAAAAAAAACAAGACTAACCTCTATGTTAAAACAGAAATGAAAAAATTAATTAAATTTAATAGATTTTGTATTTAGCATGCCATGCAGTTTCTTTTAAATTTTTTTACTTGAATACAATGACGGTTCCGTATCCAATTCGTAACTCAAGATTGTTGCAATGTTTATTAGTCTAAAAGCTTAAACGCAATTTTTTGAAAAATAAACACAATTAACTATTAGTTTTACTCTGATAACTTTTTCAGACTTTTTTAAAATAATTTTTTGTCATTAAGTTGGTAAATATGACTAATTCTGATGTCTTAAAATTTATGGAGCATTTGCAACACTGATCCAAGCCGATTACATTTGTACACCTTTGTTTCTAAAGCGTTACACTTGTCAATTACTAAAAATTATTTCTACTTTTTTCGAATATCTCTCATTAATTGTGCGAAGGTCAAATTGAACTAAGAGATTTTTATAACCAATCAAAAATCAATAAAACTTTTTAATTTCTAAACTTTTGACTCTTTTACATACCATAGGCTTGTACATTTTCTTAACAGAATTAAAGTATAGCAATCAATTTATTTTAATATTTAAGATTAAAAAAACTTGCTAAAAATAACCTTAAATATATTTAAACTATACTGCTATGTGATATATGATGTACTGATCTCAAATCCGTTTTCGGTTTTTTTCCACCATGTGGGCGTGGCATAATTTTCCCTTAAAATTATTCAGGTACGCAGGCATATTTCAACAAACTCGAGAAAGATCTAAATTAGATTATTTTCTGTTATTCTTAAAAAGTTATTAATTTAAATCTTAACGGATTTCTACAATATTCAGGAGATTTTAATGATCAATCAATTAAATTTTACAAAATGACTTCAAGCTAACATACCTTTATTATAACAATTTTCCTTTATTGGATTAATAATTCACACTACTGTTTTAACTGTAATTTTGTTTATTCAATAAACTTTTTTTTTTAATTTCTTAATTATTTTATAGTCAAATTTAATAGACCAAATTTTTACAACAAAAAAAACCGAAAACCGAAAACAGCCAAATTAATAAAAACTTCTTAATTTGGGCAAGATTTAAGAAACTATTTTTTTGATGTAACTAATCTTACTTACTTACTTTTACTTTTAAAATTTTTTTCAGTGTATTCGGAACAACTAATTATATCTAAATATTAGTCTCCCAATACGCAGTTTAATTAATCCCGCAATTCAAAAACGCACTTTTATGCCGAAAGATAGCTTAATTCCCCGCTACAGCTCACAAGTCATAACCTTCATCCATAATAAAGCCTACTTTTCTTTAAGTTCTCCAGGCTTGCTGTCCACTTTATAAGTACTTGTATGATGCTCAGCTTTAATATCTGACCAATTTAGCATTGCCCCACTATATGATAGTTAAGCTCCATTTAATACATCAGCTCGTTTAGATTTGAACCTCTTTCTGATATTGAGTATAAACTGCTCTCGTTAAATTGTAGATTGTATTTCATATTTCATATAATTATTAATTGCATCGTCAGGTATTTATTGAATCTTAATTATTCTTATACTAAGTTAAAAAAACAAAAATAAAAAAATAAATAATAATCAATATTATTTGTTCTCATTCACGTATACAGTGTTCGACCAAGGCAATAATATCTTCCTTTTTAGTAGAATGTAACCACTATTATTTAGGAGGTTGCAGACTAGCAGGTCGGGATGTAGCTTAATCTTCTGTAAATGGGTGACTGCATTGAACCTATGGGATGTTCAACTCATTGTGAGAACACAGGAAAACTTCTTCGCTCTTTGCTTGGGAGACACTGTTCATTTATGTGAGATTTGCTTAGGGAATCTACAATTTTGGAATTATTATCTGACGGATCTTTGTGCCTCTAAGATTAACCTCCTTGAACTGTTTGGAGCTCAGTAAAAAGCACAGTTAATAATACAGAGAATAATTTATATTACAATCAAAAGTCGATCGAATAACGCTGAAGAAGCATGTGACGATGATGAAAATACATTACATTCTGCTAGTGCCTGACTTTTGTTGTTCTTGCGTAACACATTACGTTACAAAATCTTGCTCTTGCTTATGTAGAAAACAGGCAGACAGGTATTTAAAGATATCTTTTCTTAAAAAAATAAATAGATTTTTTTAGATCTTTCCAGCGAAATAATATTTATTCACATGACAGAGGACACATCACAGTAAAAAATCATTGCAAATTTAAACTGAAAAATTGTTTATTTGCATAATTCTAGCAAAAAAACGGACTTAAAAATAGATTCCCGCTATCTGCTCTAAATTCAACTTATAGAAGTTCCTTTTAAACTGTCTATATAACGGTTCAATATAGGTTAATCTATGACAATGTGGGGACACCCTTTAATATTTAGATTAATTTAAAATTATCTAGTGCTATTGGGTGTTATAGTGATACGCAGTTTCCTATATCTTAATTTGACGCGCTTTACGCTTCATATTACACGTAAAAAATATGTATCTTGTAAAGGGAACCCTTAAAATTTTAAAACGGGACCAATCTCTAAGCATAACCTTTCAATAAAGAAAAAATTTTAAAATCGGTTCAGAAATGGCTGAGTTCTAGAGGCACAAGCATAAAATGCAACATTCAGCAGAATTGATAACCTCCTTCTTATTTTGAAGTCGGTTGAAAAGGTGTTCCACCGCTGTGATTTTCAAATGCAAATGAACAAAAAACCAAAAACAGATCAAATTTTTCAGATTTATAGCACAGTGAGCTTAATGGAATATCTTATGTTCGTTATTCTATTCAATTGCTTTGTTTTTGACATCAAATAATAAAAGTGGCAACAGCAGCCATACTCCATCTAGAGTAGATTCATGCAGTTTTTCAATTTTTGTGTTGACTACGTCAAGGCTGTTAACTTTTCAGCTGATGTTTGTTAGTGTTACAATTTTCAGTTTTCTGGTCAACTAAACAAACAAAATTTTTTTGTTGTCTCTAAATGTGTGTTTTTTCGTTGTAAAATTTTAATTTTTCTACTCATGATTTTAAATGTTTGTGCTTGTATTTATTTATCAAGAATTTTTACATGCAAAACATGGTTTTTGTTTCCTTTAAAAGTCTGTTAATAAATTTACAACAAAATCTGTCGAAGTATTGGCTTTTTGTTGCAAGAAAAAAAAAATTAAAACTTCGATTATATAAACATGTTTTATATTTGTACCTTCAGGTTGGATGTGAAAGTTATTTTGTTTACTGCCCACCAAAAAATATCTTAAAAATGTTAAAAATTAAAACGAAAACGAATTTTTGCATGAATTTTTCGTTAGCAACATGTTCTCTAAATACAAGTGCTGCTCTGATTTGAATACCCAATTGTTATTTAAAAGGTGAGTATTGACCCAAATATTTAATATCGGTCTTAAAGACAGAGAAGAGATGAAAATTGTGTAATAATCAACAAAGAAAATGTGAGTTATTAAAAAATATCGTTTAAATTAAAATTTTAAAATAATTCTTAAATGTAATCAAGTAGTTAAATATGAAAGTCCTTCGTACTCGATGATCCGCTGGATCTTAATCTTGAGGGCAGGAAAATTTCTATTTCTTCTGCATTGAACCAATCGCTGCAAAAATAAGTCGTATGACCTCTGTTGCCAGTTTACATTAAGCCTTTTAATGAGTTTTTGATGATTTGTTTGGAAATTATATTATTGCAAATAAACGACTTTTTATATGTCATCTGCCATACCGATGCACAATTGTCTTTTACATTGATAAAAAAGTTAAATTGCCCACGCTATTTTAAAACTAAACGTCAAATTAAGAAGAACTTCTGAGATTATTAATTAAAAATGAAATTAAAAAGCAAAACATTGTGTCCCCAACTTAATACGAATTAAAAAAGGCGGTAAAAATTTTACAATTGAATTGAACAATAATAATATGTAGTGTTCTCAATCAACACGCCTAATAATATTATTTTTTTAAATTAAGGTTAATTTTTTATTAAATGGAAAGTAAAGTGATGTGATTTTAAACAAAGAACAAATTTTTCATAAAGGAAATCTTTTTGTCGCCATCCGATGAACTATCTTCGCTAGCGATTCTGTAACCTATTAATCTTGCTATTGAAATATATAAATAGAAATTCTGGACCAAGATGCCTAAATTGCTATAAAAATCTCTGCTAGTATTTGGTGTAGTAATTTTTTTACAGTAAGTAATAGTAGTGGAAATGTAGATGCCTTCAACTGAAGCGTTATTCTGCAGTACTAGAACAACAATAGCTTTAGCATCTTGAAAAAGAGGATAAGATATAAAAACATTGGGGTTGAAAGCAAAAATAACAAAAGCTCTTTCGCCTGTTGAAGCATATAAATAAATAGTAGGAAGTCAAGTCCATTAAGAATGTTATTCTAAACATATAAAAATTACTTGTACGACAAGCTGTTCCACAAGTTCTCTGATTTATGCTATGCTTTTTGCTGTCACACAACTTACAGTCTCAGCTACTGGCAGAGCTTTGCCATCTATCTAATGCTTACGAATTCCATAATCAATTTTTGCAACAAAGACCGATATGGTCTCATTTTCAAAAACGAAAAGCCCAGAAACGCCGCCTAACTGAAATCCCAACAGACAATTGCTGGTTGTGAATACTTATGGTTCTAGTGGATGAAATTTTTCTGAAAATAAACATTTTGGTGCAGTTTTATTCGGATTTTTTTTTTGTTGGCTGAACTTTCTGTTTTTAATGAAATTTTCAATTTTTTCTTTGACAAAAAAATTTTTGCGCAAGTTGAATATTTTTCAACGACTTCCAAAAAGAAGGAAGTTAACAAATCGTCTAAATGTTGCTCTTTTATACGTTTGTGCCCAAAGAGCTCAATCATTTCTGAACCGATTTTAATAAAAAGTATAAATATTAAAAAAAGTTAAGGGGTGCATTTAATTTTATGAACATGGCCACACTTTTGAAGATGGACGATTGAAATTTACAAAGAGCCCATATTGGTAAGTCCGCTATAACACAGTATAAAATTTGGATTTGGAAATAAAGGTTTTCCCAATAGTTGATTAATTTTTATATATGTGGTCAAGTTATTGAACTATTGCAGACAGACAGCTTGAATTTTCAACGCGCCTGTAGGTCCAGGCCCGCTTTTACATCAAGTATACAATTTGTATTGAGAAATTAAAGGGTGTTCCCCTAATTGATATAAATTGACCTTTATTGCCCCATTTCTTGAACCGTTATGCATAAACATTTGAAAATTAGACAGAATGACCACTACTTTGTCTGATATAATAAAAAGTGTAAATATTTCAAATTATAAGTTAACGGGTTTTACAATAGTTGAGGTAATTTTATACATATGACCAAACTGTTAGACAGTTTTAGACAAATAGTTAAAATTTCTAGAAAACCTGTATTGATAAGTCCGCTATAACAGTAAGTATAAAATTTGTGTTAAAAAATTTATTGGTGTCCTACGAGTAATATCTGATGTAATATGATGGATAACCTTTTGAATCGTGATAGACCGACAGCTAAAACATGTTTTGAAGCTGTTTATTTTGCATTTATTTTTTGTGAGAAGTTTTTGAAAATGAATAAATTTGGTGAAATATAGATGATATAACAGGCAAAAAATATAACTTAATTAGAAAAATATTAAGTAAGACATACATTTACTGTAGCTCATCTGGGATTTCAACTCGATTATGGAGAGACAAATAAACACACGGGCGGACGACGCTAAATCGACTCTTCTTATGTGTTTTTATCCTTTCTACTTCTAATGAAGGGTATACAAAACACTTAGTAGGTAAAATGACTTATTTTCTCGAAAAATCAGTATTCTCCATTTTTCACTAAACGAAATCCTGGCGCCTTAATTGGTGTTCTAGGGGTGACTACAAATATAAATTAAAAATTCGCTACACAGTTATTTTTTAATATATTCTATGTAATCATTTATATATCTAAAATATATGTTTTATTTATTTATTATTATTATTATTATAGTTATATATTTATTTATTTATTTATTCCTTATAAAAAATAATAATAAAAAAATCCGTCAATTACTATTTTAACCCATACACAAAGGGTATGTATGGGCCATCTTTCAATGCTCGAGTTTGAGTTTTCTTATTGGCTGTTGCTAGTTGGATGTATCTGCCTATAAAGGTTTTAAAGATATTTTTATATTCGTCATAATTATGACCTCTATGAAAACCCTCTTAAATTTTAAAATTTACATTAATTTTTCTAGCGAACATATTTGTACATACTCTGTGTAAACTATAAATGACTGGCGACCGTGGTTTAAAAGCCTCTGAAGTCCTGTATTGTAAAATTATTTTGCTATAAAAACATCTATTATATTTTTATTTTTCAATTTAGTGCTTGTTCTCATAGCGGACACCGATAAAGTCTGCCTATTGCGCTTCAAAATCATGACTACGTACGTAAAAGTTTCCTCACTATTTGGACACCGTTTTTTTTTACAGTTTATTGTACTCATTGTTATAGCGGACATACTCTGTACAAATTTGCCTTGCCTAAATTCAAAAAATCAAAATATTTTACTTTCGGAATACCCTTAATTTTTTGTTATGTGAAATCAACTTTTTACGGTTTCAGAGAAAGATGGATGTGGAACACGAACTGACGGACAGACATCGTGGTGGAACAATAAGATTACATTTTTTTACTTTTAAGTGAGAAGCCCTTAAAATGATGTGTCCAATTATTTTTTTATTCATCGCAACTGACGGCGTCATTTCCGTATAATTTTAAAAAGTAGATTCCCAAATTTTCCATTTTGATTTGAATTGTTTAAAAAATTTAAGTAAAGCTGAGCTAAAAATGTTGGGTTAAGAGGTCATATGTTTGTCAGAAGATATGATTACATTGGTCTGCCTTGAAAAACAAAATATTTAAATAAAATAAATACATAAACAAAAATTAAAATAAGTGAAGCCATTTTGCCACAATAATAAAAAGTGAATGTCAAGTGAATTATGATAAAAAAAATTGCACTTAAACAATCTTAACAAATATAAACTACCCACTCAAAGAGTTGAAAACCTAAAGAACACTAAATGTCCGCCCCTTAGTCTAAAAAAAAAGCAATAACTGTCTGTCCATTTGTGTACTGTATGAGAGTCATTATTTAAAGTTTATTAACTTGTTTTAAGTTTTTATTTTTTCTTATTCCGTAGATATTTATTCAAATTTTACAATAAAAATAAAATTATTATTATAAATCTTTTTTTTTATATACTTTTTGTCAAATAACAATTTGTTGTATGTCATTGCATTTTAAGTTTATCATTAAACAAAATCACTTTAAGTTCCTTTTTAAATCGTGCTTAAATTTAGGGCATTCATTTGATTTTTTTTTTCGTTCTTTTTTTTTTCTTTTAGCTCAGCTGGTATTGTGGTGGTTTATTTTCAGTTCTCCAATTGTTAATTTGTTGGATTTTTATTATCTTTTTACTCATTAGTGGACATGTAATGTACCATACATTTCATGTTAAATGCCATTCTTGTTCATGTCAATTCTATGTGGTGTTTTTATTATTTTATTGCTTTATATTGGTATTTATATCCTTAAGTATAAATATTTAACTAGTGATTTTAAAATCATAGAGGTGCACTTCGTTCCAAAAAATAATACAGTGTTTGTTTTTAATTGGCTTTTTCACCTTTCGCAGCCATTTTTTCATGCAACAAGAATGTGTTTGTCAACATTTTAAGTTTTTGTAAGCGCGAAACATTTTCAGTAATTTGTTTTTTACTGGCTTTTCTGGCGTAATTTATTTTGTTCTTTCAATTTAGGAAAAAAAAAAAATTATTTTTATACTAAGCGTTCATATTTTGAAAAAAAAGAGGAAAAAATGAACCGCTTGCGGAATTTAATATAACTTTTCTTAAAAACTCTATATTCAGTGGGTCAAAAATGAACTTACTAACATCAGATCTCTAAAATAAGATTTCTAAAAAAAAATATTTAAAAAAACACATTTTTCTAAATTTGAATTTTAAGAAAATTATAAATAACACGCGGACAAAGTCGTGGACTCTGCTAGTATGACAATAAATTGAAAGTGTAAAAAAAATTGTTGCAATATTTCAAGATAAACTCAAAAGACTCAAGGATAATATATATTTACATTTCTATTTTAAATAGATTTATTTGGTTTATAACGTCCCGCAATCTTCAGAACAGTGGTTCCGTACATTTTTCACACACTAAGACATCTATTTTCGTCCATTTTATAGCCACTCGAAGGTGTTTTTTGTTGCATATAACTTGATGTTTAAGCTGATTTTCGAAATGTGCACATAACTCGCCTGCAGTCTTAATGTCTACAGACTAAGATGAAGTTTGAAGTACTTGGAAGCAGTTATGGAGCAACCACAAACAAACAATTAGAGCTTTAGTATGGGGTCATTATTATAATAGAAGTCAAATATACATTTTACCCCAATTATTCATAATTCCATTGATAGTAACTGAGTGGTCTGTTCAGAGGCAATCACAAAACCGCACTATGTCCTACAGTTGGTCATAAATTATTTTAGCTTTGGCACTGAAAATAATGTTTTTTCTTAAGAAAAAATTAAAAATATAATTTTAATACTTAATGTTGCAGTAGACGCTAAATTAGGCGTCTAATATCTACTTTTTTCATGGTCCGAACACGTTACTTGTTTTTTTTTTTTTTTTGTTTTCCCTCTGTTACGCGATTCAGAAGCCAATCGACCACTAACGGTTGAACCCTTTATGAAAAACTTGTGGTGCAAAAAAACCTGTGGATATCGTGAACGAGTTTCCTCATCCCATTAGAGAAAATTCTATAGTAGTATCGATAAAATAGCAGAACACAACCCACATTGCATCAAGGCTCAAAAAAGTATAAAGTTAAATACTCTACTGCCTCTATGATTCTATGATTCTACTCGCCATCTCCTGTAGGTAGTCGAGTGACTTCAAAACAGGATTTGAATCACCGGCCCATACATAAAAGTTGTAATTCATTTTTGATCAGATGTCGGCCATATAAATAGTATGAGATCACATGGAAAGAAATAAGTTTTACACCGTTGAAAAAACAAAGACACCTAAAAGCTTCTTTCGATGCTTAAAAAAGTGTTAAGACCATCAAATTTACGCTAAATATTTATGCCAAAAACATCAAAAGCTTCTGATTCCTTAGTTTACAGACAAAACCTCAACCAAGAGGATAAATTTCAAGGCTTTCGTTAATCCAGAAGGACTTCGAAGCTATTTCGTTATCTATTTGGGCACTGAACTTTGCATTTCTTTCTATTCAAATGTTTGCTCTTCTCAATCTAACTGCAGCATTTTAAAAGAACATTTCTTTATAAAACAAATTTGAACAAGAAATATTTAGAGACAATACATTAAGCAAAAAATTAAAAATAAATTTTCATCTATTTTTTTGTATTTGTTGAAAAAAATTTTACCTCAGTGGCAAAAATTGATTTACAAAAAAATTAATAACTTTTTAGACACTGCTTGCCCGCAAATGTTTAGGTTTTAAAGGCAATTAAATTTTTATACAATAATTACGTTAATTATCATCTCGTTGAATTAAAAACTGCTTTGAAAAAGATTATTCGCACAGTGTGTGTCTGTTTTTGCGTAGTAATTAAAAAAAAAACATTTTACACTTCTAGGCTTTAGTTTCAGACATTTATTACTAAATCAAATCATTTTTAAGTTTTGTTTTTGTAAAGGCAAGATACAAATGCAATGGCCCAAGGAAAAAACAATAAAATTTCTACAGGTTTAGTACACAAATTTAAAAATCATATCAATATTTTTATTAACTAAAATTATCATAATAATAATTAATAACGGACATAACAAAAAAAAATAAATAAATAAAAAAAAAATAAAAAAAAAAAATAAAAAACAAACAAGCATTTACGAGAGGTACTAAAGTATAACCTGTCTTAGTAATGAAAATACAAGCACTTTCGTAAAATATTTCCGCTGTTCTGTAATATATTAACAAAGCAAAAAATTAGACATTGCTTTTAAAAGTACTTGCCACATAATGACTTACTTTTGTGATTGCAAGATTTTGTTACTCGCTTACAAAACACATTACATTAGTTTGCAAATAAAGGAAGTAGCAATTGAACTAGTTCTTTAAGTTAAAAGATAATACCTTAAAAAACATACTAATGATTATTAGTATTTCCTGTAATAATCAATGTAATCAATAGTAAGCAAGTCTCATGACTTTTTAAACTTATTAGGTTGGTTATCTAATTGGGAAGTCCTTCCGCCAAAAATGCTTAACTCCACACTCGATTACCTTTTTTGAAGTTTTTTGCTCGGAATGTTAAGTGCTCAGATTATATTCCAATACCCACTATTTAAATTTTTTTGCACAGGAGTTCCTTGAACCTTGAAAAATGGTATTTATTGTTTTATTTTTTTTTTTCAAATATGAATACAGTATTTTCTGTTGTGCAAACCAAAGTAGCAAATCTATAACTTAAAAACAATAAAAAAAAGCAAAATTTCAAAGGAAATAATTTCTATTTATTCTAAACTATTTTGCAAAATTGAAACCACCTCGAATCGGAATAAGATTCTTCGATATGCCTGATAGTCTTACATTTGGATGATCTCATACTAAGTTAACGCGTGCTAAAAGCAACAGTTAGTTAATTGCTATTGAAGTGATATTGCGTTTAATTTTTTATGCTAACTTTTCTACCAAAGCAAAGCACCATTAGCTTTCTCCCTATAGCGATGTTGCACTACTACCTGTCGGCAAATGTGAATGAGAAAAATAGCTCTACTGCTGACCTTATTTGAACTCTATATGCAAAAAAGGGTGATGACACTTTCATGCTGTAAGGAAATTAAAGCTATTTCATCTTCATTTTCGTCAGTGATTACGAAATTTAAAATACTTTTGAATCCTTTAGGATTTGCTTTATATGCTTAAAATTTATACGTTGAAAATAATTTTTGCAAAAAAAAAAAAATTCCGACTTAAAACAAAAGATTTTAGCTGTCTATCTAAAACGGTTCTAAAGTTTGGCCACATGCATCAAATTATATCAACTATTGGAAAACAATTTCATTTCAAATCTTTATTTTATATTTGTTATTACAGCGGACTTAGCAATAAAAGATCTTTGCAAATTCAACCGTCTTTCTACAACTGCTCAAAGGCATGGTCATATACATCAAATTCAATGCACTATTGGGGCAGCCTTTATAAATAATTTTGAATATTTATAGTTGTATTATTATTTTATTATTATACCGATCATAGTAATCGACATTCTATTTAATTTTCAAGCATTTGTTTATAACTGTTCAAAAGATAGGTTAATATAGGTCAGTTTACTTCACCTATGGGGACACTCTTTAATTTTAAGATATATATTCGTATCACTTTGTGCTATTCTAAGCCCTTAACGGTTTATAATACATATAAAAAACATTTATTTTGTATGGGGACACCCTTTAATTTTTAAGATAATGAACTGTCTTACAAACGAGACCAATCATTATCTATAAAGTTACAAAAAAAATTTAAATCGATTCAGAAATGACGGAATTCTGCATGCACAAACATTAAAAAAAGCAAAATTCAGATAAATTGAATTTTTTTGAAGTCGGCTAAAATAAGCAAAAATCGATCATCTCGACGATACCCTGTAACTTATCGAAGGAGTAAGGTGCCATAAGCTGTTGTAGAATTCGTTACATGGACTTGTGTCTGATTCAACTAAAAAAAGTTATAATTGTCCATGTCAATTCACTCAAGAAGTGTTTCTTTATAAAAGATATAACATTATTGCGAATAAAAGATACTGTGGCATTACAAGAATCGAAGCGGGTTGTGTAATTTTTAGAGGAATGCCAGCCTTTATATTGTGTAAATCAAAACTGAATCTGAAAAGATAGCATCGAAAGGAAGGAGAAGAAATTAATTGGTGACGGTCTGGCTAAGATAAAGATTAAGAAAAAGGATGGTTTTATGCTGAAGGAGGCTGACATTAAAATATGAGTCATGGACAGTAGCATATTAAATGTTGATGCCTTAGTATAAATTAATACCGATAATTATGATATCTTTTGTGGTAAAAGAGTAAACTCGACTTTTATTACTTAGAGGTTTAAAAACACTAAACAATAATTAAACTTGCTATTCATATACCGTAGAAAGGCTTGTCCTGGAACGAGAGTCAAAGAATTTTAACGTAAAATAATAAAAAAGAGAAAAAAAAAACACACCTGTTTAATTCATTTATAGGTGTAGCTGTGCGTGACCACTGCAGGTTAAATCAAAGATAAACACTTTAATGAATTTTTTTTTTTACTTTTCAGTTTAATTTGATGGTGTCTTTTTAAAATCATAAATTGATTGATCGCTTTAAAATTCCAACGATTTCCTTTTCCTACTCGTATACACATTCACATTAACTGTTTATGTTTATCATGTATTGTTTTTTTTTTATTTATTTTTGTATTTAAATTTTATGTTATATAATAAAAGTTATCATGTTGAGCTTGTGTAGGTAGCCGCTGAACGTTTAAGTTGAATTAAAGTTTATCTGGATTTGCCAAAGATTTCAATTTTTGATTATTTTCGCTTTATTTATTTTTTTTTATTTTTTTATTTGCTTTTGTTTTCGTAATGAAAGTAGAGCATTTCTAATGATTTAAATACACAAATATTTAGAAAGTAAAAGTTATTTGACTAAAAGATATTAAAGCTTTTTTAATGAATTTTTGCTGTGGCACATGTGTGCAGGTTGAGAGTTGACAAGGCCGCATGAAATTTAAGGAAATACTATTCGGTAGTAGTTTTTTGTTTTGTATTTAAGCCCTTCACCTATTTAGGAATTTTTGGAAAATAAAATTTATTTGATTTGACAGAGATAAAAACATCAAATTCGATCATGTTTTAATAATTTTCAGTTTCGTTACACACAAAAACTTTTTAATTGACAGAACAATTAAAAAAAATATTTAAAGTTTAATATGAAAGGTTTTAAAATAAAAACGTCCTTTACTGCCAATCGCATTTTTGAAATTATTGACCTTTATTTGCTGACAATTAGAGATCTTATCTTTTAATATAATTGTAAAAATACAAGAAATTCACGAAACGCTGGGAGAAACATGTAATAAAAATTGCATATTTATTAACATGAAAGGAATTAGGCCTTATTAGCTTATAATTTACAACAAATACACCAAAGGTAAAGAAATATTTTATTCAATCGATATTAAGATTATATTGGTAAGACGAAGTCCACATATAATCCAAAGCATTTTTAATTGTTCTCTTTTTATTAAATGTATCGTGTATCTGTTCTTGCTTTCTTCCAATCGTCGGTTTATCAACGAATGCAATTTTACTTTTGATTTAATATTTTCTGAACAGAAAACAAAATAACCTTAAAATATTTAAAGCCTTTTTGTAACAATCTAAAGAAATAAATGGTAGCCTTTTAAAATAAAACCCACAAATAATTACACGTTAAAATAACAAACGTAAATCTCTTCTATAACATATTTTTTCTATTTCACCTTTTAAAATTATATGGATTGCTTGAGATATTTTTTTGTATCTTTTTTAATCTAATATTTCTTAGAAAAATAAATGTTCATGCAATAATTACATAAAACTTATGCAAATACTCAAAAATATTTTAACCTCAGTATTTCACCTTTTAGGGAATTTTTTCTGGCTAAAATAAAAAAACGTTCAAATTATAACAAATTACTTTGCGTTTAAAATGTTAAATGTAGTCGTATATTTTGTTAAAGTTTTGTAAATTTCACACCAAAACATTAAATAAAACTGAAAGTATTTATATTTCTCTTTGAGTAGGCGTTTATCGATTTTTTTCACTCGCGTACCTTAATAAGATTAATTTAATTCAAATTATTTGCTTTCATAATTTTGAACAAAATATTTATATAAACAATAATTTAAAAGCAACACAGTTCAAATGAATAATGTTTCATTTAAAAAAAAAGATTTGAATTAACCCGGTCTTTAAGGGGTCAGAAATAAATTAAATCAACAATGTTTTTTTTTAGGTCAACAGGGAGACTATGAATGATTTTGCTTTAATATTTGGTAACTTACATTTTTTCCGGTAAATTACTAGTTTCCGCTATATTTTATGAAATTGTTTCGTTACTAATTGATGATTAGTGTGTGACCTTTAATTGTGACGTATGTTTTCTTTTTTAACAACGGATTGTTCGTTGGTTACAGGAAATTACCAAGGCTGGAAATGCGGTAACCTAAATAAAGTGCTTAAAAACTTTAATGAAAACTCGACATCTCTCAGCGTGGTCGTGGTGAATATTTGCCACATAGCATTTTTCATTCATTTGCCGAACTCTTCTCTTCGCAATGCAAATAAAATTGAAATCGTCTTCGTTCAAATTTTTTTTTATTTTATTTTAGAAAATAAGGTTCTGGTTGAAAAATGTTACAAGAAACTTGCTTATTGTGATTAAGGTATTATTTAAAACAACTCAAAAACTTGTTCATCATAATCATATAAAGTCAAAGGCAACATAATATGGTTTTTGTAACCATAACAGAACAAAATATTTTAATTGTATTTGGAATCAAGCACTTTATATTAAACAACGTTTATCTCAAGGAGCTTTAGACAACACTAATGTCTCTTTTCGGTTTTCCAAGGTTAACTGTAATACTGCAATGATAAAGTGATATCCAGCTTCTGCTAAAAGTGGTGTGGCTCAGCTACAAAAATCTTGCAATTTTCTAATAAAATACATAAAATATGTTTTATGCGAAAAGCATTATTTTACAAGGACCAGCTCTTATAAAACAAGAAACAGTATTATATTCGGCAATGCCGAATCCTATATACCCTTCACTATTTATGTAAGTTTAACTTAGTGAAGTAACTCCAATCAAAACGAAAAAAAATATTCGGGTACTTTATATAATTTCACAAAAAAATGTCACCGAGTCTCAATGAATTAAGCATTTTTTTTTTTAATTTCCTGAGAGATCTATTCAAAGTCTTTTAAGTGACACACATATTTATATCATAAAATACATGGTGCATAATCCTACTTTTCTATGGAAAATTTTTTCACTTAATGTTTTTTTCTTATTTTTTTATTTTATATCGCCCCAAACATTTGTTTTTTTTTTTTTTTTTTTTTGGTTGATTTGAGTTACTTTATTGTTCCAATGATATGGCAAAATTCTACGCATTTGTGGTGTTTCGCCCGCTGCCTCGAACCGATCTTGCTGTTTTCAATGGAAATTTTTTTTAATTATGTCGTATAGATTGGAGTATATAATTTTTTTCTAGCTCATCTAGTGCCTTGGCAAAGTTCATTTCAATACTAACACGGAGGAGAAGGCGGACATCGCTATGCATAAGGGCTCAGAATATACTTTATGGGGCCGGAAATGGATGTTGTAGAGATAACGAACGGAACGACAAACTAATATATACAATTTTTCCTTTTTTTTTGTGGTAAAAGGTATAAAAATGGACCGATGCTCTCTCTCTTTCTCTCTCTTGTATAGATGAGATAAAAATATTTCCAAATTATTTAATTGCCTGTAGATTTTTAACACTTAAATTCCTTCATTAATTCTGTATTTTTATTTTCGAAATTGAGTAAATAATATTTAATAAAATACGTTTAATTGTAAAATGCATGACGAATTGATTTTTTTTATTCCAACCAATTTAAATGAAAAATTATGTTATGAAAAACCACTGATAATTAAGTCATAATAATTACATTTGACCATCCCAGTTGGACAACGTTTTGTATGTCATGTTACATTAAAGAAACAATTAAATAGACTCCAAAAATTGTTGCTACCAATTTTTTATTGTTGTTAATACGTTAAACTGTAACGATCAAGTTTTAAATATTTCAAACATTAAACTTTTCCAAGAGTTTCCTCCCATTAGTTTTTTTCTTATTTCTTTTTTTAGATTGTTTTCTTAATATTTTTTTACTTTCAAAAGCAGCATGTGGTTAAGTCATACTTTTAGCTACTTTCCGCATCCGTTAGAAAGACTTCAAAAAGAGTTTTTAATAGTCAAAAGCTTAAAATTGACTGTAAAAATCAGTTTAAATTTTATGATAATTATTGAAATGAAAAGTTTCTGTGGAAAAAGTAAAAGTTCTTTTTTTTTAATTTATGTATTTCATCTTTTTCTTTAAAAATCAGGTAGTGTATGATTTTAAGAATGAATTGTTGTATTTACCATTCACTTCTTTCTTTTTACTGCTTTAAAAATATATTGAACGATTATCAGACGGATTATTGAACGGACATCAAATTTAATTATTCATAGTAGAAGAATAAACTTCACGCTACAACTAGACTTTGATTTAATTTTTTGTTCAAGGAGTCGCTTACCTAAACACGATCAGTAAGTATCTTCGAATTTAAGGCGATTCGAAAACAACTAAATGCATTAGATCATGCTGCCTATAGATGACTGCTTTTGTTTTAATTTTAACATGTCAAAATTTTCTTTCGTTTGTATTGGAAATGTTTGACAACTTAACCGAATTTTTAAAAGCTAATGCGGCCACCTGCTATGAATTCGCTTAATTTTGAAATAAAATTGTCTTAACCGAGAGGCTTGGTTTATTGATTCATTTTTTTAAAGATCAAAAATTTTATTTAACAACTAAATGGAATCAACTAAAATCTTAAATAATTTTAATTTGAAAGCAAATTAAATCAATGGAAAAAAAGGAACTTTAGCCCGCTTAAAACTAAATAATATACTTTTATTTTCATCAAATATAATCTTATTTTCATTAAGAAAAAAGAGTTTATTTCTATCTGCAACTAAACTAATTTAAATACATCTTTATGGGATTAATAAACAGTAAAAAATTCCAGTATTTCAAATGAATTCTTAAAATATTTGTCACACACTAATTGACACTCAGTGAAAACTTTAGACATTGTCAATGTCAAACACTACTGTCACTGTTTTTTGCCCACATTATGCGCTGTCATTCTATCATTTCAAAACGAATTTTTTTTTAAATTATTTGACATTTCGGTGCAATGTAAATGTCACTATGCGTAGTGGGTGCGTAGCACTAACAATTACCTCTTGATTCCATTGTTTAATCAAAAAGATTTGTTTTTTTTTCTGTTCACGGTTTTTGTAATACTTGAAATGATTAACAAAATAAAATCTTTAAGCATTTTTTTGTCAACGAGTCTTATCACAGTAGTTTCTATTGTATCAACTTTAATTAGAAAGAAAATCGAATTAATAATTTTTAAACGGTTGTCGCACTAAAGCAATTAAAAAATTAGGTCAACAAATTTAAAATATGTCAAAGTCAATATTTTGAAAAAATTAAAATTTATTTCAAAGTTGCATAAAATCATTTGGCCTGATAAGACAGTTTTAATATCTTATATAACATTTTAACATTTTTTAACTTATAGAAGTATATCATGTGTGTGAACATTATGTTGCAAGCACTTCTGTAAATGGCAACATTGTTCATTCATTTTTTAAACCAATTTCCAATTTATGATTTAGACGCCCTGGTGTATCATCTACCTTTGCACCTTAAGCTAAATCTCTTTAAGAATGAGTAACATCTGCAGCATTTATTGGAATAACCAGCTGGTTATAACTAATAATCAATCAAGTACCGAAATATACTGAAAGAGTTACGATTTTTACCACTACGAACCTGACTTCGGTTCAGCTATAATTTCAAGTAATGTGAACTCAGGACAACATTCGACCTTCACCGTTAGAGACGTAGAGCTTAGTCTCTGTGGCAAAGGGTGTAAGTGTTGGGGTATCTTTAAAGAAGGCACATAGACTTAGTTCATAAAACTTAAATTCCAGCCAGCATGAGATGCGCGTGGATACGAATTAAGAAGTGAAAAATATGGTAATTGATTTGTTTCAACAAAAACCAAACGTTGGCACGTAACGTGTATTTTCTTATACAGGGAAATTAACAAAAATCCTGCTCCTAGTTGTCTTTCGAGACATTATCAGGCATAAAATTAAATCTTATTGAGCTCTCAACTATTTTTAGACTTAAGTCCCTAGTTATTAGAAAATAAATCTAAGATTGATCACAAAATTTAAACAAATAGAATTATACTGATCTGAAAATAGCGTCTGTCGTCAACTATGTCCTGTTGCTTAAAAATCAAGCAACAAGTCCTAAAGTGAATTTCCTATTATTTAATTTCTACAACTAAACAACATTAAAAAAAATTTTAAATAAATAAAATTCTAAGTCCACAAAATAAATTATTAAAAATATTGTTTATTATTTTTTGTTTCTTTAATATTTCGCCTCACCGTTGGTTGGCATCTTCAGGAAACAGAAAACAAAATTGTTCAAAATGTTTTTTTTATTTATATTTAAATAAAAAGTAATAAATAATATTTTTATTTTCAAAATAAAAGATATTCCCTTAAGATGATACAAATCCAAAATTATGCAATTGTGAACATAACCTGCTTTAATGTCAAGGAAACTAAAATTTTTTCTACGTAAAAAAATTATTTAAAATTAAAACATTTACTTCATTTTTAATTGGATTTAAAAAGTTCCACAGTACTTAAATAAAAACTTTCGTTTGTAGCATAAGATATTTTTAGTAGCGAAAATTATGGATGTCTTTATATGATTTTAATTTTAATTTAGTATCCCACCATCAAATCAAGTTATAAATCATTTATTTTTTTAGGTTTCTTACACAACACAACTCTATCGGTTCCATTATTTGGCTCCGTAACCTTCAATACTAAAAGTTTTGTGCTTAATAACCAGAAGAATAATTTAAGTTCATTTTAAGTTTACAGATATTTTCATTTCTAAATTTATTAAGAAGAAATTATTTACAAGTTTGTATTAATTTCAAAAGAAAACAGGAAAAGTTAAACACCAGCAAATAGTAATGCAGCATTTTCTAAATTCTCTACATCCACCAGCAGCCTTTTTTTATTGATCTACCTTAGGTTGTGTGCGTTTTAAACGTTATGAATTTAACCACTTAATTCGCTAAATAAAAATCAATATTAAACTAATTATTTTAAAGCCTTTGCCGAATATATGAAACCCGAAATTAGACTCTGACACTCTACTGCTGTACCAGTTACTCTATCCAGTGCAAGGTAAGCTTTCAAATTTGCTGTATTAAAGCTTAACTTCAAATTTTCCATTAATCTTCGTCTTGCAAAATTCTTTAGAAGTAAATTTTTATCAAAAACTAACAAAAAATAATTATCTTTCATATGTCGCTGGCTTTCACAGAAATTATCCTTATTTAACAAAAAGTTACTTATCTTCCAAAAGAAATTTTTTTTTCACAGAAAAGCATCGTTTTTGTTTTCTCTCAAAGCTTAAAAATATATCAGCATTTCCACCAAATGTATACTATACCCAATATATAATCTCCGTAAAAGTCGTCGTTCTTCGAAAATCTCATTATTCTTTAAAAAAAAAAATTATATCCTTCCGGAAAATTGAATCTTCAATTAAATCGTGGATCTCATTAATAGCTACTAGTCTACGAAAAAGTCAATTTACTACAAAAAAATATATTTTTCAGCATAAAGTTTCTGTACATTAAAGAGTCACTCTTATCACAATAAATAAAATTTTTTCCAAAAAATTCGTAATGTTTTTCTTTTTAAGAAGATGCTATTATACCCTTCAACATAAGAAGGAGAAAAAAGGATACATCTTAGTTTGTCACTCAGTTTGTGATTTCTACAATATCCATTTCTAACCCCATAAAAAATAAATATATTCTAAGTTCTTATACATAGCGAAGTTGATTATCCATCCGTCTAGATGAGCTAGAGAAAATTTAAATACGCCAATTAATCAGATATCATTTTATAAATTTTGCTATTAAAAATCAGCACGATCGGTGATGTCCTTCGAGGTGGTGGGCTAAACACCACGCCTGACTAATTCTTCCATAGTATTTGGAACAATGAAGTGACTCCAATCAAAAAACAAATAAATAAAGCGATAGAGATTTAAAAAATAAGAAAAAAATGTCAATTGAAAAAATTGGCGCTTGCCCACATTTTCCTAATTATGGGTCTCAGAAATTTTTATAAAAAAATTCCTCACCTCAATATTTTTTTTTTTTTTGTTTTTTATTGGAGTTACTTCACTATAGTAGATTTACATACATGGTAAAGGGTATGTAAAATTTAGCATAGCCGAATATAGTACTCTAACTTATATTTTGTTTGTTTTAAAATTATTTTTTGTTGTTATTTTTCTATCGCACATGTGAGAATTTTAATAAAATAAAGTGATTTGTAATATTGTTTTTGTAGCAAGTATTTTTCTTTGATCCGTCTGTCTTTCCGTTAGCCGGTGAATTAGATGGAATGATTTGTTTTAGATTTTTTGCGGTTGTTGTTGCAATTGTTTGTGCTTTTCCAAATACATAATTTAAAATGGTGATTTTTAGTATTTTCTGTAACAAATTGTTTTAATGCTGTTATTCTCTTGCCTTTGTGTTTATTTTATTTCAGTCATGTTTTTGTTGCCGGTATTTTGTTTAGATTTTTTTTAATGATGAAGGCTTAAGAATGAATTTGTTATTCTTTGTTAAACGAATGTTTTTTTTTGTTTATTAAGATATTTATTTATTTTTTTATTTTGGTTTTTTCTTAACCAAAGTCTAATTGTTATTAAACTGAATTCTTTTTTTTTTTGTTGTTGTAAGAAATATATAAATTTTTTAACAATCTGCAGTTTAAATATGTGTAAAAAAAAAATATTTTATGTTGCAGTAAGTACCTGAATAATTCGATTCGCTAATATATGTTTGCGTAAGTGTATGTGTTGCATGTTTAGCATGTACAAATGTTTATGTGTTTCTGTTGAAAATGTGCATTTAAATAACAATTCCATGGCGATTTAATTGTTCATTTTAAATAATTTTATTTGAAATAAATGTCAAATGATATTTATTGTTAGATAAATTATCGTTGTTTAAAATGACCTTTAAATTTTGTATAAAATACAAAACTTAAAATGTAATAAAATATAAAATTTAACAAAAATTTCTTCTAAAACCAAAACTTAAATAATTTTGTAATCCATGAAGTATTCCCTTGACGGCCCCTACTTCATGTTTGTTAAAAATAATTTTTTCAAAGACTTTAGTTGTATAGCGGACTAAAAGTGGAAAACGTTTAAGAAAGACGATATGATTTTTATTAAGATTTTCAGGCCTTTAATTTATACAATTATCGGTTGGTAGGGTGTTAATTTTTTTAAGTTGCTATAAAACTTAGTAACCTCAACGTGATTCAAGCTCATGATCTGTAACATATCAAACAGGTGGCTTTAACATTTTTGACACCACAGCTGCTCAGCAATTCTTAATATTTTTCCTCATGGTTCCGTTGAGATATGAACACACGATATGCCTTTTGCGATGTGGGCCACAGCAGAAATAAAAAACTTATTCTTTTAACAAACACAATACGCACTTGTTTGTGTAAGAAAAAAGTACAACTAATTAAGATTAATTCACTTAAAACCAAATCCAAATTTTATTATAACAGACTGCTGACTTGAACTGATCTAAACTCTTAAAATTAATACTAATTGCAAAATTCAATTAAACAAATCAATTTCGCAATATAAAGGGTGACCCCCGAATTCACAGAAACCTTAGGAAATTATTATATATGAAACAGCAGAACTGACTTGCTTGATAATTTGGAATAAAAATTATAGATTTTTATTTATTTGGCATTGATTTTTCAAATCTTATGAATAATTGATTTCGTTACTTGTTTCTGTAAATTGAGTGAAAAATTTCTTACGTAAAAATATTCAAGCCATCTTGTTTTATACACAGTGCGCTAGAATTATGAATTTTATAATATGAATTAATAAAAAAGTTTATAGTTTACTTTACCTCACCTTATGTAAAAGAAATTGAGGTTAAAATATTCAACAAAAGAAAAAATTGTCGGTTAAGTTATAGAAACGGAGCACTGGCGCGATTAATGCGGTCTAGACGTGCTTTGTGATAAAATAGAATTTCTCTAAAATATCCACACAAAGTTATGACACATTGTAGTGAGAATATTTATCGTATGTATGCCAGCTGAAGCTCAAATATATTGGAGGCAAAGTTGTAATTAAACTGCATTTTTACTTACAACATTCTTGCATTAATTTTGGATCACTCTGTTTTTAATTAAAAAACACATTCCTGCATTTTTTTTAACACAAATATTTCCTGCAACAAATTTCTGTAAATTTCCACAACATTTTAATAAATTTTTTTTAATTAACAATTTGTGGACATAAAATTTATTGAGTGCTGATTTTATTTGTGATCAAAAAAAAAACTCGACTTCAATCTTAATTAAAACAACCTAGTTATAAAAAACGATTATTAACAAAAACTAAAATATTTAGTTATAAAAGCACCAAATAAACGATAAATTTTTTTAATAGTTCGTTAGAAAAAACTGCTTTCAATGTGGGCTGTCCATTGCAATACCGTATGGCTTGTGATTGATTATTTAGAAACTATTAAACTGAAACTAAAATTAAGTTAACATTTTAGAAGTAAAAAAAATTAATATTTTTATTTATATAAAATTTAAAATAAAAAAATTTTTACAGGCATTAATGGCTTTAAAATTTACATATAAAATAATGCAATTCTTGCAAAATATTGCAAGGTGGAAAAAATATTTTCTTTATTTAAATTCAAAACGTAATATGAAAAAAGAAATAAAAATAAAAAGTGAAAAGCAAAGGTTCTCTTTGCTCACAAAAAATAGAAGATTTTAATAGAAAGCATTTATTTCAAAACAAAGCATTTTTTCCATCCAATGGACCCTTTTTGACTATGAAGTTACTTTTTATTAACAGACAGTTATTTTAATCAAAATAAAACTCGCTGTTTCCACCAAAACGTCACAAAAATCATTAAGTGCTGTACAACTCAACTGGTACTTACTCTGGAACAGTGGTCTTCATTTTATTTACGTAGCTATCGAAATTATTCGGGAAATAATTTACTCTACTCGTTTCCATTTATCCCAATCATGCATATTCTCATTGAATAAATTTTCTCAGAAAAATATTCCCCCAATTTGAATTCCGTAGGAAAAAATAGTCTATTTATAATGGGAAAAAAGGGGAAAGTAAAAAAAAATAGTTTGAATTTTTTGTTTATAATTGCGCTGATTACAACAGCAATAATTGCCTAAAACAATTAAACATTTTTCCACCAAGAGATTTTGAAACAAACTGTGTCACTAACATCGGTTTGAGTAAATTGATATTGATAATTCTTGGAAAGCTGTTCTTCATAAAAAATTTATTTGATTTGTTTTGTTTTGATCGTGCCAACAACATATATAATTAAACCTTTTTGGTTGTCTGTGAACTAAAAGTTCATTCAGTAACTTGTAAGCTTCAACAGATCAGAATTATGCCGTATATAATATTTTTTTTTACTTTTGAGTGTTTTTCTTTGCTCTGGACCACTGTTCTAAAACAGTGACTGATAACTTTCCATTTTCTAACCTCTACAAAGGCTGTAAGTGGAATTCATTCATTTATCTTATACTTGGATTCCTGGCGGAATTCACATTCAAAATAACACTGCCCTTCTAAAGTCAGCCAGTGCTTCTCATAAGCATATAATGTGCGGTGTCCCTTAGGCTTTTTTCACTTGTATATACAAGTTTTGTGGCATATAATTGGATTTTTTGAGTCCTACCAATGCTAGACAATACAACATCAAAACATAAAAACTGATTTATTTTCAAGATTCAAAAGCACCTGCTACTTTTTTCTGCAATGTTGAAATATTCTCATTTCGTTAGTTATGTGACCGCGTTAACAACGGTCACATGTTGAGCATTTGGAAACCTTATAGTACCAATGTTAGATAAACATGCATTTTTGACGTGTATCTAACCACACACTGATTGTTCTGTGAAATAAGAAGTGTTTTCCTCTAAACCTAACCATCCAACATGTCGACTAATGCTTTCAATAGGCACAAAGTATCTGCATGGTAAATCGACACTTACCTTAAATAAATTCTGCCAACGATACAACTGCGTTCGATCTTTCGTTCATAAAAAACTTTCATTATAAATAATACGATTGTTTACATGTTTTGTCTGTTTTACCTGTGACAGCGTGCGTCTGTAAGTTTGCACAGTATTTGTTGCTGAAGCCTGGTCTGTCGTAATATTCTAAATATCTGCCAGCCTTCACGGTAGTTGTATGACTACATAGTTGGGGAAAAATTGTCTTTAAGAGCACTAGAACTTCTTTGTTTGTTTGCTTGTATTATGCCTTCATATATTACTGGTGTTTTCTCTATTAAAAATGATTTTATTATTCCTTCCTTAGTTCCACATTTGAATCAACAAAGTGATGTGACTTGTAGTTGAAGTTTCTGAAGTTTAAACGAAGCAGTTTTTATATTCTTTTTGTATTTTTTTTACCCTTGTGCCCTGATAAATAAACTATTTCCTACATTCCAGGGTTTCTTTTGTCCATCTCATCAAGTCAAAAGGTCATTTCTGCCAGAAAAAAAGTAATTTTTTTCATATAATTATCAATTTTACAATGAAAGATCTTTTGACCGAAAAGTTACTCTTTTAAATCAAAATGCCTTATTATACTCATCACCATGAAAATTTGGTAAAATATCTACAATATCCATTTCCAACCCTATGAAATATATATACTGTGACCTTATGTAAAGCGAAATCGATTGAGTGATGTCCGTCGGTTTAGTGTTGAAATCATCTTTGCCAAGGCACTTGATGAGCTAGAGAAACTTTAAATACGCCACTCGATTAGATATGGTTTCGAAAATTTTGCTATTGAAAATCAACAAGATAAGTCCATGTACTTTGGGGCAGCGGATAAAAAACCACGCCTACCTGAGCTATGAACCCACAAAAAAATTATACATCACCTTAAAAAGTACCTGTGCTATAATGACTTACTTTTGTGATTGCCAAATTTTGTTACTCGATTACAAAACACATTACATTAGTTCGCAAGTAAAAGAAGCAGTAATAAAACTAGTTCTTTAAGTTAGAAAAGAATACCTTACAATACATACTAATGATTATTATTATTTCCTGCAATAGTCAATGTAATCAATTTTCAGTAATTGATTAAAAAAGTCTCATGCCTTGTTAAAATCATTAGGTAGGGAAGTCCTTCCACCAATAATGCTTAATTCCGCAATCGATTACCTTTTTTGAAATTTTTTGCTAAGAAGTAACTCCAATCAAAAAATAAATATATGGGGCGATAGAGGATTAAAGAATAACATAAAAACATCAAGAGAAAAAAGATTGACGCTCGCCTATATTTTTCGAGTAACGGGCCTCTGAAATTTTCATAAAAATATTCGATTGTCAATATGATAAATGTGAGTGTAATTTAAAAGCTTCTGAAGAGATCTTTTAGTAAATACTAAAAATTTTTAAAAGTGCTTAATCCCTTAAGAGCCGATCACATTTTTATATAAAATTATTTAGAGTACTTAATTTGTTGTTTATCTTTTTTTCTCTCTCTCACCGCATTAATTGCGGATAGAAGCTTCTCAATAAACTAAATTTACATACATAGTGAAGGATATATAAGATTCGGCATAACCGAATATTGCTTTCTACCATGTTTTTAAAATAAAATTTTTTTTTTAACTTATTGTTTTGTTTTTGTATTTGTTGAACAGTTTGCCAGCAAAAAGTCTTTTTTCTATATCAAAAATTCTTCCTTTTAAATTAATTGTTTTTTTTTCTGCTCATCATAATTGGGATTTTTTCATTTCCATTTAAATTTAATTGGCTTTTTTTGAAATATTAACACTTAAAAAAGAATTTAACCACCATTTAATTCTAATGATTTAATTTCAATTGTAATAATTGTTACTGATGGCAATACAACTTTTATTTAATCGTCTCATTACAATTTAATTAAAAATAATTATTTCTATGAAACAAAAATCTTGGTTGCAGAAACTTAAAAAAATATGCACAAAATGAATAAATCTTGTGGATAGATCTATATTTGAAAACTTAAATACTTCATCACTTTTAAGTGAGATGGGTATTAAACTTGATGTCTGCTAGCTTAAGTCATTTAACACCCCAGCTAGAAGATCTAAAAACTTCCACGAAAACAAAAATATGTACCCATAGCGTAACATTTTTTTGATCTAAATGCCGTTTAAAAAATACTCTACTATACTTTAAGATAAGGAATACATTAATTAATAATAATGGTAATGATTTTGTTTTTTAAATAATTATTAATTAAAACTTTTCATTAAAAAGCATTAGCTTTAGCAATAATAATGATAATGCTAAGAAAGTCATTACCAATTTTTATTATTCAATTCCAATGAATTCGTCAATTAATTAGTCCATCTAACTAATTACTCCCATTGCTCATAATGTCAAAATATTTGCCTTAAAATGTCCCGAGTTTATTGATAAAACAATATGTTTTTTGGTTTTTTTTTTTTCAAAAAGTCAACCTTTAATTAAACGTTTTTTTTTCGAAAAATATTTGATAATATATAATAATTTCCCTGTAAAAAATTATCTCCTGGCTGTGGCATGCTGTGCCGTTATGCATGATTTTCAGTTTTCCTCAAGGTTAATACCCGCTTTTGTACAAAATTTTTAAAAAGCGAATATGGATTTAAAAGTGTGAAATTTATAATTTCTTAAAAAAAAATCAAAACTAATCCAAATAAATTTGTTTTCTGTTCGTTCATACAACTTTATGATCCAACTATTTTGATTGTTGTAAACTTTTGAATTTATTGACACAACAACTCAACTCTCTTTTTTTATTTATCACTTTAAAGTTGAAACTTTTACTTGTCGGATACAGTCTTTGATTGCTACAGCAACATGTGTTAACAACCTACTAAAATAGCAAAAAACATCAGTTGTTGTTATTGGTTGCAATTTACATGTGCAATAGAGTTGTTTGTGTGCAATTATACGGTCGCTTAAATTGTTAATACTTTTTCGTCATTCACTTTATTATTATTATTTTTTTTGTTTTTTTAATGCACAATTTTAATTAAAACTATGATCTGTTAAATATAATTAAAACTTTAACATAATTAAGCAGTTTATGATATAAAACAAACGTTAAAAAAATTAAATACCAACAAGTACTGTAAAGTTGATACAATGAAAGACACCTCGTTAGAAGTTTAAGAAATAAATGATTTTTTTATACATTCAAAATTGTAGGTTTATGGTTAGTTGTTAAGCACGAGATTTATTTGGTGAGTTGATAATGAAATTATTGATCCCTGCATAAAGAAAACAATAGATCGTTAATGGAATCTACAGACTGCATTGCGTCTGACTTTATGGAGTCTTTTTTTTTTTTTAATTGAGCTCTTAGGGTGATAAAAATCATTTCTACTTTTAAATATAGATGAATTTGATCCGAGCACAATATTTCATAAGGCGACTGCAACCATAAATTTTTGGGAAAAAAAAAATTGGCGATAAATTGATGGCAAGAAATGTACCTGTCAATTGGGCTCAAGGTGGTGAAATTTTATATTTCTCAATTAGTTGCTGTAAGGCCACATCCAGTCGCTGGTTTATGCTGCTTAACCAGCAACTATTAGCTCCTTGTAGGCCAATAATGTTCGTGTTATTCATAACATACGGCCGAAGATTGGACGTCCAGAAATCCCTTCGTCAGAAAATGCCCCGTTGGCCAAATGCCACATTTTCAGATTTTGTTTCTACAATTTTTAGTTCTTCTAAGATTATCGTCTAACTTCCTCTTAAAGCTTATCTTTTTAACTCTTTTCTTATACCTGCCAATAAAAACGTCATTTCCTAACTGCTTCTTTAATTTGAAATAATGTTGTTTGATCTTCATTAATATTTTCATTAAAATGATGAAATATTTATTTTACAAATTAACCATTTTAAAGAATTTCTTTTAACTTTTGTCAAGTAATGAAACTAAATATTTTGAGAAATGCCATTCGTAGAGCATTTAGAAAACATTCAAGTCAGTTTATATCATTGAACAGGAAATTATAAATTAACACATAGATCGTACGTATGCAATCAAAAGCTCTTTAGAAATGAACCCATTATTAGCAAAAATAATTTTAATTAGTTGCCATGTTTAGCAATTTTTATTTCTTTTTTAAATTATAAAACAAAAAGTTTCACTTTGGCTTAAAAGTTTTTTTATTTTTTAACATTATTCATTTTTAAAATTTCATTAAATTAAGACAATTATTTACGTCACCTTTATTAAGGTTAGTCAAACAAATAAACAAACAAACCAAAAAATGTTACTTTGTGTTTCTCTTTTTAATTATAATAAAAATAATTGGCTTTGTTTTTCATTATTTAAAAGCATAAATGAATTATGAAATTGCCAAACAGTGCGTTAAAAATGTGCGTAAAATATATTTTAACGACGAATAAATACAATTTCGAACATTCAAGATTAATCAATCAATCTTTTTTTGTCAATTCTTTAACATACAAGCAACAAATGAAAAAAAAAAAAACACAGCCAAGCCGCTAGAAAGAAGCATAAAGCATAAGTAAACAAAAAAATAAATTTATAAAATATTTTTCAACTTGTTTAATTCGATTATGTCTGTGGCAAAATGACACCAATTTGAACACAAAGTAACTGTGGCTTAATTTGTTGGCTTTTGTCGTTTAATTTTCTTTGCCACAGAGCAAGAAGTTTTTGCTAGAGTTGTTCCAAGTATAAAATAATTTTTTTATTTTCGAATTCACTTTATAATTAAGGCAGTGTTTCACTGTGGGTCTTTAGGCAAGTAAACTTGTCTGAAAAATAAGATTAAAGAAAATATTTGTTCAATTTTTTAAATGTTTTAAATATAGAAATTTATATTTGTGTAAGAGCCAAGAATTTCAATTGAACTAAGGACAAAGAATGTTATTTTCAGTAGCTTTTTATAGATATACTGAATTATTATTGTTGTTGTTTTTCTTGTATAAATTTCAAAGTTAAAAAAATTTTTTAGTTTAAAGCAATTATTTTGTGATCCTCTATTTTTAGTCAACTATTTAATTAAATATAAGACTTACTGCCGATTTCTCTAAATGCGAAAGAAATGTTCGTTCGCATTTTGAGAAACCGGATGTTAAATTTTTTGTCAGCTATTTCAGTGATTAGTCAAGCAACGACTTTCGCACAGAACAAGCATTTCTTGCAATGACCGTAACATTAGATAATTTATATGACTCCTTATAAAGCAAAAAATTTGCTTTTACTCCTGAACCTTATATTTCAAACTTGTAAGCCCTGTGCATATGCTATTTTGATTACTGTCTTTGAACTGATGCGTTTGGTTGTATTAAAACGACCAATAAATGCAAGTGACGTTGACGATATTTTACACGATGTAAAAAGTACTTTAAAATCTTAAAAGAATGTAACAATTGAAGACCTAGAGACAGCATAATCAATGCAATTGCTTAAATAGGTCCAATTTATTTTTCAGACAAATTAAAATCCTTTAACTCTTATTCGTATTAAGCATAAAAAATCATCATTGAATTTTTTAATTTGATTGACTTATTTTCTTTAAAGCCAAAAACACATGGCCCACACACAACTTTATTACTTCATTAATTATGATTTGTGCAACTAAAAATATTAAAAATGCTACACAGTGCACCATCTTAAATGTTGTAATAAAATCAAAACAGGCCCTATTGCAAAATTTTATGAATTTCTTGCATGTGCGTTGCATTCAAATAGGCCACTCTAAAATCTAATCCAAGTTGATACATAGATACGTATGTACGTACGTATGCCTATAACACATTGCATACAAGAAAAATAAAGAAATAATGAGACAATTTTATTCAATAAAGTGTTTTACACTTTGAGAAAATAATACGCAAAATTCTAAAAAAAGGATGTTTATGTTGAAAACTGATGTAATAATATCTATGCCAACAAACAAATTATTTTATTTTTAACGCTATTGTTAAGAAATTGTTATTATTTACTTATTAATTTTTTTTTTTTATTAACAAGAAAAATATTGTAATGTTTTTAATTAAAAAATTTGCCGCTGTTTTCCTTGAAAAATACATATTTACATTTTTTTTCGTATTTTTACTTGTCATATTTTTTATAATTTTTTAATGATTTTCCAACATATTTTGGCTGTAAATATTAGGTAATTTGTGACAGCTTTTTATTTACAAATCTTAATTTTATGCTTGCTGTTATTGCGGACTTAGCAACAGATGTTCAGTAAAAAATTTAACCGTTTGTCTTCAACTTTTCAAAAGCAAGTCCATAAACATAAAATTAAATGAGCTATTGGGGAACCCTTTAATTTATAACTTTTTATATTTATACTTGTAATAAAGATCATAGTAATCAAGATTCTGTCTAATTTCCAAGCTTTTGTCTATAACGGTTCAAGAGGTATGCAAATATAGGCCAGTTTACATAACCTGTGGGGACTCCCTTTAAATTTTAGGTTTATGCTTTTATTACTTCTTCTATTAAGTGCTTTATTGATACGCAGTTTTTTCTTTAATTTTGATGTTGCGACCTTAACAGTTCGTAATACACGTAAGAACCATAAGCCTCTATAAAATAAAAACAGTTGGCGCTGATGTAAATTAAATATTTTGATGTAACAATATGGAAATTAATAAATAAAATAATAAAAAACTGAAATCGGGACCAATCTGTTAGCATAACATTTTAAATAAAGAAAAGAATTTCTAAATCAATTTAGAAATAACTAAGTTCTGCAGGCACAAACATTAAAAAGAAGTAAGAAGTCCTCATTTTTTTAAGTCGTTCAACCCTAGAAAGATAACGTTATTTTTTCGTACGGTAAAGATAACTCTACGTCGGAAAGGCTTATGGTTTCTAACATCCTTTCAAAGACTTAAAAAAATAAAAATTGGTATAGAAGTTATTGAGATCATGTATTTATTGAATTTTCTTCTTGATAACAAAAAAAATTGGTAAATAAATCAACTGAGAATACTGAGCATATAAATTTTCTCTCACTACAAGCCACAGAGGTAGAGTACAAAATTAAAAAGGCATGCGTCTGATAGACGCAACTTATCTATGCAGGGTTAAAAAAGGCCATCATCTTTAGGCCACATACAAACAAGTATTTGCTGTTGTTCTAAAGCATATAAGTGTTACTAATAGCGATTAACGCAAACTACAATCATCGTTATTTAAAAATATTGGCCCATATTCATAGTTATATACTAAAGTCGACTCTTGCCAAAGTATACTCTAAAATAAAAGGCTCTTATTATCTTTTTTGCTTTCATAGTCAAGAATAAAGTATACTTTAAGTTTAGCCGACTTTCACTGGGTGTCAACTGTAATTTGATAAATGCTTTCATACAATTTCTAAACAAACATAAGAAAAAAGTAACCTTGTTGTTATTTTATTCACTTTGGTATAAAAATCAGATAAAGGGTATTGCGTTCTTAAACCAAATAAAATAATTATGGAAACATGAGTTAAAAACAGCTTTAGCTAGTTTTAAATTTAGAGTTGACTTTGAAGCCAAAAGTATATTTTAAATTGTCTATGAATAAGTTAGAGTCGACTCTAGAGTAAAACCGACTTTAGTTCCCTTAAAGTAGACTTTATCTTAACTATGAATATGGGCCATTATTTTTTATATTTCTGGAAGAAATTTTATTTTATTTTTATTTTAGTAAAATCTTTACCAAAAGATAGCCATGGTTTTTTTTGCCTTTTATCCAGAATTTTATTTCATTTTTCATTTTGAGAAAATGAAAAAATTTCCCACTTCTAAAACACTTTGCAATTAATTCGCTTTGATTTGCAATTTAATTTCGTCTTAATTTTTTATTTTTTGTTTAAATTTTGTAATTGTCGAGTTAAATAAAAATAAGGTTTGTTCCAGATACATAACAAAATAGTTCGGACTTTTGAAAGTAAAAAGGAAATTACTCTCTGAATGTGACAAAGTAGTCCGAAAGTGCTGGAACGCAAATAATCTCAATTGAACATCCTAAAATGCTAATGGTGCTGACTTAACTAAATAAATTTTATTTTAGTAATTTTAAACGTTTAAAATGAAAAATATTTTAAAAACAAAGCATTTGCAGCAGTGCCAACATCTGTAAAAAGTAATTGAATATAAACTAAAAAAGGTATAAGACAATTATATAAAAATGTATTTAAAATATTTGCAAAATAGAAAGACAATTAAACATTGCATGTTCTCCTAGACTTGTCAGGCTTCAAATCTTTTACACAAATTCAACTACAACTCTTCTGAAACTCTTATATGTTTCCTAAATTCGTCCTCTGTGTATTGAGACACCAAATCTTCTAAATATTTATTAATGCTGTTTCTTTTTTCTACTTCGAAAGCAGCAAGAATTTCAACAACAATTTCTTCCCCATCAGAATCTTTAGCAACTCAGTTCGAAATGTCGTATTGATCAGACTCACTTGATGTGTCCACGATCTCTTCAATGATCTATAAAAGCATATTTTATTAAAGAAAGTGATAAATATCTACAAATATATGCACAAATACTTACAACTTCAAGTTTATTTGAAAACTCTTCCATTTTGCTTTTAAGTAACAACTTTATGTATTTATTTAAAATTTTTTTGATTTCTAAATGTAAACAAAAAACAAATGATAATTTAATTCTAGCCTGAACTTATCCAAAGGAAAAGTTTGTACAACTTTGTACAGGAAATGAAAAATTTCAAACTGTCATTTTCTTTCAAAATTGTACAAAAATTGTTATCTGGAACGCTTTTGGACTAGTTCGGACTGTTTTCTTATACATCTGGAATAGACCTATAGTTTTTTTTGTACCACAAAATTATTTAAAATTGTATAAATTTTTTTAAACTGATTTTAAAGTACGCGTACGTAAAACAGATGTTTGAGTGTTTCTAATCATCGATCGAAAGAGTATATCGAAGAAAATAATATAGCAAACAGCTAGATAATTCGCAATTCCTAGTATTCATAAAAATCATGTTCGTAACATTTGCAAATATTTTATTTTTCTTATTTTAAACATGGAGCTACAATTTGTTGCTTTTAATGTTCATTTTGTTTTTCTTTTCAAATGCTTTTTTCAAACATAAAACATAACATTAAAGGAACTCCATATTAAAACACTTTTTTTATTACATCGAATGAAAAAAACTGTTATGAAAAAGAAAGAAATTAAAACTTTATAAGGGAATAAAATTATTGCCGTGATATGCGTTATAAAATATTGTAATTGCAATATAATTGCTGTAATATTTGTACTAAATTGGATCTTGATAGCAGTTCTATAGTTTAATGGTAAAGAAACATTCAATTTTAAATTATGCACTAGGAAATGTATTTTAAATACAAATTAATTATAATTATTTCTTTAAAAAATATACTTGCTGGAAACTTATGTATCAGTAATTAAATATTATTTTTCTATTAGATTAATTCTTTTATACCCTTCAACACAGGTGAAAAAGATGTATCTTGGTGTGAGTTCTTATGCATAGCGCGGTCAATAGTGCAAAATCCGTCTGCACGCTCGTTTTAGTGTTGAAATCAATATCCAAAGCCCTAGATGAGCTATAGGAAATTCAAATACGCCAATCGATCAGTAGTAGTAGTTTCAAAAATATTGCTTTTGAAAATTAGCAAGATCGGTGGGCTACTCATCACGCCTGCTTCTAATTTTTCCATATTATTTGGAACAATGAAGTATCTCTAATCAAAAAAACAAATATATGAAGATATAGAAAATTAAAAAATAAGAAAAAAACATCACGTAAAAAAATTTGAGCTCGCTTTAATTTCCGAGTTATGAGCCTCTGTACTTTTTATAGAAAAGTGCACTATATTTTTTAAGATATCAATATGAATATCATTTAAAAGCTTTCGATCTTTCAGGAAATGCTAGTTTTTTTTTAATGCTCTACCCATTGAGATCCGATGATATTTTTATTAAAAAAAAATTTTTCATTTTTTAATTCTCTTCACTAAACTAGACTCACGTATATAGTGAAGGATATAAATTATTTATTTATTTATTAAATGAGTTATTTATAAATTTAGTGCTTAAACTACAACTGACATTTGAAAGAAATTTTTGGAACAAAGTTGACATTTGATAGTAAAAAATTCATTCATAAAAGTAATCAGTAGTTTTATAGAGATTTTCTAGTAAGAGAGGAAACCTTAATCTGAAATCAATTTTTGTTTAATGCCATTTATGCAACTGAGAATAACAACGAATTCTTGGTCGAGCATATTCATCGTCAAAACATTTATGTGTTTATGAAACTGCACACAATCATGACGTCGCACAGTGGCTTGAAATACGAAAAAATCGATAAAAGTCTGGAACTTCTAAAATATTTATTCGACTTTCATGAAACAAACTGTGATTTATAGAGAAGAGCATAAGCCTTTCATCTACTGCATTTGAGTACACCCCTGATTTAGAACAGAGAATTACCACAGAGCGTCAAAATAAACAAGCTCGAATTTAAAGAATGTTTCCTATTAAAAGTCAACGTGCAAAAATGGAAAACTAAACTGAGAACATTTAGATTTTATTTATGTCAAGAGCATAAAAGCAAAGAACACTAAATAAATATCTTCTCAAAAAAACCAAATAGCCAAAAAATCACCCTGTGTATAAAAAAGTGTTGAAAGTTATAGAGTCATTTCTTAGTGACATATTTTTAAAAAATACCACAAACCTTTTAACACAAATTTTTTATTAAATGCACTTCAAATCATAATGGGAATAAACAACTAATCAATGTCAAACAGCTTAAAACAAACAAGAATGAAGTTATTATGTCCGATTAAAATTTTTAACAAAATGACCAAAATTTTAAAATTAACTTTAATTACTTGACATTGATTTACTGGAGACATAATCGAATTTTTAAAGATACAAAAATATGCAACCAAATGCACAATTGTAACAAAGATAAAATCAAAAGACATTATTTTTTACGATTTCTAATCAAATTTTCGTTCATATTCGTCATTATGCATTGATAAAAAAGATTTTGTTTTGTGGTTGTGTTCATTAGTGTTTTAAATATTTTGTGTAACAATTACTTTTAGAGTTCAAGTTCATTAAAAAGGTGCGGTTCTTAGTTCAGAAATGAAAAACAAAAATATTCACATTTATCAACACGTATTTCTATTTTTCATTCATTCATTCCATTGAGATTTAAATCATTTCAACAGTGATTGTATCGCTTAAGTTTATTCAAAAGTAAGAGTAATGAATACGAGGGAATTTCAGTCAGTAATTTTGATTCGCTTATCAAATCTTTTTTATTTTTCTCTTTAAGTACCTCGAATTTTAAGTTTTCCTATTTTTAAATTAATTTTTACCAATTTTTTTAGAACTATAAAAAATTACTGAGAGAAAGATCAAAGAAATTAAATGGTTATTTGAGTTTAACTCGCGGACAATTTTTTATTTTATTAATATTTTTTTTAATTTCCTTACGTTTCTCAGCAAACAGCTAGTTCCAGCTTATTAGCAGGCTCTACGCCAATCAACCTGCTTTTACTGCAAAACTAATGATTTCTAGTTATTGACTGAGCATTTTTGGTACCATTTTGATTACAATGTCCCGCATATTTGTCAGCATTTGCTTTACATGAAGGCCCTCCAATGCATTTACATCCAATAAAATGTACTGCTCGTGATCCGTACTCGAGTACCAGCCAGTGATGAAATTTCGCATACGATGTGCAATGAAATTAGATTCATCTAAGCAATCATACATTCAGCAGTCAGCCTACATGCGGTTTTTTGCCATCTCTTTATATTTATAGAATTTTGTAAAAATCAAAGTTCCGTTTTCAAGATAACCATTCTTAAATTTTCTTCGCCATGAAACGCTCATTCGTAATAGTGCAAATATTTTGATTTTCTGGTTGTTCTTTCTGGCATTCAGTCTCAGAGTCGCAGCTTAGAATTTGAAACCTCGCCGTAAGTACCAATTGACATTTTTTCTACTGGATCAGACAGCCATTCTCAGTGCTTCATATACAAGATTCATGATGCCTAACCCTCGTGTATTGTTTATTTGAAATAATAAATATTTTGTTTATTTATCATTTTTTCTCATTTTTAAAGCTGTTGAAAACAAACTAAATTTCTGTTTATTCATTTATGTAACAAATACAGTCTTAACAAAAAAACACTAGAAACAAATAAATAATTGTATTTATTAGAACTTGAGTATTAAGTAACGAAAAGCTGTCATTTCAAATATTTGAATTCATTGCATATGCAAACTGCATATGATTCGTTATGATGAATTGGGTAATATGATAATCAACATTTTTGCAAAACTTTTAATTGGTTTAATTAATTTATTATTACATATTTTGTTAACTTAATGCAATAGTACATATTTAAGCTTAATTAACAGTTATTTGGCATCATTGCATTTGTCATTTGGTTTGTAAGATATTTTGCTTTAAATAAAAATTTACTTCTTTGTTGATTTTCAAATGTAAAAGATTTTATTTAATTTTGTATACAGTGTGTCTAGATGATGTTTGAACAGTAAAAACACAGAAAATTTTTTTCAAAGTCATTAGAAATAAAATATTAAAGTTAACGCTTTAAGTTTATATTTTAAGTATGTATTTTTGCATTGAAAAGTTCTGTGTTTTAATTAAAAAAAAATCATCGAGGAGTAGCCTAGCATGGTTGGTCATTATATCAAAACCACTAAGATTTACTTTTTTGCAACTTCTTTTTACTTTTTTTGTAAGGTTGACATAAAGAAATATCAGACAGCTTTAAGTAACATTTCTTCAGAAAAAAGTATAAAATCTTTTGCAAAAGATGAAAAAAAATTTAGGAAACTAATCCTTCAACTTGACAAACTTTCCTTAATATTATATAAAATCTTATATACCCTTCACAATTTATCTTAATCTAGTTTAGAGATGTAACTCTAATCAAGAAGACAAATATAAAGGAAGTAGACAACTAAAAAAATTAAAAAAGATGTACATAAAAATGCCATCGGCTCTTAATGGGCTAAGCATTTTTAAAAATTTTTAGTATTTACCGAAAGACTTCCTCAAAAGCTTTTAAATGATACCCATATTGATATTTAAAAAATTTTGAAAATATCAGGGGCCGGTAACTCGGAAAATATGGGCGAGCGCCAATTTTTCACTTGATGTTTTTTTATTGAATTTTTAATTCTCTATCGTCTTATTTATTAAATTTTTTGATTGAAGTTACTGAATTGTTCCAAATGATGTGAAAAAATTAGAGGTAGGCGTTGTGTTTTGCCCGCTGCGTCGAAGAACATGGACCGATCTTGCTGATTTTCAATTGCACCTCTTTTGACACTATGTTTGGTTGATTGGCGTATTAAAAAATTTTCTAGTGCCCAGACGTACATCGCTCAATCGACTTCGCTATGCAAGAAGACTCAGAACTTATAGATACTTTATGGGGTCGGAAATATATACTAAAGAAATTGCAAACGGAGTGACAAACTTAGGTATACCATTTTTCCACTTTTTGTAGTGATAGGTATAAAAAACAAGGAAAGATAATAACTAAATCTCTACATTTAATAAGATTGTAATGGGGTCATTTCTGTACATGAAATATTTTTGGGACATTTTTATGTTGGTGCAGATAGTAATCAAAATGTAATGCAAAACATCTTTCTTTGGAATTTTTTGTCTGTCTGTCTTTTTTCGCATCACGTAAAAACTGCTCGATGGATTTCAATTTAACCTTGTAAACAGGCCCTTTGGAATATTCTATTTTTTTTATACGAGGGCTGCTATATATATTTCTGGCCTGGCAACACTGAGTGCTGCCAAGTGCAATCTGACATTTCCATTGGAAAGTTTGTCATTTTTAAGCATAATCGTACTCAAAACGTTTTGACGTACGACCTTTATTTGTGTTGTTTACAGTGACTTGAAAAAATTAATATAGAAAAAAATGGAATTAACTCGTGAACATTTTCGTGCCATCATTTTTCACAACTTTCGACGTGGATTATTGAGACAAGAGTGCATTGATGAACTTAAATCTTTGTATTGCGATGAAGCACCATCCTATAGCACTGTGAACAATTGGTATAATGAATTTAATCGTAGCCGAAGCTCGCTCAAAGACGAATTCCGTGAAGGTCGTCCAAAAACGGCTGTTGTGCCAGAGAACATTGATGTCGTGCGTGAACTCATAACGCAAGATCGACATGCGACATACCGAGAGATAGAGACATCCTTGGACATTTCTTCCATCAGCATACATTCGATACTGCATGAACACCTTGCCGTAAAAAAGGTTTGTTCTCGTGTCAATTGGTGCAAAGAAATGTTGCAAAAATACCACTGCGGTGCTTCAAAAGACGTTTATAAGATCGTCACAGGTGACGAATCATGGATCTATGCGTAAAAGCCCGAAACGAAACAACAATCGACCGAGTGGGTCTTCAAAAACGAACAAAATCCAACGAAAGTTGTTCGTGGAAGAAGCACTTCGAAGCAAATGGTCGCCTGTTTTTCGGCAAAACTGGTCATGTGGCGACTGTTCCGCTTGAGCAACGTAGGACGGTCACTTCTGAGTGGTACACTACAATTTGTTTGCCTGAAGAAATTCGAAAAACCAACAAGAGAAGACGAATCATTGTTCACTATGACAATGCGAGCTCTCACACATCGGCTCAAACCAGAGCGTTTTTGACCGACCAAAACGTCAAATTAATGGGTCATCCGCCGTACAACCCTGACTTGGCACCTAATAACTTCTTCTTGTTTTCACACATCAAGAAAAAAATGCGTGGTCAACGATTTTCGTCGCTAGAAGAACCTGTTGAAGTGTTCAAAAACCATGTTTTAGAGGTGTCTGAATCGGAGTGGAAAAAGTGCTTCGACAACTGGTTTGAGCGCATGCAAAAGTGTATAAATCATGGTGGAGAATACTTTGAAAAACAATAAAACCATTTTTGATTATAAATATTCGCAATTTCACTATTAGGACAGAAATATATAGAGCAGCTCTCGTAAAAATACGTCACTTCGTAGTGAAACTAATTTTACCAGTATAAAAAGTATTAGAACAGCGATCAGAAAAAAATTTTTTTTTATGGAAAATTTTTAACACCGTTTACAGAACTCTAGAAAAAATGTTTAAAAACAAATTTTTCTTAATTGTTATATTAAGAAAATTAGAAATTATACGCGGGCGAAGCCGTGGACGCTGCTAGTACAAAATAAAACTATTAATAAGCAGTTTTAGATAGAGAAAGCCACTAAATTCGAGTCAGAAAATTTTAACAACACAAAAATTTTTTCCAAGAAACGTTATATTTGCGATATTATTCCAGAGAATGGAAACTAAGGGCGTAATTGCTGAAAAAACTTTTTTTTGTGACTATATTTAACGACTTTTTGTACCACTTTCAAAATATTCCCAGCGTTAACTCTGCCAGTTAATAGTGGCAAAACGGTACCCCTTAATTTTTTATACTTTTTTACTTCAATCTATTTAGTTGTTGGTTATGCCAAGGTTCATGCTTTAAAATGTCTAGTAACTCATTAAATAATTAAATGGTTTTTTTGATTATTGTCAACAATATTTTTAAATACCACAATATTTTTAAATGTTGTTTATAAGTGTCATTTCATAATTTTAATGACCCTAAATGTTTAAAAAAATATTATATATTAATTCATGGCAACCTGATCGCAGACAGAATTTTACAAATAAGAACTTTATTACTAAAAACTGTATCAAGGTTTTGAGTTGTAAAGATTTGGCATTTTTTCAAGAAATTCGCTATTTGAAAAAGCAATAACAAAATACACTAAAATTAAACCATGTTGTTATGAAATTAACATGTAATAATGTTATTGGTTGTTAATATTATTATTGTTATTAAAGGCCATAAAACAAAATTCTTTCATCGAATAATTTTCCATAGGAAAATATCGCCGGTCAAAATGCAAAACACTGTTCTGCAAAATATTTTTTTCTGCATTAAAAAATTTTAAAATTCATATAAAAGCGAAAAGCTCCTTCCAGTTTTTTAGAATTGTTTAGGGGCATGACAAATATGACGTCTCTAACAAAATATTTCAGGATACTTATATTTTTTCGATTGTATTAAATACAAATTTTAGCATTTAGTGTTCTTAATTAAATTTAAAATTTACGTAGTTCGAAACCTTAACAGGTTAATTTTTGCATTCTTAAATTTTTCCCAAAAAAAATTTTAAGTAAAAAGAATTTTTATTGCAAATTTTAATAAAATAAAGAAAAAACAAATTTCCAAGATACTTAAACTCTATTTTATTTGTAAGACATTACTGTGAGAAAAAATAATTGGTTACCTTTAAAGCGACATGCACAAATACAAACATACCTTGAGACGTACATATGCTATTAAATCACAAGCTTTTATCTTAGCTTTTAGGAGTTTTTGTCACTAATACTTTGTTTAAAAATTCTTTGTTTAAGCACAAGGTCTTTTTTATAAAAAAAATTATTGGTTTTTAATTTAATATAAAATATTAAAAAAAAATTTTAATTTTTATAAAAAACCTTGTGCTTAAAAAAAGAATTTTTAAAATATTAAAATAAATATTTCAAACTACAATAATTATTTTTTGATACTTTATTTCAAGGCGAATTAATTTAGAGGTTGTTGTAAAAGCCCAGCTGATTTTTATAAAATAAAAAAAGTTTTCAAATAATTTGAAAACGTAAATTTTTTGTAATAAAATATTTGCTGTAAAAGCAGAATGGTAAAAAAAAGCAACTGGTAAAACTTTATTCAAAGTACCAAATATTTATAGCAGTAAAATTAATTTCCTTTAACTAATTTTTTATAAGTTCGGTTATTAAAGTTAAGTTATTACTTTTGAACTCATGAAAAATTCATGAAAGTTCATGAAAAAAATGAGTAAAAGACAAAAATTATTGAAAAAACGAATCCTAATCATGGAATCTTAAATGGCTTTAAGCGTTCATTTTAATACCAAGCCGTTTTGTTAATGTGAATCTATGCAAGCAATCGTAAAAGTCATGCTTTTTCACCTAAATTGAACCATTTCATTTTAAGTATTTTTTTTTTTTGCTGGGATTAATCTACTTTAACTGTGCTTGATTCCTTGAAAAGCACAAAATAAAATGTAATAATGCGGGGAAAGTTTATCCATATAATCGTTTTGCTACTGGTCATGAAATCCGGTCATTTTAGAAATGTCAAATAATCGACTACTCCAGCATGACCGCTTGTATGTGTGACCTAGGGCGAATCGATTATAAGATGGTAGAGATGACGAGTTCATTGATTTTTTCCGGTAAAAAAAGTTAGTATCAAAGCGACTCATTTACTAGTATGCATGGCGAAGTCATGTACCAGATGGTGGCAGTAGCGAATTCATTCATTTTCGCCGTTGCGAAAATGTCAAACTCCAATATAAAATATCAGCGAAAATTTTTTTATATGCGTATTTTTTATATGTGGAGTTTGACAGTGAAGTATACCACCAAAAAATGCTGAAATCGCCTACGCCGTCACCTGGTAATAGATTCGCCTTGCGATAGCGGATTTATTAATTTTTCCCGAACCCTAAATTTCAAACCAAGACATACAAGGCGAATCAATACTAGGTGGTCGCAATGGTGAATTTATTAATTTTGCTCAAAACCTGAAATGTCAAACTCCATATACATATAAAAAATTTAGTATAATTTTTTTTATATGGTGTCTGACACTTAACGTTTCGGCGAAAATCAATGAATTCGCTATCGAGACCACATAGTATTATTTCGCCATTAAGGCGTTTTAATATGCCTTATTTCAAATATATAAAAAATGTTTAAAGATTTTTTCTATACGAAGTTTGGCATTTAGGGCTTTGGCAAAAATAAAGAATTCGCCATCGAGACCACCTAGTAATTGATCCGCAGAGGTACAAGATTTGGCCATGGCTACCACCTTATAATTGATTCGCTTTGACCTTGGTATGATCTTTTAAGATTTATTTATTTATGCATGCACAACTTTGTTGGCCTAATCCAAAGCGAATCAATTTACCAGGTGGCAGCGTAGGCGAATTCAGTATTTTTTGCTGGTATACACGACTGTCAAACTCTATATATAAAAAATGTAAATTTTGATAAATATTGAATGTCGTAATTTGCCTCTGGTAAATTGATTCGCTTTGGCCTAATCGGAGTATTTAAGATAATTTTTAATGCTGATAACAAAACAATTTGCATTTCAACTGACGTAATGTAATACATATTTTTTTTAAGTGTAACAAAAACAATATTGTCCAGCAAACACTAGTCACCTCGTATAAAAAAAAATTTGGAAAACAAAAAATATTCTTAATGACTATTTTTATGAGCTGACAAAAATCATGTCAGTCCACTAAATAACAAAAACAATAAACACAACATCTTGCAACAGTCATCAGTCACAAGCCAACAACCAATAATCTTTTACGTGTTTTCGTCACCATTATCTTTATTATCATTATTATTAACTTTTTCATTATTTTTTGCATAATTTTATATTGTGTCTAAACATAGCACCAAGTTATTATACTGTAGAATTTCATAATTTTAAATCAATTTGGAGAACAATGTTTTGGCCACACAATTATCTAAAGCTGCAACGTAATCAAATAGTTCCTGTTCACAGGTTTCTTGTGTTTTTTCACGTGCATTTACACGCTCGTTACATTTTTGTAGAACGTTATAAAGTTTTGAAATTGAATGTTTTTGATCACAAATCTCTCGCAATTCATCTCTAGGATCGACTAACTCATCATCATCATCAATGTCTTCTTGGTCCATAATGGATTATTAAGTCAAATATTCTATTTATTTGTATATTTTTTTTCGACAAAGTAAGTAAACTAGTTGACAAGAGTTTTTGAATTTTTATTTATAAACATTGACATCCAGTCAAGGCTGCCTGGGTTTTTAGTTTTATATTTTTTTCCAACAAGTGAATATTTTTTTAGGCATAATGCATGGCGAAACTCGATTCAAATGTTGGTAATGGCGAATTTACTCATATTCGCCGTTGCTAAAAATGTTAAACTTCATATAAAAAAATTTGACGCAGATTTTTTGGTTGTATAAACATAAATTTTCCAAATAAAGATTTATTTTTTTACTTTTTATTTTATTTAAATATTTATTATTTTGTTAATTTTTCAAACTTTTAACAGCATTAACTATTCAAAAGAGGTTTTTTCGAATGCGTCATTTTTTATAACAGATGCAAACGTTTAAAATGTTACAGATATTTACAAAACACTTGCGGATTACGGATATAATATTACAATCAACGTCAATGTAAAATGAACAAAAAAGAATAATAACAAGTAGGAGTGCTATATTCGGCTATGCAGAATTTTATATACCCTTCACCTATCAAAAAAAAAAATAAAGAAAACACAAATATTGCGATGACAGAGAATAAAAAAAAGGAAAAAGAAAAAGAAAAAATTAATAATTTTACATAAAAATGTCATCGCTTCTTAAGGGTTAAGCATTTTTTAAAAATTTTAACATTTCTTAAAAGATCTCTTTAAAAGCTTTTAAACAGTTCCCATATTGACAATCGAAATTTTTTCTGAAAATTTCGGAGGTCCATAACACGGTAAATATGGACCAGCGCCAATTTTATCACATGATATCTTTTTGTATTTCTTTATAGCTACATATTTTTTTATTGAAGCTACTTTTCAAATGATATGAATAAATTAGAGGCAGGCATAGTGTTAAGCCCACTGCCTAGAGGGATATGGACCGGTATTGCTGATTTTCATCTAGTGCCTTGGCAAAGTTGATTTTAACACTAGAACGGACAGACAGAAGGATAAACGGACAGACGGACTTTGCTCAATCGGTTTCGCTATGCATACGAGAATGGACTCAGAATATATATAATTTATGGGGTCGGAAATGGATATCGTAGATATTACAAACGGAATGACAAACTTAAATATATCCTTTTTTCAATCTTTGTGGTGTAGGGTATTAAAACGAATGATTAAATATAAAAAATACTTACAATGCAGCTCTCCTAAATACGACTTGTATTTATTATTATTATTATTTCATTTTTATTTCCATTTATATCTTTAACATCTAAAGCACATACTTTTATATTAATTGCAGTTGGTTAAAAATTTTGTTTTATTAAATTAAAAATTTTATTTGTCAATGATTGCCTTAGTAATTTTATATGAATACAAATGTGCTTCTATAGCAAACATTCGCATTTGTTTTTAAAGTTGTAACTGTGTTTGGTTGTGTAGGACGCCAAAGAGAATTTGCAATTGGCGAAGCAACTTCTCATTACATTTTGTGGGTGACCGGCTAACAAATATTACGGTTACATTTATTAGAAAGTCCCTCAGAAAAAGAGGCTGAGAAGAAGGAGGTTGAAAGAGTAAAAGGAATCATTATGACTTCATTGTCCACTACAGTCACTACACAAAGTAGAATTGGCATCATTTTTCCGACTTAATTTAGCTATTTTTAATATTCGCCATCTATTTAACTTTTCATGCAGATGTTTTACATTAAGATTAACAAAATTAGAAAACTATTGTTTAGATACTTAGAAATTAAATATCTATTCTAATGTAAGAACTGTATTGAAATTGCCTATCGTTTTAAAGCAGGATATAATCAAAATTTAATTAAAAATAAGAAAAAAATTGCTAATTTCGTTCTCAAAGGTAAAATAAACATGTCTTATCTAAACAAACGTCAGTGTATAATGTTATTATTTAGTTAAACATATTTAATATAAAATAGAAAAACTAAATCAATTAAAATCACATTAACACTGCCAATATCCGCCTTCAACAGGTGTCAGTGGCAAAAAATAAATTAAAATCCAAACTAAAGGAAAAATTCCGATTTATAAGCAAATTTAAAATGCACGAATGTTGATGACTGATTTTTCAAATAAAGATCAACCAACGCCATCAACAACGCCAACGAACAGCCACAATCACCAATTGGTAATTCACAATGAGCAGGGTGTTGGTTTGTGGGTTTAAAACAAAAGTGCAGTAAAATTTTATTTATATTTTATTTATTTATTTATTTATTTATTTATTATGTTTGAATTGTGATTTTATTTAATTTTTTATTTGTTTTAACTACCGCAATAAAAATTTTTTATTATTTTATAGAAGACTTAAGAAATTACAAGCTAAAAATTTTTAATTGAGCTTGAGTTTTTTATTTTGAATGATTAGTTTTAAAGCGAGTAGCTAGTGTCACCGATTTTAAGGATGCCAGCTGAAATTTGCAAACACTGCAATTATTATCTGCTTGTGCCTTAATACGTCAGACATCCAGATCCGAAGTGAGAAATCGTACGCCCTTTGGCGCAGTGGAATAACGGCTAAGTTTAAATTAACGTGCTAGTTCTATTAAACGTTTGTTTCGAAAGCGCAAAATAATAATAAATATTTTAAAATTTTCCCGAAGTAATTTACTTTAATGTTGAACTGTAACAGTTTCTGGGCATTCAGAAGACATTTTTTTGTCACGTCAAATCATAATCGCCAATTTTAAGCGATATGCCTTTTCAGAATATGTTCGATAGTCTTACGTGTGTAATTTAAGTGCAGGTCTAAATATTTCCTTTAATACTTATGTATCAGGGGTGAAAAGATCCTTAAAGTTACAGGTGGAAGTGACAGGACCTTTCTTAAAGATTCGAATGACTACAAGATGTTAAAGACAGGTAGATTAAGCTTAGAGTACAAGGTCATTATGAATGATTCGGGAAGGATTCCTTAACTTGACTATTTGGTGGTAGAGAAGAGTGTAACGTCAGTTGATATCACAAACGTTAACCCATATGCATGGTTAGGCATCTGCGAATAGAAGAAGCAAAATGCCAGGTGGATCAAGTAATGAAATTATGCAGATATTACTCTGGTAGTGAGAAACGATGAAACGGAAAATTGATAAATGCTATGCCGTCTGTCTCAAAACAAAACTATGGGGCTAAACAGGAAGCAAGAACCACTGCTGTATCCACTGGCAGGATGCTGGGTCGGAAAATAGATAAATTGAATAACGCTGAAAAGATAACGAGAGTAAGCAAAACACAAGCAGGATCGAATGCTGACGCAGCAACTCTTAAGCCGTAACTGGAAGAGGTTGTAACAGCAACGCACATCGTCTAAGACTGGTGAACACTGGCTAGCAGTGATGACCATGGACAGTAGCATATTGTGGTACTCTCTAAAAAAGAGAGTCAAAGGGAATAAGTGGACAGAAAAAAATTATTGAATGGCGCTGTATTTGTTAATGATCCCCAATTACTACTACGAATGTGTCATCGGTCCGCTTAAATTATAAAAGATTTTAAAACGCATGAATTGATAATAAAAACAAGAAATCAAGAATATCTAATGATATTAGATATAACTATTAGTTATAACGATGTTAAACATTAAAATAACGATTCTGTGTATCTTTATTTTTTTTAACTTGAATGGAAAATCTTATTGAAAATAAAAAACAATTATAATTATAAATTTTATTGTTATTTTGCTGATTTTTAATTTTTGCTTACAATACGAACCCCTATTTTGTGATTGTTTTAATAATTAATTATTTTATATATTTAACTACACAGATAACGCACTTAAATTTAATGGAGCTATGCACGACTGAATAATATAGATGTCGGTTAAATTTTAATCATATCTAGATAATGGTTACTGTTTTTAAAATTTACAAATTAATCGTGTAATAGTTTAAGCAAATCATAAAAATTTATCGTTTTTTTTAAATTAAAATCAATATTAAGCCATAATTTTTTAAATTAAATTAAAACTCAAATATATTAATCCACTTACAACTATTTATAAGATTTAACTCAAATGAAACTTTTGTCGGCAAATAAAAAATTTTATATTGAAATATTAAATCGTAATTTTATTATATTGCTCGCAATCATTACAGTTCCCAGTTGTAAATAATTAAGGCCCTAAATATGGTAAAATTTTTAAGTGAGATATAGATTTTTCTTATTCGGAAGATCTTACGTAACTCTAGATACACAGAAAGCAATATCAAATGTAACACAATCTCTATAAAGTTTTATACTTATTGATAAATTTAAGGAAGTTTCAAGTAGTTTTTTTGAAACGACTTCAATAGAGAAGAAGATTTGATTGAATTCTTTTTTAATTGTGCCCGCAGCTCTTAGGCATTACTGAAGCGATTTTAGCTTTTTTTTAAAGAAAATTGATGTTTACAAATTAGTCCCATTTTAAAACAAAGTCCATAACATAAAAAAATAAATGGTACCCCCATACAACAGATATGATTTTTACATGTCTGTTAAATCGTACCGAATACCTTTATTACTCTACAAAATAAAGAAAAGTAATAAAAAATAAACCTTTATCTTAAAGGGTGTCCCATAAGTAATATGACTCTAACTTTTGAACAGTTGTTTTCAAAAACCTTAAAATTGGAAATTAAAGGGTGTTCCGTTACTTACATTTTTTATATTTATATAGCCTTTTTTTCTAAGCCAGAGCTTGAAATTTAAACAAATTATGTAAAAAAAAGACTAAAGGCTATTCTGTCAGTTGGCGTAATTTATAGAACTAACTTTTGAGCTGATGAGTCAAACACTAAAAAATTACATAGCAAATTAAAAGGTGTCCCCACAGAACATGCAATTTGATGCATATGGACTTTTTTTGAGAACCGTAATAGCCAGACGCTTAAAATTTAAACAACGTGTGTATTTAATATTTCGATAATCCTCTGTCTGTTTTGTTGTCCATTAGTTATTATTTTTTAATTTTTTTTTTTTTTTGTTTCAAGAAAATACATGTTTAGACTTTCACTCCTTGATTGATTTTATCCAAATAACAGGCGATGAGATGAGGGAACATCATGTTGGGATATATTAAAAATTAAAATTTTATATTTTAGACAACATAAACACAAGCTTGAATTTTAAAAATAAACATTGCTACAAACGTGAAAACATTACAATGAACATCCTTATGTTACAACAAAAGTTCCTTGTTTATTCACATAAACTGATGATTGTAAAGGTACCCTTATTTTTTTCATTTTGCAAGAAGCGTTATAAATATCAAAAATTTATATTTATTTATTAATGATCTTTAGCATCTATAACATAAGTGTCGCTGTGCTTTTTTTCTTATTCATAAAATTCTTATATTGTTGTTTTTTCCTCTCGCTACATTATTTTTTCCTGTTTCACACATTTCGTATTATTTCTCAGACCACCCAAATGAATTGCCTTAATCGATACCATTTACGAAAAGTCTGTCTTATAGTTGACAGACTTTTCATTAATAATTTGTTGTTCTATTTCTTCAAACAAGCTCTTAAGCTTATTCTGTCTGTCTTTGTAATTTCAATACACCCACACTTGTTTTTTTTTATTTTGAAGTCAACCCTCGTTGCTTGCCAGATTTAGTGATAAATTAAGTTATCATAAAATGAACTTTCAGCAATTTTCAATGGTTTCAATTTGTTATTTTTAGCTCTACTGTTTCCATTGGATATTTGTCACATTGCCGCAGGAAATTTTTTTGCTTTTTTTCTCAACTCCTTAATGTATGGAAATTGGCTATTTTAAAGGTATTAAGTTATTTTTGTTTCTGTTTTTTGTTGGTTGTAAAAACGTGCTTCTTGTAGATAATTTTAACTTTTAACTTTTGTTTTGTTAGTTTTTGTTTACAAAAAAAAAATAAATTATTTCCTTTTGGTCAAAAGCCAAATTTACAAATATTTCTTTTGTTTTTCCTGTATGTTTGTGTTCAGTTTTTTTTTTCCTCTTAGGTTTAAAGCGGTACTGGAGTAGAGTAGTAAGCATGTGGCTGATTTCCAGTCATGACTCATATTCATTCATAAGCCAATCATGAGAACTTGACAAAAATATTATAAATTCGTTTTAGTTGTTGTAAGTTTTTTTGTCGTTTTGTCTATTTGATTTAAAATGTTGATTTAAAATTTTACATGGCTTTTAAGTTGTGTCAGTTTACAGTTGGTATATTTTTCACCTCTAGTCAGATTTTAAAGTAGGATGAAGAGACCAAACCTGCAGGAATTGAAGGAGTTGCTTGAAAAAAACGTTTTTGTTTGATAGTTCTTAAAAAATGGTTAAATAAATAATGCTAAATGTAAACCAAGACTTTAAATGGTATTAAGGTGTGGCATAAATTTATTTATTTTTTATTTGTTTATATTCGTATTTTATAACTGTATTAAATGTCGACATATCAATAATATTAATTAAAATGCATTTCATTATACTTTGTAACTTTCTTAAATTAATTTACAACATCGCCGTGAAATGATCTTAAAACACCTCCAAGCCGTTAAAGCATATTGTGTATTGAAATTCTACTCGGAATCAACATGTACAATTCCGGTATTAAGTTTCGCAAGTAAATATTATACTGTTTTCATACCTTTCGGTTAAAACCGTCGTCACTGGTTGTTTATTTAGTACGTTTGGCTAGCGTTTCTATGTAAGAACATTATTTTTAAGCCGCGTTTCGATTAGTACTGGAGAGATAGTGTTAGGCTTAGTCTTTGACTTTTCACTAGGATGTATTTATTTCAAACATTCATCTATTTTCCTTGGCTCGTGTTCTTGTGTGTTGTTATGTGTTGCGAAGTTGGAGTCTTCTCTTTTCCATTGGTACGAAAGGTATAGCATCAGCTTGTGCAGTTCTATTGGAACCAAAAGTTGCAGTGTTACTAACATCATCCAAAGTTTACATTTTGTTGTAGTAAAAGAAACTTTTTTGTTAAACCGAATAATAAATCTAGAAATGAAATTAAAACTTAAATCACGTTCTTTTCGTTGCTTTAAGTATAATTTAAATAAAAATTATTTAGAAATGCAATGGAAAATATTTACGTCCTGGAAAAATCCTCTAAAAGTCAAATTCACATAAAGTTTATATAAATGCAGCCTTCATTTATAGGATGTTTCAGTAAGAATAAAAAATTTATATTTTGTCCATTTTTTAATTTTGCAAATGGTTAATGTGATATTTTAAACCTGCAATCTAAGATGCTTTCGATTAAAAAACAAAATGTTCAAAAAAGAAGAACATAAACGAAAAAAAGTAGCACTTCAGGCAATAATGCCTATTTAATTAGTATGTAACCGTGCAACGTTCTTTAGGAAAGGGATAGAGAAGAGAAAATAACAGGTGGTGAAAGTAAAACCATTTTATTAGTTCGCCGGCAAATATGCTATGAAGAAGTATCGACGATTGCTGTAGAGTTTGCGCTTAAAAAAATCTCTTAATAGCCTAACAATTCGAAGAGTGGTAACATTATTTAAGAACCTGGTTTATTTGTATCAATCCATCAGTCCCTTTTTTATTTTGTTTTAAGCGAGAAAGTCACTAAAATCAACCTGCGTCGATCTTTTCACTGGTAAAATGCACTTCCCTCTAAGTAGCTTTCTTAATAATCTAAATTTACCTACAAAATTCTTAAGCAGCTTATTAAAAGTAAAACGTGACTCTTTTTTTAAATGAAGCAAGAATCTACGTAACTATGAAATAGGTTCGCTAAAGAAACATGATAATAAAATTGTTGCGGTCTGAAATAACTAGCATAGATCTGTATAACATGTTGGTTTAGTAGAACTGCATCCAGTGGCACACCTTGTATGACACAATCAATTAATTATAGTACAGTTTCGAAGGCTTTTTTTAAAAATATTAAAAATGTGTTTTAGAAGTTTTATTGAACAATAAATTATGGCTACTTTTTCGGTTATGGACAACAACAATATCATTAACAAGAATATCGGTTAAGAGGTCATATATATTAAAAAAAAATTTTTTTTTAATTTTTTTAATGAATAATTCTACATTCCTAAGACATTTATTTATTATTCTTAATAAAACAAATCTTTAACACCTGTCTTCACTTATTAAGTTGGCAATTAAAATTGTTAAGTATTTGATTATTGATGTATAACATTTTAATATACGGTTTTTGTTTAATTAATTCAAAATCAATAAAAACAGCAGTTTAATAATCACACTTTAACATTTTATTAATTATTTTATTTTATTATACCAATAATCTTTATTTCTTAATTAATAGTATTATTTTTTGTAATAAAAACAACGTAAGTAATATAAAATCATGTTTATTGAAAACAATTAATTATTGAATAATATTAATTTTCTTTTGTATACGTTGCGTGCCAAAATCCGGAAGCGCAAGTTATTTCATTTCGCGGTGACTAATGGAAACGAGCTCTTAGTAAGTTGTATATCTGCCAGGAATTCAAGCTTAATAAATTGGGAAAGGAAAAGTGAACATTTTAAAATCAAAATATAGTTAATTCTAAAAAAGCATGCGACTTTGAGTGAAACTTTGTTGCGTAATTTTTTACAATTTTTAAATTTATTAAAGGTGGATCTGATATTGCTTAGATCTAGTTTTAAATATTCCAGTTTTTTCCCGTCTTTAAATGGTAAAAAAATTTTTTTGCTTTGTTAGGAATCTGAGAAATTCATTTAAGGGTTTTCTTTCTACATCTTGAAAACCATATTTTTGTGTAGAGAAAAATTACTTCATGTCCTTTTCTATAGCACTAATAATATCGGTACAAAATTTGATAAGCCACAGTTGATCAGTTGGGGCATAAAGGCAAAACAAACTATGAAACTCATAACCACATTTATTAAATTAGTTAGGGACTCTACTAAGTACTAAGAACGATCTTGAGAACTCTCAATTCAAAGCAAATGCAGTTAAAAGAAAGGACATTTTTTATATTTTCCTTTGTTATCAATTTTATGTTACACACAAATTCTTACGAAAAAATTAAGTGACGACATGAACTCGAAAAAAAATTTTATTTTCTTTTATCATTTTAGTAAAATAAACTTTATGCTTTCGCTACTAAGCAATATTAACCGGATGTGACATTAAACAGATATATATTTTTTACTGTTAATAAAAAACTTCCCACTGCGATATTATTTAAAATCAAGTATTTTTCTTAAGTCTTTTGTTTTTTTTTTGGGTTTTCTAACGAAAGCTTTGAGAATGAAAGATAAATCGATTGGCAGTTAATCGACCGTTTAAACAATTTGTAACACAATGTAAAATGAAATCATTTATTATTTAGTTAAGATTTTTTTAAAACTCAAATGATATCGTGTTGATTTTAAATTGTAGATAAACAGTCAATTTAAAATTCATTTTTATATCAATTTTTTCTTTAATGGCACTGGTATTCAAAAAATATCTCTTTTATCCGGCGGCTTTTTAAGGCTTCTATCTAGAGCACATATTTTTAAAAGTTTAACATTTGTAATCGCTTGATTGACTACTATGTTTGTCAAAGAACCCCATAAACATGCAACGATTATTAAAACCTATTTAAAATCGAAATTATTAGACATAAAAAAACAATTAAAATATTTTTTTTTAAATATTTTTTTCAAAGCTTTTAATTTGTACAAAATCAAATCCTGAATTATAAACAATTTGCTTAAGATATGAGGCAAAAATAAAAAGAATTTAATTCTTAAAAGTTTGTAGCGAATGGAACACGCCCACAACAAACAAAAAAAATGCATTTACACAAATGCTTTACAGGTTATAAAACACAATTACAATATGAGCATTCGCTACTCTAGTTAAGAAATAAACAACTTCTGTTCTGATTTCATGTCTATTTTTTTCTGTTTTGTTTTTTCCATTTAATGAATGATTGTATAAATGAATATTTGAATGAGTTTCGGCTCGTTTATTTGATTGATTGTATGTATATGATTTTCTTAGACATAAAGAAGTCAATAAAAAGCTCTATATTAAATATGAAACAAAATATTTACACATTTACAGCTTATAAAATTTAAATACCTTTTTAAAAATGTTAAAGCATGAATAAAACTGTTCTAATGTAGTTTTATAATTTATTTTTTTAACGCTTGTGGTTGGTAATTCCATAAATGTTTTTTTTTTTTTTTTTGGAAACTGGACTCTTAGCGAAACCGCTAGACATTCATTTCAGCTCTAAGGTGTTTTTTATTACTACAGTGTCCATAACTTAATATTAGTAAATGAAAAAAACAGAAGCGTAGTTAATAACACTATTTCATTACCATAGTTTTTTGATAACTATTATCAAAAAACTGGCAGTGCCCAGGGCTTCGTCCGCGTATCATTTTTATTTGTCTTAAAAAGAAAATTTGAAAATATTTTTTTTAATATTTGTTGCTCTTACAATGTTAAAAACTTAACAAAAATAAAATTTAATCACAACTGTTCTATTAAGTACCATTATATTGGTAAAACTGGTTGATTTCACATTTGTATTTTGATTTTCTTTACGATGTGACATAGTTTTATACAAAAGTACTCTTTATTTGAACAGAGGTTTAAATCCATTCAGTAGGTTTTACATGATACACACAAAGACGGGCAGACAGATAGGAATTTCAAAAGAGGTGTTTTGTATTCCATATCGATTACTGTCTACACCAACATCAAAATTTCCTAAAATATTTTGTGTTCAGAAATAACACGGTTACTTTTTCATTATATGTACTCGTATAGAGAAAAAAATGCTTTTATAAAAATCTTAATCGATATTGAAGCACGTTTTTGTAATGAGGATCCAGACCCTTAATAGGCAGTACATTGTACAGAAACCATAATTTAAATGTATCATATTATTAATCATTAACATGGTTGTATTCATACTTTTTTCTCGAAATAAATAACGAAATAAGAAAAGTGTTCTATATCTGAACCAAGGTTCTAGGGGAGTACCTCACAAAATTTCAATCAAATCCATACAGCAGTTTTTACGTGATGCAAACACTGACAAACAAAAATTCTACAAAAGGGTGCTTTGTATTCCATAATTTGCAAAATTTTATATTGACAACGGAAAAACCAATATACAACGAATGATAAAAAACGCTACCGTTTTATGTTGACATAAATATTAAAAAAAAATTTTTTGTTCAAATATTAGCGAACATTAAACATGTTTGTAGTAACAAGTTAATGATGAAAAGCTAACAAAAACTTATTTGCCGAAACTAAAGTATTGTTAATAAATCTGTATTATTATTTACTTCCCACAACGACATACGAAAAAAATACAAGAAAATATATAAGTGCAGTTTATGGAAATTACACTTTTTAATTAAAATGCGAAACCGATTAAAAAGTACATTTTTCAACAGGCTTTAAAATTAACACTGGCTTTTAGGAATAGAATAGCAAAATTCAAGAACTTGCCCACGCTATTTAAAATCATCAACTTAAGTAGTTTAGTGATAAAAGTGTCTGTGAATTGAACTCAGAATTTGTATCCCGATTTGAATTCTTACATTTGATTTCTTGCGTACCTATTTCCGATTTTCAAATAAATATTAATTAGGAAATAATTTTTTTTGGAAAGTTCAAATATCTTGAGGATGAAGATGAGTATTAATTGTTTTTTTTTTTTTCTATCACATCCTTAGCAGAGTGACCAGACATCTGGTTATACGATTAGACTTGAAGTGATTACATCAGACATTACAAACATTAACTGTAGTTTTTCGTAACAAACTTCATAAAAACATATGACTATTAATTCACGTTAAGTTCCGTCCGTATTACTGTTTTATGAACAGCACTACGGTATCACAATTTCGCTTAAGCTGTTAAAAAGTATTATTTTCAAAATAAAACAATTTTTTTTTTTTTTTGGATAATAATTATATTTTGGAAAATATTGATAATCGAAGAACATAACTTCACCTTCAACTAATCTCTTGGGTGAACAGTGGAGAGGTAGAGGATAACCCCTTCGTTCTACAAAAAAGAACACAATTATTTGTGGCTGTCCTAAGGGTTAAGTTAAAAATTCTTAGTCAAATTACAAAATTAATTTCATCAATTATATTTGCTCAAGTTATAAATTTTGTTCAATTTTATGGGCAGTCGACACAGTTTTTCTCACATAAATAATCCAATATTAATCTATAATCAAATTTAAATAAAAAAAATATGCTTAATTTGATCACTCACTTACGAGTAATTACAAAAATTACTTGCAGCATTTGTCATTAAATACAATTCACAGCTTAAATTTTTTTCCAAAAAAAGAAAAAAACTTAATTCCTATTTTGTATACAAAAACTTTTATTTGTCCTCTTAAAAAAAACTATATTAGCTACGCCTTACGCTTACGGCATTTGTCTAAGGTTTCAAATATTTGCATTCATAAGACAATTTTTCTTAAATGGTTTTTTTTTTTATTTTTTTATTTAAAGAATAAATTCATTTTGAATGGTAAATTGACCTTAAACTAGATTTTTGGTGTAATAAACATTTTTTAACGTTTAAAACTTATAAAATTAATTATGAAATTATTACACATAACGAAAATAATAATTTGCCTAAAGAGACTAGAAACGACAATAAAACTCAATCAATGGTGTAATTTTTGTTAATCAAAGTCTTGTAACTGTCTGTTGGCTCAAAAAGAGACAGAGGCAGATATAAATTAATAACGGAAATTATTAATGCGTCATTGTAATTTATTTAATTGTTTTCTATTTAAATCTCAGCAGTTGATTGTTTTCTTTTTCAATCACAAAGCTAATTGCTTTCAATTGTAGTGAATAATTAAATCAAAGTTTTTTTTTCGAGTTTTGTGTTTTACATACTTGGCCTGACTGAATGAGTGATTGCCTCAATTAATTGGTTGCTTTAAAAGTTTTGATAAAATTTTTTTTCTAAACTTTTGTTGTTATTGTTGTTGTTGTTGTAAATTAGCTTAAGAATTTATTTATAAAATTATTCAAGTGGACAATTTATTAAATCAGTAAACTGCAAAAGCATTTGAAGCATTAAAAGACAAGTGTCGACAGCTCCCCCCTAAGCAGCTAATTATGGATAATTTATGAGAAGAGAGATAGAATTATGAAAAATATTTGAAATATTATTTTCAAATAAACACCTTGAGTAATATGTTGATTACTAAGTTATTGCTCAATCATCAATTAAACAATCTCTTAATTAAATGCAATTACAATTTTTTAAGGCGACACTTATATTCTAATTTGGTTAGTGCATTGATTCTGATGAGGAAAACTTTTTTATATTCTCATCTTCGTGAAAAAAGACCTGGTAACTTTTTCGACTCTAAACAAAAGTTGCTTTTACAAAAATTATTTTGCTTATTTTTTAGATTTTGTTCACACACACAGTAAAGAACAGTGTTATGGTACGTTAGCGATAACCATAATATATTTCCATTATGATTGTGGTAACAATGATAATTGTTTCGAACAATCCTTAGTCAGTATGAAAGAGGTTTTGTTTAATAAATATTTATTTTTTAGTTCGAATTACCCAATCTGATACATTATTCTTCACATTACTCACAAATTATTATAAACACCGTGTCGAAAAATTTTAATATTTTTTTGTAATGATATGATTACTTTATAATCAAAAATGTGATATATTTAGATTTAATTGTGGCCATATTTTAAAATGTTAAAATTATGTTACACCTAAATATGTTTCCAATAACTACAATATTATTATTATTATTATTATTATTATTATTATTATTATTATATTAAAAATGCGATTTGACCACAATCATAAAGTTTATATTTCCTGAGGTATCAAGTTCTGCTTCAATACTTTTTTCCACTAATGGGCATAAACAATATATTCCATATTCATGTAGAAACACATTTCGTAGGAACATATTATGGTTAAATAAATGATACTATTTTTAAAAACAATTATAATAATATTCTTAATTTGTAAATAATTATTCATTTTTTCCATATCATTTGGAAAAGTAAAAAAATCCAATAAAAACAACAAATATATGAGGCTATAAAGAATTGAAAAATATAAAAAAAAGAGAAAGAGAAAAAATTTCTTCTCGCCCATATTTTCCGAGTTACGGGGCTCTGAAATTTTAAAAAAAAACTTAGAATATCAATATAGGTATCATTTTAAAGCTTTCGAAGAGGTATTTTAGAAAATAATTAAAAAAAATTAAAATGCTTAACTCATTAAGAACCGATGTCATTTTTATGTCACCTAAATAATTTTTTTTTTTTTTGATTGGAGTTACTTCACTAAATTAAATTTTCAGATATGATGAAGGGTATATAAGTTGAAAATAACACTTTAACTTGTTTTGCTATAATTAAGGAACATAAAGCATTTAAATTAAACTGAATTTTGACAAATTTCATTTTATATATTTTTTCAAATGTAGGTCGTTTTATTATATTTTTGAACCCCTTATAAATTTTTTTCAGTTGCCTTTGTTATCTACTTATTTATTTATTAATATTTTAAAACTTTTTGTTAGCATTTAAATTTTAGGAAGATAAATGAATTAAAATTTTCTTTTAATGGCTTAGGTTCAGTTTTAATTAAATTTTTTTTTTTAATTATTAGAAAGAAAAATTATTTAAAAATGAATGGGTACGTTTTCCATGAATTCAAGAAAGAATAGACACAAGCGGAATGTAAGAAAATTTTAACAAAATCTAGTGATGAAATATATTTTGTTTTGAATTGGATATTTAGTAAAAATCAACGAAATTTGGTGGACATCTCTTAAGAACTTCTTTTTAGTATAAAGTTAATACACTCTTAATTAGATTTCTTATGTTCAATTAAAAGTTTTTTTATTTATTTTACTGTGTTAAGTAATATATTACGGAAATGCAAACATATTAAAATAATTGTTTCTTTAAATTATTTAATAAAATTTAAACACAAATTTAAAGGTCGTGACTTAAGTATATTGTTTCTTTTTATTTCTGCATTTTATAACCTTTTAGTGCATTTTAAGTACTGGTTTGTTAATTTTTTCATTTAATAAAAATTAAATTTTTTTTTATTCCGGTAACATTTAAAGACAACTAATTTTTATTTGTTTATATGTGTTTACAATAATAGCTGTAAAAACAAAAAGCATTCCATTACATTGCATCACAATTTATTTCCATGAAATAATTGCTCTAGATTTTTGCACATTATAATTTTTATTCTCTCATTAGATGCCCACGGCAACAACAAAAAAACAAACCTTAGAAAAAATTATGTATGAGAGTTCATTGGTATTTCTTTTTATAAACTTTATCCGTCGCTTGATTTTTCCATTATTTTTTTTTTTGCTGAAACTTTGTAAGTAGTGTAATTAACATATAAACTGTTTAAAAGAGACTGTTACCACTAAAAATTTAATTTATTCACATATTTATTTGCACAATTTCTAATCTGAAACATTTTATGGCATTTAAATACTTTCACTTTAAATAATTTATTTAATATGATTTTATTATCTTATGTTTCTTTATGTGTTTTTTATTATTTTTTTTTTTTTATTTTATTAAATATTATTTTTTTTTATTTTTTAATTTTATTTTAAACTACTTAAAGACTCTTTTGTAATATTTTTACATATCCATTATATGTTGTTAATACTGCCTCCATATATATTTTGAATATGCGACTTGAAGTTGCTAAGGTGAAGTTTCCTTAGCACTTGTTAGTATTTTTCTTTTGGCTGTCTTATCATTCATTAAATTTTAATATTTTGCTCTACAAAAAATAATTCATATTTTTTAATTTACAACTATATTTTTTTTAGTAATTTTTTTTACTTTACGCTTTAATAATATATTCAAAGAAGCAGATAGTAAAATTATAGCCTGCTATTAAGACTTAAAGTTTTGCTACTTCTTACTTTCTTTAAGTTTTTAGGTAAATAAATTTCAATAAGCTGAAATTATAATATTTAAGGTTATTATTAAATTTAATTCCATAACTCGAGTAAAATAATACTCTTATTTAGGGTTTATGTCATGTTGAGTATTTTAATATTTTAAGAAATAATTTCAAATTTTCATATACAACAAAATTATCACGATTATTCGATTGAAAAAGCCACTTAAAGTGAATTAAATGAAACATACAGCAACGTCACTTAAAAATTAATATAAAAAGATTTTGAGGACTGGTTCGAATAGGATGTGATTCGAAGAAAAAGAGTATATTCGAAAACAATCGACTTCAGTTGTATATAAAAGAAACTTTTTAAAAATTGAAATTTTTTCTTTTAATAAAGTAAACATTAAGGAAATTTAAAAATGAAAAAGTTCAAATTAATTGTTTAACAAAATTTCGAATAAGTAAATCATTCCATTTAATCGAAACTTTTTAATTTAATTATGTTATTTTAATTATATTTTCTATTTTATAATTCTTTATATTTAATGTAAACTAACAATTCTATTAAAACCTCTTTCAAAATAATTTAAATGGAAATTGTGGAACATTTAATAAATTTTATTTTCCTGAAGAGTTTTCAATTAAAAAAATTATTCATTGAAAGTTTGAATAAAATAATTTAGTTAGATAAATTATTATTTTTTTATTCAAACTTAACTATGATGTTATTATTCGAATAACCCAATCGATTAAAATTACAGCATAGCCAAAAAAAAAAAAACAAAAATTAAACTAAAAATATACAGAATTCGAATCATGTACCAAAAGTATAAACTAATTAAAAGAATTGATTTATTCAAGCTTAATATGCTATTTAAAATCTTAATTATATTCGAAGAAAAAAAAAATAATATTCGATTAAAATGATGAAGTGAAATTTAAATACACCGGTAGATATGTGTTCCTGTATGTAGTACTTGTTAACGTATGTAAAATGTTTGATTTAAAATTTTATTTATGTTCGAATTAAAATTTTCCTTAAAATTAATCGAATAAAATTGTAATGCATGATGTTTGTATATGCGTGTGCATGTATGTATTACATATATATAATATATATTAAAAATTCAACACATCATGAACTATCATTATTATAAGTACTGTTATTCGAATAAAAGAATCGATTAAAACAACCGAATAAAAAAAATACAAGCATATAAAGATTAAATAACTCAATTTGATAAACTGCTTTTTGTTTTCAATAGAATATTCGATTAAAAAATTCGAATAAAAAACAGTTTTATGAGCTTTAAATGGAGAAAAATGATCAAATAAAATTTCATTTTTTAAATTTAACTAAAATATTATATTAAAAAAATCACAATTATTCGAATAAAATAATCGATTAATATAAAGCGGAATGTATATTTAATGATTTTCTTTTTTTTTATCTACATAAAAATATAATTACACTTTCTTAATTTCATTTCTAATAATTATAAAAACAAAACTTCTCCTTTTTGGTATTTAGTTAAAGATTTCTTCAGCATTTAATTTAAAATATTTAACATAAATTGCAATTTAATGTAGAGTGTCCAGTAATTGAAACTTAAAGGAGAAAAAAACAAACTAGATTTCCGAGTTAAGCCTCTAAGTAATTGACCCAATTATGCAATTTTTTAAGAAAAAACCTACAACATTTTGCAAGTTACGTAGTAGCGAATGTTAGTTATATCTATCAACTAAAGTACAGACATCATTTCACATATATTTAACGTATGTGTTTTTCAATAAGTTTCAGTATTTTTTGTCCCATTTCAAAGCCTTTAGCCTAACGAATTCATTTCTATGTATTTAATTTTTTTAAGATTTTCAGTTTGAATTGACTAATGGTTTGTTTTAACCAGTAAGAAAAATTTACACCCAAATCACATTAATGACTAGAATTAAGCGTTATAAAATAACTGCATATGAATATGGATTTTAAGTCTTGCTTAACCCTAGTGCTTAAAGTGTGTAAATATTTTAGTAGCAAATGCTAAGTTAACTAAGATCGTATGAATATTTAACATTTACACTCACTCTTGTTACACCCCGCAACGCAATTCATATAGATTGTGCTACAAAAACTAGAAATTAATTTTGATTAAAATTACCTTTTCCTTTTGACGAAATTGTTAAGTAAAAAAGTAGTTTGCAGTCAGTATGATTAATATAGAGAAAGAGAGAGACAGAGAGAGTAAATTGTGACATATACAACATTCTAACTAAATTGATAAACGAATTTGTATTGATTTTTCTGTTAAGTGCTGTCGTTCGTATGTGTTTCTTATCAGTGGCATGTAGAAATATAAAATTATAATTTTGTAAATGCATAAAAGTGGTAAATGCGAATATAATCATATATATTTTTTGAATTGCTTCTTGTTACTACTTATAATTGTAACATGCTTTGTATAATTGCAACATGTTATAATTTAAATTATCTGCAGTGGTGGCTAATGGTTCGAAAATAAATAAGATTCTGTCAACGGAGTCTAGTAATGAGAATTGGCCCACATTACTGGCTTTTAATTTTTTTTTTTAGTTAAGTTAATCAGAACGAAATTTTGAAGCAACCTTAAAAAATTATTAAAAAAATGCTTTAGGAGACCATAATTTAACATAAACATTTTATGATTAAATGTTTGTTACTATTGGATTGTTGTTATTGGAATCGCATAGTTGTTTTGTATAATAACAATATTTTGTAATGTCACTATGCTTGTATTTACAACAAATTATAATTTATAGAATTATATAATTTATAAAAAATAATTAAAATAAAAGCATCTAAAAGTAACTTTCACAAAAATACTTTTCTAATGAGTTCTTCACTTAAAGTAAAATAAAAAAAGAATATATTATGATTTATCCATTTTATGTTATGTTTTTTTGTTAATATTTTAGAAATATATTTAAAAGTTCTTTTTATAACAACAAAAACAATATAAAAATACACTGCTCATACTAAAAAAGTACCTTGTCTAAAAATTACCTAAAAGAAAATATTTTACTAAAACGGTTTTTTACTTAAACTAAGAGTTTTTTTGTTAAGAAATACTTTCAAGATTTTTGCTACATAGTAAAAAGTACTTTTTGTAAAGGTACCTTTACTACCCACCACGATATCCAATTAATGAAAAGAAAAAAACAAATGTTCAAGACGATTTACAGAGGGAACAATGAATAAATACTTTGAGTTATTTGCGTTGAGTTCGTCTTACCAAATTGATACTGGAGGTTATTAAAAAAGATGATATTTACAATTTATACAACTTAGGGTAGATAGATGAGAAGAATGCTGATGAAGGATATAGCGGTCCGGAAAATGTATTCTTACATTCTGCTGGCGTCTAAATTTTCTAAGTGTAAATATTTTTTTTCTAAAATGTTTAGAAATTAAATTAAAAAATTAAGCTTTAGCCGAAAAAGTGTATTTTATTTCATTTTTATTTATAAAATTATAACTTATATAATTAAGCTTTTTGTGACCTTTTTTTCCTTGTTAAAGTTAGGGATTTCCTTCTAATTGCAGATATCAACCACTTCATTTTTATTTCCCTTCACTCTACTTATTACTAGTTCAATATTTCTTCTATTAATTATTCTCTAGCAGTGGCTATATTTGATCCCACTGAACTCACTAAATATTTGCAGCCACCCACTCTACATCAGTGTGTTACACCGATCAGACATGAACTACTTAAGGTCTTCTTAAGAAACATTTTTCTCTAACCCGCGAAGCTATCCAAACCACTTTGCGCAGTGATTATAGCAGAGACGCGAACTCAAACCTCAATTCTCGTTTTGTTACCAAGAGCTTGGTACTTTTTTCTAAGCTTAGTCATATCTGACATACACTGTTATTTTTCAATTAATTAATTTCTGACTCATTAATCATGGACGGCACTTGCAACAAATTATCTGATCAAGTAAAATTATTTTATACTTGTATGCAGCCGTTGGGAGTTGAACTCATGATCTTCTGTTCTAACAATCACGCGGATTGCTCTTACAACGCAGTTTATCAACAATGTCATTTCATTTATCTGGAGCTAGGGGAAGCAATTTAATTTACTTCTGTTTTATTATGAACGCGCGCAATGCCAAGAGCAACATTTTCCTTTTTCATATATAGACAGAAAAATCTTATTTTTATAAAATATTATAATGATCACACTATAGTACAAAATTATTTTACTAATTTTAAGATGTTTTTGCATTCCTAAATATTGTTTCTAGTATTTTTATACATTCTAAACTTTTTAAATTATTATTTATTTATTATTTATTTTTTTTTATTATTATTATTTTTTTTTTGTGTTAATTAACTGAGTGTGGTGGTATTTTTTTTAGACCAAACCTTGGGCGCCTCCTATTATCAATTTATAAAAATATTCATTTTTATTACATTTTAATTTAAATATTTTCTGGGTAAAATGGAAATGTGTTAGTTTTAAATTTAAACCTCTTCAAACCTCCGAAAAGACTTAAACTGTTTAAATTTCAACGTCCAAATGTATTGCATAATATAAATGAATATTCTGGGCTTATTGTGACTTGAGCATTTTATATAACAAATACGATTTGTTTACCGCAACCTTATACTATTATAGCAAACATATTATTGTTTTTGTGACCATACTCAAACGAAGTTTTAGTTGCGCGTATAATACTTGTAGCCCCTGATACTAAATCAGCATAAAGCACTAAGCAATAAAGAGCCTTCAATCTGTGTCAGTAGTTTCACTCAATAAGATAAATATTTTTTCAAAAATTACATTTCTTTTAATTTAATACCACAAAAAAAAATAAATGAACTATAATTGTCATGTAGTAAAATGCCTTACTTATGTATTTTAATCTAAAACAATTGTTGTCTTGCCATAAGCAAAAATAAATAATAAGAAACTACAAAATTTGTTAACAAAATAGTTTTTATATTTTGGTCATTAAAAATTATGCACATGATTAGAGGAGTTTCATACACGAATTTATTTATTTAAAATAAAATACAAAACTACGATTATAATTTGAAAGTTGGATAATTCAATTTATTTAATATTTTTTAAACGCATTTAAAGTGTAATGAATGGCATGTGCGAGGATAGTGTAAGAAGTAAATGAGATGATTTTGGGATTAAAAAACAAGATTAGGTATTACGTTTGGCCTTACCGAATCTCTTGATTATTTTGTCAGAAATAAAATTCTTGTATAAAATTTTGTTTTGTTCGAAGATAATCGCTATACTTCGTGAGGCAAAAAATCAAAAAATCGCAGTAGAAAACTAGCACTTTCCTGAAAAAGTTTTATTACATTAAAAGTTTTTTTTTTTTTTTTTGTTTGAACTGCGATATTTTACAGTATAATTAAAATTACGTCTGCTTTAGCAAAAATTACAAAAATAGTAAAAATGTAAAGTTTTTCCAGTAGTGAGGCGATTTTATTGTACATAAGTTTTTTTTCTTCAGCTGCAATAGGCAAACAGTCTTACTTAAGCTAAAACTATTTGCCTATTGCAGCTATAATCAAATAAAACTAAAAGTGGCTTTTATATAAAGGGTATGGCCAAAGTGACTGATGTTAAAAAATTAACTCTGAGAAAACACTCCACTGGCGCAGCACAATGAAGTACCAAATTCAAGAGCATGCCTTGTTGGAGCATGAACTATCCTTTGCTTAAGGGCTTGGAGAATATCCAACTCCATCTGTTGAAAATGCAAACGAACATTTGATCAGTATAACGCCGCGAATTAAGATCTTAGCCACCACATGTACCCCGTAGGTACCTTATTAACAACCGGTCACAGAGATAGGCTGCTCTCTGCGGGGTTATTGGCTCCTGTGGTACGCGTCCATTAAAACTCTATTCAGAACTTTGACAAATCAAAAAAAGATCTGTCTATCCAGATTAGCATTACGTCAGAGCCTAAGACATTATCGGTTGCGACAGTTTATACCCCCGTGGGTCAGCAAAGTGAAAAGCAATTGCAATTAAAAGGTGTCACAATAGTTACATGATTTTTTAAAAGCTTTATGTTAAATTTACACAAGTAAAAGGGTAGCGCACACACAGTACGGAACCGTTTGGATGTTAAAACATTTTTATATTTTTTTGTTTGTTGCAATTAAATTTTTTTGTTTGAATTTTTAATATTTATTTTCTTTTAAGTTTCGGTGCTTATCTCAAATTTATTTTTCTCATTCGTCTGAGAGATTCATTCTTAGAGAGTATGCGATTTTTGTGATTTTTAAAATTTTGCTCTTTAAAATTATTTTATTCAATATTTATCTTTTTGTAGAAATATATGTCTGCATTTTTTTTATATCCTTTAACACAACGTCAATAATTAAATCATAAAAAATGTGAAAAATAGCAATATTTCTTGCACATAAATTATATCGTATTGCCTCGTATTACTATCAGTTTTTCTTTTCTTTTAAATCTTTAATTAGACGCTTACTTTTCAACTATGTATGTTAACACTTTGTAATTATTGGCTATTTAAAGCCAAAATATTTGCAAAATATCTTTCAAATATCTCTGTTTTTTTTTTAATACCATTAAAGTGAAATAAAACGATTCAATTAACTTAAGCGTGATAATAAAACACACGTGCAAATGTACAACTCAAAAACGAATGAAGGACATTAGGTAATTAATCATTAATTTGTCGTTAAAGTTTGAAATTGAATTTTTTTTGTTTAAACACACAGGAACTGTTTCCTTAATTAGCTAGAAAGGCAAATTACTTTTTTGTGCAATTTATTGCCATAAAAAGCTTTGCATTCACAAGTTAAACTTTCGCTTTTAACACAAATAAATAAAAACGTTTAAATTACTATTCTGTTTTTTTTTTTTCGATTAAGTTTTTTATTTTATATTTGTTTTTTTTTTAACTTTAATTGCATTTGCAATTTTAAATAAGGTGTTTTCTTGAGCTTTCAAAAACTCTTTCTAAAATTTTTAGTTAAAAAAAAAAATTGCTGTTAAATATATATTGCTCATTTCCCGTCAGATTTGGGTATTTAAAATTTGTAAATTCAGATTAAATTCAATCAATAGTAATTTTTAGTATTTTTTTCTTTTAACACATTTTCTTCTCGGACCAGCACTCAGGTTGTGCCAAAACTACGAAATTAGATTATGGGAAGGGGGATAGAGGACATTTGATCCAAAACAACATCTAAGTGCCGTTTGCCACCAAATTCCTATAAGCAAAAATACTTCTGTTTTAAGTAGGTGTTAAAGAATTTATTGCCTTAACTAAAAATGCCAACAAATTCCGCACAAATCAAAGTGTCTCATAAGTGCGCAAACTCTTATTCTTATTTTGGACTACAACGACAATCATAATACAAGCTCAGGCTTGAAAAATTTTTTAAATTAAAATTGTAACAAATTTAACGAATACTATTTTTTTTCTTACTGTTTAGTTTTTATTTTATTTTATCAAGTAAAACACTTAAACTTAAAATATACGTTTAATTAGTTGTACCTTTAAATGATTTTCCAGCTGCAGTCGACTTTAAAGAGAATTGTATTTTTTCAATTTTGGCTCGAATAATTCAATCATGTTCACCTACATAAATGGAGATTAAGCAGTTCACTTCTTTTTTTAAGTTGAATTACTGTATTAGGGCCAACCACAAACGTGCATGAAAGACTGCTTAAAACAATTGGCTTACGCACAATTGAGCGGAGTTGTGTTAATTTATAGCATAAGGAAAAGTAACTTAATTGTTTTTGTATTTTTCTTAAAAAAAAATTAATATTTTTTTTTATAAAAATAAAACTAAAAGTTATTTGTATTAATATGTCTAACCAAAAGATTATGTGATAAAATTGAATCTAAATTTTATTATTATATTTTTTATTTGAACCCAAAACCAGAAACTTTTGGATGGATTGTGTAATCTTGATTACAATTGTGGAATTGATTTTCCTGGTTTTACATATAAATCGATTTAATAAAATTAAAGCGTTATGCTTTTTAATTATATCATTCTTAAAATATAAAAAATATTTGTCATTTATAATGTTTTTGTTTACTATTGTAAAAAATATTTCTGCAAAAACCGCTTTTGGAAAAAATTATTTTTCACTAACGGCCCTGCTCCTTTAATCGAATTTGGCTTGACAAGTTGAAGTACTAACTGCATATCTGGTATTAACACCTTTAATTTTTATTAACCCTTATAATCTATTTGCGGTTCTTATGTCAGTGGTTTTTATTTAGTTTGGCTTGGCAATTCGACATGAATAGACTGACACACAACCCTTCCAAATTATGCAAATTTATTTGAAAAAATGAAATACGTATCGCGCACTGTGTTCATTTTACGATCAACATAATCGTCAACAGCAAATCGATTAATTATGGAACGTTATCGCATAACGCATTTTTTCTTAATGATAATTGAAGACAGAGACTTCGTACAGTGCGTATAGAAGGTGTCATTGCAGCTGTAGAGTGTAGCGTAGTGAAAGACCCAAATCAGTATATCCGTCAACGTGCGCAGGAATGGAATATGTATCCATTCACTTTATGAAAGATTTTGAGAAAAGATCTTTGTTCGTATGCTTAAAAATTCCAATTAGTGTAACAATTAAAGCCACACGATCAAGGCATAGTTACGGTGAATGGGTCCAAAATGAGATTGCGGTTTTAATCCTGACTATCGTAAGCAAATTTCGTTAAGCGTTAAAGCTCACTTTTAATTGAATGGATACGTCAATAAACAAAAATGCTGTGTATGTTGAGACGCCATTACATTCAGAAAAACCGACTGTTTGGTGTGCTTTATGGGCTGATGGAATCAATGCTCCGAACATCTTTAAAAACAATGCTGGCCAGAAGGTTACAGTCACAAATCAAAGTGTCTCAAAAGTGCGACTCTATACTATAGAGTCGTGATAAACGACGTTTTCGTTCGTTAATTTAGCAAGAATGCCGGAGCTGTTTTTTCAGCAAATGACATAACATGTCCTTTAGAGTCGTGCGATTTAAATGCCCTAGATTATTTGCTGTTAAAATATGTCGAGCTGCTAGTCTAGGCCGATAAGCCCGAAACAATTGACCACTTGAAGAATAATATTGACCGCGTTATTGCCAATACGCAGTTAAAAATTTTGAAAAAAGTCATCGAAAATTGAACCTCCAGATTCGAGTACGTCCGAGACAGCTGTGTCAGTTAAAAGCCAAAAGTCATATTTAAACTTTAGTTCCAGAAAATTATCTTTTAAATAAAGTAATTTCATGCCAATTTCAAAAATTCATCTTTCTTTTATCCTACTTCATATGTCTTTCTACAAACACTTTTTATTAATCGCTCGATTTACAGAGCACCAACTTACAGTTCGTTTAGTTTTAGGAAAACGCTTGATTTTAAAAAATTTACTCGATTCACAAAACATCCCTGTAAGCCCTTAATCTATCTATTCAAGGCACTAAATTTGTTTGTTTGTTTGTTTGTTTAGCGTTAGGTGCCTACACCAGAAGACTTATTTTAGAATTTTCACACATATTCAATTGGTAAAATAGGGTACTGTTTTTTGGATATTTTATTTGGGCGTGGCATCATTATCGTGTTATTTGTTAACTGTAATAGGAAGAACTTTGAAATTTTTTTCTCACATTAATATGTATAATTTTGCGAAAAATTGACCGCCCTTTCTTCTTGTTTTTTTATTTTACAAAAAAAAAACTAATGTTAACCTTATAACCACGTTAAAAACAACGTAATACAATTCATCGTACTCAGACTAGGCCACTATAATAAACATTTTGATATGACCATAAACAGACTCATGCGTAAAACTGAAAACCTTGACAATGAACTTAAAACGAAGCAAACGTAACACAGTCATTAAAACAGGCCTTTTTTTAATTTTTACAACACACATACATCCGCTACGGTGGATGCGTACAATATTGTACGCAAAACTTAAAAAAAGTGTTTTCATTTTTATTACTCATACACCAGCTACAATAGACTGCGTAAGAAAAAACGTTTAATAAAGATGTGTACAATCTTAAGATGAACAAAACGTAAGTGGAAATACAAAGATCATTAAAAAACTCATTGAAAAGCAACAGTAAATAACTTAAATATTTTTAGGATATCTTAATTAAAAAAAAAAAGAAACTTTCAGTTAATGAGCAAAAAAAAATGTTTCGAGGCATGTATTTCGGGCAAAAATCTTTAAGATGTAGAGACATAAAAAAATATTTAGCCATAAACATTAATGGTATTCACGTCACTTATTGTAAAAGTGCGAATATGCAAAGAGCAAAAATTTCCACAGTTTGACTTGAGAATTTCTTTTTTAGCACTAAGTAGCAGTGCCCACGACTTCGTCCGTGTATCATTTTAGATTTTGTTTAAATTAAAATTTTGAAAAATTTGTTCTAAAACATTTTTATACAATTCTGTAAGCACTGTTAAAAATTTTATATCTACAAACAAACAAAAAATGTAGTGACAACTCTTCTAGTACTTTTACATTTGTATCTCTAGCTTCTTAACGAAAAGACATATTTTTATGAAAAAAATATTCTATTTTTGAACCAAGGTTCTAAGGAGTCTGCATATTTTAATGTTAATTCTGAATATGTATTTATACCATTAAACAAAAAAAACATTTTTATTTTTTGGTTGTTGCAGGGGTTGAACCCTGGCCAACCAGCTTTGTAGTCAACGTGCTTACCACCTTGAACATGCAGCCTCCTTCGTCGATACTTCTTCATAGCATATTCGCCAGCGAATTAAAATAACTAATAAAATGGCTATACATTCACCACCTGTTCTTTTCTCTCCTCTATCCCTTTCCTAAAGAATGTAGCATGGTTACACACTTATTAAATATGCATTGTTACCTGAAGTGCTACTTCTCTTTAAAAAAAACAAAAAGGATCTAAGGGACCTCCTCACAAGATTTTAATCAAATTTATTCAGCAGTTTTTTCGTGATGCGAACACAGACAGACATACAAACAGACAAAAATTCTTAAAATAGGCATGTTGTATTCTGTATCGATTACTATCTACACCAACGTCAAAATTTTTAAGAAATATTTGATGTACGAAATATTTAAAAATTTTTACATGTCACAACTAAAATATTTGAAAAATAGTCGGTGTATTTTTTTAAAGTTCTAATGATTTTAAGCTTTCCGTTTCCCGGGAATTTAGTCGAAATTATCCCGGGAAATTGTGGATAGCTTTTCCCAAAAATTCCCTCCATGGAATTCTCGTTTCCTAAACCTTAATCATAATACAAAAGCAAAGACCAGGACATGAACAGTAATAAAGCTTGATCGATATCAGGCAGAATTTAAATAACGTTAAATTCCAGAGTCACAAAAATTGATAAAGAGTAAAGGGTAATAGAGGTAGCAACTCTAACCTAATTTTTTAGGGAAATTCAAAACGAAAAAAAACAAACCAGTCTATATATCGGAGGGTTCCTTAAAAACGCAAAACATTCGAACAATTTTGTGCCCTCTTTTAAATTTAAACCCATGAAATTCCTTGGGCAACATATTACGATCAAATTATATGGTTGTAGATAAATCGTTATTCTTTTTACATAATAAAGAGGTTATTGTTGTTGCATTAGAGGTACATTATAAAATCTTTGTCAGTATTGAAAATTTGGTTCGGTTAGAATTAAAAAAAAATTATTTAAGCATCTTTGGTACATAATAATGATTTAATGATCAAATTTTATCAAAGACTGGTAAATCGTGCCGATAGTGTTGTTCAAAGCAACTATATTTTGTTCATGGCGACCATGTATTGTTACAAAGGAAAACCAAGTGATTCTTGCAAAAAACTTGCGAGGATATCATACAAAAGTAATGAAGAAAAGTATGACAGAAGCTTCGTTCTTGCAAAATTGAGATTCTGTTAAGTTATAAAAGGGAGAAGTGTCAAGTGTGATGTGTGCTGTAGACGAGGAATTATAATATAACACACAGCTTAGGTCACAGTAAAAACATTTAACATCTTTAAAAAAATATATATAAAGATAAGTTGTTGTGATTTTACTGATGTCGGTAGGGCTGGTAAATGGAAAACAAGATCTTGAGTTCAAATCCCAAAACCGTGTTGATTAAAAAAAAAAAATAAGGATTGTTGTTGAGTAATTATCCGCAGAGCTGAAGAAGGAGGCTGTATAGTAAATAACAGATCGTTATATCTATTTCTTACCAGTGTAAGGCAGTCAGTTTGTAACTCAAGTCGACATCGATAAACCCATACCAAAAATTATCAAGCATAAATTTATGTTTTAAAAAGAAAAAGTATTTACAAGCAGCCTTTATCATTAATGGTGAAGAGAATAAATGAAGCCATTTTTACACTGCATGAATATAAATCAAAATTAAAAACATAAATGTGTTTAAAAGTTACATGCAACACCAGTCGTACTACATCTTTTTTTGCCACAACAAAAAAGATTTCATTCACGTTTTATCATCAATAGTTAAGAAACAAACAAAACATAAAAATAAACTTATATTCGGTAGTTATTGCCGCATTGTATTTGTTCAATATTGTCTAGTGCAACATAAATGGCCCAGTTATATTTATTTTTATGCATTTTAAATCAATATTAGTTTTGCACCAGCCAAGAAAAAAAAAACAAAATACTTTATAGCCGAATACATGAAAATGATCACAATGACCCACGCTCATAAGTTACAGCAAGTTAAATGAAAAAAATAATTAATAAACAAGATGAATAACGAATTAGAATACCCCGTTTATGATAATTACAATTTCAAAATAAAATTTTGAGCACTAAGACTTTCACCATTTGCAATATAAAAAGCATGAAAGTTTTGTAAATGAAAGTGTTGCAGAAAAGCAACAGCCAATAAAAATTAAAGAACAATTTGTGAGAATTTTTAAAACATCAAAATACCTGGCGGTTTAAAATTATATCATAAGGAAATAAATTATTGTATACCATGTTACGCTATGGAACGCTATTCTGTTCGGTAAACAATTAATCTTATAAGCAAAAATTATAAGTTCATTTTAGATTTTGCCGGCTTGTTGAGGGTTAAAACTTTACACGATTTTAAAAATATAAAACCAATTTAATTAGTTTGATAATTTTTTGCAAGTTTTAAATTTACGAAAAATTCGACTAAAAAATTTTAAATTTTTTTTTTTTTGGTTTCTAAAAAATTATTTTTCTTAATTTAAGAAAATATTTTTTGTTTGTTTATATTTTGGAATCGGTCGAGAATTATTGCACATTTTACGAATGACCGTTCTCACATCGGTCAATTTCTATCAAGCACAATCAAGGCCATTTCGCAACCTTATATCCAAATCCTAATTCGCTTTTGTTTTGGCAAGACTTTCGCTCTCGATCTAATGTTTTAGCAACCAGACCGTTTTACCCAAATCATCCACGATTGCTACATACTGCTGGTCTATGAATGCTCAAGATCATAACTTCTTTTTTTTTACACTTGTAGTGTCCTTACTAGCTCATCTGCTTTTTCTATATTCAGACGATTTCAATTATTTGTTTTTGCAGCTGCAAGAAAAATATTTTTCTATTTTTTGCTTAAAACTGCTTATACTCAGAGCCCTGTTGGGATTCTAATTAATTGAATGGTTCGAAAATCCTTAGAGACAGATTTTCAGTAATATATTCTCTGGAACATTTGCAATTTATTATTGGATTGACTGCGATACGAAAATGTTTTAAGATTGTTTTTCCAAAGAAGTCATTTGTCTTAAAAACTCTATCGAAGAAATTATTTATACTAAAAAAATATTAGTACAAAAAAATAAATACTTTTAAATTAGAATAAATATTTTTATTTTGTTTAATTTATTAAATTTTTTGAACAAGGAACTTTAAAAAAAATTTTTTTACAACAAATCTTTTTAGCCATTAATATAAGCTGTAGGGTACCTAAAAAGACAAATTTAAAGCAAAAAAAAAAAAAAACATATATTTAATACAAACTTGTCTTCAAAGTGACTACAGCAACTTAAAATTGGTATTTGATTTTCTTTTTTTTACTTTTTTAACTTCTGGACCAGTTTATTTTAAATTTTAACTATAAAAATATTGCGAAAATGCAAAAAAAAAAATTAAAATATTGTTGTGAAATAAGAGCAGTAGAAATGTAGATCAGTAGTTTAACAAACTCTGTTGGTTTTTTTTTTTTCTTCATACTTTTATATCGTTGACAACATGCATTTCAATACTAGAGGACATGCAAAAAATAAGATTTTGCAAACACACAAAATAAAATGTACAATCAGCTGAATAATTTTGTTTGATAATTGAATGCAATAAAAACTAAATTTTCATCATCACAGCCAATTTGAAATTCCTTTTTGGTTTTTGCTTTTTTTTTATTTTGAAATATGTGACTGAACTTTTGCCTTAAAAGAAAAAAAAAAAACACGTGTGGTTGTACATAAAGATATTTATTAATTTATCTTAGGAGGTAAAACCTGGTGTCGATTAAAGTTGGGAATAAAATTTTTTTTGGAGTTTTTAGTTAAAAAACTTGTGGACAAATTAAAAATGCAAAATCTGATGGGAGTCCTTGATTTGAACTCTTCATGAATTACATCTGTATATTTATCTTAAAAAGCAAGCGCTTAAAAAATCACCTTCTTCTTCCGTCAAAACTAAGTTAAAAAAAATAATCAAACCAAATTTAGCAAAAATGTTTCAAATTCAAAAATGGTATCGTCTTAAATTTTGTTTCTAGTTTAATGTGCGCAAAATGTACATTTTTGTGAAATTGTTTAATGGAATTTAGTTAATTAAGGTTTTAATTGATTTCTTAACATTCATTTAAATTAAAATCAAATTGAATTGTAATCAGTCGTATTAAACAGTTGCTATTTGAATCTTTCACATCTGATTGTTTTTTTTTTTTTTTTTTTTTTTTTTTTTTTTTTGGTTTGCAAAAACATTAGGACATGACTTTCTTGTCCTCATTGTGGGAAAAATAATTTAAAGTGTTTAATGCATTTTTATTATACAAATACGAGTTAAACATTTGTATCAGTGATTAAAGAAAAAACAAACCTTTAAAACAGATCATTTCAACAAACAAATTACATAACATTTTAAATGTTTTATTTATAAGATCAAAAAAAATTAATAAAAAAAAGGTCTCTTGCAAATTAACGCTTAAGTAAGTTTTATATTAATTAATAAATTTAAATGCGGTTACCAAATTTATCGCTTTTTTATTCCCATTTGCAGTAATAAATTATTGAACTAAATCACTTTGAACTGTTTTAGTTTTAAAATGAGGCAACACCAAAACTTTGCATTTAAATATGTTTAGATTAAAATTAATTAAATAAATTATTTTGTATTAAAAAGTATTTTGTGATAAGATAGGAAAAAAATAATATATTCCTTTGTTATGTGTGTCACCGATGACAAGTAGTCAGATCGATATCTCAATAATGGTTTTATCGAAGTCGTTGTTGATTGCAAGCGATTACTACTGACGGTTCTAAGATGTTATGAAATGAAGGTAAATCTAACGATTACTTTTTGATTTCAGCTGCAGTTCCGGCCTTCGATATGGAGGAACATTTTTTTCCAGCAACATTTAAAAACGCCTTTTTTTCTAAACCTTTTAAATGTTATTTCCAACTACAGTGTAACCAACACCGTCCTTAAAGAATTTTTAGAAATTGTTTAATCAACTCTGTTAACTGGTATTATAAACAAGAATATAAATTTACATATAATGACGTAATTGGAATACCAAACATGGAGATTTTAAAAGGTGCATAATATATAAAAACCGCAATGCTCGGGTTGCTACTAAATAATAACTTCATTAACAAAAGTTGTTAATACAAATAAAAAAATTAATATCAAATACTTAAAAGTATTAATACACCTTCGAAATTTGTTTAAATTATAAACAAAAGTAAAATGCAAAATTGTATAAATTTAACGGTGTCTTAGCACAAAAGTGTATAAACCGGCAGACAAAACTAAAGCAGACTAAGTAGCCTAAATAGACGAGCGTTATGGTCAAGTGATCTTAAGGCGTGCAACTATGTTTTTTCTATTTTCCTTTTTAATATTTATTAGCTTTTGGTTGCAATTTGAACTTTTAGTTTTTTTCGGTTCAAGTAACAAGCAGTAAGGTGAACATTGTAAATCAACAGAAAGTTAAAAAATAAAATAAATAAATAAAACAAAAAAAAAACTGCATCATCAAAAATTAAAAAGCCAGTTGGAAGAACATTTAAGTATAAGTAAACGGAAAATATACTTGAAAGAAATTTAAATTTTTTTCTGCAAGTTAAGAGAAGTAAATAAAATACTGAACCGAAATAGAAAAATTTCTATTCTTCAAAAGAGCAGTTGGCCACGTCAATCTTTTTAAAAGCACAAAATAGCTTAATAACTTAGATTGTTGTCGCTTAAATTCGGCAACAAAAGGTGTTATATGATCAAAAGATTATCTAAAAACTAAACGTTTGATTTAGCAACTTTTGTCAAAAGTTTTTTTTTTAGCAACTTGCAGAAAAAACTTGACAAACTCTTCAAAAGTTAAAAAGCCTACAAACACTATTTGTAAAATGTGAATTTTTAGGCTTGGAATTTACTTTAATTCAAATTAGAAAACAGATTAAATAAGTTCATTTAATTCTTTGAAGACACTTTTAGTTGCTCCTTAAGGTCACCATCTTACTGCAACAAAATCCGAAAACTACTTTTCATATTTCAAATCCACTTTCTTAAAAATTTTATCTAAAAAAACATATTTCGCAAAACTTTCACAAAAAATTTCTTCAAACAAACTTATCTTTTTATACGCTTCACCACAGGTGAAAAAGGGCTTATCTAAGTTTGTCATTCCGTTTGTAACTTCTACAACATCCATTTCTGACCCCATAAAATACATATTGTAAATTCTTATGCATAGCTAAGTTGATTAAGCGAAGTCCGATGTCCGTCCATGCTAGAGGAATTCTAAATATGTCAATCAATCAGACGGTTTCAAAATTCCGCTGTTGAAAATTAGCAAGATCGGTCTATTTCCCCTGAAGCAGCGGGCAAAACACCACGCCATCCTCTAAATTCCCATTTCTTTTTTTCAACTATTGTTTGTATTTCTTTAGGTGGTTGTCTCTACTAAGTACTGTGAACACAAACAACCTGGGACAACAATCCTAAGCAAAACTTACTATTTTGGATACTTTTTAGGAACAGAAGGTATCCAGATGGTAAATTTAAAACATTTCTGTGCCTAAAAAGGTTTCTCTTTTACATAAAGCTCTTTCTTAAGCACTTTGTGACAAAGCTAATATTTTCTATTAAAATTTATTTTTGCACAATTTTGTTTTTAATTTTGCTGTCTATTTAAAAAAAAGATCCTTTTCATATAAAGTTTATTTTTATTTTTTTTTTTTTTTTTTTGTTAAATTTTTTCCCAGTCAGGGGTTGAATCGGTGATTTTAATAAATCAATTAAAATTTTACTTTTTCGGCTTTGGTTCATTTCTTAATTTGATTTTTATAAAGAAGACCTATTGTAGAGAAAACAGCAAAGAAATGCTTTTAGTTGTGTGTGAATTTTGTCCAACAAAATTAATGTTGATTTGTTGGATGATATTTACATTGTACACAATTTAAGAATGGACACAGTGAAAAATGCTAATGAAGGACTTGGCGGTCCTGAAAATGTAGCATTACATTCTTCCAGCGTCTAATTTTTCTTGTTTTCTTTGAAAAACGTCCGCATACATTTGAAAAATAATTTTTTTTTATAAAAATTTAATTAAAAAAGTGAACCAAAGCTGAAAAAGTAAATTTCAATTGATTTTGTGTTAAATTTAAACTTTCAATGCAGATTTATTTTGTGTTTAAGCTAAAAGTCTGGTTTTCCCCACACCTTATTTCCTTCCAATGTCTGCAGTCACAATATTTCATCTTCCGCAATGTTTTGTTCAAAATATTCGCTCTTTTCATAAAAATTCTGAAAAAATTAATTTTTTTTTTTTTTTTTTTGGAAAGTTGTCTAAAAAGAAATAAAATTATAAGAATAACAGTTATTAAATATTTAAATTTTTCATATAAATTTTCATATTTCTATTACATAAATATTTTTCTTAAAAAAGGAAAACAATAATTTTCAGTTAAAGTACTTCTTTCGAAACAATTAACATTTTGGTTCAAAAACCTATTTTTAATTTATGCAAGTGTCCTTTATCATAAAAAAAAATAATTTCTTTTTTAACAAAAGTCACTAGTTTATTCAGAAGTTGGTTAAACTAATAATACAGCCCAATTATAAACAGAAATTCCATGCGAGTTTTCTCACGTTTCCTTTTTCTCATATTATAAATTTGTTCCCCTTTTTATTGCCAACAGAAATTAAAACAAATTCGGGGAAAAAGTAGGTATTATGAATTATGAAAGAGGAATTATATGTAAGAAAGCAAAATAGCTCCCTTCAATTAAAGGTGATGCCACTTTTTAAATTTTCTGTTCCCACAAAATTAATATTTGGATGAATTTTTTCTCGAGCAAATTTTTTTCGGTGAAAATATTTATGATTGGGCTGATAATTTTACATAATTTATTGTCCTTAAAAAAATTATTTTCTTGTAAAAATCGCTTTCTATTTATGGAAAAAAAAAATTAACAAAGTATTTTTTTATACATCATTATATCATTTATAATAGAATTCTGCGTTTACTATTAAAGCTTTTTTTAAAAATCGTTTTGATCGGTCTTAACTTCACAGAATGTTTTTGTGTTTTTTAATTTTCTGCATAAATTCCTTCCTTTAAAAGAATTTATCAAATTTTTCGAATTATATTATCCAATACATAAGACAACATACACTCACTTCTCTAATATACATACAGACATATTTTTTTTAATAATCTATTGATTACATTGCCTTAATAATTATCATGTAATTAAATTTCGCTAACTGTTGAATGCAAACCACTCCACGTAACAGTTTTTTTTATTTCTTAACAGACCTTGTATTTTGCATTCCGTTTAAGGATCATAACGACATACGACCTTCACAAGTGTGTAGTTTAACCCCACAACAGAGCATGTCATAGCATGATTTATTAAGTATATGAACTTTTCAAAAAGTATAACAAAAATAAATTTAAGGCGGGGATTTTAATCGCAATTAGCTAAAAGTTTAATTAAAATTTTAAACTACAACCAACTTAAATTGAATTTATATTTTCATAACATAAAAACAACAACCAAAAAAATTTTTGCACATATCATTAATTAAGGAAAACTATTTCCGAATTAAATTGAAATAAAAAAAAAACAAACAAAAAAATTATGCAAAAATAAAATGATTGAAAGGTGAACGTTATTATTTGACATGTGAGCGAAAGGTACTTTAAATCCAGGCCGCAACTAATTGACCTTGCCTTTATTAAAATAATAGAAAACAAAACTAACAAAAATTTATTTTTGGTATTTTAATTGTTGGAATGTTTTTTAAAATTGTATTTAAGGGGCGCGCATATAACTTTATTATGACCCCTTCAAGTTCAAAACCAAAATCCACATGCGTGTACGCACAAAATTTAAGAAATAAAAACTTTTTGTTTAATTAGCAAAAACAACAAATAAAAAACCCAAACAATAGCTTAAACATATTTTTTTCTTCTGGCTTTTAACAATTAAAACTATTTTAATTTACAGCAGGTAAGTAAATTCAATCCGATTAAAAATATTGAAAACATTTGTCGTAATTATTTTATCAGAATTTTTTTATATATTGCGTATTTATTTGTTTAAAACACTTTGACTTTTATAAGGTGCCGATTTTAGTGATACGGTAGCTTACAACAAATAATTTAGTTGTGTTAATGTTTCAAAAGAGAAAAATTTTTTAAACTATTTATCAATTTTCAAACTTGCAAAAAAATTTTGTTTTCAAAATTGAAAAATTTTAAATTAATTTTAATATTTATTTGACTTAAATTCACGTATATTTTCTATTTATAGTACTCAAAAAAATATTTTCAAAACTAAAGCAAATAAGACAAAGTAGATACCAGCAGAATGTAATGCAACATTTTGTGGATCGTTACATCCGTCATCAGTATTCTGTGCATCTATTTTCTTTAGGTTGTTAACGTTGTAAAAGTTATCTTAATAACCAACTAATTTGATGAATCAGAATACGAAGAGTGTTTATAATCAATCAATATTAATTTAGTTGGACGAAGTCCACACGCAACCAATATTATTTTCTTGTTTTCTTTATTAATCATCACATACAATGTGTTCTTTCTTTCTAAAAGCAGAGAGTTTAGCCACGAATGCAATTTATTTGTTTATTTATAAAGAAGGTAAGAATGTCCTTGCAAGCAATTTATAAGATTTTTAATTTTAAAAAGAAATAAATAATTTTAATGTGGCTTAAGTTCGCATTTTTGCTTGTGCTAACATAATTAGTATACCAATAAAAGCTAAAATTAAACAATGTTTGGAAATTAAATTTAAAATGAACCCTAAGCCGAAAAAGTTAAATTTTATTTCATTTATAATATTCACGGTTCAAATCCCAGTTGGGAGAAAATTAAAAATTATAAAATACGCAAGGCACGGAGCTTATACATTCATACTTGACTTAACAACAGTCAATATGATACTGGAGCAGCATCTATAACGTTGTGAAGTAAAAAAGTAAGAATATATAAAAAAAAAAGTGTATTCGTGATCATCTGATGACTGGTACAATTGCAAAAACAAATGTACGGGACAAATTACAAAGAGAACAGTAAAGAAATACTTTGGTTTGTGTCTCAAGTTGTGTCTCAAGTTGTGTCTCAAGTTTGTGTCTCAAGTTATTGATATGAATACTCCTCGTATTCTTAACAAAATTAGTTGGTTAAGTAGATGATGTTAACAATGTACATAAACTAAGGAAGATAGATGCGAAGAATGCTGATGATGGATTTGGCGGTCCTAACAATGCGACACTGCATTCCGCCAGCGTCTAATTGTTCATGTATTTGTTAGTAAAATGTTTAGGAATTAAATTAAAAATGAACCTTGGGCGAAAAAGTAAAATTCTATTTCATTTATAATATCCACGTTTCAAATTCCAGTTGGGAAAATATTAAAAATTAAAGAAAAAGCTAAAATTATTTCGATTTAATTTATATACTTATTCAGGGTTTTCGCTGCAAAGTCTGTCGGTCTGGCCTTCTATATCTCTGTCGCAACTTTCTATTATAGCAATAATAGGACCCTTCAAAAAGATGTATTCGTATTAGGGAAGCAACCGATACCGATACATCGGCGATACTTCTGGTTTTCCAATGTATTGATATCGGCGATATTTCACTGTCGATACGCCGATACTTCTTATACTTTTTCTTTAGAGTTTTTTGAACAAAATATTCAATTTGCAAATTTTTTTTTGCGTGACAAATATCAGAAATAACATATTAAATGCAGAATATAAAATTCAAATGAGTTCTGTCGCATCGAGAGACTATGTTCTGCTGCAGGTCTGCTTCAAACGGATTTAAGAAATCGTCTATATCCGCAAAATTTAAGAATATTTTGTTTTTTAAACAAAAATCTTATAAATATTAATTTTAATAATTAATCTTTTGCAATGTTGTTTTTATAATTTTAATTTAATTTTAACCTGATCTTAAATTCAATTCGTTGTTTTTTAAATCTTATTGATATCAATTTTAAATCTTGAGCCATTCTAAGCTTAATGCCATCGTTTATTTTGTAAAATCATAAATGTTGCAGACATTTTGCAGTTTGAAAATTTGAAATTTGGAAACAGAAATGTACTGTGAATTTTTGAGGATTTGAATGGCTCATTAATACCGTTATTTTGAATAAAAGAAGAATTACTGTACTTGATTTTTGTTAATTTTTACTTTGCGTATCGGAATCGGTATCGGCGATATTTATTTTTGGGTATCGGTATCGAATCGGCGAAATGACGTATCGTTACATCCCTATTTCTTATAGCCGCTATAATAAAAAATATTTAAAAATTAAAGGCGATGAGAAAAAGACGTGATATACAAAAATATATTGATACCTTTTTGACTGCGTTTGGCAGACACATAAAATCCCCTATAGAAACAACTGTAAACAATAAAACTTTTAATTAAAGGGTGTTCCAATATTCCTGTTTTTGTACCGCAATAGGTACAATATTTTAATTTAAGTATTTTTGCCACAAAATTTAAAACGAAACTGAAATATAAAGGGTGTTCCTATAGTTACATTATTTAACCGTAGTCGGCAATCATTTAAAGTTAATCCAGAGGGTTTTTTTACTCCCTTTAAATAAATCTTTTCAATTTATCCCAAAATTATTGCCCTTGACAAATTAGCATGTCAAAGTTGGAGATTGAATTTTTTTGGCAAAAATTATTCAAATCATGCAATATTTGTTTAACATCTTTGAGTACAATTCGGCGGTATTATATTTCCAATTTATTTACCGCAATGATCGTTAAAAATTTGTACTTTCGAGAAAGAAAAGAGCAAAATAGATATGTTTTAAATATACTTAAATAGTATTCTTTACGATTTTCTAAGCCAAAATTAAAAATAAAAAAGCGTCCTTATCACATTAATGTGCACTTCAATAACACTAATAACCTTGTTTGGCTTTTGTTATGCACACAATTTAAATACTTTTTGTTTATTATTGTAAACAACATGTAAACGTTGGTGGTTTTAAATCTCCTGCCTCCCAATAGTAATAAAAGATAATTTGTTGTGTAAATAAAAAAAATAAAATGTTATATTACAACCACTTACCGATGATTTTTATTCTGTAATAAAATTACTCATTTAATGGCAATAAACTCTAAGTATTAAGAATATTGTTTAGGAAACTAGACAAAATAATTTTAATGTCAGTTATTTAAAAACACTTAAACCTTGTTTATTTGCGTTTGTCTCGTAAGAGTAGATTTATTTTCATAAAAATAAGTTTTTGTCTATTTATTTGCCATAATATAAAATTAGTAACAAATAAATTTTTTTTGTATATATTTACTTACATTTTTTTATATTTTTTTGTTTACGTAATCTAGAAGAATATTAATATTAATGTATAATTAAGTAGAAAATCTGAAAATCTGAACTAAATGACCAACTTGCTGATTAATTACTTCAACATATTAGAAAACTTTTACTTGAATTTTTTAGTAATCAAAATACATTTACTTTTATATTCCTAAAAAATAAGAAATAAATAAAATAAGTTTGAAATGTATTTTATGAAGAAATTAAAGTACAAATTTGTCCTAAAATACATTTTAAGTCTATGTAACTTATTATATAATAAAAACTGCAGTTAAAATTCAAATTTAGAAAAATATGTTTTTTAACATTTGTTGTAGAGTTCTGTTAACAGTGTTTAAAGCTTTCTATCTACAAGAATAAAATGTACTGACAACTGTCTTTATGTCACTACACCGATAAAATTGGGTGATGTACTTTTGGTTTCTCTATTTTCTTTACGAAATAACTTATTTTTATGAAACAAAAAGTATCCAAAATTTAATTCAAATCCAATCCAGCAGCTTTTACGTGATGCCAACACAGACAGAAATAAAGAAAAAAATTCAAAAAAGAGATGTTTTGTATTCCATTTTGATTATTATCTAGAACAACACCAATATTTCCAAAAAATATTTAATAAACAGAACTAACCTCGTTACTGTTTTATTTTATGAATAGATTTCTTTAAACTAGATAAGAGTTATTAAAAGTTTTTTTCATAAATCAATTAAAATTTTACTTTTTCGGCTATGGTTCATTTTAAATTTAACTTTTATTAAGAAAAATTATTTTTCAAATGTACGCGGACGTTTTCCAAAGAAAACAAGAAAAACTAGACGCTGGCAGAATGTAATGCTGCATTTTCAGGACCGCCAAATCCATCATCAGCATTCTTTGCATCCAACACCTTGATTTGCTTATATTGTAAATATCATCCATTTAACCAACTAATCAATATTAATTTGGTTGGACGAAATTCACACACAACTCAAAGCATTTTTTGTTGTCTTCTCTACAACACATCTTGTACATTTGTTGCAATTTTGTACTACACCGTCGGTATAGTCACGAAATGCAAATTTTATTTTTAATCTGGCTGGGACTTAAAAATTAAAAAATAAAAGTTTTTTTCTTAATATTCGTACCTCTCATACACGTGGAAGCTTTACCTTATAATTTGATTTAAACAAAAAAAACTTTACATTTCAATGTTGACGTTCTTTAATCGAATGGAAGTTTCAGATATCTTTACAAATATGTAACTTTGTTAGCAGCTTTTATTATACCTCAAAAAGAACAAATTAAGAGTTCTATTATAATAATGCAAAATAATTAATTTCTTAGTTAAAAAAGTGAAAGATAGTTCATTCAATTGGATGTAGACAGACTTAGTATTGAACAGTTCTAGATAGACGGTTGAAATTTACAAAGAATATGTTTTGCTCAGTCCAGTATAGCCATGCGTATCAAATTTGAATTTGGATTTTATACAAAATTAAATAGGGCCCCTATTGTTGATGACCCTCTTTTTTCGACCGTTAAAAAACACTTGAAATTAGACAAAATGTCTACTACTTTTTGGATATAATAAGAAGTGTAAATATTGATAAAAATTATAAATAAAAGGTTGTTCTTAGCTGATGTAATTTCCTATATAAGACCTAACTGTTGACCCGTATAGACGGACGGTTGAAATTTACAAAGAATCTGTATTGGTAAGTTTTAGAAAATTAGAAATGATACGCGGACGAAGTCGTGGACATTGATGTTTAAAAGTTGTACACAGACGATTAAAACTTACAATGCATTACGATGCATTTCGCATATTACAAGTATTTTTAAATTTGGATTTAGTTTAGTTCCCAATATGCAATATAATTAAAGAGGTGTGGCCAAGTTTTTAACTTTTATACACAGATAGCTAAAATCTGTTTTAAAGTCGGTTTTTTTGCAAGAATCGCTTATATTTAATGTGGTAGATAAGCATCCTTGCTTTGTTATACAATTCCTATTCAATAATATAATATTATATTCTATTTTGTTCTATTATTATAGGGGAATATCGAAGCAGAGCACTTATTCTAGGTCTAATTCACTAGCCTTTACCCTAGACTCTACTGATTTTAGATGGTTAACGGTAACCTCTGGCCTTCTCTCTCATCACGAAGTCTCTGCTAGCAGGACACCCCATGGCATTCACACTGTTGAACTCATTCAACTACTTCTCTTAGACACAAGCTTTCCTTGGGGATCTAAGTGAACCTGAACTCTTTACTTACTAGTTTCAGAATACACCATATAACATCGCATTATGTGGGCGAGGTTGACATTGCGGCCGTTGAACTAAAGAATAAGTCCATTGGCATCAATGCCAACCTTGCCTCGATTGCCTAAGCTGTTGACGTACGCATTACAGCACATGTACTCATACAGAACATTTTTTGGGCTCCATTCAACTCACGCTTTATTATGATATTGGAGGCCTTCTGCTACCAAATCACAAACACAAAACCTATTATGAATCGTGCCATCACTAACTAATTTATATTGATAGACGAATTATTTTGATTTTTGTAACTTCGATTCAGTATTTTCATTCGAGGTATGTTTTTTACTCAGAGTAACGCCTAGATAAAACATCTTCTAACGCACATTTATTTCCTATCCGAACAGCATTAATCATTTATTCTCTATACTCTTCTTGTAGATTTTCTAGCATCAACAGTCCACCCTCGTTCATTGCATAATGACTTAGCTGTTATGAGAGGACGTGTCAATTTAAAGATACTAATAACTTATTGCATCTGGATTCCAATAAAAATATGCTTTAATTTGTAAAATATCTTAATTAAAGAGCAAAAATAAATTATCTTGTAAACATCATAATTTTGTGACACAGACAAATCGATTTTCATCACTTATAAACAATAAAGCAATTAAGAAAATTTAAAAATTATTTTAACTCTTTTATATAGAAAAAACTTGTCTGGTAATTTTGCAAATTGAATTGAACTCTAGTTTTTCTCATAAAACATACAACTATAAATCATACAAAATAATTAATAAATTTTTATTTAAAACAGAAACATCCTGAGTGAGATCACAGCTACAGCCACAGCCAAGCATTGTATATAATTTTTTATAATAAAATATTTATACACAAAATGCGAGTAATAGCAAAATAATTTTGTATGCTTTCGTTTTTCCAATTTTTTTTTTTGCTATTGTTGTAAAGAAATATCAAACTGACTGACTGACTAATCGTTGACATGTTCGAACTCTTTTTGATTAATATAATTGAAACAATGTTTAAAATACAGTTGCGGACAAAAAAAGGTTCAGTGGATATATGATTTAATAACAACGATTTTCAGATTATTAATTATTTATTGTGTTTATTCTCTTAATTCATGTTAAGTAAGATTTAATTATCTTTTTTTGTTGAGCCAAAAAAATTGTCTGCGTAATAAATTTAAGAACCCCTCCAAGCATAAATTGAACAAAGACTCAAAGAATTGTGTCTGCCATCTATCGGCCATCCGCTAATTTTAATTTCTTATTATTACATGCCTTTCTACCCTGGGGACACCTTGGTATTCCTAAAATATACTGCGAATCAGGAACATAAATATTTAATTAATTGACTTCAGCAACCACACTGCTGATGTTCTATTATTTCAGAAACAAATTGTTCTTCAATTTAGAAATTTGTTTTTTTTTTTAATTAAGGTCCCTTTTTTATCCGGCATTTTAAAAACGTCGTTATTTTTTAAGATTTTTAAATTACGTAAAATTTTTCATTTAGATTTCCGGAAAATCAGCAAAATAAAAAAATATTTTTTATTATAGAGAACAGCGCAAAATTTTTTTTTAAATAAATATTTCAAAATGATTTTGTTTGTAAGCCCACCGTGACTATTTTTGACAAAGCGCCATTATTTCAAACGTTGATGGCTGTAAGTAATGAATAACATGAACAATATTGACCTTTAAGTCACATAAATATCATGTCGTATGGTTAAGATCTCTATCGACTGTAACACTAGTTCCAGGTATATTTAAAAAAACAAACATTCCAACAATGTCGCCATCGTATGAAATGCACCAAACAGTGCACTCTGTAGAATATAATGGAGTCTGTAGAAATTGTGTTGAATTTTCCTGTTTTAGTAAGGACGCCGTTAATCCAAAAATGATTCTTAACGCTAAACACAATAATATAATAAAAAATCGGTGCGGTTTCCAACTTATTAAGAGCCTAATTAAAGACTGATTTTCAAAGAAAATCTCTATATTATGGTAGCTTTCTTCATGCATCATCCATTGCATGATGACATTCCTTAGAATATTGATCATAAAATATTAAAAAGTGAGCGGGGTATAATACTTTATTTGATGGTGTATCTGCATTGGTATCAAACTTTCTTAATTCGATTAATTATTAATACGAACCAAAAACTGTTTTGTTATACTGAAAGTAACAACAGCATGATAATATCAATCATGCATGATACCTTAAAAATACTAAAAAGAAAATAAACAGAAAAACGGACTCCTGCTGAGAAAGCATATCAATGTGGCCATTTTGTCACTGTTTATTTAGTTTTCTGTCCATTTTTATTACAACTTAATTTCGAAATTTTTAATACTTAAGTCAAACGAAAAATGGACTGAAGGAGGATTTTAATTAATTCATAAAACAAGAAGACAGCAAAAACTTTCATTTTTAAACAAAAATTGCAGTAACAAAGTATTAAAATAAATTATAATTTTGTTTCCAATAATAGTTATGTACCACAACTAAATAACACCGGGGCTAATAAATTTTTTTTTTTATTTTTTTTTTCTTCAACTTTGTCACTTTTTAAAATTTCACTTAATTTTTTGCGTTTATCTGCTTAATAAATCGGCATTATGTAAAAGTAATGACAAAAAAGGAGAAATTTTCTGTTAGATAATTTATATTTTCCTTTTCCCCTCTCTTGTAGCTGCTCACGTTATTGCTTCAGCTTCCACCTTAATTTTGCAAACAGCTTCATAATTAGTCATAAAAATTCATTGTTTATGAAATAGTTTCATTCAATTTAACATAAAATTCATATAAAATTGTTAATTTCTATTTAGTTTCGTTTTCGTTTCAACCAAAAAAGAAGCAAAAAAAAAATAAGAATTTGCAAAGAAAGTTTCGTTTGCCAACTTGGCTGTTAATTTCATTTATATGAAATTATAATTAATTTCGAAATTTTGCAAATTTATTATTTTTTTGTGTGTTCGTTTGTTTGTTAATGATAAAACAAAACATTTAAAATATTTTGCTTATCTTGAACTGTGTTAAATAATAGACGCCATTAATATTATTGGATTTGTGGGCTAATGAAACAAAACAATAAAAATTATTTATGATTAAGTGACAGGTTATTCTCAAAATAAATAAAATTAATATCAATCCTTGACATTTAAAATAAATTCAGCAGAAGTTAATTTATTTTTGTGTAAGAAAAGAAATTTATTTAATTTTAAGTGCAATTTATAATATTAAATGAAATAAAATTTTTAATCAAATAAATTTTATACACAAATGCATTTAATAAAATAATTGCTTAAAAACAATTAAAAATAATTAAAATGTTTTACAAAATCCAGAAAAATTAACAAACAAAAAATTTTGTTTAGCAGATGTATCAGGAAGTGAGTTATAGGGTGGCGCGTTAAGCTGCTCTTTTTTAATTGCAATTGATTATTGCAAAATATTTAAACTTGTTTAAAACAAACAAGTCTGTCATACAAAAGTTCTTGCGTTAGACTTAAATTTCTTAATTTGAGACGTAAACGTGATATATTTTATTTCGCATTGAGATCAACTTAAAAAGGGGTGTTTATTTAAAGAAACACACCTTTTTATTAAAAATATAAAAAAAAAATACAATTTTCACGCACTTTTCGCAAAAATTGCATGCGAATGTCATAAACAGCGAATGTTAGCTCTTAATTTTCAGACAAATGACAAAGAAACAATGTTTATTTTTTTTTTTTTTTTTTTTTGGGAAATTAACAAGAAATGAATAGTACGACTTTTCCTTCTCTTTGCTACTAAATACAATGCAAATATGTTTAAACAATTGAAAAAAAATTTTATTGGTTACAACTTTTGTCAGACAAAAAGTTTTTACGAAATTAATTTCACTTGCGGTCATTATCAAGAGATATTAAGTTATTTTCTGCCACTGTCTTATGCTTAAAACTTTAAATTATAAAACATAGAAATTCATAAGCAAGAGTGCTATATTCGGCTATGCCAAATCTTATGTATCCTTCAGCATGTGTTTAAGTCTAGTTTAGCCAAGTAACTTCAATAAAAAAAAAAACAAATATTGAGGTGACAGACAAATAAAAAATTAAAAAAAATTGAATAAAAATATTATCGGCCCTTAATGGGTTAATCGTTTTTTTTTTTTTTTAATTTTACTAATTTCTAAAAGGTCTCTTTAAAAGCTTTTAAATGATACCCATATTGATATCGTAAAAAATATGGTGCACAACCGCACTTTTCTATGAAAATTTCAAAAGCCCATAACTCAAAAAACATAAGCGAGCGCAAAATTTTAAACTTAATGTTGTTTTCTTATTTATAATTCTTTATTGCCCCATAAATTTGTTTTTTGATTGGAGTGGGTTATTGTTTTTAATGCTATGGAAAAATTAAAGGCAGGCGTGGTATTTTGCCTGCTGCCTCGAATGACATATACCGATCTTGCTGATTTTAAAAAAAATTTCGAAACTATGTCTAATAGATAAGCGTATTTAAATTTTTATTAGCTCATCTAGCTAGTGCCGTGGTAAAGTTGATTTCAACACTAACATAGACGGACATCGCTCAGTCGACTTCGCTATGCATAAAAAATATATTTTATTGGGCTGGAGACGGAAATTGTAGAAATTACAAATGGAATGAAGGGTAGAAAAATTATGACAAAGATACATAAAAAATATGAAAGTTGCTTACTATTTTACATTTTTGTTTAAATCATTCTTTTAAACAAATTAGTAAAATTCTAAAATTTTTTTCATGTTAAAAGAAAAGAAAATTTAGGCTAATCAACGGTTAAATTATTCACTTAAGCTCCCCTTTAAATTGTAAGTTTAAATAATTTAACGAATTGCGTTTTAAATAATGCTTTAGTACTGATTTATCTAAAATTTTATTAATCTACCAGAAACTCTATTTTAATTCCCTATTTTTTAGTTAAATTTATATTTTTAAATAACAGGAGTTTTTTCCGAAAAAATATCTGCTTTTTAATATTTAATTTTGTTAATATTTTAATTTATTAATGTATTAATTTGTTATATTATATTTTAATTTTTTAATATCTGACCTCTTAATTAATTATATTTTATTTTATTTTCAAGCATCTTTTTTATTTTTAAAAATTTGCTACTCCTTTGTGTAGCTTCATCAAGAAAAAACAAATATTTGTTTCTTCTGATTGCTTGCAAAATTAAATAAAATATAATATGTTGATTAGAATAAATAGTGTATAGATTTTAATAAAAAATAACTTGATTAAATTTTTTTATCACTAAGAATTTATTAAATTTTTTTTTAGAAATAAACTAAATTAGTTTTAGTTTAAATTCAATTTTATTTCAACTTTAAAAAAATTTAAGAAAAGAAAAATTACTTAAAAATGTATGCAGACGTTTTCCAAGGAAAACAGGAAAAAATTAGACAGCAACAAAATGTAATACTGTATTTTCTGGATCGCTACAGCCTTCATGACATTCTTTGCATCTGTCTACTTTAATTTGTGCAGATTGCAAATATCGTCTACTAAACCAATCAACTTTGTAAATAAGAAAACGAGGAGTATCCATATTTATTCAGTTTTAATTTAATAAGACGAATTAAATTTTTGGCTCCGTGTACAAATGATTTTTGTTCATCAACAGATTATTGCCTCACTCTTTTTCATTCCAGAATCCTGTTAAAATAAATATAATTTCTTTAAAATAAGATCGTCCCTTGCCTTAACATCCAACATACTTAACCCTGCAGGCTTCATTTGTATACGTTATTTTCTTTAAGAGCAGACTTTTCTACATTTAATTTTACATCTCTCCCTTTCTTTATGATTTTAATAGTAGTTTTGTTTGGCTCGCATGAGTATTCAGAAAAAAAAATTGCTTAAAATATCCAAGAGGGATAGATAAGTTATTGTAAAGACTTTAATTTTCTTCGCTGGATTTATTTAGTCGCCATCCCTAGACTGTATACGAGCTTTCAGAAGTCAGTTTTCCACCGTCAAAATGTGGTTGTTCTACTGCATACCAAGAAAAATACCAGCTGACACAAAAGACTTAGTTAAATGGAAGTAAATCCTTTTATAGTTTTTTACAATATTTTGCAAAAATTTGAGAAACTGTGAGTCATTTGTTCTAAACATATCGAAGCTACTCATTCTTTAAGATAAGTCCTTTAGCCAATGCTACGTGCAGGGCCACACATACCTTTAATATTAAATGTAGTTTTATATTTTTATTTGTTTTATATTCTACTATATTTAAATGTATCCGTATAACTGCGTGAATATTTTGTTTTTATAGAAGTCATAATGTTAAGCACTTATTTGTTGATTATGAACTTAAAAGCATTCACGTGTTTATTTCTTCTTTTGAATCCAGTAATCCAGTTTGTCGGCGTTTTGCATATTCTTTAAATTAGCTTTTATTAACAATTTATAAAGATTGGAAAGTATCAGCGCAATTAAACTTGTCTTTATTTGACAATTAAATGATTATACGAGAGTGGTATCAAAATTATTCAGGAAAAAATTCTATACTTAAGAATATGATCTTCACACAACTCATTTTATTTTTCATAGAAAAACTTCTTATTACTTATGACTGCAATGCTAAACCATATTTGTTTATAATTTTTAAAGATAATCTGTGTGATGATGCACATTCTTGCTTGCTTGAAGCTGCTTTCGTTTTCTTTAAAAAAGATATAAAACATTTTCTGGAATATCTAGGTTTGTCATTTCGTTTGTTAATTCTACAACATCCATTCTCCAACCCTTAAAAAATATCTATTCTGAGGCCTTATGCGTAGCGAGGTCTGTCTGTCCGACCATGTTAGTATTGAAATCAACTTTGCTAAGGCACCAGATGAACTACAAAAAAATTATATACGCCAATCGATCGGATATAGTATCGAACATTTTGCTATTTGAAATCATCAAGATTGGTTTATGTCCTTTGAAGCAGCGGGCAGAACACCACGCCTGCCTCTAAATGTTCCATATTAATTTGAACAACGAAGTAACTCTAATAAAAAAATAATAAGAAAATTGGAAAAAAAATATGAAGCGAAAAAATTGGCGCTCGTCCTTATTTTCCGAGTTATGGGCCTTTGAACTATTCATAGAAATGTATGATTATGCACCACATTTTTTAAGATATCAATATGGATATCATTAAAAAGCTTTTGTAAGGTTTTTTTTAGGAAATACTAAAATGTTTTAAAAATTCTTAACCTATTAAGAGCCTATGACATTTTACTGTAAAAAAAAAAAATTTTTAATTTTTAATTATCTCTCAATATTTGTTTTTGATTGGAGTTTCTTCACTTAACTGAATTAACATACATGGTGAAGGGTATATAAGATTCGAATATATCGCTCTAACTTGTTTTTAACTGCATTCGACATTTTTTTAAGTTATTATGTGATCTTTATCTCTGACATATGAAAATAGGATAGCAAGAACAGATTTCCTTTTTAGAAAAAAATTAATAAAAAATAATTTAAAAATACAAAAAAATTTTTTGCAAATCGAATACTTTAGAATGGGACTACCCTCATTAATTGTTTTAATATTTATTTTAGCACCTCAGGCTCGTGCAAATCTTTATGGAAATAAAATTAAAATAAATCACAGTTAATTAAATTGTTAGATAAGCAATGCCACCTGAATTTGCAATAGTCTTTTTTATAAAACAAATTTAAGTGTAATCTTCATTTTAATAAAGGCTACCATTGCATTGCTTTTATTGTGGTTTTTAAATTTTTATAAAAATTTACCTTGTTCAATTATATTTAATTTACTTTCATAATCATATAAAATAAAATACCTTTAAAACACACATTAAATTTGTTTTAATGTTTTATGAATACGCCAGTTAGTGTTTTTAATTATTCCTTTAAAGTGAACTTAAAATTTAGTCAATTTTTTTACACTTTAATTAAAAATATAAATCTTTTTTGGTTTTAGATAACGGAAATTATTAAATTGGCTCTATATTTGTGTAACACCATTTATTTTATTTTTGAGATTTATATTTTTTTGATACAAAAACATTTTATTTCTTAGTCGTTTTTTATAGCCTTCGTTTTTTAAATTAATTAATGAATTATGTTAATATTGAAATAAAAAATATAAAATCAATTTCTCTTGTAATTATCTAATCGCATGCCCTGAACGATTTCATTATAAATATTTCTTAAAATATTACTTAGGTAGTTGGTAACGGGGCCTGCGGGTAGAAAACTTAAGGATGCGGCGTGGTCACAAAAACATATTATGTTCCTTCTCAATTTACAAACGAGAAACATATTGTTGTTAACATTTCATCATTAAATAGTGTTCATCCACAAACAGGAAAATTTTATTGATCTAAAACTTATATATTTATTCAAAAATATTAAAGTAAATATTCCTTTCTAATTAATTTTTTTTTCTAATTTTTCAAGTACTAGGTCAGTTTTTCAAAAAAAAAAAAAAATATTGTTTATTATATTTTATTTCTGCAATATTTGGTCACACCGTTGAGTGGCATCTTAAGAAAACAGAAAACAATATTATTTAATATGTAAAATACGATTTAAGTACACAAAAAATCAATTCAACTTTAATTCAAAACGTATTTTAAATATTTTTATTTCTTGCTGTGTGGCGAATATTGAAAAAATAAAATATAATAAATAATATTTTTGACATGTTATTAAGAAGCAAAGTATAAAAAACTTGATATTATATAATCAATATATAACTAAAAACAAAATTTTTGAGTAAACGCCATTTTATCGCTTCAGAAATATGTTTCTGAGCTCTCGGTTCATTTGGAAATACAAACTAAAAAATCTTGAATAAAATTAATTAAAACAAATTAAAAGGTTAAAACAAAACTAAATTAGTATAATTAAGGATATTGGAAAAAATAAATAAAAAAGTAAAAAAATCTTAAAATAGATTTACTAGAAAATTGTGCTGGTGCTGGCTGCCTTACTTGCCGCAGCCACGGAGAAGTATTAGCGTGGCTGTACTGTCACATTTAGTAAACAAGAAATCGTTTGTACGAATTTAATAACCGTTAAGGAAAAAAAAATTAAAATAAATATGCTTTTGAAAAGTAAAAATTGTATAATAAAATTACGCAAAGGACAGTACCTTTTAAAGGCAGACAAAAAACTTTAACAATTAAAACCCAAATTCATTTAAATTAAAAAAAACATTATTCCGATTTATTAGTAATGGATGCTCTTTTTTAAAAATAACTATATAAATTTACTTATAACAATAGAAGTTAAAATTAGTGTCACAAAAATAAAACTAAAATTCCATCAAATCAATAAAATAAAAAAAATGAAACAAATGAAACCAAAACTTTAAAACATTTATTACAATGTCCGTTCATTGCCTTGCTTAAAATCCATGACAGTTTTGAACATTTGCAATGACGAAAATAAAAATAAATACCTGTTATTGTTGTTGGTTTTTTGAATTTAATGATCTACTAAAGCAAACTACCAATGCGCATTAGTAAAGGCAATTAACACCAATATTTCTTATTTTAAAAATATTAAATATTTATTTCATATTTTCTTCAAGCATCACAAAGTATTTTTTTTTTAATTTTTACATTTATTTTATACATTTAAATTGTACAGTTAGTTGATTTCATATTGCAATTATTGTTAAATTTACTATAAAGTGTTAAAGACGAGATATTTAAAGAAAATAATTTTTTTTTTCTTGATGAATCAAAAATTTATAGAAAAGTTTTATAATATGAATGTATGTATGTATGAATATATGCATGAATGTATGTATGTGTGTGTATGTATGTTTATATATATGAGAAAAATATATAACTAATGCTACAAGTGCGTTAAGTATGTGTCATTTCGTATTAGCGAGGATAATTTCAACATTTTTTTAAAAAGTCTGATAAATGGCCGCTTTGAATTTGTCGCTTTTAATTGGTACCGAGGCATTTTCCTTACTTCTATGGCATTTTTAAGGTTCCAATGTTTTGAATGAATTGCCTTCCCGATTGGATTCTCGTTAGTTGTGTATTCTATTCCTATGACTGGAGCTTTTCTCTAGTTGCAAGGGCAATTCGCATTGCCCAAGGCTGTTGGCCTACAAGACACAAATACGAGTACGTACAAATGTGGGACTTTTGGGCTGACTATCCAAAAAAAAATTATTTAAACAGACTTTAATGCCTAAAAGCTTGCTGAAATGAGTAAGAGTATGCCAACATTTTATATTATTTTAATATGTTGTCACTTAATGACTTTCCTTGATACTTATTCACTTATAATTTCCTTATTTGCTGAGTGAAAATTTAAATTTTCTAATGGACCCATGTTTCACTTTATTTTACATCAGTTCGGTATTAAAAAAATAAATAAATTTATTTGAAATAATATTTCAGTTATGATTATAAGCATGTTTCAGCAACATGATGTTGCAATTGAAATTTTCTTTTAAATTAAAAAACAAAAAAAAAACACAATTTTAACTATCCCAAATTATATGGTATTTATTATTTATTATAAATTTTAATAACGTACTAATTCAAGTTATAAATAAAATAAATTAAATATAATGACAAAAAATAAATCAATTGAAAAAAATAAAAAAATTAAAGAAAAATGAGCAAATAAAATAAAAAAATAAATAAAAGTAACAAAGAAAAAATTGCCTGAGATTTTAAACTAAAAATCCCCAAATCATAATATGATTCTCGCAATCTTGCTTATACATTCTGCTGATGTGTCTTTCTTTCATGTGCATGAAAATGAATGTTATGCTACATATATTGCCGCTCCCTCCAACAACCGATTGCAATAACAAATTATAGTCTCTTATTAAATCAAAAAATTGTTGCAGCCGTATAACGCTAAAATTAAAGAATAAACACGTTCTTATTCTAAGAAATAGGTTTGAATATAATTATAATAATTATTTGTTAGTCGAGCAAGACAAATTTGGTGGTTTTAATTGCCAGATCACTAGAAAATCGTATGCTAGCAATTTTTCAAATTAATTCTTCCTGTTTAACAAACCAAGAGTTTTCAAAAACTCTTTAAGTTAAAAAAAAAAGAGTTTTATGACTTTTTTAACTTATTTTAATTAATAAATTTCAATTTTTAATTTTGTTGCTTAAAAAAATAAAATAAAAATTTATTTGATTGTTTAAGAAAAATTTCAGTTTGCCTTCGTATTAAAAGCATTAACTCAGGCTTATGAGAATGCGTGTGACTGTTTGTTTACTTAAGAGTATGTTGCTACTGGTACCAGTTTAATAATCAAGAAAGATAACAACCAACAACAAGAAAGTTGCAACATGCGTGCCAATTTTATTATTTTTATCGAAATATTTTATTTTTTATTTTATTTATATTTTTTTTTAATATTAAAGCTTTTTATAGATTTTCTTACAGCAAGAGACTTTTTTCATTGTTATTGGCGATGCGTCAGTAAGACACATATTTTCACATTGTGCGCATTATAAATGACTTGTCTTGAGTGTCTTTGTTTAGAAAACTACTGACAGAGACGAACAAATAATTGATCGATTTGTTGATACAAACTGTATGCCACATTCATTTTTAAATATTAGACTTTTAGGTCGAATAAAAAATTCCTCTAAAATATAATTAAAAGGACTGTTCAAAAACTTGTAATTTGGTATGGAAAATATTATTTTTTTATAAAAAAATATAAGAAATGTTTTACACTCTCAGTTAAATTTCTTCTAAAGAGAACGATGTCATAGATAAGCGTGTCATAATAAAATATACGTACCGGTACTTTTTGTAGAAATATGACAAACGTTTGACTTAATATATTGCCCCATTCTAAAAGCACATTTCAATCACTTTTCATTTATAATACAAAAAGTGCATTTAGAAAAACTTTGTTATTTTAATTGAAAATAATTCCAATTAAAAAGATTAAGTGGGTCATACATAGCAACATTGAATTACTTCTGATTCGATAATGTCTTGGTTGTTATCATTTCTTGCTTAATGGACATTTATTTATTTAGTAGTTTTTTTTATTATTTTAATTGTCAAATAAAATTAATTATGTGACCTGAATAATTTAACGACTGATGAAGAAAGGAAAAATATTAAAAAATGAAGGAAAATATTAAAAGGAAGATTTTTCTTAAGGTGGTACTAAAAATACTTATTTAAAAAAGTACCTGTTTTAGGTACTTATTTGTTTTTATGACCTTTACCCTCGGTCTGTTTCGAAGTTGAATGTGTTTCCACAATTATTTGACTTTATTTCTACCGTTTTTCTGCAAAGATATTTTTTTAAGCGTAGAGAGTAAAGTTTAGAAAATATTCTTTTAATAGTAAAAATGTTATTATTAGGTATAACAATAACATAATAAAACAAATTAATCATACTATAGCTACCTCAAAAATATTTTTTTAATGTGAACAACACCTAATGGGGTCTACGATGTAATTTTAATTTTAAAGTTTCCTTAAAGTACCTTTTTTAAGGTACCTTTTAAAGAAAAACTTATCTCTAGATTACTGTTTTAAGCAGATTTTGGTGAAGGTTATATTTTAATGCTAATTTACTTAAAGTTATAATTTTTTAAATGCATATTTTAAAAATATGATTAATATACTTTATGAGCGGTCATTACTTCTTAAAAAACAATAACTTAATTTTTGGAAACAAGTTCAATTCTTGTACTAGATTTTGAAGTAAATTTTTTCAAACAATAAACGATAATTCGTTTATGTAGTTCTTTAATGATTTTCTTAAAACTGTTTTGAGGTTAAATTTTTATTAAATGTGGAAACTCATTAAAAGCATGACAATATTATTATTAAAAGACACAACTATTAAATAGTAGGTTAAATGGTTGTAGATTAACCGAATTGTTAATGCTTTTTTATATTCTACAAAAAAAACAAATAAATTAAAAGACAAATTATTGAATGCCGTTAAATGCATAACATCAAATTTAGTCAAAATCTTGACCTAGAATATTTGCTAAATGACATCTAATATAAACGTGACTAGAACAATTCATTTATGTTGGTACTTAAACTAGAGACGAAGAAGCTGAAATAAAACTGAGAATAAAATCTTTGTATTTGTATTTGTATTTTTTCGTTTTTTTTTTTTTAACTGCATGAGCACCAATTAGTTTTAAGTAATAAAAAACATTTTGAGTGATATTCAGAAGTAAAGTTATAAAATTTTAAAGGAAGGAAGGAAGGAAAAAAAACTGATATCTGCTGCAGTACTGATGAAAATAAAACGATTCTGGTAAAATATATAAAAACTTGAACAACAAAATTAATAAAAAATTTACGAAAATTTATTCAAAACTTCTTGAAAGTAGCATTAAAAAAAAGTAACATCAAATTAATTTTTTAAGCCAACTTATACACGATGATACAAAATTAAAGTCCTATTGTGAATTAGTTACTTTTTTTTGCTTTTGTTATCAAATATATTGTGTCTTGATGTCTATAAGGCAGATATATTGAGAATTAGTTGACAACAATTACTACAACTTAATATAAGGAAGGAAATTGCTCAGGCTTATTATACTGGTTTTCTAGGCGAATCCAAAACGAGCGAGGAAATCAGTTTTTAAACGAAATTTACATTTTTGCGACACTGAGAACATTGTAGAATTTGAAGTAAAAAGATGAGTTAACAAAATTGGTGGACGTTAAAGGCAAATGTTAAACAATATCTATTGCAAGTTGATACAGGGCGGTAAACCACTTACACAGCTCAAAACACAATGAAGTCTTAGAAGCACGAATTTCCTTATTGCGAGCTTACATATTTACAAGATTGACAGCAGAGCTAAGATTGTGAGATCTACAGATGCAATGCTTCTTTATGATTTATTATTATATTATGATTTATTTCCAATCTTCAGATAAACAAGTTTTCGCTTTTTTCTGACACAGTTATAGCCAATTTTAAGTATACCTTGTCACCACCTGGTGTTAATAAGCTTCACTTGATTTTATTACAAATAACAAAAATTAGAAAACAACCTTAAAGATCATACGCATCAGTCGTTTAAAAAAAGTCAATACAAATCATCATTTACGAGAAACAGTTTCATTATTACGCGTCAGAGGTTACCTGCCTATAGCAAACAAAAAAAAAAAAAAACAAGATCCCACACAAGACACATTCATCGTCTACGTTTTGTATTTTTTCTGAACTTTAAAAATTTTGCTCAATCAGTTTTTAAAACTAAATGAAAATCAGCAATTATTTTTATTAATTCAATTATAACAACTTTTCGTCGTCATCACCATGAGTGTGTCTAACTTTTGGAGAAATTTGAATTTTAGATTTTAACCCTGTTTTTTTCAGATTGAAATATAATTAAATTATTAATTTTTAAAATTATATATTTAATCTAAATATAAATAATATATTTTTTTAATTACGTAATTAATTGTTTGAATCATTTATTTATTTAAAAAAGAAGAAAACGGTTTTCTAATTTTTTTAATAATTAAATAAGTGACAAATATAGTAAAATTTCTATTTGAAAACAAAAAAAATTAACAGAAAAAATATGTTTTCCATTTATTTAAAATTAAATTAATTATTGTTTTTGTAGTCTTAAGCCAGTTATACGAGTAATCAAATATAAAACCAAAAATATTTATATGATCTTTATCAACTTCATACTTCGCTTGAATTCCTTAACGGCCTTGTGTTCATTCTACTTTGACACCCCTTAACTGTTCACTTATGCATTAAAATTAGAATACACCCTCAAAATACTCACTAAATTTACGACTTCTTCACCCAGGTTAATCTATAGATTTTTAGGCACTGCCTGACCATATCACCACAGGGCCGTTATTGCCCAATTCCTTACCTCATTATTTCGGGCTCCAAAGGGCTTAGCAGTAAATATGTTCATAATTTTTAGGTTTCTAACCTTAATGTCCAATTCAAAAGCGAGTATTTGTTTAATACTCTTAAAAAGTCTTCGCTCTACTCTTCATTTCCATGTCTTTATTAATCTTATTTGGATTTATGGCCTGACTGAAACAGTTTACACAATTCGTTATCGCATTATCTTCCTCCTGTTATTTTTTAAGATTAATACTGTAGCTAGAGCCCCTTACAAAACGTGCAAACGATTTGCTAAAGTGCCTCTTCGGGATCAGTGCTCAACATTTAGAAATCTAATCGGAAAATTAAATAATTTTTATATTGCAAGCAGAAAGTCTTTATTTTTTATTAATTCTAAGACTGAATTTATTATTCTAAATATGGAACAGTTTTGGTTAAAATTAACGCCAGATTTTAATTTTTTTTTTACAATTTGGATATTTTGAAGAAAAATAACGCTAAGTGCAAAATTCTAATTTCCGGTGAATTGGATATTAATATAGACTCAACTCATAAATTTTTTCTGTAGTTTCCCTAACAACAGCATGTTATCCTGGCTTCTAGTTTTTGATCCTAGTTTCAATTTTTAAAGCTTTAAATTACTTGTATTCTTATTTACCTAAACAAATCAAGTTTTCCATCTTTGATTAAAAAAAATATCACTTATTACGGCTATTGCTCTTAATATTTTAAGTCAACAACATGAGTAAATTCAAACACGCAATATGAAAAAATTACAATTAATACGTACGAAGAAAAAAACGTACGAAAAAAACTACATTGACTTGTCGGCTTTTATATTTATGTATTTACAATTCATAGTTTCAATTCATAACAGCCGCAAAATAAAAATATGAACGTGTGTGTATCCTGTATGAATTTACTACAATATTTATTGCAAAAAAATAAAAGTTTTACATCTCTTTAAGCAGCAGTCAAAATACAACACAATAAATATCAAATGATATAAAGCTAGATTGAAAAAAAGCTTAATTCTTTACATACCCGCCGCTTATTTGCTATTGAAACGATTATCTACAACAAAAGAAATAAACAAACTTTATTTTATCGTATACGTGATTTTAAAGAAACTTTACATTGTTTATTCTCATAAATAATTCTAAACAGTTGAGCATAAAATACCAACAAATAAAAGCTTATATTCTCAAAACTTGCATTTTAAAGAAAATGTTTTTTAAAACGGTACTTTTCTAAGAAATGTATGTGAGAGAGAGAGAGATTATAACGGGGAAATTAAAAAAAAACAGAGAGAGAAAGAGAGAATTTATATTTTCGTTTAAGAGACAAAAGACTTAAGAAATGAACCTGTAATTTACAAATTTCTCATTTGTTTTCCCAAAAACAAAAGGATAAGAGTGATTATTAAGTGTATTAAAATTCTACAAAAAATATCAGACGTACCAGAATGTAACAGACTCTCATTAATTAAAAATTTTTCAAGAGGTAAACGAATTATAATTTTATATTTAAGATAAAATTTCAATTTAAACTTATTTAAATAAATATCTTGCTGCTGTTTCTTCTTTAAGAAACATCGAATAAAATAATCTTCAACAATTTAGTGGGAAAGTAATTAATAAAAATAATTTTATTACTTTAATAGGAAGTTTTTGTTGCAAAATAAATAAAAAACATTCCTTTATTTATTAAAAAAAAAAGTTAATAATGATAGAGAAAAAATTTAACAAAAAATTATCTTCAATACTTTCTATAAGAATCAAAGACTAAAAAGATATCACAAAATGGTATTAGAGAATTATATCTGAAAATACGCATCCTAAAGCTCCAGTTTTAATTTTTTTTTAATAAAGTTGACAAAATTGTATCGCTGTAATATCTGTCTTAATCTGATATTTCTACAATATTCTTATTGATCAACTTTTAGCTAAAAGGCCTTTCTTATCTTTCCTCCAAATGTTTAGGTAATATTTGATTTAAAATTATTATCTTTAGCCCACAAAAATAAAATAAATAAATTATCAGCTGCATTAAAAGGAAAATCTTGACTGAAAAAGAATCCTTATCTTGTCCAAGTTTCATACTAAATACATTTTGTTTAAAATAATTAACTAATTTTATTCTCTCTAAAATAAAATAAAGCTGTGATGGTTATGTGTGATCATTTTGAATATTTTTTAGGCATTATTTTAAATACTTAATAATAAAATGACCACAACTATCTCTATGATATCAACCATTTTAAAATCCTTCTAGGGTTATTTTTTATTATTTCCCAATTAAAAATAAACTAAATAAATTAAATTGACAAAAGGTAAAAATAATCATCAAAATTTAAAAAAATTAAAAAATTTGTTTTCCTAATATTTTTTTTAATTAACAAACAAAAATTAGTTTCAAATAATACAGATCACGTATTTATTCAAAATTGTAATTTTTTTCTACATTTAAAAAAACCTGATATTATGTATTCATATTTCCAAAATGTAAAATTTTATATCAATTTCACTTCCCTGTAACGTAACGAGTCTTTTGCTTCTATTGAAAAAATTTTTATTTTTAATTTATTCACTGTTGTTGAACAAGTGGTTTAAATAATAAAATGCAGCAATAAAGAATTTAAAGGGGTAGGAATGTTGAATAAAAATTCAAGTGAATGGTCATATTTTAACTCATTTAGGCAAGACTTGTATGGTGCAAAAAGAGACCTTAGCCGTTGTTTCTTACATACAATCGGACTAAAACGAACTACATAATGATCTTGGTGACAGAACACGATGATATTCAAAAGATTTCAAGAAAATGATTTTTGCATGCTTTAATTGAAAGCATCTAATTAAGTAGCGGCCTACATTTTAACAATAAGTTGAGGGACAGTAGCAGAGAAAGAAAACTTAAAATGATTAGCCGATGAACAAAAATCAATAGTTTAGAGAAAGACCAGAAAGAACTCTGCACTCGCTCGAAATTTCTGATTGTTATTGATTTACGAAAGGTGGCTAAAAAAGGGACAACCCTGCACCTCATCAGTAAAAGACGATTAGCCTTTTTTCATTTAATTCAATTATTGAAATCAGTGTATACGGGTGTGGGTAAATTTTCTAAAATAAAACTGTTCCGCATTTCTATGCAGTGCATACAATTTGCCTGCTCTTTAAATGTAAAATATATCTACAGATCTACATTGTGAACTTTTTTTAATCAAATTCTATAAACTCAAGTCAGTAATTAGATTTTGTCTACTAAAACAAATGCACGCTAATTTTGTACTAAAAATGCTGCAACGAAAACACCATTTAAAATAAAATTATAGAAAAGTTGTTAGTGAAGATTATTTATTCCTATGTTTTGGTCATAAATTTTTTTGCCGGGTAGGTTTTTAAAAACCAGAAATTAAATGCTGAGTTGTAATTAAACGCCATCCGTAGCGATAAAACACAACGTAATGGGTTAATTATGTGTGTGACTAAGGTAGGGCATTTACTTCTATAATGTATCCCATGAACTTAAAAAAACAAAACAAACTGGAAAAACTGCATATTTAAAAAATTAAGGAAATGTACTCGCAAACGTTTTGATAACGATAACGACCATAAATTCAAAGGTATAACAGTATTAAACAAGTCTTAACATAATTATGAAATTTACAACATTAAAATATTTATTAATGAAACTTTTTTCTAAATAAAATAAACAAAACTTACTACAAAAAAAATGTAAAGATTCATTTCAATAATGAATTGTTGATGGTAAAAAACCAAAAAAAATAAAAATGTTACATTTTTAAATATTTAAAATATTTTAAATGCGTAAAAATTATGTCAGCTTCGTTGAATCATTTTGTCTATACTTTTACTGAAATCGATAGTTAAATGTTTGTTTTTAAAGTCTTTTCATGTTAATAATTATAACTTATAATTAATAAAAGCCTTAATGAGCTCATTTAGTCAAATGCCAGTAAAACTATAAACAGCATTATTTTAACAGATTTATCACTTTTTTTATGATTTAGCGGTTCATTTAGACACATAAATTTTAGTTGCCTGTTTTGCATGTCTCTATTGTAATTTGTGACGTTTGTTACAAAAACGGTCGCACAAGTTGACTAATAGTTTCAAAACATAATTTTCATTCCATTGATGTGTAACATCAGTAACTTTGTTGTTTATTTATTTAGGCTTAAACATATTTAATTAAGATTTTGAATAAATTTGTTTTATAAAAAACTGTTAAACAAAAAAAAAAAAATTTTTTATCAAAAAAAAAGTTTTACACAAATTTTTATTTAATTTATGATTTTAAGCTAATTTGCTTAATAATAGGTAATTATGTAGTGGAATCGTAATGACTACAAAGCCATTCGGTTAAAAAATATTGTAAAGATTGTTAAAAGGGCTATTTTCAGTTTTCAAGAGTTTAATAATTTGTTTGATATAATTTGTCATTTAATACAAAAACAATGGCCAGTAATGAATTGAAAGTCATAAAAATTTTGATATAATATCTTTGCACATTTTACTTTTTTCTTATTGAATATTAGAAATTTGCTTACTTTAACGGCAGGTAGTTAAAATCAAGAGCAGTTTCAATTTCACTATTAATTTTGCAAATTATGTGTTTAATATATCCGCCTTTGTCTAGAGGATAAAATGAGAATCATATAAATGGCTGACAAGAAAGCGTAAAGAAATATCTGAGGAAATTCGAAATTCTCTTTTATTCGCTATTTAATAAGTAAAAAAAAAATTCTAATGTAAAGGTTTTACAATAGTTTTCTCATTTTGGCGGGGCCTCATAATAAATTTGCCCCAATTATGCATAACATTGCCTGGTGTAACGAGTACTAAGAATCAAATTAATAATTAAAAAGTCGCTTAAATATGCTACTGAACCTCCTGGTGGTATTATTACCTCTCCAAACGAGTTTGGTTACCTCCATATCATCAAAGTTAAGCGCTACTAATTAGTAATAATAGAATCGTCTGGCCCATATAGACCACATGGGCATTTTGTAGAATGATTATTATTCTGCAAAAATAATTTTCTAGATCAAAAAGACGTAACTGTATCTGCTTTTTAAATAAATTCATCTGCAAGAGCCATTGAGAAGTGCATTCTTCGATTTTATTATCTCGTGTTTAGTGACACAGAAAACTTTAAAAAAGAATTATTAAGTAAAATTATTTTATAAAAAAATTTCTTTTGTTTTTTACAGCTTCTTTTGTGCCACATAATTGGTTTTTAAAATTTAGAATGCGTCGGTTTTTCCTTTTTTTTTTATTTTTATCAATTACATAGAGGCTTCAGTGCTGGCATAGATCTGCTGCACATTTGTATTTTACCCCTAAAGTAAAATTTTTTGATACAAACGTAAAATACGATTTTCATTTTTTAAGGATGGCAAAACGTTCTCAGCAGATAATTAAAAAAATTTTTTTTTCAATATTTTCGGTTGTTGATGGAAACTGAATTTTTTTCAAAGAAACATATTTTAGATTCCAAATGCTCTTTATATATTTTGAAAATATATATAGACTTACAATTTTACACACTTTAAGATAAAAGTCAGCCGAAAACATTTTGTTTGGAGCTTAACAGTAATAAGGATTTTAAAGATGAACTAAGAATTATATAATTTTCTCATTCAAATACAAGTGCCGCAACTTAAATCAATTACAAAAATTTAAATCGTTTACTTATTAAGAGTAACTAAAGTCTCTTAAAAATTTTGATTTTTCCATTAAATGAATTTCCTCTCTTATTTACTTAATTTTCTTAAGATTCATTTTACAAACCACAATTTGAAGCAGGCAGCAAAGGCAATTTTTAATCATACGAGCACTGCTCTACTCTCAACACAAATTTAACTTGGCTTTTCCCAAAGTACATGGTAAATGCAGGCAGCATAACAGCAAAAGAAAAGAAACACAACAAATAAAAGAAAATCAAAAACAAAAGCTTTTATTTCAAGTGGTGTAAAACGAGCAAAATAATATGGTTGCAGCAAAAAAAAGCTTGTTAATGATAAATATGACTGAGTGAATGTATGGCTATTTGACTATTAGCTGTGGAATGTTAAGGATTTTATTGTTGTTATTGTAATTTTTTATTTGTTTTTTTTTTTTTTTTTTTTTTTGTTACAGCTTTCGTTTAAGCAAATAATGCACACAGGCATACAGCAACTATTTATAATTAAATCAGAGGGATTTTATATCATATTTGTTTACTTTATTAGTTTTATAAAAATTATGAAAACAGAGCAAACTCAGCAACAATACTCAGTACAGCCTGTTTAATAACAACTTTTTCTCTGACTCCGTGATGTTAAATAAACTTTTGTTTATGTGATTCATTTTCTTTTCATTCGTAGTAATAAAGTTTTAAGAGTTTGTCTGTGTTTGTTTTTTTTGTTTTTTTCTTGTTAGTTGGTGTGTGGTAACTCTTATTTTTTCTTTATATAAACAAAAACAAAAAGAAAAAAAAATAATCAAAAGCAGCAAAAGCATTATTGTATCCGTTACTGTTACTCTGATTTTATTATTGCCAGCTGTGCCAGCGTTGACGTTCACTGCAGTTGGCCATTAGACAGAGCTCTAATATTTTGCTTGGTAGTTTGATTCGTTTCGTTATTTGGAGGTTCATTCAGAAGGTTTTATATATTCGTTCGTTTAACGTTTGGAATTCAGTTTGGTGCTTAAACGCGGGGCGCGTATTTCGTTCTCTGGATCAGCTAAGAAACCGTGGCTTGCGTTTATTTTTCTATATCAACATCTATTGGATTATTAATTAATTTTTGAAACTTATATTTTTATAAAGTAACAACTTTGAAACGAAAAGAAAAAAAATTATTTACTCTGTTAAAGAAGAAAAGAAAAAAAAAACGAAATAAATTTTGAAATTAAATTTTTTTCAACCTGAATGGTTGCATATAAAAAATTATAATCAATTTATTATATGTGTTGCTATCGTCTGTCTATACACAAGCAATACTTTACTGTAGAAAATAAAAGAGTTTCACAAGTAAACTATATTTTTATGAAATAATTGCGAATTTATTGTAAAACATCAAAAGGCAAAAAAAAACAAATTTTGCTTATGAAAGTGTCTATTGAAAAGTCAAGTCGTTAGCAAGCAAATATTTGCAACAATCTAAAATAGAACAAGTGATTTTTGTTTAAACAGAAAAACAAACATTAAAAGCAAAACAGGATCATAAAGTTAATAGAAAATAAAAAAATTAAAACAAAATGTCCGTAAAATGGAAATTTAATCTACTGCTGGCAGTTTCATTTCTACTTGTGGATTTATTCTTAACAGATGCAGTGCGTATAGCAGGACAACAACGTTTAAAAGGTAAAAAAGAAGAAGCATAATATAGCAGGATATAAAAACATCCTTTTAATATTAAAGAAATATATAAAAAAATAAAAATTTGTTCACCAAGCGCTCAAAACGAAAGACTTAAGAAACAAACATAAAAGTTAAGCACAGCTTGAGGGTATAATAAATTTAAAATTTTTAAGAAAAACTGCATTATAGAAAATGTAAGATTATCCTTAAAATGCATTTGCAACCCAAAACCTTAAAAGCAATAGTTTTTACACACTTTTATTTTTAAGATAATTATAATCGAATAATAATAAGAAAATGGTCTTAAAAGAAAATTCTTAAAATGAAAAAATTAAAAAATTAAAAAAAAAAATAAATTCCTTAAATTCAATAATGACTTGCTCTTGGGATTTTTAAATATTAGAAATAGTGCCATAATCCTCTAGATCACTTAATTATTTAAATTTAATAAAAATAATTTTTAGCCAAAATTTTAACTGCTAAAATTAAAAAAAAAAATGAATGAAAAAAAATAAAAAACAGAAATTATTAATTACTGTTATTAAGTTAAAGAAGTTCTAAAAATTTTTTTTTAAATAATAACTTGTTTGATCTGTGCGACTTTCAAAGAAAAAATTTCTAAAAAAAGGCTGATTTGTTTTGTAGTTTTAAATAATAAAATTAAAAATAATTTTTCTTACCACCTGTTCTGCATTCCATCCGCAGAGATTTTGTGTTTAGAAATAAATTTGAGAATTTAAACGACTTAAAAATAGAAAAATATTATTAAATTATCTGTATGTTTTTTATATTTGTGCACGCAAAACTCAATGATATATAAACCGATTTAAATCTTTAATATTAAATAAAAGGTATTGGTCTCATTTTTATAAATACTTTAAAACTTTTGAAAGTAAAGGGTGTCTTTATAAAACACACGTGAGTTTTAAACTTCTATTTAATCGTAACGGCCAAAGTTATTAAGGCTAGTGTCACTCTAGCTGCCGATAACAGAAACAGCTGATGTTATTTGAGGTATATGGCCTTATCTATAGAACCGTTGTAGAGAAACACTAAAACATTACACAGAATATATACTTTTATATCCGCTATGACAAAAAGTACAAAATTTAAATTTAGAAATTAAAGGGTTTGTCTTTAAAGGTGATGTAATTTCATGTTTATGAAGTTATCTTCGTACGGTTGTAAAAAGATTATTAATATTTAAACAATATATTTCTTATAATTCTTATTTCATATATGTATAAACCTCTGTCCGTCTGTCTGTTTTGAAATTAAGTTTTATTCTGCAACCAAAATTTTGTTTTATTTGTTATCAATAATAGAGAACGTTATTGGTCATTGAATTTAATATTTTCTCAATATTTAATTTACTTTACCTAAAATATTTGAATTTTAATTTAAAGTTTTATATTAGAGTTTGATGAAAAAATAAACTTAAACTAAAAATGCAGTAAAACTATTTTTTAATTTTATTTTTACTTTTTATTTTCATGATTTCTAACCGCTCCGCAGAGCCTGGTACATAAATTATTAATTTTTGCTGTTATTATAATTTCTTATTTTTCTTTTCATTATTATTTTTCAATTAGAACCTTTTATATCAAATTTTTAACTGTGTTTATAATGATTGGTTAATTATATTAAGAAATTGCTAGTTCCTGATAACAGTCTATAATTAATTAATAATCGTTTCATGTTGCTAAGAGATCAGCATTGAGAAAAATAATAATTTTATATATTCTTGTGCTTAAAAATAATATTGTTTATAATTATTTAAAATTTATTTGAGTCTATTTATTACCTTTTTGAAACGAAGTACTATTATTGATTATATTTCTAGTGACTCACTGAGTTTAGCGAAAGGCAAGGGCGACTATCGCGATTATCTTATTTGTAAAGAGAAAAACTTTTCTCTGTGGGGAGTTTTTAAGCAAAATGTGAACCGTTTTGTTGTTTTTATAAGAAGCGAGTAAAAGAGTTTCATAACTTCTTAAGTTTTTAATTGATTAAAGCAAATGTCTTCAAGGTCAAAAAAAAAACATTTTATTATTTTAAATTAAAAATTTTTAGAAAAAGTGTTTAGTAGTTGTATTCTTGCAAATGATTTATAATATTTATTAATATTTTAATTTATTCCTTAAATACTTAAAATTAATAAATTAAAATTTTATACTTAAGATATGAGCGCCTGCCAGTTAAGTTTTCCACATTATTATTAAATTATCACAGTTACCTTTCTTATTTGAAAATTATAATTTTCTTCTTTAAAACGATAAAAATTTACATTTCTTCATGTCATCGACAGAAAGCTGAGTTGTTAATAAAAATGAAAGTTAGTTTTTCTTGACAAATGTGAAAAGAAATGCAAGTTTGTTTGTATGAATTATAAATATATTTTAGAGAATGTTTGAAATTATGTATTTTTTCCTAGACTTCATCAACGTTTATTTTTTATTTTTTATTCGTTATTGAACTTTTGTGCTATTGTATATTATTTGATCACAAAAAATAGAATTTTAATGTTTTGAAATATATAAAAGCATAAAAGCTGCATAAACATTAACATATTAAATTTAAAAAAGTAATTTTTTTATAAAAGAATTTATAAAGATTAGAAAGCAGAAATTATTCAAAAAATAAGTGTTAAACTTAGCCACGAACTTTAAGTAGTTTCTTGTGCTCAATTGTAAGCAGGTGTTTTTCTTTAGCTCTTCCAATTTAAACTTTCAAAAATTCAAAATGGATTTATTTAACTTGAACTAATTTTAAATCATTAAACTATACTTTTGCTAGCAAATACAGAACCATTTTCTTTGGTTTATGCAGTTTCAGCGCTTTTTTCTGTTACCTGGTGCTTTAGCTTTTCAGGGTCGTTTCTCTTATAGCAATCAGAATATTTTGGGGTTGAGTTACGACAACGATTTTTCTGTTTCATAAATAACTAAAAGTGAGTGCCTTTAATAAACAAAAAATTTAGATGCAAGTCAACCAAAAATTCATTTGAAAGATTTTAATTACAACAGGTCAAATGATTGAATTGTTACTTTTTCTCTCGCGGCTTTCACAGATGATTGATTGCATCAAAAATTCCATCGATCATTTATATCAATGTCACTACGACAGAACCTGCATTTTTTTATTTGGATAAATTAAGTTGCAAATCTCGTTAACATTCTGCGTAATTAAGTTTTTTTTTTAAGTTTTTTTAACGCAACAAAATACAAAATGATTTATATACCGGCATGATTTTATTAATTGATTTATATTCTACTACTGCCATTATATTAACAACTTAATCTTAAAATCAAATACTTAAAAAAATCTTAATTTTGTTTTTCGTAGAATATCAATAACCAGGAATGTTTTTTTTTCATACAGCTTTAAAACAAGTTCTTGGTTCCAAGTAATTCGACAATTGTTACAAAAGCCACATAATATTTTTATTTTATTTTTTATTTATTTATTTATTTTTAATTTTTTTTCAGTATATTTTTCTTATAAATTCTTAATTTTTTTACGTGTTTTGATACATAAAAATAACAAGAAAACGAGAAATTAATAAAACATTATTTTATTCCAAAACTATATGCAGTTTATGTGCAGATTTTTTTTTTAATGTTTTAAAGTCGAAAAATAGAAAATAATTATTATTATTATTGAGATTGAATTTGTATGGGAAAAATATGTAAAAATAATTTTATGTTTGAGTTGCGTAATCAAACGCTTAAATTAGACCAAATCCATTGTAATATAAATAGCCGCGATTTTTATTTTAAAAACTGTTTAAATTTGTTTAAAAAAAATATTTTATAAAATCAAATTAAAGCAGGTGCGATGTCTTATACTTCATGTGAGTTGCAAAACAGAAAGAATTTGTAACTCTTATAATAATGGCATTCCCCCGAAAGACTTTCTTAAAAATATACTTTTCGAAATTGATTTAATTTAGTCAATTTTTCGTTTTAATGAGTTCTTATCAAAGTTATTTGCAAAATTTTCTTGGAAAATACATCTCCAATTTTTTGTTTTGAAAAATGAGCAAAATATAAAAACACAAAAAATAATTTTATTGGTTTTTAGATTTAATTAAAAAATTGGTTTCTTTACCTTTAATTAAATAGTTAGTTCATTAAATTAATTTTTGAGGAAAAAGATTTTATGTTTATTTTCCAATTAATTATATAATTGATTCAATTAAAACCTTAATTTAATTTCCTTTCGAAAATAAATTAAATTATTAACATTTTCTGCTTATCCAAATATTCCTTCTGTGCGAGAACAAAATAGAAAATTAACTGGGAGTTGCATTTCATGTGAAGAAAATGGTAATTAATAATTATTTGTTAAGGAATTTACAAAAATTTGCAAGATTGAACTGAAATTAAAGTACTTTCAATACAAAACTTGAAAACTAGTGCTCATTTAACTTGTGCAAAAGGAAACCTGTTAGTAAAGTTTCTGAGTATTTTTTTTTTTTTAGATTTATAAAAAACATTTTTCTATTAAATATTGTCATATGCGTGAATATATTTCGCTTTTTCTTAACTTTATTTTTTTGCAAGGAATGGATTAATACATAAATACATATTTTGTTAAGATTTGAAATTTTAGCTAATTAACTGCTATTAGCTGGTTTTTATGACAAGTTTTTTAACGGGGTTTCGCCATTTTTGCAATTTAACTGTATTTAAAAAAAATTTTAAGCCACTAATTTTGCCTTGACAATATTTTTGTTTATATTTTAACAAAAAAAAAACTAATAAAAAATTGCTTGAAAATAGCAACATCTGGCTGCAAGGTGTTATTAATCAAGCCAAACAAGATCTAATTTGGATCAATTATAAAAAATAACGACCATAATATTTAAGCTACGCTTATTAACAAGTTGGCTTGTAAAAAAACACTTGCGCTTTAAAAGTTAAAACATAAAAAATGCATAATTTATGCAACAACAAAAAAACTATGTACTAACTCGAAAGACTTAGAACACAAGCACTAGCTATAAGCATACGCAAATAATCACAAACAAATTATTTTACAGTGTATTATGCGTAAGGAATTTCACCTTCAAATCACTTTTGCGAGGACAGTACGAAAAATTTTACTAAATTGGATAGAAACTAAATTTAATTGATTGTTAGAAATTTATATAAATTAAATATATTCGAAATTTAAACTTAGCTTTAGGAGTACAAAAACTTCTATTAAAAGTTATTTCTAAAATATAAGTATCTTGCATAAGAGTAATTTATATTTTGTAAAGTTCGAGATTGACTTTTGAATTTTTATAAATTGCTTTAAAATTTAAGTAAAAATTTTGTATTAAAAATAGTAATTATTTTAATTTTACAAAAATAATTTTTTTTTTAAATTGCAAACATGGAATTTGAGTTTTTAGGAATAAAAATTTTAATTAAAAAGTTGGTTTCTGAAATTTAAAAATCTTACGAGTGAAAAAAAAATTTTTTTTTCTAAATTCAAAATTATTACCGCGTTTTTTCGAACTAATTTAACAGTTTTCAAAAATTGGTCTAAATTATTACCGCGTTTTTTCGAACTAATTTAACAGTTTTCAAAAATTGGTCTAGTAGCAATTTCGAAATTTATTGCTTTTAATTTTATTTCATTTTTCCGCCATGTTTTATAAATTAAGCATATTCAAAATTTCGAAAATCTTTATTCAGTTTAAGAAATCCAAAATTTTTGTTAAAAAAATTGGTTTCTACAGTTTAAATATTTTACAGCCGAAAAACTGTTAAAGCTTTTAAAGGTTCGATATAATTATCAAATATTTTCTAATTTATTTTTGAAATTTCGTAAATTTTTCAAATATCAAGTATCGAAGTTTATTACCTAAAATTAATTTTATTTTATTTAGTTTCACTTTTTATAAATTTATAACATTAAAATTTTTTTAATTAGTTTTTGATTTTTTCCCAGCCAGGGGTTGAACCAGTGATCTTCATAAATCAATTAAAATTTACTTTTTCGGCTTTGGTTAATTTTTCTTAATAAAAGTTAAATTTAAAAATGAACCAAATCCGAAAAAGTAAATTTTAATTGATTTATAAAAATATTTATAAAAATTTTGTTTAGTTATTTAGCTTTTTTAACTTCTTTAGTATAAAAATTCATTTGATAATTTTTTTAACCCAGATTAATTAAAATAAATTAAAATACAGATAAAAGCTTTTACCGAAGTAATAGATCATGTAGTGTAACATTGACCACAACACTAATTTATTTAATCCGTGATTTCATGATTGAAATAAAATTAAAATAAAGTTAAACAAATCGTATATTTGGAGACATTGTTTAAAAAACAAATTGGTGATTAATTGAATATTAACACTTTTAAATCAAATTAGGTTTTGTAAACAAAATTTTAAGATTATAAAATGTCAACTTTGATTAATTCATTAGTTTTCTAATTTAAGATAAAGACTTTTTTTCAAATCTCTTCAGCTGTTATTTACTTATTTATGAAAGCCAAATGATTAATGGTTTTTGTTTAATATTATTTTATATAAACTTTTAGGTGTAAAAGTGGGTTTTAACGCATCAGTCAAAAGTGTTTTTCAAAATACAAACTCATTTCTGCCATCTCATTGTACATTGAGTCACAGCATTTAAAATAATGATTTTTTTTCTAGTGTTCATCTAAATGTTGAATTTTAAATTAAATTAAGCTTATTAAATAAATGGCTTCTTATATTATATGAACAGAAAAATGCAATCGTATTTAACAGAAAGAAAAAGTATTTAAATGGTCATTCACATGGCCAGGATATATAAAATGCAAAAGAAGTATTTCGCTAACATTACAACTAGTTTTAAATTAACATTTCAACTTATTTTAACTGTTTCTTTTAATACACATTTAAAGGATATTAAAACAAAAAGTAAAGATTAAAAAGAAAATAAACTCCAAATCAAAATTTGCTCTGTAAACAACAAAAACTGCAATTTTTCTTAAGGAAATAATTTAACTTGGCAAATAAAATATTTTCATTCATCAGAATGTAATTTTTTTGGAAAAAAAAATATCGTTCCTTTTTTTAATTATTGAACATAGATTTTTAAATTAAAAAAAATGTTTTTTCAATGTCTGATACAAAATGTTACACGATTTACAGGATATTTAATACAACTCTTTTAATAACCCTACATAGAACAAGCTACGAGTGAAGCAAGAGCTAACGAGAGATCGATGTTTACAAGGAACCTTAAAAAAAAATTTTTTTTGCAAGAAATAAGTAAATAGAGCATTTTCCAATCTTAATATTTCCCAACCAAAAACCTCCAGGGGAGTAAACTATCCCGCAGTTAACTTTGGGTTGCATTTAATTTGTAACTTTGGGTTGCATTTAATTTGAAATGTAGCTCTAGGAGATAGCTTTAGCTCTTAAACATTATCTCATTCAATTACAAAGTTATACATTTTGCGAAGCCTGTCTATCTTATAGTGTTAACGAACATAATGTCCATGAAGTTTTTATCGCACACAGAAGTGACATAAAGTCCTTGGACATTGTGTCCTTGTTGGTATGGATATAGTGTCACTTATGAAAGTATCATATGTCGGCACTTAAGACAACAGCGGCCCCGCTTAGCAAAGATTTCCTTCATAGTCGGCCTTCGTCTTGGCGCAATTTTTTTTCCTCTGTGATATAACCAACACTAACTTCGTTTAAGAAAGATTTTCTGCAAGCCAGTTTATAAAAACCCTACATCTTCCTTGCATAGAATACCATAAATTGTTTTTGTAATACCTGTGAGATTTATGACGAACATTACGTCGCAACGTAGTGTGACACCAGAAAGTGTCACAAGTTGTATGTAATGACAGGCCACCGTTAAATTTTATAACACTTGCCTCTCTACCCAAGTATTCTCTGAAGCATATTAATGTCTCTTATACTTCTGCTGCAAATATTGCAGGATAGAATAGGAATAATCCCTTAAAAACTTGGATAAAGATAGCTGCTTCTGCAGCATTATTTTTATATGGTACCCAAAGTGTTTAAGCCACTTTTCACTTTTCAATAATCCATCGGTGTTTGTCGACTTTAAATACAGAAATATCTAAATAGAAGAGGAAATCTTTGCCTTATCTATGTCCAGTGGTTGTGTGTGCAAAATTGAACACAAAGTTTAAGTTTGAAAGGTATTCATGAATGCCATAAAACGCTAATTCTAACCTCAGCAGGGCAAAATAAATTTTATATTGGACTTATAATGGTTTTTATTAGACCAGTAGATTTTTCTCAGTGCTATTAAAGAACTTTTGACGTAGATTGTTTCTTTAGAAATTTTGTAGTCTAAAATATGTGTTCGTCCGTTTGAATTGTGTGCTCGTTGAATGTATATTTGATCAGATGAGGGCTAAAAAGTCAAGCCCTTTGAAGTCGATTTCTGGAAAATGAAAAATGAAAAATTTTTGTGATACCACTTGACAACCCTTTGTGTAAGCCAGAAATTGCTGCAACTATATAAATATATTTTGTTGTACTAACACCCGAAATTTATAATTTGAATGAGTACAGCATCAATGAAAAAAGAGTAGTGAAGAGGGGATTAACCTTTGTATAACTGACACGTGTTTGTTGCTGTTATAATCGTCAATAAATTACAAATGCCAAAATTTTCTTTATGGGGAAAATTAAATAGCTTTGAAATGATGACAAAAGCATTTATTTAATGTAAAATATATTTCTAATTTATATCTTTTAAATTATAAATAAATTAAACATAAAACCAAAAACTTTTTTTTGGTGAATAATTTAATAATTAATTGAAAGTACAAGGTTGGTGAATTATTTAAATCCCTGAAAATATTTGTTAATGTTAGGCCAAATGTTTGTTTTATCGCTAATTGAAAGTTATAATTATTTCATTTTTAAGTGTATTAATTGAACTAATTTTTAAGTTATTTTTTTAACTGCTATGTTACTTTAAAAATTTAAATTTTTGGAAAAAGATTTGTATCTATTTTTAGTTATTGATTTTTTAATATCTTTTAAATCTCAGAGCTTTTTAAAAGCAAATTATTATTTAAAAAAATTTAAAATATACAAGAATTACATGGATTAAATAAAATGTGCTACGTTGCGAGATGAATTTTTTTCTTTCGAATAAATATAATTAAAGTTCAAGAAAGTACTGTTGGACATATTTTTTATACATAAAAATATTAAAAATAAAAAGCAAAATTACTTTCGCTGTTTTACTTATCTAAATAATGTGAGGATCAGTATGCCTACATGCAGATCCAAACAAAAAATTATTTAATTTTAAGCCTATCAAAAAGTTTGTCATACTTAATAAAATATTTGTGCCAAACGATTTTTTCTTTTTATAGTAGTAATTAAATGAATTTGTTGTAATTTATATTTTGATTCCAAGGACTTAACTACTAAAGCAATTTATAATATTTATGGATAAAATATAAAATAAATTTTTAATAAACCAATAAAAATTTACTTTTTCGGCTTTGGTTAATTTATTAATGTAACTTTTATTAAGAAAAATTATTTTTCAAATGTACGCGGACGTTTTCCAAAGAAAACAAGAAAAATTAGACGCTGGCAGAATGTAATGCTGCATTTTCAGGACCGCCAAATCCATCATCAGCATTCTTTGCATCCAACAATTTGATTTGCGTATACTGTAAATATCATCCATTTAACCAACTAATCAATATTAATTTGGTTGGACGAAATTCACACACAACTCAAACCATTTCTTTGTTGTCTTCTCTACAACACCTCTTGTACATTTGTTGCAATTTTGTACTGTATCGTCGGTATAGCCACGAAATGCACATTTTTTATTATTTTTAATCATTCATACTTGTTTTTCTCACAACATTCGAGATGCTGTTCTAGTAAGAATGCCATTTTCAATTAAAATGTCCATTGACTTGATTAAACAATTTATCAATATATTATTATCTCCTCATTTAAACAGAAAAATTTCGAAATTTATTAAAAATATTGTATTTAATATAAACATATTTTTTTTTAAATAGAGAAAACATTGTAAATTTTTTCTGAATTTTATTTTTAATTAAAACTCTTTATTTCAAGTTTTTACAGAATGATGAAAGAAAACGGTACCTTATAAAATTAATAATATTTATATACTTATATTTAAAAAAAAATAACTGGGGCAAAATTTAATTATAACAAATATTAATGGTTTTAATACAATCAATTAAAATTTGAATCAAAAGTAATTTTTTTAACTGCAAGATTCTTTATCAAAACAATTTATTGATTGCATACTTTAAAAAAAGGATTTAACAAGTTCACTTTAATTAAACAGTTTAACCATGTTTGTAAACAAAAAGAATATGTAGACAATTTCGGTTTCTTCGGTTTGTCTGCTTAAATTTTTTTGTAATTCTTTTTAAGAAACCAATGTTGGACATAAAAATCTTGCATTAAAAACTGAATATTTAAACTGGAGTATAACCTGCTTTTGCTGTGTATACGTTACATGATTTATAGGTACACTTTTGGCAGCTGTGAAGGCCTAATTTACTTCTGATTTTTGCTCTAGACATACGGTTTTATTATAATCTCAAAAAGTTTCACTGCACTCATAACATCCAGTTGTCAATCTTCATGTCTATTGTGGCATTATTAGCTTTCAAATAAGACACGATTAAGTAAAGTCACACTTGCACTAAGCGTTTTAACAGTAATCCCCAAATGTTGGCTATTTCTACTTTTTTTTCTTAATTTTTTTTAAATATATTTGACGTTACTTTTTATTTTTAATGAGAAATAAGTCACAACATGTTTGATGAACGTGATATATTTACACTTTCATTTCATTACAACTTATTGACAATATTTTTTATTAATAAACTTGTTTGTTCCAGCAACTGAATTGTATCAGATCTGTACATAAAATATATTGTCACATTTCTCCATATAAGGATTAGCAGACATATGGACAAAATTGTCTTATCTAGATTTTTATTTAATAAAAAAAAGAAGAATTAAAGAAATTTAGAACATCTAAAATCTTTATGTTTTTTCTTTTAATGTTTGTTTTTTCTACGTATGAATTAAAGAAACAATTCAATCACAAACACACATACACATACGCACACGTATAATTCAAAGGCTGATAACTAAAAGCTTGTTAGCCAGTTTCACATAGAAACCTGGTTTTAAACAGCAGGAAAAGAATAATAAAATAAAATAAAACTTTCTTAAATTTAAATGGGTATTAAAAATCTACACAAACAAAATTACACTGATTTATAAATAAATTGCATTTAAGTAATTAAACTTGTTTTCAGATGACATTTAAAGAAATTTTTATAAACAACAACAACAATAAAACAAGCAACTACTAAATATAAACTGTATACTACTTTTAAAACATGGACAATTAATTTAAAATATAATTAATTTAAAGCAAAAGTCTTGTTTTTCTATGCCAAAAATTGTATTGCAGGCCTTAACGGTAAAGAGCATCAAAAAAGACGAGTAAAAAAAACTAGAGAGAGTAGAAAGATTGAAAAGAAAATCTGAATTTTAATTGCAGATTAAAAAGTAATTAAAACAAATAAAAATTATAGTTTGTGCTAACATGGCACGTATACTGATCTTCAATTGATTGAAAGGAACCGGTCCAAAAAAAATAAGTAGAAAATTAAAGAAATTTATGTTTTTTCTTAATATAATAAAAAAAATCTAAAATGGCTTTCATAAAAGAAATAATTAACTAATACCTTGATTGACACTATACTGATTGTGTAACGTATATTAAAATACATTTTTTACATTTACGGCCTTGAACAATCAATTTTATTTTATTAGTTTCCAGAAATATATCATAAAATTAAATCAGCCATGGAAACTTTTAACCACTAATTTTTTACCGAAAAATCTTCATACAGCATAAAATTTTAGTGGCTGAATTTTCAGTAACATCGTACCTTAAATAGTTTTACGTAAAAAACTTCAATGCTAGTTAAATGAGAGACAAAATCCCAGGTGTGAAGCCACTTTTATTAAATACAATTATATATTAATAAAACATATTTTCACGAAAATTACACGCAACAAATTTAAACAATTGTATTTTAATAAGACAATACAATCGATACGACATTATAAAGGGATTCAGAATATAATTTAAACTTGGTTCAGATGGAATAAAAAAAGGGAAATAAATAGAGTCCAAAATTATTATTATCAATTATCATTATTATTTTCATTTTTATTTTTGATCCTTAATTTTTTTATCAATTAGAACTTTAAGAAGAAGAAGACAAAATTCCATTAAATTTTGGCTTTCAAGTGTTCAAAACTATTTCAGGCTTGCGACTTAAAAGTACGAACCAAAATCTATTTAATGGAGCTTAATATGAGCAAATCCGTGAATGTGTATAATTTGTAAATTTAATTGCCTGTCATATTTGGATCCGTCATATATGGATCCCAATTAAATAAATTTAAAAATTTATTTTTACACATATGCATGAATATATTTATGTGTGTATGTGTGTGTGTATATGTATCTTTGTTTAAAGTCTGTAGATTGCTAAGCGGCTGGACAGATTTTGTTGAAACAAGAACAATATCTTCTGGTTTTTATTGAAGGAGATAAAGACTTTTTTAAGTTTTAAAATCGTAGGTGTGAGGTGCCATGCCTACACAAAGTAAATACTTAAATTGTTCAATCTTATAAAATGCAAAAAGAAGAATCTTAATGTATTTTTTTTAACTTTGTCAATACATTTTAACTGTGAATGGTAAAACTTGGAAAAATAGGTGCAGCATCTTCCATACAAATAAATACTAAAAATCCTATATCCTGTGCCAATGCCTTGATTTAACAGTAAATGGTAGAATTTAAAAACCTGGGCTTAGCATCTCCAACACATTTATACATATAATAAAATAGCAACGGGGTCATATCTGTACATAAAATATTTTTTGAAAATTTTCATGTTGGTGTCGATAGCAATTGATATGGAATACAAAACACCTATTCTTGTCTCTCTGTTTGTCTATCTGTGTTCGCATCATGTAAAAATTGCTGGATGGATTTGAATAGACTTTTGTGAGCAGGCCCCATAGAACCTTGGTTTAAATATAGAACACTTTTTTTGTAAAAGTAAATCATTTCGTAAAAAAGGTAGAGGTTCAAAAGTGAAATAACCAAATTTTACCGGGGTATAATGGCACTAGAACAGCTGTTAGCAAAAAAAATTTTTTTTTTTTGTAAATGGAAAATTTTAAACACTGTTTTCAGAACTCTACAACAACTGATAAAAAAACACATTTTACCAAATTTCAATTTTAAAAAAACTATAAACGACACTCGTGCGAATTCGAGGACACTGCTATAACTAAATATAATTCAATATTAATGTAGAGCCAGCAAAGCAGATGACATTTAATCTAGTTTCGTCTGTTATGATTCTTAAAAAAAATACTAGCTTCAAAAGAGAAAAATTAAGAATAGGGACACCCTTTAATTTTTAGATTCAAATTATATACCTGGTGTTGTAGCGGACTTAGCACTACAGGTTTCCTGTACATTTTAGTTGTTTGTAGATAAGAACTCAAAAGTTTAGCGTCATACATTAAGCAACATCAATTATTGTGATATCCTTTAATTTCTAAGCCTAAATTTTAATTCTATTGTTAAAGAGAACTAAGCAATGCAGGTTCCTTATAAGTTTCAAATGACCGTCTATAGTTTTTCAATAATATGGTCATTTACATATTTAATAAAATATTGGGGCACTTTATAATACACAATGTCGAATATTTATAATTGCTTTCATAGCGATAATAGTAATCGATACTCTGTCCATTTTTCACCCGTTTGTCTGTGACGGTTCAAAAGATAGGCCAATATAAGTATCTTAACTTCAACTCTTGGTTCATCCTTTGATTTTTAAATTAACTATAGAACTACGTAGTATTTTTAAATTTTTAAATTGCACGCCTTCCACTTGATAATACGCATAAAAACGTGTTACTACATGGGGGTCACTCTTTAATGTTTGAAATTATGAACTATTTTCAAACCATGTCAAATCTTTAAGTATAACTTTTTAAAAAAAAATTCAAGCTCGGTTTAAGTAGATATAACTGAGTTCTGCAGGTACAAACATAAAAGAGCGGCGAACACAAAATTTTAAAACCACCTTTGTTTTTAAAGAAGGCCAAAAATATAATTTAACACTGAACATAATGCTCTTCTCATGACCAGAGTACAACTATGCCTTTGTTTCGACATGCAGCTTAAATTAAAATTAAACTTTCAAAATAAATTATCAAATTATATATTTATTTTAAATCACAAAACCCTTTAGTGTAAATGTCAAATGTTACCATTTAAATAAGAATATTTTGGGAAACATTTAACCATTAAATTTTTTTTCTCTCTTTTTCAGGTACGTCCAATAATTGTATATTTTAAAGGACACAGAAGTAAGTTTAATTTATTTTAAGTTTTATTTTTTTATATTTTACGAGTATTTATTAAAATTTTTTCGATAATATTACAATTAACAATATGAAATGTCTATTTTTTTTCCAATACGACTTTTACACGATGCAATTTTTTATGAAACTACTATGAAATTTTTGTCTGGTTGTAAAGGAATATAGCATGGCTTGTATTTTGAGGGGATGTTTTTGTTGATTTTGTTTTGTTTAAAGTAACGAATATCGCTGCATATTAAAAAGAGAATTGAAAGAAAATATCTTCAAAATATGGCATAGTGTAAAAGCTAATTTTAGAGTTTGATTCATAATTATTCTGAACAGTCAAAATATTAAAAAAATCCTTTTTAAATGTAGGAACTATTTTCCTAAATTATAACTAGACCAATGCAGCAATGAACTTAATTATAAAAAACTGCAAGATAGTTAAGGAATAAAAATTCCGCTGTCCACATTATTCGTAGTTTATTACTCAACAAATAGTTTTCATAAGTTGTTTAACAATGGAAATAAATCTCTGTTTTTTTTTAACGGCTTAACCGATTGCAAATTATGATTGACTGTATGGGAGGTTTATTCAATTTTAAGTCTGATATACAAACCTTAAAGTGCTTAAAGGAGATTGCACATGGCTATATAAAAAATTCAAATCATTTCCAAAGGCTTAGTTTCTGCCCGAGCTTTCTTAAGTAAGCAAGTTTCTCTTTATAGTTGAAGTGACATTCACATTAATATATTTTAAAATATAAGTTATTATTAAAAAACTTAAGGTTTGTGAAAGACTTTTCGCAAAAGAAAAGCAGGAAAAATTATTTTTATTTTAAATTGAATATAATTTTTTAGTAACAATAAAAATTATGTATAAAAAAGTTTATATAATAAATAGACTTAATCACTTAATTCCAGAAAAGTTTTTGAAAATGTCCAATAGTGATTTTATAAATTCTGTTTTTTTTTTTTTGGTTTTGTATTAAAGCTGGAAAATTGGGGGGAATAAAAATCCTATTGGAACATAAAAATGATTTTTTTTATTTAATTTAGAATCATACTAAAAAATTTTTGAAGGACTCTGGTTCTAGTAGAATTTTAAATTTATTTTTTTATAATATATTTCTTAAATACCCCTTTTAGAAATACATAGTTTTGGTATCATTGCTGGCTAACCAAGATTAAAAAAAGTAATTTTATAAGCATCGAAGAAAGACTTTCAGTTTCGCCAGAAGCTGGATAGTAAAAAGTGTAAAATTCATTCAAATTTAACACTCACACTTTTACTACCGCTACCTTGAAGTTAAACCGTCCTTGTAAAAAAGTTAATCAAAATTATTTGTGCTGTTTAACACAAGATGATTTAGTTTTATTATTAATATAACAAACAAACTTGACGACAAAGAAAAACTTATTTTCAAAAATAATAATAAGAAACGTAAGAAAAATGAAAACTCTTAAAGCTGTTGCACCATTCACGGGTTCAAAAACCTAAAAAAGTATGTAGAAAAATATACAGAAAAAATAAAAAATTAAACTGTGTGTCTAGAAAAGCTTTTAAATATCCATTTAATTATTCTTGTTTTAAATTGCTTGTTTCCATTTCATTTTTTTTTTTTTTTTAATTTTTAAAACTACTTTCCCTCATCGTTCCTGTTATTTATTTCAAAACATTTTGTTGTTGCAGTGCAGTGCTCTTAGTTATGTTTTCTTTACACAAAATATATTATTTTTTATTCAAGACATTATTCAAGTCATTGACATTTTTTTATAATTATTAAATGTAGAAAAGACAAAATGAACAATGATTTCTTTTTCTTGTTAATTTTCATCAAAATTGAGCAACAAACATTGAAGCGTGAAAAATCTTGACGGTAGTCTATTAAAAAAAATGTAATTGAAAAAGCAATTTTAATATAGAAATTAAAAAAAAACTGTAGTCTGTTTAGTGAACTTACAAGTTGTTCAATTTTTAGTAGAGATTAGTTTGTCGTAGATGAAAAGCTGTCATATTTCTCATTTCCGATGAATAATTTTAGTTTTTAAGCTTCTTTGTCCAGAAAAGTAAAAGCCAGGTTTTTTACTGTAAATGCATTTTTTTTTTCTTCTAACCGGTCAAGATTAAGTGTTTAATTATTGTGAGTGAGTAATCGTTTTAGACGAAAGTTTTTTTTAATGCTAAAATTTATAAAACAAATTTTGTAAAAAAATATAAAAAATACTAATAAAAATACTCGTAGAAGAATAATATAATGTTTTTTAATAATATATTGAATTATAAAGTCAGAAATGAAATTTTTAAAATTAATTTTAATTAGTTTTTAACTGAAGTGAATAGATTAAATGTTTTCTAAGCATTTTTAAAAATATGCTATAGACTTGAACACCTGTGGGTCTCTAAACTATCTTTTAAACAAAAGTAGTCATACACAGCTAAACATTTAAAATACTGTTACGAAAAAAAAATATACGGCAACTCTTTGCAATAAAACATAATTTCTTCACAACCATCAAAATGACACTGAAACTGCACCTACTGTGACGGGAATAAAAACCTAAAAAAAATCAACATAAAATTGCGCTCGTTATCAACCATACGGTTGGCAGAAAGCAAGAACAAATGTGTGTGACGAATAATAAGGCGGACAACGAAAAAACTTTGGTTTGTGTGTGATCTTTGTCTAAGCGAATTATACAGAGCTTCTTGTGCAATTGTAGGTTTTGTTTGGAAATCGAAATGACTAAATCATGGTTAAAAATTTTATGGGTTTGAACTCATTTTCTGTAAAGCTTCATGACACTCTTAGCTTGCAATGAATTTTTTCAGCAACTAATATATTTTATTATTCAAAATTTTTTAACTTTTTATTCCTAGAGGTAGTAAAACTGATTTATGGGATCACAAGTGACACACTATCAAATTTTTTTTTGAGTATTAAAGGCTTTATTTGGTTTTAATTGATTCAATTTAATTGCTATAAGTAGCAAGTTATATTTTTTTTATAAGTATAAAATTGATTCAATTACCTATGTTATGACGATGATTAAAGGTTTAATAAAATTTAAATCTTAAAATATGTTTTGTACTCGGACAATCAAGATTTTGCGGTTAATAAACACTATTTTTTTTCAGAGCTACGATAAGAACGAAGCTCGATGACCTGATGTCTGAATATTAGCACCATAAAATTTATCATTATTTTAATCAAACCCAACTCGGGTTGCGCAATATGTTTTAAAAACCTTTTTCATATTTTATTTTGCAAATTTTTTTTTACTAAAAGCAAACTGATAAACTAACAACAAACAAACATATTACTTTTAGCCTTCACTATGGATAAAAAGCTATTACACTAGTGCATTTTTCTGTATCCAGTCATAACAATGAGAATAATTGTAAAACAGAAAGAATCCTGTGAAATCAATTGCAAATAATTTTGTAAGAAGGACTGAGATAGAAGCAAATGCAATACCACTGTCATAAGCTGAATAAAGCCTGAAAAATTGACAAAGATAAAAAAACATGTTTTGAACACATCCCAAATAAATGTTTTTTTTAATCCCAAAGACTGAAGGGTTTATTTATCAAGTTTTTTATTGCATTTTCAAATTTCTACGAAAGTAGGTTTTTTAAGAAAACTTTTTAATCCCTAATAGTTCTTAGTTATTTTTTATTATTTTCGGTTTTAAATTTTTATTGCAGGTAAAGTTTTTTGGATAAATAAATTTTTTTGGAAAAATAAAATTTTTTGTGAAACTTTCGTAAAGAAAAATAATCTCGGTGAAATCTAGAGCTGTTTTCATCTATTTCCAGGTTTCAAAAATATTTTTTATGAAATGTCTAGTGCAATGCAATTACCAGCCAATTAATAGTTTTTTATTTATTTAAGCAAAATCAAAAAAACAGTAATAACCAAAAACAAGGAAGACCCTTCATCATGTATGTAAATCAAGTTTACCTCAATAAAAAAAAATATTGAGAGGACAGTGAATTAAGAAATTAAAAAAAAAAATAACATAAAAGTGCCATCGGCTCTTAATGGGTTAAGTATTTTTCAAAAAATTGTAATATTTTCTTAAAGATCTCTTTAAAAGCTTTAAAACGATATTTAATAAATTTTCATAAAATCAGAGGCCCGTAACTCGGATAATATGGGCGAGCGCAAATTTTTTTGAAAAAATATCTGATCAATTGGCGTAGTTGAATTTTCTCTAGCTCATTTAAAGCCTTGTCATAGTTAATTTTAACACTAACACCGACGGCCAGACGAACAGAAGAACAAACTTAAAAAAACCTTTTTCCGCTTTTTGCGGTGAAGGGTATAAAAAAAAAATGCAATCTGAAAAAACGTATGAAAACACAGACAAAAAAATTTTTAATTTTGAACATGTCCTTTCACTAAATTTAAATAGTACTTTTTTCTAAACTATGTCTGAGAAAATGGTGGTCATAAAATTTCCCTAGCTCATCTTAGACGTTGCAAAACTATGTACAAGGATCAAAAATATATTACAAACGGAATGACATATTTATATCATCTCTTTCCTACTGTAGTTTTTTATACCACCAATTTGATATAAGAAGGCTTTTTATTCTTATATTTATTTTGGTTATTGAATTTGCTGTTTAACAAAGATCAAAATATCTTCGTTACTCTGAATAAAAAATAAAACATCAGTTTTTTTTAAACCTCTTATCAAAACATTAGTACAATTTACTTATTACAAATAATTAAATACCAATTTTTTTAATAAAACCGGCAGAAAAAATTATTATAAAAAATTAATTGTTTAAATCCATCAAATCAACAAGTTTTTGGTTAAAATGGTATTATGTTGACTAAAAACCTACTTATATAATGATGCACATACAAGGAAATTCATATAACACAAGAAAAAAAAAACACTTTCTTAAACGGATTTCCCTACCACAAAAAACTTGCACTTGCCAAATGAAAAAAAAAATAATTAAACAAAAAAAAAAAACATGTTTGCTGCCACATTACACCATCAACATAAAGGCGTAACTATTGCAGGAAACTGAATATTGACTGAATTGAGTTAATAAATACTTCATCTGGTATTTGCTTACTTCATATTTTATATGTTTGAAATTATATTTCAGACATAAAAGCGATTTCAATGAAACAACCCCACCTCAAAAACAAATGTTTTGGTTTTTTTTTATATATTTTTTTATTTTTTTTTTTTATTTTTTTTTTTTTTTTTTTTTTTTTTTGTAGTTGCTGCTATATGTAGCAGCATGTTATATTTAAGGTAATTACATTATTACCCTAAGGTTTTTTAGCTGTGTTATAAACGTTTAGTAGCTTTTGAAAAAATTAAATCATAAATAATTGAATTTCTTCTTTATGGTTTTTAATCATGTTTTTATTTTTACAAAATATTTGCTCTACTTTTTTGTTGTTGTTTTTGTTTATGTCTTTTTTATCTTTTAATTTTTTTTTTTTTTCATTTTATATTTCATATTCTGCTATTGGTTTGTATGTGTGTTGATATGTTTGGTGCTTAGAAACATATGTTGCTTTCAATTTTATGTTGCATGACTTGGTATGCAGTTGTCAACATGTTGATATTTTACAATCAGTTTTTTTTTCTCTCGTGTTCATTATGTACGAAACTTAGCTCTGATAAACTTTGCAACGTTTTTATATATATATTTTTTTTTGCTCTGCTGCAATATTAACACATTCTTTGTTGCTATTGTTGTGTCAAAGTACGAGTATTACATTTGTTAAACTTTTTTTCCACATTTATATATTTTTTGGTATTCGCTGACTTTTTTCTATTAACAAAGGCAAATGTTACGTTAAGTATTTCGTTAGCAGTTGTTTTTTTTTTTTTTCATTATTATTATTTAATTTTCTAATAATGTCTTAGTTTTTGTTAAAATATATAGAGCATATAAGTAGAATGACATAAAACATGTACTTAAAAGACACAGACTAATTATTGCAATTTTAATAGTGATTTTGAATTAAAAAAATTATAAATAAGACATGCGGCAATTCGGTGGACCAAAACAATAAATTATTTCACTATTAAAATCACTCTCCTAGAAAATGATACTTTTTATATCATAAACATTTTTGTAATGTCTCTGACCACCAAAATCATTCCTTGTTAAGAGATAACTACATTGATTTAAAAATTAATTTATTTGTAGTGTTTGTAAAGAACTCTTCAAAAGTTTTTAGCAGGGTATGGAAATAAAAAAAACGAAACGTGGATTTTCCCTTTGTTTTGTTTCTTTTATAAAATTATAATTATTTAAATTAAACAGACGCATCATGAGAAATAAAAAACATTTCGAAAAAAAATCATTTTTTGAATATAACGTTGGCGAAACCTTTTTTTCATACACTGGTCAGATACTATGGTGTTCCTTATATTTCTTTTTCTTACAAAAAGGCAACTCGTGGCTAACAAAGGAAAAAAATGGACTGTTATTATTTAAAAAGAAAAAAAAAAAAAGAATCGTTTAAAATTGATGAAATACCTAAAACAAAACAAAATATTACAAATACAGACAATAGTAATCGGAATTGAAACCGAATACCCGTTTCACGTTTTTAAAAACGGTTTTAGTTTTTTAACACTTTATAATTCGTAAAGCCAATGATAGATTTAACGACCCAAAAACTACCACATTACATTCTGCTTGTGTCTAATTTCTAATCTTTTTTTGAAAACGTTCGCAAAAATTTATAATTTTTTTTTTTTTTTTTTTGTCAAAGATGTCAGACATTTTATTTGTTTAAAAAATATTATGACCTTGTGTATTAGCTTTTGAATATATCGCTCAATAGTTTTTTATTTACTCTTAAAGCTTGAGGAACTTGATTTTTTTTTTTAGTATTTTTTAATTAAAATGAACGACATTAAATGTCAACTATAAGAACTTGTTTCTTGTTTAAATATCATCTTCGCGCAACAGTTGAAAATTTAAAGAAGATTATTAGATTAAGAAAAAAAATTATTAAAAATTACAATTTATTTGGTAAATAAGAGCCGGAGTTAAGCTTCAAAATTGAGCTCGAGAATACTCACAAATTTATATTGAAAAAATTAAAATTTAAAGAGTCAATTTCTAAGCACTTGTTTGTTTTGCTTCTATAAAAGGAATTTTGTTATTAAAGATGATCGAAAAGTATATGGTTAGACTGGCAGCATAAGGTCGGATAAAAGAAACATTTCATAGTTTGATTATTAAGCTCTTCTTTATAATTTTAACTATTGTCATTTCAACTGCTTCATTAGCCAACTTTTATTAGTTCGTAGCTGCGGGCAAGAGAAATATATATAGCATAAATAATAAAATAGAAAAAAATCTTATACCACAATAAAAACTATTATATTTCAACAAAATTTTTTATAATGCAATTAAACAATTGTTTATTCACAATGTTTTTTATAGCGGTTGAACTGTGTGCTGGGCCAGAATGACAAAAAATCTATTAATTTATCCACTATTTAATCACAGGAAATTTGCGTGTTCCATTCACCATATTGTTTTAAGCTTCCTGCATCATTTTAATAAAAAATATTGAAATTCACATAATTAAGAATAATTTCAATTTGTTTAAATCATAAGAAAAAAACTCATATGAACTTAAGAATTGTTGAACAAAGTAATAATTTTCTCATAGATTAGAATTAAAAAGATTTATTAGGTTGATCAAGATAAAACCTGTAACATATTAAAATCAATCTAGAATTAAAATAATCACTTTAGAATTTATTAAAACACAACAACACATGCGTTCTTAAGTGGCTAAACAGTGTGACATAATGTTGTGATTGTGTAAATTAAAGACGATAGATAGTGTAATATAATAATTAAAAAGGGACTTTTATTTAAGCACAAGGTTATCTCAAAGACAATGTAAAAAACGGAAGTGAAAGAAAGTAAGTAAAGATTACAATATAAAGAGTTGCACTGAAGTGCAGTAAAAACAGCTGCTTAGGTGTAATGCCAGATTTTCTATTTACCAACACCTCCACTAAAAGCTGGCTCGAAATTTCTGAGTCCCAACATCTTGGCGCATTTGAAGTGTTTTTCTTTAGTTACTGGTTTTGTGAGGAAGTCTGCAGCCATGTCTTCGGAACTTTTATACAGCAGCATTACGTTCCCATCATTAACTTTGTCGCGCAAGAAATGGTGGCGGACATCTATATGTTTGGATCTAGCATGGTATGCATCATTTTTTGCTAAATTCAAAGCACTTTTGTTGTCGCAAAATATTGTTATTTTTTCTTGTGAATTATTCCACAAGTCGTTTTTTAATTGACGTAACCATTCAGCTTCTTGAACTGCTGTAGACAAAGCCATATATTCGGCTTCTGTTGTTGAAAGGGCCACAGTTGTTTGACGTTTACTATTCCAACTTATAGCACCTTGTTGTATGAATATGTACCCCGTACATGAACGCCTATCTGTTACGTCACTGGCGTAATCAGCATCACAGTACCCAATCAATTTAGGGTTTTCCTTTTTAGAATACGTTAATTTTACATTTATTGTACCTTTTAGGTATCTAAAAACGCGTTTTACAGCTGTCCAATGAGAGTTATCAAAATTATTGTTGAATTTACTTAAAAAATTAACAGCAAAGGCAATGTCTGGACGAGTTCCTTGTACCAAATAAAGCAAACTGCCAATAGCTTCTTGGTATGGAATATTATTAAAAGATTGTGAATTTGGTTTTGGATTTGTAAGTTTTGTATTTACATCGAAAGGCGTCGATACCGGATTAGAATCAATCATTTTAAATCGATTCAAAATTTCCTCCACATAAACTGATTGATCTATATGTATCTCACCTTGTTTTCGATTTCGGGTTACACGTAATCCAACACAGCTTCGGGCCTCTCCCAGATCCTTCATTAAAAACATTTTTTGTAGACCATTTTTAACTTTAATTTTCAATTGTGTATTGTTAGAAAATATCAATAAGTCATCAACGTATACGGCGATAAAAAGCATTTGGGAGTCATGTACATTAAAGTATATGCATGGATCAACCTTTGATTGTTGCAAACCCATTTTCTTTAGGGCCTGATCCAGCTTTTTGTTCCACTGACGGCTTGCCTGTTTTAGGCCATATATGGCTTTATTAAGTTTGCAAACTTTGCCTTTCGGATTTTCACCAACACCTTCAGGCGGTTCCATAAAGATCTCTTCGCAAAGATCACCTTGAAGAAATGCGGTGACTGCATCCATTTGTTCAATATCAAGATCAAATTGTGCTGCAGTTGATATTAAATAACGAATTGAAGTGTATCTCACCACAGGAGAATACGTTTCCTGGTAGTCAATACCTGGCCTTTGAGAACAGCCTTTTATTACTAAACGCGCCTTGTGCCTCTGTACATTACCGTTTTCATCACGTTTTCTTTTAAAAATCCATTTGCATTTAATTGGTTTTGCATCTTTGGGCAGTTTGACCATGGTCCAAGTGCTATTGTCTAATAAAGCTTTGTGTTCATCATCCATTGCACTTTTCCACTGCGCTGCATCACGACTACTCATGGCATCCTGAACGGTCATAGGATCACCTGTGTCATTTGCCTCTACTGAATACAAATGGTAATCCTGCATATTTACTGGTTTTGGAATTCGTTGAGAACGACGAACGTTATTGTTGTTTTCTGTAGGCAGTATTGTTGTATCATTATTTGATGTAAGAGTATCATCAGGTTCGTAGTAATCGGATGATTCATCGCTTTCTTGATCGGTGAAAAATTCTGTTAAGCTTGTTTTATCATCATCATCATCGTTGTCTAGATTTACATTGGTAGCCTCCACTGCATCGACATCCGGTTTTAGAAAATAATATTCATGTTCATCTGAACGATTCTGTTTTTGTGAATTTTGTAGAAATTCATTTTCAAAAAATACGACCTCACGACTTTTAATTACAAGCCAACCAGCTGGGTGTAACAACCGATACCCTTTGCTATTTTCACAATAGCCAACAAAAACTAAATCTTCAGCCTTTGGATCCCACTTCTTTCTTTTTTCTTTGGAGACATAAGATATTGCACGACAACCAAACACTCGAAGATGACTCAAGTCAGGTTTAACACCAGTCCAGATTTCCTGTGGTGTACCTTTTTGAATAGCAGAGCAAACGGAACGATTTAGGACATACACGGCAGTTGTGACAGCTTCAGCCCAAAATTTATTTGGCAGCCCAGCGTGTATTAGCATACATCGGGCACGTTCGACAATGGAGCGATTCATGCGCTCCGCAACGCCGTTTTGCTGGGGACTGTACGGCACAGTAGTTTGATGCTGTATGCCTTTTTCTAACATTAATTTTGACATATGCTGATTGCAAAATTCGGTGCCATTGTCCGTACGCAAACATTTTATTTTATGGCCAGTTTCATTTTCGACATGGGCCATAAATTTTTTAAAAAATGTTGGTACCTCCGTTTTTGCCTGCAGAATATATATAAAGACTTTACGCGAAAAGTCATCAATAAATGTTAAAAAATACTTAGCTTTGCCAATTGAAATTTCCTCCATCGGGCCGCAAAGGTCCGAATGTATAAGCTGAAGTAATTTTGATGAACGAGATGTTGATGATTTAAATGGCTTTCTTGTCATTTTACCTTTAATGCATGGAATACAACTTTCCTTTGATTTCGGTTGAAATTCCATACCGGTGACTAACTCTTTTGTTTTAGTCAAGTCTGCAAAATTTAAATGACCCATTCGGGCGTGCCACATTTGAGCATCAATATGTGTTGCCGCCATACACATTTGATTAACATCACGATCCAATTTAAACATATTATTATGTAGATGGGCTGTAGCAACGACGTTACCATTATCGGCAATTGTACATTTCCCATTTTCAAAATTTACGGTATACCCTCTGTCTATTATTTGACTTACGGATAGCAGGTTTACAGTCAACTTGGGTATATAAAGTACATTGTGAATGGTAACATCTACCACACAACCATTGTTGTCTTTTATACGTATTTGTATGTCACCAATACCTTTTACGACCAATTTTTCCTTATTTGCAACGAAAATCTCTTTTATTTGAGATTCTTTAACGTTCACGAACCAATCAATTCTCATTGACATGTGCATGCTAGCTCCGGAATCCACAAACCACTCATCAATATCAATGGCACCTGCTGCATATACGGTACAAAAACCGACCTGTTTGCTGTTTTTATTTTGCGTTTGCTTATTTGCTCGACAATCGGCTGATTTATGGCCGTAGCGATTGCAATTGTAGCACCTAAAACCTTTTTTAACCTCATTTTTCTTCTTCGTTTTAGAAAAAAAAGCAGTGGTGTCACTTGATGAGGATTTTTTAACGTCTTGTAGTAATTTAGTTTTTATTGAATCACAAGTGATTTTAACACCGGAACTTTCTATTCCCATCATCATAGGAGCGTACTCTTCGGGTAGACCGGCCAACAGAAGTGTTCCAATCCACTCATCACTTACTGGCATGTCAACCTCTTTGAGCTTGTGTGCAGTTGAAACTATTTGGCTCACATATTCTTCGATATTTTCCGATGTTGAAAGACGTGTGGTAATTAGTTGACGTAATAATCCAACTCTTCGCGTTAATCCGGAGTCCTGGAATGCATTTTTCAGATTGTCCCAAACTTCTTTTGATGTCTGGGCATCTTCGACATGGACATAATTAATTTTATCTACCATCAAGATAATTTTGGCTTTTGCTTTTGTATCAGCCTTCACGTTGATTCCAGTATTAGGATGATCACCTTGAACAGTTTCCCATAGTTCTTCATGTTGGAGAAGATTCTTCATTGCAAACGACCATGATGCATAGTTCTCTCTACCCATCAATTTTTCAACATTAAAATTTGTTGACATTGACATTATATCGAAATAATATTAATTACACTCGAAACGGATCTTCAACTTTTTATTTATCACAATACCTGGGCCCATAACCTGTTGTGATTGTGTAAATTAAAGACGATAGATAGTGTAATATAATAATTAAAAAGGGACTTTTATTTAAGCACAAGGTTATCTCAAAGACAATGTAAAAAACGGAAGTGAAAGAAAGTAAGTAAAGATTACAATATAAAGAGTTGCACTGAAGTGCAGTAAAAACAGCTGCTTAGGTGTAATGCCAGATTTTCTATTTACCAACACATAATAATTCATATATTTGAGTTTTGAAAGCAATTTCAACAGTTTATTAATTTTTTTTTTTATATTGGAGTTACAAGATCCGTAAATATTATTAAATTTAAATATAAGGAGAAATCAATTATTTTTTTTTTTATTATTTATTTCAGCACAAACTAATTTTAGCACAGTACCCTTCATTCAATTTATTTCTTTTAAGCAGTTTTTCAAAAGATCCTCAATGATTAAATCGGTCTTATTTTTAATATTGTAATTTAAACTCTTATTATTTTCTTTTAAGTCTTCTCTTAGAATTTGTTTATAAACAAAAGTCTTAAGAAGCAAAATTAAAAAAAGGGATGCGGCAATAACTTAAAATTAAAATCGAAAGTTTTTATTATTAGAAGTGCATACATAATTACATAACCGAGCAGCACCCTGTTAAAAATATCACTTTTTTTATTCTACCCTTACACGACTCATTACGGTAAAGAGAATTTCTTATTGTAATTGCTGCTTTTTTTTATTTTGCTAATTCTAATATTTGGTCAAATTAAGTTGTTTCGTGTTTATGGTGAAATTTCCATAGTTGTTTTATATGTTTTTTTTTATTTTTATTTTTTAAGAAATCAGGAGCTAAACATCTTTTAAATGAATTAAAATAGGTTTTTGGCTTAGGTTTGTTTTTTTTCCTATTTTTTTTTTTTAAAAGAATGAATTATTTATAAATATATGTTTTTGAAAATCTAAAATAAAAATTGATTTTTAGCCGTAAAAATCAATTTAAATTTATTTATATTTTTCATTATTATTTTTTTAAGTCTAATATTTTTAAAATTAAGAATTTTGGTAAAGGATATGTAAATATATTTTATTTTAATTCAAATCTTTTATAATTAATTTTTTATTCTTTTATTTTCTTATTTTTTTATTTTTTTATTTATTTTAAATCAATTAAAATTTTTTGGGCTGAAATTCTATTTATGTAATTTTTTTCTTTTATTCATAAGATTTTAATGAAATTCTCATACTCTGAACATCTTAAGCTGGATATTAAGTAATAACAGAATTACTAGGATAATGGCCTTTTTTTTCACTAGATAATGAAATATTAAATTATACTTGGAGCTTAAGTCACTTATAATAAAATGACGGAAGCAAAAATGCAAACTAAAAATTTACACTTTTACATATATTTTTCTTAAGATAAACAACTAAATGTAAATACCCAAGTAAAATTTTTTACAAAAGTAAAGAAAAACAGAGGAAAAAAATCAAACAATTTGCAGTCTGTTTCAAAATAACTCAATAGACTGATTGATATGAAAAATTGTGGTTTTATATGTTAAATAAACAAAAGACTTAAGCTGCAAGCTTTTATAGAAATATGTAAATTGTTTTTTTTTTCTCGTTTTTAGGTGCCGTTACATATAATTCGCCATGCTTTTCACTTTTCCATATTTGACCACAACTTATGTGTGATTTAATCATAATTTTTTTTTAATTAAATAATTATATTATTTTGGTTTGAACATGATTATTAAGCGTTCATTAAAGTTGCTGTCACTAAAAGTCCGTACAATAAAATTTAATTACGCAAAGTTTAATAAAAAAATAAAACTTGAAGCTGAGAAGAAAAATATCTTTTTAATACAGCATATCATTTAAAATTTATGGTATTTACTTATTTGTTTGATTGTTTGTTTGATTGCTTGTTTTAATAAACCGACAAGGAAAAATTATAGTAAATGTAGTCAGAGTGTTAAAACATTCAGAGAGACTATGTGAATTCAAATTTTTTGTACATAAAAAGACTAATGATTGTATAAAAGGATTGCAAAAATTGGTGAACTAATTAAGAACTTTCCATGCTTACTTTCAGTCCCAGCTCAAAGACACATAATTCCTTTCTTTTCCTCTTTTTTCCCTAATTTTGAAATCTTAGTTTCTAATTTTTTGAAAGCAATTTCTAATAAACCTTGTCATCAAAATGTTCACTTTCTCCTCTCTCGATGTTGATCCATAGATTTTTGCATGAAAAATTTGTTTCATAACTTATGTGTCACACTATTAACTAACACTTGATAGTTTGCTTTGTAATTATTTTAATCATTGTCAATTACGTTGTTTTGCAGCAAAAAAAAACATAATTGAAGTCAACGATCGCACTCAGACTTTAGACGTTATTTAATGAATTTAATTAAAACCATGCAGCAAATCTGAGAAACTTTTTAAGTAAACAAGTTTTTAAAAGAAAATCGTTATGTTTAAATAATATTAATGACTACAAGGGAATTAAATCTTTGTTTTTATTGTTTTTTTAGAATATCATTTTGTTCCACTGAATGGAGTTTTCTTAAAATTAATTTTAAATTAATATTCAAAAATTAGGAATCTGCTTTCGTTTTGTCGTTGCTTTTTACTTTGAAACTTTTTTTTTTTAATCGCACCAAATACAGGAAAAATATAGCAGTTGAGTTTATACCATCAAACATTAACTCAGAACCTTTTTAATTATAAAAATGCGTGAAAGAATTTTAATTTCAGCTTCAATGTTGTAAAATCTGTGGGGTAACTCGACAAAAAGGAATGGAACATAATCAAATTTATATAGTAAAATTCACAACAAAATTGTTTGTCTGTTTCTAAAAAAGAGCTTTAGTTTTTAATTAAAATTTTATTGAATTATAGGCTCCATTCTTTAAAATAAGCAGTTACTAAAATCAAGGCTGCTGTTGTCAAAGTGATAAACACGTTGACTACAAACCTTGTTGTTTCAGGGTTCAAATCCTGCGGCAATCAAAATACAAAAAATGTTTTTTTCTGTTTAATGGTATAAATACATATTCAGAATGAACAAAAAAAACGTGCAGTCTCCTTGGTCGGTACTTTCTCATAGCAGATTCGCCGGCGAAGTAAAATAACTATTTATCTTTCTCCTGCCTGAAGTGTTACTTTTCTTTACAAAAAAAAAAAAAAAAAAAAACAAAGCACCCTCCTATCAGTCTAACCAGAAGCTGTTTGCTTGTCTTACTTATAACAACGAGTCAATGTAATTATCTATTTTGGAAAAGTACTTTTAAAACTTAGAAGTCATCCAAGTAGTACCTTTTAATTACATTAATTTAGAAACGTGCTTAAGAAAGAGTACCATTTAGAGTCAGTATTTGCTAGGAATGAATTAAAAACAACTATCTCTTCTAAACATGTATCTCTTTTAAAGATTTTTTTTTAATTAAAGTACTTTTTAAAAAAAGAACATTCAAAATAAATTTTTAAGAGTACCAGAGACATTTTAACTTAAAAAAAATATAAAATTTAAAGAAAGATTCTTTTAAGAAAAGAAAATGTACTGAACAAAGTACCTTTAAAAAGGTACTTTCTTAAAAGTACTTTTTCTTGAAGTACTTTTTAAGGACACTTTTTAAAAATTGTGCATTTAAAAAAACAAGCTTAATAAGGTCCTTTTAATTTCTATATGAAAAATAATTCCAAAAATTAAAAAAATTATCTTTTAAAAAAAAGTACACCTAACAAATAGTCCTTTATGTAAGACAGATTTCTATTTACAAATGTACCTTTTTAAACTAAACCTTTCAAATACGTATAAATATGATTTTTATATACGTGAACAATATTTAATTTAAAAATAATGTTTCTTTTAAGTTAGTGAATTGTATCTGTATCTTAGTTGTTGTTATTCCTCATAATTTACTTATGACTTTTGCCATTCTTTTACGCCTCTAAATTAAGTGCTAATTTTATATTATGAAATCCTGAATATAAATCAAAAGCATAAATAGTTATTTTCTTAGAAATGATTTTTCATAAACAAACCATAATTTTCCAGAATTGTAACACAATTTTTCTTTAATCAATCTACGTTTGACTGGTCATATTATTATCTCACTTTACATTTTATAACTCGTACTTAACGGATAAAGCAAAAATGTTTTTTTTTTTTTTTATTTAAGAAAATTATCAAAATTACCATACTGTATATAATGGAGCAGATAATAATCCAACATAAGACACATTATATACCATTTTTTGTTAAGATAAAAAAAAAAATAAATAGAAAAATAGATAATTGAAGCTTTGAGACTTTTACAAAAAGAAAAACAAATGGTTGTTTTAAAGAGCAGTAAACAGCAAATTGGAAAATATTTTATTTTAAATATTGTTTAACAAAATAAATGCTTAAATTTAAAGCTTTATAATCTTCATCTTCATCAGTTGTCTTCTTTTTAGTAGAAGAAACAAATTTTTAAAGATTTTAAATGTCAATTTTTGCCTTTAACTGAAAGCGTGTCATGCACGCGTTGATGGTTGAGATAAATTGCAATAAAGAAGCATGAAAAAAATGCACAAAATATTTTTTTTTTTTTTGGTTTAATATTTATAAAAATACATATCACGAAATGTCATTAATATCCACTGATTGTCAATGACATTAGTGTTATTTTTTTTATTTTTTGTTGTTAATAAAACCTGAATATAAAAATTTGTTGGATGTTTGGGAAAATCCACAAAAACACAAGATTAAAAAAAAAAAGTTTTTTTGATTTTTATTGCATTTAATGGATAAAAACTTTATAAATATTTTTACAAAGGTTCACGTTTTTACGGAATATCAATATGTTTAGTTTGTAGTTATAACAACATCATAAAAATAATTGTTTCTTTATTTTAGTTGTAATAAAATGTGATGGAGTTTTAAGGTTAAAAATTGCTAAATTAACAAAAACAAAATTATTCTTTCAAAAGGATAACTAACAGTTTAATAAATAATTGAATGGAATGGTTAATAAGAAAGCAGTAGCTAAAGTTATTAGTATTTTGACCTTAAATCACCTGAACATTTATTTTAAAATGTTAGATGCCAATAATGAACAAAACTTTTTATTTCGATGCAAAGAAAATTATTTGCGTACCTATTTATAGATTTATTTAGCTTAGAATTAAATAAAAAATTTTAAGTGTTTCAATAATTTATTAGATTTTTCTTCTCCTATTTTAGTTAAATATAAAATTGATTCAATTAAATGTTTAATTAAAAAAAATATTTATTTATTTATCAATTAAAAAGTTGATTAAGACAATTTAGAATTTAATTTAATTTTAATTTAAAAATAAATAAAACTTTTAATATGTGCGAAGACTTAATCTATGTATATTCGACGATTATTATTAGTCGATTAATATTTAAAAAAAATTGCTTAAAATACAACTTTATAAAAATTTTCTTGTGTGTGTGTGTTTAATCTTTCATTTGTTTATGTTTTATTATTTTTATTTATTAAAAAAAAAAATAAATAATTTGAATTCGGTGTAAGCTCAGGTATATTTTTATATTCATTCAAATTCATTAAAAAATAACTGGCCAATTAAGATGCTGGTAAAATGTAATGAAACATTTTCTGGACCGCTACATGAGCCATAGGCATTCTCCGCCATTATCTACTATGTTAGGCTGCGGCCAAATGTTAACAAAAAAATTTTATTCTAACTAAATTATTATTTTAAACAACTGTAGTTTTGTTCACCGTAACCATATGTTCTTACAGAGAACATTATACAGTTGTTTTTCCTTATGTATGCAAATTAATTTAGTTCTTGTTTTTTTAAGAAAAAAAAAATTATAAAATATAACCTTATTAGGCGGATATTTGAGATAACAAGTAATGCATAAAATCTTGTCTTAATCAAAAAAAAAATCTAGAATAATCTCAAAAAAAAAATATGTTTCCAGAGCAAAAAAAATATTTTTTTTTCTAAAAAAATCTTGAATTCCACTAAAATACTAAAGCTTTAACACAAGCCTTAACTAAAAATAATATTTTAAAAATTTGCTTAATTTTCATATAAAATTTTATTAATTTTTTTTTTTTTAACAACAAAATAAGCAAACTTTTATTTAAAAATTATTTATTAAATTGCGAAAAATATCACCAAAAAAAAAACTAAAGACAGCAAGGTTAGCGAAAAAAATTTATGCAAGTGACCATAAAAGTTAAAAGACATAAAAACTAATGACTATAAATTTTTCGTTTGTGTGAAATCTACCATTAAAAAAATTTAAATTTCATTTCAATCAAAATATTTTAAATGTACTAAATTATTTAATGACACTCTTTTTTCACACACACCCAAATATTAAAATATGGATGGATGTTAATAGTTTTAAATGTTATTTAAAAACTGATTAGCATTTGTTTGCAAAAAAAATTGCAAATTAAAGCAAAACGCTAAAACTAATGTCTCATTTTTTTATTTCATTTTAGTTTTTAAAAATTTTTTAATTTTATTTTTTCTCCTTTTTAATAAAAAGCGGTTTATTTGATATTCACTTACTTGACCCAAATGTTGATATTTTAGCAACATTTATTTTTTTTTTTTAATTATAATTTTTTACCATAAATTATTATGTGCTGTCATCATAGCGTTTTGTTTCTTTCAATAACTTTTTTTCTTATTTAAATTTGCAAACTGTTTAATAAGAAATTAATGTGAAACATATAATTTGAAAAGTTTTTAAACAAACTTTCGCTTTTCTTAGATTTAGTTGAATAATTATTATAATTTATATTACAAAGGAAATACAAAAATATTGAAAAAAAATAAAATAAATAAAAAGAGGATTTATGGTGGTTTATGCCTGAATTATTGTTATAAGAAATAACTATGGCGCATTAAATGCAAAACTTTTTTACAATTTATAATTTCTTAATTTACAGTTACGCATGCTCTAAGGCAGGATTCGAAAAGTATGAGTATTGCAAAATAAAGAGATAATTATAAGTTGTTTGATTATAAATTTAATTTGTTTTATTATAATATTTTAGTAAGAAGTCTTAAAAACCAGCGGTAGACACACTAACTGTTAAATTATGAATTTCAAACTTAGTTTTAATAAAAATATTTTAAACGGGATGTTATTTAAGTCGAACAGAACTTACACAAAAGGGCTAAATTTTAAACGACCTGTCATTTTGCACTCATTTTTTCACATTGATGATTAGCATTCTTCCGCAAATCATCCTGAATAAATTGATGCTTAAATGATGCTGCCAATTTATACTGATTTACTTCGACAATCAGGCACCAATTCGCATAAATTGTATTAAAGGATAAGGGTCACAGGGAGTAAAAAAAATTCACTCTGTTACATCCACAATGATGCCCCTTTTTTGAGCGACTTATACGCTGATGTCATTACTGGACCTTAAAGCTGAAGCCACGTTACGGTCGAAGGAAATCTCAACCGCTTCATGTTTTAAAACGTGGTCCAAAAAAATTTAAATTTGGCTATAAATAGATTTAAAGAAATGGACCTGTCAATTGGCTTCAAAGGTCGTGGAATTCGACAGCTCTCGATTATATTTTGTGATGCTATGTAAAGTCACTGCATTGGGCTGGTAAATGAGCACTTATTGACGTCTTGGAATCAAATATTTTTCGTGCTTTTCGCGACCATGGTGGCCCGATTCAATTTCGAATTTTAATATCATGTGTTGATTCTCCAAATAAAAAACTTTCATTAAAATTAAATTTTTTTGTATTATTTGTCAACCTTTATTTTATATAAACACTTTTAGTTTTGGCAATATGATGCTTTGACATACTATTTATTTAATTTAATTGAATTTAATGCTACCTCTTAATGGGCGCTTGCTATGAATTATTAAAATTCGGATTTCCAAAAAATTTTAGTTAAGGGCTCTGTGATCAACTGAAGTGTTGCTTTAGCGAAAAGAATTTAATGCGTTAGAGAATGTTTTGTTTTAATATTTTTAATCTATATTTTTCATTCTATCATATCGGTTTGATATACAGCCTCTTCTTTAACATTAACATAAGGGAATGTGACAGCGGTTGCCATTTTATTCATTTTAGACTTGCCTTAGTTTAAGTGGGAATTTACCAGTTTACTCTGCTGCTCTCTGTACTCTGTTGGCTGTACAGTACGCTATTGGCTATATTAGACTGTAGACCGCTCTGTTAGCTATGCAGTGTACTGTCGGCTACACAGTTTTCGGTTGGCCATATAGTATCCTGTTGACTGTACAGTGTTCTATTGGCTGTACCGTGTTCTGTTAGCTGTGCAGTACTCTATTAGTTATACAGTGGTCTGTTGGATATTACTGTTGGCTGTACAGTGTTCTGTTTACTTTACAGTGTTCTGTTGGCTAAAGAACACTCTATTACCTGTACAGTATTCTGCTGGTTGTACAGTGATCTGTTGGCCGTACATTACATTACTGGCAGCGATGTTGTGTAGCTGTCTTACTCAAGATTCAATATATATGTTGCAATATTGGGTATTATTTGTAAATTTTTTAATTTGCTAATGATTTCAACATTTACAGCTAATTAAGGTACTTTTGATATCAGACACAGAGTATCCTTTTAGGTTTATTCCTATCTTTTAGGCTTTTAATATAAATGAGATTAACAACGTAAATTCAATTTAAGAAATGCAGACTGCAAAATTGTAGGTTTTTTAAAGTACAAAACATTTGTAATCCTTCTTTATACTTCGAACCCTTTTTTAGAATCTCAATTAATTAATTGATTAATAGTGTTTTTATCTTAATTAAATAAATTTATTATTTCTTAATCGTTAATATATTAAAGAATTGTTTACTTTTCCTCTTCATTTGTAACATTTCTTAAATTTTTTAAAATATTCATGAGCAGGTAGCAATTAAAAAAGTTAAGAATTTAAAACTGCAAATTACTTAATCATGAAACTGGTACAACTGGTATGAAACTGCTCAAAAAAAAATTAAAACTTGTGCAGCGATATCGATTTAGAAATAAAATTCAGCTTTTGGCAAAAAAAATATTGGCAATTTCAACTAATAATAACAGCTTTAGGCAACAAGTATTCTAAATTGAATTTTTTCTGTCGTTAATTTTTGTTTTTTTTTTTTGTGTTTTTGCCTTTTGCAGTTTATAAGTTTTATATTAAGAGGAATTTGTGTTGACATTTAATATGCAAAAATTTATTAGATGTTTACGAACAAAAAAAAAAATAGCGGACAAAAAATCCTGATATAAAGTAATTCTATTTTTTTCTGAATTTTACTTAAGAATAAACGACCACCATGATGTTGTTATTTCATACACGTTTTTCAATTTTCATGTCTGAAAAACAAATAGCGTATTTTGATATCATTTAAAGCATCGAGATGCCATGACAAAAAAAAAGTATTTTTGTAACAAAAAGTTTAGAATTTGAAACATAAAAATACAATTATTTTTATTATTATTGTTGCTATTATTTGATATCCAGTTTTGTTGTTATATTATTTTTGTTTTTGTGCAAAAACAAAAACATAGTCTAATAGACTTTGAATTAATACAAAGCTCGCATCAAAGTGATAAAGCGCAAGTAAAAAAACTTGCCAAACATTGAAAATTAACACTTTAATCAATGCATCTGAAATTGTTTATTGTTTTTTATTTATTGCACATGAAGTTGCTTAAGCTTTAGTTTTTGTGCGGGGGCATACAGGATCAGAGCCAGTGCTGTCAACTCAATATACTTTGCACTGCTTCTAGCGTTTTTTTTTTTAATTTTTAATGCAAAATTTTTCGAATCAGTGCTTTTGACGCCAGATAATTTAATTTCATTGTCTTCCTTATCATACTTTGCTGTGAGTGCGAGGAGACCTTTTTCGTCCTGGCTTGTGTGTTAACAATCTAAGATTCTTCACGACATGGTCGCATTCATTAAATCTATATCTGTGCAGGGCCATCTAATCTTTTTTGGTCTTCATTTTTTATATCTTTGAAATCGCAAATACCTCGCCCAACCTGCAGCAGCTTTGCTGCTTTTTTTTAATACGAATCGACTTAATTCCCTACAAGCCATTATAAGTACAATTGTAAATAATAGTTCTCAGAAGAATAATATTCTCCCTATAAACTCTTTTCCTAGTTAAAGATAATTTCTTGTTTATCTCGACGCAGGTAATAATAATTTGTATCTCAACAAAATCCGAATTCCCTAAATCTTATGGAACAGAAGTTAGCGCACAAGCTGCAAATTTTTATTAATATTTTGCCATATCATTTAGTTGCGCAACATATTCAAAGTATCAGATACACACACACACACATGTTTACATTATTACCATATTGGTTTGAACATTAAAATCACAATTTAGGTCATTTTAAAAAGCAAAAGTTTCAAACTCGATTTGCTTTTCATTTACTTTGTGTTCTTTTTCTTAAATTTGTATTTTTTCTATAATTTTTGTTATTGTAAAAGTAAATTAACTGCATTAAAAACAACATGCGGCTGGTTTAATTTCATATCTTAAATCTTTTAAGTTTAACATACTCTGAAATACTTCTAAAATCCAACAAAAGTTATAGAGAAGTAAACAGCAAAAGAACAACAAAAACTGCAATAACTTTATCTAAGTGTCTAGATATTAGACAGTTTATATAGTGTGGACATTGTCTAGTTGTTTGTCTTAAATAAAACACATTTAATTTTAAATAAAAAAGAGGTACCCTACATAAAAAAATTGTGCAATAAAGTTTCTAAGAATATTTGAAAACTTGAAGAAAATTTTATAATTTGTTAGTTGTTCATAGCAACTGCGAAGAGCAGTTAGGAAGAAGGTTGAAGAAGAGAAGTTGTTTAATTCGTCTGCGTTTATCATACATGGCTCTGCACATTTTTTAACCGACTTAAAAAACTTTTAATTAGAAGAGTGATCCCATTTAAAATACAAATTTTTTATTTTTAAAAATTAAAGGGTGATCCCATAAAGCATACATTTAATTTGGATGTCTATTGCATATACAATTTTAACAAACTAAATATCTGTATAGCTCTCAATAATAATTAGTAATAAAAAATTAAACTAAAATAATACAGGGTGTCCCCATAGTTGAGGTAATTTTTTTTTTTTTTTTTTTTTTATAAAGAGAAGTAGCACTTCAGGCATTAAAACCTATTTAGTTATTATTTCGTAACCGTGCTACATTCTTTAGGAAAGGGATAGATAAGAGATAAGACAGGTGGTGAAAGGAGAAAGATAGATAGTTATTTTACTTCGCCGGTTTTTATAGCTCTATCTTCCAAGTAATTGTAGTCAAGCATTTGATAATCATACAGAATGTGTATTGCTATTTAAAATAAAAAATTAAAGGGTGTCCCACAGGAGTTAAAATTTTTTATATATGTTACTATCTTTTGAACCGTTATAGACAGACGCAGAAATTAACAAAGTATGTATACTTCCTCATGCGCAATAGCAAAAAGTATAATTTATAAAATTAAAGGGTGTCCCGATATGTGATGCTATTTGATGTGTCTTGCCTTTTCTTTTGAACCTGAAGAAATAGGCCCTTGAAATTTAAATTTAAAGTGTGTTTAATCATGTCCACAATTACACGTATAAATAAGCAATACAGGGTGTCCTCATATCTTTTATAAATTGAATTATATGGCTCTATCTTTTTTACTGTTATGGTCAAACACACTAAACAATATACAGAATGGGTACTTGTATGTCCACCACAATAACAGGTATAACTATTCTAAATAATAAATTAAAGGGTGAGCCTATTGATTATGCAATTTGCTTTATATGTATATTTTGTGAACCGATATTGAAATTTGTATAAAGTTTGTATTACTTTACCTTCGATTGCCTTGTGGCCATGTGTCTGGTTTTGCAACAATTATATAATTTCATTATTCTATGTCTTCGAAAAAGCTTTTAAATTATCATTTAAATATGATTTATTTTTTTAAATCTATTTAAGTATCTGACATAGTTTTTCCTGACACACTTGAAAAAAACTTTTATTACCAACGTTGTGCCTTTAAAGTTCATTTAAATAAATTAGTTGTGCCATGTAGCAATTTTTTTTATTTATTAAGCAGAAGCTAACGAAAGTTAATAAAAATTTGTAGCCATTGATACACAAGTCGATTTTTAATAGTTTTGGGGCAATAAAAAAAAAATAGCAAAGAAAAAAATAAAATTAGTTCAGATGGAGAAGGTATAAGTGTCGCAGCTGTTTGCGGAAAACTAAAAATAATTTTCTGGATATTTCTTACTGCTGCTATATTTTTATCATATCGTATTTCAATAAAATTTTAAATTAACTGCAAATGATTTAAATGTGTATTTAAATATGAAGTTAAAAAAATTTCCCATTAAACGCAGTTGAAGTGTTTAAAATCTAAAGACTTAAGCAGCAAACTTAGAAATTTGACCACAAAGAAATAAATTCGATTTGTTTAGGACAACGACTTTATTAATTGTTAGACTTCGTCTAACTAAATTAATTTTAATTGATTATTAGTATGATTATTAATTTGTTATAATATTAAATTAATTCATATTTCGCATTTTTTCAACACTTTGTTATCTAAGAATTTGTTTGTATTTCTCATTTAATGTTTCGTCTTATTAAAAAGCTGTTTTAATAAAAATTTGTACTTAAGTCCAAATATGTTCTTCATTAAATGCTACAGTAGCTCTTATTTCAGTCGTTTTGTTTTACCACATACTTTTTTTAACAATTTTCTTAGGTTACAAATTCTAAAAACAGCTAAAGTTTAAAGAACTCCTTTTCTTGTTAGAGTTTTTGCTTTTGCTGTTTGTGGTTTTTATTATTGACGTTGGACTATTGTCGACCATAAATTCGTTTCAAACTACATATTTATATGGATTTTATTTCAACTTCAATTGCAATATTTTTTGTTTGTTTGGTTGTTTGTTATTTATTTCTTTATGGTGTGTTACATTTACCATTAAAATTTAAAATTTGTATTAGAGTTTTTTATTTGTTCTTGATTTCTTTTTGTTTCTTTTTGACAAACATACCAAAATTTACAAGATTTATTATATACTTTGTAAATTATATTTCTGCTTAAATAATATCCTTAAGAAAAAATTTATAAAGAAAAAATAATTGTAGTCTCAAAAAGAAAAACCAACCACCAACTGACTGACCAAAAAAAAAATTTACTGAGTTCATGCTTGAAATATTTTTATTTGATTTTTGCTTTTTATGAACATAATTTTGTTAACAGCTAGAAAAAACATTTTTTATGGTTTGAAAAGCATGTTCTTTCGCTGTTAATCATCTTAATGTCTGCTTTATGTCAATTAGTGTTTAAAGCTTCAAATGTAATTAAATATAAATTCATTCTTGGTTTCTTTTTAAGACTTAAGGAAAACTCTAAAAAACGGTATTTTTTTGGCGGTAATTTTATTTTGATGTAGCAAGAATTTTATACAATTTTTTAAGAGCCGTTAGAGTTCATTTTTATTTAATTCTTTTATTTTTTTATTTTTGAATTCTAACCAAATTTATTGCACTCTTTGTGTGTTGAAACAATTAATTTAAAACTGATTTATAGTGACTAAAGAATTATTTGAAACAACTTTCTGCTACCATGTATTGTTATGGTAACTATTAAATGATTCTTGTGAGCCAGTCACAACCATATATTTTTCTTCTTTGAAGAGAGGCGATACTAATAAGATATATTTTGATACATGCTTTAAGTTAAATAAAATTAAAATTTATTATCATGATTATATCTCATGGCGCTCATTTTAATATCTTTTATTAATATTTACAAAAGGAGTTCTTTCATTTATATTTAGTCGTTTTGAATTTTTTGCGTGTAACTTGTACTGAAACAATCACCCTTTAGAATTTAATTGCTATTTTTAAAATAACAATGCCAAGACCAAAAAATATTAAAGATTTTAACAAACTTTTTTCCTTTTTCTTAAATATCAACTAACAAAGTGATATTGATCTTAAATTAATTAAACAAAAAACTGATTAAAATTAAATTTTGATGTGCTTTTGTCACTTGTGTGAGGGTTTACGAAAAAAAAAAATAAATAAATAAATAAAATTTATTTATATAACTTAACCATCCTCAAGTATGATACCAACTAGTAACTGAATCCGAAAACAAATAAACTTTTTAACATTTTTTATTTATAAGGAACCTTTGAAATAAAAAAATCCGATTTAAAAAAAGTACTTTAACGGATCAACATGTTTTCTAGCGCTGAAAAGTTGACAGCACAACACAAAAATGAAAAATAACAAAATTAATTATAACAAATGAATGATCATAATTCGGCTTAAGTTTACGTCAATTTTTTGTAAATATTGCTGAGGAGGGATGTAGCGTTTTAGAAAATGCTGCATTACATTCTGGTTATTTGCTTATTTTTCCAGTTTCCGTTTAAATTAACACAAAATTTTTAAAATAATTTTCTTAGCTAATAAATTTAGAAATTTAAATTTAAGTGAACTTAAGCCGTATAAGGATTATTCATTCTTTATAATGTTAAGAATAATTTCAAAAATCAATAAATAAATATAATTTTTTTCAAGCATGCTTACGAAGTGGTAAGACCCCCATAAGCATTAATATCGCTTTTTTAAATAAAATGGCAATTTATCAAGGTCAAGTCAAGCAATAAAATTATTAAAATTTTTTTAATAATTCTCGTTAAGTTTAAATTTCAAACTAGCAGTGCCCAAGATTTCTTCCGCATTTCATTTTAATTTTTTTTTAATCAAATTAAGAAAAAATTGTTTTTAAATATTTAGTGTAGAGTTTTGCTTAACAATCATTTCTGATTTATAAAACTTAAAAATTAAATATAATTTTGAAATTATTTTATTTTATTTTTATTTTTTTTATTGTAGGTATGTCTGTTGTGTAATGATGTGATGATAATACTAGAATGTTATTGTGTAAGTTTTCATTAATTATTTTTTTATCTTAACATATTAAAATGTTAGCTTTTGTTTATTCTAATTTTTTATATAAAAAAGTTTGTTATAAATGAATTTAATTTTAATTATTTTTTGCCATTATAATTTTACACAAAATACTCTCATGGTAATTTTGTATATTTTTATCTCAAGCTCATTGTTAAATTTTAATTCTGTTTAGAGATGCAAAAGTGTATTGTTTTTCCTACTTTTGATCACAATTTAAACGCGAGTACATAAAGTGCTAAATTTTATTACGCCATATTTCTGGTGTTTGAAATTATCTACAAAAAATAATTTAAATTATATTAAGTATAAAAAAGCTTGTGAAATATGTTAAGAGTATTAAAATTATTTTGTTTGATATTTTTTCATAATTATGTTTGTATACAAAATTCATTTACAAGGCCATGATATGTATTTTTATAGCGAGGAAATATATAAAGCATAAAATATAAATAAAATTTGCCCCAAAGTACCTTTAATTTTAATTGCAGTATGAAATAGTTTCCTTAAAAAATCACCTGAGAAATATCCTTTCAAAAAAGTACCTTTCCTTAAACATGTATATTAAGACAAAGTAACATCAACGAAATTGATTTCTTACCATAATTTTTAAAAAACATTTTTTATAAGAAATTAGGCCTTTTGAATCACAAAATTGTTTTTTATACTGAAAGCAAAAAAAGTTAAAAAAATAAAACTAAATCCAATTAAAAGAATCCCTTTAGAGCGGGCCATTTAGGAAGGCTTTTTCATACATTTAACCAAAATTACCATTAGAATAAAGCTTTAAATAACATCTTTTATAAAAGCTTTTTTAAAAGAAGTCACTTGAAAAAAGTACTTTTGAAAAAGTACTTTTTATTTAAGTACCATGAGACCAAAGTAAACTAAAATAACTTTGTATAAATAATAACTTTAAAAGGAATATTTTTAAAATAATTTCACTAAAAGACAAATTTAATAAATTTAACAAAAAGTACCTTAAAAAAGTACTTTCTATGTTTATTAAACACTTTTTTATAAGAGTTACTTTATAATAAGCCACACAACTCAAAAAATTATTTTGTAAGTCAGTACTTGTTGAGAGAGTTTTTGTAAAAGAAACCTTTTAGAATGCAATCCATTTTTTATTACATTTAATAAAAAAGTACTTTTAAAAATAAACTTAAATAAAAAACCTTTTATCAAAGTATTTTATAAAAATTGTTAACAGTCCCTTTAAAAAGTACGTCCTCCTAAAAGTACCTTTGGAAAAAGTACCTTAATTTAATAAATGTTCAAGGAATTAGCTTTTAGAAAAACTATCGTTTAAAGAAAATTTACATAAAAACGGTACCTCTGAAAAGTATTTTTATTACATAAAACGTAAAGTACATTATGGAGAAGTACTTTTACAATACTTGCCGCTATAGACTTTTGTAAATTATAATTTGAAAGGAGTATTTTTGTTTAAAGGTTTTATGAAATTACTTTTTAGTAAGTACCTTTAAAAAAAGTACTGTTAAACTTTTAAAAAGTACCCTTTAATGTATTCAATGAAGGTTTTTAAAAACAATTTATCTAAAAACGCAATATTTATAGAGTAAAAAAGTGAGAAAAAAAACTACATTTTAAATAGTACCCTATAAAAAATAAATTCAAATTAGTTTAGTTCAAGGAGTATTTAAAAGAGTGACGCTTAATAACTTCATCCAGAAAATAAATCTGTTTAAGAATTCCATTTAAGAAAAGTGTGTCTCTATATAAAGTGTTTATTTTTAAACCAAACATTATTGCACCATATTTTTAAAATTTTAGTAACTATGCCGCTTGCCATAAAGTGATCGCTTTTAATCCGAGCTTCAACCTGTCAGTAGACCAAGTCTTATTCCTTTAATCGAACCCAAACACTTTTTGTTATTTTACTTTGGTTTTTTTAAATTATAAATCCCTTTTTAGCCCTCATGACTTCTTGTTGACCCATCATGTACACCTGTATAAAATATATGGAACCTATAGCCCGTAGAAAGAAGTAAAGTTGACAGAGATTAAAAATATTAAGGCAATCGAATATATATTAAATTAAAAGAGAATATCTCGCTAACAGCATTTAAATCCAATTCGCTTTTTAGCATTAAATAATGGAGATAAATTTTGCACCTGCTACAACAATAACAATTCCAGCAGAAAATTTTCCATGCACTTCGTTTTATTTTGTGTTTGTGTATTTTAAGATAGTATTAGACGTATTTTAAACACTTCGAAATAAAAATATTTTTTAAACAAATTTCTAACCTTGAACTCAAATATGAAATTTTTTATTTTTCGCACATTTTGTTTTTTAAAAGCTACTGAATGTTATTGTTTCTAGTGGAGCAAAAAAAAATTCTAAAAATGTTTATTTGCTTTAAAAATCTAGATTTAGCAAAAGAAAAATTTTGAGAAAAAAAAAAATAAAAATAAACAAAAAAAATCAGATTGACATTTCCTGGCAGTTGTCATTATGACCATTGCCATATTATAGCATACCATTTTGCCACGTAACTTTTCATGTCATGTCATTATATATTTTTTCATTATATGAAAAACCAACCACCTTAACTTAAAACAATTTTCAATTGATGTTTGATTTCATGACTTTTGTTAAAAAAAACAAAAAACAAACTTCAAAAAAAAATATTTGGGCAAAACAAGGTGGTTGCCACAAACAAAACCACCATCGAGACACTACCACATCCCAGGTTAAGAGTTGAAATGGCAAAAAATTCCTTAAATAGTCATGTTTATTGTCATGTTATTGAATTTTCAACATTTTTTTCTTTAAGGCTATATTTTGTGTTCAACAAGCTCTTATTTGCTCTCTGCCCAGCTGGAGTTGCAATTATCATGATGTTTTCTTGACAAAAGCAACATATAATTATTAAAAAAAAAAACTAAAATTTTGTTAAGAAATTTTTGTCTTATGACAAGTTAATCAGTTACTCTAAATCTTAATGGAAATATTTATTAAAAAAATTAAAACTTTATTGTTGTAATCAAATCTTTAATACTACGTGAACTAACTGCATTTAAAAATACGAAGAAAAAATTTAGCCAGTGTTAAACGAAAATAATATTTTTCTGAATTGCTATTTTAATTTAATGTTTATGACTTTTATGTTCGTCATGAATATACAAGTAGAGACTTGTGATATTCAGTATAGAAAACTTATAATTTTCTAGAGCAGTAATTTGTCTTCAGTACGATAAGGTTCAACTTTGACTCAAAAAGTTTTTTAATAAACCAACTTGTTGACTTCTTTGTGTCCGGAAAAATGCACCGTTAAGTGTGGTTTGTACGATGATGTCGAAGCTCACCTTACGTTCTATGAAGATCGTTACTGTACCATAACAAAGCATTTTTTGTATGTAAATATGAACAGTATTGATCCAAGTAGGATGTGTTTTCAATGGAATTAGTGTCACATGAAGAGCGCTTCCATCTTTTTATTGAAATCGGAATTTGTCGATAAGTTGATTTCGAAAAATAGACCAATGAAAAATATTACGTCGATTATTTTTCATTAGGCCAAAAAAGCTACTGGTTAATGGTGATAACCCGCCATTGTGCGTACGACAAGCAGCCTTAAATACCTAAAAATTTGTTAACTAACATTCGATTTACAGTGCAGCATTATATAGCGAACTTAAAAGTCTAAAATTTCTGTCTAAACCAAGTTTTGATAAACTGTAATATTAAATCCCATGCTTCTTTCTATGAAGGCGTAAGGCAGACTTCTGGTGGACCAATGCTTAATACATTGAGATCTCATTCTCCACTAAAAAATAATACGAAGTTATTGTAAGAAAATTTTACTAGATTTTATATGAATTTTAGGCTGTAGCGTAAGCAAGCTAAAACAGAGCTTTATAAATATCAGAAACTTTTAGAAGACAAAAATGATCTTGTGTTAACGAAGATAGTTGTTTTTTTGTTCTGTGTTCTTCTGGTAGAATATATTTAATTCATAAGCAAGTCTAGAAGACCCTTACCATTTCCCTGAGCAGTATATTATAATTTATTTTCTTCATTCTTTACCTGTTTCTGATGATAGAATGCTAGAGCGCATATCATTTCAACATTAACTCATATCCATTCAATAGTAGCTGAGTGCTAACAATACAGTTGTTGAGTAACTCTCCTTTTATCCTCAGAAATCTAGTCGGAGGAAAATGCGAATTTTACAAGTTGATGATTTCTGCTTTAAGAGAGACTTCTGGTTTAAGTGTGAAATTTAAATTAAAGTCTTGATAGTGATTATATTATTATCATCATCGATACATTAAATGAATTTAATCGTCTCCTTGAATACACAGATTTTCGTTACTTTTTTGAAGTTTTTGCGAATGATTTATATTTAAGTGTAGTTAACGGTACAAAATTAAAACTTATCTAACCGAAGAAGCCAATGAGGCATTATATATTTAGGATAGAGTAAAGATAGGAATTTATAACTGTTATGTAAACAAAAACAAGTGCCTTTTAAGTTAAATATTCAAGTTACCTGTTGAAGATCTTCAAAAATAATTTTAACCAAACAATGTGTGATTTCACACATATTACAACATTATTATTTTAAACAAAATCTCATACAAGTATATAACGAATATTATAAAACACATTAGCTTTGTAACAATGCCCTAGAAATTATCCAAAAGAAAAAACTTAAAAATTCCCTGATTCTCATAGTAAAGTGACAGTAAATAACAAAGCTACTAATGAAATGATATAAACTTAACAGTTTTAAAGTCATTGGTATTATAATCTTAATGACCACATTAATATCTATAACATAACACATACATTATAATAATTTCTAATATCATCAAAAAATTGTTAGGTATGCGGCCACATGAGAGCGTTCGTTTTCTTTATTTCTTTTGTTTAATGATGCAACCATGTTTTATTTTATTCACATAATTATGTCATAAGATATAATTTAAAAGAAAAGAAAAAAGATATACACATAACTATTTCATAAGATTTAAGATGACAAAATGCTAAAAAAATTAATAAAACCAAAAGTCAAAAAACAAATTCAAAAGACTTAAGAAAAAAACTTGACTTTTTTAATGTCAAAAGTTTAAAACTAAAATACATTTTTCTTAAGGAATGAGGGGACATTAGAAAAAAGTAACTGAGTTTAAAAAAACCAGAACAAACATTTTTTTTAGAATATCATAAAATTTGCTTGAATAATATTTAAATTTATTCAATAACATTGAAGCAAGAGTTGATGTATAGACTGTATTACTTCACGTTTTTCAAGTTCAGGATTTAAAGGTGGTTTAGTTTTTTAAAGTTCGCATGGGTGCAACATCAACGATAATAATTTTCAAAGGTAAAATTTATTAATGTGTCGCAAGGATTTAGATAATTATTTATGGGTTAGTTTTAAGTCCTCTGTTACTTTTTCAAGCAGATAATAACAAACTCTTTCTGTTGTTACTACAATTAACTGGAAATTGTTGTGATAGAAAAAACTTCTTGAATACATGGTGGGTGTAACCCAAACTTATTAACAATTTCGTAACTGTATCATACAAAAATGTATGTTTTTAGAAAGAGCAGTGCGTTAAAAAAAAACTCAACGAATTTTCGATAACGACAGTTGAGCAGATAAACAAGTAAAACAATTATCAAATGTGCTATAAGTAGGATTTGGAAAACGGGAACTTTTGGGAAACGGGAAATTTAAAATCATTAGCATTTAAAAAAAAATTTGTGATTATTTTTCAAATATTTTGGTTGTGACATTTAATAATTTTTATATATCCCATCTCGTGTGAATTCTACTACATCTATACATCTGTACATGAAATATTTTTTGGAAATTTATATGTTAATAACGATAGAAATCCCAGGAGTACCGGGAAATCCAGGACTCTTATTGAGAAACTTGAAGTTTAAATGGAGATAAATAAGATCACAAAAAAGTAAAGTACTTTTTAGAAATTAAAGCGTATATCATTTAACTTTTTCTTATTATAAAAGAAGCATTACTGGTATGTGTGGTTTCCTTTTTTCATCAAGTAAAAAAAATCAGACCAAATATTTATGTACAAAGAAGAACATTTTAGTTTATAATTTTAAAAATATTAAATTGCATTTTTGCCACGAAAATCATCAATACAACAATTCAAAATGAAGAGGTTTTGCAAACTTTATTGGTAACAACATTTTTTCATTAAGTTTTCTAAACACTTTTTGTTAAGCTCACTTTTTTCATTAAATTTACTTTTAATTAAACCTTTTAATTAACTTGCTTAAGCCTTTAATTTGTAGATGTTAAACAATTTCAAAACTTTATGTTATTATTCGTTATTACTTTTTCTAATTATAAAATGTCTCACGCGATATTTGTGTTTTTTTTTGTAGTTTTTGCCAGTTTATTTTACTAAAAGTTGATTAATTTGAAAATTCATTTTAAAATGGAAAACAAGCTTAACACAAGCTTCTACCTATAAATTGTATTTTAAATAACAAAGAGCCATTGGTTAGCAAACATTGAAGGCATCTGATTAAAACCCCTAAATTAATGTTACCAAATGCTACAAACAAAAATAATAATGTTATATGTGTTAATGTGTAAATGTACCTTTACTTATTTAAGAAGTTGTTAAAACTTTAAAAAAATAATGTAAAAAAAATATCAAGTTCAAAGCATCAAATTGTCATTTAGTCTTAAATAAAAATTTAAATGAATCCAAACTGTAGACTGTGAACTTACACACAAAGAGTTCCGTACAATGTATGGGCCATTTTTGAATTTTGAATTTAATTTTAATTTTGGTGGCTGCCGATTACGATTCAAAGAATTAGATATTCTACTTAAAGATCAAGGAATATCCTTTTAACTTTAATTAAATGTTCTATTTTGTTTTTATGGAGGTCACACTTTATGAAAAGTTTCAATTGAATATTTAACCCTTTAAGAGATTAGGTCATTGACATTTAAAAACAACTCTATGGCAACACTGTGAAAGACGACCAGTTGTAGTAGTATCTACTTTTTCAAAAGCGATGCCACGCTAACTATTTTCAGAACATTTGCTTTTTATTCAATGCAACTTACACCTTCTCCAAGTCTTAAAAAAAATTTTAGAGTTTGATTGTATTTCTGTGGCCGTATGACGGTCAACTCTTGATGGTAGAAGCTCGTTTGAATATTTTCTACTTTCTGAACTGAGCCTCCCAAATTGGACAATATATATGTTTATATAAATAATAATTTTTTAAGCTTAAAATCATTGTCGTAAAAATACTCAGCATGTGCTTAAGGAAAGATTTTGCTAAAAAAAATTTGTATATTCACAATCTCAGAATTTTTTCTTGATAATAATTTACAGAAAATAATAAAATTAAACAATAAGTTATTCAATTATTTAACCAAAATTTTATTATTTCACCATATCTACTTTTAAAAATAAAAAGTGAATGTCTAAATTGTCAAATGAATTAATTTCACTTTTTTTAATTTTCAACTCTTAAAATTATATGTTCAAAAAACTTCCAAAAGAAAATGTTATACATTTAAATTATTTATATAAGAAGAATTTCGGATGATAAATATCCCTAATAGCTTAGATTTTGAAATCATTTCTTACTAACTTTTAGTATGTTAATGTTATTGATAATTATAATTAATTATTTTTAGAGAATAACTTTAATAAAAATTTATTTAAGTCAATATTACTTTATAACTTTAATGCAAGGAAAGAGAATTTCAAAATGTTAACATCAGCTTAAAATTAATATTAATACTAAAATAAGAGAAGAATACATTTTAAAAACTTTTAATTACAATAATTTTATTGCAAAATCTAAACGATAAAAGTTTAAAATTTGTCACGTTTCCATAATTACGTATTTTAATGTGCGCTCGGCTTTAACTACGTAACTTCGACTATTTCCACGACTAGACTTGCGGAAGCAGCAACGTCATAGCCCGAAATAGTGTTAACAATTATTACGCGTCTTTTGTTAAAAAGCTTTTCATAAATTGCAACTCAGACCAAATTTACAATGCAGACTTGATTATAAATAAAATTTATATGCCGAGTAGTGTTTCCAGCTTTATCTTAGAAACAATGTCATGTAAAGAAGTTCAAATTTAACTGTTGAAGATAAATTCAAATAAAAAATAACTATTATTTTAATTGTATCTTTGTAAAACCAAATTTACTGCAAGGAACTTAAAAACAAATCTTAACTTTTCGGGAACCAAATTAACTTTTTTAAAGGTTAATTTTCGAAGGCAAAATTTTTCAAAAAACTTAAAATTTTAATAATAAAATAATAGCTTTTTAGCTATTAAAAAAATGTAAGTTATAGGAATCGAATAGCTGTAATATTAAATAGATTCTAAAAATAAATTTAAAAATAAAACTTTCTTTAGAGGCCTACTTCTTTTGAAAATTTATCTTAAGGGTACTTTTTTGAAGATTTTGTTTTAAGCATCTTTCATCAAAAGTCCTTCTAATGATTTTCCTCATTAAGTACTTTTTTAAAAGATTATTTGCAAGTGTACTTTTTGAAAAGCGGACAAGAATAAAAAAACTACAATTGCAAAAATTAAATTTTTAAATTCAAACATTTTTAATAAAAATTGACGTAAATTACAAATACAAGTTTCCTTTATTATTTTCCTTGCTACATATGAATAAATTTTTAGTTCACTTTTAGTTTATCATTACAAATCAAATTTAAATTGGTTCAACATTCCTTCCGAGTTACGCAATCTCCATTAGCATTAAGCAAATAGTCAGGTTTGCACTGACATCCTGGAAAACATTGCGTAGTACAGACATTTGGGCCATTATCACTGCACCTTGCTGGACAAGCTGTACCGCACATTTTATATTCTTGATTCTTAGGACATTCGCCTAAATGAGAAATACAAAAATGTTTAAATGAATTAAAAAAATTATATTTAAAATTTATTTAAAAAAATACTTTGAGCCTGTGAAGCCACTAAAAACACAACTGCTACAAGCACTAGAATAACTTGAATATTTTTAGTCATATTTTAATTTGATTTTTTCGTGTAAAAGTCTTGATTGTTTTAAAACAAGTAATCGATGACAACTAAATTGTTGCACTGCCGGTGCAGTAGAATTTATACTAATTTAGATATTTGCTAACTCCCAATAGAATAGTTATTAGCTTTTGTTTATGACTTTTTGTGCTTTAAATTAGTAATTAAATATTTAAAATAGCAGGGGCATCGTTAGAAAGGAGAAGTATAATTTTCTAACAAAAAATAAAGTCACTTGGTCCGTTTACTTTTTTCTACAAACATTTTAAACCACTTACGCTTCTGCTTAATTTTTAACAATGCTTGAAATTTATAAATTAAATAACTAAAAACAAATTTTTTAATTGTTAGTAAGTCATGCTCAGTAATTAACAAAATATTTCCTGTGAAACGAACTAGAAATCAAACGCTTGCAATCATTAAAATGTTAATTAACAAAAAAAAAAAAGTTATTAAAAAATATAAAAAACTTCCCCCTTTTTAAAAAGCTTAACACATTAGTGGTCACGGGCTTCTTGTTAAGCGATTTAAATAAATCTTCGCAGATATAGTAATACTTGGATCCTAATTTCAATTTTTGTACGACCTACCTGGTCCGCCACAGGAGTGAGTGCCAAATGGCACTCTTGACCACTTTTTCACTAGCTGTGTTGCATATGCGTAATAAAGAGCTGTAGAGTTATTTCATTTATTTTTTTCAGCAGATGTTATATTCATTTTATACATAATTTGGTACAAAAACAGCTAAAAGGCACAAAAAGAGGAAATTATAACTGTCGAATTCTCTCCATGTGGTATGAGACGAAGCATTTTATACATAAGCCAACATTACATTTTCAGCATTCCGCTCTGGTTTGGCTTTTACTGATGTATAAAGCACAATGCACATAATGAGCAACACTGCGAATACTTGCATTAGCAATATGAGCATATTGCCGAGTAGTGAACTCTGAACGGGACTTACCACTACAAGTTTTCAATAAATGTTAAAACAAGTTTTGCCGACATTGTAACTGTGACATAATAATTTTTAACTTGCAATGCAACAGCCACGCATTCTGAATTGCGATATCTATCAATTGGGTACTTTTTATAAAGGAACTTTTCAAAAAGTACTTTTCAGAAAAGTACTTTTAGGAAAAGTACTTTGAAGAAAAGAACTTTTACAAGATTTTCCGCTTATAGGTAGATTTTCTAAATAACTTTTTTAAAAGGTACGTATTTAAACACGAAATTTTAAGAAAGTACTTTTGAAAAAGTTACTTTTTATTAAAGTGTTTTTATAGTCTACTTTTAACAAAAACATACTGACAATTTTTTTAATCCTTTAAAAAGCACTTTTCTTTTTATTTCTGAAATAATTTTTTTTAATTACCTTATTAGAAAATTTTTAAAAAGGTACTTTTCAAAAAGTTTTTAAACTTTTAATTTTTGAAGACATATTTTTCAAGAGCGATTGAAAAATAATTATTACTATGAAATTTATTGTTGCAACCCCTTGTTGTTGACCGTAAGTACGTGTAATTTCACCAACATTGGGTGTGTGTATAGAATAAAACGACAATTACCTAACACAAGTTGAGCAACCTCAAAGGCTGCGTTGGTAGAGGTGCATGTTGCAAAACGAAGATTATTAGTTCGATTCCACTTCCGGATATGCGTACAAAGGACGAATAATAACTGTGTAAGGCAAAACCTCCTGGAAAGAAAACGAAAGAAAGAAAATTACAGAAAATAATAAAATTAAACGATGAGTTATTCCATCATTTAACCAAGATTTTATTATCTCACCATATCTACTTTCTAAATTGTCAAATGGATCAACTCTTAAATTTATATGTTCAAAAAACTTCCAAATGAAAATATCTTACGTTAAAGTCAATTATATAAAGAGAATTTCGAAGGACAATTGTCCCTAATTGGTTAGATTTTGTAATCATTGCTTACTAAGTTTTAGTATGTTAATGATATGGACAATTAAAGACTTAAATATATTTTTCTTTTATTTAAATTATTTTTAGAGAATGACTTAAATAAAAATGTCTTTAAGTCATTATTACTTTACAGCTTTAATGGAAGGGAACAGAATTTCAAAATGTTTACATCAGCTTAAAATTAATATTAATACTAAAATAAGAGAAGAATACATTTTAAAAACTGTTAATTACAATAATTTTATTGCAAAAACTAAATGATAAAAGTTTAAAATTTGTCACGTTTCCATAATCGCGTATTTTAATGTGCGCTCGGCTTTAACTTCGAAATTTCGACTATTTTCATGACTAAACTTGCGGGAGCAGCAATGGCAATGCATTTCATAAATTGCAACTAAGAAACACCACAATGCAGACTTATAAATAAAATTTATATGCTGACTAGTGTTTCCAGCTTTATCTTAGAAGAAAAACTATTTTGACAAGCTCAAATTTAACTGTTGAAGATAAACTAAAATAAAAAATAATTATTTTTTAAGTTGTATCTTTGTAAAACCAAACTAACTGCAAAGAACTAAAAACAAATCTTAACTTTTAGCGACCCCAATTAACATTTTTGTAGGATAATTTTTGAATGCAAAAGTTTTTTAATAAAATTATAAATTTAAAAATAAAATAATAGCTTTCCAATTGTTAAAAAAATTGTAAGTTATAAGATTTAAATATCTGTTACTCGTATATTAAATAGATTTTATAAAAATAAAAATTTCTTCAGAGGCCTACTTCTTTTGATAATTTATTCCAAGGGTACTTTTTTAAGGTAATTTTGTTTTAAACATCTTTCATCAAAAGTCTTACTTAATGATTTTCCTCATTAAGTACTTTTTATAAAAGATTATTTGCAAGTGTACTTTTTGAAAAGCGGACAAGTTTTACAAAATTAACATTTGAAAAAATTAAATTTTTAAATTCAAACATTTTTAATAAAAATAGACGTTAATGAGGTTTATGTTTTGTTAACAAATATCAAAATGCATAGAAAGCGAAATGATTGCCAATTAAAACTAAACTAAAATAAATAACAAAAACAAAAACAAACTTCCTTCTTTTACTTGATACATAATTTTATTAAGTAAATTTTTTTATCACATCTTTTAAGTTCACTTGTAATTTTATTTTATCATAAGAAATCGAATTTAAATTGGTTCAACATTGCGCTTTTGTTACGCAATTTCCATTAGCATTGAAGATTAAGTCCCCTTTGCATTGACATCCTGATAAACATTGCGTAGTACAGCCACCTGAGTTATCATTGCACCTTGGTGGACAAGGTGTACCGCACTTTTTAAATTCTTGATCTTTAGGACATTGGCCTAAATGAGAAATACAAAAATTTTAAAATAAATTTAAAAAATTAAATTTAAAATTTATTTTTCAAAATACTTCTAGCCTGTGCAGCCACTAAAAACACAACTTCTACAAACACTAAAATAACTTGAATATTTTTAAACATATTTTAATTTGAACTTCTCGTGTAATAGTCTTGACTGTTTTAGAACAAGTAATCGATGATAACTAATTTGCAGCAATGGCAGTCTCGTACATTTTATGCTAATTTAGATATTTGCCAACTCTTAATATAATAAATATTAGCTTTTGTTTATGACTTATTGTGCTTAAAACTAGTATTTAAATATTTATAATAGCAAGGCCATCGTTAGGGAGCAGAAGTATAATTTTTAAACAAAAAATAAGAAACACTAATAAAAGCCACTTGATCCCTTTACTTTTTTCTACAAACTATTTAAAGAACTTATGCTCTTGTTTAAATTTTAAACAAATAAGTGTACGACTTGTTTAATTAACTAAAAACAAATTTATTGATTTGTAAATGACACATGTTCAATAATTAACAAAATATTTCCGGTAGAACGACCTAGAAAATTTCCAAAAAATAAATAAATTATTTAATTAAAGTATAAAGAATTTGTGCTAAATTTAATTTTAAAAAATTATACTTAATTTTAGTATAAGAAATTTTTACTCTTTGCAAGTATAAAGTATTTATACTTTATTTAAGTATTAAAAGTGTTTTAATTAATTTTATTATAAAAAAGTATACCTAATTTAAGTACTAAAAATTTATACTTAATTATTTTATACTAAATATACTTAGATGATAATAAGAACTTATAACTTTATATTTAACTAAAGTATAAAATTGTATATTTTATTTAAGTACCAAAGAATTATAATTATTTAAGTTCGGCTTTTTTCTTGACAAAAATTAATAATTCTTCTCTGTGTAGTTCCGGCCAAGAAATATAAATTCCCTCTCCTTCCTGCTTGCATGATACGTTTTTTTTTATTGTTCATATTTAATGCAAATTTTTTTGCATTATAATACGAGGCGACTGCCACCATTCGTAGAGAAGTATAACAAAAATAAAATTGATAATATTCTTGTACTGAATTGCCACTGTTACCAAAGAAGTCTCATAATATCCTTTTTTTACTGTTGCCAGCTTTTGAATTGATTTTACAGTAAACGCAAAATTTTTTTTAAGTGCTTAACCCATTAGGAGTCGGTGATATTAATATATAAAATTTTATATAGTACTTATTTTTTTTTTTTTATTCTATTCTATGTCTCTCTTTTTTTTTACTGGAGTTACTTCACTAAACTAGATTTACATACAAGGTGAAGGGTATATATTATTCGGCATAGCCAAATATAGACTCTTTCTTGTTTATGTTAAGTTTTACATTGAGTTCTTAACTATAAGAACCTTCATTTGTTTACATTTATTTCAACTACAAAATATTTTATCAGACATATGTTTTATTATCTAATTATTACGAACTGTACTTTTTGTGCCTGGAAAAGAACAGATGCTGTTTATTATTTTTTTGTTATTTGTTTGTCATTCCAAAAACTTAGAAAAACGTTATATTAAAAATTTATTGTTATTTTTTATTATATAACTTTAAAATATTTTTTTTTTTTTTTTGCAATTAGAAATGTTTACTAAACTTTAAGCTTGAAAATAAATATAAAAAAAATTATAAAAACTAAAATATATAATTATTGCAATTAAACTGATTTCATAATTGAAAGACCGGCAGAAGTCCATAAAATCCGAAATAACCTCAAAGGGCACTGATTTTTTAGCACAAGTTTTAAGGAAGAAGAAAAAAAATCGAGGTTGAAGTGTCCGTATGAATTCCTACTTTAAACAAATTTCAAAATTCTGCGTCTCGCTGTAAAAATCAGGTCTTTAGTTTTGAAATAAGTAAAAATTAATGTGTTCGTGGTTGCATTCTATTTTTTTTAAGAAAAGTTAGAAAACTTTATATTGCAGCATGTTGCAAAATGTTTCCAGCAACATATTTATAACCACCAGGATTTGTTACCAACAACAGAGAATTTGCATCAAAATTACCATTTTCTTTTAAATGACAGTATTTGTAGCGGCTTGTCAAATTTATCAAGTAGAGTAAGAAAAGCTTGCTAAACAATTTTTAGAAATTTAAAAACAATACCAACACCTACTTTAAAAAAAATTCAAAATCGTGCTAAAAATAATGTTGTTATTGATTAACCCTGTTCAATGGCGAAAACATGTATCAGGGGATAGCCATGGCGAAATTATTTATTTTTCACCATCGCTGGAAATGTTGAACTCGATGAAAAAAAATCTGCGTCAAATTTTTTCATATAAGTTTTACATTTCTAACAAAATAAGTGGATTTGAAATTGCTACACTTAGTATATGATTTTGCCCTGCTCTGTCCCTTATGAAGTCAGTAAAAAAATTAAAAATAATTTTTAAAGAATATTTTCTTAACTGTTTTCGAGAACTCAATTAAATTTTTTTTTTGTTAGCTCTACACATTTATTTATTTCGTTTTTTGAAGGACAAAACGTGCCACAGGTAGGACATTTCTTAAAACCATATTCGGAAAATAAGCAAAACAAACATTAAGAGAATTTTAATGAATATCATTTCATGATTTCTCTTATTTGTATTTTTATTTTCTTTTGACTAAGTGATCGATTTCCTTGGAACTACTTCCTGTTATATAACTTAATTTTTTGCGAAGAAATAAACTTTTATTGCTTTAAATTATTTCTATCGGCACTTAAACACTTATTTTTATAAACTAGTTATTATTGTCTGATTACACTGCTCTGCAAAAAATTACGTTTTGGCTCTCCTTTAAATAAAACTATGTGGACTATATGGTCCTTGATGTGCTGAACTAAAATCCGTTTTCGGTTTTTCTCCATCACGTTTCTTGACTTGACTTTTCCTTGTCCGACGTAATTTTAAATAAACCCAACAATTTTTTAAAAGCACTTTTAATATGATTAAACGAAACTTCAAATCACACCTTTTAAAAACGTTACTTTAAAAATTTAGATTCGATGTTTAAGGAAAATGTTTTGAAATTTTTATGTATGCAAAAGCGTCAATCATGCGTGATTGAAAGTTTTACTCGTAGAACTAAAGGATAAACAATTTTAAGGACTTTAAGGAGGAATCATCCCAACCGTTTTTTAATGTTGGAAACAAAATCGGGTAACATTTTCTAGACTGCAAAATGAGGAAATAAGAATTATTTTACAAAAATCATATAATAATTTTTTTTAATTATTTGCTTATTTCCCAGGAATGTTAAACAAAGAGAAAATTTCACACATCGAATATGTTGAAATTTTTCTTTAAGATTTTAAGCTTTAAAAATTGATTTACATAAAATATAAAAATCCTTACAAAAGAAAACGATTTCGCAACAGAGTGAGAGAAGATTATCGAATACGAAATAAATATTGTAACACACAGTTTGTTTAAATTTTAATGATTCTATATATGTATATGGTTCAAGCTATTTGTAACCAAATTGTAGATTATAAACACGAGTATAAGGATTTTTAAAATACAATTATTACTTATTGCCTTATACTTCAATGTTAAAATTTCTAGAATAGAAATCATAATTGTTATAAAAATATAAGCTTTATAGTATAATGTGGATACTGACTTTTTATGTATGGCTACTGGGAGCGAAACTTCTCGATCTTATCAATTCGGATGATTATGTTAAAAGTATAAAATATTTTTTAGTAAAAAATATGGCCGGCTGTTTAAACCGCGTGGAATAATAAAAGAAAAATTGCATTTGACAGTTTAATCGATAATAATAAATAGCGATAAAAAATTATGCACTTGCAGCGATTTCTTAGTGGCGGTAACAAGTCCATATACATCAAATTGCTTCATCTAGGGAGACACTAGTTGATTTAAAATTTTATACTGGTTATTTTAACGAACATAAAAGTCCACATTCTGTGTAATTTTTAAGTGTTTAACTGTGACGAATTCAAAAACAGGGTCATAAAAAACAAATTACGTTACCCTTTAATATAAAGGTTCATTTTTTTTTTATTGTTTTACTTAGTAAAATTTTATATGAGTAAACGCTACGATTCAATAGGCATGCAAAATCACATTTGTTGCATTTGGGGTACTCTAAATTTAAAATTATGAACTTTTAACCACTAAATAATGAAACATAATTTTTGTACTTTTCAAATACTTAAGAAACATAAGACCCTACTCAATACAAAAGGTAAGATATCATATTTATTATATTATAAATCGTCATTTGTCGCGGTAGATGTCACGAAAAATTAAATAAATATTTATAAAATAGTATTTACGCTTTTTTTGGTCAAGTTAAGTTTGTCATTTATTTTGTACAAGTGAAGCTAGAAACAAAGTATCAAAAAACTTCAAAATATTCCTTTCATTAAAAGCTCGGCTTAATGAAAAACTTGCCTTTCGTGTTTATCTGCGATATCCGTCAAATTGACAAGTCAACAACTCAAGTTCACTCCAAATATTTCTATTATATCAGCGATATATGTAAGATCGTATGCCTACAAACAAAAATGTATTTTAAGAAAATAAGTACTTTAGTCCTTAGGTGAAGGGTATAAAAGTTGCGACAAAGCCGAATACAGTTAATTGATGGTTTTTCACAAAACAAAAGTTTATCAAATTTTGTTTTAATTAGCGTTTGTTGTTAATGAATTTTTTTTTTTTTTGTTTTTGATGTTTGGCAAAAAAGTCCTATGGCTGGCTGTCTTCTACCGGATGTCCCAATTAGAACGCAATTTTTAAATTTTAAATATAACACAGATATTTAAAAAAAATCGTGAAATTTTATTATATCGTAAAGTAGACACAATGAGGTTATGTATGAAACAAGATGTCGTGCAGATGGCCGCTGCAGCTTTGCTGGCACACACACGATCTTTTAATGAAATTTTCAATTACCTTTTAGCATAAATACTGCGGTTTTTCATTAATGCAGCGTTCAATTTCCTCTTTTAAGGCTTAAGTCGTCGTCGTCGGCATATTCGCGTAAACCATCGACTTCAAAAAACCCCAAAGAAAAAAATCTGAAGGTGTTAAGTCGCACGATCTAGGCGGCCAATTCTGGTCTCCAAAACGCGAAATAACAGGACCGGGAAATGACTGATGCAGCAATTGAATTGTTTCTCTAGCTATATGACATATGGCGCCGTCTTGTTGAAACTACATGCCCTCCACATTCATTTCTTCAATTCTAGGCAAGAAAAAACTGGTTATCAATTCACGATACCGAACACCATTGACTATTTGCGCTTGACCTGCCTCATTTTCATAAAAAAGTCCAATGATTCCTCCAGCCCAAAAACCACAACAAACAGTGACACGTTGAGGATGCATTTGCTTCTCGTGAATCACTCGAGGATTTACCTCACCCTAAATGCGACAATTCTGCCTATTGACGAAGCCATCAAGATGGAAATGGGCCTCGTCACTGAAGATGATTTTATCAAAGTTCGCTGCATAGTGGATTTGGAGACACCAATTTGCTGAGCTTGGTATCGAATTGAGGTGGATGGAGTTTAAGCGACATCATTACGTACAGCTGCGACATTTTCGGTCGATCGACCTGGTCGAAGGCGCGTTGTTACCTTTACATCACTAAAAGACCCAGTTTCGGCAAATTTATCCATTAATCTCTTTACAGTTGACTCTTTTGGAGCATTATTGTGATCCCAAATTGATAGCAATTTGCGAACTGTAGCCGCAAAACTTTCACAATTTTGGTAAAACAATTTCACAATGAGAATGTGTTGTTCATTCGTGTAGCGCTCCATTTTTACTAACCTCATACCTTCTACTAGCAAACAATAAACAATTATTTAAATGTCAAACAATGACAGTTTGAATCGCGCCAAATTTAAAAATTGCGTTCTAGTTTGGACACCCGATATATATTAGTATGTTAATGGATTCACTTCTTGATGGCTTTTTTTAAAATTCGTTTAATCTCTATTCCTCTTCTTTGAAAATCGGTTTGGAAGTAACTATGTAAGTTTTGCGGGCATAAGCATAAAAAATTGGTAAGAAATGAAGATAATAATTTTTGAAAAATAATCTCTTTAGCTTAATAGAGAAATCAGCAATATTACATTTCGTTAGCTTAACACAACTATTTTTTGCATTTAGAAAATAACCGGGTTTACACTGGCAGCCGATAAAACATTGTTTAGTGCAAACTTCTGGTGGTGGACGTTTGCATCTTGGCGGACAAGATGTACCACAGGTTTTATAATCTTCATTTTTATAACATTTATTTGAGCCAAAAACATCCTGTGAACAGAAAATCAGCAAAATAAAAATTTTGAAAATTTAGTCATTTTTTTCTTGATGCAACGTTTCATTCAACTGTTTGATTTGGAACTAATTTTTTTATGTGGAAAGAATTTCTATTTGTTCAATTTTTAGTCATAAAACTAAATGGCATTTTTTATAATTTTCTTATCTTGTTCTAAACACGAATTTGTTGTAAATCTTAAAGTCGTGCATATAAGAAAAATTACATAATTTTGTAAAATGTACTTTTAATCAGAGGCGCATAGTAAGTAATTGGGTCAAAGATCATAAATGTTTTCCCCCTAAAATTAAAAAAAAAATTATAGCAAATTTATACGATGAAATATTCATTTGTTGGCAAGAGATGTGGTAAAGTAAACGGATTAAGTAAAATGTCATGGCTTAAGTTTTGTGGTTATATTTTCACTGTTAATTTGTGTTCGTTCGTTATGTACGTTTTGTTATTTGTGTGTTATGTGGAATAACACCAACAACTACAATAACGAATATCTAATTGAAGAGAATAACAGGATTAAAATTTTATCTCTAAAAATGTCATGATAAAATGTAGTGTTATAAATCTGGACCTTTTTATATGCCTCTACTCAAACTCCAACAGATAATGAAAAACGTGAGCCAGTATAATTTTTCTAGAAAATATTGCAATGAAAATTTTATCTCTTAATAAAGTTTTATGGCAAAAAACTTAATAAATAAATTAACAATTGTTATTTGGAATCTTGAAAAATACTGTTTTCAAAACAAACAAAAATTTCATAGAGTAATTTTGTAAGCTGGATTTATGTTAAAAAGTAAAAAAAGAAGCTCTTCTTTCTTAAAAACATTAATTCGGGATGAATTTTAGTTGAAAGCTTATCTCACTCTAATATCACGATCCCAAGTACAATGAATTTAAAAATAAAATAAGAACGAATTTATTTAAAAAACTTTAAAAATGTATTGGTCTAGGATGGAGCAATATCTCCAAGATCTCAGCGAGTTCTTCTGTACGGTTTAACATTGAAAATTATTTTAAAAAATTAAAATGTAACCCACAAATTATTTTTTTTAATTTCATAGATGGTCCCTTGCCGTCGCCCTTTTGCATTTAATTGAAAACTAAATTGCATTCCGTGTTAATTCAATGTTTCGAATCAACAAATTTGCAGTAGGCAAACATGGAAGCTATTCCATACCTTCATCAAGGTTTTTATTTTACAGCCTTTTTATTTACATTGTCAAAATTATGTACAGATATTTTTTAATTTTATTATAAAATTTAATAATCTAATAATTTCATTAAGCTCCAATAATTAACAATCTTTTGTGGCGACACACTGGCCATTGGAATTAAGCATGTAACCATCCTTACACTGACAACCTTGAAAGCATTGATAAGTACAAGCTACTGGAGCAGGTTCGCCACACTTTGGAGGACAGGCAGTACCACAAGATTGCCATACTTGATTAGGAGGGCAGTCTCGATCTGGAAACAAAAAAATAAATGAGTATTTTGAAATTCACAAAAGAGGCAATGAATATATTTTAAACATTTATTGCTTCTATGGGATAAAATTCCTTAATATTTTTCTTTGCACTGTTTATAAAATTTTCTTTCTTTTTTTAAATATTTAAGGCAGTTTTAAAAAGACTTCACAAAAAAAGATTGTTTTTAAGTGTTCTGTGTTTTTTTATATTTGTGCCCATAAAATACAGTCAACGATTTTTATTTTTTATGTTTCTTATATTTATAAAAACGTAACGGACGCCTATTTACAACTTTAACAAAGCTCGCAACAAGGAAAGGTAATAAAAAGCCAGTTAGAGTGCTATATTCGGCCAAATCTTATTTACCCTTCACTATGTATGTAAATCTAGTTAGTGAAGCAACTTAAATTAAAAAAAAACTATATTGAGGTGACAGAGAATTAAAAAACTGGAAAAAAAATGTTTGCATAATTATGTCACTGGCACTTCATGGGTTAAGCATTTTTAAGAAAAATTTGTATTTCCTGAAAGATCTCTTTTAAAGCTTTTAACTATACAAATATTGACAATCGATTTTTTATGAAAATTTTAAAGGCCCATTACTTTATAAATATGGGCGCGCACCAATTTTTTCACTTGATGTTTTTTTATTTTTTCATTTTTATCGCTGTATATTTTTGTTTTTTATTATAATTAAATGGAGTTACTTCATTGTTCCAAGTGCTATGGAAAAATTAGAGGCAGGCGTGGTATCTTGCTTGCTGTCTCGAAGGACATACACCAATCTTGCTGATTTGCAATAGAAAAAGTTTCGAAACTAGATCTGTTGATAAAGTGCCTTGGCAAGGACGAACAGACGGACATCGCTCAATCGACTTCGCTATGCATAGGAACTCAGAATATATATGTTTTATGGGGTCGGAATAATATTGAAACCCTCTACCTCACAATAACAGAATGTAATAGTTCCTCTTTAGTTTTTTTCTTCTTAAGTTTTATTTCATATCAGAGAGTTACTCTGCCCGTCTGCCTGTTTAAAAATTGTTTTTATTTTTATTTATTTATTTATTTATTTTTTTAGAAATTCTGGTTCACTTCACTTTACTTCTTACCCTGAGCTCCGATTGACACAGCAAATATAAAAACAAATGCAAATATTACAATAATTTGTTGAAACAATTTCGCCATTTTTTAGTTCAAATTTAATTTATAAAGAAATACAAGTGATTGAATTAATGTATTATTAGCAACTAATTTGTGTGCAACAATGCTGAGACTTAAATATTTATAATTTATACATTAATTTTAATTATTTTATAATTTTTCATTTAATTTTCTTTTAGTTTTTTTTTTTTTTTTTTTTTTTGATGCTGCTTGACGCTTTTGAACTTTAGATTAATTCGTTGAAATATCAAGTTTCAACTATAAAAATAAAAAAGAAAATAAATAAATTGATAAGGCGATGATTTCATAGGCAAATACAATGTGAAAAAGATTATTTTCCACATGTTTTAATTAGATATAAAGTATTAGCTGAATTACCTGTCTGTTTGCTAAAAGAAAACAAGTTTAAAAACTAGAAATTCTACAAAATTTCTTAATAAACTTTAATACATAAAACAAAAAAAAAAACAAAAAAACTTGCTATCAAGTGTGTGTTTTATGAGTGAACAGTGGGAAATGTGCAACGCCAGTTATTTTGTGTTTGAAATATGCACCCTACACTCAGCAGTGGTCGCATTTCGTGAACTAAAAAAAATAATTTTTGTGTTTGAAGGTTTATAAAAACTCTGATTATTTTCAAAATTTACAAATTACCTTTTATAACGTGGATATTTCTTTTAGTCCTGGTAAAAATCTAGTAAAAAATTTAGGCAAAAAGGTTCTGTTTCATAAGATATAAATGTTGAAATAATTTTATTATTTCAAATTTATATTTCAGACTTCTGTATAAACCTTCTCAATCACAATATGCACGAAGTTAATAGAGAAAAAAGAGATTACGATTTTTAATTTTGCATGAAATTTTCTTTGTTAAACTGTTCGCTATAATTTTTATTTATTTTGTTTTTTTTTTTTTTGCGTTTTTATACAACAGATAAGATGCTGTGTTCTGCTCACTAATGTGGTTATTGTTTCTTAATAGTCTTGACCCAGTCCCAGAGTTTCAGAATAAACTTAATAAATTTAATATTATATTGCGTAATGAAAAACGGGTTCTAAAAACATATATTTTCTTAAATAATTCTCAAGCCTGTTAAAAATTATATAATCTTAAGAAAAAATTTTACATTGCAAAAAGTACTTTTTATAAATTTAATTTTTCAACAACTGAAATTTTTGAAAAGGTAATTTTTACAACAAAATTTTTATAGAACTCATTTATTTCACAAAACTCCTTTAAAAAAGAGACAAAATCTAAATTATTATGCAACATTTTTGAGCTTTTTGTGTGAGTTAATAAAAAACAAATTTTAACTTCATAAACATAACTTATCTTTGAACCATATTCGAGAGCACTTTTATGCAGGTGTGATGTCAATAATCAAAATATGAATTTTGAATTGTTGCGTCAAGTCCAAAAACCTTATTTTTTAATTTTTCTTCTAAAATTATTATAAGCTATTTTTGGATTCTTCCTGCAGTTCTCTAAATTTATCAAGTTTTATTTTATAAAAAAAAAAAAAAGAAAAAAAAAAACAAGTTTATTATAACAAAAATTAAAAAAAATGTTTTAAAAAGGATATTTTACAAAAGTACTTTTTAAGTACCATTTAATTATTATCTTTGAACAATATATTTAATTAAAGGAATGCCTTTTTTACAAATATTTAATATGTAAAGGTGCTTCTTTTAAATGAACATTAAATAATTAGTAAGAAAACTACTTTGAAAAAATTTTAATAAGAAAAAAAATAATTTTTTTTAAATATAAAAAATGTTGATAAAAAAGTTTAAAAAGTACTTTTTCTTATTCGTTTGTTTTATATATACTTTTCTTAAAACGTTTTTTTCAATAAAAAGTGTTAAAAAAATTACTTTCATGAAAGTACTTTTTTTAAAAAGTACCTTTTCTAAAATGTACCTTTCTCAAAAAGGTACCTTTAACTAAAAAGTTTCCTTTTAAAGGCATATATAATATTTTAATATAATAGTAAAAACTGTTCCATTTTTCTACTTTTTAAGTTGTCTCTCCCTTGATTGACAACATGAGAAGGTAAATTATTGACACGCTTGTAAGTCATTGTTTCGTTACAGATACAGATCAATTTTTGATATGGATCACGTTTTTTGTGTTCTGTTGCTTTTTAATAGACCAATTATATTTTAGCTTAGAGCTTGATTTTAACGCAATTTGTTTTTCTTTAGTGTTAATTTTGGTCATTGGCTCTGCCTTAAATATACCTGACAAAATTAAATACAAAATAGACCTTTTTTTGCTAGCATAAATGAAGAATAGCACATAATAGTTTTATGCCGCGAGGCCCTTATTTTATGATAACTTCAAACTTTTGTATTCTTCCCCAATGTTCTTCACCTTTAACTTCATCTTCAACATCAAAATTACCTCCTAAAAGCCAGTACAAAAGAATAAGCCATCCAAAAACTTTCATCAAAATATGCCAACTTTCTCCATTTCTTTTTTACATTAAAACGATACATATTTTATTTTTTGTTGCAAAATCTTTCGCTTTCAATGCAACAGAAAAAATATGCTCATTTACTTGCAAGCGTATTTCACAAGTGTAGCGAACTGTTGTCAAATAGTAAAAATTATTTTGTTCCACCAATAATTAAGATTTCACATAAAATTTTTATAGGTGCCTACAGTTTAATTTAATTAACTTTTGCTTTTATTATATTTAACTATTGAAACAGGCACACATTTTAAGCAAAATTTCATAACTAGCGAAATAAAAAAAGTTATAAAAAAATCATAAAAGCATTTTATTAGCATAAAGAGGAAACCAACATATTGTGCAATTCGTTTAATGAAAACAAACTTTCGATTTCATTAATAAAATTTAATAAAAAAAATACGCATTAATTAAAGTGTTTATAATTAAGATGCTATATAAGCGATAAATCGCTTAAAGATTGAGGTAACAAATGAAATTTAAACTTTAAAAAGTTTTAGGTATTTCGACAAAGTATCAAAATTACGATTGGAAAGGGAAAATAATTGTTATAAAGCCGTGGTATGTATAGTTCACAGGACATTTTGGTTTCGAAGCTTCGACTGAATCCTAGAAATTAATATACAAGATTTACACCATATTTTTAAGAGTGTTGCTTCTAGGTTTTAATTACGGTACTTTATTCCTTATTTCATGCAGAATTTTATAAAAAATTATTGCCAAAAAAAAATAAAATTATGTAACTGCAGTTTTACTTACAAAGTGTTTCTGGCTTCATGTTTATAAACAGCAAAATGTTTCAGGAAGCAATTCACACAAACTTTTAAATAATATGAACGGTATTGATTTTGTGCAAAATTATAACCAGCAATTTGCAATATTGCATACTTAAAAGCAATAAAAAAACAATTTATTTCTTAATCGTAGTTTTGACACCACTAACTAAGAGTGAAATTTATTTAAGCGAAATAAATCAAGTTGCTACACATTTTTTTTATTTAAATAGGGTACTTTGCTTTATTAATTATAAATGTGTTACTCTTTAGTGTTCATAAAAGTTGGTTATATTAGTTTACCAACAAATTAAAACAAGATTGCAACTTTGTTGCTTTAATTTTAAATCCAAATTTTCCAATTAATAAACTCAAAAAAAAAAAGAAAAAACAAAATTTGCTGAATAATTCTTAATACATTCATGTTTTGTATAAATTTAAGTAGAAACTACTTAATTAAACTTTTGGCTTAAATTAAGTAGCCTGCAACAACTTTATCTCTAACTCATTTAGTAATTCTTTTAGAAAAACAAGTACAGCAAAAAATCTTAGATTTTAATCAATTTGTTAGACTTAAATTGGCGATCAAAATACATAATACTAATGTAAAAAAAACTGCCATATTTAATTATTGTATTGTTATAAATAAATTATAATAATATTAAATGTATTTGTTGTTTAGGTGCCACCTAACAAGACCAGCAACATAAGTGTTGGAAATATTAATTGTAATTATTGTGAGAAATTTTTTAATGTTATAAAATTCTTAGGTTAATAATTTTATACGAAGGTCAGTTTAAATAATAAAAAAATAATTATAAAAACACATGCTTAAGAAAGTTAGGGAAGGTTCTCAGCTTGGAAATAATACGTTGCGAATGAACAGCTTATTAGTTTTAAATGAATAAAGTGTGTTTTAAAATTTTATAACCAAATTAAATTAGTTCGTTACGAAAAAGATCCTCCATTTACATTCTAAAGCCTGCCTATGTCAGTTCGGTATAAAAAAGCAAGAGAATTTCAGAAAATTTAATGATTTACAACCTTCTAACATTAATTAATTTTCTTTGTTAAACAATGTTTATAAAAATAATTTAAATTTTGTGGATAACGATTTTTAAATAATAATCATCAAAACGGTATTTGGCGTACACAAAACACATTAATTTAGAATTGTAACTCCACCTTGAGTTGGCCACTTGTAAACATTGTTGCTGTAGACGAAGCTATGATCGGAAAGACGATAATATTAAAAATTCACGACCACATCTTTGTCAAAAACTCATCGACAGTGTCTTCAAAAGTGACACGATGTCTTTCTCATCAGAGGCGTATGTACCATTTGGGTTTTTTTTTCTTTCGAATCGGAAATAAAAATAAAATGCATTATCATGACTTTGTTAAACACAACTGTTATTATTTTCAAATTAAATACAGCATTTCGCTAAAGCGCTCATTATTAGTTTTACAAAAGGTTCAAATGTGTAAAATTCTGAATTATTTTTCTTTTGTTTGTTTGCTTAACATATTATTATTATAAAATGATTTATTAATTAATTATTTAATGTATTTTTTAAACTTGAGGTCTTATATTTTTTATATTAATTAATTTTTATAAATTTGTGTCTATTTGCAGGTAATTTCCTCAATAAAATGAACCTGGGCTTTTATAATCTTTTCAAACCTTGAAAGCACCTTAACTAATTTGAAAGTGTCTCCGATGCCATACAAATATATAACGGACAACCACAAGGTTGAATTGCCGAACATCAAAAGCGCTTTAAATTTTTTACATCAAAGATAAACAAATAAAAACAACATTAAACAACAAATTCTAATTAAAATAATATTTGACAAATGTTTGTTTTTTGCAAACACATCAATCAAATCAGTTAAAACTAAAAACAAATATAATTATAAAAATGCACGGTAGCAATTTATAATAAATATAAAATGCAAATCGAAACTTAATATGAATGAATCAATTTGATACATGTTTACCGCTTTAGACACATTCATGCATACATACATGTTGGCATAGATACATTTGGTATACAAAAATTAATACGGAATGAAGTTTAAGAGTAGAAAAAATAATAATAATATTTTGGCACACACTTAAACATCAAACTGGTTAATCTTTTGCTTGATTTAATTAAAGGGAATGTTTAATTAATTAAATGTAAATGACAGTTGACAGGTAACTTATTAACACTCTACGGGAGGTTTTCAAAATAAAAATAAAATTTTATTAAGAGCCATATATTGTTAAATAACTTATTGATCTATGACAATTTAAAAAAATAATAAATAGATAATTTTAGTAATTTAAACTAAAAATAAGGTATGTGTTTAGAAAAAACCAACAATGAAATTAAATTTTTAGAATGAAAGTGATTTTTTCAGAAATTATATAACTTCTTTTCGTAATTTCAAAAGGTTTTTAGAATACAGAAATTCTTTTTAAATTTTTTTTATTTGAATTATAATAAAATTTCATAAACTTTAAAACTCTGTAAAATAATTAATGCTGTCAAACTTCATAAAAAATTTTTTGATTAAATATCAATTGGAAATGTTGCAATAGTAGTGCTCTGTTTAAATTGTTAGTAAAATATTAAATGTATCTGGCAGCATTAAGCAACATTTATTTCAAAGCGTAGAAAATTATAAATATTTTTATAGCTGTTTTGTTGCTGTTGTATTTTTAATTGTAAAATGTTGCAGCAAGTGGTGTGCAGATGTCCACTTTGTTTGAAGCTTTTAATTAAACTTTGTTACTTCAAATATTTATTTATTTGTCAATATTTTTAGTTTTACATTTTTTTAAGTATGAGAAATAAAAATCGGACACTTTTAAACCATCATAATTAAAAAGTATGTAACAATGTTGATCAACATATTTCACACATTTAAACAGAGTACTAGGCATAAATAATATAACTTTAATACTTTAAGGAATAAAAATTTTGTCTTACGAAATTAAAGCCGAAGTTTTCCAACACAAGACCTTAGAATAGTCGTAGTATATGTCGTAAATATCAATAAGCAATGTATACACACACCAATAATTTTTATTTACATTTCCATATTTACAGCAACATTTATTTCACTTAAAATCGTAGTTGACGAAATGAACAATTTAAATAAATGAACAAAAGTGTTGTCACAGATATTCATATTTCTTAGAGAAACACGCCTTTCTAAAGAAATGAATAAAGAAGTAACATTCCAACGCTTGTTATGAGATACAGAGCTTAAAAGTTGCGAAACTCACAAGTCTTTTATTTTCTCAGTGATCGCGATGACATTTGACTGAGTTAAAAGGAAAGTTTTTTTTTCTCTTAAACGCTAAAGAGAGTGACTATAATTTGTCCGTTTTCGGCTGGACTCTATTTAGTTGAATAATTAAACAGATTTGCCAATTTTTTTTTTCTGTTCATTTTGTGAAGTTACCATATGTTTCTGTCAACATGTTTGACAACATTAAAATGTTTCTAGCAACATATTTTTCAACCAACATAATAAGCTGAGGTGCAATTTTTCGCGTTAAATTTTTACCAACAACAATGACAAAATTGCGTACTTTAGGTTAATCTAAACAACAGCTTTCTTCTAAATCCAAAATAAAATTTGTCAAATTTTTCAAGCGAAATAATTAATGTTGCTAAAGAAATTTTAGAAAATTTAATAGAATAGAATTTGAATAGGAATTTTAATTAATTTTTTTAACAGAAACACATAACTAAATGTCAGCATTTTTAATGGTTTGCAAAAATCCGTATTAATTCTTAAATAATTAAACCAGCAACATGTTGACAGCTATTAATAACTGACGATAATTTTCCGTGAATTTTTATACAAAGTTTGTATGATTTTCACATCGTTTAGAGCAAACATTCACTTCTTCATAATTAAGCGTTACAGTAAAATAATAATTACAGCAATAATGATAGATTTATGAAATCACCTTTTAATTAAATATGGATACAAAACAAATGGTCAGTATTTCATTTGGGCTAGTTACTATTGAAACAAAAAAAATAAAATAATAAATAATAATGTGCAATCAGTTGTTTTAATAATAAAACTTATTTCTGGTCTCAAGAATAATTTCATTTCAATACGAGAAAAAATGTATTGACTGTATTTCCATGACAAATTGTAAATTATGCATATTTAGTTTTAACCTAACAATTCCTTAAGTCTTTAGTTTTGCTTTAAATTTGGCATTCAAAAGGTGTGTTCTAAATCTTTATGGGCAAATCATATTTTCACATAAATTATAATCATTTGAAATCAAACATAATATTTTTTTCTGTTTTATTTACTAATAAATAGTTGCAGTTTGTTGTTAAGCCAATGTCAGCACACAGTAGAAACTCCAATAGAATAATTGTTTTTTAAAAAGAAGCTTAAGGCAACATTTTTAATCCGATTTGAAATAATTAAAATTGCTTAGGTTTGTTTTAAAAATACCGCCACACAGTGGTGCTTTTTAGTTTTATGAAAATTTTTACACACAACATTTCTATTAAATACCAAACTTAAAAATCACGACGGTAATGTTGTCAATATCATGATTTAGAAGAAAATTGTTTTTTATTGCCTTTAAGTGTGCAACATTGTTTGCTGGGTTTTAAAGTTTCAAATATTTCTGGTAGGAAAAAATGTTGCCATGAACATTTTTTACATGTTGCCATGAACATTTTCAGTTTTTTCGCAAAATACTTCAAAGCCACCAGTTTTTATAAATTGTAGAAAGGATAATTTAAATGTATTGCATCAGGTGGGCAAAAATTTGCATTTAAACCTTGCCAAATATAATTTGAACTCTTACGCAACATAAAGTTTTAAGTCAAGTTTTTGCAGCCTTGTTGTGTTACGGCCCTCTGCATTTAATATTTGTTTGTTTGGGAACTAACAATAACTTGTTACAGCGCATCTTTATCACTTAAAGCATGTAATTTTAAATAATCAAAAATATTCTTCATCTTGCCGAATAGTAGCACGCTAATAGCCTTTGCAACATTACTTTTTTTAACATTAGACTAAACAAGCAACGTAGTGAATATAAAGCTGAGAAAAAATAAATTCCAGCAAATTAAGAGCATAAAATAATTCGTTAAATGGAATTTAAATTTAGAAAACATGTAACGCTTAAAATGCCGTCGACCTAACTAATTTATGTTGTAACGGTTTTTCAAACTTACACGCTTAAATCAATAAAAAAATTTTAATATCTTTTGTTTCGCACATTCCACACGGTACCATCTAATTTGCTTAGCAACATTCACAGAAACTTTGTCGAAGAAAATTTTTTACAAACAGCATGATGTTGCGTTTAAGATTACGAAAAGCAAATATTGATGGGAAATTTATTTCTGAAATTAAAATCACATAAAGCTGTTATTAACAACAATAATAAAAATATTTTTTATATTTGTTTTTATATTTTAGTTTAATTCTCAGGCCGATTATAAAACCAACAAAAAATTTAAAGGTGTAATTTAATATTAAACACTTTTTTATTAAATTAAATTAAAAACAAATATTAGAAAGAAACGAATAACAAAAAAGAAATCAACAGCTGGTGGCCATTGTGTAATAAAATGGTTTATAATTTTTACAATCACAAAGAATTAATTCTAAGCAACAAAAAAATGTTATGCTTGGTTTAATTTAAAGAACTTTTAAAGTTTCAGTCAGATTAATTAAATATTTGTTATATTAATTGGATGATTTATTAAGTGTTATAAAAAAAGGTTTAATTTTTCATTAACTCAACAGATTAATTTAGGAGGTAAAACAATTAATATCTTGTATTGATTTTACTAAATATTAAAAAAAAAATAATTTTTTTTCGCTTGTGTTAATAACAATAACAACTGCCCTTGTTTAGAATACTAAACGACTAAATACTAATACGACGGTGAATCCCTACATCTAGCTTTCCTATCTAAGGGTTCTCTAAGCGTTACCACTCTTTCCCACAAGTAGATTGTTCATGCCTTCTTTAAAGCCTTACTCTGGTTCTGTCCAAGTTTACCCTATAAAAATATCTGTCTAATTCATAATCACTATATCTGGAGTAGGAGTGTCACAAAATAGATGTGTAAAAATCTAGAGCATCACATTTTGACCAAAAGAACTTTTTTTTACGCTCCATTGGGCAGGTGCAAGTTTTTGAAAACAATTATCTGCACTGATACAGCTAATTTTGATCTGAATGTATTCACCAATAAGTGAAACTAACCAGAAAATTAAAAATTTTTTTTTCTTAAAAATAAGGCAGAGTTTCAATAACCGGAAATTATACTGGTTTAATCAACTGCGAGACACGTTATTTAAGCCGCACAACAGTAAGCAAGAGATAGTTTATGAGGTGGAAACCCATAAAGCAAAGGCTAAGTAACTAACGAGTGCCACTGTTTATTTAAGATGCGCTTTGAAATGAATATTAATCACTAGCAAAAAAACCTTCAATAACGTGTAGCGAGAAAATTGATGTAGACCTTTACCTTCTTAAGTAATTTTTATTAAAATTTATTTGGCTGCGACTGTTAAACAAAAAGTATGGCAAAAAGTATTGAACTTCCTCCTCATCACACTAATTCAGTCAGCTAATTGATAACATCCAGTTTTATCACAAAGTCCCATACGAAGACCAGCATGATCTAAGGATTGTCGTTGCTCAAGGCATTCGCATTTAATATGCTACTGCTTCTGCTCGTCTCATTAACTTAAATGTTTCTATGCAGATGAAGTTGTCTCCCGCAATGTCTTCAGATTTATAGAATTCAACTATTTTGCGTGCTTGTATTTACCTAAGAAGTAGTTGTTGCTCTTTTGTTGCTGTTTTTGTTTCCCTTAGACTTCCTCTTATTGCGGGTAGAAGTGCTGCCAAATTTTCCAGAGTTGATTCCCATAAACATATTTGTCGTTTCACTCTCATTCAAAGTAGGTCTGAAACCTCCTCAACAGTTTCCTGACCTTAACGACATATCCTCCTTCGCTTCTTCTTCTTCTAACTGTTACCTGCATTCAGCTTCGATTTTGGATTTACGCGTTGGGTTTCCTAAATAAATCACCTCCAGCTAATCCTCCACCATCTTTCTTAAAAGTTGCGTTCTTACAAATTAATTTTTCGCACCTATCACCTTCTAGCATTCCCCGCCAATTTTGTTTTTTGACCTCGATGGTAAATTAAAACTACAAATTTTAGAGAATGTAGTGCCAACTATGCATAGTTACATTATAAAATTAAGTATTTGTTAAAAATGTACATCTACAATATGGACAAATGTGTTGATTTGGAGACACCATCGGATAACAAATAACAAACACACATGATTTGTTTTTAAAGTGTTTGTTTTTTCTATATTTGGCTTCAGTGACATATTCCAAGTTAGAAGAAAGATGCATTGTCATTAAAAAATATTTTTAGTTTTATAAAGATGTTAACGCTGCAACAATGCCATGTTATAAAATTTTGTAGCAAACTTACTTTGAGGAAGACGATCAAAATTATATTTGGACATGAGAATCTATACAAAATTTTTAAAAAATTATTGCTTTTTTATTAAAGTTTAAATACATTTTCTTTTAATTTTTATTTGCTTGTCAATCAAAGTGTTTGCTAAAAAAAATTACTGGCCAATCCTATATTTAAGCTAACATTTATATAAAGAAAAATATTTCAACAAATCTTGTTTAATTTGCTGTATAAAGGCAAACAAAGTTATTAAATATTTTTTTTTTTTTTGATCTTGCAGCCCAAAATTGTATAATTACCAATAAATGCCTGTAAATGTCTTATCGTTGTCAGTGTAGACATCATGATTTTAAGACTTATTTTTCAAATAATTATTTATTTATTTTATAGGATTACAGTTGTGGTTAATTTTCATTAAGCGAAAATTTATTTGCTATTGAAAGAATTTCATTGGCAAAATTTTACTTTTATGGCCAAAACAACATTAAAGCTGGAACGAATGTATTTTTGTAGCTGCTTCAAGGCTGTATTGATTAATAAATTATGAGTTTTTTTTTTTGTGAAAAATACCATGAAAATATTTAGTGATAATTGTTTAAAAATATTTTTGTTAAAAGTGTTTTAGTGACGCGTTGTATTTATAAACAACAAAAAACTTTTGTATTGAAATTATAAAGTGTTATTTCGGAGCAAAGCTTAATTATCTTGCCTTTTTTAACAGAAAAGCTCATTAGCGAGATGTATACTCGTATGGTTCAAGTAAGTGACAGCCCAACTCCTTTTCTTAATAAAGAGAACTCTTTTTTGACTTTCAATCGAGCTTTAGGATTTTCATATAAAAACTAAACAACTATGCCACTAATGCCTTTTTCGATTTCTAAGATACAGCAGCATACGTTAGAATTTTCGAACTGATGATACTCCAATACTTGGAACCGCCGTTTGAAAATTGGACTTCAGTTTACAAAACAAAAAAAGAAAATTTAGAACAATTATATTTTATTCCAATCTACAACAGACCCTTCAGACTTCATTTTATTCAGTAAAATACACGGTTTGGTGAAATTTACAAACTGGTGGCATCAATGGATCCTATTTCTTCAAAATTTAAAAGTAGCTCGTTACTGCATCACGATTAATTTTTGCTAAAATATGGTTGAGATTAATTGAAGCAAGAAGGAGCTTATACGGCATTTCGCTACGTCCCATATTGATATCGCAACCATTAAAATATTAAAATTGAAATCTGACGATATATTGATTTCGAGAAATGGACCTGTAAACTGGTCTCCGAGATAGTGGAATTTGATACCTCTACAGTATTTGATGTGGAGCAACGAAAAGCTTATCTGGATAAAAAGGCAATAATTAACGCTTTTGAAGCCAGTTTTATTTCTGTTATTTGCAACAGAAGGCCAGCAATGATTGCAAATTTTTTCCTAAAATTGAAATGCGCTTTGTCAACAACAACATGGCTACCCATAGGCCTGAAATTACTTTTAAGTATTTGCAGAACAAAAATCTCAACCTAAGAAAGGTTTGATTAAATTTTTAATTGATTTAATTATCTATTTAATTAGAAATTGATCGTTTTTATTTTTGAATTAAATATATAATTGATTTAGTTAATTATTTAATCAGAAACTTTTGTATTTATTTTGCTGTTAAACATAAAATTAAGTTAATTAAAATTTGAAATAAATTTTTATTTAAAACAAATACAGTTGTTGATAAGAGCAATTTTTTTAATGTCAATAAAATTTAGTGACGGTTTGAATAAATTTGTTATTCAAATTTTTTACGTTATTTTTTGAAGTACTTTTAAACTTAAAAAACACCCATTACTTCTATACTAGTAATGACTTAATGGCTTAGTTAAGGTGTTTGTTATTAAAAATGAATAGCAGTTGCTTGCTGACTAAAACCATTTTAGTTTGACTTTGGAAATCAAAAATAGATCGGATCAGTGTCAAATGTTGCGTTTATTTTACATTAAAAAAATTCATACTAAATACCTGGCTTGAAGTAATAAGTTTTTATTTTACCTTTTTTTTAAGATGCTTGCCAAGAAATTACTTATGTTTTTTTTTTTTATTTAAACCTCAATCACTTTCATATTAAAAGCTTTGTAAATCAATATGTTTAAATTTTCATTTACTGCAATACAACTGTCAACTTAACATTTTCTCTTGTTTTCACTTTTTACATATTTTTTTGTAAAAGTCTTTATAATCTAAAACACTTGCCATGTAAAGTAATACACTTAAGTATTATTGTCACTGTAATATGAATCGTGACCTATTTCTTGCAACATTGTCTTGTTTATAAATAAACAAACAAACAAAAAACAAAGTTTCTAACATGACAAACAAAGCTAATGATCATGATCATTATGAAATAACATCTGTTAGAAACAGTATTTACCCCAGGGAAAATTTAGGTTAATAAATCTTTAACAATTGTTAAATCGGATTTCGGTAACCAAGTAAATGTCAATTAAATGCAAAAATAAAAGAAAAAACAACAAAAAGTCAAACAAACAGAAAAAATAAATCACCAAAATTAAATCGAACAAATAAATAACAAAATACGTTCGTGTGATCAAACAAAAAAAATACTATTAAATAAAAAACAAGTTTAATTTAATATTAAAAAGAATTAATATTATTTGTCACACTATTTCTTTTAAAGTTTGACTTTTTTCAAACATTTTTCATATTCACACCTTTATCAGCTGAGTTTTTATTTTCGTAATAATTGACAATTTTGTTTTTTTTTTTTTTGTAATTTTATTCTGTGATCTTTAACAGTTCTAAAGCATTTTTATTAATAAACACTTTTATGTATTAATGTAAATAATTGATTTTCCACCGGCTTATTGTATAAGTAGTCGTTGTCTTTGTCGTTATTCATTAGATCTTTTTTTGACAACCACAAAAACATGTGTTACACTTAAATATTTGTAAAAACTTCAGCTTGTTTTTTTTTTTTTGGCGTCTTGCATATAAACTTAACATTTGCTTTTGCACCTTACAAAGAGAACAGTTGGTTTGTTAACTATTTTGTCCACAATTCCTTTTTTACGGGAAGTATATTTTGATGTTAATAAATGCCGGCTGGTAGTTATTCTAAAATCTTTGTTAGTTTATTTCAAATTTTGAATAACACAATTAAGCGAGTTTTAGTTGCTTTCCACTATAATGCTTTTCATTCAGTCTTCGTCTCCTCTACAAAAAAATGCTTCTACAACACTTTTGTAATTAAAAATAATTGAGTGGTTAAGAAAAGAAGTGATCGAAACAAGTACCCTTTCAATCTTTAAATTTTTTGCACACCAAGATTCTGATCCTTTACCGGGAAATTGCAAATTTTTTTTGTTTCTATTACGCTACATTGCCAACATCAATTTCAGTTAACTATTCTTCTCTATGATTTCTTGCCTAGCACTTCTACTCTGTCGCTACCGCTATGACGTTTTAAGTAAACAGTAATTTATATTACATAACGCAAGTTCGGCGGGAGTCGCTTTATTTGATATCTGATTCAGCAAACTAGAGCTTTTAATTAGCACTGCCATCCGGAGGCTTAAGCTGGATTTTTTCCCATAATCTTCTGTCTTCATAATATGGCCTGTTACCGAGTTACGCATCTGCCTACAACATTACACTCGGTTGCTGTAGCAAGCCTCGAACTCATAATGTTCTAAACACCAACAAGGCCTTTCACCAGTTTTGGATACAATTGCCATACACTATGGGCATCTTAAAAGTTTTGACTGCTAACCATTTCAACTGCTGTTTCTAATATACAGGCACCTACTCAACAATCTACTGCGACTACACGATAATTTTTAATCTTCTCCAGCTTGCTAATAAGCTCAAGCTGCTGTTGTGGAGGACAGGCAGCCATTATCAACCTATCAACATAAATAATTCATTGTTTTTTCTAGTTATGACTCCAGGACTTCAAACACCCAACAACAATTATTTTCTTTACTTTCAAGGCACTGCTGGGATTCGAACTCATGAATCTCAAATCAGGTATATAAACAAAAGGCCTTCAATTTAGTGGTTCATTTTCGATTATTTAAGTCTAGTTTGCCGTTATGTGTAAATTTAATCAAATTTCATTTATTGGAACATTTCTAAGAACATTAAAAAATATAATTTTTAAAAAGAAACTAAATTTTGGCAAAAATACTTCACAATCGGTTTTACAACAAAAAATATTACATCTCATAAAGGTTGCATTTTTATAACAAAAATGTGGAAAACCCATTAAAAATTCCAGTTACATAAATAATTAAGTCAAAACACACACAAAAATAAAAATTCCACAATCACTTTATCACAAAAAAAGAGCAAAATTTTATAAATATTAATAATAACAAATTAGTCTTTCAATCAAAATTAAGTAAAAGGGTGTTTAATATGCGTCATAGTAGAACATGTGTTACTGTTGCTTATTATTCTTTTGTTGAAATTAGATTTTATTTAAGGTTGGTCAGTAAAATTACCTTATTTTAGACCTTGACTAAAAAAAGCAAATGCATATTTGGTTAACATTTAAAGTTTTTTATACTTAAGTTAAATGAAACTGTCCAAAAAATCCAAAATGGATAGTGACCTTTTAAAAAAAATTAATTTATATTTAATAGGTCCATTATAAGATTTATTATGTCTCAAGGGAATAAAATCTTTAATTTTGATTACTTAGAAACTGATCATTAAAATATGGGTTAAATATTTTGAAAAATACTACAGTGTAAAATGTACATAATGCATTTTAAATAATTGGCAAAAGCCTTTTAATATTTGAATGATGGAAAGTTACATTAAAGTCATTGCTAAGAAGCTGAAAAACCTTTAAACTGCTCCCGTACTATTTACAGCTTTTTCTATTAATTTTAAAGTTTCAAGGATCTCAAGTACAGTAAATTAAATATTACTTAAATACTGATGCAAATTAATAAAACTTGACAGCAGAGAATGCGGTGATATGTACACGTTTGTGTAAATACAAATGTTAATTTGTTGGTAAATATTTTTCCCACAATTTTTGTAAAATATTTCTTTTGCAATTTTCTGCTTTCAAAAAAATACTTTTTCTCACACTGAACTGCTTTACTTGTTAATTATTAAATTAAACTTATGAGTGCATTGTTAGATTATCAAATGCTTAAAAAATTTAATTATAAATTTACGCACTTTGAATTTTGCCTTCAACTTGATAAAAGAAAGGCACTAAAAAATCTTGAACTTGACACAACTTTCGAAAGCAACCACTGAAGCATCATAAAAAACAGAGGCTTAAAGGTATTATTTTAATATATATTTTATATGAAGGTGTTTGAAGAAATATAATCAAAGAAAATGCTAAAATAATTTTAATACAATTTTTTATTTGCAAAATATCAATTACAAAAAGAAACTGAACTAGCTTCCCTTCAAAGGTAGTTGATTTGTTTAACATCTATATAGTGGTGACAACACTACGATTTAAAAGAAACTGTCTTTTTCTTCTCCTAACCGCAGGACATACAAATAACTCTTAATAGGTTTTTTCATTTACTTTACTAGCAAGAAACTAGCAACGAAAGAGTAAAGCAGAAATTTTCAAACTTAAACTTAATGAGAAAATGAAAGCTTTACTAGCAAAAGTTAGCAAAGAAAATTGTTGCGGCTTTGGGTATGATATGTAAGACTTAAAAACTGTACGGTATGATTATTTAATAGTACAATTTTTAAAGTAAACTTACTTGAGTAGAAAAATATATAAAACAATAGACCACAAAAAGCCAACAAATTTATAACCACTAGGAAAAATTAGAAATAATACTCTAAGTAATAAATGAAAAAAAAAACGTAAATAAAATACATCTTTTTTAGTTATTTGGTAATTTTCAAAAGCGTTTCTGATGTTTAAGCGCATTATAAAGGGTCGTCCAAAAAACGCGCCTACATGTTTCTTTGAAATAAAACACAAACTATTTGCAATTTTTTCAAGCTGTTTTTTATTAAAAGTATGATTCATTACAATTATAAGTGGAATAGAATATCATTCAAATGTCCACCATGACTGCGTCTGCAGACATCAATCCGAAATTTTCAATGACTTTCCGACATGTTGCTGGTGTTATTTCACGAATTGCAACTTGAATGTTGTTTTTTAGATCATTAATTGTTTGTGGCTAGTTAGCATACACTCGACTTTTCAAAAAACCCCACAAAAAAAAAACTAATGGTATTAGATCACATGACCTTGGAGGCCAATTGAAATCTGCATTTCGTGAAATTACACGGTGAGGAAATTTTAATCGCAAAAGCGTAATGCTTTCTCGAGTTGTGTGACATGTAGCACCGTTTTGCTGGAAATAGACGTCAGACACATCAATATGATTCAACTGTGTCCATAAAAAGTCTCTCAACATTGATTGGTATCGCTCAGCATTCACTGTAACAGCATTTCTAGCATCATCTTCGAAGAAAAATTGGCCCAATGATTCCATTTGCCCAAAATGCACACCAAACAGTAACTTTTTGTGGGCGTAGAGATTTTTCATGAATAACACGAGGATTTTCAACACCCCAAAAACGACAATTTTGCTTATTGACGAATCCATTCATTCTGAAATGAGCTTCGTCACTAAACAAAATTTTGCTTGAAAACAATGGATCTGTTGTTCGTTGTTCAATAATCCAACTAGCGAAATTACGACGTTGTTGCAAAGTGTACCTGTCCATTGTTAAAACTGTACTACCTTCTAATAAAACAATATGGCTTATGTCATTTGTGTAAAAATTATATAGTGCTGACATCTAGGCGTCAAATTTGGATGACCCTTTATATATTTTTTTTGCGGTTAGTTTTAATAAACTTTCTTGTTGTTATTTAAATGAACAAATCTTTACATCAATAATACTATAAACTTAATAATTCTAAACTTCACTTTTTATAAGTAAAGTTTATAATTTTGCATTATAGTTGTACAACTCCTATTAAATTTGTACCGTAAAAAAGTACATTACAGTGAATGTTTCATCACTGGCTTGTTAAAGTAACGACGGACGAAGTTGGCACAATGAGTACTTTGCTGACGGATACTAAATCAAAGTTTGCTCACTATTTTTATTCACTTTAAAAATTTATTTTTATTTTATTTACTTGCTAATATAATATAATTTTTATTTTATTTTCTGCCACCAAAACAATTTTATTTATATCACATATTACAATTGAAACACAGCAAGAGTTGAAAGAAAACAAAGAAGAAGAAGCAACTGATAGCTATCAAAGTATTTAACTTTGCGGTGACGGACACGTACTGAATGTGACACCGCTCATAAGAAAATATGAATTTTAACTGACTTGTCAGTTGATTACGTCAAAATTTAACGTATGACGGTTTCTATGTGCCCCGGCTTTTAATTCTTACAAGTAAAACTTTTACTAGCTGCTGTAGTCAAAGCGGTAAACACGTTGACTACAAACCTGGTTGGCCAGGGTTCAACCCCTGCGGCAACCAAAACATAAAAATTTTTTTTTCTGTTTAATGGTATAAATACATACTCAGAATTAACATTAAACATACAGCTTCCATTGTCGGTACTTCTTTATAGCATATTCGCCGGCGAAGTAAAATAACTAATGAAATGGCCACCTGTCTTATCTCCCATCTATCCCTTTCCTAAAGAATGTAGCACGCTTACGAAAATAACTAAATAGGCATTATTGCCTGAAAAAGAAACAAATTGTTTTCTCTTTTATATTTTTTCGTTCTTTTTTCACTCTCTCCTTGCAAGTTTTTCGAGTACCTGAACACGTTCCAGTAATAATTAGCAACAATTAGTAAAAATCTTTGTTACTGAACAGACCTAATATTTCGTAGTTAGAAGAAAATTGTTGCTAGAAACATTTTATTGTATATACACATGAAACTTTAGCAACATTATTTTATTGCATAAATTTTTTTATATTTGCAGAATTTGTCGAACAGAATAACGTGGGTAATGAAAATTTTGAGTCGAACATTATTTAAAAAAACAGACCTAAAAATCATTTTTCTAAATACCACACCATTTTTCAGTAAAAAAAATAAACTATTCATTGGAGCCTCCTTGTTATTTTGGTTACTCAGAAGTAGCGACAGCAAAAAAATCTTAAAAATTATTAATTTAAAGCTATAATAATCAAATTAATGCTAAAAATAAATGAAATAAAATAAATAAATAAAAAATAAAATATAAACTCCACAACTGGGTCATTGAGAGATTCACAGAGAAAAATATAAATAAAAATGTTATTTAACACACAATTGCTTAAAATTATTTGCACATTTTCTTACTGTTTTAACTGCTTTTATTACTGTTGTTGTTAAGTTCTTTATTTCACTTTGTACATGCGGTGAAAATTGTTTTTTTAATTAAATATTTATGTATTTGTGTACTTAATTCAATTTAAATGTTTAATAGGTCCTAGTTCAATTAAAAACTTCTTTAAGTTTATAAATTTATTAATTGAATGGGATTTTCTACATTCTTTCTTATCTTCGTTTTCGTTTCGTCAACAAACATCTTATTAAAATTAAAAGAAGGCAAGTCAATTTGACTTCCAGTGTTATCATCTTTACAAAAAACTTTAGGTAAATAGTTTCTTATGGATTTGATACTTTAAAAACATTTTTTATGAAAAACTTTATGGATTATTCAAGGGTTTTAATACAAGTATTTTCGTATGGGTTAACGGGTATGTCTTTGTTAGGCGATTAAATACGCCAACATTATTCATTAGCATATTAATACATTTTTATTAATCATTATTTATAATTTTAATTGTTCTGGAAAGTCCTAATTAAATTAAATAATATAAAATAAATTTAAAATTTAATTAATAAATAAATTAACTATTGATCGAAATCTCATCAAAAAAACTCTATTCGCAAATAAAACCGAAGATTTAATAGCTTTAGCAAATTGCACTATCATCCCGCTTATTCACCGAAATATTAAAAACTAAAAAATAAAGGTTACAAAATCAAAGTCTCCAAATAAAAATATAATTTATTTTTTAAGTTAATATTTCGAAATATAATAAACATTAAATAAATTAAAAATTAACCAAAAAATATTTAAATGGAATTTCTCGGTTAATTGCCTTAATGGCTACTATTTTCATTTGTAGCATAAAAAAATTGGGTTATTGGAAAAAAAAACAATTATCTTTCGAAAACCTGATTTTCTTATATTTTATTTTTAAAAATTTCAAATGAATTTTTGGAATTGTAAACAAAAGAATTTCAATTATCCGCCTTTGATAATAATAAAAAGATTTTTTTTGATTTTGTATTAAAATACACAAAATTTAAGTTAACAAATGCTAAACGGTTTAAATTTATTTTTTAATGAATACAAATATTTCCACACTGAATCAACAGCTAACATGAAAACAACCACAGCGAACAAGTTAATCAACATTAGAAAAAAAACACAACTTATAACAGCAGCACATCATTTAACAACAACAATTACAACAACATCAGCACCATCCTCAACACCACCATCATTATCATCACTGTTGTCGTTGTTTTTAAACAGTAGCAAACACAATTCATTCGTAAGAAAAATTAAACAACAATAAAATAAATTTTCGTAAAAAAAACCTAATGACCAAAAAATAGCGAAACAAATTTGTTTAAAGCCATCATCAGTGTTTTACCGTTTTAGTTTTTCAAGTTTAAAATAATCGTTGAACAAGTTGCCCACTTTAAGTCAATGAACTCTAAGCTTTTTTAAGTTTAAAATCCAACAAATAGTGGAAGTTTAATGGGCCAGTTAAACAGCCTGTTTGCAAACAGACAGAGTCTATTCGGCTGGCTGTATTTCTGTCTGTATTTCTGTCTGTCTGTAGGTCTATCTGTATACAAACATATTCAAAGATGTTAGAGACGTATTTTTTGGGCATTTAATTAATGTGGCGTAGTGTCTTAGTGCGTTAATCTTTTTTTGTTAAATAAATCTGCATTAATTGCAGTTACATCTACGAGGCGTTAAATTTTTAGAGTCATTTTTTTTCTTTTTTTTTGCTTTTTTAAAACAAGTACTTTTAAATTTCCTACAGCCTTTAATGGTCGCCAAAACAACAACTTAAAATATATTTTAAGCGGTTTTTTTATATTTTAGAGTTAATGCTATCAGTCTCTTAAATTGAATATAATATTTCCCTATTATTTTTGCTCACTGCTTCTACATAGGAAAAAAAAACTCTGATTTTTAAAGGAAGAAATTTTTTTTTATTTACAACTCTCATTTAGTTGAGGAAATGTTTAAAGGTTAATAAACTAACTAATTGGCCAATTCTTTGCATCATATAAAAGTCAAATTTTTTCAACAGTTATATAGCACTCTTCTAAAAGTTATACTTATTAAGATGTTAATAATAATATATTTAAATATATTTATTGGAAACTTGAATAAAACTGTAACTGTAACATATTTTTTACATATCTCTTCCTACCAAAATTAACAAACCACAAGCCCCTTTTTTAAAAAGAGAACATTCACAAAAACAAAAAGAAAAAGAAAAAATAGATGGTAGAGACCACATTTAATCAAAAAACTTAACAATATTATTTAAATTTTCCTTAAGATAAAGAAAATTAAAATGTATATTCGGCAGTCATACGTTATTTATAGTTTTTGAATTCAAACAAGTTTGTGTCTTAAGTCTTTTGTTTGGGCACAATATAGAAAACCGTTCATAAATAATGTTATCAGTTGTTACCTTTCTATTCTCTCACAGAAATGGTTAACAAACACACGTCATATATTTTTAGTTTGTTTTGCTGTTGTGTAAGCCCAAGGGACATGTGTAACATAAAGTGGAGCATTATTATGTAAGAATTAGAAAAAACATGTTCAATTAAAGCAGACACGTATCCGTGGAATTAAAATACCAAAGTTGAAAATAAAATGTTTATGTACGTCATTGTGACTTAAGATAAATAAAGAAATTTTTCAATGAAATACTGGAAAACATGTTAAAAAAAACAAGCCTTTAGAGATAAAAAAATTTAATAAAATAAATTTAATAAAAATAAATATTTAATTAGTAAGAAATTTCTTAAAAGTGTTAATTGGAATTAATATCATTTTAAGTTTCCTATTACCGACACTTATAATTAAGTTGTTCTAAAGTAAAAAGAATTTTTAAATTGTTATTTTCTAGACACTAATTAACTGTTAGCAAATTGTTATTGTTTTAAACTTTTTAAAGCAATCAAATTAAAAAAAATGCTAATAATTATAAATAATAAAATTATGAAATAAATGTTGAATGAGTGTTATAAAAATACACGGCATTACTTGGGGTGTTTCTGCTTAGTTTGAGAAAAACAAAATATTTATTAAATGAAAATTCTTAAAAATATTTTTTTTTTTAAGTACAAAGCACATAAAAATATAATGTTTCCAAATTTGTGTTCGAACTTTTAAAAGAATATTAACCAAATGAGAATTATTAGCAATCAAAAAAATTAAAAAGGCAACAAAATCAAAAAAAATTTTTTATCATTTCATTTACACATGCAGATGGCTTTCGTAGCATATTCTCGTTCGTGTGTTTTTATTTTACCTTGTGGTTTTGTAAATATGTTTTGTAAATATGTGTCAGAAATTTATTCTAGTTCTCTAAATATACTTCTAAATATACTTTTTGACTTTAACTAAATCCATAAAGACACATATCTATTGGCATTATACTACACGATATATTAATATTGGCATCAGGAATCTTATGAGGTAATTTCATTATCTAGCGTCCTTTCTAGCATGCGTAAACGTCTTCTAGAGACCACATGAAGTCTACATTAATACTGTGCCCGAGTAGAAGTCACCTGACACCAGTAACCTTCTCTGCTTGACCAGTATGTCTTTTCAATAAGAATGATCCGGATAATGTCTTTAACCCAAAATCCTTAACATACAGTCACACTTTATGGATAAATTTGTTTGTAACATAATAATCTCTAAAAACCAAATCTGATCGTTTTTGAAGATGAACAAAAAAGTATGGAAATGAAAACCTGCTTCACGCCTGTGACAGCTGTTGCCAAACTTTCGATATTTTTCATATTTTTCAGCAGTCGATATTGTTCAGTGTTATCACCATAAACTAAAAAAAAATATAAAGTTATAAAAGTTTGACTTATAAAAATCAACACACAATTAAAAAAAGAAACCCAGTCTGTGCACTACAGCAAAATTATAACATTTCTGTAGACAAAAATAATTGCAGCCGTGACTAGACTGAATCTTAGATTTTAATTTTTTTATTTGTTTGATTTAATTTTTGGCAGTCATCCTTTTAGGATTTTTAAAATATTTCTCACGTACTCTATCACGAAAAAAATTGTTGGTCACACAAGTTCACTTATTCTCGTTAGATAAATTTTCGGTGACGCAAGATCATGCGCGGTAACATCTGATAATCGCTTACTCCCACAAGAAATAAAATTGTGTTACAGACCGGACTTACAATGCAAAGCTTTAAAATTCTTTTGGCTCCTCTCAAATCATAAAAATAATTTTTTCTTTAATCAGGCAAAAGAATTTAAACACACCTCAAGTGAAACTTAAATGAAGGGGTGTAATACATAGATTTTATAGAAAACTTTGTTTTAAAAATTAAAAGTGTTTATATTACATTTTAAGCGGTGTTTGGTTGTGTGTGTGAGTTTTTTTTTTTCAAAGACTCTTCTTCAAAAATGTGAGCCTTAAGTCAAATTACTGCTTCGTTAAGAATTAAATCAATATTTTTTTATTGTTAATTAATCATGTGTAAATAATAATTTGCAATTTAATATTATTTTTATATTTATTATTGGTTTGTTTACTAGTTGTTTAATGGGCTTTTCAATATAAATGATGTTAACGTGTCTTAATTTATTTAATTCAAGGTTTATTTCATAATTTTAATTTTATTTTTTTAATAATTATATATTTAAAATTGTGTAACTTTTTTTTCTATTGTTTATTTAAAGAGCTGGTTAAGGTTCACTTTTATTTTATATTGATTTTGAAAACCTTTTAATTTGTTGCGTCAGTTTTTTTTTTTAATTTTTCAATAAATAAATAAACTGTAACAAGTTTTAAACTTAAATTTCTAATTGGATTTTTTTTAGTGTCAGTCTGCAATGGTTATTGAAAGTTTTAAATTGTTTGCTTTTAGTTGTTTAGTCAATTCTGCCAGAGACTGTATACACTTTTAGAAAACTGGTAGTCAGAAGTTATGAGAATTATAGCTAATATATCAGTCCGAATACTGCAACTTAAAACCTTCAATTTTTAATTTAATGTTACCGTTTATAATTAAATATAATACGAGGGCTGCTATATATATTTCTGGCATGGCAACACTGAGTGCTGCCAAGTGCAATCTGACATTTCCATTGGAAAGTTTGTCATTTTTAAGCATAATCGTACTCAAAACGTTTTGACGTACGACCATTATTTGTGTTGTTTACAGTGACTTGAAAAAATTAATTTAGAAAAAAATGGAATTAACTCGTGAACATTTTCGTGCCATCATTTTGCACAACTTTCGACGTGGATTATCACGACAAGAGTGCATTGATGAACTTAAATCTTTGTATGGCGATGAAGCACCATCCTATAGCACTGTGAAAAATTGGTATAATGAATTTAATCGTGGCCGAGGCTCGCTCAGAGACGAATTCCGTGAAGGTCAGAGCCAGAGAACATTGATGCCGTGCGTGAACTCATAATGCAAGATAGACATGTGACATACCGAGAGATAGAGACATCCTTGGACATTTCTTCCACCAGCATACATTCGATACTGCATAAACACCTGGCCGTAAAAAAGGTTTGTTCTCGTTGGATCCCGCACAATTTGAAAGTCGCTCAAAAAAGGCTCGTGTCGATTGGTGCAAAGAAATGTTGCAAAAATACGATTGCGGTGCTTTAAAAGACGTTTATAAGATCGTCACAGGTGACGAATCAAGGATCTATGCGTATGAGCCCGAATCGAAACAACAATCGACCGTGTGGGTCTTCAAAGACGAGCAAAATCCAGCGTAAGTTGTTCGTGGAAGAAGCACTTCGAAGAAAATGGTCGCCTGTTTCTTCGGCAAAACTGGTCATGGGCCGACTGTTCCGCTTGAGCAATGTAGGACAGTCACTTCTGAGTGGTACACTACAATTTGTTTGCCTGAAGTCATCGGAGAAATTCAAAAAAACAACAAGAGAAGACGAATCATTGTTCACCATGACAATGCGAGCTCTCACACATCGGCTCAAACCAGAGCGTTTTTGAGTGGCCAAAATATCGAATTAATGGGTCATCCGCCGTACAGCCCTGACTTGGCACCTAATGACTTCTTCTTGTTTCCGCACATCAAGAAAAAAATGCGTGGTCAACGATTTTCGTCGCCAGAAGAAGCTGTTGAAGTGTTCAAAAACCATGTTTTAGAGGTGTCTCAATCGGAGTGGAAAATTTGCTTCGACACTGGTTTGAGCGCATGCAAAAGTGTAAAAATCATGCTGGAGAATACTTTGAAAACAATAAAACCATTTTTGATTATAAATATTCGCATTTTCACTATTAGGCCAGAAATATATAGAGCAGCCCTCGTATAACAATATATTTCGTTTCCATAAAAAAAATTTATATCAAAAAAATATCCTCAATGTTTATTAGAACACGAGATATCTTTTTATTCACGGAAACATTTTTTTTTAATTTATTTTTTATTATCCTTAAAGGTATTTTGCTGGGATATTTGTAATAAGAGCTCTAAAAATCAAAAGACTTAAGCAACAAACTTGCCAAAGAACAAATAATTTTACGAAACAAAAACGGTCAATTTATTTTGGTTTAAAATAAATAAATAAAATTTATTTGTACCTGTTTCCCCTTAAATAACTGTTTAACAAGTTCTCTAGTTTAGCCTAAATGTAAGAATGCCTGTTTAAAATTTTTTTAACATTAAAAAAAATATTATATTTTGTTAATACTCGGTTACGGTCTCATTGTTACCAGACCATGTTTATTATTATTATTATTATTTTTTTTAATTTAGTTTTAGGTAGTTTTTCAATAATTTTCTAAAACTTATAACATTTACTTGAATAAAAAAAACTTATTTAACTGTTTAGCTTTAAAAAACTTTTTCGTTATTTATAAACAAAATTTTTTATTATTTAGTTTAGTTTTACTCATCCACACTTTTAATATGGCCACATGTTATTTTCTTAAAATTTCTGTTATTATTGATTTCATAATTATTATTGCAAATACTTTTTTTTATTGAAATTGAATAATTTTTCGCGTGCGTATTGCTGTTGTTTTATGTATAGATTTTGTCATTCTACTGTGTGCAAATCGTTTATCTATTTTATAAATTTGCCACAGACATTTATGAGTGGTTATTACATTTTGGTTTGTAGGCTATAAAATACAGCAGGTGCAAAGATTTTCTGGGCTTACGACAACTAAATGAAATAAATTTTATATCTTTGTTTTGTTTTTCTTATAAACAAGTTATGGAGGGGATATGTAAATTACTAAAATGACATAAATTGTTGGAGAAAAAATTTAAGAAATTTAAAAGCTTAAATGGCTTTAATTTAAAGTTGGCTTTTAAAATAATTAAGAATTATTTAAATATTATAATATATGATATTATTTAAATGAAACTTTTATTAAAAAAAAAAACAACGAACCCAAATCTGGGTTACTAAACATAACTATGACCCAAGAATCATGTTCAAATAAAAAATCAAATAATTTCGGTTTCTATCTCTCGGTGAGATACACGTAAATTTTTGTTTTTAGCCGGATTTATTTTTCTAATTTTTTACTTTTGTTTTTTGTTTTTTTTTTTTTTTTTTTTTTTTTTTTTTGACGACAGCTTTTTTTTAGCACTTTTGGAAAGGGCATTTAAATTAGAATTCAAAAGTATCGACATGAGCAACCTTCACGTTGAAAGTAGCAGTATTTCAAAGGTCTTTTTCTAAAATAAAGACAAACAATTTTAATTGTGCTTAAGATGGACAAAATTTTGAATATTTACAAAAAAAAGTCTTTGTTTGTAAGCGAATATTTTTTGTTTATTAAACTGTTAGAAGAAAAAAAAGGCTCCTGGAGTGAGCTTCCTTTAAATAATTTAATGTTATTTTATGAAAAAACAGCCTCAGATAAAGTGATTTAAAAAAAGAATGCCAGCTACCGCTATTAAAATATCTTAGATATTATCAACAGTCTCAGTATTGATTAGTTGTCATTTTTATTTAATTATAAAATAAATTTCAATTAATAAAAAAGATTTTATTTTGCTTATGTTTTTTATAGAAAAGGACTTTGAAATACCGTTAAAACAAAGTTTTTTTTATTGATAAAATTTCTGTAATCAATTTTTGTAATCTTTAGAAAGTGCGCATTTCGATGGCAGTCGACTAAAAATTTCAAAAGATATAATCTACTAAAACTAGGAATTTAAATGGTTCTAATCAGCTAATTGAAAGTGTACATTGTGCTAATAACCTCATTTATATATCTTTATAAAATAAAAAAATCTATAAAATAAATCTTTAAAAAAAGCACTTAAAAGCCACAGTTTTCTCATTCCTACTTTTCTTTACACACTTGATTAGTTTTATTTTAACTGTAAATTAATCCAAAATTTAATCTCACTAAAGATTAAAAATAGATTACAAAAACATTTTTTCACTCTTTAAGAGAAACATCATTAATTACAAAAATTTAACTGTTTCTAATGTCAAATGGCTAATGGCTATTCATGCATGTACATGTGACTAAATACAATTTATTATTAAAATTTAAGACCAATTTAATTAACTTTATTTATTTTTAATTATCCTAAATTATCTCAATAAAATTCTATTGAAAAAATTAATGATTTATATTCAATAGGGAAGGCCTTATTTGTGACCTCAACTTCTTTTTCACCCTCATTGACAAAAATAACATTTAGAAATAAAAACTTTTTAATACAAATATTTATATCAACTAAATTAAATTTTTAACAAAAAAAATCTTTAAATTACTTATAAATTAAATGATTATGATTTATAGAGTTAAAGGTTATAATTAAATACAGATCACATTTAAGGTAGAAAAATATGGCTTTAAGTAATATAAACCTCTTCTTTAGGTGAGACAAGGCACAAGCCAAAATATTAATTAAGTGAAATAATAAATGTGTAATTTGGTAGAGATCAAATTATAAAGAGCATTTAAATATAATTAAAATGGTAGAAGCTAAACTAGATTTTGTATTGATGTATAATTAATCATATTTTAAGTTTGATTAAAAAAAAACTTTTATAATTAACACCTGCTAACGCTTTAAAAAAAACGCTGCAGTCCTTAGGCAATAGCTCTCATATTATTGTTTCTTTAAGTAAAACTTACTTTGTATTTTAACTTTAAATATTTAGTACGTGTTATATTCGACTGTGCCGAATCTTATATACTCTTCACCAAAAGAATTGGTGTCTTAAAGAAAACTTTTAAAATATTGTTAGTTTTTAATTTTTTTTGTTCATTTTCAGTTTCAGGATCAATTTAATAAAAAAATTGAAATTTTTGAAAAAAATTTTTTCCTAAAATTTAAATTGTTTAATGAAATTACAATTTTTTACTAAATTATCGGTTTTCAATAAAGTTTCTAATTTAAAAAAAAAATAAAATTTTAGTAGAGCTTATAATTTTTGGTGAAATGTTGGTGAAAATAAAATATTATGTTGAAATTTAGATTGTTTTGTGAAATTCCGATTAACTTGTAATTTAAAATTTTTTTGTGTTGAAATTTCTATTTTCAATAAAATAAAATAAAAGTTTCTCGCAAAAAAACAAAATCGACTTTAAAACAAACAAACTTAAAATCATATTTCTTTAGGACTATAATTATACATTAATAATTTTATGTTTGAGAAAGAATGCGTCACGATTTTTTATATATCGCAGAACAAAATATGAATAAAGTTTAAACAAGAAAATTCAGAAGTAATGTGGTCATCCTTTATTTTTTATACCTTTTATTGCTGATGTAGTAAAATTAAATTTGTTTAAATAATAAGCGTTAGTCTACAAGTGTTCAAGAGATTTGCCACATATATATATATATATATATATATATATATATATATATATATATATATAAAATTACAACCATTAGGGCACCCTTTAATTTCTAATTTTAAAAATTTATATTTGTTTTTATACTTGATATAGTAATGGACATTCTGTCTAATTTTCAAGAGTTTGTCTGTAACGGTTTCAAAGATTGGGTCATATAGGTTAAATTACATCTGTAATAGGGATACCCTTTAATTTTTAATTTCAAGTTTGCTACTTGCTACAGCAAACTTAGCAATCTGTGCAAATTTCAATTAACTGTCTACAACGGTTCAAAAGTTTGTCCGTATACAAATCAAATAACAGCAACTATTGTATCACCCTATGATTTATAATTTTAAATTTTTATACTTCTTAATATACCAGACAAGAAATTAGTGGACATTCTGTTTAATTTTCAATTGTTTGTGTATAACGTTTCAAGCGATAGGGCCATATGGGTCAAATTACTTCTAATATGGTACACCCTCTAATTTCTAAATTCAAATTTTATATTTGTTGTAAAAGCGGACTAAACAATACAGATTCTTTGTAAATTTTAGCTGTCTGTCTACAACGGTTGAAAAGTTTGCCAACATACATCAAATTAAATTAAGTATTGGGCCACCCTTTAATTTCTTACTTTCAATATTATTACTTGTTACTATAACGGTCATAGTACTCGACATCCTGTCCAATTTTCAAGCGTTTGTCTACAACGGTTCAAAAGATAGGCGCTTATAAGTCAACTTACGTCACCTATGGGGACACCCTCTAACTTTTATATTTTTTTATAAATTTTTTCTATTAGGATTTTTTTTTTAATTTTTAAGAAAAGCACTTTACGGTTCATACGACTTTTAAAAAACATATATGTTGTACGGGGACACCCTGTAAGCATAATCTATCAAATTACAAACAATTTTCAAAATCGGTTCAGAAACGACTGAGTTTGGCAGGCATAAACATAACAAAGATGTAGATTCAATCAATTGATTAATCTTTTTTTGAAGTCGGTTAAAAACAACAATAACCAACCAAAAAAGGAACAATTAAATCTAAAAACTGTAAGGCAACATATCGCCCCTATTTAAAGAGCACTGGAGTGAAAGGATGTTCTAAAATCCTTTATCAAGAGGTTAGCCCATGACTACAACAGACCTGTTCCAAAAATTGCCTTTTTGTATCGAAAGTTACTGGGCGCCTTCACTCAAAGCCAGGTTAAGTCGAAAAAGCAGCTGCTGGCCTAATCTTTCATGACTTCTTAAAAAATCTAAATACCTCAATGTTTTCTCCACTCTGGATTTGTTTGGGTTTGAAACTTCCAGAAAAAAGGTCTTTAGAATCTAGGAAGACAATTCCCTTACTGTCTGTCATTTCAGCCCATTAGGAGGACTCAAAAGAAGCTACTGTTTAACACAAGAATATTAAGACAGAAGTGTAATAGATATCCAGCTTCCCCAGGCAGTCATGTCACTTTACTTCCTAAATAAGTTTAAAAAAATAAATATTGCTCTACTATTTGAGACTCGTCAGCTTCAACTAAGGCCTTTACAAAAGATACCAACTACATTTATTACAATGTTGAATGAGATGACTAAACAAATCTGAAAATAATAAGAAAATCCCGTAAAAAAAAAATAAAGAAAAAAATTATTTCAATTCAGCTTGTTTTGTAACCAACTAAAAGGTGTCACTTTGTGTTGCATATAAAACACATGTGAACAAATTGTCGACTGTGGTTGTGAATATTATTTTAACTAAATCGTTATGATGAAAGTCAATGAAAACGGTAAAGCATAATTAAAATATAATTTTCCTATCTCTCTCCCTATGCTTCTCCAAATGCTGTTTTATCTTAGTTTATGTTAATTTAAAACTTAAATATTTCTTTATTGTTTTAATGGAATTTTGCATTTGACACTAAATACCGCCTCAATAATCTCTGTTGTTTCTAGTAGCAACTTCATTAACAGATTCATTCATTCACTATAATTACATGAGATTATATAACTTAAAAATTAAAAAATTTTCTCATACAAATTGCTTTTGTTTTTAGAAATTAAATATGCGTTTTGTCATTTCTGCTTTAATTTACAGCCATCATGAGTATGTGGATCAACATAAATTAAATGGAATTAATTTTCTTCATGTAGTAGTCCCTTTAAAAAATTGTATTCATTAAAATGTATATCGTCAAGTTATCATTAATTTTATAAATGCGTTACAACTGTCAAGTTCAACAAGCAATAAATTGTATGATTTCAACAACTTTATTTTCATGATTTAAGGAAATTCTTTAATAAAAAACCTCCAAAATTAACAGTCAAGTCGTCATGACTATGGGAAAAAATATTGCTACTTGTCTTTCTTTATTTATTTATTTTTTAACGGTCGCATACTGTTTAAAAAAGATTTTTAACAAAATAACACTGCACCTTATTAAGACTTTATTGTTTTCGTATTCGTCTGTTACTAATTTACGAAGTGTTCGAAACGTACACATGTTTTAGACCATTTAATAATGCTGGCTAAGAGTGTTAATGTTAACAAAATTAAAGATTTAAATATAAAACACACAACAAACAAAAAATATAAAGTGGTTTTATTTAAAAATAATACGAGGGCGATCCAGTAAGACTTTAGAAAAATGTCTATAGCATTAAGAATAAAAAATAATTAATTTCTAAAGAACTAAAAGTTAAGAGTGCTTTGGGCTGTTCTCTAGCCAAAGGGTAAAACATAACCCTTTGTCTTCGCTGAAATGTTTGTTCGTCTGTAAAAGCAGCCCTTTATCACTGAAACTGTAATTTTTCACAGCAGATATATTACTGTAGCAAATACTATAAGTTAAAGGGTATGCCGAATATGACGTTATATTCATAAAACTATTGTTATTTTTAAACTGTAATAGGCAGACACGGCGAAATGGTTGTAAAAATATGTTCACTATAGCAACAAGTACAGCAAAAAAAATTAAATTAAAGGGTGTGCCAAAAGTGAAAAAAAATTTAAAATAATTCATTTTTGAAACGTACGCTTGAAATTTGCACAGAATATGTAGACTTATGTCAGTTATAAGGAAAAGTGCAATTAAAAAATTAAAGGGTGTTCCCAGCGATATATCATATTTACGTTATGGCCTTATTTTTCAATTGGAAATAAAAGAATAAATTGGCCCATATATGGTACAAATCCCTATCGATTGATTGTGACAGTTTTTATCACTTTTATATTGGAGAAATCAGAAGGGGTCATAAAGTCAAATATTTTAAAATCTTGATATAAAAAAATAGTAATGCACAACTCTTATCAGTCAACCGAAACATTAACATAAATATTCGGCGAAGGTTGGAGTTCGCAGGGTATCTAAAATTATGCAGATGAAATTTTCAAACTTTATGTTTTCTTTTAAACTGGCGAATATTTTATTTTCATTTATTTGCTGTTTTTAATGAAACCTTCAACGGTATGATGTGTGTATTTTTAATAATTATAATAAACTATTGGAAAGCTGATTAATTTTATAACATATTTTAACTCTGACGTTATTTTACATTGTACAATTTTGTAAGAAATTTTAATAAAAATAACCCAGCACTTTAATATATCGCCAACTATAAGACGCTTCAACTGAATCGATGGAGAAGACGGCTTTAAAATATTATCGACGGCTCGAATAAGGCGATAAGCACAACAACTAGGCACAGATTTGTGCTAATTCTTTATGACAAAATAAACCTGAAAGTAACGGTTGCAGTGTTTTGGAACACTTTTGTTTGCAACCCAATAAGGATATTTTTAAACTTTTGTTAAACATTAAAACATTACGACATTGTGGCATAATAGCATTTCTTCTGTAAGCACCTAATAATAAATACATTTTTGATTATTATCTTGTGCTCTGGATTAGCACGTCCTATTGTTGTTACCTCAAACATCGTCCAAAAAGTTTCTTGAATATTCAAATTTATTTAGTTTCAGTCAATCCACTTTCTCGGATGGTTTCACATGGACTGCTTGATATAAAAAATGAGTAAAAACATCTATGTACTTTCAGACATAGAGCAAAGTCACAGAAATCCATATTTGAAAAAAAAAGTTGGGCGGGTTACTTGAAGAAAAAAAATCGCCAAGAATACAAGAACGCTTTCAAAATGTTTCCCTAAAATTTTACAAATACAAAACGAGAATCACTAAGAACATAAGTTAAGAAAAAGAAAAATGTTGCTCAATTTAACTTACACAGCTCGTGAACCCAAAAAAAAGTTTCTTGTTAATTTTAAGTCCCACTTCGTACAAGTATAAAGCTAATAAATTTTGGAGGACAAATTCAATTTTAGTCCAATTAAATGTCTGTCTGTTTATGTGTATTGGTTGCTTCATTTGAATCAATCGAGATATCTTCCAACAATTGAATTGCATTTTGTCCATTTTGAAATTGCTTGCATTTATTTTTCTGTTTTTTCTAGTTTGGATGTCTAGATGCTACTTAAGTATTTTGTAAACAGAAAAACATGTTAGTACAGGTGCATGGATTTTTAATATATAAAATTAAAATAAGTTGGGGAAAATAACATAAGTTTTTTCTTAAAAAAAAACTAGTGTTGTTAAAGTACTTTTTTTGTTTTTATTGTTGTAAAGCACAGTGTCTCAAAAATTGTTATAGAGAAGAAAAACAACAAAATTTTTTCCAACTAATTAGTTTGAGGCCTTTATATTGGGCAAATTATAACAAGAGATGAAACTACCAAAAGATTTAGTCGACCTACCGCAGTCTATATTCGTTAGAATCAATTCGTGTACAAGTCTGTAAAAGGGGGTTGCCAAAGCTGGACCTAAAGGGCAAAAACGGTTTCTAAATCTTCTTAAAATTTTTATTACATTTTAAAAAGAAATCGAAATGCAGGCTTGAAATTTTTGCTCTAATGTTTAATGTATAGAGCACGTTTTAACTGGTCTAGAATTTTATTATGCATCAGCTTTGAGCTTCCGTTTTCAGAGGATAAAAATGAAACCCTTTTGTTATCGCTCTGTCCATCTGTCACAGAAATAAACCTCTAAACCTCAATTATTGGACACTTAAATATTTAAAAAAGGTTATTTTTATGGCCGTAAACACACCAAATAATATAACGCTTTTAAAAATTTTAGGGCGTCCCCATAGAAGACCTGATTTTGTCAAGAACGGCCTTAACGTTTTAACTATTGCAGGCTAACACTTAAAATTAACACAGAATACATAAATTTATGTCCGCTATAACAACACTATGAACTCTTAAAATAAAAAACTATTCACATATGATTTCAACTCGTACGTGACTAATTTCTCATAAATTCTTAGAAAAAACTTTTATCAAACTATTTTCTATCCGTTATGTTGAACACTGAAAATCACTTTAAGCCAAATTCACCAAAGCCAAAAAAAAAAACTTAACCAAGCCTTAATATTTCTTTTTCTTACAACTTTTTCACTGTCCATTAATCTTTAACTTCTACTATTTTACTTGCTTCAAGCTTTCAAGATATTTTTCTCACAACTTTTACTATCGTTTTTAATACAAATTCCCCTTGCGCTCTCTGTAAAGTGATTTAGCAAAAACACACAAAAAAATAAATAAAAAGAGTCTAAAGACAAGAATAACTAGAAAAAGTAGTAAAAATAAATAAATGTGTCAGAGCATGTGGCTTTGCCACTGTTTAAAGTGGGTTAAATTTTGTAAATGTTTTCATGAAGAGAACATCTTGTCTGTTTTTGCTGCTTTGTTTGTGTGAATGCATTTGATCAAAGATAATTTCTTTGCTTGTAATTTCAAAACAGTTATTGCAATATCGTCTAACGACACCAAAAATGGTAAAGAGTTTTGTTTAAAAGATACATTATTGAACTAAAATTAAATAGAAGCGAACGCCACTAAAAATGATGTATTTGTACAAACTAAACTGGGAAACATGTTGTGTTCAATCATGGTTTTTTAATAAATACAGAAATTCTTGTCAATTACTTTTTCTTTTCACACATTTACTATTTATTACCACTTAAACATGTGTTATGAATACAATTTCAACAAAGAAAGCTAAACGCTAAAAAAATAATTTATTAAATAAAAAAGCTTCTTGAAAAGAAACATCCTTGTGATTGTTTGAAAATTTTTAGCACAAATGTGAATTATAAAATAGCATCTCTCTAACAAAAGCATTTTAATACCTCTCAAATAATTACATCGATTTACAACTACGATTATTACAACAAAAGTTTTATAAAACACAAAGACTTGATTTAAAAAAGGTACTTTTTAACAGAAAACTAAAATATAATAATTATAAGTACATTTTTATAAAAGGTTTTTTACACACCAAGCACTTCTCTATAAATAGTATTATTAAGCAAAAAGTGCATTTTATAAAAAGGACCTTTCAATAAAAGTACTTTTAAAAAAAGTACGTTTAAAAATTCTTTGAAAATAGTATACAATATATGTAGCAGTAATCAAAATTATTTTTTCAAAAAAAAAAAAAAAAAAAACAAAAACAAATACGTTTAAGTTAAAAGTACCTTTTAACAAAAAATCCCTTTTTACAAAACAACATTTTTAAACATAAATAACTTGTAGGAAGTGTACAATGAGAATTAGTAGAATCCTTTCAACAAACACCGGTTAAAAAGTGATTGACATAAAAAGTACCATTTTAATAATTTATATTTAACTACAACGATTTTTAAACCTACAAAATAACACTTAACAAAAAATAACTTATTAATAAAAATAAAATTAAAAATAAATTAACTTATAAAGAAAAGTTAAATTTCGTCAATGAAAAGTATCTTTTAACAAAAAGTAACATTTAACTAAACGTACCTTTTAAAGCAAAGTTCTTTCAACAAAAAACTACATTCATTATTAGTACCTTTTCGCATAATCTGATTAAGTACCAAATAATCTTTACCTATATATAATTTTCAAAAAGAAATACTTTAAAAGTAAAAGGTACCTTTTTGCAAAAGTACTTTTCGAATAATATAAAATTTTGACAAAAATTATAATTATAAAAAAGTATGTTATTCAAAACAAATACTTTAAAAGACATGCTTTTTTTAAAGTACTTTTTGATAAAAAGTACTATTTAACAAAAATTTACTTTTAAAAAATCCAACGTTATGAAAAGGAAACCTTTAACAAAATCTAATAAAATGTCAATTATAAAATGATTAAAAAACTAAGTACAGGTAACAAAAGTTCTTAAATATAATAAAAGTATATTCAAACAAAAAGTACCTCTTAATATCTTTTTTTTTTAATAAAGAACTATAAAAGGAAAGAATTTACGGTGTTGTTCAATTTTAAAAGCCGCAACATATTATTTTTTTACAAAACTTTTGTTAAAGACGCGCCTTCGCGTTTGCCAAAATAATTGCAGATAGCCGATTTTTTATATAAAAAACACTCGTTACACTGTAATGAATCCCTCATTAAGCTTGACTTTGAATTTCCTTCTCATTGGTAATGAAAATCAATCCCAGTTTTTTTTATAAATTTTTATATCCTGCTATTAATTTCGAAATAACTTCCTCTAGTCTATTAATGCAATCGAAAAAATTTATAACTTTTATTTTATTACCATTGATTAGCTTTAATAGCGTTTTATTAAAATGTTTACGTGTTATAAGACACGAACACCTCACTAAACAATTTTACTTTCATTTAACGGAAAAAAAGGAAAAATTTCGATTGGAAATGTTTAACAAAAAAAAAGTTTTACTTAATTTAACCTTGATTATTATCGCAATTTAAATGATAAATTATGGATATAAATTCATAAGTTGCTTTTTATGTTTGAGGAAAGAATACAAATGAAACCTTTGAAATATTTAAAGTGTGTTATTTTTTTTCTTTCAATTTCATGGGGTTTTTAAGCTAAAAATTTTTAATGTTTTTTATAAAAATTATTCAACAATATCATTATGGGAAATTTTTTTAATGAATTTTTTCTTTTTTTTTTTTTTTTTTGTAATTTCATTTGTTATACTTTCACTCTTAAAAATAATTTCTTTTTGTTGCTTTATTTTATACTTTTTATTTATATTTTCCTACTTTAGTATTAAAACTTTTATATTTATCTATATTTATTTATTTTTTATTTTTACTTTTATTTTATTATTGCTTTTTTTTTTTTTGTTTTAAGGCCTACAAAAGTACAAAAAACAAGATTAGATTTCATGGCTTGTTAGCATGACTGACCAAAATAACTTTATCTTGTTAATAGTAAACTTATTCTCATACAATTTTTGCAATGAAACGTGTTTCAAGCACGAAATTGCTATTTAAAAGCAAAGATTTTTAAAAATGGTACATTTATTAGATACGTCATGTCCATGGTTAGATAAAATTTTTTTAATTTATTATTTTTCCTTTTAAAATAAGTTATGAGAGAATGTAGTTAAATTGTATATTCTCAGGGTACACTAACAACAAAATCTTGTAAAAACCTTAAAATATTTATGTATAGTGGTTTACAACAAATTTTTAAGGAGATAAAATAAAGAACTGCTGCTACTCTTTTGGTACAAAAACACGCTTTAACAAAAAGTACCTTTTCACAAAAAGTATCTATTAACAAAAAATATCCTCAGCAAAAAGTGATTTTTAATAGAAGCTGCAGCTTAAACAAACATACTTTCTAACAAAAGATTAAAAAAAAATCTATTTATAAAAGTTAAGAAAATGTTTAAATAAAATTTCATTTTTGGTTAAAATTTTTTTAATTAAAATTTACTTTCTAAAGATAAGTACATTTTTATCTCAAGAAACATTTTTAACATTTTTACAAACAAAAAAATTATATGTGCAAAATTATTAAAATTATACATTTTTAGTACCTTTTTAGCAAAAAACTCTTAAGAACTAAAACCATCTTTTACACAGAAAAAACCTTACGCAGTACCTTTTGAAAAATTGTCTTTATGACAAATAGTTTGTTTTTATTATTCATTTAAAAAAAACTTTTAAGCAAGTGTCTTTTAATAACACATATTTTATTTAAAAAAGGCCTTAAAAGTATATTTTTTACCGAAGAAGAGACTTCCTAGCAAAAAGCATCCCTATAACAAGAAGTATCTTTAAAAAAAGTATCTTTTTACAAAAAGTACCTTTTTAACAAAAAGTACCTTTTTAACAAAAAGTACCTTTTTAACAAAAAGTACCTTTTAAACAAAAAGTACCTTTAAAACAAAAAGTGTCTTTTAAACAAAAGGTGTCTTTTTAACAAAAAGATCCTTTCTAACAAAAGGTAGCTTTCTAAAAAAAATTAACAAATAGTACCTTTTTATCTTTTTCACAAAATGGACTTTTTAAATATTTTACAAAAGAACAGATTTTGAACCAATATAGCTTTCAATGAATAGAAGTTCTGTTGAAATGAAACTAGCTTTAAAAAAGACCTTTCTAACAAAAAGTACTATTTTACTAGAAGTAACATTTTTATAAAGCAACACACTTAAATGAAATATAAAGTAGTTTAACAACAAAAAGTACCTTTACAGCGAAAAGTACAATTTTACATTTTAAAGTTAGACTCTTTTAAAATATAATTTTGCGAAAAGTAACCTTTTGGGCGAAAAGTTAAAAAGAAAAAGTTATAATTTAATAAGGCACTAAAATTTTTAGGATGCACTTTTAGGACAAAATTATAAATATTTTAACAAAAAACATTTTAGTAAAAACAAATTTTTTTATCCAAATTACCTTTCAATTAAATATAATTTTATTACAGAATTGCAAACTTTTTATACAAATTTCTTGCAATAAAAAGGCCGGCTGATTGAATGATTGTTTTTACTTGTTTGAAAGTAAATGCAAAATTTACTTGTCATTTTAGGCTTATTCCTGAGCTTTTTTCCATATTTATGGTTCCTGTTGGGTACAAAAAATCCCTTAATATTTTTACTTTTATTTTTAACAGAAACATTCGTAATAACTGTAAATTACCAAACATTGGCTTATTTTTTTTAGCTTTTAACATTGAAGCGCCATAAATAAATTACAATTCACAAAATTTCTAAAACATTTAAGGCTCTAACACGAAGAAACTCTCAAATTGTAAAAACAGTCAATCAAACATGACATGCCCAGATTTTAATAAATTTTAGAGTGGCAACATTCCACAACTGATACAAATACAAGGAAAAAAAATCTCACATATATGAACACATGCGCAACATGACACCGCAAGTATTTCGTCAAAGTCATAATAAAACCAAACATTAAATAAACTGATCAAATAAAACAAAAAAATAAATAAAATTAGAGCAGTCTTTTAAGTCTGTGGCTGCTTTAAAAACAATTTGTAATAAAATTAACAGCGAAAAAAGTGAAAATAAGCAACAATTGCAGTTAACCTTGCCTAAGGCCAGCTAAAATATAAAATACTAATAATGATAGTAATATCAGCACCATAAACGAGAGTTGGCAGATAAAAACTGTTTCATTATTTTGTCATGTCTCTGTTAAAGTGGACCAAAAAAAATTATTTATTGCATTATAATATAAATAAATTTCTAGTTTTCTAAAAATTAAAAATTGTTATTAAGTTGCTTGCTATAAACGGTGTACTTAATTCAATGTATTAGAAAATACTTAGATTTTTCTAAAAAATATAAGTTTTTTTGTTTAAAGGACAAATTTTGAAATAAATTACGGTTTAGTTACTGATACAAAAAATATTCGTTAATTAAACTAAAATTATTTTAGAAGTAAAATATTTAATGGATAAAATTTGCAGCTTTTATTTATTTATTTTTTTTTTTTTTAAGTACTTGTTCCCTGTTCTATTTGTCTAAATGTATTTTGGTTCTAACAAGTACCTCTTCTTAAGTAATTTTATTTCCAACCATATCTTTCGTTAAAAATGTATTCCTGCTAGAAATTAGTTTTTTTCACAAAAAAGTACGTTTACTTAAAATGGTACTTTCTACTAAAAATAGTACTTTTAAAAAGATACTTAGTTTTTAAAAGTTTTGTTATTGTTAAAAAGTTAAAATTTATTACAAGAAAATACTTTTTGTTAAAAAGATACTTTTTGTGAAAAAAGGCCCTGAAAGCAACTGTTTTTGTTATAAAAAAATACTAGTTATTCAAAACGTTTTTTTTTGCAAAAGTTCTTAATTGTATTTAACATATAAGGTAACGTTGAAAAAAACCAAGTCTTGTTTAAAATGTACTTTCGTACCAATCTCTGTTTCTTTCCCGTATTAGTATTCATAAGAAAAATTATTTTGTCCTGAAGTTTTCATAAAAATAAAAATAACGTTTCTATTTCTGTAATAAATAAATATTACATTAAGTACTTTACTAGAGTACACTTTCAGTCATGCAAATTGTTTTTAATAAAAAGTACCTGTTTAAAAAAAATTGTAGAAACAGTTTTTTTTTTCTTATTATTTTTTTTTTCTTTTTTAATGTTGTGATTATTGAAGCGAAAATTTTTGTTTAATATTTACTTTCTGTAAATATTTTTTTTAGGAAAGTACTTTTTGACAAAAGGTACTTTTTGTAAAAATGTAATTTTTATACCTGACAAAAAATTTCTTTAGAGCTTTTTTTTAAAATGAAATTATTCCGTTCCCATTTTGTATTAAAAATGTAAAGACTTTATTAGAGATGCGTTCCGGTCATTGATCGCTTAATTCGTTTTAGTGATTTTTTTCTAAACAAATGCTTTAAGCTCTTTAATAATTACAAAAACAACATACAAGATCAACAAATATCTATTTTTTATATATCACAAACTCAAAAAAAAAAATTACTCTCTTTTAAATTGCAAGCGATTAAATAACAAAATTTTCCTGATTCTCGGGTGTTCAAAATTGTGTTTTTATTACGTTTTTAAAATCCTATCACAATTTCAATTTCCAATTACTTTAAATTACTTTCTCCTTTAACAAAAAAAAGTGAAATGAAGAAAAACTAGACAGAAAAATTAAATGTTTCATATGAATTATTGGAGCTGGTCCAATTATAATACAACCAACACTTATGTCAACATCAGTCACAGTCAAGCAATAAATATAAGAAGCTACAATATTTCATAAAAAAAAACAATTTTAAAAAAATTATTAAACCAAAAAAAGCAAAGGATAATGATTTTCGTTAAGAGTTAAAAATAGTTATTAAATATTTAAAAAAGTAACTATTTTCTTTTTAAATTTACAACAAAACATAAAGTATAATTTCTCACACTCACTCTTCAGTGGCTGTTAACAAAACAATTTGCATAAACTTGACTTTGTAACATGTTTTCGCACTTGAGTGCAAAATCTATACATACAAACATTTAAAATACAACAAATACAAAATACAACGCGTTGCAATGACTTTGTTGTTGAAACAAATGAATGTTGTAAATAAAACAACAGCAATAGCAAATTTTACTTTCGTTTTTGTTGTTTCAGCTGAAATTAATACCAAAAAACAACAGCATCAGGTGCAATAATAACAACAAAATTTAATGTTTGCTTGAAAAATACTTTTACTGTTTTAAAACTATTTATCAATGTCAGTCTTTGCATATGATTAAAAATAAAACTTAAATAAAATTTAACACTTCAAATGTTTACACAACAATAACAGCAAAATTACAAGTATGTGTCTTAAGTCTTTTATGTTTATAAACAAAATGACATGTTTAGGTTATGAGAACTTTACAGTTGTTGATTTGCTTACATTGCATGTTTATTTAGCATATTTCTAAACGAACACTTAATTAAAATAATTGCAATCAGAAATAAAAAATAGCATTTATTATTAACGCAAGTAACGAAGAAATTTTACCTTTATTAAATTTTTTCCTTTCTTATTTTATTTAATTTTTACAAAAATGTTCTGCGAGAGAGATTTATTAAAAAACGCGGGTTTTTAAGGAAAACAAGGTACTTTCTATGAATATTAATTGAGTATGGAAAATGTAATCGATTATTTGGTACCTAAATTACAAAGAAATTTACCTTTTAAAAAAGTATAAATTTTCATTTTATTTTGCAAATAATAGAATAATTTCTTTAAAAAAATGCTTCACAAAAGCCTTAATATAAAAAATTCAGCATTTCAAAAAAGGAACTTTTAAGTTGACTTTACTGATTTAGATTTCACTTCTTATAAAAAGGTACTTTTTATTAAAAATAAAAAATACATTATTTAAGCAAACAAAATAACTGCAAAAATAGAATTGTTTAACAGTAACACAATGGATACAAATTTGTTTTAACAAAAAGGTGGTTTTTACTAAAAAGTACTTTTCTACAAAAAGCCTTATAAAGTAAATACCTATTTTGTAAAAATATAAAATACAAAAAACAAAATATGGTTTTACATAAAGCTACTTTTAAAACAAAAATTATATTTGCACATAAAGCTAGAATTTTTACAGAAAGTACTTTTTTATAAAACTAAAAAATACTAACGTTTTACAAATAAAGGTTATTCAAATAAAGGATTATTTGACAATAATAAAGTAAAATAAATATTTAACTATTTAAAAATAGAAAAACTTATACTCTTTTACACAACAGTGTTGTTTTACAAAAAGGTACTTTTGATAAAAAGTACTTTTTTATATAAGATAGTCATTCCAAAGAAAGTCGTTTAAGAAAAAAAACTTTTTAGCAATGAGACTTTTTCTTAAAATATGTACTTTACCTTTTTATAGAAAAGTACTTTTTCATAAAACGTTAAAAACAAATCAAAAAGAAAAAAAATTAGAAAGCAGTTTTTCTTAGGCATAATGAAAAGCTGCTGGACAGGTTTGTAATGACCTGCCTAATGTTAACGAAAAACGGACCACGTTAGCCAGCGTAAAAATCTATAAAACAAACTGCCTCCAACATTTTCTTCAGATTAAAAAGAGCCCACCTTAATATTTTCTTGTTTTCCAAAGAAATATTCGAAAGTCAGTAGTATGGACAAAAGCAAGGGGATTAAAGAGGACACGAACGACTACTTCAAATAACCTAGAAAAATAAAAAATACAAACAACGGAGTAAATTCCTCGAGCTAAATGGTTTCCTGAAAAACAAACACAATTTACGGCAAAAAAAAATATTTTTTCCGCAAAAGTTCACTAAACTGACTGCTCTCGTATAATTTAGCGGCATTCGTCTTTGATTTCATAAATTATGTTTAACTAAATATTTTTGATTTAATCTTAATTTTTAAGTTGGAAAATTGTTAGAAACCCAACCCAACTCAATAATAAGCAGACAATAAACTTATAACAAAACCAAGAACAACACTTTAATTAACTTTTATTTTTTTTAAATGAATTAAGCCAAACAATAAACAAATTCTTTTATAAAAAAAAAAAACTTAATAAATATTCAAGGTAATAAATATTTATTTTCGATATTTAATTTTCTGCTCTAAATCATTAAATTGCGCAACTAAATATTAATGAAGTTTTTAAATGAAAAGTTAAATTACTTTAAAACAAATATTCAAAATTAAATGCATTTAACACCCTTTTGTTTTATTTGTTTTAATCAACCTTTAACATTCTTTTGTTTTTAGATAAACTTGCCGATCAAACGCCAGCCGGTTCGTTTTGGCAATCACATGTAGTCACACCCTCCGCAAATACACCCTTCGAATCACCCTTCTTTTCAGCCACTCATGGCATTGTACAGACACATCCGGCCCTTACCGGCAACATACCACGACCAGTGCCTCTAAATAGCAACAGCTTGGGCCCTGGTAGCAAACCTTCCTTAACAGCTGGTAGTGGTTATTTAAATTCGCGTGGTAATTTCCCTTCTTCAGCTCGTTATCCTTCAATTGCGGGTACTGTGGTCAATCCAAATCCCAAATCTCCTTTTAGACATTTAGATTTTTCAACAAGTGCCACGGCGGAACTGAGGAGGAATCCAGCACTTTCGGCACCTGATGAGTGTGCCAGAGCTTGTCGTGAAGGAGAACCACCCAGAATCTGTTATTATCACTTTACATTGGAATATTACACTGTACTGGGAGCGTAAGTAAATTTTTAACTTTAAATAATTTTTAATCTGTTGGAAAATAAATTAAGGAATTCTTGGTATTAAAAAGATTTTGTTGTTTTGCACAGAAAAAAATTAATGTAAAACATAACAATAAATATTCTTTCATAGAAAAAAACTGATTTCGTCAACAGATGACTCTAGTACTTTTTACATACAAATACGGTACTTTTTAGCAAAATAAGAATTTACTTGAAAATAGTGCTGCTTGAAATCAGTTTATATTTTTCTACAATAATTTTCTTCAAGTTAAATAAAATTTAAAATGGCCGGACATGATTCTCTATACTATAATAAGGATATGTTCAAAAAAAAATTTTACGCCAAAAAGTATCTCAAACAATAAAAATCTTTGCACCAAAAGAGGGTCTTTTACAAAAAAATAAAGAAAAAAATTTATTTTTTTTAACAAATATATTTTTATTTATAGGTGAAATTTTTATCTAAAATTATATATTCGCCAAAAAGTACTTTTTGGCATAAAGGTACTTATTACAAAAATTATAAATTTTCTAGTTACTAGTTTTGCTGTTTATAAAATAGGTTGTTTACAAAAAAATCTTTTTCTATCGAGACGATTAAAGAGTAATTTTTTTGTTTTTTTTTTTTTAGAAAAGAGACTTATTGCAAAGAAAATAAATTTTACAAAAAGTACTAAAAATCTATGTGTGTCAAGGATAACAATTTTACAAAGCAAATACTTATTAGTTTTTATAAAAAGAAGTCTTTGTTGCAAAATTGCTGTTTAAAATAAAATCTTGGAGTTTAAATTTGGATAATTTTGCGACTACCTTCGTACATAATGAAATATTTAAAATAGAAATGTTTAAATCGAATTTCAATTAATTTTAACAAAGATTTATTCCATCAATTTTTAACAAAAGATAATTATCCGGTTGCATTTTCTGTTTTAATAGGTTCCTATTTATACGCGCACTTATGTGCACTTTATTTTCCATGTTATCCGTACAAAATTTAAAGAAACAAATTTGTAATTCTCCAGGTATAGGGAAAGGAAGTAGTTATATTTTATAGTGGGGTACCCATCTTTTCTTTTAAGATCTATCCTGAGGCTTACAAACAAACCTACATGAAACAAAAGAATTATTCAGATTAAATTTAGAATAAATTAAATAAATGGGGTTATCCGTCGCCTCCTGTTATATCTATAGGATTTTGAGGTACGTCTATGTATTTCTCTACATGCTGGACAATCGATAACTACTTTATATGTTGGCGTACTTGTTTTTTCTTCCCTCCCATTATACACACATTATTTCAAGGTTAACCTACGGTACAGAAGATATAAGAAAAATTATTTCAATATTGTTAGGTTTTAACCGCCTCCCACTTACATATATTCCAACAAACATTTATATAAAAAAATTATAAAAGGCCTTGAGTAACCTTTTTCAAATCAGAAATATCTTACCTTTGTAATTATCCAGATATAAGAGAGTAATCCATATAAAACTTTGAGAATGTTACTTTTTACGTTTTTTTTTTTTTTAATGCTACAATGACAGTGTTTCGATATTACACATCTGTCCATCTCTGAAAACGTAATAGTTACACCCTTAAAATTTTCACAAAAAAGTACACATTCTATGAGTTACTATAACAACATACACCAGAAATTACAGGGTATTCCGAAACTGACACGATATTCATAGAAATATTGTTATTTTCTAAACTGTGATAGGTAGACACATCCAATTTTTACTTTTTAACTGTTTTAGCATCTATTGTATAACAAGTACCTCCCGATAAAAGAGGTCCCTAACTTTGATATCATACCATATATCATAGATATATATCCAAAGGACGGCTATACAAAAGCCGCTTTCCGTATACCATAGATAGATTATTGAGCCACCTCGGCCTATTTAGCCGGGACGAAAGGGTTTAACCTCATAGTATAACAAACCCCGGCTCCGCTTACCAAAAGTTTCTTGCATATAATAATAAAAACCGGTTTCGCTGACTAAAAGTTTTATCTGTAGCCAAAATAATGAAATAATGACTCCAAATAATAGCTCTTTAATTAATTAAAATAAAATAACTTCCATACCATACCTGAAGGTTGAAGGAGGAAAATATTTTGTTAGCGAAGCCTGTGTTTGAAATGCCATATAGAAGCTGAAGGCCGGCTATACAGAAAAATTTTGTAAGGGAAAAAAAAACAACTCCCAATAAAAATGAAATAACTCCCAATTATGAAAATACATGAAATAACTCCCAGCAGAATCAAGAATCATTATGAAATAGCTGCCAATGAAAAATTATGAAATAACCCCCAAAAATTTGGGATTTGTTTCATTATGAAATAATTTGTTTGGAATTTTTCAAATTTTTGTTGGGAGTTATTTTGTTCTTTTTTTGGAGTGATTTCATTTGGGAATTTTATAACGGTACCCACTATAGCAACAGAGGCAAAAATAAAAAATTGACGGGTGTCCCAATAGTGATGTGATTTTCCAGTAAATAGCCTTATTTTAAACTGCAAAAGAGAAACAGTTAAAGTTTATCAATTTTTATGTCCACTATAAGAACAAGTACAAGAAATTAGAGTAAAATTAAAACACTAAAGTTATTCCTAAGTCATGTTTTTTTAACGTACTACGCTTAAATTATGTACAAAAATGTGTGCTATAAAAAATGTGAACAAAAAAATTTCAAAATCATGGCGTTAAAGAACTTTTACGCCTGCTATAAGGAACATTATAAAAAAATAAAATAAAATTAAAAAAAGGGTGCCCCGATATTAACGTGATTTTTATATATATGTTTTATTTTTTTTTTAACATAAACCTATAAATCTAGGCGGAGTATGTATTGCTATTTTAATAAAAAAGCAAAAAATTAATAAAAAGGTGTCCCAAGTAATGTTTTTTACAGGGCCTTATTTTAGATTTAATTAAATTACATATTACTGCATCCACAGTGAGTTAAAAAAATAAATTAATAAATAAATTGTGAGTCCAGCTTGCACTTGGCGGATTTATATGGATCTACAGATATAAGATAATTAATCGTAAAACTAATTTATTGATAAAAATTCCCAGTGTCCATTTTCCTATAACCCCTTTTTTCTCAGAGCCTCTAACTGTAGTACTTGTGCAGGCCTCATTCTTAATTTGAAATCGCTTTCTATGTAATTAGTTGCACAAAAAACAGTGAAGCGAAAATCCTCTTATTTAAAATTACTTAAATAAAAAAATTTTAAACCTGCCTAAGCTGTAATTACGAAGTTTGCTAAAAAAAAAATATGTTAAAGTCCGTTTATTTTGTCAGTATCTTACTCTTACTGCGCTTTACAATAAATTTCATACAAAATAATTAAGCCTAATTGAAAATTCCATTTCATTAATGAAAAATATTCAAATTTGAAAGTAAAAATTTTATTTTGTTCTTGATGAATGTAAAAACCTATAAAAACTTTAATCCTCTTCTCTGATCTTTTTTTATTCAATTGACCCAGTTTTCACATAATATTTTAAGTTCATGTGTTGTTACCAACCAATAAACGAGTTTGTTGTCTTCTAATAAATAATTCAACCTGAAAAGGGAATTTTCCAGCACAACTCATAATTGAATGGTTTGTGAAAACTCTGTAACTGAACGAAAATAAAAACATTCTTTTACTAAAATGTCTATGAATACTCTAAGTATTTGTATATACCTTTACTTTGCATTGTCTAGTCTATAATTTAATTGTTTATATTAATAACAATATAAATGTATCTTTCTCTCCTCTTTTTTTTTAATTTTTTATACATTTCATTTAATGATTATTTTTGAACATTGTTTTCTATTGCTGGCAAATTGCTGTTGCGCCTTTCGTACAGCAATAAAAACAAAGCAAAAGCCAAACGAACGAAATTGTTTTAAACAATAATCGTATGTGGTTTGAAAACGGATTCAAATAAGTACAACAACAACAAATAATAAATTATGACAGCAAACAAAATAAGTGCTGTCTGCCGGAATTTTTTTTAGTATAGAAAAAATGATGTAAAAACATATGTACAAACAATTTAATATGATTTTAGTTTTTTTATTTTAGTTAAGCTTTAAACAGGTGTTGTGAGTTGTAGTATTCCCAAACAAGACTAGACAGACATCTTTACGCATGGTGTCTTTCATGTTTATTTTTTTTTTTTTTTTTTTTTTTGTTTAGGAAGTATTAATATTGATGTTAATAAATGATCACTTAATGGAAATGATAATAATTTCTATAACAGTTATCATAATAACGGGTTAATTTACATATAATGGAAAATATAACCGTTAAATAAAAGAAAAAAATTAATGAAAGATATAAAACTATTTGAGAGATTGTGACCTTTCATTTAGTAAATTAAAGAAGTTGTTTTATTTGAACAATTTAAATCAAAGATTTGATTTATAAAGCGTCATCTGTTGTCAACAGCTCGCTTTAGCTTTAAAAAATATTACTTTTTATAACTTTTCTGAAATTCTATAAAGATTTTGATTGAAATTAAATAAAGCTGAGTCCTTGGTAAAAAGTGTATTTTTGCTTAAAAAAAATATTTAAAATAATGCACTTTAATTAAAGAGGTACTTTTTATTAAATACTATTAATTAACTAAAAGTTATATTAAATGAAAATTTTTATTCAAAAGTACCTTGTAGTTTTATAAAATATTCTCACTTTAAAACAAAATAAGAAAAATTCTAATAAAAAATAATAAAAAGGTTAGGCTCTCAACTATTTTTTGAAAGAAAGGGTATTTATAAAAAGTACTTTCATTTAATAGTAAACTCTTAAAAAAACTGTATGAAATCAATTTTTTAAAAATAAAGCTTTTTATTTAAATGGTACTTTTTATTAAAAAGACGCTTTTTAACCAAATGTATCCTTTTATTTCATAAAAACGCTCATCACAAAATTATTTTTGAAAAACAGACAGAATTTTTTTACTAAAAGAGTACTTTTTGTTAAAAGCTACCTTTTGTGAAAAGCTTAGTTTAATAAATATTTTCTTTTTAAACTATGCACTTGATAACAACAATGATCATTTAATCATTATTACTTTTTATTACAAAAAAATTCTTTCTCAAGAAAAAAATCAGCAACCATTTATTTAAAAAAAAAAACAACTAGTTTCATTTAAACAGGAATTTATATCAAACAAGTTCTTCTATCGAATTAGTACTTTTGATCAAAAATTTAACTTTTTACAAAATGGTACTTTAAGATAGAAAAATATTTTTTCCAAAATATGATTTCTTTCCAAACAGTACTTTATATCAAATTTATGTTATCAAAGCACTCTTTTATAAAAAAGTATTTTAATTAAGAATAAAAACTTTTAAGTTAATTTTTATAAGACGAGCAATTTAAGGACTTAAAGAATTTTTCAGAAAACAACTTAAGAAAGGCAGTATTTTTATGGAAACAATTGTTTTACAAAAAATATTTGTTACGCTACAAAAAAAGTTTTTTTTTTTAAAAGAAGAATTTTTTCAAAAAGTTTTTAATAAATTTTTTTAAGAATATAATTTTCGTTAGTTAAGTACTTTTCTTTAGAAAGGTACTTTTTATCAGGTAGGTACTTTTTGTCAGAAAAGTACTTTTTTGTAAAAAGTAACCAAAAAACGTTCTTTTGATATATAATTTTTTTTTTCAAAGAAAGTATTAATAGATAAATTTAATATGATATAGTACTTTTTATAAGTAGGTGCAACAGTTATGTAAAATGACATTTTGTGTAAAAATGTAAAATTTATTCGCATCGAAAAGGAAACCGATATATATATTTATATATATTTAAAACTTAGCTTTTGTTGTAGGAAAATTTCCTTTCTACTGTCCATTTTCAACAAAATCTTTTTGGTGTTGTCAAAGTTTAAGGTTTTATAACACTTCATATTAAATACATTAAAAATAATATTTTTTTTTTTCTTTTTTATACCCTTCACTCCAGGTAGAAAAAGGGTAAATCTTTGTTATTTCGTTTGTAATTTCTGCTAAGGTAAATATATTCTGAGCCCCTGTACATAGCAAAGTTGATTAAGGGGTCTCCAACTGTCCGTCCGTACTATTGTTGAAATTAACTTTGCCAAGGCACTAGATGAACTAGAGAAAATTTAAATACGCTCATCGATCAAACAGCAAGATCGGTTTGTGTCCCTCAAGGAAGTGGGCTAAACACCCCGCCAGCCTCTAATTTTTCTATATCATTTGGAACAATGAAGTAACTACAATCAAAAAAGGCGATAGAGAATTAAAAAATAAGAAAAAAAACATCAGGGAAAAAAACTGGCGCCTGTCAATTTTTTTGGCTCTGAACTCTCTTTAAAAAGTAAAATTGTGCACGATATTTTTTTTAAATATCAATATGGGATCACTTAAAAGCTTTTGAAGGGATTTTTCAGGAAATACCAAAAAAATTTTTTTTAAATGTATAACCCATTAAGAGCCGATGACATTTTTATGTAAAATTTTATATAGACTAAAAAAAATTTTTCGTATTTTTTTATTCTTTGTCAACCCAATATTAAATTTTTTTTGGAGTTGCTTTGCTAAACTAAATTTACATACATTTTTTTTTAAAGAGAAATAGCACTTCAGGCAATAATGCCTATTTAGTTATTTTCGTAACCGTGCTACATTCTTTAGAAAAGAAATAGATGAGAGATAAGACAGGTGGTGAAAAGAGAAAGATAGATATAGCCATTTTATTAGTTATTCTACTTCGCCGGCGAATATGCTATGAAGAAGTACCGACGAAGGAGGCTGCATGTTTAATGTTAATTCTGAATATGTATTTATACCATTAAACAGAAAAAAAACATTTTTTTATTTTTGGTTGCCGCAGGGGTTGAACTCTGGCCAACCAGGTTTGTAGCCAACGTGTTTACCACTTCGACTACAGCAGCAACATGGTAAAGTGTATATAAGAATCGGTATAGCCGAATATAGCGCTCGTGCTTGTTGTAATAATCTTTTTTCATATTTGTTATGAGTAATTATTAAAATAAAAAATTAAGAAAGAAATAAAAAAAGAAAGAAAGAATACCTTAAATGTTCAATAATGATGTGATCTAACTCCCTTGCGGGGTTTTTGTTTTGGAATGTAAGGATGATAATGTTGTTTTAGCCAACAACATTAAAGCTGCTTGAATGAAACTTTTACACTGTTTTTGTTTCAAGTTGCTGTTTACATTTAATCTTAATTAATTTCTTGTAAATATTTCTACGGATAATGATGATGATTATGCTGACACAATAAATTATAGCCGCCTTTTTCAAATTATGTGGTTTAATAAAATAAAATTTATTGCGTTTCTATTGAAAGCATGCGACTAAACAAGTATTTTTATATTTTTATTGTTTTAATTCGTATCGTTTTTTTAAGGCATCGAATAATTTGACGACATAAAAATATAATATTAAATACATTCAACAAGCTTCCGCAGTAAGAGGCTTGTTTTATTTCAAATATTTCTTAAAGACATGAAAGTATTCATTCAGTTTAGTAAGAACGTGATAAGCATGAAGTGCAAATAAGAAAGTATGTTTGTTACTTGTTTTATTTAATTTTCAGTATTATTGAAAGTAGTCATAAAAACAAATTGAATCATAAAACAAACTATACAAGTAAAATATAATCGTTAAAAAATGGTTATTTTTTCTTAAATCTTTTTTTCCTTTTAAAAATCTTTTAAAAGGAAAAAAATTTTTGTCAGAAACAAGAAATAATCTTGAATAAAAAGATAATTGATTAACAATTTGTTTATATAACATACTAATTTTGCTATGGCATAAAAGTACCCAACTATACCAGTTCTATTTATTAAAAAGTACTTTTATAAGAAAGAAACTGGTTTAGACAACATAAAAATTGTCTGTACTTTTCCCAGTTGCTGAGAACATAAACTAGAATTTCAACCATTTTAAGCTTTCAAGCTTTTAACTGATTCATTTGAACAAGTTGGTACTAATCAATATTTTTTCATTTAAATCAAGAAGTACTTTTTACGCAAAACTTTTTTTTACTCAAAATTAAGCCACTGTAAAAGAAAATTGGATATTTTTTACTAAAAAGGTTTAACTAGAAAAATTAGTTTACAACAAACAGGTTTAAGAAGGTACCTTTTAGCAACAGAACATACGCTACAAAATTTATACGAGACGAAAAGAAGAAAAAGATATTTTAAAGTTACGTTTGTTTTTGCTTACATCATACTTTTTTAGAATACATTTTGATAAAAAAAGTACTTTTTGAAAAAATGTATTGCTTTTATAAACAGGGTTTTTGTAAGTAGAAGCTTATTTTACTTAGTTTCAATTTTAAACGAGAAGATACTTTTGACTAAGAAAAAAGTACTTTTATAATAAAGTAGTTGAAAAAAGTACTTTTAGAAAAATTGTATAATTTTTATCAAATTATAATTTTTAAAGAAAGATCCCTTTAAATAATTATTTTCCAAAAAATTTCTTTCTCAAAAGTACTTTTTATTTCAAAAGTACTTTAACAGATAAATGAAATTTTACTTCGAAATTTGCATAACTTTTTTTTACAAATTTATAATACAAAACTAAAAATAAAAGAACACTATACACACATATATGAGTTTTCGTTTAATTTAACTCTTCAAGCTGGCAGGAAAAAAGTCACTTGTATAGGGAGCTCCCTTTACTACAGCCTATTCGAATTAATTTATTCATTCTTCTGAAGACACCTCTCGGAGTGATTTAATGCAATTTTTAAAACAGAAAAGTCTTTATTGCGCAACAATCTACAGAGAAGGCAGAAATAAAAATTTACTAGCAGGCGGCAAATTTGATCCAATAAGTCATTCAATTATTATTATTTTAATATTAAAGTACTCTTAGGTCAATCATAATTTTATTTTTCTATTTGATTCTTAATTAAACCAACTTATTTTGGCTACGTTCATCATTTCCTGCGAAATGGTATCCAAAGTCTACATAAAGTTGAGTATAAAATTACAAAAAGATCAAGAGTGATATATTCGATATGCCAAATCTTACATACCCTTCGTCATTTATCTAAATCTAGTTAAGTGAAGTTACTCCAATAAAAAAAACAAATATAGAGATGATAGAGAATTAAATAAAAATAAAAAAGTACATAAAAATGCAATCGGCTCTTAAAGGGTTAAGTATTTTGAAAAATTTTAATTATTAATAAAAATTTTCCTAACGATCTCTTTTAAAGCTTTAAAATGATACCCATATTGATATTTTAAAAATTTTGAAAACTTCAGAGGCCCGTAACTCGGAAAATATGGGCCAGCGCTAATTTTTTCACTTGATGTTTTTTTCTTACTTTTCTTATTGTCTATCGCCCCAAATATTTTTTTTTTATTGAAGTTACTTCATTGTTCAAATGATATAGAAAAATTAGAGGTAGGCGTGGTGTATGCCTACTGCGTCAAAGGATATGGACCGTTTTTCTTGATTTCCAACAGCATCTCTTTTAACACTATGTCTGATCGATTAGTGTATTTCAATTTTTCCTAGCTGATCTAGTGCCTCGGCAAACTTGATTTCAACACTAACACGGACGGACAGAGGGACATCACTCAATGCACTCCGCTATGTATGAGAAGTCAGAATATTCAGGGTCGGAAATGGATACTGTAAAAATTGCAAATGGAATGAAAAAATTAGTTATACCCTTTTTCCATTACTGTTGCTAATGTTTCACCTTGTTTAATTTGTGAAATTCACAAAATGCTTTAAGCTTCAGCAAAATAGGCAATTTTCTTCTAAATCATGTTTTTGGCACCACTAGCTATTTGTCAAATTGCTTAAGCTTTTACTCCTTAAGCCTGGTACCCTGTTCGTATTTGTGAAAATTGTTAAGCAACATTGATTATTTTATGTGGAAAATTTGACATTTAAAATGCGGTGTCTCGAGATTGGGGAAAATTTTACGTTTTATTGTTTTTACGTAGACTACATTGTTTTAGAAATGTAAGCAAATTACATATGATCAGCTGTTGTTTGCTTTATTTCACAGCTTTGATAATTTTTAATTAAAATTTTTCATAACTTTTTCATAAAAAATTTTTACGTATGTAGTTTTACAGCATTCCGCATGAAAAGCTGAACAAAGTATCAGGCTTAAGGTACAGAAGCCAAACAGCTACAGAAGCTCTTTTCTTCGCGTTTGCTGCTAATTTTCTTGAGATGCCTAATATTTTTTAAAGACAACAGTCTCCACTAGTCAAATATATCCGCGAAAAACAGATGTTTTTCTAAATGTTTCTAATAAACTGATGGCTAAAGAAGGCGGCGTTTAAAATATCCAGCATTAAAAATTCTCATATCATGTTTTGTCATTCACAGTGAGCGTCTTACAAAGTCTTTAAGTAAAGTACGATTAAAGTGATGATGCTCTAGACGCTCATTGCTAATAATGTGGCCATTTTATATATTCCACTACTAGTTAGTTAGATATAGAAACGTAGTTCGTATCTCCTTCAGGTTCCTTTTAAGGTCTTCTTCTTTTCTACTTACCAGCTTTTAGATATTAACTTTCATTTTCATCAATTCATAGCTCGCAAGTTTTTTAGCCCTATCGAATTGTAGCTGTTAAACTGAAAACCTGTTAATTCATCACTAAGTTATTGTGAAGTTTAGCCTGTTTTCTCACGTCTTTCCCATTTATTATATATGCATATGTGTGTGAGAGAGAGAGAGAGATAGTGAACTATAACCCTCACTTCCTCCTCGCAAATAAAACAAAAATAATCGTATTGACTTTTAATCTCCCTTTAGGAAGTTTATCAACTTGAATATTCTTTTCGCTAACCAAGCGGTTACTATTCTTCAAACTGCAGGGTTCAGCAAATGTAAATCATATTTCATTTTAACGTGTTAAATAATAAATAAAACGAAAAATATCAATAAAGTAGATTTTTTTTGTTTTTTTTTTTTTTTTTTTTGTTTTTTCTTTTCAATTAGAAAGGTTTTTTATGGGTTGTTTAAGACAAAATAATGGTTCATAAACTAAAAATGATTATTTGAAAATTTGCTAGAGGTGCAGCAAACAATAAATAAAAGCTGGAGCACAATTCTCAAAAATGACTAAAAGAAAGAAAATAATATAAATCAAGAAATCATTATTTTTAAACCAAATTAAAAAATTTTAGTGATAGACAAATTGTTAAATATAAAATGCATTGAACTTATAGAATAAAAATTCACACATATTGAAAAATCTTTGACTATCTTGAAATGATGGAAACACGAGTCTGGTTTATTTACGACTAACTTTATTGAATATTAAAAAAGAAAGGGAAAGTCAATTTACACTATCTACATATTTGTTTACAAATCTATATTAAGCATAGTTGTAATAAGAAGTAGTAAACCGTACTTAAATAAGATTTATGAAAATATGTACTGACATTTGAATATGTAACATTACTCCCTCCGAAAATTGCTAACCTATATTTTTTTTTTACAAAAGTTAAATATTAAAAAGTTTAACAATTATTTACGAAAATCTGGGCATTGAAAAAATGTAACTGGCTTTCTAATCCGGGCACTACGACGTAGTGGCTGTTCTACTGACTGCTCCGCAGTATTGCTTCTACTTGATAAAGGCTCTTCACTTGAATTGGGATAAAAGTTATCCCAGTTCGTAATAAACTTGCCGGCATCCTTTTGTTCGCTGTGGTCACCGTTAAATCTAGGCTTAAGTTGGTTCTGATGTCGTTTCCATGCACCGTTTGTAGTATTCACAATGTATATCATATGACCAAGATTCTTAATGACAACACCTTTGACCCATTTAGGCCCGCTTGAGAAATTTCGTACATAAACTTTGTCATTAACTTCGTACTTTGGTCTTGCAAACTGTCGACTTTCCTTAGCTTCTGATAGTTGACTAAGTAATGTTCGTGCTGGACGCGCATGAAGTAACTCTGCAGGACTTTTACCATTATCATCAGGCATAAAACGATAAGTAGCTAAGAATTTAACCACAGCAACTCTCAGTGGTAGCCCGTTTTCCAAATTTTTCTGCACAGCATTTTTGAAACTACGAACGAACCTTTCAGCAAGTCCATTTGACTGAGGATGAAAAGGCGCAGAGGTCACGTGTTGAATACCCCTACTGGCACAAAAATCCTTAAATGCATTCGAAGTAAGCTGGGGCCCGTTATCGCTTACCAATGTATCGGGTAATCCTTCTATAGCAAATATAGCCGAAAGTGCTACGATTGTCTCTTCTGTAGTAGTGTGGGTTAATTGGCTGACAAAAGGGAAACGCGAGAATGAATCAACACAAATTAACCACATATGACCAAAAACCGGGCCGGCAAAATCGATATGCACCCTTTGCCAGGGACGGGTCGATGCTGGCCATGAACTGTAGCATTTATTTGGCGAAGCGCTATATGTCTTGCAAATGTCGCATTTGGCTGCTAATTCCTCGATATCTGAGTTGATGTTTACCCACCAACAATGTTTTCTTGCCAACTGTTTCATTTTAACTACCCCCCAATGTCCATCATGTATAAGCTGTAAGATTTTATTTTGTAACAACGCTGGAATAACTACACGAGGTGTGTCCTTTTGCAACAACAATAAGCCATTTCGGAACTCGAGAGCAAATCGAAAGTTAAAAAATGGGGCAATCTCTTTACCTACAGCTTTAAGTTTATTAGGCCAGCCTTTTTTCACATACTTGATTACCATTTGCAGCACTGGATCATTGGCGGTATATTCACTTAACATTTTGGCGTCGATGGGCGTATTAATTTCTTCAACGTTGAAACAAGATTCTTCTCTGTCAAACTCGGCATCTTCCCCAGTAGGAAGGCGGGACAGTGCATCCGCATTACAGTGTTGTGCTGTGTTTTTATATTTAATATCGAACTGATATGCCATCAGTGTAATAGACCAACGCAAAATGCGATTTGCTGCCATAGCAGGTAACTGCTTATTAGGACTGAACAAGCTAACCAATGGTTTATGGTCCGTTAATAACGTAAAGCGGCGGCCAAATAAATATTGATGAAATTTTTTCACTGCGAAAATAATTGCCAAAGCCTCTTTTTCTATTTGGCTGTAATTCATCTGATGTTTGTCGAGCGTTTTTGAAGCAAATGCTATTGGTCTCTCACTACCATCTGGATATATATGCGAAAGCACCGCGCCAACCCCGTATGACGACGCATCAGCTGCTAGCACCAGGGGCAGCTCATCTTGGTAGTGTGCTAATTGTGTAGCATTAATTATATGTTGCTTTAAGGCTACGAAGGCTTTCTGCTGCTCAGCTCCCCACACAAACCGGATATTTTTGCGACGCAGTTTATTTATCGGTGCTGAAAGAGTTGAAAAATTTGGTATAAAATTGTGGTAATAATTTACTTTACCCATAAACGCTTCTGCTTGCTTTAAATTTGCAGGCGGCTTGATACCCCTAACAGCTTCTACACCAGACTCGGCAGGCAAAATACCTTTGCTGCTAATTGAACGGCCCAAATATTCAATTTTTTCCTTTAAAAAAGAACATTTTTGCAGCTTGCATTTTATACCATTTTCTTGAAGCACTTTTAAAACTTGCTCCAACCGTTGAAGATGCTCATCCATAGTGGGTGCTGTGATGATGATGTCATCAATATAATTACCGCACCCTTTGATACCTCGAAGTAGTTGCTCAATATGTTTCTGGAAGATAGCTGGGGCACTGGCAACTCCGTATGGCAGACGCTGGTATTGAAACAAGCCCAGCGGTGTGTTTGCAACCATCAGTTTTTTTGAGTCTGCATCTAACTCCATTTGCATGTATGCATCTCGCAAATCAATTTTAGAAAATAAGACGCCATTACGCAATTTATAAAAAAGGCACTCTCGTGTTGGCAGAGGATATTGCTCGATATCAATTTGAGAATTAATGGCTACTTTGAAATCGCCGCATACTCTTAAAGAACCATCAGGTTTTGATACTAGGACAATTGGCGATGCCCAGTCACTAAACTGTATCGGCTTCCATATACCAGCATTAACCAAACGATCAACTTCAGCTTTAAATTTAGGCATTTGTGCAAATGGTATAGGACGACTTTTGAAAAACTTGGGCCTTGCGTTTTCTTTAAGAAAAATTTTTGCTTTAAAATTTTTAATTGTGCCAAGCGCTGGCTCAAAAACTTCTTTGTATTTGCTGCATAAATCTTTAACTTTTTGCTCAACACTGGTATTTAACAAACATACTTGATGAATTTTAAACTTAAACACTTTAAACAAATCTGTGCCAAGTAGATTGTTTGTATTCTGCACATTAGCAACAACTAAATTTATTTGTTTTTCAACTTTGCCACATTTTGCTTTTACAAAGAATTCTCCCCGTACAGGTATTGCGTTTTTACCGAAAGCAAACAATGTTCTTTTACATTTATTTAGCGGTGGACAACCAAGTTCTTTATAAGTATCCATTGATATTATTGATACCGACGCACCAGAATCTAACTGAAATTTAATCATTTTATTTAAAATAAAAAGATCAACAAACACTTTATTATCATCAACCGTTAAAACATCATTTATGTTATACACTGATTCTTCGTCTACAGCCTCAACTCTGTCACTGTGGTAATTTTTCCTTTTCCTTTTGTTCTGCTTTCGACGATAATAATTTTTGCTGCTATTAGTGCTTGGCTTGTTTGTCGATTTACATACATAAGCAATGTGTCCCCGTTTATTGCATTTATGACAAACAGCGTTTTTGAATTTACATTCCTCTCTTATGTGTGAGCGACCGCAACCTGAGCATGATTGTAATTCGTATTTTCCTTTGTTGTCAAATTTGGAATTTATTACATTTACTGGTGTATCTTCTTCATTTTTTATTGTTGCTACAGTTTTAATTGTCGTTTCGTACGCTTCAGCTATGAACATAACATCGGCAAGTGTTGGGTTTTGTTTTTGAAGAGCAGATGACCGAACAACATCGTGGTGCGTTTTTACAATAATTTGATCTCTTATCATGTCATCTATAAAAGTGGAAGAGCAACTTTCTGAAGAACACACAAAATTACATTCTCTTGCCAAACCACGAAGACAAGCTAGCCACTCTTTATAAGTCTCTTTTGGCTTCATATCCCGTTTGAAAAAATCATAACGGGCAGCAACTACATGTTTTTTTACTTCAAAATGATCCGTTAGCTTGTCTACTAATTCCTTAAAAGATTGGTTTTGAAGATTTTCGCTTCCAAATAAATTTTTCAATAATTCGAAAATTTCAGTGCCACTCCAAGCCAAAAAAAATGCTTTCTGCTGATTTGCAGACTGAACTGAATATGCGTTGAAATGCTCATTTAACTGTTGCACATATGATTTCCAATTATGCCGTTCTTTATTAAACTGATGAAAAGCAGGAACAGTGGTTGACGTGGATGATATACCGGCTTGACTCCTCACAAAATTCTGCATCCAGGTTTGTTGCTGTTGCAGCAACTCTTTTGCAAATTCCTGCTGCTGGCGAAGAAGCTCTTTAAACTTTTCGTCTTCTGGCATTTTAAGCTTAAAATTATGTCACGCGCTTTATTTACGTATTTTCCCAACTTCTTTTTCTTTTTGTTTGGGTCTTTCTTTTCTGCCTCGTCGCCACTGAAAAATCTTTGACTATCTTGAAATGATGGAAACACGAGTCTGGTTTATTTACGACTAACTTTATTGAATATTAAAAAAGAAAGGGAAAGTCAATTTACACTATCTACATATTTGTTTACAAATCTATATTAAGCATAGTTGTAATAAGAAGTAGTAAACCGTACTTAAATAAGATTTATGAAAATATGTACTGACATTTGAATATGTAACACATATACTTTCAGAAACATAATAAAACTCATAAAGGAAATATCACACAGATTGTTTAAATACAAATTCCATTAATTGTTTCATTTTTTTAAAACAATTAAACATAAAATAATTAATTTCTTCTTTGATTGCATTTTTTTTTTATTAAAACAAATATTTTTCTCACATGATTTTATTTTAATTTTTATTTAATTCTCACAGAGCATGTCAAGTTTGCACACCCAATGCCACCAACACAGTATGGTCTCATTGTCAATGCGTTTTAGCCGATGGTGTTGAGCGTGGTATATTAACTGCCAATCGCATGATACCGGGTCCCAGTATACAAGTGTGTGAAAATGATAAAGTTGTCATCGATGTAGAAAATCATATGGAGGGTATGGAAGTTACCATACATTGGCATGGTATTTGGCAACGCGGTTCACAATATTATGATGGTGTGCCATTTGTAACACAATGTCCCATACAGCAGGGAAACACATTCCGGTAGGTTTAAAGAAATATTTTATTTTTTTTTTATTATTATTATTAGATTTAAAAGCAGGAAACTTAAATTGATTTTTTAAACAGTTTGTTTTTGGACATTTTCTAATTTTAATGTTGAATTTTTTCTTTATAAATATTAAAGCTATCAATGGACTGGTAATGCTGGCACCCATTTCTGGCATGCACACACTGGTTTACAAAAATTAGATGGCCTTTATGGTAGTATTGTTGTCAGACAGCCACCTTCACGTGATCCCAACTCGCATCTGTATGATTTTGATTTGACTACACACATTATGTTGGTCAGTGATTGGTTGCATGAAGATGCGGCTGAACGTTATCCCGGCCGTTTGGCTGTCAATACTGGCCAAGATCCCGAATCGTTGTTAATCAATGGCAAGGGTCAATTCCGTGATCCAAATACCGGTTTCATGACAAATACTCCTTTGGAAATATTCACCATAACACCTGGTCGCCGTTATCGTTTCCGCATGATTAATGCATTTGCTTCGGTGTGCCCAGCACAAGTTACAATTGAAGGTCATGGCTTGACAGTGATTGCCACAGATGGTGAACCCGTACATCCGGTTGATGTAAACACGATCATTTCGTTCTCTGGTAAGTAGTTTTATTTTGTTATTGTTTTGCTTATTTAGTAAAATGTTTACAATAATTTTTTTCTAATGTTTTACTATTTTTAAATATATTTATTATTATTTTGCTTTAAATTCACTACGATTGGGTTAAATATATCCGTTATTGTCATTCAACATTTACTAGACAATAACATGTTGGTAACAAAATTAACATAAATAAATAAACAAACAAGTAAACAGCAGGATTTAAAGACAATAAATATAGAAGTGCTTAAACACTCTTATGCTATTATTAATTCTTATTGTGACAGTTATAGCAAATTTTTTCTAAGTGCTGAGGCCATGTAAGACGTGTGGGATTAACAATAAATCAAAATTAAAAATTGTAAATTTAAGGGTTTTTTATTTTAAGAACGCTGAAAAAATCAGAGACATTGTTCACTAAACTTGACAACACTTAAGCTTTTATACCACCTTTTTTGAATCCGTCATGAATTCCTTAATAATATGAATCATTTGAATACTTAGTTTTAATAAAGTAAACAAACCCACTGTGCAACGCCTTATTTAGTTTCACTCTACACATGAGTTGTAAAATTTCTTAACATCCTCCTTCTGTGCTGCAGTTTTAAACAAACTAGTATAATTTTTTTAATGCGTTTTTTTACATTAATTTAAAGCCGATAGCAAAATATTGTTTAAGACTGAAACAATTAAATTATTTTAAGCGTTTATAATTCTTTTTAAGCAGTTGCAAAAATAATATTGCAAATATTTGCCTAAAGTCGGCCTTACATCTCAATTGCATATTTTAGTAACACCTTACAGCTCTAGATAATATTTTTATTTAAAGTACCTAACTTTTTTATATAAAAATATAAATAAAAAAAATTTTACGAATCCTTGATTTAATTGTGGACATGAGCGTTTTAAGAAAAGAGATTCTCTCTCATAGCTATTTAAAAAAAATTTTACACAAAACAAGGGTTTACTTTTACGGTGATATTTTTAACAAAAAGGTACTTTTTTGGCAAAAAAAAGGTACTTTTTGGGGGGAAAGGTACTTTTGGTTAAAAAAAGGTACTTTTGGCAAAAAAGTACTTTTTAACTAAACGTAACTTTTTAACTAAATAACATTTTGAAGATGATTATTTTTAACCGAAAATTTTTTGCTTACCAATAGGTACTAAATAAATAAAGTTAAATACAAATTTAATTTAATTATAGACATGAACGCTTTAAGAAAAGATATTCTCTCTCTCTAGCTACCAAACCTAAACTTAATAAAATGCTTTCTACAAAAATGTAGATTTTGTTGAGGAAAATTATACTTTTAGCAGAAAGGTACTTTTATCATAAAAGTACTTTTAACAAGGTACATTTTAGCCAGAAAGTACTTTTTAACTAAAAGCAGCTTATAACATAAAAGCTACTTTCTTTAGCTTCATAAATAACACTTTTCCAAAAGAACTTTTTTAACTAAAAGTTTTCAATGAGTACTAAATAAAGTTAGTCAACATTTTTTTATTCACGAAAAAAAAACATTGTAGCATAAAATTGTTTCTTAACTAAAATACACTCCATACGGACAGAAGATTAAAGGGTCGTTTTAATGAAGTGGTACTATTTTAGCAAAAAAGTACTTAAAACTAAATAAATACATTTTGACATAAAAATAAATTTTTTGAAAATAAATTCTTTATTTTAATGACGTTGTACATTTCAATAAAAAATTACCTTGTAACTGATCTTTTCATAAATGAAGTAAACAAATAACTGCGAAAAAAATTACTTTTAAAAAAGGCACTGCATTTTGGCAAAAAGAAAGTTTTAGAGAAAAAAGTACTTTTCAAAAATGGATTTTTAACAAAAAGTAAATTTTTAAGTTTCTAAAAATTGTTTTAAACACTTTAAAAAAGTCTAAAAAGGAAAATGAGGTTAAAATACAGTTTTCAACAAAATGGTACACTTTGCCCATGCGACCTTTAGAAACCTTATCTACGTAAAGTTGCTTAACAAAAAATATTTTTTTAACAAAGACCGGTTTTTAGCCTAACAATGGAACAAGCTGATATAAACAAAAGAAGTACTTGTCGAAATTAGGAGTTTTTAACACCACAAAGATACTTTTTTCCTTTCTACTAATTGTTTTGAGTACATTTTTACAATACAGAAGTTTTTCAACGAACAAATAGTTTTTAACAAAAAGACTATTTTAAAATAAAAATGTAGATTTTGGAAAAAAATTCTTTTTAAATTTTGACCAAGAAAGATCAAGATTTATAAATTAAACATAAAATAATATTAAAAAAATTGTACCATTTACAAGAAGCCACTTTAACCGAAACATAGTACCTTTTAAAAATCAGCCTTTTTATTAAATATAATTTTATACCACGAAGCATTTTTATATTTACATTCTACTATAAATTTTATTTTTGACAAAAATTTTACGTATGTTTACAAAAAAAAAAAAAAGAAAAATTTTCACAAAAAAATGGTCGCTAAGAAAAATATGTTCACCTTATAGTTACATAGTAAAAGAGCTTATCACAAAAAGGACTTTCCACGAAGAGTGCTATTCACAAAAAGTAATTTTCACAAAGGGTATTATTCACAAAAAGTACTATTCACAAAAAGTACTATGCACAAAAAGTACCTTTTTTAAAAGTACCTTTCGCAAAAAGTACTTTTTACAAAATATATGAAATTTACTAATGGTAAAAAGTTTCTAATAAAAAAATTTTATTTTTGCAAACAAACAAATGTAAAGCTAGGAATTTTTCTCAAGAACGTGAAAAATTAGTCACTAAAATATTACTTTTTCTTTTTATACTCCGTTTTACTTTCAATTAAATATAAATAATAATAATAATATAAATATCTTTTTTACTTCGTACTTTATAATATTTTTTAAACTTTTACTTATTCTTTTTATTTTTGAATCGTTGTTGTTTCTATTTTCTGCAGTAGCTTGTACATGTATTGATTGTACTAGATATTATGCACCAATTGTTTTAAATAAAAAAAAATGATTTAATAAAATGCACGATTTCTTTAAACTACAAACAACAAGTTTTTTTGAAAAAAAAGTGAAAAAGTAAAGTAGAAAATGAAAACTTATAAAGGCGCCAAAAATGCAAAAAGAAATAAAATTAAATCATTAAAATCAAATATTTGTATTAACAGAGTTGTTAAAATAAAAAAACTGTTAAAATTTGTAGCAGAGATTTTAAATTGTTTTTTTTTTTTAAACTAATTAAAGTCTTTCAGAAGCAAGAGTTAGTTCACATGAAATCTTATTAATATTTTAAGTCCCAGAAATATTTTTTTGTTAGCCAGTATGTTCCAAAAAAAAACTTAAGGACTTATCTGTCTACCATACACAATCGTGAGATTCGTTACAAGAAATTCTGTTCTACTTAAAAAGAAAGCAAGCAAGCTCGTGTTTATGTGACACACTGTCACTAAAGAAACATATCACTCAAAATGCAAGTATGATCGTACAGAAAAAAATTGTTTTATGAAATTTATTTTAAAAAATGTAGCAAACCGGACAGACAGGCCAGACTCATCTGTCACATATTTTATTTAAACACATACTATTTTCTCCTCTTAGATACTAATGCAATTTTTGGCATATCTAACGATTAATTCTTTCGAAGGGAAATGTTTATTCCATTGGCTTTTTTAATAAAGTAAAATTTGTTGCATTTAAAAAATATTACGAGGGCTGCTATATATATTTCTGGACTGGCAACAGTGAGTGCTGCAAAGTGCAATCTGATATTTCCATTAGAAAGTTTGTCATTTTTAAGCATAATCGTAATCAAAACGTTTTGACGTACGACCATTATTTGTGTTGTTTACAGTGACTTGAAAAATTAATATAGAAAAAAATGGAATTAACTCGTGAACATTTTCGTGCCATAATTTTTCACAACTTTCGACGTGATTTATCACGACAAAAGTGCATTGATGAACTTAAATCTTTGCATGGTGATGAAGCACCATCCTATAGCACTGTGAAAAATTGGTATAATGAATTTAATCGTGGCCGAAGCTCGCTCAAAGACGAATTCCGTGAAGGTCGTCGAAAAACGGCTGTTGTGCCAGAGAACATTGATGCCGTGCGTGAACTCATAATGCAAGATCGACATGCGATATATCGAGAGATAGAGACATCCTTGGACATTTCTTCCACCAGAATACATTCGATACTTCATGAACAGCTGGCCGTAAAAAAGGTTTGTTCTGGTTGGATCCCGCACAATTTGAAAGTCGCTCAAAAAAGGCTTGTGTCGATTGGTGCAAAGAAATGTTGCAAAAATACGATTGCGGTGCTTCAAAAGACGTTTATAAGATCGTCACAGGGGACGAATCATGGATCTATGCGTATGAGCCCGAAACGAAACAACAATCGACCGTGTGGGTCTTCAAAGACGAGCAAAATCCAACGAAAGTTGTTCGTGGAAGAAGCACTTCGAAGCAAATGGTCGCCTGTTTCTTCGGCAAAATTGGTCATGTTCCGCTAGAGCAACGTAGGACGGTCACTTCTGAGTGGTACACTACAATTTGTTTGCTGAAGTTATCGGGGAAATTCGAAAAACCAAGAAGAGAAGACGAATCATTGTTCACCATGACAATGCGAGCTCTGACACATCGGCTCAAACCAGAGAGTTTTTGACCGGTCAAAACTTCGAATTAATGGGTCATCCGCCGTACAGCCCTGACTTGGCACCTAATGACTTCTTCTTGTTTCCGCACATCAAGAAAAAAATGCGTGGTCAACGATTTTCGTCGCCAGAAGAAGCTGTTGAAGTGTTCAAAAACCATGTTTTAGAGGTGTCTCAATCGGAGTGGAAAAAGTGCTTCGACAACTGGTTTGAGCGCATGCAAAAGTGTATAAATCATGCTGGAGAATACTTTGAAAAACAATAAAACCATTTTTGATTATAAATATTCGCATTTTCACTATTAGGCCAGAAATATATAGAGCAGCCCTCGTAACAATTATAGAACTACAAAAAATTACTAAACTTTTTAAAAGTGATATATTCAGACTTATTGCGCCCTTCCTCTCAATCGTTGTTGCAAAACCTTGACATTTATTTTAAATTTCCAAGTCTTTTAATTTAAAAAAATGTATTATTTAATTTAAAAAATGACTTAATAGATTAGCACTTGACCATGACTTTAAAAACGCTTAAGTAATTCGATTATTAATGCATGTAAAAACCCATTTTGTACTTTTTTAAACGGCCCACAACTACAAGTTTTATGAAAAGTGCTAAACTTATGAATTATTGTAACAAATTTGGCAAAAGCCTTTAATTGTCATAATAATGACACAGTAGCTTAGTTAAGTTATTAATTTATTTGAAATAAAAAGCATGCAGACAGCAATTATTATTTTTTTTACGAATTATTGTTTTCATTCACAACGCCCTACAACTACTACCATGTAAACGATAATTATCTTTGTTGAGTTAAAATTATTTTATAAAATAAATTGATTAACGTTTGTTATATTTGTAAAAAAAAACAACAACAAATACAAATTTGGAGAAGCAGAGTTACTGTTACGTAAGCGTACTTGCAGACTTTAGTTGCTTTTTAAGGTTTTTTAAAATACTTTAAAATTTATTTTTAGACATTAATGAAGGAAAATTTTTTACAGACATAAAGCGCGAATTTTCATTAAAATGCCTAATAAAACGTCGGCAGAACAGTTGTCAAATTTATATTAATATCAGTTCAAAAGGGTAGACGTTAATGATTCAATATTATGATGAATAATTCTTTATTGGTCATTGTAAAGATAATATATAAAAATAATTCTGTCTGAACGTTATTTTTTGAACTATTGGATGGTTTTCCTGATAATAACAATAAAGTAATGCCGAAGTTATAGTTTATTGTTATTAAAAAAAATTATACGTCAAAAATAAAATTTCACATAAAATGACTTTTCATATCATGATAAATTTATCAGTCTATGAGCTCTGATGATTATATCATAACGATAATGATAAATGAAGTCTACACAGGATAAATTTTCATTATGAAATAAATTTGACTTTCATCAACATATAAACTCATTAGGTGTGGGCTAATGACACTGCTGTGTTATTTATAATTTTCTTAAAATAAAAATTGAGAAAAATGTGTTTTTAAATATTTATTTTAGAGATCTGTAAACAGTGTTAAAAATATTCCATCTACAAAAATAAAATGTACTGACAACTCTTTTAGTACCATTGTACCGCTAAAATTGGGTGCTTTCACATTTTTGTCTCTAGTTTCTCCACGAAATAACTTAGTTTTATGGAAGTATTCTATATTTGAACCAGGGCTCTAAGGGACCTTCTCACAAAGTTTTGTTCAAATCCATATAGTAGTTTTTTTGTGATGCGAACACAGACAGACAGACAAAAATTCCAAAAATAGGTGTTTTGTATTCCCTATCGATTACTATCTACATCAGCATTAATTTTCTAAAAATATTTCATGTTCATTTCATTATTTGATTAATATAAATTTTGAAACTTTTAAAGTGATACTCCTTCAGAGAAAACATACCTACTCCATTGATTTTTGGTATGACCGTAAACTATTCCAAGCATGCGTTAAGTATTTTCTAGGAATGGCGAATAAAACCTACCAGCTTAGACACAATAAATTCGCTAGTGGTTGAGTCGATTGAATACAGTGACTAAAGTACGGTGGCAGTGTTGTATTTTCATGTCAAAAAACTACGAAAGAATAGCGACATATTATCCTGGCATAAAAAACGATGAAAAGATTCTCAGTTTCTTTAAACTATTTGACTTGAAGGTTGAATTAAATTAAGATTATATCCCCAATTGCAAGTATCGACTTTAGGGCAGGTAGTAATGACCTGTCACACCATTGTTATCAAAGAAAGAATTGAGTTTTCATATTTATCGAAACTCTTTAAGTAATGAATAATTTATTAGGCCAAAAAGAATCACTTTACCTTTTTTGCTCTCGGAAGACTTACCGAATACAACAGGCTGCATCTAAATTTAATGAAAAAGAATCTATGCTTAGAATGACAGTTCAGTTTGTTCTGATATCAAATCGTTCGATGTCACAAAATTCTTTAAAAATTTTGATCGTAGACATGCACCATTAGAAGTCCAAAATAGGATCTCATCTTCTTCTAGTGGGTTTTGACGAATTTAATTTTATTTACCCATTCAAGGGTATTCATTGTGAGTTCTATTCAAGAATAATCAAGAACATTCAAGAACAATTTTAATATGCTGTTGGTCGATTGAAGAGTGTGTGCTTATAAATTTTTTATTTGGGCGTGGCACTTCCCATATAAATTAAATATTAATAATTGTATTAAGTTTATCGGATTTGTTCCGCCAGTAAATATTATACTGTTGTCATACCTCTTGGTGAGACCATCGCCACTGGCTGTTTATTTGGTTCGTTTGGGGAATGAAAGGTATGACAACAGTATCAATAATTGGGTTACTTGGTAACTGTTATAGGTAGCACTTTGAAATTTTGTTCGAATAAGTCTCTTGTTAATATGCATACAGTAGTAAAAAACTTAATTTGAATAATGGGCGTGGCGCCTCCCATATAAAGTAAAAAAAAATGCGTTTAGCTTGAGATCTGTAATAGGTAGGGTCTTGAATGTTTGCACCAGTAACCCCCATATCAATATAAATACTTAAGCGGCATATATACGGGATTAGAAAAAAGTATGCGTGTCACCCTCTAACAAAGCCAATAATTATTATATTGCATATAGAGAACTACAAGGTAGAGGTTTGAAATTTTGCACAAGTAACTGTACCATTAATGTGTATAGCTGAAATAAAAAACTGTCTTAATTAAAACAGTGGGCGTGGTGCTGCCCATACAAAGTAAAAAATTATTATCATGTGTCTAGAGGAATAAAACACGTAGAGCCCTAAATTATTTGTTGAAAACTTTCTCATTAATCTGCATAGTCTAGCGAAATGCTGGACAGATTCAGGCAGGGGTCGTGGTACCTTTTACAAAAAGTAAAAAAAAATTTTTTTGTTCATAGGAAGAGTTATAAAATTTCAACACTACTGTGCCTAATTCAAAAAAAACTGGCTGGGTTGCACAACTGGTTTGTGAGTGATTATTCCCATTGGGGTAGCTAAGCGCACCGGATGTAGCTGGTTAATTATTTATTATGATTATAAATACTTCATTATTTAAGGATGTTACAAAACTTTGTTTGAAATTAATAATGTTACCGAAATGTTGCTGTGGTTAAAGAATTGTTTAAAACAACCATAGTTTGCTTACTGCAAGCTAAATTTATTTGCAGAGAACATAATAGGATTTTCGTTTCCCGCTTATAATAATAAGTTCTTATTTCTTTAATTATAAAAAGTTATTAACTTTTAACTTTTTTTCTCAGCTTTAAGGTCCCCCCTAAAAAGTTAACAGTTTTAAAAATTAAGTTGCGTATTTAAAAACTTGTAAAGTATAAGTGTCAATATTTTTTTAAAACAACACCAACTCTTAGCTGATATTAAAGAAAACAAAAGATATATTTTCCTTGACTTAATATTAAACAAACAACTCATACTGACGTATATATGCATTTGTAAAAGGTGGTAACTTGAAGTACATTATCTTAATATGGGTACATATTTATTTCCCAATAAACGTTACCTCATGTTACTAAGCTGTTAATAACATTGATTTTTTATGTTGGATTTTTTTTTTTTCAAAATAAAACAAGGAAATAATTTCCGACTGACATCTTAAATTTTAATCCATCAACATCAATCAGCCATCAATTATAATGACAAATCTGTAGTGAAACCATAAGTTAAAATTAGACATAACACGCTTTAATAACTTTAAATTGTTACAGAGATCGTAATTTACATATTTATAAAATATTAAAGAAAATATTTTAAATTTAAATGTGACAAGATAATTAGTAACAACAAATTTAAAGACTTAAAATTTACATTTACACATACATATTTTTTATAATACCAAACAAATGACGTCAAGAATTATTAAATAAAATTTTTTATAAGAATTTATTGATTGAAAATAAGCCCCCCGCAAATTCATGACAATTATTACAATAACTTTTTTAGAATTTATTTTATTTATTTTTGTGTGTTTTTTTATGAATAAATGCATTTTTCTTAGATCTTTTAAAAATTTTCAACATTTTTATTAGTCTACATGTCAGCCTACGTCTTGCTACTTTAGTTGCATTTGTTTTAAAAACACAAACAAAAAATACGCGGCACAATGTTTTTGTAATAAAATTACAAATGAAACTAACGATTTTTTTTTTTTTTTTATAAAAATTCCAACATATTTGTTCCGAGTCATATTTTGTGGTTTGTTTTTTATATTAAAATATATTTAAGTGCGTTAGTGTGCTTACGAACAAAAAAAAATAAGGTTTTCAATTTTTTTACAATTATGATTTAAATGTAATTTTAAATTAAGAAGTCAAGTAATTAAAATAAAATTTGAAAAAAATCAATCATTATTTCCTGGAAATTATTGAAAATCAGCTTAAAAATTTATAAAAATGGGAAATATTTTAGTAAATATCTGCTAAAATTAAAAACAAATGAATTACAAATTAGAAGAGATTAAAATGATCTAGAAGTGAATGTAAAAGAGTGAAATAGATTTGCTCTCATGTTTATAATTTTAATCTTTAAAGAAAAACTTATGACGTCTGCTAAATGTCTTTGATAAAAAAAACAGACAAATTTGTTTATTAAATAATTCTTATTTAGTTTATGACCAAAATTTAGGAAAGCAAGGAGTTTTGACCGAAAATGTACAAAGTATTTATAGACTGTGTATATGTTCGCTTAAACTTGGTGATTAAATCTAGAGGCCTTAACCCCAAGTACTTGCTTTCATACGAAAACGCTCGCTTGTTAGAAGAAAGACGATAGTTTAACGATTTAATTTTTTATTTTATTAAAAAAAATTAGTTTTTATTTAAAAGCATAGTTGTGTTATGGTCACGAGAAACATATTATGTTTTCTGTAACACTGCATGGTTGCGGTAAAAAAAAATAATTATTTTATATTTAGTCGCAATAAAGAAGTTCTTTTTAACATTTTATCACTAAATCCCCATTTACACAAAAAATTCAAAAAAGTTGTTCTAAACTAAATAATTTAATTTCTAACTACAACCAAATTTCCATAGCAATCAGAATATAGTATATTCAATCATATTACATTATCAATACCACATCATATGTGCGGCTAAAATAGAATAATTTGTGATCTTAAAAAATATTTTGGCTTCACCTAGGACCTGGAAATAATTTTCTAGTAGTTGAGTAATTTTATTACATTCTATAGATTTATTTAAAACTAGTGATCTGTTTCAAAAAAAAAACAAAAATAAATAACAAATTTTTAGCCATGCTTACGGCTATAAATTTTTATTTCTTCTGCTTTTTTATTAAAAACCAAAAAAAAAGGAAAAAACACTTCAAATAAATTTAATAATTTTTTGTCATATTATTATCATATTATGCTTAAATAGGTTTATACTGTGAACATTATTATAGTTATTTTTAGCGGTGTTATTTTCACGCTTCAAAAAATACAAAAACAATAACAACAATATTATTATAAAAAAATATTGTATGATTTGACTAAAACAATAGTTTAATAATAAAAAATACATTTACAGTAACATGTGTCATTAATGTACATGAAATATTTTTTGGAAGTTTTGATGTCTGTCTGTCTGTTTGTGTTCGCATCACGTAAAAACTAATGGATGGATTTGTATAAAATTTAGTGATGAGGTCCCTTCGAACCTTGGTTCAGTTATAGAATACTTTATTTTGGAAAAACAAGACATTTCGTAGAGAAAAAAGAGATTCATGTGTGTGTTCAAGAAAGCACCCAATTTTACCGGTGTTAAAAAAGTAACATATGTCATACATTTTCGTTTCGCAATAGACCAAGCCTTCGGGAAATTTGGGCTATGAAAAAGCACATGGACGGTACTCTTAATCGCGACCTAGGTTTTCTAAAACGGTGTAAGAAATACTTCACTCCATCTGATCTCCTTACTATCTATATCACTTTTATCAGACCGAAAATGGAATACAACTCTCATATATGGGCCGGTGCTTCAAAGTCTATTTTGGAGTTACTCGACCGCGTACAGGAGAGAGCGAAGAAGCTCATCGGTGACAGTAGGGTATCCAGCTCTATTGACTCACTAAAGCATCGACGCAATGTAGGGTGTGTTTCACCGTTTTATCGTTTCTACAACGGAATGTGCTCTTATGAAATCAGGGAACTTGTTCCTGGAAACCGTAATTTCATACCCGCAACGCGCTCTGTATCAAGAGCGCATTTCTTTGTTGTCGGTTGGCCAATGAATCGCACTACGCATTGCAGAGAAAATTCGTTTTTTAGCCGAACAGTTCGTATGTGGAATAAACTCACTGCAGTAGTATTTCCTGCCACTTTCAATGTGCAAAGATTCAAATCAAATGTCTACAAGCACTATTCCCTCTATCCCCTTTCCCACAACCTAATTTCCTAGTTCTGGCATAATGCATTGCATAAGTAGGGGTCATCCCCTGAGTGCTGGTCCTAATGAAAAAAAAACAGTTGTCAGCACATTTTATTTTTGTAAATGGAAAGTTTTTAACATTCTTTACATAACTCTACAATAAATATGTATTGTAAAACACATTTTCCTTAATTTGAATTTTGAGAAAATGACACAAAGACGAAGTCGTGGATACTGCCAGCTCAATCATAAAATGATAATCCTAGAGTTAAAAATATGTTTCCCTAAAACTGTTATTTGTTTTTAATTGTTATTCAAATTTTAAGTCTTTTGAAATTATACTTTATTCTTCCTGTCATTACTCCAAATACAAGCTCTCCCGAAATTGGTAATGTGACCGAATATATATTCTTCGTTAATTGGTTTTTATCTAAAAATCTTTATACTAAAATACATGGTAATTAAACATCACTGCAAGCCAAGTACAAGGTTGTATGAAATTATCTTTTCTCGCGCAAATTGCTCGCGCGGGTGCTCATGAGAACGAGTATGATCCGCACCACGCAATAAAGATTGCTCTTCTAATCAGACAATTTGTACTGAAAGTGGTGATCATTACTCCTTTCGGGTTTTGTGGGATACGCATTAACGGTTCATGGAATAAGTTTTCTTATAACATCGCAGAATAACCCCGTCCTACCCTTGTATACTTCTAATCTCTACTTATGATAAAAAATAAGAAAATAATTATTTTCAAAGCAATATTTACATTCAAGAGAATTTAAATACTATTAAAACTAGGCCAGCAGATAAAAAAAATAAAACAATTAATATTTTTATTAATTAACAACTTAAGATGTCGTTAGTGTCGCATGTTAAAAAATATAAATTTTCTCACCATGCAACAGTATTCCTTAAATTATTATGGAAATTTTATGGTTTTTTTATTCTTTTGTTGTTTTTTTTTTTTTCTTTTATAATTACAGGTGAACGTTATGATTTTATTATAACAGCCGATCAACCAGTTGGCGCATACTGGATTCAACTAAGAGGTCTGGGCGAATGTGGTATTAGACGGGCACAACAATTGGCCATATTGCGTTATGCACGCGGACCCTATCAGCCGGCATCTGCGCCACCAACTTATGATGTTGGTATACCACAGGGTGTGGTAAGTACAACAAAACATAGTTATTAATTAACAATAAAATATGCATAAAAGCTTTTTTTGTGCATGTAGATAATTGCTAAACTAATAAATATTTAAATTACCAATACTGTTGTTCAGGAAAAAAAGTGTAAAGTTTCAAAAGCAAAGTAGCAAAAAATACTTGATAATAATTTTATTGTATTTTTACAAAAGCAGTTAAATTATTTTTAAATACGGGGTGTTTATTGTTGTTTGGTTTTTCAAAGTGTAAAATTTTTAAGTTTCTAGTGTTTTGCAGTTAAAGCTTTTAAACTGTTCTTAAAACCATTCCCTTTTACAGATGCTTTTGTTACACAGAGGCACAATTGAATAAAGCAGAAAAAGTAATAAATGCTATTAATAAACGTATAATTTTTGTAGCGGTCTTCGAGCATAAAACTGTTCTATCAGTAGTTCATATTTTATTATTTTTCATATTTTTTGAATTTTTTGAATTTTATTAATTTTAAAATATTCGAATAAAAAATTTTAGAATATTTATTCGTATAACCTTAAAACTAAAGGAAAAAAATGCAAATTCTCCAGAGATTTATTCTTCGTAAAAATAAACAATTATTGCAACAACTTACTTCAAAAATTTATTCGTACATTCGAATAAAATTTATCGAATAATCAAATTTTATCTGATCTGGTATAAAATACAAAAGCAAAGTTGCCAATTATTTAACAATAAAGTTATCCGAAGAAAACTTCCTAGCTTATTTTTTTCGATTATTCAAATTTTTAATATTTTGTAGAACATTCGAATAATTTTCAAGAAGAGTAGTTTAACCCTATAACCCAGTAATTTTTTAATCGTAAAAATAAATAATTGCAACAACAAGTTTTAAAAATTTATTTTATTTTTCGACTAAAATTTATATGATAATTTTTATCTGATCGGTAATAATATACGAAATAATTATTATTATTATTAATTTTCTTGGATTATTTGAGATTTTAAAATTTTTTTTAATCGTACATTTCATTATTTGCGAATAACTACAATGTATTGCATCAACTTGCTCTTCAAAAACCTAATCGAATATTCGTTTTCTCGACTTAAATGTTTGAAATAATTTTAATCTTATCAGTATCTTTAATATTAAAAGACCTCATGCAACTGTCGATTATTCGGCTATAAATTTATTGTAACAAAAGCTTATAATTTTATCCCGTTTTTTAAATATTCGAATAATTAATGAATAAAATTTTTAATAGTTTATAATAAAATATAAAAATGAAAGATACAAACTCACCAAAAAATCATTATCGATTTTAAAAATTATTCGAATATTCGTCTTAAATTTATCGAATAAATTTTTAACAAATTTAAAATAATATTATATATTCGGTTATGTCTCTTATGCTTTTTTTATAAGTTGGCCATTTTCTACTTAAGCTTAAGCTAAGCTGATGATAAAAATATTTTGTTTTTGTATTAAAATTAAAAACCAAACACTTGAGACACCAACTGATATTTATAAAAAAATTTATGAGTGCCTTGGCCAATTTCCAAGTATTTTATTTTCCAGAAGAACTTTAACTTTCTTTAACTTTCTAAAATGCAGCCTTTAATTGGTAATTATTTTGTTCAACGACTTTAAATTAAGAAAAAAAAACAACAAAAAAACTAAATCAGTTTAGGATATAAAAATTAGAATCTTTTAGGTCAGTCTGATAATTAACAATCAGTATTTTGTTAAGTTTAATTTTTTATATTATTAATGTTTTATTTGTTGCTATACAAAATCTTTTTAAATATTGCTTAAAGGTAAGTACGATTTTAAATTTAATTTTAAGCCTTAGACCCTGAAAATGGAAGAAGATAATGTAAATTTTTTATTTGGAAAAGGAGTATTAATTTTTTTAAAGCTTTTCAAATCTAGAAAAAGGAGTTGAACATAAAGATTTAGTTTTAGGTTTCTTTGGAAAATGAGAGGGACGAAGTTTAAAAGAACGTCAAAGCGTAACCACAGTCAATAGGTGGAAAACTACTCACTACTTTTTATATGGAAATTTATTCTTTTTATTTCGCTTGTTTACAAAGCTTTTCAAGCAACGATGCCAAGAAAATAAAAGATAATATACATGAAGAGTTAGAAAAAGTAAATGACCTCCTTGTTAACATCCTCCCAGCTATTGCAGGTGCCATTTAAGTGAGTACCAATTCTGAACATATGTTTTTCGGATTCGTTTTACTCGGTTTTTTAAAATATCATTTAAAGCTGCCCACCGTTTTTAGGTCCTTTTAAGCACCCTTACATTTCTCAGTGCTTGTACGAGGTTGCTCTATATATTTCTGGCCTAATAGTGAAAATGCGAATATTTATAATCAAAAATGGTTTTATTGTTTTTCAAAGTATTCTCCAGCATGATTTATACACTTTTGCATGCGCTCAAACCAGTTGTTGAAGCACTTTTTCCACTCCAATTGAGACACCTCTAAAACATGGTTTTTCAACACTTCAACTTCTGGCGACGAAAATCGTTGACCACGCATTTTTTTCTTGATGTGCGGAAACAAGAAGAAGTCATTAGGTGCCAAGTCAGGGCTGTACGGCGGATGACCCATTAATTCGATGTTTTGGCCGGTCAAAAACGCTCTGGTTTGAGCCGATGTGTGAGAGCACGCATTGTCATGGTAAACAATGATTCGTCTTCTCTTGTTGGTTTTTCGAATTTCTCCGATGACTTCAGGCAAACAAATTGTAGTGTACCACTCACAAGTGACCGTCCTACGTTGCTCAAGCGGAAAAGTCGCCACATGACCAGTTTTGCCGTCCAGTTGGATTTTGCTCGTCTTTGAAGACCCAAACGGTCGATTGTTGTTTCGTTTCGGGCTTATACGCATAGATCCATGATTCGTCACCTGTGACGATCTTATAAACGTCTTTTGAAGCACCGCTATCGTATTTTTGCAACATTTCTTTGCACCAATCGACACGAGCCTTTTTTTGAGCGACTTTCAAATTGTGCGGGATCCAACGAGAACAAACCTTTTTTACGGCCAGGTGTTCATGAAGTATCGAAGAAATGTCCAAGGATGTCTCTATCTCTCGGTATGCCGCATGTCGATTTTGCATTATGAGTTCACGCACGGCATCAATGTTCTCTGGTACAACAGCCGTTTTTGGACGACCTTTACGGAATTCGTCTTTGAGCGAGCTTGGGCCACGATTAAATTCATTATACCAATTTTTCGCAGTGCTATAGGATGGTGCTTAATCGCCATACAAAGATTTAAGTTCATCAATGCACTCTTGTCGTGTTGTCGTGAAAATCCACGTCGAAAATTGTGAAAAATGATGGCACGAAAATGTTCACGAGTTAATTCCATTTTTTTCTATATTAATTTTTTCAAGTCACTGTAAACAACACAAATAATGGTCGTACGTCAAAACGTTTTGAGTAATGTCAGATTGCACTTGGCAGCACTCAGTGTTGCCAGGCCAGAAATACATATAGCAGCCCTCGTAGTGCTTTTGTCTCATCATCGAATCCTGCACCACTCAACTTTAATTAAAAATTTTTTTCATAAGAAATTTCTGACTGTCGACTAAAAATTGTCGACTACCTTTTTAATGACAGTGTCTGTGTTTCTCGTAAATACCAGCATTTAGAATGGGATAGCATTCACATACAATATGTTACTGCCCCGTGGTGTTTTCTTCAATTTGACTTGACAGAATTGAGTTCAGTTCCTGGCCATAATAGCTCTAACTTAGCTCTGATCTTACCACTGGGTGAACACACTGTAACTACCAGCGCCCTCGAAGAACGAAGCTGCGGTTAGCCCCTTTCTTGTACAACTTAAAGGCTTCTTACTGGACTAGCATGCAAATCTGCGTGCATGTAGTTGTCTACCAAAATATTTTTTAATTAATAGAATCCAATCATTATGAGATCCGTGAAACAGAATGTTCGCCAGATTGCTTGGGCAAAGATCTTACTCCCTACTTAAACCCACATTCTTTTCATGTGTCACATTGCTAAGCAGTTATAAGACCACCCTAGCTACTGTACCACCCCACAACGAAGTTCTTCCCCCGACTTCTAGAGTTGTGGATCATCTAGCATTTCCTCTTTCGTTTTTAATTCTTGCGTTCTGCAATGAATTTAATTTCTTGCCTTGTATATCAGATAACGTTTCTGTTGTTAGAAAAAATCTCTCTACTACCAATAAGGCAAGTTCTTGCTTTCTTTCTTTTTTCTTATTTTTTTTGACCAGTGCAAAGTTATAATGTTTTGTTGTTTGTCTATTTAGTGCACCCCCGTCAATATTTTAAAAGTATTTTCCTTCCGAGTCACAAAATTATTAGAAACAAAAATTATTTTTTTGCTCCAACCTCCAGTAGCACAGGTAAATTCATGTTTAAATTGGAAATCGAGAGGCATTCAGATTCTCTCGCTTATGCTGTTCTACCGTGGAATTCGGTTTTTTTTAATTATACCCGGCACCCTTTAGCGAATATTTGACCTTCTAGCTATTTATTTTTCATCCGCTGCCACGAAGGCAACCTTTAAGCCGTAAATACACAATAAATTTGAATTTGACTTTATTTGGCTCCTAGAATCGAGGTTACACAATAAAGTTGTGTGTTTACAACTTTTCTACATCCCGCCTCTCCTTTTAGTATTTTTTAATTTTCTTAAAAAATTTACATTATCTATTCCTTTTTAATATTCAACAATTGTTGAATAATTCTCTTGTTAATAATTTGTAAATAATAATTTTAATTATGTATTTAATAAAAACAAATATTTTGTATAAAAAATCTGCAACAAAATCATTATTTAATTGATATTTTTAATGTATTTATTTTTTCTTTAATTCCATGTAAAATAAAATCACCAACAAAAACAAAAAATTTTAAACAAACCTTGAACCCTTTTGTACAATAAAAACCACATAAAACCCACCTTAATTTACCACCTATAAAATATAAATACAACAACAAAAAACAAAAACTACAACACCTGCAAAACGGTGATTGTTTATAAAATATTACAAAAAAACAACTTGTAAATATGCACAATGCTTTTTTTCCAAAAAAAAAATATTAAAAAACTTGCAAATTGCACCAACCATTGTACCACTGTACCACCACTTTTATAAAAAAAAAAAAAAAAAAAATACAAAAAAAATTAAAAAAAACACAAAAGGTTATGAATCCTCTGGATGCGCAATGTAATCGCCAGCGTAACGATGCCATTTGTGTCAGTCAATTGAAAAGTGCTTTGGAAATTGATCGTGGCATTTTGGCAGAGAAACCCGATGTCAAGATATTTTTACCCTTCCGTTTCTATTTGTACAGACCAGAAGAATTGTTCCAGCCCAATACATATAACAGATTTTTGGGTATGTTAACGCTTAACTTGACTCATTAATAAGCTTGAAATTCATAATATCTTTTTTGTTTTTTATTTTAAATCATTTAAGTTGCTCCGACTGGTGACCATGTTATTTCATTGATTGATGAAATCTCTTATCTTTCGGCACCGGCTCCATTAACTTCCCAATATAATGAAATTAATCCTGAACAGTTTTGCAATGGTGATAACAGACCAGCTGATTGTGGTCCTAATTGTATGTGCACGCATAAAATTGATATTCCATTGAATGCTGTTGTTGAAGTTGTTCTTGTTGATGAAGGTAAGTTGAGATTAAGTGAAGAATGTAATATGAAATAAATTAAGAAAAAAGGTTATAACAATATAAAGAGAGTGGTTCCCCGAAAATCATATAATTATCAGCCTTTTCCGAAAAATCTAAAAGAAAATTAATAAAGAAATCAAAGAGGAGTAAAATATTATCTGTTTAATAACTTTTTTAAGAATCGAGAAGTAATTTGGGATGAATTTGAGTGTAATTTCACGACAGGTGTTATTTCTACAACATCCATTTCTGATCTCATAAGGTATGTACGAGTATACATGTTCTAAGTTGTTAAGAAAAGCGAAGTCGATTGAACAATGTCCTTCTGCCCGTCCGTATTAGATGAGCTAAAGAAAATTTAAACACGCCAATCGATCAGACATGGTTTCGAAAATTTCGCCTTTGAGGTAGCGGGCAAAACACCACGCTTTTCTTTAACTTTTTCATATCATTTAGAACACTGAAATAACTCCAATAAAAAAAAAACAAATACATGTGGCATCGCCACATTGAAAAATAAGAAAGCAAAATTAGTGCTCGCCCATATTTTCCAACTACGGACCTCTGAACTTTTAATAGAAAAGTATGATTGTGCGTCATATTAGGTCTGATCCATATGCATAACAAAATAGTTCGGACTTTTGAGAGTAAAAAGGAAATTACTCTCTGAATCTGACAAAGTAGTCCGAAATTGCTGGAACGCAAAAAATCACAATTGAACATCCTAAAATGCCAATGGTGCTGACTTAATTAAATAAATTTTATTTTAGGGATTTTAGACGCTTAAAATGAAAAATATTTTAAAAACAAAGCATTTGCAGCATTGCCAACAGCTGTAAGTTAGGTTAAGTTGCTTAAGTTGCTAATAAATCTGATTACTTTACCAACAGTTTGGCTGACGCTTGAAATTGACACATTGAACTGGTCTAATAAGTCACGATAACTACAAGCTTCATGACCGGCAAACCACAAGAAAATAGCTAAAGACTTTTCGGGCTTTAGACACAGTGGAGTGGGATTAAATTCTTCACTTTCTTCAAATCTTTTACACAAATTCAAATACAACTCTTTTGAAACTCTAAAATGTTTCCTAAATTCGTGTATTGAGACACCACATCTTCTAAATATTTATTAATTTTGTTTCTTTTTTCTACTTTGAAAGCAGCAAGAATTTCATCAAGAATTTCTTCCCCATCAGAATCTTCAGCAATTAAGTCCAAAATGTCGTCTTGATCAGACTCACTTGATGTGTCCATGAATTCTTCAATGATCTATAAAAGCAAATATTTATTAAAGAAAGTGATAATATCTACAAATATATGCACAAGTAAAAGGTACATTTATTTTAATAGGTAATAGCGGCTCTACAACAAATACAACATTTGTGAGAGCAACATGGCATTTTATTGTTGCTTTGTGAGTGGAAATGTCAGAAATAGAAAAAGAAAATAAAAGAGAACTGGTCTAGAAACAAACGCTCTCTTTGTTCTACATATGCTTGTTGTTCTTGTGTTTTGAAATTCGTAAACAAAAGTAGGAAAATATAAACAACTTTTGACATGTCCAACTACAAACCAGCTGGGCGGACGACACTACCTAGTAAAATAAATGTACCTTGCACAAGTACTTACAACTTCAAGTTTATTTTAAAACTCTTCCATTTGGCTTTTAAGTAACAGCTTTATGTATTTATTTAAAAATTATTTAATTTTTAAATGGAAACAAAAAACAGCTGATAATTTAATTCTAGCCTGAACTTACCCAAAGAAAAAGTTCGTACAACTTTGTACAGGAAATGAAAAATTTTACTCTCTAATTTTCTCTCAAAATTGTTATCTGAAACGCTTTAGGACTAATTTGTACTAGTTCGGACTGCTTTGTTATGCATCTGGAACAGATCTATTTTTCAATGAACCAATAATAACACGAACGCTGTCTTTAGTGTCCGACTAAAGGCCGGGGCACATAGAGTCCGTCATACGTTAAACTTTGACAAATTCAACTGACAAGTGGTTAAAATACATGTTTTCTTATGAGCGTTGTCACAATCAATATGTGTCCGTCAACTCAAAGTACGAAAGTTGGTAAACTTTTAACTTTTGACGTATGTTGAATACTGTGATAGCTATCAATTGCTTTTTCTTCTTCTTTGTTTTTTTTTTAACTTTTAATGTGTTTTAATTGTGTTTTGTGATTTTAATAAAATAATTTTGGTGGCAAAAAATAAAATACAAATTTAATTAAATTAACAAGTGAATAAAATACAAATTTATTTTAAAAGTGAATAAAAGTAGAAAGCAAACTTTGATTTAACATCCGTCAGCGAAGTATTCATTCATTCATTCGTCGTTACTTTGACTTTAATTGAATTTGTCAAAGTGCAACGTACAACGGATTCTATGTTCCCGGCCCTAAGAACAGAACTCATTTTTTTCTTATTAACTTCCTATCGCTCTAATATTTATTTTTTTTTTTTTTTATTAAAGTTTTTAGTTCAAAAAGGGTCTCGGAACTTTTGGTATTACGTGTTTTTACAAAAATACCTTTATTTGAAAATCTTCACCTTCAAAATATTTATTAAAGTTTTTGTAGAGCTGGGAATAAATTTGAGAAAAAAAGTCTATGGGAATCATTAAAGTAAAGCATTAGTTTTTAAGCGATCCATTAGAAAACACGATTATAATTATAATAAAATCATTAGCATTGAATGATAGTTAAATTGTTTTCATTGCTTTTATTTCAAACAATGGCAAAGAAATACCGCTGGTAATAAAAAAAAATTCCAAGTATGATAAATAACATAAAAATTTTTAGGTTTGACATTACTAAATATTTATAGTCGTTGCCTGTGACTAACAAAAAGTGAATAAGAAAATCATCAAGATGTAAAAGGAGGCTTAAAACTAAAATCATTAAATTGGCGAAAATAAAGTTAAACAACTCTGACAGATACTCACTTCTATTAATGCATTCTCAAAGTATTTACTCACAGATTAGCTTCTATTTTGTTGTGCTTCTATGAAAATAGCTTCTTGTTTAAATTAATGCACATTATTATTCAATCTTTTGATCTATTTTTAAGCCTTTTGATACAAAGTAAATCTGTTGTTATTACCAAAGACATTATGATTATTACAAACGCCAACACAAGTACTTTAAAACTTAAAATATTTTTTTTTTTTTTTTTATATCAAACAATTTACAACATTTCATCACCTATTGCATTATTTTCTAGCCGTTTTAGGAAACACAATAATATAACACAATAAAACGAAAATTAGGAAAACAATTGTTTGTAATTACAACCACATTGAATTTTTACTTGCTCGTATCTTTCAAAAAAAAAAAAAGATACAAATTTTAAACGTTTCCGTTACCATAAAAAAACTGCAGTGTTAAAATAAAAAATTTTAAAAAAATATAACTCCAACGCATTGTTCTGCTGATTTTGGTTAATACAATAAATTTTTAATAATAAAATAAATTTTTGAAAAAAAAAATTACACTTAAAGAAATAATTACAGAGTACTGACAAAAAAAACCCCAAGGAACAAATACTTAAAAGTACACAAACATTTTTTTTTTTAATATCTATAATTTAAATGTATGATTATTATTTTAAGTCTAGTTATTATTGTCGGCCATTTGTTTCTAGTAGAAATGATTTTATTAAATAAAACAAATCAAAATTGTTGTTGTTGTAGGTTTCATACTGATTGAAAATAAATATATATATTTTTTTTTTTATTTCAATGAATTAAATCAAATATAGTTTGAACGAAATTGTAGGATTATAAACTTCTTAAAACGCTCTAGTTAAACGTTTGGTAAAATTGCAGAACTTTAAAGTTTATTTCAAATCTGACTATTGTTTGTTGGTTTAAAGCCAAACCCATTTTTATTTTTCCTTCTTTTTTTTAAGTTCAAACAATGCAAATATTTTTTATTGGGTTGGGTGAGAATTTAAGTTTAACTTTGTTTAGTTTATAAAAGAAGTAGGTAAAAAACATGATTTAGTGCAGCGAATAAACGCGAATTTTTTAAGTTTTTTTTTTAATAAAACAAGTTAGGCCCGTTATATTAACTTGCCATAAAAGTTCTTATTGTTATAAACTAACTTTAGCTAAAGTGAGAAATAAATTGACCTTTAAATATTATTCGTTATAACAACTTCCTCATAAAAAAAAAAATTATTTTTTTTTTAAATATGACAGTGCCAGATCGGAAACCAACTACTTTTGACAAATTTAATTAGTTCTTTAAAATACATAGTGGCAATGACGTACTCTTAATTGTTTGTTTTTTTTTTCAAACAAACCCAAATTAACCACTATTTTAGGTGCGTTCGCGTACTCAAGTTTGGTAACCCGCGGGATCCCAATGTTACCGAAAACTCTTCCCGTACTACAAGCTTAGGTAGAAGAGAAAGCTTTTGAGAGAATAAAGTTCTTTTTATTTCTACACGAAACAGCCCAAACTTTTTCTTTGGGTAGATTGTGAAAACTGAAAAACATTGAGCTGATTGAAATGAAAACAGTAGCAAATAAAAAAAATTCTTTGTTTCATGCACGCAAATGTCTACCAAAAGTGTTATTTAAAATAGTTGGCGAAATAGAGAAATCATACTTAAAGTCATATTTGATGGCGAACATCATTGCTTAAACAAATGTTCGGCCAACGATGGTTGCACATGAACGAAACATGAACATTGGGTGTCTACATTAGCCAAATTCATGTGCGACATGATGTTTACACCGAGTTGATGGCTCGTGGAGAAGTAGGGTTAGGTTATCGGTCAGTTTAAGCTTAAATTTCACTCACTATAATGAAAAATTAATTGTCAGCCCGACAACACCCTTCCTTTAACTATTGGCAAGTTGTAATGATGTCAAATATTGCCAGACGATGTTATGCTTTTCAATTTTGCAGCAGTCTTTCCTCTTATAAAAATGACTCAATTGAAGGAATCGACACAGGGTCAAGCAAAAAAATCTTTGTTTGAAAGAAGAAGTTTTGTTTGCAATATAATTTTTTGATGATTTTTATACAGAGTATGAAAACAAACAAAAAGCTTAGGAAACCTTTAATGAAAATACGTAAACTTTAAAAGTTTTTGAATCGCTGTGTAGTTATTGTTTCTTTTAAAAATCAATCAGGTAACGTTTGCAAAACGTTTTGATTGTTTTTCACAACGTTTTAACATTTTTTATTAGTTTTTTATCCTCTGGCAGCCTCATTCTCTTCTTCGTTTCTTTTTCACCCACAACAAAAAATAAACAAAATAAAACAAACGTTCCGCTTTTTATTTTCGTACCCTGCTTTTTTGCAAAATAACAAAGGATTAAATTTTTTTTCGTTTTTTTTTTTGTGAAACTTTTGGATGTGATACACTAGAGCCCCTATTTGCGAAACGCGACGCAAATCGTTTTACCTTTTTCTGTGTAAATGCACTGAAATTTAATTTATTGGGGAAAATATTCAAAACAAAGCAAAAAAAAATTATTTTTGATAAAAAACAAGTATGAATATATTTTTGTTTTCATTTACTTTAAAAAATGTTTATAATATTTATAAAAAAAACAACAAAATAATACATTAACAAAAAAAATTAAAAAATAGGAAATTCCCCTTATTTCACGTAATTCAAAAACTTTTTAACACACAGGTGACGATCAGTGTTACTAGAAGTTGTAAAAATTGTAAAAAACAGAAAAGATGCTAAATCAGGCACTACAAATGCGAAAAATGGTAATCCACAATGCTGCAGAAAAAATTTAACCGTTTTAGCGACGCAAACCGAAAGCAAAACGACGCACATCGAAATCAAAAGGATGCAAAAAGGGGTAGAAACGACGCAGCTTGAAATTGCAACGTCACAAATCGAATATTTCCACTTTTTCAAAAGCGATGCAAATCGAAATGGCGCCAATCGGGACGGCGAAATTCGGGGCTGTAGCGTATTTTGCTTAAATTTCGATTTTTCAGTAAATTTGAATTACTTCATAATCTAGAGCTTCTTTTTTTAAATTGCGGCATTCAATAGAATAACGCAAAAAAAAATTCTTGAACGAAATTTTAAAGTCAAACGGAAAGCAAGATCATGCAATTAAAGCTCGTGCGATTTCGTTTTTGGGACTCTAAACGGAAAACCACAAATAGTTTCTGATAACAAAACTAAAATAAAACACATCAACATTTTTGATTAAAAGTTATCGAAAATTTCATAAAAACAGCAGCGACTCAGAGACCTAATTGCCAGTTGTCTTATACGAACATCATCTCTTTTAAGAAAAATCACCAGAACTAGAGAAAAAATGATTGGTTCTCCACAAAAAAAAAAATTTTATGTCCTCGTTATAACAAAAAATCGATTCCAACGTTTCAAAAATTATATTAAAAGCAAAATAAAATTTTATTATTTTATTTTGCTTTCAAAACAGTTCAAGTCGAATCAATTACCCGGTGAAAGCGCAGGCGAATTCACTGTTTTTTGCTGCTAATCATTACAGTCAAACTCCATATATAAAAAAATCTATTAAAAAGCAAGAAATATTGAATTTGCTTCCGCTGCCACCTGGTAATTGATTCACCTTGCCTTTTGGTAATAATTATATATAAATTACTACTTTTGGCTACAAATTGTTATGGAAAAAAATGTTTTTTTAAATATAACTAAATATAGAACTACCCAAATAAATATTAAAATCTTCATAAATAAACGATTAAGAAAAATTTGCTAGACATCGTATAATTAAAAAAATTTACAGTCGATTAGTAAAAAAGTGTTGTAAAAAAATTAATACAAAATCATTCATTCTCTCTTATTTTTTTTTTTCTACTTCTAGTTCAACAACCGAATTTATCGCATCCCTTCCATTTGCACGGTTATGGTTTCAGCGTAGTGGGTATTGGCCGTTCGCCCGACACGAACGTAAAGAAGATTAATTTGAAACATGCTTTGGATTTGGATAGACGTGGTCTTTTACACAGACAATACAACTTGCCGCCTACCAAAGATACCATTGCAGTGCCAAATAATGGTTATGTGGTACTGAGATTTAGAGCTGACAATCCCGGTATTTGAAAATCAAAACAAAAAACTAAGACTTGAACTAAATTTTTATATTTTTTTCGATATTTTTAATTTTAGGTTTTTGGCTATTCCATTGTCATTTCTTGTTCCATATAGTTATTGGAATGAATTTAATTTTACAAGTGGGTACAAATGCCGACTTGCCACCAGTGCCACCAGGTTTCCCCACATGTGGTGATCATACGCCCCCTATACCAATTAATTAAATTCATTATTAAACCAATTAATTCAAACTACAGTTAAAACAAAGAAAACACAAACGCACAACACAAAAACTAATTAAAAGAATCAGAAATTAAAAAGATGTTTCAAGAAAATGATTATAACTAAATAACAAATATTTTCCTTACAACGAAAATTTAATCATTTTCTTTGAAACGCATGTACAAAGTTTAACAAGACATAAAACACCTGTTAAAATTGTATAATAAACATAATAATCTTTAACAATTGTAAAAACAAAACTTGAAAAACTTTTAAACTAGCACTTTTATAAAAATACTTTAAAGCTTGCTTAAGCTTTAAGCTATCTTTAATCAAATACTCAAAAAAATAGAAGAAAAAGCACTTTTTTGTAGGTTTTGTAAAAACATTTAAATATTTAAAATAATTCGATTATTTTTACATTATTGTACAGTGTATGAATCCCTTCAAAAAGCTTAAAGCTTAAATATAAGCAACAATTACACTTGTAAAAAGCCATACAATTTAGTAATTTATGTTTAAAAAGCTGTGTTTATATTTAAGCTTTAAAAGTTGTAATGTTTTAAAAAGGGGCTGCTTTAATTTAAAAAAAAACGTTAATCCTTTGCATATTTTCACCTGTCGCAGTAGTCATAAAAAAACTATGATGTGCTTTCAAGAGGAAAATTAATTTGTTTATACTTGGCCGAAAATGTAGTTAATTAAAAAAACCCTTAATCTTTTCCAAATAATTTTTTAAGAGCTTTATTTGTTTTGTTTGTAAATTTTCAAAATTAAAAAAAAAATTTTGCCCACTGTTTAATTGGTAAACTGTGTGTTTGTATGTACATATGTACGTGTTAAAATTTAAAGTTTTATTAATTTCCTTTGTCCTTTCACTTGCCTTTTTCTTTATCATTTCTATAAAATGTTAAGTAATTTGTATTTTTTCTCTTAGTGTATATTTTATTAAAATAATTTTTAAATACAGAACTGCAATAGTTTATTATTATTTTTTTATTAGTGTTTTTAAGTTTTTTACTGTTTGTAAAAAATGTATAAAAATGTAACTGGTTAAATATGTAATACTTACTTCCATTTGCTCTTATATATTCTTAATTTTTCTTTTTTTTTTTCTTTTTTTAATTTGCACAGTTTATTTAAATATTTTTATTATTTCTTGTTTTTTTTTTAAAACTTTTAAAAGATTAAGAAAATATATAAAAATAAAATTGTATAAAGACATGTAAAATATTAAATATTATATTTTTATGCAAATATTACTGCCGTTAATATTAAATTTAATTATTTTTAATATAAAATAAAAACAAAATAAATTATATTAAAATGAAACAAAATATATATTTCACACGAACATTTAAGTTTGCACAATTATTTTTTGTAAATTGTAAATACATTTAAAGCAATTTGTTTAGTTCATATATTATTTAATAAGATTAATTAATGGTATCCAGTCCTGCATTAAATACTTAATATTTGAATGTTGCTAAAATCGTCGTTTATGTATGTATGTGTGTATATATCTGTATATAAATGGGTAAGAATAAACTTTGACTCTTATAAAATGTCTGTTTAAAAGGGATATTACTGAAGTCTTAATTATAAAATCAATACAGGAATTTAAAATCCCGTTCTTCAGTAAACACAAGGGCTCTAGCAAAAATAATTTACAACTTTTTTTTTAATAATTCATTATAGTCATATGCTGAGCTACGAAGAGTATTTAAGAAGTCATTTAAGAATCTCAGCTTTAAGAGATAATTTTTTATTAAATTTTTTAAGGCTGGTAATGTGATCATATTTATTTCTCCCTGCTGCCTGCCGCTCTTTTCTACACTGTTCGCACCAGTTTTATATACAGTCAAATGCTCGACAATGTTCTGGTATCTGATTTTCCCACCTCTTCATTAAATCTTCCTTTTCCAGAAAATTCTCGATCGGTCATTTGACATTCACCAAAGACAATAAATTTATTATCTTTTCTTTCGCTGTTGACTGAAATACCGGTCATTAGAAAAAACAAAGTTTCTGTAGCGTTGCCACAGAATTTTTAAATTTGAAAAACTACAAAAATTTCTCAAAAAAAAAAGGATTATTACATTCCAACAAAAACAAAAACAAAGTAACAGATTTAAATACAATATATTTTCGTACGCGCAACGCGCACTACATCAAGAGCGCATTCCTTTGTGGTCGATTGGCCAGTGAATCGCACTACTCATTATAGAGAAAATTCGTTTTTTAGCCGAACAGTTCGTATGTGGAATAAACTCCTTGCAGAGGTCTTTTCTGCCACTTTCAATATGCACAGATTGAAATCAAAAGCACTACTCCCTCTATCACTCTTCCCACAACCAAATTTCCTAGTTCTGTAGTTCTGACACAATGCATTGCATAAGTAGGGACCATCCCCTGAGTGCTGGTCCTAATAAAAAAATAAATAAGCTGCACTTATAACAATTTTTTATTTGATAAACCACTTCGTCTATTAATACACACCGAAAATAAGGCATAATTCATGGCGAAATCATGTACCAAGTGGTGGCAGTGGCAAATTTCATTCATTTTCGCCGTTGTAGAAAATGTCAAACTCGGCGAAAATTTTTTTATATGAAGTTTGACATTTTCTACAACCGCGAAAATGAATGAAATTTGCCACTGACACCACCTGGTACATGATTTCGCCATTGCATAATTGAACAAATTTTCTCCAAAATACTAGTGGAAATACAACTCCTAAAAGCTTTAAGAGACTTCTAAAAGAAAATAATGTTTATATAATCGAAACTGCTAAATTATTCGTTAATATCTTAACAGAAATCTCAGTGAGAAAACAGTCATTTATACTTTCAATTTATTGACAAATAACTAAGAACAAAATTATGTAAATTTCTATTGAATTATAAGAATACACGGAACAAAAGTGACTTTAGTGCAAATGTATAAAAGTTTGCTTCTTTCTCTCTATTTCTGGCAGCACAGAAGTACCGTAAGACGAAGAGCAGAAACAGTGCAGCCAACTTAATGAAACAATTTTTACTAATCGGTCTTTAGTGTTGCAACCTTGAAAAAATAATAAAACTATTGCTCAGTCAATTCAGGAATTCACTTACTACTATGAATATGAAGTTTTGTTCCTATTTACCCCACTGTGAGTACTAATCACATCTAACGTAAACAACACCTTTGAGGGAGAGCTTTGTTTCAACCAGCCTTTATTTTACAAAATAAGTGATTTTACGTAAACATTGTTGAAAGTTTTACATTCCACAATAGAGCTTTTAACTTAGTTTTCAAATCTGCAAAAAGTATTATAGTTTTTTTTTAAAAGAAAATAAATATAATTTTTTGGATGCCTTTCAGCTTGAACTATAAAGAGGCAACAAAAATAATAAAAAAGTTAAACTATTGAATTGGCCCCGCTTTGAAATATGGAAATCGGGAAAACCTGAAGCGAAACTGTCAAATATCAAATGTAATGTTCGTTCAATTGACTTATTCGTTTATTTGATCTTCTTCTTTTTCTTATGAAGAAAAAATATATCTGTATAACTGTTGAATTGGCCCCGCTTTAGTTTGTGTGAAGCGGGAAAATCTGAAACGAAAGTTCTCTTAACTATGAGGGCTGCTCTATATATTTCTGGCCTAATAGTGAAAATGCGAATATTTATAATCAAAAATGGTTTTATTGTTTTTCAATGTCTTCTCCAGCATGATCTATACACTTTTGCATGCGCTCAAACCAGTTGTCGAAGCACTTTTTCCACTCCGATTGAGACACCTCTAAAGCATGGTTTTTGAACACTTCAACAGCTTCTTCTGGCGATGAAAATCGTTGACCACGCATTTTTTTCTTGATGTGCGGAAACAAGAAGAAGTCATTAGGTGCCAAGTCAGGGCTGTACGGCGGATGACCCATTAATTCGACGTTTTGGCCGGTGAAAAACGCTCTGGTATGAGCCGATGTGTGAGAGCTCGCATTGTCATGGTGAACAATGATTCGTCTTCTCTTGTTGATTTTCGAATTTCTCCGATGACTTCAGCAAACAAATTGTAGTGTACCACTCAGAAGTGACCGTCCTACGTTGCTCTAGTGGAACAGTCGCCACATGACCAGTTTTGCCGAAGAAACAGGCGACCATTTGCTTCAAAGTGCTTCTTCCACGAACAACTTTCGTTGTATTTTACTCATCTTTGAAGACTCACACGGTCGATTATTGTTTCATTTCGGGCTCATACGCATAGATTGATGATTCGTCGCCTGTGACGATCTTATAAACGTCTTTTGAAGCACCGCAATCGTATTTTTGCAACATTTCTTTGCAACAATCGATACAAGCCTTTTTTTAGCGACTTTCAAATTGTGCGGGATCCAACGAGAACAAACCTTTTTTACGGCCAGGTGTTCATGCAGTATCGAATGTATGCTGGTGGAAGAAATATCCAAGGATGTCTCTATCTTTCGGTATGTCGCATGTCGATCTTGCATTATGAGTTCACGCACGGCATCAATGTTCTCTGGCACAACAGCCGTTTTTGGACGACCTTTACGGAATTCGTCTTTGAGCGAGCTTCGGCCACGATTAAATTCATTATACCAATTTTTCACAGTGCTATAGGATGTTGCTTCATCGCCATATAAAGATTTAAGTTCATCAATGCACTCTTGTCGTGATAATCCACGCCGAAAGTTGTGAAAAATGATGGCACGAAAATGTTCACGAGTTAATTCCATTTTTTTCTATATTAATTTTTTCAAGTCACTGTAAACAACACAAATAATGGTCGTACGTCAAAACGTTTTGGTTACGATTATGCTTAAAAATGACAAACTTTCCAATGGAAATGTCAGATTGCACTTGGCAGTACTCAGTGTTGCCAGGCAGAAATATATATAGCAGCCCTCGTAAAAGGCCTGTTTAAATTTCAAACGTAATGTTGTTCGTTCGATTCATTCATTCGTTGATTTTACAATCTTCTCCGCGACTAGAATGGCAGCAAATTGTTTTAAATAGATAAAGGCAGCTAATAGTTTTAAAGAAAGGATGAGGAGTTAGGGCAAGTAACAACAACATTAGCTTATATATTATTGTGCATCTTTTTATTTATGTTTGTATCAACGAGTGTGTGGTTTCAGCTTTTACTTAGTCCATTGCACTTAATTAAATCGAATTAAAATCGAAACAACTCTGAAAAGGTGGGTAAAAGACGCCCTAAAACAAATAAAAGAAAGGGGTTGAACACAAAAAAAAATTATTAAATTGAACAACTTTGTTGTACTATGTAGTCGTTCCATTGAACGATTCTTTAAGGGGAACAGCTCGGACCTTTGCTAATATTGCTTACTCGTTCATCGTTTTAACTAAACTGAAGCAAATATTGGAAAAATAATTTCCCAGTTTCGAAACCAGATTACACTATATAACTTTTGGATGCCTTTTTTAATTCTCAATTTAAGTTGCAGCGATATGCGTTATTTAAAAAAAAAATAACATATGCAACAGTAACAGTAACATTACCTCAAAATTCAAGCAATACCATATTGCTTACACCCCTCTCGCTTCACCAACGAAAGAAAATTGCATGCTAGTTTCATGAAAAATTGCATAGTGTAAATGCTGTATTATTTATTAAATGATATTTTATTTTTTATTGGAATATTGGTTGTTGCAAATCACACATATATTTAAAACACTTCATTAATAGGAACCCTAAATGAAATGAACGATCTAGTTCCTACAATCTTTCAATCCGGTTGAAACGATTCATTAAACGAAATGATTTTCCCCAACTTAAGCACTAAGAAGTCGAAAGAACTTAGTAAAGTATTCGGATCACTCTTTTCAGTTATGTGATTCATTAAATTGAACTGTTAGCTCTTGAACGACACAGCTCTATCACTTGGATCATATATTTTTATTTTATATTTAACCAGTTATTAGATTCAACGAGAACTTTTGTTGTACCCTTTACCACAGAAAATGGAAAAAGGGAATATCTAAGTTTGTCGTTCCGTTTGAAATTTTTACAATATCCATTTCCCACCCCATTAAGGATATACATTCTGACTTCTTATGCATATCGAACTTGATTAGGCTATGTCCGTCTGTGTTAGCGTTGAAATCAACTATGCCGAGGCACTAGATGAACTAGAGAAAATTTAAATACGCCAATCGATCAGACATAGTGTAGAAAGAGATGCTATTAATAATGAGCAAGATCGGTCTATATACCTCGAGTGGGCTTAACACCACGCCTGCCTTTAATTTTTCCATATCATTTGGAACAATAAAGTAACTACAATAAAAAAAACTATATATATAGAACAATTAAGAATTAAAAAATAAGAAAATAACATCGGCGCTCGCCCATATTTACCCTGTTAGCGGCCTCGGAAATTTTCATGAAAAAGTTCGATTCTTATTATGGTCAATATGGGTATCATTTAGAAGGTTTTGAAGAGATCTATCAGAAAATACTAAAAATTTTTAGAAATGCTTAACCCATTAGGAGCCAATGACATTTTTATGTAAAATTATAAATCGTACTTAATTTTTTTTTTCTTGTTTTAATTCTCGGGCTTCTAAATTTACATACATGGTGAAGGGTATGTAAGATTTGGCATAGACGAATAAAGCACTCTTAGTTATTTTATAAACTGTATTTATTCAAGTAATTGAGGTACCTTTTTTACATGAAAACCAAATAAAATGCGAAAATAACTACACGTTCTCATATTATAAATAGTTAAAGAAATGAATTCCTTAGTTTGGAATGTATGGACTTCTAAATGCAAATTTTATGTTTAGTTTTTTTATGATAATTTTTATTTCCTCATACTCAATGTTATGTGCCGTCCTCCCTGTAACTATTTACATCCTTAAAAATTGAGACAAAATGTAATATAAATTTGTATTATACAATAATATTTTTTAAACCCAGTTACTATTTCCATTGTAAATAAACAGCACCTGAGTCGAAGATAAATCATAAATAAGTCTTTAAAGTAGAAGACCTGGTAAGTAATGCAATGTCTCTTAAGCAATTAAATTATTTGAATATCTATTGTATTTAAAATCATTTGTTTTTGTTATAATTTTTTTTTTTTTCAAATATTTTCTGCAGGTACTTAATCCCTTAGATGCAATTTGTGATCGAACACGTACCGATGCTGTGTGCGTATCAAATTTAAGAAATGCCAAAGCTGTGGATAAAAGTGTATTGACTGAGAGACCCGATGTAAAAATCTTTCTACCATTTCGCTTTTTTATATATGAACCAAAAAATCTATTCATACCCAATACATATAACAGATTTTTGGGTAAGTTTGAAGGCAAATTTTTAAATAAAAAATTTTTTTGTTGTTGTTTTCTTTTTTCATTATTTATATAATTTATGTTTTCATGTTTTTTTGTGTAAAATTACATATTTCATTGAAAAATTTAAAGGAACTAAAATGTTCTCAAAAAAGGGTTAAACGTTTAAAGTTTAAATAAATAAATCTAAAAACGTTAAAGGTTCCTTTACTTTTTTCTTTAGTTTTTAAGTTAATGTAATATATGTATTTTCCTTTTTTTCATGTTATTTTATTTATGGAATTTATACATATGTTTGTATGTTATTAGTGGTTCCTAGTGGTGATCATTTGACATCATTAGTTGATGAAATATCTTATGTCTCACCACCATCACCAATGCTCTCGCAAATACATGACATACCGCCAGAGCTTTTTTGTAATGGTGACAATCGGCCACCGGTTTGTGGTCCCATATGTGAATGTGTTCACAAAATTGATATACCATTGGGAGCGGTTGTGGAAGTGGTGTTAGTCGATGAGGCACAACAGCCAAACCTCAGTCATCCATTTCATTTACATGGTACGGCTTTTTATTTAGTGGGTTTGGGTCGTTCTCCTGACAAATCGATTAAGAAAATAAATTTAAAACACGCTATAGAATTGGATCGCATGGGCATGATTGAACGTGATTTTAAGCAACCGCCTCTGAAGGATACCATCGCTGTGCCCAACAATGGCTATGCTGTACTAAGATTTCGTGCTGATAATCCTGGCTATTGGATGTTCCATTGTCATTTTCTGTTTCATATAGTTATTGGCATGAATCTTGTCTTTCATATTGGTACACATTCAGATTTGCCGCCTGTTCCTGAAAATTTTCCCACATGTGGCGATTATACGCCGCCAGTTTCTCTATTCTGAACCTTCCTCTCTCTCTCTCTCCTTTTCACCGTCTATTTCTCTGATAACTTAAAAGGGAGAGATTAATATTTTAACTTAAATTATACAAAATTATTTTTTTTATTTTGTTTTAATATTAAACAAAGAACGAAATAACTAGAAGTAGACAAAAGCAAAAATAATGAATGCCATGGAAAATTTCGGTGTATTATAATTAAAAACAAAACAAAAGAAAACGATAAAATAAAAAAGTCAATAAGAAGAGAAGGGAAAGAAAAAGAGAAAGAGGCGGGCCATGTTGTGTATATATATTTAATGAAACTTTTACAAATAATTTTATATTATTCGAAAGTTATTAAGCAGGCTCTCATACCAAATTATGTTAACTTATCATATTCATCATTCATTCATTTATTCTAACAAAAAAAAATTTACTAAAACTAAATATAAAACCAAAATTAAATTATGTTTTAAAATTTAAATGTTGTAACTAACATTTGTCTTTAGTTAGTTAAAAGAAATTAATTTAAATTAACTTAAAATGCTTTTAAACATAAATATTTACATGTTACGCAAATGATTAAATCTCATTTCATTTTTATTTTATTTTTAATATTGTAGTGATATTTCTACTGTCAATAACATTTAAGTCAATAATTTTCTTATGATTTATATTTTTATGTTTGTTAATTTTTTGTTTAATTTTTTTTTTAATTATTTTATTTAACTAAATTTAAATAAATTGTTTATATAAAAAAATTATTTGCTTTATACATTAACTTCATTTTTATATTAAAAACATTACAAAACTAAATTGCCAAAACCTTATACTCATCTAAGGGTAAGTTACATTTGTTTTTAATTCATATAACTAACAACAATATAACCATAATTTATAACTCGCAACGGTATTATAAATTGCTAAAATTCATACAAAGTTAGCAAATCAACATATCATACGAATGCTTTATTACTTTGCTACCAAAAGTATTACACACATTAGCACAAATACACAACCTCGACATTAATCATGTCTTGACAAGACTAAAGCATAAAAACTTATCCAAATGTCATTTATCCGTTTTAAATTGCTTAAACAGTTATAGAAAAAAATTGCTTAAAATTTATTCCTACCTATCAATTATGTATCTCTAAGCCGATTGAGACATTATCCCCTACATCAATTCAATACAGAGCCAATTAATACTAAAACAATAAAATTATGGTACCAATACTTCTCAAAAATTATACAGACAGTTACCTATGTAACTCCATTAAAACAGTGACGTTCATTTGACTGATAATTTGACTGGCACTGTCTTCATCACATTCTTAAAAGCAAAAATAACGGTAACTTCTGTATACAAGTGATGTCTATAAAAAACAGCGTTGCCACTGGTTGTTTTATTGAAAAGCTTCCAAAATTCCTTCTTAAAATACATTAACTGTTTACAACAAATTTAGTTTAAACTAAACCTATTTCTTGAACTTGAATAAATTAAAATTTATAAACTCCAGCTTAACTTCCTATTTAATTAATAAAAAAAATGTATCCCAATTTTTTATGAAAAACAATACAAAGACTTTTCAATCTAAAATTGTTACTTTAGTTTCGGTCATTTATTTCTGGCTGGAAATATTGGCAAGAAAATAACACTTAATTCTAACCAGAGATCTAAGCCGGTGGTAAATGGCAACTGACAGCGTCTACGCAAAAAAATACTCGGCGTCAGTCAAAAGACCAACTTTAGCTGAAAATTTTTCGGCGGCAGTTAAACAAACACTCACAGGCATATTCGATTAATTAATTAAAAAATAAATTATTTTTTCAAGAGAGACGTTTTAAAACGGTAAAAAATGTTTTAATAAAAAAAATTTACTAAAAAAATACTTTTTAACAAAAAGGTACTTTTAAGCAGAAAATTTCCTTTTTATCCCACAATTTTTTATCTGATGAAATAGGTTTTTTTTTTTAAATTTAATTGTACCAAAAAAACTTAAATTTCTCAGGGTACTTTTTGTAAAAAAATGCTTAAATTGGAAAAATTTTTAATCTTAAAGGTTTTCCATTTTGTTTATTAAATTGCTGTCAAATTTAAATTTCTATCATAAAAATTTACTTTTTAGGCATATATATGTACATGCTTTAAAAAGTACTTTAAAAGGTGCTTTAATAAGGTACTTTCTGCGAAAAGATTATTTATTTATAAAAAAATTATTTTTTTAATAAAAAATCCTTAAAAAATTCTATTTACAGCAACTTTTAAAGAAAAGTACTTTTATCGGAAAGTATTTTCTCGTACAAGATTTTCTCTATGCAAAAAGAACATTTTATAAAAAAAAATTCTATTCACCAAAATAATGTTTGTGATTAGAATTATAATTTTAACTTTTAAAACATTCAAATTATTTAAATAATTTGGTATTAATTGGACTTGTTCCGCCATTTTCAAAATGTTGGTCATTAGACAGAGTTATTTCATTAAGCTTTTCATGATACCCGTTATTAAATGGTAATTTTTAGAAACCAAGATTCTATTAAAAAACAAGTTTTTTTAAACGTTCTTTTTCTTCAAAAGGTACTTTTTAACAAAAAAGTACTTTTTACAAATATGTATTTTTTGTGTTGTAATTTCACAAAAATGAAAAAAAAATAACTATTTCTTTTTCAAACACATAAAGACTCAAGACTTTAGTTGGACATACGTACAATTTAATTAGCTCACATTTTAACTGAATAAAGTCTATATTAAGAAAAAAAACTAATATTTCATTTGAAATTCTTATTTACAACAGTTGCCTCTGATGCAGATCATTTGACATCGTTAATTGATGAAGTTTCTTATATACCACCGCCATCACCAGTGCTCTCCCAGTATGATGACATACCGAAAAGTTTGTTTTGTAATGGAGATAATCGTCCCGCTGATTGTGGAGAGAATTGTGAATGTGTTCACAAAATAGATTTACCACTAAATGCTGTTGTCGAAGTGGTATTAATTGATGAAGTGCAACAAATCAATATCAGTCATCCGTTTCATTTGCATGGTATACCATTTTATGTCATCGGTATGGGTCGATCACCGGACGAAGCGACACAGCGTATGAGCTTAAAACTAGCCCTTGATTTGGATAGACGCGGTATCTTAGATAGAAAAATTCTTATGCCTTCATTAAGAGATACGGTGGCCGTGCCTCATAATGGTTATACGGTGATAAGATTTCGAGCTGATAATCCCGGTGTATGGATGTTTCATTGCCATTTTCAATATCACATTGTGATTGGAATGAATTTATTATTTCAAGTTGGCACGAAAAATGATTGGCCACCAGTACCAGCTGATTTTCCTAAATGCGGCAATTTTGTACCGCCCATAACGCTACAATAATAGATTGATTTGATTTTTTTTTACCTTAATAAATTAATTTAAATGTTAAATATGATGTGTGTAACTATTTCAAAATTTAAAGAATTGTATTTAATTAAAAACAAATTTAAGAAATTAAAAACATTTAAAAATTATTGTCTTATAAAGTATGTTGGTTATGTTGTTATTGTTTTACACTTTAATAATTTAAATTATTGTACAAGAGCCACAAGTTATAAAAATGGTAAAATATTATACATATTTTAATTTTAAATAAATTATTCGCTCAGTGTATTTTTTTTATATTTTAAGCATATGTAGTTGAAAAATCTTTTGTTTCTTAATATTTTCCTTTCATTGATTTTTAGTTAATAAATAAAAAATATATATTTACGCTCATATTCAAAATTATCAGCTTTTTTTTTTAATAATATTTACATGCGGTTCTAGTCCTACAAACGCACATAATCACGCCTATTCTGCTTTCCGATTAGGTCTCCACATTCAGTTCCGTTGCGATCGTAAATTGGTATTCTGAAGAAAACGGAATCGAAAGAAAAAGAAGAAGACAACAATGTTTACAAAATTAATAGCATCACTGTGGATGTGGAAATGAAATAGCAAAATAAACAAGTTTGTTATCATTTTCATAAACAAATGTAAATTTAATACAAAAAGTTGTATGTTTACATAATTAAAAATAATTTCTTGATGAAGTTTAAATAAAAAAAAATTGTTAAATAAAATATAAAAACAAAATAAAAATTAATTGTTCACGGCAACTAATTTTTGCACTGGCATTTTTTGTTGAAGGACCTAGTGCATTGAGGATTCCTGAAACTTCCTCTCAGAACGCTGCTACTTCTTCCTTTGATCGCTGGTGGTATCCACATGTAATGTCTGTTTTAGATGCCATTATATCTGCCAGTTTTTCATACTGCTCTTGTGTTGTTGTTTTCGACTCATAATACATAAATAAAACACATCAGATTCGGGTACAAAAGTTAACAATTTAAACAAAAAGAAAATTATTTAATTAAATAAATTAGTTTAAATTAGTTTTAAGTGTTTTTTAAACCGTTTCTGAACATTTTATCTCATTTTCTACTTACATTTTTTCAATTTTTAACTTTTTAACTAAAAAACACAAATAAAAAAACACTTCCGTTAACAAACAAGCAACTGAGAAAAACGGAGCTCCGATCGTAATGCAGAATACATACAATCGAAAGAAACTGAGCCGAATCGAAACGCAGAATACCAAAGTTGTCAGACGGAGAGAATTTCAATTCGAATCGAAACGCAGAATAGGGGTGAATAAATTAAGCGAAAATATTATGATTGTAAAAAGATTCCTGTTTTAAAAATTATATAACAAAGCAAAACATTATTATCTTGGACTTGTAATAAAATCATTATTTTATGTTAAAGGTTTATGAGAGAACTTTCCCCATATTTGGACTCAATAAAACAAAAGCTGTATTTCCAAACGAATTTTGTGCAATAAAAACAAGTAAAAGTGCTTTATTCTATGAATTAACTCCAATCAAAAATACAAATATTGGGGTGACGGAAACTTAAAAAATAAGAAAAAAAAATTAATTACTATATAAAATTTTACATAAAAATGTCACCAGTTAAGCAGCTTTAAAAAAATTTTGCATTTCCCTAAAGATCTCTTCAAACGCTTTTTAAGGATACCCATATTGATATCTTAAAAAACATGGGCACAATTGTACTTTTTCACGAAAAGTTCAGAGGCCCATAACTCGGAAAATATGAGCCATCGCCAATTTTTTCACTTGATGTTTTTTCTTGTTCTTTTAATTCTCTATAGCCCCATACATTTGTGTTTTTGTTTGAGTTACTTCATTGTTCCAAATGATATGGAAAAATTAGGAGCAGGCGTGGTGTTTAGACCGCTGCCTCAAAGGACATGGACCGATCTTGCTGATTTTCAATAGCAATATTTTCTAAGCTATGTGTAAAAATAAAGCTGGATTCACCCATTGTTTCCGAACAAAATTTTTGTTCCGAAACATTTTTTTTTATATGTAGTTTGACGTTTTTCTTTTTGAGAGAGAGAGAGAAACACGTCAAACTACATATAAAAAAAAATGTTTGGGAACAAAAATTTTGTTCGGAAACAATGGGTGAATCCAGCTTAAATTCCTATAGTTGTCGACAAGGCGAATAAATTACCAGGTGGCAGCGTAGGCGAATTCAGTATTTTTTGCTGGTATACACGACTGTCAAACTCCATATATAAAAAATGTACATAAATTTTTTATATATGGAGTTTGACAGCCAGCAAAAAATACTGAATTCGCCTATGTTGCCACCTGGTAAATTATTTCGCCATGGTTGTCGACTGCAAAATCTTAATAAAGTATTGCCATAACAAACAATTAATTTTATATCCGTGCTACCATAGTTACCAAAAAAGGAAAATCCTCCATATCAAAAAATTTCGTTTCATTAAAATTAAATATCAAGAAAGTGTTTGAAACATGACTGACGAATTACAAAAAGCAGGACTATATATTGATGATATTTATAGATTACGGGTACAGGATCCCCGTGTAGCATCTGAAACCAATGATCTTAGAGAAGAATGTTTGGAATATGCCAATAAATTGGAAGAGTTTAAGAAGTTGGCTATAGAATTTCATAAAATTGCTAATAACTATGGCAAAGACGTGGAGAGGGAGAAATTGAGAGCGATCAGTACTCAAAATAAATTGAAAACAATGGCCAAACAAAGGCAAGCGGAGCAGCAGCTGTATCAGGTTAATTTTCATTTAACTCTTTCCTAAATTGTTAACAATTTTTTAATTCTTGTTTTTAAATATAATAGAGTAAAATACACGAAAAGAATTTGGAATTAGATCGTTTGAAAAGTGAATATCAATACTTGCAACGTATTGAATCAGAACAACACGAGCTGATTAATAATTTTTTAATGAATCAATAAAAAAAAATAAAACCGATAAAATATTTTGAAACAAAAAAAATAAAATGTATTACTGAAATTTTTACATTTTCATTGAATCTTTTTTAAATGGTTTCCCATGGAAACCTATATGTAGAAAAATTAGGGAAAAAATAAAAATGTTATTCAATTTTAAAACATTTATTAAAACGTTTAAACTCTAAAGGAAAAACAAATATTTATATATTACAATAATAAATCTAAACTAGCAAATAATTTCTTTAAGAGATTGTACATTTTTACGGTAACAGGCAAAACTGCACAAAGGTAAATTGGTTTTAGAACAATTGTACACTTTGGGATTGCCACACCCAGCAATACCACACAATTGCTGTTTGGGAGGTTCTTTGGCTTTTTGAGCTGACAATGGAAATTCGATGCCCACTGGCAGTTGAATAACAGCACCTTTTAGGGTATTTTTATAACTAATCATTGGTGTACTTTCCTTAGTTGATTTTGGTTTATTTCCCGCCCTATGTTTGCTTTCCTGTTTTTTAAGTAAACGTTCCATTGTTTTCTTTTTATCTTTTTCACGTTTTTCATCAGCCTGCTGTTTTCGTTTAAGTGTTTTTAAAGCTGCTTTTTGTAATTCCTCCGCAGTTTGCGGTTTTTCTTTTTCTTTGTAACCAGTTGGTAGAGCCATTAAAGTTTCTGAAAATCCTGGTGCAGATTCTGTATCATTGTTACGATCATACATTGCGCGTTGGCGGGCAGTCATTAACTTGGGATCTTTTATTTTGCGCAATTCCACATCTTCAATTTCTTCTAGCTTTCCTGACTCAACTGCAGTTAGCCAACGCTCTTCTTCACTTGAGGTGTTACTACCACGCCGCCGCTTGGTTTTCTTTGGATTAGAAGCAGGCGGAGTCAGTGCGAGTTTTGCGTTTAAGGGTTCTGTGTTTTCCATTTTTTTAGCAATTTTTTTTGAACTATTAGGCTTTTCTGCTTTTATCAAGGAATGATCATTAATTTGATCTTCTAATTTTGATTGATTTTCCATTAAGTCATCCACTTGTTCCTCCTCGATTTCAACATCAATGTTTTCTTCATCGTTTGTAAGCGGTTCTTTGCTGTGGTTAATACTAGTAGGAGTATCATTTCTATTATCATCTACATCAATATCTTCACTTTCTTGTTGTAAATTTGATAAATTTTCTTTAGACTTTCCCGAGATATCAGACTTATGTTTGGTTCTTTGATTTTTATGTTTTTTCTTATGTTTTTCCTTGCAATGTTCTAGAAATATACTTAAGTTATAAAATGATAAATCAATTTTATTGCGTTTTATCAAACCTTCTTTATCTTTTTTACCCATTTTTGAAGTTAATTTTATTTTATAGTTTAATTAGAAAACATCTAAATTTTAAACAAATCACAGCTGTAGGAGTCAATCAGTGGAAATGATAACACAAATTTCAAGATGGTATTACCAGAGCAAAATGTTAACAATACAACGCAGAGCTGAATTTGTTTTCTATTAAATCGAAGTTTTCAATAAATGGATTTTAATTAAAAAATCTTTTTTGAAATTGTTTAAAAAGATGGTTTGTGTTTTGAAATCGATCGACTATAATACGAGATTTTCAATGTATTAAAAAAATGTCGAAATCATTAACATTTTTTAAGAATTACGAATCCTATTGGAAATTTTACATTTTTAGTTTGTAATAAAAATTCAGTAGTTGTTTGATGTACCAAACTTTTTTGTCAACTGATAATAAATAAAATTTTGATTTAATTTTGTTTTCAATTTTATTAAAAAGCTTTTAAACACTGAACATTTATTGGTATTTTAAGAAAATAAGTGAAAAAATACTTTAAAATAAAAATTGAAATTTTTTGTTTTTTTTAAGGTAAAAATGAATGAATTTTAAAATAATATTAACTGAATTTTTTTAGTGTTGAACCTCTAAATTCGTTTTGTACAAAAAAAAATTTTTATTGAATGCCTTGGTTTTTGGCATGAGGTTTTTCCATTAATTTGGTACAACTATTTATAGGAAATAAAAACAGTTATTGCTTTCTTTAAAATTATTTTTTTGTTTAAATATTTAGAATATGTTAATGGATTGCGCTTGTGGCTTGATGAGCTGTTTTCAAAACCCATTTTTTAATATTTCATTTAAAGTTGCTTAAGTTAAGCACTATCACTACCACTGGTACGCCATAGTTAGGGAAGTATAGGTCGTGGTCGTACCACATAATGTGTTACAAATCATGTAGGATTGTTGCGTTTATTGGAACGCAAACGAGCCAGACCAGTTCGTTCTTCCTCTTCATCACTTGTATACTGATGCATACCACTAGATCCCGCGCCCGAGGCACCCGATGAAGAACCGCCACCTGAAGGATTTCGTACCGAAGAGGTAGCCTGCAGTAGCTCTTGATCGGGGGCATTACGATTTTCATACAACAACACTTGTAAGGTCTCCTCATATATACGAGCTTCCGGAAATTCTACCTTAGTGTGTTTGCGATCTGTAGCGTATACAATAGAAGTGCAGCAAACTTCGGCCACTTTCTTTCCATGTCCATAAAATGACCAGCAGCATATTTCACTTGGACCAATGACATCTTTTATAAACAAAATGCGCTCATTAAATCGTAATGAAAGTTTATCAAACAATTCAATATTCTTTAAGAGATTGTCATCAGAGTTACTGGTGTACGAATATTTATTATTTTGCCTTTGCACCACTAAAATAACAGCTGGTTTCGACGATGAACTTATTAGCATTTGCTCTTCCTTCTGTGATGTTATAAGGGGAATGCGACAAATAGGTTTGGGTTCTTGATGTGCCAGTAGGGCACGCTCACACGACATAGCTAGCTCAGTTATACAATAGTATTTGGCCTCGGCTAATAGTTCAGCTATTTCTCGATGAGATTCAGGAAGGGGAACAGTTCCATCCCGTAGATAATTAAGAATTGTACCAAAATGTTGACCACAACGATCAATAAGAATCCAACCTAAAAATACATTTTATTCTATTTTAATAATTGATTTTTTTTTTATAAACAACTTAACTTCTACCTTTTTCCTGATAAATAATAAATTTTTTATCAAAAATACATTGCATAATTAAAACAAACATTAAATTAATATTTATCTAACCTTCTGAATCCGTTAACACCTCCATGCGTCCACTGAACATGGCACTGAGCATTGTATCATTATGTTTGGTCAATGTTCCAATTGTAGTGTAATACAAACGGCCGCCAACATTCAATTTAACATATTGCGAACTGTGACCTTTGATTAAAGTCTTTTGATCTCCAGACATTTTAGATGTGGTCACTAAGACCAAATCGTCACAAGGACTGGCAGTTAATTGTAATTTACCCTCGATGGCGCGAGTAACAGCTACTAGACAAGTATTGTTACTGGTACTACTACCTGACGACGTAGATAGTTCTGGGGTCACCAGTGAAGAATTGTTGCAACTGGCTCCTTCTAGTTTTGGCTTAGTCGTGATAGAGCCTTTGCAAACGCTGTCTTGGGCGTTGCGTGTGCTCGCTAATGGTGTTAGAGTAGCAATTTTGACGTTTTAATAGAGAAACTCTTTAGCAAATGTGTTGAAAATGTTCTTTTTAAGCTTTCTAACACTTGCTACTTGAAAGTTAAGTTTTTTTGTTAACTTAAAATCAATATCAGCAATACAGTTTATCTTTTCTTTTTTTATAAAGACGCCCTTTTTCGTTTAAGCAAATTGTTTTGCTCTCTATGATTTACTGCTGTTTTTTAAATTTTAAGGTGAATCATCACTTTTTTAATTAATGTTTCATTTGAAAACTTTAATGCTGTGAAAAATAATTACAATATACTTTAATTTTCTTATTGGCCAATTATTGTGTATGTTTTTTCTATTAACATTTTATGTTGTCTCAATATGCATTTTTATGCTTCTTCTTTGTAATTATCTATTTTTAGACATTCACACGATTGATATCCAAAAAGTCAGGGATTGAAAGTAAAAAATAATGTCAGAAAGAGTTTAAGCAAATACAATCGTTAACACTGCAGTCATAATGTCAAGTTTTTGTTAAATTCGATTTCAACAAATTTACATAAACTGCTTGTCCAAATTCACAAAAATTGAAAGCTGTGACGTAGGCTGCACTCAATTTCAAAGCAAGTTTTTTAGCAAGATGCCATTTATATGAAGGAATATTCATATTCCAAGGGACTTCATGACTTCTGTATAGCTTTATGTACCGCAAAACGTCCATGTATCTATTTATTTTGTTCACAAACATATTTTCTTTGTTGTAAAGACAATTTTATTATTCATTTTATTAATTTCTTTGCTTTAAAAGCACTTTTTTAAATTATTTTAGTAATTTCAAAGACGCAACACCAACACTGACAGCAGAAAATTTTAATAAGAATGCAAATGTGGAGGAAAAACTTCAATTAGCTGTTTTCTTAAATGTTATTTAAAACACTCAATTGAACGGAAACATGAAAGCATATTCTCAACAAATTCTTAAAGTGTGAGTGTATTGGCAAAAACTTGAGAGAAATTTTAAAATTTTAATCGAGGTACATTTTTTTAACTAGGTAATAGCGGCTCTACAACATTTGTAAAAACAACATGTCAGTTTATTATTGCTTTGTGAGTGGAAATGTCAAAAATAGAAAGACAAAATAGAAGATATTTGCTCTAAAAACAAACGCTCTCTTTGTTCTGCATATGCTTGTTGTTGGTGTTTTTGAAATTCGTAAACAAAAGTAGAAAAATATAAACAACTTTTGACATGTCCAACTACAAGCCAGCTGGACGGACGACACTACCTAAATGTACCTTTATTTTAATAAAAACTTGATCGTCGTGGTTTATCCACGTTTAAAATACTGGCTGCTGTATACGTATGCTGCGTGCTTTGATGTACACATGTTAAATGACCAGTCAAAAATTCATTTTTAGTTTGATTTTGAAAAAAAAAAACATTAAATAGCTATTAAGGCAGTTTGCTAGCAAAAGAAAAAAGAAAGTAAATAAATAGCAGAGGATTGTTTCAAATAAATCAGCACCAGCTCCACTTTTTTTCAAATTGTTTTTCTTTTTAATTCCGTCTTAAAATTCGTGCGCAGTTACATCTTGAATGTTTCCCTCCGGTTGTTGTTTTTTGTAGAATTTTAACAATATTGTATATTGTTCCTCTTTCAAATTACTTTGCGATTCTTATGTCCCAAAGTGACGGCAAAGACTGGTAAATTTCGCGAAATTCCAAGATTTCTTTTCTTTCTTTTGATACCTGCAGAACCACACAACTGAAGATATAAAAGTGTGACATCTAAATTTTTTGAGTTTTTATCCATCATCGTCTGTGTAACTATTTCATTTTCACAAATACTACATAATGATGAACGAATATTTTGATCGTGGATAGTCCGCTTTAAGTCCAAAACTTGGCGGTTATCTATGGATTTACTTTCTCCGCAAACTTCACACTTAGCGTGGGAGGTAACTTTCCTACTTTCTAATCCAGACTATTTCTGGAATGTCACGTGGACAAAATTATAAGATTTTAAATATTATAATTATCTAGGTATATAATAATAATTTTTCAATTTGTATCGGAGGAACCAAGCCCACTGTTCCAAAACAACCTATTTTTCTAAGCTACACAGGCAAATATAGCGGATTTTGATATAAAACTTTAAGGCTCTACCTACTACAGTTCCCATGCAATTTTAAAAAATATCAGCCCTATTTTACATTCCAGATAGCTAGTAAAAAACTATTAAAGTTTTAGAAAGACAGCTATAGCTTTCCGACAACAAGTATATTAATAATTAATTAATGATAATTAAGAACAGTTTGTTGCGCTTCTGGTAAGTTATTAAAGTGCAAATTAATATTTAATTTTTGCTGCAAAAATTGTAAATCCTGTAGCTGATTTATGGAATATAATTAATAACAAAGAATAAATTGTGTATTTTTTGATTACTGTTACTTGACATTGATGGGGTCAATAAACTTTTGCATGCTGTATAAAAAAAAGTTTATTATAAGGAAATAAACCTGAGTGAGTTTTTATTACTTTTATGCGAAATTTTATTAATTACATTACGCAATTAATAAAAAAAAACAAAAAATACATTACGCAATGCAAAAAAGAAACTACTACGACTTAGCAACTGATGTATGTCTTTAATGTGCTTTAATTTCGTAATTATAAATTTTGCTTTTTTATAAAAACATGCGAATTTCAAAGCTATAACTTCATAGCTTTCAATGAATTTCAAGAAGGATTTGTTTGATTTTTAAATACAATATAGATGTCTGTTAAACGATTTCAAATCCCATATTTTGTGTGTGTTTCTGTACTCCTTCATTTCTGGACCGATATAAAAGTTTTTATAAAATGTTATCTCTTCGATTGCTCCCAGTTGGAAAATATTCTTATAAATTTGAAAAACAAAGGAGCAGGAGCTTAAAATTTCACAAATTTTAGAAACTTTTCTTGTTTCATGTTCTACATGCTCCTTAGATTATTTTGTAAAGATTTATTATTATTAATTTTTTCTCCCACATATTGGTTTAAGAATATCCTTGGCCAGGGTTACCGTTCGCCCGACTAAAGACGCAGTTTGACCCTTTTTTAGCCCTCTGCTACTTTTTGTGAGACTTCTTTAGTCACCGACTTTTGAAACTTTTTTAATTTTTGAGACTATGTACCCTTTTTTTTGTAAAATTTCTCACAAAAAAACAGTTAATTTCCAGTAAATTATAAATAGCATACGACAACCAAATTTATTAAACTTAAGTTACGCTCTTAGTATACATGAAAATATGTATAGATATGTGTATATGTATAATGTAACTGTACATCTTATGATATATATGTAATAAAAATGGATTTTGTAATGAGCTTTTTGTTTTGCTTCAATTCTTTTTTTTTGTGTTATGCTTTCAATCAATATTAATGCAAAAAAAAGGTGTGCGACTTTTTTGTTCTTAAACGACTTTTTTGTGCGACTTTATTTTTATAAAACGATCTTTTGTGCGACTTTTCAAAAATTCCTAGCGGTAACACTGACCTTGAATCTGCGTTACAGTAGTACGCGTACAAATAAACACATTTTATTATTTAAATATTTTATTTGATTGTTTTTAATGCAACTGTATAAATTTACTTTGAGAATTATTTTGCCTTAAAGTTTAACTTACTCTGGCATCAGCATAAATATTAAATTCAGTTTAAGGGCATAAATAAGACCAAAACTAGAATTGCTACTGCTAATAATAAGATTTCGGATATCTGTTAGTTAAATAAATAATAATAATAATAATAATAATAATAATTAACTTTGCTATTACAATTAAAATACCTAAAAACAAAGCATAAATTTGAAAATCTGCTGCAATATACCAAGTACATGTGTGTATGTATGTATCAGACAGTAGAAATCACAATAAAAATTTATTGTTTTGAAACCTTTTTATGTAAATCTTCGTTAATTATGCTTGATATTTCTATGAAATATTTATTACTTAAAATTTAAAAATTAAATCTATTACTGCGGAGAAAGTACAGCGATGTGACCATTTTTCTATTGCTTATAGAGGGAATCCCACCCAATTTTTATATAGAAAACTTAAGAGCCTTATATGTCAAGCCAATTGGATTAAACGAGAATTCAATTAAATCTATAAAGCAAAAAGGGCAGCAAAAACTCAAAAACCTTTTATGCAAAAACTAAGTAAGTAACTAAGCACAAGGTAACTGATATTAATAAAAATGCTATTCTTTTTTAAGCAGTCGAATTTGCGCAGCGTCAGTAAAATTATGTGCTCTATAGCACCAAGTAAAAAAACAAAATACACATTTATTTTTGAAAGCATTTAATTTATTATAAAATTTTGTTTTAATAGGTATAAACAAACTGCATATTTTTGTAGTTTTTTCTATCGTTCTTAAATTTGTTAGAAAGATACCTTTAGTTACGCTATGGTGATTTAATCGGTTTTATGTTTCCTAAAAATCAATTATAGTAAATTGATATTTTTAGTTAATTATTTTACTTTAATTCTTATGAAAAAAAAAATTTTGTTTTATTATTATTCGTTAAGCACTTACTCTCTAAGTCAATAATGCTAATTAATTCAGCAATTGGATATTCCACACATAAAGCAACGGCAAACGCAACAAAACTAGTTGAAATATAAAGGAGCGGACCACAGGCAGCCTAAAAAAACATAAAAATGTATAAATATGTATTAGGAGGGAGAATAATTAATTTAGAATATTTCATAGATTTAATCACATACCAACAAATAATAACTGGCGTGCAATGGTTCATTGAAATATGGTGCTACATTTAATAATACAATTATCTGACACAAATAAACTTGAAAAGATATGCGGGCCAAAAAACGAAAAGGTGTCCATTTAAGAAAGCCTTCAAGAACCAAAAAAAATTTTAGATGCATTTAATAATAATTTAAAGTAAATTAATTTTTTATAATGTACCAACCTCCACCATTACACATGCCTCTCAATATAACTATAACGACCACAATTGTTAGTCCCAAATGTCGATGCAGCAGACCATATGCTGCTGTCCATATTGTAGTCTCCTTATGGAACATTATTGTTGTTCCCAGATAAACGATACCGACAATACAAATCCATCCAATGTAGGGTGAATAATGCAAGATTTTACCCAAAATCTTTTTATTTTCGGGATTTTTTCTTAAATACCTCATATAGATAAGACCACAAATGATGCCCAATAGAAAAGAATTTATATTCGTATAAGATGAAAAATATAAATATTTGGCAGTTTCAATATTTCGAAAATAGTAGTAACGAAAGGATCTACAATGGAAAAAGTTAGAAGAAAATAAGTACTAAAGATTAAAAAAAAAATACTTATTTATTCCGTGAAATCCCGTGACAGACAGATTGTGCAAGCCACTGTATGTGTGTTGTATTTATAAAATAAAATAAAACTTTGTGTTCATGACCGATTATTTAGATTTATTTAAATAAATAATGACAAATTGCGTTTCGTTATTTAATTTTGCAATTCGAGACATTTTAGAAACTTTGTCTTTTTCAAATCCTACATGTACCTTCGATTATTTTGCAAATAAAAATTAAGATTTCCTCCCACTTATGTTGTTATAAGAATTACCTTGTCTCTGCCTTACAGTAGCTAGCATACGAGTACATGAATATAAACACATTTTATTATTCAAATATTTTATTTAATTGCTTGTAAGGCAGCTGTATAAATTTACTTTGATAATTATTTTCCCTTAAAGTTCAACTTACTCTGGCATCAGCATAAATATTGAATCCAGTTTGAGGGCATAATTAAGACCAAAATTAATGACAGCAGCTAGAATTGCTACTGCTAAAAGCAATATTTCCGACTTTGGATATCTATCAATTAAATAAATAATAATAATAACTAACATTTAATGCATTATACGATATTATACCCACTTGGCTATTACAATTAAAATAATTAAAAACAAAGCGTAAAGTTGAAAGTCTGCTGCAATATACCAAGTATGTGTCAGACACTAGAAATTAGAATAAAAATTTTGTGTGAAATACTAAATTACTTAATGAACATGGATAATATGAGTTAATAATATAGTTAACGTATTCGTTCAAAATTGTTTTGAATGTTCTTAATAAATTTATAAATACAGTTCAGTCTTTGGAATCCAACAATGCGGTTATTCAAGGGCTCTGAAACTGTTGCCCTTACATCAAGAGCCATATATATGTCAGAAATGAATCAAAAATGGTTATTTAGAGAAAAATAATGTTGCCATTGAGGCAAGTATTTTTTGTTTACAACAATTGAGAATTTTTTTTTGTGACAATAAATTGAAAAGTTTTTAAAAAAGACGTGTGGAGTTGCTAAATTTATCTTTAAAACCAAAAAACTGGTATAGCGAAAAATATATGAATATCCAGAATATTATTTCTAGCGGAATATAATTTTATACGAATTTATGAACTGGGGTCATTGGCTTTTTATTTCTGATTTATTGCCTACAGAACTGAAGATAATCATTTGGAGTACTCTGTGAGGTTACTGGAAGTCGCAGTAAATCAAAAAGTATCAAAAGTAATTTTGGATAATAACCAAAATATTTTTGGATAACTTTTAATTATTTAAAAATAATTTCAAATAATCCAGATTATTTTTTAATCGTTATCAATTACTAACTTCTTGCCAGTATTTTTAAAAAGTAATTGATTAATAATCGCAATTGGTATTTCAAATCTAATGTTAAAATATTATGATTTGTTAAAAGAACCAATGAGGATAACTTCACTAAAAATATTTTAATAAGCATAAAGTTGGCATCGATGTGTAGCACGCGTGTTTTGCTTTCTTTGTTGAGAGCCCTATCATACCGGCTATATTCCTATCCCATTTTGAATGGCAAAATGCAAGAAACTTTTTTATTTATGTAATGTTTTTTTACCAACAATTTTTATAAATTAAGTTTAATCTTTAAAACAGATCTAATTAGGCAACAAATAAAAACTGCATTTTGAACTTTGCTAAACTTTGCTAAAAACACAAGCCAAAACTTCGATTTAATCTACTAAAAAGATTGCATTCTAATTTAATACCAAAAGAGCTACAACGGCAACACAGGTCAATAAAAATTGTTGCAATAAATAATTGCATATATTTTTGGCAATATTTTCGGTCAATTATTTCTTGCTGGGAGTGTTTTGTGGTTGTATTGTGTCACGGACACGCGTGTGCCTGTTTATCGATGCCCATTTCTTGCCTAAGTATTTAAAAGACATTTTTCGATCATCGATCAGCTCGATGGCCGCCTCGAACCTAGTGCAAACTGTGAGTTTTCTTTTAACTAACTTTTGCAAAATGTAAACATAATATTAGTGAGATGCGAGTTACGTCACTTGAAGTTGACGTGCATGAACTTTTATTACAAAAATAAAATATGGTCTTTTTTAAACTTATTATCGACTTTTTATCAAATAACTCTTAAATCAACAAACATACCGAATTTTTTATATAAAAATTGTTTATCATTAAAACATTATGCCACCAAGTATGACGACATGCTAAACAATTCCCATCAATAATATTTCTTGCAACAGAAGCATTTTCGTGATAGTAAGTTAAATTAGCTGTAATTAGAATGATAAATATTAAAGAGGGTAAATATCTGAAAAAGAAAACAACACAAATTTATTAAAAAAAAACAAATTCTTAAACATTTTAAACATTTAATTAATTAAAAAAATTAAATAATTAAATTTTTAAAAAAATAATTTAAAAATTTTTTAAAATTACCTCAAATACCGTGAGACTAGTAAACGACCAAAAACATTTACACAATCCAGGACTGATGATTTTGGTGTTATATATTGTGATTTGTCAAATTTCACATACATTAAAATACCACTCAAGACAAAAAATAGTTCCAAAAATATCATACAATGTATTAATGATCTGGGAATTCGTTGACTCCAAAAGTTTTCAAAGAATTCTGTATTATCAAGATGGAAAAATTGTAATATAAAAATATGTTCAATAACAATTAGAAGACATAGAATTGAACGAAATCCGTCTAAGAATCTTAAATCCTGGCCAATGTCCCCTTTGCTTGGCAAAATCAAACGTTTATAGTTGCGATATATAGAAAATGCTGTCAAATATCTTTTAACTAAAATTATAAACATACATACATATAAGTGCAATAATATACATATTTTTTTAAACCTTGATCATTGTGTTTTACTTCATAATAATTATTGTCATCATCTGGCTGGAACAGTTTAGATTTTAAGTTTGCATCATATATCGATGATATTAAGTTCAGGAGTATCAAAAAGATGATCAAAAATACCGTCAAAATAAAACTTGTATCTATGAGAAATAAAAAGCAAGTTAGAGTGCTATATTTGGCCATGCCGAATCTTATATACCCTTCACCATATATGTAAGTAAATCTGGTTTAGTGAAGTAACTCCAATTAAAAAAAAAGGAAAAAAAATTTAGGGCTATAAATAATTTTACATAAAAATGTCATGGACTCTTAATGGGTTAAGCATTTATAACAAATTTAGTATTTCCTTAAAGATCTCTTTAAAAGGTTTTAATTTTAAAAATTGATATCTTAAAAAATATGATTCACAATCTCGAGAGGCCCATAACTCGAAAAATTTGGGCAAGCGCCAATTTTTCCCTGGATGTTTTTTTTTATATTTTAATTCTCAACCGCTTTATATTTTTTTTTATTGAAGTTACTTCATTGTTCCAAATGATATGGCAAAATTAGAGGCAGGTGTGTTGATTTTCCCGCTACCTCGAAGAACATGGACCGATCATGCTGGTTTTAAATAGCATCTCTTTCGACACTATTTCTGATCGATTGGCGTACTTAAATTTTCTCTAGCTGATTTAGAGCCTCGCCAAACTTAATTTTAACACTAACACGGACATCGTTCAATCGCCTTCGCTATGAATAAGAAGTCAGAATAAATATACTCTACTCGTATGGGGTCGGAAATAGGCACTGCAGAATTTACAAACGGACTGACAAACTTAGTTATACTTTTTTTACACTTTTGTGGTGAGGGGTATAATAAGAACATGGTTGGTTTTTGTTAAAATTTTACAGTTTTGTATTTTATTCACGGGCAAAAATCGTTGTTTGTGTTACTTGTGTTACTTGTGTTTCTTGTATATTGAAAAAATACATATAATTTATATTTTTCTCACCTTTTTCTCTACTTTGTTTTGGATTTATGCAAAAGTTAACAAACGTTTTAGTACTCAAGTTATAGTTCTGTTCATATTCACGATTAACACATTCATGAATTTCTTTTTGATAATAACGCATTGTGCGGTCTAATGTATCGATGTAGAATTTTTGAAACATTTGTGTTTGCTTGAAATAAAAAAATATATAAAAATAATTATTTATGTCATTTAAAGAACAAAAGCTTATTACCTCATTTATTAATAATCCATCGGAGAAACTTGTATTACTTTTATTTTCGACCAACAAATCTTTACAATTTTCCATACACACTCCTCTATACAAATAATCATGACGATAATTATATCTCTCCGCTTTCATTGACTCTATTTGCTGCCACACTGTGGATTCATTATCTGGTTGTATTTGTACAAAAACCATACAGTATTTAGCAGGATACTTGGGTGCAACTTCATCACGAGTCATACAGTCATGATAATTGTCATATTTATATAAAGCGGGCATGCGTAAATATTCGGTTACTATTTGAATAAACATTTATAAATAAATAAATAGATTTTGTTGTTGTATTTTGTGGGATCATATCTAGTACTTACTGTTAATTTGACCTTGACAAAAGCTTGAAAAAATCAAAAGAATAAGCAGATTCTTATGAAACGAAACAGGGATTTTTATTAAATCCATGGCCTTCAGTATGAAGATCTGAAATGCATAAAATAGTAAATTTAAAATAAGATAAATAGTTTTACATTTTCTTCTAGGTTGTAAGCAACACCCCATTTACACTTGAGGATATTTTTAATTAAATATTTTCCATACATTTTTTTAACAGAGTTCAGATCCTCTTTTAAGAACGCTTATCAAGTTATATTTGCAATCAGTATTTTTTAAATTAACTCTTATTAAATAGGGACAATTCTTTATATTTGGCAGTGTGGTAGAAACGGCTTTTAGCAAAAAACAATTATTATTTTAATGTGGAAAATGATATCCTGGGGTTTCAAAAAAAAATTTGTTTTACAAATTTCCATAATTTTGAAATAATCTAAAACTCGAGTGGTGTTTACCATAAATCGAATAACTAATCGAATAATAACAAGTTTAAAACAATCACAAGCAACAACACAAACCATTTTTTTAGATAATTGTTACGGTACCCTTATTAATTTATTCTTTCATAAAATATTCGATTACATATGCAATATTATACGTCAAAATTTTGGAGGTCCATAACTCCAAAACTAAGAGTTGGCCCCAAGACTTTTACTTTATATTTTTTGCTTAGAACGGCATTCTACATCTACCCTGTCGGCAATTTGTTGTTGTTTTGAGCTTTGCCCCTAACTAAATTTGAGCCAGAAAAATTACATGGCTTAAAGTGTTTTAATTTTTGCTAATAAGGTTTGTTTCACGAAAAACTTTAATTTAAAGCCACCAGATATGTCTATCCTACATAAATATTTTTCATTTTCAACTGCCGTTGCGTCTAATACTGGGCTTTATAACCCGTTATTATCACTTTTTTTTTTTAATTTCGAGCTCAGAAGCAAGTCGTCTTAAGATTTCGTTTTAAACTTCTTTTTTATCTATTTAAGCTGGTTTCTTTAAAAAAAAATTATTTTTTGTTTTTACTTCATTTTATCATTTATTTATTTTTTTTTACAAAAGTTGTGTAACTCACAATTGATGATAAATATACTTGATGATCTATTGGCGTTTAAAACTAAACTATAATCAAGTTTTTTTTATTTAATTACTTTAACTAAGCTTTTAAAGTTGTGTCGTTTATCTGCTTATAGAACAAGTGAGAATGCTACATTCGGCTATACCAAATCTTATGTACCCTTCACCATATTCTTTGTATTCCTTTTTCTTTATTGTTGCATTCCTGCCTTTACTAATTACTACGAAATAATTTTTTACTTATTACTGAGTAGTACATCTGCAAAAATACAAACGAAAGTATTTACTAAGTGCTTGATAAAACAAATTCAGACCACACCCTGCAGGAATAAACACGAATATATAAAAATAAAAACGAAAGTTAAAAAAAAGTAATGAAAAAGTAAGAGGCTGGCGTGCTGTTTCTCCCCGCTGCTGATCCTTAAAAATGTTCATAAGGATGTCTTATTAATTGGCATATTCTCTAGTTAATTCAAAGCCCTTGCAAAGTTGATTTCAACACGAACACTTTGAGAATGTCTACGTCAAATGATAACACTAGAAAAGTAAGATTATGCACCAAATTTTTTAAGATATCAATATGAGTATTATTTTAAAGCTCTTAAAGAGATCTTTCAGGAAAAACTAAATTTTTTAAGAATGCTAAACCTAATTAGAGCCGATGTATTATTTTTAATTCTCTGTCACCCCAATATATGTTTTTTTATTGGAGTTACTTCGAGTGGTGCCAGAAATTTTCATAGGAAAATCTTTATTTATAAAAAAAAAAAAAATAGTTCAGGAAAAAATCTTAAAAATTGTTTTATTTTCTTACTTTTGAAAAAACCTGTGCAACATTTGCTGTTGAAAAAGGAGGACATTTTAAATTTATTGCAAAGTTAGAAACACTAACTCACAATCCACTCTAGAAATATTTGATATTTTGTGCCAAAACTCTTCTACTGAAAAATTTTCTAAATTCTTAAAATATTTATTAAATTCATGTGGCGGAGTTCCCTAAATTTCTCTTCTTAATTTTGTATCTCACTGTCTTCAATTTAACTTGGAAAAAGTTTTATTAGACTAACAAGTGAAGAAACTTTTTTATTAATAAAGTTTAGAGGGTCAATATAAGAAGGCAGTTTAAAGTTGCGTCAAATCGTTTTCTTATTTGTTTACAGACCTCAATGTAAAAGGCCATACAACGTTCAGTGAGTTCATTCGATTTAGTAGCATTAAACTTTGCTAAACTAGATTTAATCCCATCTTCTTTTCAACTTTTATTTGTGTTTCTGCAGGTGGTTGTTGTTAACGTTGAAAAATTGGCTAGCTTTCACCTGATTCAGCAACCTTTTCTTTTACTAAGTTAGGACAAGAATCCCAAGCAAAATGAACAATTTTCGAAAAAAAAAACTTTTTTTTAAACAATTTTGAATGGATAAAATTTAAGAAAGACTAGAATTTTTTATGTTTAATTTTTATTAAAACTATTCAATGGCAAATCTTCTGTATGATACATGTGGTTAATGCCGAATAAAGCACTCTCAGATGTTACGACTCGGATCGTTGGCATCTAAGAAAACTAAATATAAAGACAACCATTATAACTCACCACAAATATAATGGCTGGCAACAACTCTAAGAATACGTAAAATTTTCGACGATTATTTTACTTAGTAAAGCTTAATCATGGCGCAATAATACCAGGTGAATGCATTATCTTTTATGTCTGGCAATATGTGTGTATGTATTCCAATATATTTTTAGTGGCTTTCTTATTTTTCACAAATCCATACACACATTACTAGACGTTTTTGACAGCTCGAATTAGTTTTTACAAAAACAAAATACACGCAAAAGCTAAAACATATGATGAACGCCTTGAGCTTAATGGGGGTTTTCACACTAAACTAATAGTGCTGGCATGCAATTGCAGTTTGTAAGCTTTTTCGGTGAAGAGAGTGGTTTTTGGTTTGGCACAATTTTTCAACCAGCTTCAACCCCGCAAAAGCAGAACAAAACTAACACATAAGCACTTATGAAAACACAGGTTCTGCGTTTTTTTTTTTTTGCAAAGCGATTTTTAGTGTTTAGTCGTCCTTATAATATTTTATCAAGGGAAATTAAGTTTAAAGTTAATTTGAGTTGATTTTTATATGTATTTTACAGGGAAAAAATTAAAAACGAACTTTTTGTCAAATATGAATAAAATATTAATTGAAATCTTCTTCATATTCTTCTTATGAATAAAATATTAATTGAAATCTTCAGCTTCTAGGAGTAATGATGCAACTTGCTAGTTACAGGCACCAGAAATTCCTCCTAAACTTATTGTCAGTTCATCATCAATTATTTTAGCCATATTTCCGCCAAGTATGTTCCGCAATTTATGTATGTGTTTAACGAACGAAAGGCAAACGTGAAAAAAATAAAGAAAATACTAACACACACAAAGCTTTGTATACGTGCACAATTTTATGCCAGCATAATTAGTCTAGTGTGAATACGAAAGAACAAAAGTTGTGCGGATTACAAATTAGTCTTGTGTGAAAACCCCCAATGGTAGGAAAGAATTTCTTCTGCCAATTTATATGTACATGTGGTTATACATACATATAAAGTGAAGGTTATATAAGATTCGGGTTAGACGAATGTCGCACACTAGCTTGTTAATAATAAATGTCTCATGCGAATATCATTAAATATTTAAACTTGACGGAATCAAGCAAAATAAGAGTAATTTAATAATAATAATTATAAATATGAGTGGTGTTTAGGAGAACTGTAGCTTTTTTATATTTATGCATTAATTTTTATTATTCGCTTTTGTGCATTTTACATTGAAATTGATTGTAATAATATATTCGTAAGTCGCAAGTATTTTGTAATTATCTGTAACATTTTCAACCTTTGCAACTGTTATAAGTAATGACGCATTTGGAAAAAAAAACCCTCTTTAATAGTAAAAGACGCTCATGTGTATATTTTCACACTTTTGTTTTATAAAGGTTTTAAAATTTAACGAAATATTACTGATTAATGTTTCTGTATCATAAGCGATCAACACTTCTGAAAAAATTATATGAAAATCATTCAGTTTTTTGAGTTACTTCCATAAAATTTTTAATACGCGTTGATCGCGTGTAATACAGGGACATTCTACAAATATTTATTGGAAAATTGGCTTCTCATGCTAATTTTTATTTAAACTATTCATGGGAAATTTGCAGTTTGGTAATGAAAAAACCTATGACTTTATTTCAATGGCATTAGTTAATAATCTATTATTACTATTGTATAGGGGTTAATTGTTGAGACATTCCACGTGATCCGTAACGTAAGTATTCATAGTTGATAGATCATTTATAAACATAGTGTGAGATTTAGCAAATATATCGGCAATGCGTTGGTAAGGTTCTAAAATTTTATAAAGACGGGAAGCCAACTTGAAATAAGTCTTGACCAAGACTCATTTCTATCCTGCGTTGCCAGAATGAAGATTTGACATCAATTTTAAAAGATATTTTAACCAAAATAAGATTTGAGGATTTTTCCCCAAATTTGACAAAAACATTGCATCTTCTTGTTAAAAATTTATTAAATATATTTATCTATATAAAACAATTTTATTGTAAATTAATACCCCTAAACAAAAAATTGTATCACTGCCTCTAACGGATAAATGTGTAAATAACGATGACGTTTGCCAGGTGCATATTTTGTGTAAAAACTAATATTTCTGATACAAAGTTCAATGTCACTGAATTAAATGAATTCATTGATAATTGCATTGCCTTTTACATTGAGGTCTGTAAACAAATAACAAAACGATTTGACACAACTCTAAAAATTTTTTTTCTTATATTGACCCTCAAAACTTTATTAATAAAAAAGTTTCTTCACTTGTTAGTTGAAGATTTTTTTCTAAATTAAGATTTTCTATGAAAATTTCTAGCATCACTGTTTCTCCCTGTTTAGGCTCAAGGACACCAAATAATTAATCGATCAATGTTATGACGCTTTATTACCCAATCTCTAATGGTTAGTTAATCCATTGATAAATAGACAGAGGCTTTAAAAGGTATACAAGAGTTCGACAGGAGTATACTGTAGAAGATTGAACCGGTGTGTTGTCTATACCTGGTAAATGAAACCTGGATAAAACATATAATAGTTAGACAGAAGACAATGCAAACAGAGCTGTTTGAAATACGATTGGGTGATCTTAAGACAGACTTAAACTTTTTTTGTCGGAAGTAAATATAACTGAAAAAAAAACTGAAAAATTGTATAGAGATATTCTCAGTCTTATGTGCTTTAATTTTTGGATATTACAATTAACGGCTATAAGTAGACCTCCTCCGTGAGATAGCCGATCTTCTTAGTATATTTTATCTTGGTATATTTTGTAGTGTCTGGTGAGATTTCTAGAGATGTAGTCACTTCGAAAACAAAGCAATTGTTTTTCTTTAGTCAAGACATTGTTGGGTATCTATAACCACGTGCTGTTATTAACCATACAGCCGCCTTAACTAACTCGTTCACTGTGGCAACACAACAGTTTTTATTTAACTTTTCTTATGTTTTTTATGCCATACAAACACTTGTGTAATACTACAGATATGTATGTAAACTTATGTGCTATTTCTCTATTACAGACAATCAACTAGTCTGAAAAATTTATATGAAAATAACTCAAAAAACTGAGTGCTTTTCATAGAGATTTTTCAAACGAATTGATCGCCTGTAGTAGAGATACAGCACATTAATATAATTTTCGTACCAATAAAAAGGAAAAAAATTTAAAATGTATTAATTTCCTCATTTCGTTTATTGACTCGAATATAACACTAAATGTATTAATAGCATTTAACCATTGTGTTAATTATTGTAAATTACTTTATCCTGCCGACAAATGTAAAGAATTATTAATTATTCATTTTTATAAATGTGTCAGCTGTACCCGGTGGACTTCGCTACACTGATAACTTTAAGAAATGCAATTATTAATATTATTTTTTTATTATCACTTTTAAAGTTCCCTTGGTAAATGTTGACACTTTTCGTGATAGTTAACACTCACATTGATTTAAACCAGGCTATTCGTTGCTGGGCTTTGCAAACTAATAAGAGGATCATGTGTACAATATTTTAAGATTTTACCTTTCATAATTCTTTAGGTGTGCATATGACTATTATTTTTCAGTTTATATTGAAAGAACCACGCCCACCGTTCCAGCCTAGCCTATTTTATAAGTTACACAGGCAAATATAGCGGATTTTGATATAAAATTTCAAAGCTCCTACCTACTACAGTTCCCTTGCAGCACTATTTTACCATCCAGATAGCTAGAAAAAAAAACTCTTTAAACCTCAGAAAGATCGGTCCACTGTTGGAGACAACTATAGCTTTCCGACAAAAAGTATATTAATAATTAATTTATGATAATTAATAACAGTTTGTTGCGCTTCTGGTAAATTATTAAAGTGCAAATTAATATTTTATATTCGCTGCAAGAATTTAAAACCTGTAGCTGATTTATGGAATATAATTAATAACAAAGAATAAATTGTGTATTTTTTGATTACTGTTACTTGACATTGATGAGGTCAATAAACATTTGCATGCTGTATAAAAAAAAAGTTTATTATAAGGAAATAAGCCTGAGTGAGTTTTTATTACTTTTATTCAAAATTTTATTAATTGCACTACGCAATTAATAAAAGAAAAAAAAAACAAAAAATACATTACGCAAAGCAAAAAAGAAATTACTACGACTTAACAACTGTTAAATGTCTTTGATGTGCTTTAATTTCGTAATTATAAAATTTGATTTTTATAAAAACATATGAATTTCAAAGCTATAACTTCATAGATTTCAATGAATTTCAAGAAGGATTTGTTTGATTTTTTAAATACAAAATAGGTGTCTGTTAAACGAATTCAATTCGTCGGTATTTTTGTTTATGCTTCTGTACTCCATCACTTCTAAACCGATTAAAAATTTTTTTAAGTCTATCCCAACATTACTCCCATTTCAAAAACCATGTTATAAATTTAAAAAAACTTTGTTTAGAAATATTTTTAAGTTTCCAAATAAATGCCAGTCTCATGCCACTTTCATGCCATTTTTACTGAAATCAGTTTCATGGCAACTTTTCAACATAAACGCAGATATATCTGGAAGGGGCCAGGAATTTCAACTTTCACAAAGTGCGTAATCCCTTTGGTTACTGTAGTCTGCAGGCTGCTGTAGTCAAAGTGGTAAATACGTTGACTACAAAACTGGTTGTTTCTGGGTTCAAATCCTGCGGCAATCAAAATACAAAAAAAAAATGTTTTTTTCTGTTTAATGGTATAAATACACATTCAGAATGAACATTAAAAAAACGTGCAGTTTCCTTCGTCGATACTTTCTCATAGCAGATTCGCCGGCGAAGTCTTATCTCTCATCTATCCCTTTCCTAAAGAATGTAGCACGGTTGCCAAAATAACTAAATAGGTTTTAATGCCTGAAGTGCTACTTCTATTTAAGAGAAAAAAAAGTTACATACGGTCAACACTTGGGATGAAATTGGGAATAATTATCTGAACTAAAGCTTAGTTTACAAGCAGATTATAAAACGGCCCTAAGACAATTGTTAAGCGTAATTTTGACTGAGTTGAATTTTTTTCAACTCCTTCGTAACAATTTTTTTTAATAAATACGTGAATAACTACCAGTTATAATTAATAACAAATTTCAATTAGTTATACAGACCTATTTTAAGCTGTCAAATACTAATAAAGAGAACATCATTGGATATGTTTTTAAAACAAAGTAATTACGTCACATAAAATCTAATTTTAAATGTTATGTTTTTAGCAAATTATTACTGTTTTTAATTTGGAATTTGTTTTTGAGTCACTTAAAAGAAAAAAGTGGTCGCAGGACAGATTTATTAGCTCTAAAATTCTAAAAACTCTATCTCTCGAACCGTAACAGGTAACTCTTGAAATTTTAATAAAAGATGTAGAAATTTGCTCACTATAATAAAAAATACTATAAATGTAAGCTTAAATTATTAAACACTTGTTATTTTCTTCACGGTCAATTTATTTATGATCTGATTTCTTACATTTATAAACTTAGCAACTAGGACTTATAATACGCACTTAATATATACATGTATGTTAAATAAGGACAAATATATTTTCATAATACAATAAAATAGTTAACGGTTATTATTTACAAAAGCAAAGAGTCATACGTTAGTGTAATGAAGGAATAGAGAAAATACATAAAGGCAGAAACAGACGTAAACTACAAACAGAATAGAAACAAACTGCCTGGACAAAAACTACACTCACAAAAATAAACATATTAGAACAGACACCTAATTGACTAAACTATCTGCATGCATACCCAAACATTCCTATAACTCGGCCATTCTGACCATGAGATCTCCCGATCTCATGTTGCTGTACGTCCCCCAAACCACGGGCGTATATTAGAAACGGCCCAAACACCTTTATAAGGTGTGCGTGACTGTTGGAATCCGTCTACGTCTTCGAGTAAGTAGCGATCATTTCTTAACACTTTTGATATTCTGTAAGGATCTTTGAATTTCGGAATTAATTTACGAGATACGCCGGCCGTTGAGTCGAAGTTTTTCACCATTACGTAATCCCCATCCTTATATGTTATCGGAGCCTTCCTCTGTCTATCAACATATTCTTCGTTATAGGTCTGTAACCTTTTTTGTCTGTCAGCTGCTCTTGACCTTACTAAATCTAAATTTTGTCGTTCCGTTTTATTCAAATCAACTAGAATCTCGCTTAATAAATCTGAGACCTTTCCACGTTGGCCTACACCAAACAACATTACACTAGGATGCTGTCCGACTGACTTGTGGACTGTATTGTTAAGTGTGTATTCCACTTGTTCCAGTACCTTATCCCAAAAAATACCATTTTCAGGGTTTACTAACTTGGCTAACATAGGTCCAATTGACCTGTTAACCCTTTCTACCTGACCATTCGCCTGGGGAGAACCGGTAGCTACTAAAATGTGTTTAATGTTATTCTGAACCAAAAAATTTGTGAAATCCTTAGAAGTGAAGCATGTCCCTCGATCACTTATAATACATTTAGGTCGGCTGTAAGATCTAAAATAATCTCTTAGTGCTAAAATTGCCTCATCTGAGCTAGTCGTTTTTGCTGGGTAAAGTCTAACGTACTTAGTACATGCGTCTATTACAACTAGTATGTGTTTTAATTTTCTACCATTATCTACTGGGCCAAAGTGATCGATATGAATTGTATCAAACGGAGTTTCCGGTTTCGGAATACTATGTAAAAATCCCTCTTCCTTACCACGCTTAGACGAATATGCAATACAGTTTACGCAGTTATTTATATGAGTAATAGCTTTCGCCCTAACCTTCGGAAACCAATAGCTCTTAAGAATGAGGTCTGTCTTTTTATCTATTCCTACATGTCCCATTTCGTCGTGATATTTATACAAAATGTGTTCTTCCATTTCAGTTGGAACGTAAAATAATAAACTTCCTTCATTAGTTTTTCTGTATAACACCCCATTACGCATTAAAAAAAGACCATGTTCGGACTTCTGTAGTTTGTCTTTTAAATCTTTTAATTTTTGGTCTCGGTTCTGACATATAATCAAGTTTTCTTCAAGCGTATTTGACTCAACTACTAATATGTTAGTACACCTGCTAAGCGCGTCAACATGCTGCATTCTATTACCTGCCCTATGCTCTAGTTCATATTCAAAATTTTGCAGTTCTAAGGCCCACCTGGCGATCCTCGGATTGAGTTCCCTTTTATTTAGTGTCATGGTTAGAGAATTACAATCTGTGATAATTTTAAATTTCTTCCCCTGCAAGTATATTCTAAAGCGTTTTAGAGTATAAACTATGGCCAACGTTTCAAGCTCAAAGCTATGATACTTGGAATCTGTATCCGTAGTCCTTTTTGAAAAATAAAAAATTGGATGAAACTTGCCATCGCCTTTTTTCTGCAATAGAACAGCCCCAAAGCCGACTGAACTTGCATCGCAGTGGAGTTCTGTTTCATCTTTTGGATCATAAAGTGCAAGTACTGGGGCCTCCATAAGTTTTTTCTTGAGTAGTTCGAAAGATTTTAGCTCATCTTCTCCAAAAACTAATTTCTTATCCTTTTTTGTTAGGTCATACAAAGGTTTAGCTACTGTCGAAAAATCTTTAACGAATCTTCTAAAATAAGAGCATAGTCCCAAAAAACTTTGTAAAGAATGACATTTATTCGGCACCAGAAAATCTTTAATAGCTTTTAATCCTCTATCATCGGCCCTTATACCTTCCCCATCGATTGTATATCCCAAATATCTAACAGACGTTTGAAAAAATTCACATTTATCGTTTCTTAACTCTAAATTATTATCGACTAAGCGAGTTAAGACCTCCTTTAAAATTTCAAAATGTTCTTCAATGTCCACCGTCGCTATCATTATGTCGTCAAGGTATATTATAATTTTGTTGTCTTTAACCATATCTGAAAAAATTTTGCTCACAAACCTTTGAAAAACCGATGGTGCATTCTTCAAACCAAACGGCATCCTCAAAAACTCGAATTGTCCAAGAGGTGTCACAAATGATGTATATTTAACCGAATCTGGCTGAACAAATACGTGAAAAAACCCATTTTTTAAATCTAACTTTGTAAAATATTTTCGTCCCGAAAGTCTGTCCAATAAATCATCTATTAGAGGAATTGGATAGTTATCTTTTGCAGTAACCTTGTTTAAAGTTCTGTAGTCTACACATAATCTTAAATCTCCTGTCTTTTTTCTCACTAAAACAATAGGTGAAGCATACTCCGACTCACTCGGTCTTATGTACCCTTTCTCTAAATACTCATCCAAAAGTTTCTGTAATTCAATTCTTTCTGCATATGATAATCTTCTAGGTCCACAGTTAAAGGACTTATCATCATTCAACTTTAATGTTATTTCACTATACACCTTAGGTTTGGATGGACGTTCAGGTTGTACATAATAGTCATTATAAATGCACTTTAATTTATATAAATCATCATTAGAAATGCAACTACCAACAATAAGATCAAAACTTTTATTTTCCCCGAAATCTATAGAGAGAATTGTTTTTTCAAAATCCTCATCATTATTTAGATGTTTACTCTCATTATGTGATACTAACTTAAAACCACCCTTTTTCAAAAAATCTCTTCCTAATACACATTCATTTGATGTGGTATCATCGGAGACGACAAACAATTCTAAATCAACTATTCTATTACCAACATTTACAAAACACTTTAATTTTCCATAAACGCTCAATTTAGATCCATTTATTCCAAAAAAAGTAGTGTTAGAAAATAAAAGATAATTCAAATTAATATATTTCAAAATATTGGATTTCTTCACGAAACTGATAACGCTACCCGAATCCACTAGGCATTCTAAAGGAAATGTATAATTAAAACTATTGTCTAAAGAAAATTTAAAATACCTTACATATTCATTATTTTCAACAACATGCACCGCTGGTTTTCTTTCGGGGCAATTAGCAACTCGGTGCTCCATACTGCCACACCCATAGCACGATCCCATCTGTCGCTTTGGCTTTTTGCAGTCTGCTGCGAAGTGGCCAATTGAATTGCAGTTGTAGCATCTTAACTTGAAAATTTTTTCTTCGACGGCCGGTCCACCACTATTTTGACGACGTTCGCTTTTCAACTCGATCTTGGATAATGCTTGAAGAAGTTGCTCCTTACTGCTGTAGCACTGAAGACTCGCTTGTACTCTCAGTTGGGTGTCAGGAATACCCTCAATAATATGCTCTATAAGCTCATCCTCATCAACTCCAAGCTTTCGTGACAAGATTATCTTTTCGTTGTAATATTCACTAAAAGTTTCACGTATTTCCACTTGCGGCCTTCGAAGTTTCTACGCATTACAAGTTTATTTTCCTTTTTACAAAAAAAGTCTTCCATTTCATTCAAGATGTTTTTTGTGGTGATATCCATAAAATTTTGTTTGGAATGCAGCCACATTTGAGCTTTACCCTTAAGTTTGCACATTAGGAGTGTTTTCATTGTGCACTCATCAACATTATAAACACTGCTAACATTTTTGAATTGCGTTATCCAGACCTCAGGGAATTGTTCACCTTCGTACTCAGGTACCATATCTTTCAAAACATTAAATGGCACTTGAATTTTGTTTAAGTTTTGAGACTCGACATCTAAATTATTCTTATTAGAATTCGTTTTTTCACTAACTGTTTCCACCTCACGTCTCTTTTCTACGTCGGCCATCATTTTTAGCAATTCATTTTCTTTTTTTTAGTAACTCCTTCTCTCTTTTTATTAAATCCAATTCTTTTTTCAAAACACTCGCAAAATCAAGTCCAATAATTTTTTCCGTTACATTTCGTTTTGTTCCCGCAATTTCTATTTGCTGTACTTCACTATCATTTGCTTGACGACACTCATTATTATTTTCCAATACACACTCATTTTCTTGGCCACACTCATTATTTTCTTCATAACCTTCATTTTGGTTTTCTGCACGATCATTATTACCGCTTTCCTCTAAATTTTCCACAAGCGTTACATAGGACTGGTCATTTAATGCTGTAGGACATTCTCCTCGTTTATCTGCAGGTATTTCATTTAAGCGGACTAGTAATGCATTTTTTGTACCAGTCGATGACAGACCCAATTGTTGTAACCAAAGACGTAATTGAACAATGGTATAGTCTGCTGCATTCACACTGTTTGCTTCCATTATAAAATTGTTGTTTTTAATTTTGACGGGATCACTATAATTTTAATTTTCTGTTTGTTTGTGTTCTTTTTATTATTCCTTAACAATTTTCACTTTTCAAAAGTATATTTTGTTAGAGGGAAAAAAAATTTATTCTTATTTTTCACGATCCGACTTCTGATGTTGTAAGCTTAAATTATTAAACACTTGTTATTTTCTTCACGGTCAATTTATTTATGATCTGATTTCTTACATTTATAAACTTAGCAACTAGGACTTATAATACGCACTTAATATATACATGTATGTTAAATAAGGACAAATATATTTTCATAATACAATAAAATAGTTAACGGTTATTATTTACAAAAGCAAAGAGTCATACGTTAGTGTAATGAAGGAATAGAGAAAATACATAAAGGCAGAAACAGACGTAAACTACAAACAGAATAGAAACAAACTGCCTGGACAAAAACTACACTCACAAAAATAAACATATTAGAACAGACACCTAATTGACTAAACTATCTGCATGCATACCCAAACATTCCTATATAAATTACACGGTGAACCCAAAGTGACGTGTTATTAATAAAACTAATATTCTTTTTTGAACGGTCAAAATTGAGCGCATCAGTAAAGTTATGTGCGCTATAGCACCAAGTAAAAAAAAAAACCAAAAAAAAAAAACACGGTTTTACTTTTGAATGCATTTAATATATTTTACAATTCTTGTTATTAATATAAATAAACAATATATTTTTGTAATTTTTTCCATCGTTCTTAAATTTGTTAGAGAGATACCTTTAGATACACTATGGTGATTTAATCGGTTTTATGTTTCCTGAAAATCAAATATGGTAAAATGATATTTTTAGTTAATTATTTTACTTTAGTTCTTATAAAATAAAAAAAATATTTTTTTTACAATAATTCGTCAAACACTTACTCTCTATGTCAATAATGCTAATCACTTCAGCAATTGGATATTCCACACATAAAGCAACCACAAACGCAACCAAACTAGTTGCAATATAAAGAAGTGTACCAGAGGCAGCCTAATAAATAAAAATATAATGTATAAACATTTTTTTTCTAATTAAGATTCTTTATAAATCTTTACTTACCAACAAATAGTAACTGATGTGTACTGGTTCATTGAAATATGGTAACACATTCAATAATACAATTATCTGACACAAGTAAACTTGAAAAGATATGCGGGCCAAAAAACGAAAAGGTGTCCATTTAAGAAAACCTTCAAGAACCAAAAAAAATTTTAGGTGCATTTAATAATAATTTAAAGTATATTAATTTCTTATAATGTACCAACCTCCACCATTACACATGCCTCTCAATATGACTATAACGACCACAATTGTTAGGCCCACATGTCGATGCAGCAGACCATATGCCGCTGTCCATATTGTAGTCTCCTTATGGAACATAATTGTTGTCCCCAGATAAACGATACCGACAATACAAATCCATCCAATGTAGGGTGAATAATGCAAGATTTTACCCAAAAACCTTTTATTTTCGGGATTTTTTCTTAAATACCTCATATAGATAAGACCACAAATGATGCCCAACAGAAAAGAATTTATATTCGTATAAGATGAAAAATATAAATGTTTGGCAGTTTCAATATTTCGAAAATAGTGATACCGATAGGATCTGTTAAGGAAAAATTATTTAAAAAAAAGTTTATTTAAGACTTCAAAAATTTAATTTTTTTTTTAGAGTTTTGGGCTGAAATCAAAACTGCAACCCCGTGACTAAAACACAAGTGACAGACAGATTATATTTTTTAAATAAAAATAAAGCTGTCTGCATATGACCGATAAAATTTACTTATTTAAATTAATATTAACAGACTTTTTCTAATTTTTTTTTTTGCCATACGTGACTTTTAGAAACTATCCTTGTTTCAAGTTCTACGAGCTTCTTGAATTATCTTGCACAGATTTATTAACTTATCCTGCCACATACATATATTCATATTGATTTACGAATAACCTTGAGTCTGCGTTGCAGCAGTTAGCATTCATGAATAATAACACATTTTATTATTCAAATATTTTATTTAATTGTTTGTAAGGCAGCTGTATAAATTTACTTTGAGAAATATTTCGCCTTAAAGTTTAACTTACTCTGGCACCAGCATAAATACTGAATCCAGTTTAAGGGCATAATTAAGACCAAAATTAATGACAGCAGCTAGAATTGCTACTGCTAACAGCAAGATTTCCGACTTTGGATATCTATCAATTAAATAAATAATAATAATAATAACTAACATTTAATGCATTAAACGATATTATACCCACTTGGCTATTACAATTAAAATAATTAAAAACAAAGCGTAAAGTTGAAAGTCTGCTGCAATATACCACGTATGCATCAGACACTAAAAAAAGTAATAAAAATTTATTTTATTCAAGTTTGTTTTGCACGATCTCAATTAAATCAAAGATACACATCAACTTTTCGTCAAATAATTCTTAAGTCAACAAACATACCGAATTTTTTATATAATAATTATTAATCATTAAAATGTTTTGCCACCAAGTATCGCGACATGCTAAACAATTCCCATCAATAATATTTCTTGCAACAGAAGCATTTTCGTGATAGTAAGTTAAATTAGCTGTAATTAGAATGATAAATATTAAAGAGGGTAAATATCTGAAAAAGAAAACAACAAGAATTTATTAGAAAAAACTTATTCTTCAACATTTCAAACATTTAATTAATTTTAAAAATTAATTAATTCAAAAAACCTTTAAAATTACCTCAAATACCGTGAGAATAGTAAACGACCGAAAACATTTACACAATCTAGGACTGATGATTTTGGTGTTATATATTGTGACTTGTCAAATTTCACATACAATAAAATACCACTCAGGACAAAAAATAGTTCCAACCATATTATACAATGCATTACAAATCTTGAATGTAATTCACTCCACAAGTTTTCTATGAACTCGGTATTTTTAACATGAAAAAATTGTGTTAAAAAAATATGTTCGTAAATAATTAAAAGACACAGAATTGCACGAAATCCGTCTAAGAATCTTAAATCCTCGCCAATATCACCTTTGCTTGGCAATATCAAACGTTTGTAGTTGCGATATATAGAAAATGCTGTCAGATATCTATTAACTGATAGTATGTATGTATTTAAATAGACATTCAATAACAATATTAAATTATTTGAATTTGATTACAATACCTTTTTCTTTATGTTTTACTTCATAATAATTATTCCCATCATCTGTTTTTAAGAGTTTTAATTTTGCATCATATATTGAAGCAAACAGGATCAGTAGTATAAAAAGGATGAACAATAGTACAGTCAACACAAAATATAAATCTGTAAGAAATTTTATAAAAAAGCAAATTGTAAAAAATATATATCTCTTAAGATTTTAAAATAAATTTCCGATAATTGAGCAAACAAAATAAAATTATTTGTTTTTCTCTTTAAACATCAAATGATTTTCTTTAAAAACACAATAAATCCATTAAAAATATCTTGCACAAATTGTGCGTGGAATAATAAATAATTTATTTTGATTTCATCGTTCATTTATACATTCAAATGGAAAGTGGTAACTTCTGAGCAGTCCTCTTATTAAAGGCCGGGGCACTTAGAATCCGTCCGTTAAAAGAAAACAAAGAAGAAGAAGCAATTGATAGCTATCAAAGTATTCAACATACGTCAAAAGTTAAAAGTTTACCAACTTTCGTACTGTGCGTTGACGGACACGTATTGATTGTGACAACGCTCATAAGAAAACATGTATTTTAACTCACTTGTCAGTTGAACACGTCAAAGTTTAACGTATGACGGATGTTATGTGCCCCAGCCTTAACCGACTTTAAAAAAAGAAGGCGGTTATCGATTCGACTGAATGCTGCTTTTTTATATTTACGCCTCCGTAACTCAGTCATTTCTAAACTGATTTTGAAAATTTTTCTTATTTAAGAGGTTTTAATACCAGGTCATAATTTTAAAAAAATTAAAGGGTGTCCTCGCAAAAAACTGCATACCACTGTAGCTCCCAATAGCAAAAAAAAAAACAAAAATTAACCTAAAAATTAAAGGTTGTCCCCATAGGTGATGTAAATTGACCTATATGGGCCTATCTTTTGCGTCGTTATCAACAAACGGTTGCAAATTAAACAGGCAAGTAACAAGTATTGATATTTAAAAGAACAAATTAAATGCTGTCCCAATGTTTCATTTAATTTGTGTATATTGCCATATTATTGAACAGTTGTAGACAGACGCTTGAAATTTACGACGAACCTGTATTGCTAACTCCGCTACAACAAGTATAAAATTTGGTTTTAGAAATTAAAGGGTGCCCCAATTGTTAATGTAACTTGATGTATGCGGTCATACTTTTGAGCCGTTATGGACAGACACAATCTTTTTTGAAGTCGGTTTTTTTCGCAAGAATTATTTTTGTTTGATACTGCACTAAATTAAGCAACTGCATGCTGTTAGTGAGAGAGAGAGAAAGAGAAGTGGGGAATTTGCGAGGAGAGAAACACAAATATGTACGATCACTGTCAATCCTAAGATTACACATGAAAACTCTTTATATCTGCTATTATTACGAGTATAAATATAAAAAACACAACTTGAGAATTTGTGTTGCTTAACGTAGGAAAATTTATGGTCCACTAATCGCTTGTTTTAAAGACTTTTCAGAATTTAAAATAAACTGATATGTACATGAAATCTTGTTTAAAAATACCAACACATTTATTTTTAAGTAACTAATTCCTATTTTTTGCGTTTTATTTAAAAAAACTTAGCTTGTATGAATTTACACACATGTAGAGCTGTATTTATATGAGAGCTGTTTTTGGGTACAAAATACTTCATTACAATTAAGATTAAAAAATTCTGTCTGTTACAGCCCTCTAGAATCATAACAAAAAATCTAAAATAGAAAGATTGTTCCTATAGCATCATTTTATCAGTAATGAATTTAGCTTTTTAGCTGTGGTGCCTGGCATGAAGGAAATAATTTGACAACTTCATCAGAATTCAATGAGAAGAAATGGCAATTACTTTTTTAGCATTACCATTATTTTCACTGATGCTAATGCTTTTTAATAAAAAGGTTTCATTGCTCATTAGCTAATAAAGTCATTAATATTGACTAAATATTAAATGGTTTCGAAGCATTAGCATTAAAAACGTCACTTCTTGTCCTTGTAAATTAAATAAACACCCTAGAGTATAGTTGAACATTATTTTTAAATGTCATTTTTGTCACGAAAATTTGGTGAAGCATTCGTGTTTAAACATTCTCAGGAAAAATGAGACACTATATTAATTTATTTTCGTTTACGTGTAAGTAAGAAGAACTGAAAGCTGGAGTGTGAGGTGACTTTAAAACTCAGTCATTCATAATTTATAAGTTTGTTAAACAGTTTTATTTTTTTTAAAAATAATAAATAAAAATATTTTAATTCTTTCTTACCTTTTTCTCTACTTTGTTTTAGATTTATGCAAAAGTTAACAAACGTTTTAGTACTCAAGTTATAGTTCTGTTCATATTCACGATTAACACATTCATGAATTTCATTTTGATAATAACGCATTGTGCGATCTAATGTATCGATGTAGAATTTTTGAAACATTTGTGTTTGCTTGAAATAAAAAAAATATATGTAAATAATTATTTATGCCATTTAAAGAACAAACACTTATTACCTCATTTATTAATAATCCATCGGAGAAATTTGTATTACTTTTATTTTTAACCAACAAATCTTTACAATTTTCCATACACACTCCTCTATACAAATAATCATGACGATAATAATATCTCTCCGCTTTCATTGACTCTATTTGCTGCCACACTATGGATTCATTATCTGGTTGTATTTGTACAAAAACCATACAGTATTTAGCAGGATACTTGGGTGCAACTTCATCACGAGTCATACAGTCATGAAAATTGTCGTATTTATATAAAGCGGGCATGCGTAAATATTCGGTTACTATTTGAATAAACATTTTTAGATAAAAATATTTTGTTGTTGTAGTTTGTGGGATCACATCTAGTACTTACTGTTAATTTGACCTTGACAAAAACTTGAAAAAATCAAAAGAATAAGCAGATTCTTATGAAACGAAACAGGGATTTTTACTGAAGCCATGGTCTACAGTATGAAGATCTAAAATGCATAAAATAGTTTATTAAAAAAAAGAGAAATAATTCAACAAAATCTTTTATATTATATTTGATTAGAAAGACGTAACCACTAAATTACGGAAATAAATGTGTTTTCCTTTTCAAATACTTGTAAATATTCCACACAAAAAAACATTTTTGGCGAAAAAGAATTTTTCTACTGTTGAAAATGATTTTTTAGCGTGTCAGTAAAAAGACTTGTATTACAAATATTTCCAATTGTTTTGATTTTTATTCAATAAGCTTGTTTAAGCAAAGACCTTGCTGAGGGTAGCAGATAAATGTGTATTTAACAAAGGCTTTCTACTCCTAACGGCCGTTGGATACAAAATGCGGTCTTGGAGCGAAGAAACAAGCGGCTTTAAAATTGTATTTATTTATATTTTTTAATAGAAACCTGACCACGATAATATATGTTTCTACATGTTTCTCTTTTTAATTTATTTTTTTTTTAATTTTAAAAAGTTAAAAAGTTTTAATTATTTGTTATTTATCTTTTTTACTATTTATTTAAGTTTTTTTTAACTCACGCGTTCTGATAAATATAGTAGATGAATTATGAACGTATAAAATGAAACTGTGAACAAGTATTTTTTAATTTAATTGTAATATTATTTTTTAAAAATAATTATTCTAAACCTGAAGATGACATATGTTTAGTTCGTGTATATGTTCTTAAATTGCATAACAATCGTATACACAGAAAAAAAAAGCATAGTTTAAAAATAGATTTGTAAGCTTTTAAGACTTGTATTTTTCATTTTTTTTTTTTTTTTCATAGTATCACGGATACAATGTCCATGGACTTTATGTCACACTCAAAATTGATACAATATCAAGGGACAGTATGTCGCTTTGAAAAAAGTCATAATGTCCATTAACACTGTGTCGTTTTTAGTATGGATATTGTGTCACTTGTGGTAGGGTTCATAATATCCGCACTTAAAACAACAACGGCTTAGCTTATCAAAGGTGTTCTGCGTAGCGGCCGGGCACAATCATTGATTTATAAATTTACCTGTAAATTTGCCTCCAAGGCCGTGAAATTTAACAACTTTCGATTATTTTTTGTAGAACCACGTGAAGTAGCTGGTTTATGTTGGTAAACTAAAACAACTGAGGCCTTGGAGGCCAACATTGTACGGGTTATTCTTAACAAATGAGACGCCCAGAAGGAGCTTCGTTAGGTACAACCGCGTGACCATTTTTTAATACTATTGATTGATATCTCGCTTAAAAAGTTATTTTTAATTAAAATTTAATTTTTTGTGTTATTTTTTACAATTTAAATTTCTTGATTTTGGAAGATGCGAACTTACTATTAATTTTATACTAATCCGAATTAATATTGATGACGACTTAAATTGTTTTAAATGTGCTATAAAACAATTTATTTATTTTTAAAGTAAAAGAGTGACTTCTTGCAGTCGACTAATAGCCGTTGACATTATATTCTCATAAAATTGATGTTATTGCAAGTTTCCTCCCTTTGATTACTATTTGCTTCCGTTAAACTGAATTAACTTTCAGAAAGCTTACACTACGAATAAACTCCTTTTATACACGCGCTCTTCTCAAAGAGTTTATTTCAAGTGTACTCGATCATTGAAAAAGCAACAATTATATTAAAATGTTTTTTTATGGTTGTACGTGTGATGAACTTGATGTTGACTTGAATTAATTCTTTACAATACAAGAGTATAAAGGTAAAATTTAATATTTATTTTTGTGAATATTAAAATATAATAGAATTCATGGTATTACCGAGAGTTCAAGAATATAATATATGATAAAGTTAAGATTAATTTAATTCGGAGGGCGTCTTGAAAATCCCAATAAATTTAACAGCAGAATGGAACTAAATAAATTTCTTGTATCTTTTACAAACTTAACATTTATAATTAATTTAAATTCTTTCCTTAATCTCGACATAATAATAAATGTTTTTTTATTACAAGCGCAATAAGTTTGGCGATTTAAAAACGCTTGACATGGTCGTTTATTTTGTAATTGTTTTTCTTGAACTGTTATGTACAGTATTAAACACTAATGAAAAGATATAAAACGCATCAAATCCTACAAATAAAAATTTAAAAGTCAACCAGGTTTTCTACTAAAACTATTTATTATGAGCCAATTAAATCAGAATTGAAAGTTAAACTGAAGAGTTGCCCAGCTTCGTGAAATATTTATTTATAAATAAGTGATAAAAACACAAATAAAGTTCTGCAAAGTTAACAATAACTAGAGTTTAAAAGACTGGAAAAAAGTAAAATGGCCAAATGATACCAAAATAAATTGCTTTCAGTCGAATGGTAAGGAGTACAACTGGAACTTTTCATATGAAACTCTTAAAAAATAAGAAATAAAAAAACTTAAGCTTAATGTTTTAGGCCTATTTTACTTGGTAGCACCTTAATTCAATATGTCAGAAAAAAAAGATAATTTTAATATTTTAAGGGCTGATGGCCTTGGCAGCTAACGCCCTAGTTTATAAACCTTTAGTCTAAGGAATTTATTTTTTGGATTAAATTAATGAATAATAATAATATTTTAAATAGTAATTTATCCAAACTTAGGAAACCAAGTACTTTTTCTACAGCATAGGGATTCTAAACATACCGTCAAACCCATTAGGGATTAGCTGTTAAAAATTTTATATATCCCCGACAAACGAAAAGAAAGCGACTGGTTAAAAAAACAAAATGTACAGAATGTGTGCAAACTTTAATGGATCATCCAAGGGCTCGAAGTGTGATTATTTTTTTATTTTTGTTATCTGTCATGTTTGATTAAACAAAAATGATTATTTGCATGATACGATTCGAAGAAGATTTGCATACGGCTAGTATTATGATTAATAAAAGGACTCAAAAAGGTTTCGTATTTTATTAAAAGCACAATTGCAAATTGTATCGAAAATAAGTCAAAAACGTGAGTCATAAAAGACTCCCGACAAAACAATAATTTTCGACTCAACAACAAGGGCATAAATGATTGTTATAATCGCGCAGAAGAGTCACAAAAGTCTCAAATATGATCAATTATATAAAAAATGCTAACTGGTATTGTATTTTCATTTATGCATTCAGTCCTATTTATTAAAAATAACAAAAATAATAATTGAAACAAATAATTATTGATGCACTTGAACTATAGAACTTTAAATTACGAACTTATTTCAATTTTACATTTAAAGTTTAATATTTATTATGTTTTCGGCTTAAAATAAATAAAACTAAAAGTCAAGCTGATTGTAAATATTAGACGCATTAACTATAATTGTAATCAATGGTATGTTATTAAAATCAGTGATTGAAATAATATGAATATGAATGTTAACCACATAATTTAAATTGAAAATGTTTTTCTTAAAGTATAACAACCCAGCAAAAAATTTCAAAAGAGGTAGTCGAGTGTGGAATTAAGCATTTTTGGTGGAAGGACTTCCCAGCTGGATTACCAACCTAATGATTTTAACAAGGCATAAGACTTTTATAATCAATTACTTTTATAATCAATATCGCAGGAAATAATAAAAATTATTTGTTCATATTTTAAGGTACCCTTTTTTTTACTTAAAGAATTAGTTCAATTACTACTTCCTTTGTGTGCTAACTAATGTAATGTGTTTTGTAATCAAGTAACAAAATTTCGCAATCACAAAAGTATGTCGTTATATGGCAAGTACTTTTTAATGTAATGTCTAATTTTTTGCTGGGAAATTATCGACTATTAACAGAAGTTAAATCAATATTAACACTCACATAATTGTAGTTATTTACAAAATAAGAAAAAAAATTAAAATGAAAGTTACATAAATATTTAAGATTTCACCTTAATTAAAAAAAATAAAAAAATACAAATTATTTTTTTTTTCACAAAATTTTTTTGATTTTTCATTTAATAATTTAATTTTGTTTCAATTATATCTTTTATTTTTCATAATGCTTTCTAATCTAAAAGCAAATTTAAAGTAAAAAAAAAACAAAATAAATTAATTTTTATAAAAAGTTTTGATAAATTTTATAATTTTATCTTCTCTTTAAAAATACGACTTTAAACAGAAACACAATTAGACAGCTATTAAAGCTAAAAGAATAAAACAAAATGGCAATATAAGTTTGAGTGGAATCTTATATACCATTCACCCTAAAAAATTTTAAAATTTTAAATTTTGAATATTTTTCATTTATATTTTTTGTTGTTAAAAATTTTAAATTAAATTTCAAATTAAAATTCGGTTTATAATGAAATTTCAGATATTTTTTTTAAACGTCTCCACTATTTATGGAGCGATGTTATAAAAATTCAATAGCACTTATTTTGAGAATACGTCTGAGAGAATGGTAGTCACAAATTTTTTAGATCATTTGGGGTCGTGGCAAAACTGATTAAACCCTTTTACGGAAGGGCAAAGGGAAATCGCCAAATTGACTCCCTTATGCATAAGGATTAAAAATATATATAAACTTAATAGGATCGAAAATGAATATTGAAAAAATAACAAACGGAATGGCAAAAAAGTAATCGTCTGAATTTTTTGTAGTTTTCTTCTTCTATCTATTAAGATACCCTTACCAACATCTGATTATTTTAAGTAAGATCTAATACTAAAAATGGAAAACAATATAATGAAATATGATTTACGTAGCCAGAAACCAAGCCCGGTCTAAATGTGTCTTTTTTGCACAAAGGTGCTTTTTATTTAATTAAATTTTTAAAAATATTTTTTTTTTTTGGAGATACTTAGGTTTTTAACGCACTTTTAAATTTAGATTTTTAAAAAATTTTAATATTTTGATCATATTTTTTTTGTTTGTTATTTTATTAAATTTTTTTTATTAATTAAATTTCGTTAATTTAGCCAATTTCCAATTTTGTGATGCGCGACAGCTGACTTACCGAGATCAAAACACCTTTATTGTGTTTTTAACACAAAAAATAAAAAATTATTTAACACACTTTTCTTAAGCAGTACAAAGAAAAAAATAAGAATAAAATATTGTAAATTAAAATAATATAAATATTAATATGTTTTAAAAATATCAATAATGTTTGAAGTGAAGAAGAATTAACAAAAACAAAAACATATAAAATACAAATACAAATACAAAACACCTTAAAGATTATACATGGGCACTACACAGTACTCGACTGTGAGAAAAAAGAGCAATGCGATCGATATCTTTTGAATAAATACCAAAAACATTTCAAAGGAAAAGTGGAAAACCTCTTCAATTGTTATTAACAAAGACAACAACAATAATTCCAAAAATAAATTTGATTCACAATGTAAGAACTCCAAAAGCTCAGTAGTTAACGAAGAAAACAAGAATTCAAAAAATATTTCTCCAATAAATATTATTGACATTTTAGCAAAGAATTTAATAAAAAAAATAAATTCTAAAAAATAAAAAAACATTTTTTTTTAATCGCTTGAGGACTTTAGAAAAGTTAAGGCATATTCAGGAACAAACTTAAACTTAATTTTTTACCTTTACACGTAGACACCTTTCGGTAGTATAAATAAATTTAAAAATATCAAAACTTTATTACATCGATGCCTCAAATAGAAACAACAGAATACATGCAATTACAAAATGCCGCAACTGCCAAAATTTCTTCCACAGTTCGGCCACTTGCTTCCTTTCAAGAAAATTTGTTAAATGCAAAAAGAGAGAGCTGTATAAGAAATACAGACACTCTTTTTCATACAAAAGCTGCGAGAGTTATAAACAACTAAAACAAAAACTATATATTGAATGATATGCAAACCTCCTTCTCTTTCGGAATACTGATGTTCCAGGTGCCAATATATGTTTTTCTTTCAGCATTGGGCAGAGATATTCCACCATTTCTTTAGTCAAACCCGAGTCTCTTACTAAATCAACCCCCTCAGCCTGTGTAAATAACTGGAACTTAACATTTTCTGCAGAACCTATGAACTCTTCATAATCTGGTCTAAACTGTAATCCTTATCAATAGACTGTGGTGGCTCAGACATAGTTAGGACAGGAAGATCATTCAAATTTAAAATAATTAAGCAATAAAAAAATGTATTTGGTCCAGTCTGCAATATTTCTCAATTCATTTTTAATATAACTCCAAGCCGTACTTGAGTACCATCTGAATACGTATAACATTTAGTTTAAGTCTTCTGGACTTAAGAGATGTTGAATTTGCTTTATTTAATATTATTTCTAGAATTTTAGAACTTGAACTTGAGCGAAAATCGAATGAGAACCAAAAAGTTTTTAACTTTTGTTACAGCTCTTTCAACTTTTCAATGCGAAGAAAATTCTAAATCTTTTTTTGGTAAAGAGATAAAATATGTAAGAAACTTCGATATATAAAGAGAAATAAAAGTTTTAAAAATTTGATTCGAATACCATCCAGACAGACGAAGTTATATTGATTCAAAACTGTTAAATGCTTCCAACATTTAAAGCTCATTAATATTTCTAAAATAAAATCTGTTTTATTATCAAGAGTTATTAGCTCAAATACAAATTTCCCTTTATTTTATGTTAATATGTAATTTGATATTTTCAAATGAACTTTGTGGTTTGTTAAAGGAAATCGATAATAATAGAAAATTAATATAGTAAACGGACTATAGTAGAGATGTGTAAATTCTACAAGTCGATAAGTATTTGTAGATGATATTATTTTACATCACGCCAATAACAAAATATCTAAGGCGAATCACAATCTTTACTTCCCTTATAGTAAAGTGGAGTGAATGTTCAAAGGATATAACAATACTTTTTAGACAGAAAGACATTAAAAAGATTTTCCAAAATTATATCTACAGACTACAACTGTGTAATATTTTAACCACTATTTTAATGAAAGACTTTCAAAGGCCAGAAGAAACCTTTAATTATATCATTCAATTATTTGCAATAACTTCCTTGAACAAGAATAATAAGACTAACTTATGATTGTCCCATATGGTATAACATATCACGTTCTAACATGGAAAGAGTGCAAAAGTGAATATTAAAAATCAACAATAAAAACATGCAGCCTACTTTTCTTTATAGCATATTCGCCGGCAAAGTAAAATAACTAATAATCTTTCTTTCTCCTTTCACCACCTATCTTATCACTTATCCATCCCTTTCCTAAAGAATGTATCACGGTTACGAGAAAATGACTAAAGGTGCCTTTAGACGAAATGTTTTTTGCAGACTTGTCAGTTTGAAAATCCACATGAAAATCCTTATGTATGTCAAAGTAGTCATTTTTACATATGGCTTTAAATTTCGTTTAAACGTACATCCAAATTACTTCTGACATAACCTACAAAATAAATCATTGTTTACAAAAGTTGTTTAGTGAGCGGCTCTGTTAATGCTAATAAAGATGTCAACTCTTTTCTGATTCCAACGATTATGCTATAAACACAATCAAAGGCTACCGACCATCAACTACCGACTACAAAAGTAGCTGGCTACAAAAATAGCCAAGTCGCCAGCTACTTAATTCTTTTAACGACCACAAACTACAAAAAATAAACATCTGTTTTGACATATGTCCATATTTGCATGTAAATTGAACTAAACATTTACATTAAACAATATAATAAATACATATAAACAGTAAAAATGACTATTATATACTTACCAATTTCAATAAAATAAAAAATAAACAAAAAATAAATAAAAATAAAACAAATTAGAAATTGATGAAAAAAGAACTAAATGGAAAATATGACAAATAAAAAGTAAATGAAAAATGTGAACAAAGGAGAAGATGATTATTATTTTTCAATGGTGCCACTGTAATAGTTTTTCGCGTTTTTAATAGCGATATTTAATGTATTGCGTTTTTAAAACCACCATTACATACATTTATTGTATTGGCAGCACTTATCTGTTTTTTGTAGTCAAGAAAAATAGAAATTAGCCTAGTTGGCTACGGGCTACAAAAGTAGCCGTGTAGTCGGTAGTACTGTAGCGGCTAAAAGAATTATTCTCATAAGCACGCATGTATTCTTTTTTTGACATCTTGTAGTCGATGGTCGGTGGACTTGATTGTGTTTATAGCATATAGTGCTTTTTGCACTTTTTTATCATTTAAAAACGGTATAAGTGAAGAAAGAAAAAGTTGCACCACTGGAAGTCATATGCTTTGTAGTATAAAAATAGAACACGCTCTAAATGAAAATTTGTCATATGGCTTTTACATTTTTATTTAACATAAGAAATGTTTTCAATCGTTTACAAGATGCATATGTATTTTATTATGGGAAAATTGACAAGTCATATGTAAAAAACATTTCGTCTAAAGGCACCTTAAGAAGGTATTATTGCCTGAATTGCTACTTCTCTTAAAAAAAATATATAACAAAAAAGATGCCCAAGAGCATATACTTAATTATTCGAATCCCCAGAAAATAATTATCCTATAGGGCGGCTTAGACCGTACGATTTTACGCACGTAAAATACAAGGAAAAATAACATAAAATTCTATTCGTGTTTTAAAACGAAAGTAAAAATATTACGATAAATCTTTTTTGCATTTACACAATTGTTATAAAAAAGCCTTTAGGGCGGTTTGCAAAATAATGCATCATTGATCTAATGATTCGTAATTGTCTTTTAAAATTGTCCAAAAAACAAAGAAAGTCATACGACTGTCAAATTTTCATAAGTAATTGCTCTCAATTAATTACACCACGCTTACATTTGACAATGCTGTTATGACAATAACAATAAATACTAATTTACTAACATTTAATTTACTAACATTTTTTAATTGTATAAATTACTGTCTTGAATAATTAAAAGACAGTAAATATGAAGTAGATTTGGCGTACATTGCTAACAATTTAATTATAATTGTTTTAAGTAAATTATATTTGAATAATATTATTATATTAATTACTAAACATTTATTTGCATATAACATAAGAAATGAAAAAAAGCAGAAAGAAACGCTTAAGATATTGGTACTTTTTCGAAAACGTGAGGTTTCTCGCTCATAATAAATTGTCATGATTATTCTCTGGATGCGTTAACTACAGAAGCAGTTGTCGGCCTTTTTGACAACAAAAATTTACTATTTTATTGTCATGACAGCATTGTCAAATAAAGATGGGATGTTACATATTTTGCTTAGACGATCCCACTGGTACTATTCTGCGCAAAAATTTTACATGTCGTAAGATTTCTTTGACCATGTTAACCATCCTTAAATATGTACCCAATCGAAAATTATACTACAAATCAAATACAGGGTGATTTTATAGTTATTATCTTTTTGACAACACTGGTTTAAACAGCTGACGCACGTTTCGTGTTTTGTTTCACTGTCAAACATCTTCAATTTGGTCTATAATTTAACCATGAATCTTCTTACGAACAATGCTTGCAAATTATTAAAGTTTATTATCGAAATGTGTGCTCTGTTAAGAAAGTTCATTTACCGAAAAATTGTGTTTAGCGATGAAGCTCATTTTTGGCTCAATGGGTACGTAAATAAGCAGAATTGTCGATTTTGGAATGAATATCAGCCAGAAGCATTGCAAGAGCTACCAATCCACCCAGAAAAGGTCACAGTTTGGTGCGGCTTATGGGCTGGTGGCATCATTGGACCGTTCTTCTTCAAAGATGATACGAATCGTAACGTAACTGTGAATGGTGAGCGCTACGGTGAGATGATATCCTACTTTTTTATCCAAAATGTAAGAGCTTGACTTGCATGCCATGTGGTTCAAACAAGACGAAGCCACATGCCACACAGCACGCGCAACAATGAACTTATTGAGAGGCGAGTTCGGTGAACATTTTATTTCACGTTCGGGACTGGTCAATTGGCCGCCTAGATCATGAGATTCAACGTCTTTAGACTATTTTTTGTAGGGCTATGTTAAAGCTCATGTCTATACAGACAAGCCCGCTTCAATTGACGCATTGTAAGATAAAATTGAAGCATTTATTCGTGAGATACCGGCCGAAATGTTGGAAAGAGTATGCCAAAATTGAACTAAGCGGATGGATCATTTGACGCCCAATCAAGGTCAACATTTGCATGAAATAATCTTCAAACATTAAATTATATGGATCGTACTATCGATTGAAATAAAGATTTCATGCATTTTTCTGAATTTTATGTGTGATTTTTTAATTTTCCTGTAGCTTTTAAAAAATCACCCTTTATTATAAGAATAGATTACTTTATAATAAATCAGAAATAATATTTTAAAATTTATACGATTAAATGAAAACAATATAATAATGTCTCTTTATTTAGCAAATTGGTTTGGTATCAACTGAAGTAAAAATGAAATTACTCAAAACGAAAAAAACGTTTCCAATGTTTACAGAAGACCTACGTAAGTAAATATGTTGCTGTGATTAAAAAAAAAATGTGTCAATATTTTAAACCAAAAAATATTACAAGCCTAAGTTTTCAAAAGCTCTAATGCATTTGGATTATTTTGACATTTAAGATAATTTTAAACAAAATTGCAGAATTATACTTTTTTCATTATGTTTATTTATTTCTCTAGTCGAAAATTAAATACGTATTTTATTATACCCTTCTAGTGGCGACAGACAGCTATTAAAAATTAGCAAGATCGGTCCATGTTTCTCGAGGCAGTGGGCTTAATACCACGCTTGCCTCTAATTTTTATATATCACTTGGAACAATGAAATAACATCAATCAATCAAAAAAAAAAAAAAAACAAATATATAGGGTGATAGAGAATTAAAAAAAAAAGAAAAAAGCATTAAGTGGAAAAACTGGTGTTCGTCCATATATTCCGAGTAACGGGCCTCTGAAATTTTCCATTTTTTTTTTAATATCAATATGGGTATCATTTTAAAGCTTTAACAGAGATCTTTAAGTAAATAATATTTTTTTTAAATACTTAACCCATTAAGAGCCGATAGCATTTTTATGTAAAAGTATAGTAGTTAAAATTTTATGTCTTATTAATTGGAGTTACTTCAGTAAAGTAGATTTACATAGATTGTGAAGATTCGGCATAGCCGAATATAGCATTCTTCTTTGCTTTTTATTTAATTTTTTTATTATCCAGATCACACTTTAATATGTGTAGATTAAACACTTTCAAAACCATGTACCTCTAAGCGTTACATGGCTAACGCTTTAACCTTCTTTACTAATTTAAACAGAATTGAATGTATTTTAGGAAATCTGTTTTTTCACAGATAAAATATGTTAGATCTCAGAAAGAACGCTGCCTATTGGGTTCAATGCAAAAGTTTCCCATTAAAGTTACAAAAATAAAAATAATTAAATTTTTATGAAACCAGGAGTTGAACAGTGATCATAAATGAATTAAAATTAATTTTTGGCTTGAGTTTGTTTTTTAATTTCTAAAAACCTTATTTTTTTAGAAAATAAAAATTAATTTAAAAATGTATGCGTTCGTTTTTTTTTAAAAAAAAAAGGTTTTTAGGAAATTAAAAAACGAACTCAAGCCAAAAATAAATTTTAATACAAAAAATACAATATTTTACAGAAGTCAGTTAAGCCGTTGCTGAGAAGTTTATGTAAATATATTAAATAGATTGCTCATTTCCCTCTTTTTCCTATATTCATTGATTCGATACCTTAAGTAAGACAAAGGTAAGTCCCCATTTTAGGCAAGGAGCTATTTATGTTTAAATTTTCATTAAAATTGACTCATTCGTATCAAAATGCCATTTATCTCTGAAACTGAGTCTTGAAAAATATCTAGACTGTTGCATTTATATTTATTTCCTCAGTTGATTACTTTATACAAAAAATGATGCTTCGATTATTTTGCGTTATAGCAACACTGATTGTATTTAATACCAGTTGCGTTCGTTAAAATAATAACGATTTCAATTTTTGCATTTCAAAAATAAATACACAGCCTAAAATTTATATTATTTCGATTGCTTAAAACAATAAATCAAATTAGTTTCATTTTATAACTCATACGGAAAGGTTTCAAATAATTCTTTAAAAATATATAATTAAATTAAAGGATAAAAATTAATTATATTTAAAAAAAATTAACATGTTTTATCAAATTCACAAAAAATTATTAATAATTTGTGTAGCACTGCAAATAATAAATAACACCAGTGCTGAGTACTGTAAGTAATTAAAAAAAATTTTTTTTTAACCATTAACAAAATCATAATTTAATTAATATTATTAAAAAAATGTACAGAAAGTCAAATATCAACAACCTTATGATTTATTTCATTTAGCAATACATGTAATTAATTTTGTCTAAAAACGATATTATAAAGATAAAAGTTTGACAGAATTGTGAACTAAAAAATATAAACTTGAAATTGCTGGCATATAATTGCAATAAGAATATTAAAATAGTACTAATTAATTAATTATTTTATTTAACTTTTGCATTAAATGAAAAACATTATTTCTTTTGATTTAATTAAAATTCTCTTTTTTATTTTTATTAATTACTCGTATTATTTACTGAAATATTTTATTTTTTTTTTGTTTTGTTAAAGAGGACAGTTTTGGGTATTTTTTTTTCTGATGAAGAAGATTTTTAAAATATCATAAGACTAAATAGTATTTTTTAAAACAAAAACAGATTATTTTTTATATAGAAAAAAATCGCCTTGAGCCCAAACAAAAACAGTTATTTTAAATAACAACAACAACAAAATTTAGAAAAAATTTTTTCAAATATTTATTTTAATGTTCTGTAAACAGTGATAAAAATGTTCCATCTATAAATATAAATGTGCTGAAAACTGTTTTAGTATCATTATACCAACAAGGTTAAGTCCTTTCACATTTCTCTATTTTCTCTAGAAAATGAGATATTTTTACGAATAAAAACTCATCAATAGTTGATATAATACTAGAACAGCATCTATAATGTTGTGAAAAAACGAGTATGAATGATTAAAAATAAAATTTGCATTACATGACTGTACCGAAGGTGTAGTACAAAATTGCAAGAAATGTACAAGACGTGGTGTAGAGAAGACAACAAAAAAATGCTTTGAGTTGTGTGTGAATTGCGTCCAACCAAATTAATATTACGCAACTCAAGGTGATGGATGCGAAGAATGCTGATGATGGATTTGGCGGTCCTAAAAATGCCGCATTACATTCTGCCAGCGTCTTATTTTTCTTGTTTTCTTTGGAAAACGTCTGCGTACATTTGAAAAATAATTTTTCTTAATAAAAGTTAAATAAAAAATTAACCAAAGCCGAAAAAGTAAATTTTAATTGATTTATGAAAATCACTGATCAACCCCTGGCTGGGAAAAAATTAAAAAATAATTGAAAAAAAGTATTCTATATTTGAACCAAGGTTATAAAGGACCTCCTCAAAAAATTTACGAAACTATGGCTTATTTATTTGCGTATTTAATTTTTCTCAAGCTCATCTAGTGCCTTGGCAAAGTTGAATTCAATATTAACACGGATGAGCAGACGGACAGACAGACATCGCTCAATCGACTTCACTATGCACTATGTTTTTTTTTAATGCCACGAAATGTTTCTGGCAGCATTTTTTTCAGCTGCAAAATGTTTCCGGCAATATTGTTGCCAAGTGCAAAATAATATGATCTAATTTTTTATTTAAGTCTTTGAATACAATATTATCATTACAGACTAGCAGCAGTTATTTCGTAAGGATTTGTAACAAATATGAAAAAAATGCAAAGTTGCATACTTAAGTAAAATAAAAAGATAATTTTTTCTTCTAAATCCCAAATTTAACATGAAAGAGATAAAGTTGCTAAACATTTTTAACAAATTGAAACAGAGTACCAGGCAAATCAAATTTTATGATAAACATTTAGTAGTGAAAAATGAATGAAAAGTTGAATTGTGTTTATTTTGTGAATTGTTCCGGAAGATTTATAGCATCATGTTTGTCAGCTGCAAAATGTTTCTGGCAACATTTTTTTCAACTACGAAATAATATGAGCTGCACTTATTTCATGTAGAATATAAACCAACAATATTGCAAACTCAAAGGCAATAAAATGATCATTTCCTTCTTAATCATGGTAATAGCACCACTAGATAATTGTCCACTTAAAAAAAAACTAAGTAAAATTGCTAAACAATTTTAGAAATTTTGAACAGAGTTATTGGCTTTATAAGCAATAAAAGGATTTGTGATTTTTGTTTATAGCCACTTGCATCTTGGCGATTTTTTGGCATCATTTATATTTTTTTTAACACAAAGGTAATGACTTTGAAAAGTAATCAATTTTCTTTTATGTTCTTCAGAAAGAGCAAAACAAAATTTATTAAAAGTTGTATTTTATTTTATATTCAATCAATCTCTCAAGTAATATTAAAAACAAAATTCTTTTTTATTGAGTGTATTAAAAGATTTTATCAGTCGGGATTCTATACAATTCGAATGAAATTATAATTTACGTTTTTTCTTACTTTTTTTCTAGTTATTTTGTTGTTCAAGTTCTTTTTAGCTGTCAAAGTCAATGTTAAAAATATAAAAGATTTATTTATTTATTCTGTCCCATTTTATAAGGGATATTTTTATTAAATCTGGCAAAATAAAAGTTTAAAAAGATAAAAGTAAAAGTTTTAACTTCTGGTGAACATGTTGTTGAGTTTAGTGCATTCTAAAAATTTGTATTCTGAGAATGAGCCACTCCAAATTTATAAACTTTTTTAATGACACAACAATTTTTTTATGTTCTTCAGCTAACGCTGAACGACTTCTTGGTCAAATAAATTAACATCAGACTAAAATTCAAAATTTCTTCTTGGAGTCTTTTTTCTAAGGATTATTTAATTATAATTTTTTTTTAATTTTAGAGCAAAAAAAATTTTAAATCTAAAAAAATATCAAACAGAACTGCATTTTATAATAAGAGGCTGATAATATAATCGTCATTTTTAATATTTTAATCTGAGATAATTTTTAACGAACTTTTATACTTTTTACGACGATTTTGACACTATTTTTCTTTTGAAACTTTTAACTTTTTTTCTGGCCTAAAGTATCTTTTATGCATCAACACTAACACCACACTATATTTGCCAGAGAAACAAGTCGTGATAAAAATTTGACGGCGGCGGCTGTAAATCGGCTAAGAAGTTCTTGTAAACAAACTTTAGATGAAGTAAATGTTACAAATAAATATACAAGATCTTAAAAATTATTTAAATTATTTTATTCACATACATTTAAAAAGTTATGCATTGTTTTCTATAGAAATATATTTCTATTTACAATCAATTTTAAATAACAGCTTCAAATTTTAATTTATATTTCTTTACTGAAAGTAATTTATATACAAAATGTAAAGTATGAAAATTGCCGGTAACATTTTTGAGTCGTGAAAAGCCGCACCACTCGGCGGTGGCTCGACTATTAAGAAAAAATCTGTGAGCCGCACAACTTGTTTCTCTGATATTTGCATTTATCGTGTCTTAAATAGTTAATGCACGCACACAATATTTTTAATTTATTTTTTAGATATCGATGTTTTTGTCTAATATGCTCACTTTTATATTTCTCCAGACAACTTTTTCACTAAGTAATTTAACTCGATTAAAAAAAAATTAAGCTAAATACACCGTTATATAGTTCTTTTGTAAGTGCAGCCGTCAAAATTCGTTATTCTTAATTCAACCTTGTTAAACCTACTTTAATTTTATTACAGTTTCCACAATGTTTTCGTGAACTCACTTAACCCTGCTATGTTTCTTTTCTTGTTGTTTTAGTTATTTAAAAATACGAGGGAATGTTAACAAGTCCTAGCAAAATTATCATTCACTGCAGGTGAAAAAGGAGTATATCTAAGTCTTTCATTCTGTTTGTAATTTCTACAATATCCATTTTCGACCCCATAACGTAAATATATATTCTTAGTCCTTATGTAGAGCGAAGTCGATTGAGCGAACTGTCGGTCTATTCGTCCGTGTTAGAGTTAAAATCAACTTTGCCACGGCACTAGAGAAAATTTAAATACGCCTATTGATTAGACAAACATTTGAAACGATAGGGAATTAAAAAAATAAGAAACAAACATCAAATGAAAAAATTAGCCCTCGCCGATATTTTCCGAGTTATCGGCCTCTGAAATTTTCAAATTTTTTAAAATATCAATACGGGTATCATTTTAAAGCTTTTAAAGAGATCTTTAAGGAAAAAGCAACAATTTTTTTTAAAAATGCTTAACCCATTAAGAGCCGATGAGTTTTTAAAAAAATTATATATCGTACTTAATTTCTTTTTCTAATTTTTTTTAATATTTGTTTTTTTTGATAGGTGTTACTTCACTAAACTACATTTATATACATGATGAAGGGTATATAAGATTCGGCATAGCCGAGTATATCACTTTATATTTGTTTTAGTTGCTAAAAAAAAACATGCCTTGAAAGGGTTAATAGTATTTGAATATTCTCAAATTCTTGCACAGATCTACTTTACGTTGAAGCATTCAATTTTTCATTCTTTCTTTTTTAACTTCTCAGACGACCTATCAAATTTTTCAGAAACCATTACTGACTTAAATTTTAAAAGACCCTCTTTGGATGTTTTAAAAACTAACTGATGTGCCATCGTGTAAAAGTAATTTTCCTGAATGCATTTAAAACAATTGTAAAATGTTTTTATTTTTGTAAATTTTATTACGTTTTGCTTGTTAACTTGAAAGGAAATCGAATGGAAAGGTTAAAAGGGGCCATTTAATGAATGTTATTTGTAATTTTAAACACTGGAAATAATTTCTTTTTTACTTAAAATATAAAAAAGTATTTAAAAAAATTACAAAAGCTTCGTTTATAATACCAATTTGTATGTTTCTTCAAAGTTTAAAGCGTTTTTTCTGACACAAGAGGTTAATCAGCTACGATAAAATCTCATTAAACTTTTGAAGTGAACATTTTAAATCCTGTGTAATAAAGGGTTTCCTTTGACCTTCAGCCTCTCGCCATGAATTCCTTTCAGACAGTGTTCCATTAAAACCGCACGATGGAGTAGTCATCCTAACTATACAATGACAATAGAGAAGCAAGCGTTTACATTTATTGATTTTCATTTTGTCGCTATCTCTGTAACCTTTATCATTAAAAAAAAATTAAATTCAACACTCATGCATGGGAGGGGTGCTACAAAGACTATATTTGAGTTATTCAACAGTGTGCAGAAGATAGCAAAGAAGCTCATCGGCGACAATACCCTACTGCTCTTTTGACTCACTGGATCATCGACGCAATGTGGAATGTTTTTCACAGTTTTATCGTTACTACAATGGAATGTGCTCTTACGAAATCAGGTAACTGTTCCAGATTGACCTAAGACTAGAATTAGAATTCATTGTGTCATTAGTTATCCAGCAATTAAAATACTTAAATTCGACTAATTAGATGGAACTAGAGACCTGAAGTTCAAATTAAAACTTAACATTCAGAATTATTTTAAAACTTGATAATATGTCATATCCTTCCTAAGAATTCTTCGTAAACATAAGACGCGTCTTAAATCATTAGCGGCTAAATATATTTATACAAAAAGTTATTTAATTAATTTTCATTTCTTTGTTTATTTCCAGCAAAGTCTTCAATAGATTTCCCCCCGTTATATGACTTCGATGATTACGATGCTTGTCTTAATAGAAATACTTCAAAATTTGAATCCACCTACTGTATGGTTTATGCCGAAATAAAGCCACAAAACTCTTCACAATTATGGAGACAAATATCGCAACACACTGAGGAATATAAACTTCATTTTAGACGTGATCGCTTGTTCATTGGTGTTTGTATGGAACACTGTAAGCATTTTCCAAAAAGTCTAGATAATATCGAATACAACGATAGTAAAGTAACAAATCAGGTAAAAATAACAATTTAACTAAATTAAATTAAATTATTTTTGTTTTGAAAAGTTTATATTACGTGATTGCACTATGCAACGCTGACTTTTAAAAACTTATTGTTATTCTAGGAATAAAATCAAGAATAAGAATAAAAGCTCGAACTAGAAATTATAATTATAATTTTAGGTTAAATTAAGGCATTTGGGAAGGCTTTTCTAATATATTTACGATAAAAATATTTTTTTAATCGACTTCAAAAATAAAAGAACGTTGTTAATTCATTTGAACGTTGCTTTTTTTAATGTTTGTGCCTGCGAAACTCAGTTATTTCTAAACCGATTTTGAATTTTCTTTTTTTTATTAAATTTAATAGATTATGCTTTAGAAACAATTCACAGTCCTAAAAGTTAGAGGGTGTCCCCATGCAACATACATGTTTTTACGTGTGTTTGGAACCGTAAAGAGCACTATAAAAACTGTGTATCACTATAAAAGCAAAAAAAAAATAAATCTAAAAATTAAAGGGTGCCCCCTAGGGGACATAAATTGACCTATACAGGCCTATCTTTTAAAATGTTACAGACAAATGCTTGAAAATTGCACAGAATGTCGGTTAGTATTTCCATTATATCAACAAGTATAAATATTACAAATTATAGTTTAAAGGGTGTCCCAATAATTCACTTATTTTGATGTACACGACAATACTTTTAAACAGTTATAGAAAGACGGTTGAAATTTACAAAGAACCTGTATTGCTGTCCGCTATAAGAACAAGTATAAAATTACCATTTCGAAATTAAAGGGTGTATCAATAGTTGATATTATTTGATATAGGCAACCAAACTTTTCAACCGTTGTAGACAGACAGCTAAAATTTACATGGAACATGTTTTGTTAAGTCCGCTATAAAAACAATTACACAATTTGAATTTGGAAATTAAAGGGTGTTCCTAAAATTGACGTGATTTGATATATGTGGCCCTATCTTTTAAAACGCTGTATGCAAACATTTTGTAATTAGTCAGATAGTCCACTATTTCGTCTGGTTTAATAAAAGGTATAAATTTTAAAAATCATAAATTAAAGGGAGTTTCACTAATTGACGTAATTAGAAGTACTTATATAGCAAAACAAATGTCCACAAGCACTACTCCCTCTATCCCCCATCCCACAACCTAATTTCCTAGTTCTGGCACAATGCATTGCACTCATACCCTGAGTGCTGGTCCTAATTAACAAAAAAAAACTGTTGAACCATTGCAGACAGACGGTTAAAATTTACAGAGAACCTGTATTGCTTAATCCGTTGTAGCAGCATGTTTAAAATTAGGACTTGAAAATAAAAGGGTGTCCCAATAGTTTATGAATTTAGACAGACAGCTGAAATTTACAGGGTACCTGTATTGCTAATTCCGCTTTAAGGGCAAAAAACATAAAACTTAATTAATTTTGGGTTAAATTAAGGCATTTGGGAAGTCTGCTCCAATATGTTTACAGAAAAAGAAAACGAGTTTTGCTTAATTTGAAATAATTTAAGTTTGATTAAATTGTCCTAAATAAATTAAATTGAATTGTGTTGAAAGACCCTTTAAAAAAGTAGAAATTTATTTTGTTGCCTTGTGTTAATTTTTAGTTATTTTTCTTTAATTTAGTATCAAAAGATAACAGGAAAAATATTAAACTATCTTCTTATTCGTTTCGCTTTCCTTTTTAAAACATTTGAATTAAAATTTTTTTATTTATTAAAATTTATTTTGAGAACAACTGATTCAGGCAGGGAAACCTGGACCTTTTTTGTCAGTAGAATTTTTCATGGATTGTAAATCGTTTTAAATATTTATAGTCTTTAAAAGCACTCTTTTTCTCTAACGGTTGAATATTTATGATTATTTTACTATTAAAAAAAAATAATAATATCAATAATAATAAAAATAATAATACCATTATTTATTTTTCCAACCACGCCTTCACACTTCAGTTCAAAGTGCTGTTTGTATTAACTCAATGAAAATTTAAAACAGCAACGGTTACAATTAAAACCGGTTCAATTATTGTACCTTTCCATAACAATGTCAAAATAATTACACACAAAATTGTTTATTTTTTTTTAAGATTACAAAATTTTTTGAGATGGTTCATAAACGTCCTATTGATCTTCAAATGCGCACCGAATATCATGCATTAGTTCATAATTGTTTAAACTCAAATTTTCAAGATAAATATGGCTTAAGTTTAAAAACGTATATTGAATATTGTGAGCGGTCTGAAGAGATCAAGCAAGGTAAAAAATTATATATTAATATTTTAAATTAAATTAAAATAATTTTATATTTAATTTCTTTTAATAGATGGAGCTGAAAAAATTATATACAAAATAATGCAAATAATTTTATTATTAAATATACTATCAAGTCTTTACGATTTTTGTTTGAAAAGAAAACAACCTGTAGAACATCAGAATACGAATTTTTATAAAATTAATTTTCAACAACCAGGTAAAAACATAAGTAAAACTTGAATTTAAAGTAACTTAAGCATAAATAAGTAATAACTGGCCTTTAACTTCCTTTGACAATAAAATTACTTTTTATAAAACATGGCAGTGCCAAAGGAAAATCTAATTACTTTTGACAAATAAAAATGGTTCTAAAAAATACATAGTCTTAAAAAACATAAAACAAACAAAGAGCAAAGTTTTTTTTGGGTGCTTTAGTTATTAGAAGAACCTTCTTAAAAATAATCCCTAGTAACTTAATATGTATTAAAGTTACGTTTTAAAGTTTAAGCTTAAAATGAACGTATAAAAATGAAAAACAAATTATTTCTTCGATAACATTTGAAATTGAATATTCCGACCTCTAACTTTAAGCGTAAGAGTTTTGCTTTAAGAGTTGCCATATTTTGGATTAAATATCATTTTTGATTTACTTACGAAGGAAATGGTGCATTTGAAAATAAAGCGCCCAAAAAGTTACCCAATTTATTTTTAAGCTTTTTATACGCTTCACCGCAAAAAGTAGAAAAAGTGTATAACAAATTTTGTCATTTCGTTTGTAATTTCTACAATATCCATTTCCGATGTCTGTCTGTCCGTCTGTCCGACTGTGTAAGTGTTGAAATCAAGTTTGCCGAAGCATTAGATCAGCTAGAAAAAGTTAGATATATAAGACATAGCGTTGAAAGTGGTGCTATTGGAAATCAGCTAGATCGGTCCATGTCCTTCGATGCAGTGGGCAAAACACCACGCCTACCTATAATTTTTCTATATCACTTTCAATAAAAAAAACAACTATGTGGGGCGATAGAGATTTAAAAAATAAGAAAAAAAACGTCAAGAGAAAAAATTGGCGCTGGCCCATATTTTCCGAGTTACGATCCTCTGAAATTTAAAAAATTAAAAAAAAAAATTTTTTTTAATATAAATATGGGTATTATTTTAAAGCTTTTGAAGAGATCTTTAAGGAACTACCTAAAAATGATGGAGTTACTTCACTAAACTATATTTAGATAGAAGGTGAAGGGTGTATAAGATTAGGCATAGCCGAATATAGCACTCTTATTTTCTTTTTGGGTTTATTTGTTTTTTTTTTATGGCCTCTTAGTTTAGATTCATATAAAATAACTTTAAAATAATTTGAAAAAAATTGTATACCAAAAATAAAAACTCTTAATGCTTAAGCTTCGTTAGAAACCCAAAATGATTAACTTTCTTACTTTTGGTATTTCAGTTGCCAGACTTTTAACGTCATTTTCTATACGTCGCAACTATTATCGTCTAGTCGAACCATACGCTAATCAGTTGGGCAATGAATTAAATTACTTAGATGGCGTACGTTCGTTCTGTGTTTTTCTGGTGGTGACTGGTCATGCTTTTTTCGTGCAATATCACCATGTCAAAAATCCTGATATGTATGAAAGGTTCGCCAAAAGACCTTTTCATTTATCTATGGCAAACGCCACACTATTATTGGAAATATTTCATGTCTTGAGCGGTTTGCTGCTGTTAATAAAATTCAAAGATACGTTTACAATAACTTCGAAGTCAACTGTCGCCGATTGTATTAAAACATTTGTGAGGGGAATGTTATTGCGTTATATACGGTAGGTAATAAAATAATATGAAAATGTAGGTAAATAATTTTATTGATTATTTAGATTTCTTCCTTCTTTGGCGTTTTTTACGTTTGTCAACGCTACCTTTTTTACTCGTCTGCAAGATGGTCCGTTTTGGCGTCATTTGACCGAACCAGGGCGTATATTTGGTCGTGAAAAATGGTTGAAAAATTTACTAACTTTTGATAACATCTCGGAAAGTGTAGGCTGCATTGTTTTCTGTTTTTCTAATTTATTTATTTACAATTAATTTTTTTCTTTTATTGAAAGGGTTATCCACATACCTGGTACATGACTACGGATTGTAAATTATTCGCGTTTTATTTTTGCATAATTATAGCAATAAATAAGTAAGTTTTATTATATATTTTTTGTTTAAATATTTTATTAAATTTTTTTTTTTTAATTTATAATATTTTCAAGTAGGAAAAATAAGAAAACCTGTTTATATAAATACAAGGAAATATTAGTTTTCAACAAAAAAAAAAAAATATCATTGCTTTTAATATAAAATTACCCTCGATTGGATGATTAGATGATTAGAACCACTTCTTGTTGTCTTGGCAAGGGAATTTTCTTAATATTACAAAAATAAAAACAACAAAATTAAAGTGTGTTTTAAAAGTATTTTAAAGTTTCTTTCCTGAAAAAAAAAATATTTTAAACATTTTAATACTGGGTGCTCCCTTATTTAAGTAACACTAAATATATGGCTATTTATTAAATCAAAAAGTCACTTCAAGGAATAGGACAATAATTTGGTTTTAAAAAAGTTCTTTTACAACTCTGGCATTATGTAAAGGAGTAGAAACTTGTTGCAGGATCTATGTAGTCGTTACAAAAGTATCATTAACTTAAGAGTTACTTTTAACAAATTCCTTTGAGTTTCTTCAGTTGTTTTTGCACTTTAAAATACTAAATTGACCAAAACTCCATCCTCTCTGCTTTCATAGCGATTAAGAATCCATTTCTGTTTTCGAATCTTAAAAATAGAACTGTGCAGTGGGGTCTTTTCTTCACTTTTTTTAAAGCTCTTTACCGTCGAAATACATATCTGTATGGATACCAGCTTGATGCCTTTCGTACTGAAGGAAAAGAGTTTCTAAAGGTTCTTTTTTTCTTGGCTGGAGTTAAAGCGCCTGGAATATTTTTAAAATGGTTCGTATCATATGAATAAAAAATAATTTTGTATTTTTTTATTCTTGAAAAAACACATCTAAAAATGATGAAAACTAAAGCCCCGAATTGAGTCATTAATAGGGAACGGAGAAACGCGATGCAAATCGAATCACCTTTTTGTATATAAATGCACTGAATTTTACCGCATTTAGACTAGGCAATTTTTCATGAAACTTGCATGAAATTTTTGCTTGTTGGTGAAGCAGGAGGAGTAAGCAATATGGTATTACTGGGATTTTGAGGATATATTATTTTTGCTTATGTTTATTTTTAAATAACGCATATCGCTGCAACTTAAATAAGGAAATGAGAAAAAAATGCCTCAAAAAATTGCATAGTGTAAATCTGGACTTTAATTTATTGGGCAAAATATTTAAAACAAAGCTAATTATTTTTGACAAAAAAACAAGTATGAGCACATAAAAACAAAACAAAACAAAACATTAAGAAAAAACATTAAAAAATAACATAGGGAATTTCCTTATTTCATTCAACTTCAAAACTTTTTGACGCACAGGTGATGGATGATCAGTGTTGCCTGAAGTTGTAAAAATTCTATAAGACAGAAAAGATGCTAAATCAGGTACTACAAATGCGAAAAGTGGCAATCCAAAATGCTGCAGAAAAAACTTAACCGTCACAAATCGGAAACAAAACAACGCAAATCGAACACAAAACGACGCAAATTGATATCAAAAGGATGCAAATTGAATTTTTCCAGTTTTAGAAAAGCGACGCAAATCGAAGCAACGCAAATCGGGACGACGCAATTTGGGGCCCTAGTGTCCTTAATTCTAATGTTTTTTCTCACTTTTCAACTTTTAAAAAAATAACCTTTTTGCTGGTAGTAAAATTTTAGCTGTCGACAAAAAAAGAATATGGGCAGTTAAAAAAGGAAATTTAAGAAGTTCTAATCATCTGCTTCACAGTGTATTGTTTATTTATTATGTATTTTGTTTTTTTTTTTAATTTGTCAATCTAATTAAAGATTTCATATTTCTATTTGATCTTGGTGGATTCTGCAAGGATGCTAATAGCATTCCTCACGTAATTTTAAATTATTTCCTTTACAACTTTTTTAAGAGACTGTGGCCCTGAATCTTAGCCGTGCGCAATCGCTAAAATAATTAATATTTAACACTTCATTGGCATGAGCTGGCTTGGCGGGGGAGTGCTAATACACTCCCAGAACAAAATTTTGCCCTCCTTCGCCATTCCACCAAAACCTTTTACTTCCCATACACGATATAATTTTAATTTTATTCCAGAAATATTCTTTATTCACATAAACCCGATTATTAGAAACTTTTAAATTTCTAATATGTATGTATGTTAGTACATATGTATGTAACTAATTATATTTCCTTTTCAGATACCCCCAATATAAAATAAAAATACTTACTGCATTAGCAATCTTAGCTGTTATGATTCCCCTGAGCATTTGTTACATTTATGGTTTAGATCCATGTTTTATCATATCACCCGAGTAAGTAGGCGAAGTTTTCAAAGCAAAAACATCAAATGATATTCTATAATATTTTTATATTTTCCTTTTTGTAGAAGTTTTCGTTACATGCATGTCATGGAAGATAGAGAATTCTTCTATTTATACACGCCTTTTTATACAAATTTAGGTGGTTATTTATTTGGAATTGTTTGCGGTGATCTTTATGAGAATTACAGTCACAATGAAGAGTTGCGTAAACAAATAGCACGCATACCCAAAGAAGTATTTGAAATTACATTTTGGGCATCTATAGCAATTGGTTTATGGATCTGTTGGATTGGTCCTTTTATTATATTTAAAGAGCCATCAATATGGACAGCACTATTCGCAGGCCTAAATCGAAATATTTGGTTATTGATAGTTTGTGGTGGACTTATTCTTATGGGCATGTTTTGCAAGTCATGTAAATATTATTGTTTTTGTCAGTTTTATTTTTCAAAGACTGAGTCTATTTTATTTCAGTATCAGCCTTGAACTTTCTAAGCCATACAGCATTTCGTGTAGTGGCAAGATTATCATTTCAAATTTATGTCTGGCATATTTCAATTTTATACTTAATGAATGGCAACAAAAGAGATCCAGTTTTTACAAATCATTTTCATCATGTAAATATAATTGTTTTTTTTTTATAATGCTGCCCTGTTGTGTTAAAAAAAGGTTTTATTTTTATTTATTTATTTATTTTTTTTTAAGTTTACGCTAATGTTTAGCCTATTTTCTATTTCGTTGGCTTTGGCGTTTATAGTAACAATATTTGTGGAATATCCCTTTCATCAAATAGTATACTATTTATCTAAAAAGGTAAGTAAAAGTTCTTGACTCTTTTTTACACTTCGCAGTGGAAACGAGTCCAAAAAGAATATTAATAAATGTATAACTGATGGTAAGATTTAATTGCAAATTTGAAAATTTTACATTAAAGAAATCTAAATCTAAACTATAAAAATAAAAAGAAAGTTTTTTAAAATTATTTTTAAGTCAAATATCTTTCTATGTACAGTGCAGTAAACAGATATATTTGTTTTTATACCTTTCACCACAAGAAGGTATTTCTAAGCTTGTCATTCCGTTTGCTATTATTCAATATACGTTTCCGACCCCACAAAATATATATATATGTTCTGAGTCCTTATGCATAGCGAAGACGATTGAGCAATGTCAATCTGTCCGTCCGTGTAAGTGTTGAAATCAAGACACTAGATGAGCTAGAGAAAATTTAAATACGCCAAATAATCAGCAAGCTCGGCTCATGTTTCTAGAGGCAGTGGGCTAAACACCACGCCTGCTTCTAATTTTTACACATCGTTTGAAAAATTGAACTTCAATGAAAAATAACAAATACGAGGGCTGCTCTATATGTTTCTGGCCTAATAGTGAAAATGCGAATATTTGTAATCAAAAATGGTTTTATTGTTTTTCGAAGTATTCTCCAGCATGATTTATACACTTTTGCATGCGCTCAAACCAGTTGTCGAAGCACTTTTTCCACTCCGATTGAGACACCTCTAAAACATGGTGTTTGAACACTTCAACAGCTTCTTCTGGCGACGAAAATCGTTGACCACGCATTTTTTTCTTGATGTGCGGAAACAAGAAGAAGTCATTAGGTGCCAGGTCAGGGCTGTACGGCGGATGACCCATTAATTCGACGTTTTGGCCTGTCAAAAAAGCTTTGGTTTGAGCCGATGTGTCAGAGCTCGCATTGCCATGGTGAACAATGATTCGTCTTCTCTTGTTGGTTTTTCGAATTTCTCCGATGACTTCAGGCAAAAAAATTGTAGTATATCACTCAGAAGTGACCGTTCTACGTTGCTCAAGCGGAACAGTCGCCACATGACCAGTTTTGCCAAAGAAACAGGCGACCATTTGCTTCGAAGTGCTTCTTCCACGAAGAACTTTCGTTGGATTTTGCTCATCTTTGAAGACCCACACGGTCGATTGTGGTTCGTTTCGGGCTCAAACGCATAGAACCATGATTCGTCACCTGTGACGATCTTATAAACGCCTTTTGCAGCACCGCAATCGTATTTTTGCAACATTTCTTTGCACCAATCAACACGAGCCTTTTTTTGAGCGACTTTCAAATTGTGCGGGATCCAACGAGAACAAACCTTTTTTACGGCCAGGTGTTCACGAAGTATCGAATGTATGCTGGTGGAAGAAATATCCAAGGATGTCTCTATCTCTCGGTATGTCGCATGTCGATCTTGCATTATGAGTTCACCCACGGCATCAATGTTCTCTGGCACAACAGCCGTTTTTGGACGACCTTCACGGAATTCGTCTTTGAGCGAGCTTCGGCCACGATTAAATTCATTATACCAATTTTTCATAGTGCTATAGGATGGTGCTTCATCGCCATACAAAGATTTAAGTTCATCAATGCATTCTTGCCGTGATAATCCACGTCGAAAGTTGTGAAAAATGATGGCACGAGAAAGTTCACGAGTTAATTCCATTTTTTTCTATATTAATTTTTTCAAGTCACTGTAAACAACACAAGTAATGGTCGTACGTAAAAACGTTTTGAGTACGATTATGCTTAAAAATGACAAACTTTCCAATGGAAATGTCAGATTGCACTTGGCAACACTCAGTGTTGCCAGGCCAGAAATATATATAACAACCCTCGTATATCAAGCCATAGAGAATAAAAAAAAAAGAAAAAATATTAAGTGAAAAAATTGGCGCTCGCTCATATTTTCCGAGTTAAGAGCCTCAGAAATTTTCATAAACAAGTTCGTTTATCAATATGGTCAATATGGGTATCATTTAAAAGCTTTCGAAGATTCGAAGAGATCTTTCAGGAAATGTAAAATTATATATCGTATTTATTTTTTTTTCTTATTTTTTTAATTTTCTGTCACCGCAATATTTGTTTTTTTGAGAGGAGCTACTTAACTTAACTAGATTTTCGTACATGGTGAAGGGTAGATAAGACTCGGCTTAGCCGAATGTAGCACTCTTACTTGTTTTTTTGTTTCTTCTCAAGTCTTAATGAAAAGAAAAGTAAAAATGTTAAAAATCAGACAATTTTCACCGCAGAGTTATGCAGCATTTCAGTCAACTCTATCACTTTCATTCATACTTTTTCAATTTCATATTTAAAAAACTAAACTTTTAATTTATTTTATTTGAAAGCGTTGGAGAAATAATATTAAAAGAATGCGCTTAAGGTATAAAAACTAAGAGGGACTATGATTTTTGCTGGAAATGCTTTCTGAGCTTACTGAACTCTTCACGAAAGTGACTTAACGTTTGCAGTCGATTTTTTTATTAAAGTATCAAAAGAAAATATATCTGCAATTAAAAAGCTAAAATTGCCTACAAAACAGAAATTTCAGAAAAAAAATCCTAGATTACAAAAAAAATTGAAAATTCATTAAACAACCGAGTTTTTACCGACACATTACGTTTTCCCTTAAAATTTAGCAAAATATTTTAAATTTAAGCAAAAAAATTGGAAAAGTTGAAATTCCATTCAAAACCGAAATTTCCGAAAAACCCTAGATTACCGTAAACCAGTTTTGTAAAAACTGTAAAAAAGTTTGTTTTTACTTTTTTTCTGTAAAATCGTAACTATGCGAGTTAAGGCCTTTCTACATGAGATCAGCGATCTGTAGTCACAAATTTACACATTTAATTTTTTTAACACATTTTGTCGTTCAAAAGTGCAGTCAGATATTTGAATTTATATAAAAATTATAAGATAATTTTTTTTAATATTTAAGACTTGAAAATATATTTCTTTTTACAGGGAAGCCGATCAAAGGGTCATCAAGTGAAAGTTAAGAAACTCAATTAAATGGTTGCTTAAAATTTTTTATATTAATTTTGTTTATATTTAAAGTCACAAATTTTCTGGAAACTTTTATTTTTTTAATTTAATTAACATAAATTTAAAAAATTCCGTGATTTAAATACATTTAGTTTTATGTTGATTCTAATTCAAAAAAAGTTCTTATTTTAGTTTTAAGTTTTAAAACAATTATTAAACACATTTCGTTAAATAATTCATTTTAAAAACTTTAAGCATTTTGAATGTTTTATCTTTCAACTCCTTATTATTTTATTAGATTTACTTTATGCAAAAAAGGAACCTCTTTGTTATAAAAATATATTTTTTTAGTTACTAAGAAATACACGAACAAGATATGAAATAAAAAAATTTTTAAATTGATATGTTTTGTTTATTTTATCAATGATGTGGCACCAGTTAAATTTTCCTATTTTCAAAAAGTGAAAGAGTTTTAATTGCTACGGGAGGATTGCCATTAATGACGTGGGGTTCATATTATACTAAACTATCCCTGCAGCCATGTCAAATTATTAAAAACTGTTTTTGGCAACATTTGCTTAAAAATCTCCCACTGTACTACGTGAAGCTGTAACAATTAAAAAGTTCTCAACCATTAAAACAATTGTTAATTTAGATATTAATGTAAAACAAATATCATAAGGTGCCATTCATTCTAAAGGCCGAGGTACATAGAAACCATCATACGTTGTACTTTGATGTATGTGCGCCGGTCTTTAATTCAATTAATATTTAAGTTCGTCAGGAATAGGCAATATGTGTGTCACAATGGGTTTTTTTAAAAATTCAATAATCTGGTTTTCTTTAAACGACCGCAAATTATCTACGGCCTTTATTAAGTCAGCAATGACAGGAGAAAAATTACTATAATAAGATTTTTTTTCAAATCGTTAAAATTGGCAACAACGAAGAATACGAAAGATTAATAAAAAATTGTTAAACATTAATGGGAAGTATACATAGCAATGTAAACGGAGGTAAGTAAAACTTTAAAAATATAAATTGAAATAAAATTTTCTAAAGCTTCCGTTTAATTTAGGGAGCTATTCATAAGCTACACTTAGAAAAATTTGCTATTATAAAGTAGCATAATTCATGCCTGTTGTGTAAGTCGAATCAAAAGTTACTTTCTCTTTTTTAAACCGAATTCACATATTTAAGGTTCTCTAACCCAAATTTACAATAATTTTTTTTGTTCAAAAATCGAGGACATTAATTAGTAAAAAGCAAAAAGAATGCAGTCAGTACTCCCACACAAAATGAAAAATTATTATCGTATAGCTAGAGAATTTTTGTCCTAGAAACTTCCTTATTAATATGCAGAATCTAGCGAAATTAGATAATTATGACTGTTGTAGTAGTACTTTCGACACAAAGTGAAAAATTGTTGTTTACCTAGGAAACTGTAAGGTCAGGGTAACTTTCATATTACTATGCGTAATCAAATCAAAATAAAAAGTGGTTGTGGTACGGTTATTCTCGTTGGCGCAGCGAAGCTATATTCAAATTTTATATACCCTTCACGACCCCCCCGGGGATACTACAAGAAGTCTGGCGGATTCTAACCTAGGCATAGACATAGTACACTCGGGGCTTAGGGGAAACCAGTCCCCCGGTGTGAAGGCACTGAATGTGGATAGACTAGACGCGGGTCATTGTCGAAGGGCTTACCAGTGTCCTTGAAAGATTGGTGCCACGGGAACCGGTGGCCCATACAGAGAGCCGCCCATCTCTGAAGCCGGTCGAAGCAAGTCGGCGCTTTGCATTTCACTCAGTGGAAAGACTGCTGTCGGGTTAGGGTTTCGCAGGCAGGTGCCGACGTTAATCTTGATCACGTAATACCCTTCACCATGTGTGTAGATTTAATTTAAAAAACAAATATTGCGATGAGAGAAAATTAAAAAATAAGAAAAAAATTAAGTACGATATTTAATTTTAGTGTTTTCTGAAAGATCTCTTCAAAAGCTTTTAAACGATATCCATATTGACCATATTGACAATCGAACTTTTTTATTAAAATTTCAGAGGCCCATAATTCGGTAAATATGGGCGAGTGCCAATTTTTTTCAATGAATGTTTTTTCTTATTTTTTTAATTCTCTATCGCTCCATAAATTTGATTTTTTGGTTAGAGTTATTCATTGTTTCAAATGATATAGAAAAAGTAGAGGCAGGCGTAGTGCTTAGCCCGCTGCCTCGAAGGACATGGGACGATCTTGCTGATATTCAATAGCAAATCTTTCGAAATTATGTCTGATTGATTGGCCATTTAAATTCTCTTTAGCTCGTCTAATGCCTTAGCAAAGTTAATTTCTACACTAGCACAGACGGACAGACAGACATCGCACAATCAACTTTGCTATGCATACTTTAAGGGGTTGGGTATGGATATTGTAAAAATTACAAAAGAAATAACAAACTTAGATACACCCTTTTTTTAACTTTTTAGGGAAAAAAGGTATAAAAATAATAATAATAATGTACACTGCAGTGTTATTTGTATTAAACTGTACATAAATGATCATTGTAAGCTTTTTGCACTAGTTACTTAAAATTTAAAAAAACTTACACAAAAAAAACCTCATTAACTAAATGATGCTGTTTATTAATTTACTTGACTTTTAACGCTTGTTATTAGAAATTTACTCTGACATAAGGGAAGCTCACGTTATAATTAAATTTATTTACGTTTATTAAAGTTAAATTTATTACGAGTCAATACGAGTTATTAAAATTTAAAAAAAACACTTCATCTTTAACTATTGATTGGTAAACAATAAAAGGAAAAATACCAAATATGTACGTACATACATACATGTGTGGGGATGTATGTAACAATAGGTTTGTAAAAATTCAGTAACTTGTTTTCTTAAAAAAAAAAACGTAAAATATTCCATGACCTTTATTCAGTTGGCATTGACTGAATCACTGAATCTCGTTTCCCTTTACAATAAACGGATTTACAATGACTTTATTAAAAATGACAAAAATAATAAAGGTGTGGAAAAATATATGTAAACATTGGCTGTTGGGAAGTATACTAAGCAATTTAGAGATAAGTAAAACTTTGAAAATAGCTGGAATGATACACACAAACATATATAAAAATGTGAGTTCTGAAGATCTTAATTAACTAATGCAGCCATTTATTAAATAAAATTATAATTAGCGAGCAGTGCCCACGACTCCGTCCGCGTATAATTTCTAATTCTCTTAAAATTAAAATTTAGAAAAATATGATTTTAAATATTTGTTGTAGAGTTCTATAAACAGAGTTAAAAACTTTATACCTACAAAAAATGTACTGACAACTGTTCCAGTTCTTTCACATTTGTAGCTTTTAGTCTTGATATATTTTTATGGAAAAAAAGTGTTCTATATTTTAACCAATGCTCTAAAGGACATCCACCAAAAATTTTATTTAAAACCATCCAGCAGTTTTTAAGTGATGCCAACATACGGACAGACAAAAATGTCAAACCACAGGTGTTTTATATTCCATATCAACTACCTTCTACACCAACATCGAAATTTTCAAAAAATACTTCATGTACATAAATGGATCTAATGTTTTATTTTATGTATAAATAAATTCACTGGAAACTTTTCATTGAAAAGCTGAGAAACCTTTGAAAAAAAAAATTAAGATAATTTATTGAACAATATTTTTTATTAATTAGGTAATTGCCGATTTCATTTCAATTTCACCGAATAATAAATAATGCTAATGATTTTTTAGTATCACTATTAATTTTGCTAATAATAATGCTTTTCAATAAAAAGGTTTCATTAAAAATTAGTTAAAAAACAAAGCTAAATTCTTTTAAAATAAAATCAGCAGTACTAAATGGCAGTCATTTGTTTAGTATGTCTTTATTTGAAACAATACCAATAAAATTTTAATAGTAATGAAAAACCACTAAGAGTGCTATATTCGTCGATGCCAAATTTTATATACCCTTTACCATTTATGTAAGTCTAGTTTAGTGTCGTAACTCCAATAAAAAAAAAACCAAATATTGAGGTGAGAATAAAAATGTTACCGGCTTTTGATGAGTTAAATACTTAAAAAATTTTAATATTTACTGAAATATCTCTTCAATAGCTTTTAAATTATACTTATATTGACCACACAAAGGGACCAATTAATGGACCCAAGTGTGCTGTGGCAACACGGCTGCCTGCCTAACCTACCCATATTGACAATCGAACTTATTTATAAAAATCTCAGTGTTGAAATCACCTTTGCCAAGGCACTAGATGAATTAGAGGAAATTTAAATACGCTAATCGATCAGACAGTTACGAAAGGTTTGCTGTTAAGAATCTGCAAGATCGGTCCATTTCCTTTGAAGCAGCGGGCAAAACGTTGCTGTGACTTCAATCATCAAAAAAAAAAAAATATATATATATATACAGAATTAAAAAATAAGAAAAAAAACATCAAGTGAAAAAATTAGCGCTAACCCATATCTTCCGAGTTTTTGGCCTCTAAACTTTTCATAAAAAAGTACGATTGTGAAACATAATTTTAAGATCATTTAAAGCCTTCTTCTTCACATCTTTAAATTCGTCATAACGTAATTAATATTGAGTTTTTACTTATTTATTACTAAAATTTTATTGCTAAATTTAATAGCAATTTGAATATTTGTTAATTGGAAATTATTTTAACTATCGTATTTTGAAAGTTGGGTATCAAATTAATTGCAATTGAATTTTGTGTTTGTCAATAAAAAACAAACATTTCTATAAATTTTTTTATTGCGAGTACATTTCCTGCGCTGTAAGGCTGTTTCAAGAGGTGGAAGCTTTAGGGTTGTCATTAAAACCATAAAAACAATTTTGTTCCAAATAACAAAGCTTGCCTGAACATTTTATTCAATAGTTAAAATACAAACATATGTCCAATAATAACTATAGGGCCATAAAACTCCAAATAATCTTTGGTAAATTTAAGTGTAAAAATCGATAGTATGGTAGCCACAGGACGACCCGGCCTGTATTTTACAAGATCTATCGAATTATTTTGCAACTTTTTTACAGAGGCCACACTGCACACAACAGTTATAGTTAATTTTAGGAAGAGGTTTATAAAAGTCTAAAATCTTAAAGAACGACCTTTAACATAAAATATTCTTTCGGATTCAACTGACCATCATGTGTAAAAAAAATTCACTGCAAACAAATAAAAAATGATAAAATATAAGATATTTTTGAATAAATTAATATAAAACAGTTTTTTGTTATTGAAAGAACAGGATTCAAATTGTTTTTTGTGCTTTAAGATTTAGAAAATATTAATCCAGCTTATGAAATAAAAATAGTTTCAAGCTGTAATTAAAGCACGTTTCGGTAGCCATTTATCTATTGCTAACTTAACTCTACAGAAAACTTCTCATGATTTCTGCTACCCGTTTGGTTGTGATTTCAGAGTATCGACTAGCCGGTCTACATTCTCATCACAGCTTCTCTCGTAACTGGTAACATTTGCCTAAGACAAGATCCCTCGTAGCATCAACAGTTAATATGTCTGCCTGTAGCTTAAGCCTAAGGACATTCACCCGCAATGTGTGCTACCGTCCAAGCCAGTTCTTAACCTCGTGTCGAAGGCTTGGTGCCTTAAGGTGTGCCTTTAGACATTAGTCCTTCCATTTTTTGCGATATCTTCTTGTATCTCTGTTCCGGTTTCTTCCCTGTCTTGCTCCGTTCATAATATTAACAAAAATGGATAAAAGGTGTATATATCCTCACTGAGTTCCATATACGCAGGTAAGTTCATATTAAAGCTGTAGATCAACAAGTATTCAAGTATTAAGGCTTGCACGAGCCTATTACTGGTTGGTTATCCCTGAAGGATATACAAGTCCAACTTGTGACAGTAAATCATACCCTTATGCCGGCAACATCCAACAGCCTTACAGAGCGTGTTAAAAAAGTATACTAAAAAAAAGAAAAAAAAAATGGAAAATAATTACAAAAGTGTTTTGTTATGGTAAGGCCCTAATAACCTTTTCTCGTATGATAAAATGAATATATAAATATTTTATAAAATAAACATTTTTTTAAGAAACTTCCTGTTTCCATAATGATTTAAATTAGTCTATTAAATATCACAATTAACTGATGTAATGAAACTGTTCAAATATTTAATAACAATCAAGTTTATTTATATTTTTATATATTCTTTAAAACCATTAAATCTGTAAGTGCGAAAATGTTATTGGATGTTTTTCTGCTTCTGATTTTTATAGTTTAATTCACTTAAGTTAAAACAATAAAAATCAGTTACGTTTTTAAACTCGTTCGCAAAGGTTTCTACGGAAGAATTCAAGGGATCTAGTTATCCTTGTGTGAATTTATGTTAAATATGAAAAGTTCAATTACAGTTCCTTTAACTAAATTGATGATAGTGATATTAATTTTAGTAACTGGAAATGCTTATGTCCAAGGAAAGTATATATAAATAATATAAAAAAAAATTAAAACATAAATTTAACAAAATGTCTGTTATCAAATCTACAATACGCTCGATTTATAAAATTTAAGTGTAAATTAAAAAAAAACATGATTTTAAAATATTAAACTGTATAAAAATAAAAACTACAAGTAAGAGTGCTATATTCGGAGTGCTATATTTGTCGAATCTTATATACCCTTCACCATTTATGTAAATTTAGTTTAGTGAAGAAATTTCAATCAAAAAAACAAATATTGGGATGACAGAGAATTTATAAATAAATAAATAGAAAAATTAAGTACGATATATAATTTTACATCAAAATGTCTTTGGCTCTTAATGAGTTAAGCATTTTTTTTAAATTAGTATTTTCTGAAAAATCTCTTTAAAAGCTTTTAAATGATACACATATTGACACATATTGATTTCTTAAAAAATATGATTCAAAATCTTACTTTCCTATAAAAAGTTTCGAGTCCCATAACATATTTTATCACTTGGTGTTTGTTTTCTTATGTTTTATTTTCTATCGCCATAAATATTTGTTGTTTTGATTGGAGGTACTTTATTGTTCTAAATGATATAGAAAAATTAGAAGGACGCGTGGTATTTTGTCCGCTGCCTCGAAGGACATGGATCGATCTTGCTGATTTTCAATAGCAAAATTTTCGTAACTATTTTTGATCGATTGGCGTTTTTAAATTTTAGCTCATCTAGTGCCATAGAAAAGTTTATTTTAATACGGACGGACAAACAGACATCGCTCAATCGATATCGCTATACATAAGAACTTAAAATATATATACATTATGGGGTCGGAAATGGATATTGTAAGAATTACAAGCGAAAGGACAAACTTAGAAATGCCCTTTTTTCACTTTTTGTGGTGAAGGATGTAAAAATGGAAAAAGTTTGTCATTCCGTGTGTAATTGCTAAAATATCCATTTCCGACCCCATATATTCTGAGTTCTTATGCATAGCGAAGTCGATTGAACGATGTTCGTCTGTCCGTCCGTTTGCCTCGGCAAACTTGATTTAACAAACAAAAACAAAATAAAAATAAATACGGCAATCGATCAGTCATATTGTCGAAAGAGGTGTTATTGGAAATCAGCAAGATCGGTCCATATCCTTCGAGGCAGCAGGCAAATCACCACGCCTACCTCTAATTTTTTCATGTCATTTTGAACAATTAAGAAGCTCCAATCAAAAAAATAAATATATAGAGCTATAGAGAATTAAAAAATAAGAAAAAAAAACATCAGGTGAAAAAATTGGCGCTCGCCCATATATTCCGAGTTACGGGGCCCTGAAATTTTTAAATTTTTTAAAACATCAATATGGGTATCATTTGAAAGCTTTTTAAGAGGTCTTTACGGAAGTACTAAAATTTTTTTAAATGCTTAACCCATTAAGAGCCGATTGCACTTTTTTGTAAAATTATATTAATTCAGTACCAAATTTTTTTTTATTTTCTAATTCCCTCTCACCCCAATATTTGCTTTTATGATTGGAGTTACTTTACTAAATTATTTTTACACAGATAGTGAAGGGTTATAAGATTCGGCATAGCCGAATATAGCACTCTTACTTGTTTTTTTTTAAAGAAGAAATATACCAAAGAGATAATATCGGTAAAACAATGCATATAAAATCACTCATATCTCTATGGGGACACATTTTAATTTTATGGTACGTTGCGCTTTACACTCTGTGTCATGTGGCCAATCATGTCTCTGTGGGTACACCCTTTAATTTAAAATCTGTTCATATAATAGTTACAAAGATAAAGCCGTGAAAATCGTGTTACTCTCAGGAAACCCTTTTAGTTTTAATTATTTTGAAAACTTTATGAAAATTAAGCATTTATTTAAACACTATTTAAGCTTGAATTTAATTTTTTAAACTCGTCCTTATAGTGGTTATAATACTTTAAGCTCTCTTGAAATTACTAGTGTCTGTCTGTGAGGGTTTCAAAATTTAGTTTTAACTTCTTTTTAAGATTAGTTTTACCGACGATTATTACACAGCATTTGTATAAATTTAAAGCAAAAACATGGGCCTAACGTTCTTACCCCGAAAACCTAAAATTGGTGTTTGTTTCTAACCAACGGTTGGTTTGAAGCAAAAATTAAGATATTGATCATGACTACTTCCTAATACTCTTCTTATAAATATAGTTAGTTAAATATATGATCTGCTGTTGACAGATGTAACGATTCAAGAAAAGCTTTATTACATTTTGCTCCAGTCTTTAGTTTTTTGTTTTTATCAAAAAAATTTTGTAAATATTTTTAATTTACTGATTGAAAAAATGCGTGAACTTAAGCAGGATGAAAATTATTTATTTTATTAATAGTATTTTTTTTTTAATTTTCTTTCTGCACAAATTACGATAAAACAAATTATCTCAGGACTTCCTTTTTTATGCTTGAATTTATTAATTTGTAAAAGCTCAAGGTTTTTTTTTTTTTGTTATAGAACGCAAAAACTGATCTTCAATGTTTAAAGTACCGAATTACATATATAAATAAATAAAAGGTGTGCCAATATTAATGTGATTATCGCTTATATGGACTTAGTTTTTAAGCCATAGTAAGCAGACACGTAGAGTTCACAAGGAGTATCTACAGATATGTCCGGTATAAAAACTAATTGAAAACCATAAATATGAAAACTAAAAAATTGTTCCCAAATGCCAGGAATCTGACAAAAATGGCCTTATCTTTTTAACCGTTATAGTTAGACTCTCGAAATTTGTACAAAGAATTTACCGCTATATATAAACCATAAACTTACGCAGAGCATGTGTTGTTAAATCACTACAAAAGCAAGTACAAAGAATTAAAATACAAAGGTGTCCCAATAGTGACGTTATTTGAACAAGGCCTTATTATAAAAATATTTTGTAATGTTTTACTCTGCTGTCACAAGTTAATAAAAATTATATTAAATATAAAATGTTAAAGGGTTTCCCATACATGATACGGAACCCTTTGTTTGTGAGTCAGTCACAGACCTAACGTACATATTAGGTCAGTTTTTTACTCTACTTTGGGAAAGCGTTCCCGTACTTAAAAATTTAGTAAATGAGAGCAAGTTTGAGAGAATAAAATTCTTCTTCTTCCTGCACGAAACAGCCCAAACTTTCTTCCTGCAAATTATTTACATTTGTGAAACAGCTGTAAAACATAAACAAAATAAAAACAAATAAAAAAGTCATTAACGATATTTAAAAAAGGGTAAAATGATTATTCTAATATAAAAGACATTTTGTAATGGCAAATGAAGACGAGTTAAAAAACATTGTCGCAGATTTGGTGGAGAGTTCAATTGATTCTAGTGATTGTGACGACATCCTAGACCTTATTGAACATAATTCCAACTTAGAAGAATCACTTTTTTATCTTTTTGAAATTTTTAAATGCCAAAAGAGGAACAGCATTCCAAATTATTTGAATTAATTTGTTCCATCATATACGGACAAAGAATTCAAACAACACATATCCAGGGAATTATATTTAAATTTACCCGTAAAATATGCAGAAAGTCCTACATATGCTTCTTTGCGAGCTGATAAACGCAACAAATTTGTAACGACTGTTCAACTTTGGTTTTTTTAATTTCTTAAAATTGAGATTTTTAATTGAAACAGTCGAAACACTTTGACTTTTTATTTTGTGTTTAAAATTTAAATTTTGTGTTCCCGTACTTTTTTACAATTTTGTCTCTTTATGAGTGAAAATTATTCTTGCTCTCCTTTTCACAAACTTTACACAAAAAGTAAAGAAACAATTCTATTTATTTATATTATTTATTAAATAAAATAAAATTTATAAGCTTATTAGTTGTTTTTTTGTTTTACGTAATATAACGAGTGGCACTGTGCCAAGAGAAACCAAATATTTGGAAGTGCATGTTCTTTTTCGAGTTCTGTTAAGTCGTACCTAAGATTAGAGCCTTATAAATTATCTCAAGCCTTATTTGACGCGGGCATGTTTGATTGTTTTTAAAGCGTTAAGCACGAAAGAAAACATAATTTTGTAAATATTTAACAATTCAAAAATGTCAACATATAAACAAAAGATACTAATAAATTATAATTCTTTTTAATTTAAAGCATTTTCCCAATATGATTTTCCACCTTTATATAAATTCGATGACTATGATTCCTGTTTAGAACAAAAACATGACAATTTCCGATCAACATATTGTATGGTTTATGCTGAAGTCAAACAAAATAATTCATCACCAATGTGGCACCACATGATGCAACATTATGAGGAATTTCCATTTCGGTATAGACATGATCATTTATTTTTTGGAATTTGTGTGAAAAAATGTATAAACAATGTCAATACTTTGAAAAGTGAAGCACTTTCTAAAGATGACTTGATAAAAAATGAGGTAAAATCATTTGTACATATAAATGAAAATCAAGTAAAATAAAAAGAAATTATTTATTTATTTTTTTTTCTTAATAAAATAAAAAAACAAACAGATTACGGAATATTTTGACAAAGTTCATAAAAGACCGTTGGACAAACAGTTTCGCCAAAAGTATCACAATTTAATTCACAATTGCATAAATGATGAATTTCAAAGGAAATATAATTTAGATTTAAGAACTTATATAGAATACTGTGAGGGTTCTAAAGAAGTGATAGATGAATTTAACAAAGGTAAAAACTTTAAAAAAATATTAATTTAAATATCTTATAACTTATTGCATTTGTTTGCTTTCCTAGATCCCTTAGAAAGTTTATTATACAAATTAATTGGTATTATAATCGTCTTAAATATTTTATCAACCCTGTATGATTTTTGCTTAAAACTACAACAGCCGGAAGACAATCAAAACAATGATTTTTATAAAGTAAATCCACAACAAATAGGTAACAATTTTTTAACTTAAATAAAAATTTTTCTAAAAAAAGGAAACATTTTATTTTAAACAGTTCCGAAGTTGTTGACGTCATTTTCGATATGCCGCAATTATTATCGTCTAATTCAACCGTGTTTTAGTGATACTGCTAAAGATTTTCAATTTTTAGATGGTTTTCGTTCTGTTTGCATGATGTTTGCTCTTGGTGGTCATACATTCTTTAATGAATACCAAAACATTGCAAATCCTCAATATTACGAAAAAAGTCCTAAAGATAAGAACTCTTTATGGATTTATAATACGACTTTGATTATAGAAACCTATTTTGTTATGAGCGGTTTATTATTGTTTATTAAATTCCAGCAGAGCCGTTTTGTTACTCCACAAACAAGTTGGAAACAATTTGTGATCACCTACATCAAATTATTACTATTTCGTTACATAAGGTATGTATGCAGCATATAAACAATTTATAAAAAAATATTATTAAATTAAAAAGAAAGGAATATAAACGTTACATAAAATACGGTTTGAAATAAAACTTTTCATATGAAAAATTATTCCTACACCTTGTTATTTTTAGCTAAAGTATACAAATTTCTCACATTTAAATATTATAGTCATCTTAATGACTAAAATATTTTGATATGAAAATTTTCTCACTTAAGTTAAGGCCACTTACTCGGTGAATTTTTTCGAGCAGAGCAGTAAATCCATCAATATAGTACGGCCAGAGAAACAAGTCGTTATAAAAACTCGGCGGCGGCGGCTAAGCAAAAAATTGTCGGCGGCGGCTGTAAGTCGGCTAAAGCCGACTATCAAGGAGTTCTTGTGTATTGTGTTAGGAAGAAGAAGAACAACAAAAATAAACAAACTTTAGATGAAGTAAATGTTACAAATAAAGACGCAAGATTTTAAAAATTATTTAAATTATTTTATTTACATACATTTAATAAGTTATGCATTGTTTTCTGTAGAAATATATTTCTATTTCAATCAATTTAAAATAACAGCTTCAAATTTTAAATTATATTTCTTTACTGAAAGTAATTTAAATATACAAAATTTAAACTATGAAAATTGCCGGTAACATTTTTGAGTCGTGGCAAGCCGCACTACTCGGCGGCGGCTCGACTATTAAGAAAAAATTGGCGGCGGCTTTCAGCCGCTGTGAGCCGCACGACTTGTTTCTCTGAGTACGGCTTGATTTTTTAAGAGATTCTTTAAAAATTGCCTTGTTAAGAGATTAAGTAGAAGTTCAAATGCTTTAAGTCTCTAAAAGTCGAATATATAGTCACGCCTTTTAGACTTAATGTTCGCTTTGTTAGTAATATTTTATGGAAATCGGAACTTTTTAATTTTATACCCTTCACCACAAAAAGTGGAAAAGTTTAATCATTTAGTCATAAGTTTGTCAGTCCGTTTGTAATTTTTACAATATTCAGTTCCGATCCCATAAAAAAGATATATTCTGAGTCCTTATGCATAGCGAAGTCGATTGAGCGATGTCCGTCTGTCCATCTATCCGTCCATGTTTGCCAAGGCACAAGTTGAGCTACATAAGATTAAAATACGCCAATCCATTAGGCATAAACTCAAAAATTTTGCTATTGAAAATCAGCAAGATCGGTCCATTTCCTTCGGGGCAAAACACCACGCCTGCCTCTAATTTTACCATATTTTAAACAATGAAGTAATTCCAATCAAAAAAACAAATACATATACAGATATCGCCCTACAATTAAGAAATAACAAAAAAAAAAATTGCGCTCGCCTCTATTTCCAAGTTATGGGCCTCGAAACTTTTTATAGAAAAGTACAGTTTTGAACCATATTTTTTAAGACATCAAAATGTGTCAATATGTGTATCATTTAAAAGCTTTTAAAGAAATCTTTTAGAAAATATTAAAACTTTTTAAAAATACTTAACTGATTAACAGCCAATGACATTTTTATTAATTTTTTTGTTTTTAATTTAAAAAAAATTTTATTTGTAATTACTTCATTAAACTAGATTTACTAACATGGTAAAGGGTATATAAGATTTGTCACAGCCGAATGTGGCACTCTTACCTGTTTCATGTAAAGAATGCTTATTTGATCGTCTCCAATTGTAATTGATCAAATTAAGCTTAGTTGCTTTGTGAATGACGAGACAATGATGTGGTCAAATGAAAAAAAAAAAATTATATTGCATTTTTTCAAACTGTATCGAAAATTCTAATCGTGAAGAAAAACTAACACTGCATTAATTTCATACAAAACTCATTAATAACAATTAATCATCAGCCATTGACGACATGCCCACGTAGAAGCAAATTGTGATTAACGTGTAAAGCTGCACACATGCAAAAATTTGATGAGCTTCTTTGATCGTCTCCAGGGTAAACTGTAGCAATTACGAATGTCATATTAAAAGCTAAATGCCAAAAACAAATTATAGCCGATGGCACGAAAAATTTCATAAAAAAAAAATCAGCGATGAAATTTGCTGAAACCTTAAAAGAAAATTCAAAAGAGTAACAAAAAAATGGCATCGTATAAGTGCGGTTTTACAGAAACAAGACACTAGATAAATAAAGCTAGTCCTTACTGGGATGACGATCAGTTTATAAGAAATTAATATCTAATTTTTTAAAAATCTCTTTATTTATTTTTGCTTAATAGATTTTTTCCCTCAGTTGGTTTGCTAATACTAGTCAACGCTACCGTTCTACCTCGCCTACAAGATGGACCGTTTTGGCGTCATATAACGGAGCCCGTTTTTGTTTTTAGTCGCGAAAGAGGTTGGCAAAATTTATTATTGATTAATAACTTTTCTGATAAAGAAACTGTAAGTATTTTTTCAACAAAAAAAAAAAAACTAATGAATTGATTTGACTTTTGTATTTTAAATGAAAAGACAAGTCATCATACCTGGTATATTGCAGCTGATTGGCAGTTATTCACTTTATATTTATTAGTAATCATGATTGTATCAAAGTAAGCTTTAATAGTTTTATTAATATTTTTGATTAAAAATATAATTGTATTCTCCATTTTAGATATCCGCAATACAAAAAGCTTATCTACTCTTGTTTAGCCGTTTTGTCATTTGTCATAACATTTTCTATCAGTTACTTTCTTAAATTACAACCCTGTTTTATAATAAAACCAGAGTAAGTTTTTTGAAAATATTTATGAAGAACAGAAGATGGTAACAAACAATCTCTTTATTGTAAACAGAACTTTTCGTTATTCCTTTTTAAAAGACATTGATGTTTACTACAAAATTTACACACCATTTTATACAAATTTATTCGGTTATTTGATGGGCATAATATGTGCTGAAATTTATTTGAAATACACTCGAAGAGAAGATGTACGAAAATTATTGCGTGAGCATCCGAAATACTCAATTGCTGTTCATTCCATGTCAATCTTAGCATTTTTAATATTTTGGTTGGGTGTCATACTGGACGTTCAAACACCCTCTCTATGGTCAGCATTATATGCTGGTCTATATCGTATTATATGGGATATATTTATATGTGGTATTCCTCTATTGTATATGAGCTGTAGCTGTGGTTGTAAGTTCTCGATAGCATAGAATTTTAAACATAATTAAAAAAAATTTTTTTTTTCTTTGTTGAAATTACAGGGATGGCATATGAATTTTGTTGTCTTCCTATATTTCGGCTCTTGGCTAGATTATCGTTTCAAGTGTATATTTGGCACTTAACCATCGTGTATTTGATTAACGGTTATCAACGCCAGCCTTATTATGTTAATACTTTATACTTTGTAAGTATTTTTAAAAACTTTTTGAAATTTAACGTTTAATTTTAATTTTTTTCTTACAGTTTTCACAAGTTATAATTTTATATTGTCTCTCGAATGCCTTGGCGTTCGTAATTGCGTTATTTATTGAATATCCTATTGCTCAAACTATTCAGGCTTTACAATCTAGAAGTAAGTAAGACTTTACAGCTTAAAGGGTGTGTAGTAGTGGAAAAAGTACAGTAGTCAGGTATTAAATGGAAATCGATCGATTTGAAAACGATTCGTTTTTGGATATATTTTAAACAATAATAAAGTTATAACCTCCTGTCTGTTTGAATGTTGACTAAGCAAGCAACTAAAAATAAACTGATATACATACACACATATTGTCAGAAGCTTTGACAGCTTAACGAGATTTTACAAAAACAAAATACACGTAAAAGCTAAAGCAGTCACCTGGTATCAATTCTCCTTGTTTTCTAAACTGGTAATACCATTATTTAGCAATTGTTCATTAAGAATTTATTCTATACACGATCTGTTTTTTAAAATATTTTTCCTAAACATTAAGGAAAACCATAAATAGCAAGCTGCCTGAAAAATGAAGACATAAAGAGCAATTAATTCGCGATGTGGGATTTAGGGGAGAAAGTGATTTTTCAAAATTCTTAAACTGACAAAGAAAAACAATCATAAATTACCTTAAATTATGTTTTTGTAATGATTGAAAGAATTAATTAGTATGTGACATACATATTTAGAATTTTGTAATGCCTGAGGGCGAAAGAATACTTTATTTAATATTGACCGAAGATTCCATTTCAACTCTATATAGTTTTAGTATTAATATAATAAAAGCTTTGATATTGAATACTGTTAGTTGCTATCTAATCTCTTTAAAATCTATGAGAATTATTACAAATTTTACTATGTTTTTATTATTTTCAGAAACTCACAACAACAAGAATAAGCAGAAATCCTCATAAATTGTATTTAAACAATTGTTAATTGTAATTATTAAAAAAAAATAAATAAATAAAAATTTAAAACTAATTTTAATCACGTTATTTCATTACGTGCATTAAAAAAATTTATAATATCCACCTTTAAATTCTGGCTAAAACCGCAAAATATATTCTAGACGGAAATATTGCACTGGTCCCAAGCTCGTAACGTACGTATATATTTTCGTGTCAATTTTTAAATGAAAACATCTTAATTTAATTCTCTAATGAAATTAGGATTTAAATAATTATAAATAAATAAATTAAATTTTTTTTTTGACTTAAATTCATTTTTTTTGTAAGAAAAATTATTTTACAAATGCATGCGGACGTGTTTCAAAGAAAACAAAAAAGGTTTTTATAAATTAAGAACATTAACTTTACCCCGATTTCTTTTGCTAACAAGCTGAATTTTTATGCAAAATATCTAAAAGTGGAAAAAAGGCATATTGAAATTTGTCATTCCTTTTGTAATTTCTACAAAGTCGATTTCGACCCCATAAAGTATATTTATTCAGAGACCTTATGCATAGCGAAGTCAACTGAGCGATGTCCGTCCGTTTAAATGTTGAAATCAACTTTGTCAAGGAGAGAAAATTTAAATACACTAATCGATCAGACATAGTTTTAAAGAGTTGCTACTGAAAATCAAGAAGATCGATCTATGTATATCTCTTGAAGCAGTGGGCTAAACACCATACCTGCCTCTAATATTTCTACATGATTGCGAATAACTATAACTTCAATCAAAAAAAAAAAAAAAAAAAAGGATAGAGCATATTTTCCGAACTGAACTTTTCATAAAAAAGTTCGATTGTCAATGTGGATATTATTTGAATGCTTTTGAAGAGATTTTTCAGAATATGCTGAAAATTTTTTATTAAGAGCCGGTGACTTTTTTATGTAAAATTATATATCGTACTAAATTTTTTCTTATGTTTTAATAATCTGTCACGCGGCTTAAAAATTATGTTCTCACATCGAAAGCGCTCGCCAAGTGTACCAAATAAGCAGCCAGTGACGACGGTCTTCACCGAAAGGCGATTAACTTAACACCATCTTGCACAATAATTTAAGCTAATAGTATGTTTCGACGGCAACTGCTTCGCTCTCTATTCTTGCTTCACATTCTAATCATGAGCGAATCTACTTGCTTCGCCATACAAAATTATGAAAACGAAGCTGGTAGATTTATATTGAATCTACTTGCGAAGCATGAACAATTTTTGTCTTCTCTAATTTTTATCGCAACTTTATATATCTGAACTAGCTGTATAAAATGTAAACAAAAAGAGAAAAACAATGTTTAAAGTGGTGTGTGGATGTGTGTAATATAAAAACCATTCATTTATTTAAAAATTTAAATGTAATAAATCACAAACAAACAAAATTAAAAAGAAAAGTAAAGTTTGTGAACAAATTATTTAAAAGTTATTTTAGTTTTTGTGCAGACGTCCAATCGAAGCATGTAGCATGTGTCGTGTAAACAGCCTGCTTCGCAATCATGATTCGAAGAGCGAAGCAATTGCTTCATTTTGCCGTGGATACATTCTATAATGATGCCACCAAACCATCAGATTTTTACAAAGTAAAATTGACATTTTAATCTGGCATCTATTGGAAAAAAATACAACATTGGTTTGATGACATAATTTAACAATAATCGATAATGGCACATCACTAATTCAAAATGACAACTCAACCAGGAAAAAATCAGAATACAATAATGTACAATAACGAGACGAACAATCAAAAAGAGAATAGATTTTTTACCAAAAAATAAATATTTTATTTAAACAAAAGCAATAGAAAATTTAAATTACGAAACGAGTCATAAATACTTTTTAAATATAAGCCAATAAAAAGTTCAAAGAGTACAAAGCAAAATATTAACTTCGACTTTGTTACGTGTAAGGGAGAAAAAGAAAATATCAAAGAAACAAAAGAAATACGTCGAATTGGTAACGTTGTCAGAGGGAACAAACTCGAAGTAAGGAAATTAATAAATTAAAGAATTCTTTAAGAGAAAATGTCTGCCAAAATCAGATAGAAAAAATTTAACAGAAAGAATCTAACTGAAGTTGTAAATAAAAAGCTTGGAAGAGTGTTTTACGAAAAAAAAAGTAACAAAATGGTTGTTGATTGTTGAATTAAAAGAAAACTTGGCCCCTACTAATGGGGCCAAAGTGTAGAAATCAAGTTGTTTTTGTTATAATGTCATTTGACCGCGTGGAAAAAAATTGAAGGAAATCAAGAATGAATTTCCCCAAATAAGAATATAATTAATTATAATGGACAGATGGACCATAATTTTAAATAATGCTTTAGTGACTTAAATATTTACATATATAACCTGAAGAAGAGGTCATTATTTGCGTCTTTAAAAATTGTGTCAACAATTATTTCACAATAATAAACGAAAACCAAAAAAACAAAACCGAAAACAAAGGTGCATCAAAATAGAATTTAATATATCACTGCTTTCCAAAAAAAAAAATACATAAATACAGAAAAGCACATACATACGTTTTAAAAACAAAGAAATCGTTTAAACAAAATTTTATCAGAAGTGAGTTGAGTTATTCATCCTCTGAGCAAAAATACATGTGCATAAAAAATTTTTCTTCTAAAAATACAAGACAGTAATATATTTTGTGTGAAATCAACAATTTGTGGTTAGCTACAATTAAATAATTTGCTTTAAATTGATCCATTCATTTTATTTTTGTTCATTGTTCGTGCGTTGCCGCTATAGCCGTCTGTGTATGTTTGATCTTGAAAATACTTTTTTTTCGAAGGTTCCTAACAAATTGTTGGTATCTTTCGAAAAAATATTAAAGATCACTCATAACTGACGTATGCTGCTAAAATCGCCGTTCAACTTTAATTTAATGGAAGAGCTATGAACCTAGACCGTCTGAAATTGACGCTGGCGCAGATTGGAAATTTGGTCAAACAAATAAATAAGAAAAATTTTGCTGAAACAATATTAACTTTAAACCAGGTAAGATAAAAACATTTTTTACCTAAAAAAAGAACCCAGTTGATCATTTGACATTCTTTCACCATTTTAAACTATAATAGCGGAAATACCTTTTATATAACAAAATTTTAGCCGCGTGTCAATGAGTGTAAACTATTTATCACAAGACTTGATCCCCGTTACCTGTGCTTATGTTTTATAAGCCCCGCTGTATAAAACATCAATCGGATGTGTTTTTAAACCATAATAATTGTTTTCTGCCACTTCGTTTTAGACATCATTTTTTACATCAAGCAAATTCTAAAGTTTTTAAAATACGTGAGTTGTGGCAGTTTACAAATTATGTAACGGCCTGAGAGAAAATTTAAAATATTTTATATTCCCTGCAACATTTTTTAATTTATTTTATTTCAATTTAATGATATTAAATTACAATACAAGAGACATAAAACCTTTTATCAAATGTTTAGATTTTTTAGTAAAAGTCGAAATTTTTATTGCATATATTTAGGTATTTTCTTATTTTAAATAAGCTCTCGAGGACAAAACTTTTCTATTAAAGATATTGCTTAAATATGAGATATCGAGTTTTGTTATAAGTTTTTATGTAGGTTGTAAGTTTTGGGGTCTGTTTATTTGTTCCTTACAAATTTTGACATTTTTGGCGATTAATCTATTTCTTTTACATTCACATAACTTTTTTCTGTTGTTTTCTGCTTATGAGAATAGATTATATAAAAATAGCGTGTTTAATTCATGAATAAAAATTGTAATTGGATTATTAACGTGTTCTGCAGGATTTAACAAATGCCAAATATACCAATATTTTTTCAAGGCAAATAAAAGTAAAGATCTGGCAACTACTTGCTTGCTTTAGTTATTAAACACAACTTTTCAGACTTGCTTCGTCATTATGTTTACTGAACAGAGAAAATGGACTACTTGACATCGTTGATAAATGTTGATACATGAAAACTTTCTCTAGAAATTTTCATTAAAAAACTTTATTTTTTTTTCAATTTATATAATCAATAAAATATCTTTTAAGTATTACAATACTATTGATATTGTATAAGTGAAAAATAAAATTTTGAATAATATTGAAAAGTACGAATTCATGCAACTATGTAAGTTCAATCAACCATTTTCGCCGACGCCATTATAGTTTGCAAAGAAAAATTTCTCTGCTTGTGGTTTTTGTGTCGTCTTGTGAAAAAGCATAAAAATTGTTAAATTGTAGAAAAAACTTCATAAATTAAACAAATAACTGTTAAAAGGTTAGCAATAAAAAGCGGTTTTAAAAGTATGGGTGGAAGAATATACATTTTGTGACAAAAAACAAATTCCAAAAAAAAAATTGTATGCTGCATATACAAAACCAACGCATATGTTTTCTTCGCTGACTGAATTTTTTTTTTGTTTTCCTTGTGCTTAAAAAATTTAATAAAAAATTAATAGTTGTATTGACCGAAAAAAAAAGCAGAGTGTTTTTACTAAAGAATGTGCATGATTTAAAACGTTGCAAGAGTTATTTTAATGCTAAATATCAAGTTCAGCTTCAAAATTGTGATTCTAATCTTTATTAACTTATGGGAAAATTTATATAAATGTACATAGACATTTTTGCAAAATATAACAAAAAACTGTCTTTGTCTCTTTCTGCAAAACTTTTTTTTATTGGAGTTTGACATATGTTTTAATTTTTTTTGACTCATTCTGTTCGCAATATGGTCCGTTGATCAAAATTGAAGTATTCAATCCTAGTGATGCCATATCAATGTTTAAAAATTCATATGTGTAATAAATAGGCAATACAACATAATCCTAGAGTTTGAACAGGTGTCTTTATTTCTGTATTTTGTCATGGCAATGTGACAGAGCTTTAATCACGTCGTCTTTGAAGATGTGCAATTATCATATTCGCAAGTATTTGAGAATTGTATTTGCAAAAATCAGCTTACTTTACCGTATGAAACATTTTGGAGTCTTTTTTGCTAAAAAGTTAAGCTCTAAACACAAAGACGACAGCAGACTTCACAACTTCATGGCTTCAAATGCTGCCAACTTGAAATGCTGCTTTGAAGTCAGCTTCATAATTATATTGAAGACAGCAACAACATAATTATCAGCTAATGTGTCCATACTATTCCTATGCAAAATTTTAGAAACGTATTAAAAATAACAACAGAAAATCAAACAAATAGGTACTTTACCATTATCTTAAAACGAAAAATGAAATAAAATATGACAAAAATTAACTCAAACGAAAAACACAATACTATGAAATTAAAAATGAACAGCTGTGTATTTTAGCAATTACAATTTCAGGGATGCCGCATTTATATTTTATAATGAATAAAATTAAAGTTTTTGAAAAAGAAATGTAATAATATCACGAAAAACTATAAAAACACATAAATTTATTTCCTTATTGTATTTTTGTAATGTTCTTTTATGTTTTGTATTAAAAAAAGCTTTTGTTCTTATTTTTCCAATTTTTATGTATAATGGCAATACTATATTTGTTTATTGCTGCCCGTCAAAATAGAAAATAGCCTAAGTTGGCAGCAGCAGCAAATGTTGTCGTGAAGTCGTGCTGCTGTGAAGTCGTCAAAATAATCGTTTTTATTTAAACACATGTATTTTATTTTTGACAGTTTGCTGTCTGCTGTCGTCTATGTGTTTAGAGCTTTAAACAAAACTTAATATTCTTGAACAGACATTTTGTTAGTTTATAGTTTTTCCCAACTCAAAACAAAGTTTAAAAATTATTTTTTTTTATTTCTGATCTTTAAAAAATTACATTTAAAATTTAGCGCATCAGTTTTATTTACTAGATACAATCAGGATTAATACGTATTGAGACGGAAGAATCAACATATTTTAATAATAACTTTTGATCGGTTTCAATATTAAATCGCGGTTCTTGGAAGATTCTCAATCTATCTTTTACGTGCTCATTTTAATTTTCATTAATAAATCATGAGATATAGTAAAAAAAAATACGTAAAAAGCATTTCTTTAATTCTGTCCGTTCGGAAAAACAAATAAACAGGCATGTCACACATTCCGATCGGAATGGTTTGTATTCCGTATTAACAATCCCGATCGATTTTGTTTTACCTTCTTCAGATTCCGATCGATATTGTTTATTCTTGAAAAGTATTGAATCTTCGCTACTTTATATAAATTTTGCGCACCAAAGTAAATAACGAGGCTAATCTAAGTGGGACACATCATAAAAGTAAATTTAGAAAACGCAAATAACAGAATTTCAAAGAAACCAAACTCCGCTTTGAAATTTGAAAGCGGTTCCATTCCGAAGAAATTTTTCGTTTTTAGTTAGCAAGTTACGGAATTGATACCATTTTCGATCGGAATTGAGTTCTGTGACATACCTGAAAATATATAAAACAACCCGAAAACCCTATTTTTAATGACGCTTAACAAAAAAAAAAAAAAAATTGGGGATAAATAAGCCCATGCGTAACTACCTGAACGAAATCCGTGCAACTTCTAACAAGAAAAAAAAAATGCGATGAACTAAGTCATGCAAAAAAAAACTGCGTGCAAGGCCATTGTCAAGAGAGAAAAACAAAGAGTTTTCGAATTAACAAAAGTGTGTAATTTTTCTTTGGAAAAAATGCAACATTTATTTAAGTTGCGCTTGTGCACTACATTCTCGAACGAATTACTAATTTTCATATACCTACCTATTTTAAAAGCTTGTAAAAACATCTAAAATTTAATAATCCATTAAGGACGTACTCCTCTACGATATCACTAACATCAGCTTCGCATACTGTGTCGGTGGTCTCATGTAAAAAGGCCCTAACTCGAATTTTTACGAAATTTAGTTTTTTTTTTCGTAATTTCAATACATTTTACGCAGATACCCCTTGTCACAAAATTTAAGTGAAACAGTATCAAAACTAACGGCCTTACACGCATTTACAATTTAACATGAAAATAAGATAACAAATTCTATAAAAAAAATTAGAACCCGCTGGTAAATGTTTATAATACGTTAAAAAATGTAGAGCAAAAACGAAGTTTTCTTTGAAAAGTTAAAGGCTCACAACTCTCTTTTTAAGCCTTGATCATATCAAGTACATGCAAATGTAGTTCAACATAAGAACAAAAACATAATTTTGGTTGTTTAAAAGTAATTTATCGCAAAAACACCGACTTCAATTATGAAATTGCAGAGTGTGTACATTTGTATCCTTTTAAAAAACAACTTAAAAAAATATATAAAAACAGGTCTGTTCAATTTAATTCCTGTTGATTTTACCATATGTTTAAAAAAATATAATAATAAAATTGAAACTTTTATAGGTAGTAAATAAATACACTAGTAAAGTCAAAATCGTTAACAATAATGGAAAAAGTAATAAATAATACAAGCAATTCTGCTTAAATTAAAATAAATTATAAAAAATCTGACTATACAATAATAGAAATTTCCCAGCAAGAAATGAGTGAGGGAAACTTATACATACACAATTATCTACTAACACATTTGCAATAATTTTACACTGAAACAGCGTAGCCGTTATACGGATGCTTTATGTATTAAATTTAAGCGAATTTTTTTTCTCACTTAAATCTAAGTTTTTACTCAAACTTTATTATCAAAGTTCAAAATATAGCTTATATAAAGTTTTGTAATTAAATCTGTTTCAAAAATCAAGCAAAATCTTCATTATATTTTTGTAAAAAAAAGTCACTGGTAACGCTGTTTGCTGCAGACATCACACGTATACAAATGTTTACATCAAGTTTTTCATATTCCCCTTTAAGAATGTGATAGAAATTGATAAATTATCAACCTACAAAGGGTGAAGACTTGTTTGTTTTATGTACCTTTATTTTTTTTTTGAAGGTTCTGCTATCATAAATTTATTTTTATAAAAACACTTATTATTTTTATTTGTAATTATACATTACCATTAGCAAAAACAAAAAAAAACAAAAAAAAACAATTATAATAAAAATAAGAAAATTATTTTTTCCGTGGTCATTATTTCAAACAATGCAAATTAAATTCTTAAACGTAAATAGTCTATCTGTAGCATTAATATGCAACCTAAAATTTATTTTGATTTACTTTTTTAACATGAGATTTTTTATTTAATTAACCCAATTCAAGTCATGTTTATAGAGTTTCTAAAAAATATTGTTTGGTCTTTATTTTCCCTTTATAGTTAATTGAAGAGTTCGGCTTAGAAGCGGATCGTCATTGTCTGCGTTGTCTATTTTCGAGCATTAACTTTAATGATCCAATATTAACGTCAACGTCTTCAACTTTAACCCTCCAACATCAGCAACAACAACTGCAAGCAAAACTTTTACAACTACAATTAGAAAACCAGCTTAGTCGAGCTTCTTTTATTTCAAACATTTGTTTTGCCATTGACAACTGTTGGCCGCAACAAAAAGTAAGTTAAAAACATTTAATGAATAACCAACGAAATAGAGAAAATTTAAAATATTTATGTTTTTCACAGCTTAGGAATAAAATAAAGGATTTCCTTTACACATGCTTATTTTCATAGTCCAATTATAATGAAAAAAAATTTAAAATTTTAATTAATTCTTGATTTTTATTTTCTGCCTTTTTTTTAATTTTTTTTCTCTGTAGAGCCTTAAACCCACAAATCAACTTATCAATCAAATTGTTCGAGTAACCGGTATTAATAAATTGTGTGAGTGCATCTTAAGTCTTTCTTTAACACACTCCCAGCAATCGGAATTGCGCACATATGCTGGTGAACAGTTAAGCAAAGCATTACCCGAACTGATCGATTCGTATTTGGGTAAAAATCTACAGTCAGCTGGTGTTATCAGCAGTTTGCATGACGTTTCTCTAGATTTGTTGCAATTGTTATTAACCTGTTTGGAACCGTATGTAAAACAAAAAAGTCTGCGAGAGCAATTTATAGAAAAGCTAAGAGAAGAATTTCCCCGTAATCGGGTTCCTCTTATTTTGGCACCCTACTTGTACAGCACAATATTCGAATCAAAAAGAACTGAAGAATCTGGAAAAGATTTTGATCCATCAACAAGTGGTCCAACTTCTTCCAATGGCTTTGTTATTGAGGAAATATCCATAGAAGAAATCTATGACAATATATGCGAAACAATATTTTCCCCACACGATCACAACAATATTATGGACACATCTTGGATTAATTTAATCCTTGAAATTGGTTATGAATTTACCTCAAGTGTTGAAGAATGTAAAAATCATTTGCGTAGCGGTATAACTGCGAATGCAGTGGGCAGTGGTGCAGGCGGTACGGGTTCAAGCTCGGCCGGCGGTTCATCGACAGCAAGTCGGGAATTGCAACCACAAGATGTAGCTAAAATAATTGGGTTAATGTGTCGGCGTCACACTTCACTGCTTGATTGTAATGTAAATTTACCCACACCGGCCAACTTTTGGCCCCAACAACAACAAACCACACAAAGTGCTAGTCAACAGCAAAATGCCAATAACAACAATGAAAATTCATCTAGTTCGGATAAGGCGAACAACGGCAATGATAAAAAAGATAAAGGGCCGGGAGGAAATTCATCCAGTGGTACCGGCAGCACAGATACTACTCAGGCCTGGAAGCCAGATGTCTTTGTTCAAGCCGTAAAAGAGGTACAGCCTCAACTTAACTGGAAGGAAGTGTGTATGGAACTAGATCACCCAGAGTTCATTTTGAAAGATCGTATTGGCTTAGATATCTTACTAACTATATTCCGTTTGGCAACTCAGTCGACCTTATTCCCATATCCAGAATACATTTATCGGCATTGGCAAAATGTCGAGGGCCAGTTTTCACTTATAACTGTAATGGTGAAAAATTCCGATCTCTTCTCATTTGCAGACTACATATTCACTTCAGCACCTGTAGAAATACTTAAGACCCCGCCCGATACTGAAAACAAAGAAATTTGTGCTTGGAAATCGTTGCATTTAGTAGAAGTTTTGTTGCACATTGCCGAGCATGGCTACTACGCTCCCGTACATGAGCTATTTAAGTTTCCAGCCCAACATTGCCCTGATGTATTATTTTTATCACTGCTGCACATAAATCCTCCTTTAACTGGTTTGAGGCAAGAGCTGTTTAACCAGCTCATACCCACCTTTTTGGCAAATCACCCAAATTCTGGTGTAATTTTAGCCAGTGCCTGGAATTCAAATCATTTTAGCATGACTCTACGACCTATTATAATGCACGCTATGTCCGAATGGTATTTGCGTGGCACTGAATACGACCAAGTTAAATTGTCGCGCATTTTGGATGTAGCCCAAGATTTAAAAGCGTTATCCACTTTGCTTAATGCTCGCTCTTTTGTATTTGTTATTGATTTGGCGTGCTTGGCATCTAGACGTGAATACCTTAAACTTGAAAAATGGCTGAGTGATAAAATTAGAGATCATGGCGAAACGTTTATACAAGCTATTTTAAAGTGTTTACAAAGACGCTGTCCTCAAGTAACAAATGCAAAAATACCAGATGACCAATTGCCACCAAAACAGGCGCAACTGCCACCAGAAACCGTCAATACCATGCTGTCGTGTCTGCAGGCTTGCATAGGCAGCGTGCCACATGATATCGCTGAAATAATCATGCAAATGACAGCGAATTGTTCTATAATGGCCAACAAAGCTAGAGCAGCCGCAGCAGCAGCAGTGCAGCAAGGCCCATTAGCGCCGCCTCAGAATGCAATGCGAGGTCATCGTGGTATGGACATGACTGCTGCTGGTGTAGGTGGTGTACCGAGCGGGGTTCCTCCACCCTTTTCGGCCAATCTTAATGCCCAGCAAATGTTTGGTCCTACCATGGATACTCTATCGAATTTGACTACCAATATAGCAGGTCTTAATTTGGGTGGTCCCAACGGTGCATTTAATTTTGGAAATGTTCTAAATAACCTTGTGTCTACACCAGCATCTCCTTCGCGTCTTATGAATCCTGCGGCAGCCAGCCCTTATCCATTAAATCCAATGCAAATGCCAGCACCGCCACCTTCTGTTAGTGGTCTTGGACGTATGCCGCCATCTGCACAACAGCCCACACCCACACCACCCAATGCAAACAATCCCATAATTGCAGACTTTCAAGGGCCTGTTTCTAAAGAAATCGAAGATGAGGCCAACTCTTACTTTCAACGTATCTACAATCATCCCCCTCACCCGACTCTATCGATCGATGAAGTCTTGGATATACTTCAACGTTTTAAGGAATCAAATATACGGCGCGAACAAGAAGTCTATCAGTGTATGTTGCGCAATCTCTTTGAAGAATATCGCTTCTTTGCCCATTATCCTGAGAAAGAACTTCAAATAACCGCTCAGCTATTTGGTGGAATTATAGAACGCAATCTTGTACCAACATTTGTCGCCTTGGGTTTGGCTCTTCGCTGCGTTCTCGATGCTCTACGCAAACCTGAAGGTTCCAAATTATATTACTTCGGCATAACTGCCTTAGATCGTTTCAAAACAAGGCTGCACACATACAATAAGTATTGCGAATATATACGTTCGATACCACATTTTAAAGATTTTCCGCCACATTTGCTACAATACGTGGAATATGGATTTTTAGGCCAAGAACCACCTGCAGCTAAACTGCAAATGGTAATGGGAACTGGTGGCGGAGGTGGCGCTGGAGGAAGTGCTCAGCCTCCGCCCGATTCGATTTATCGTAGTAACTCAGTAACAGGTATGCAACAAATAGAACAAATGCAATAACAAAAGACTATCAATATATAATTTTTGTTTCTTTACAGGGAATATTGTTACTACACCTACTCAACAAAAACCAATGGCAGTGACGCAATCGATACATCCTGCTCGCATGAAATCTATAGTCACGGCCACAAATATCGATACTCTATTAGTAGCGAATCAGGAGGAAAAAGTGACTGTACCTCCGGAAGCCGTGCAAGACAAGACTGCTTTTATATTTAATAATCTTAGTCAGCTCAATATACCACAGAAGGTAGAAGAAATTAAAGATATTATGAGCAAAGATTATTGGCCATGGCTGTCACAATATTTGGTATTGAAAAGAGCCTCAATGGAGTTTAATTTCCATTCTTTGTACTCGAATTTTTTGGATGCTCTCAAGAACAACGAAATCAACAAGTATGTGACCAAGGAGACCATTAGAAATATTAAAGTTTTATTGCGCTCCGACAAAGGTGTGGTCAATTTTTCAGATCGAAGTCTGCTTAAAAATCTCGGTCATTGGCTTGGCATTATGACATTGGCACGTAACAGGCCCATTTTACAAATAGATTTGGATCTAAAGTCGTTGCTCGCCGAGGCCTACCACAAAGGGCAGCACGAGTTATTGTTTGTAGTGCCGTTTGTGGCCAAAATCTTAGAATCTTCAAATAAATCAAAAGTATTCAAGTCACCAAATCCCTGGACAATGGCTATAATGAATGTTTTAGGAGAATTACATCAAGAACCCGACTTAAAGCTGAATTTAAAATTTGAAATTGAGGTGCTGTGTAAAACACTTAATATTGATTTAAACAAATTAAAACCTGTAATATACCTCAAAGACCCGGCACGCTACAGTATGATAGAACACCAAATGTCACAACCGAAACAGAAAGCTATAGAACCCGGCCCTTCTCAGCAACAACAGCAACAGCAGCAGCAACAAGCACAACAACCAACACCTACTCCACATCAGCAACAAATGATGTCTGAGGCTGATGCACAAGCTATGATGATGGCTGCTAATACTGGAGCAGCTGGCGTAGTGGTTCCTGGTACTTCAATTCCTTCGCCCAGTATTCCTAATGAACAGGCAGGACAAATGATGATGCCTGCGCCTGAGCCTCGCTACTCCTATGTTGATATAAATGTCACTAATTTCCAACTGATAGCACAGCATGTGGTATTGTCTCCGCAAGTTGCTTTCTTGCATGTCAATCCTAACATCAAGCATTTAGTATTAAATGCCATTGAAAGGACTATAACCGAATGGTTGCAACCTGTGGTGGATAGATGTGTGCGCATTGCTGCTTCAACAACAGAACAAATCGTACGCAAAGACTTTGCTCTTGATCCCGATGAACACCGTGTACGCACAGCGGCCCATCAAATGGTACGCAATTTGGCTGCCGGCATGGCTATGATAACCTGCAAAGACCAAATCACTCAGACACTTAACAATAATTTACGGAAAGCATTCATGACTACACTTCCAGGACCACCCACTTTCCAAGACATCGACGGTGCATCTATACAACTTACCAACGATAATGTTGAACTGGCCTGTTCTTTTATTCAAAAGACTGCGGCCGAGAAGGCTACACCAGAAGTCGACAGACGCTTAGCAGCTGATTTTGAAACACGTAAAATGGCTCGCGAAGAAAATAGCCGCTATTTTGATGCGCAAACATTGGCCTATCAAACGGAACGTTTGCCAGAACAGGTTCGCTTGAAGATGGGCGGAGTGCCGCCAAATCAATTTGCTGTATATGCTGAGTTTGCCAGAAATATACCCGGATTTCAGACCATGAGTGACCGCGATATAGCCTTATTCTTACCCAAGCCCCAGGAAATGCCTCCCACATTTGCTCAAGACGAAATGGGCTTAATGTACACCGAGTTGGCGAGCAAAATGGAAGCTTTCCTCAATTGCTGTGTAAATAATACAAATCTGCAGCTACAGGCAAGTAAAATGCATGCTCTACTTAATGCCCTCATGGTTACACGACGCATACGGGACAATGATTCTGCCCTCAATCTTCTTACCCGCTGTGTAGAAGGCTTTGTTGAGGGTCTTATTAACATACCTGAGCATGTCGAACAAATGAAATTGTACCGTGACATACATTTACGCATACTAACGCTGTTACAAAACACATTCAGTGGTCCGGCTACCGAACGGGCCATTACTAAATGTATTTTCGATATACGCGAGGAAGCCCGCTACAATGTTGAGGCCATTAAATTGCTGATCACATCACAATTTCTTAACTTACACCAATTCGATTTGGCTCTACGCGACTGCATGGATAATGGCAATAACTTTTTAGCTGTAACATTTGCCATTACGCTGATGGAGCGCCTTTTAACTGATGATCGTTCCTCCTCAATTATAGCCGAAACAGAATTTTCATGCACCACTGACTTGTTGAGTCGTTTAACCCAACATCGTCATCGTTATCCAGAAGCGTTATCAAATTTCATTGATATGCATTTTGGAAGTAGCAATACCATGGATGCCGGTACTTTCGGTTCCGTTACGGATCGTTATTTGGCTGGTGCCACTCAATACATACATTCGGGAATGCAACATGTAAGGGTAAGTATTTGATAAAGTTCAAGTACTTTGAAATACTGTAACAATGCTCAAAGTTTGTGTCCGTTTTCTGTAAAAAAGGAAACTTAATGAGCATTTTTCTTATAAATTGAGAAGGCACAAAAAATACAGATTTTAAAAATTTAATATATAAAGTACCATTCACCAGAAAATATCTTAAAATTAATTACACAGGTCTGCAAAATTATGTTTGCTTTATTTTATATTTATTTATTTTTTTTTTTTAACTGCCAGGTTTTTATTGAAATTATCTAAAAAGTAATAGAGAACGGTATTCACTGACGGTATTAGGATTTTAATTACAAATGTGTTTAATCATAGTCGAGTTTCTCTACAACTCTGGTTCGATACACTTAGATATAAAAAGGCTAAGAAGAATGTACTACATTCTGCTTGTGACAAATATAATTGCTTTTAATTGTCAAACCGGGTAACTGCATTTTTTGCTTCCTCTCTGACAATTGGTATAAATACTTCGAAATAGCAATATTTTTCGTTTAAGAATTCAACATAAATAAATAAACAAATAATTTTGAAGCAATATCGAGTGAAGTAAATCGAACTGGCAATTAAAGTATTATTACATTAATCCTGATTAAAAAAAAAATGGCAGTATTCCTAGCATGTGATTTGTCCAGAAAATTTTATACCTACATAAATAACGAAAAACGAAAAGAAGTGCTTATCAAACAAATTTTCTAAAAACAAATAGTTCGCCTGAAATAAAGAAACAGTACATAAATATACATCTTTTAATAAATTTTCTTAATAAAATAAACATTTTTATAGCTTTTAACCAACGTTTTATTTTTATATCGTTCACTACAGAAGGAAAAAGGGTAAATCTAAGTTTGTCATTTCGTTTTTAATTTCTACAATATCCATTTCCCGCCCCATAAACTGTATATGATTTGGGTCCTTATGCATAGCGAAGTCGATTGAGCGATTTCCGTCTGTCCGTCCGTATTCCTGTTGAAATCAATACTGCCAATAGATGAGCAAGAGAAAATTTAATACGCCAATCGATTAAACATACAGGCATGTCACACACTCCGATCGGAATAGTTTTAATTCCGTATTAACAATTGATTCTGTTTTACTTTCTTCAGATTCCGATCGATTTTTCTTATTCCTGAAAAGTATTGAATAGTTTTCTGAAGAAGCAATTTGCAGAATTGAAACCACTTTCGATCGAAATAGAGTTCTGTGACAGGCCTGATAGTTTCGAAAATTTTTGTATTGAAAATCAGAAAGCTCAGTCCATGTCTTTCGAGAAAGCACCACCCCTGCTTCTAATTTTTCCATATCATTTGGAACAATGAAGTAACTCCAATGAAAAACGAAAATAAATAAATCGATAGAGAATTAAAAAACAAGAAAAAACATTAAGTGAAAAAATTGGCGCTCGCCTATATTTTCCGAGTTATTGGCTTCTGAAATTTTCTTATAGAAGTTCGATGATCAAAGTGGTCAGTATCGGTATCATTTAAAAGCTTTTGAAGAGATCTTTCAGGAAATGCTAAAACGTTTTTTTTTTATTTAGAGCCAGTGACACAGTTTTATGTTAAATTATGTGTAGTACTTTTTTCTTAGTTTTTATTGAAGTTACTTCACATGTAAGATTCGACATAGCCGAATATAGCACTGTTACCTGTTTATTCTTAGATTTAGGAAATCAAAAATTTTAACTCTGTATATTTTCTTTTGAAATTAGTCCAATTGTTATTTTTTTTTCTTCAATATTTGTCAAAAAATTTTTACCGTTTCTTGAAAATAGTTACAGTGAAAGTCTAATAATTAAAGTATCAAATTAATAAAAATCTTTTGCAATTGTGGGCTTCTGTAGTTTGCCATGAATTTCAATAAACTGCCTTTCGAAATTTACTTAGAACTTGTATACAAGTTTGTCTGTAGAACTCTTCGAAGAGAAGTTTCAGTGCTAAAAACAATTTTTGCCAAAATGAGTCATTTCTAAATTTAAATGTAAGTACTAAAACAAATTCCCTTTAAGGTTTTAAACATTCCCAAAATGCAGTGGCAGTTCGATTTCGATTTAAAATTTCTAGGTAAACTTAATCTTCTAATAATTCATAAAACACTGATTTTAAACTTTTCTTTTAATATATATTTTTAACTTTAATCAAACTAGATAGAAAGTACATTAAACAAATAACTTAAATATTTCTTTCCTTTTTAGTCAAATGATTGTGATGATCCTCCTGGTCTGCAGGAAAAAACTGAATTTCTGCTTAAAGACTGGGTTTCGATTTACTCCCAATCCCACAATCTGTCAAGAGAAACGAAAAACTTTAGTTCGTTTGTACAAAAAATGAACCTTTATGGAATACTCAAAACGGATGATTTAATAACGCGTTTCTTCCGTCAGGCTACACAATTTTGCATTGATTTGGTGTATCGCATTTTCAACGATCCCTCGCATACACCGGTTCAGGCCAAGACGAAAATATTTCACTGGATAGACGCCTTCGTGCATTTAATAGCTTTACTTGTAAGACATTCTGGAGAGTCTGGAAACCCGACTACAAAAATCAATCTGCTCAACAAAGTGTTGGGTATTGTACTGGGCATTCTGTTGCAGGATCAAGAAGTACATGGTGTGGCATTTCAACAACTAGGCTATCATCGTTTCTTTGTTATGCTATTTCTTGAGCTGAGCTCTCCCGATGCTGTTTTGGAGTCACTTATGCATAGCATTGTTACAGCTTTCTCGCATACCTATCACCTCCTAAATCCTTCGTTGGCACCTGGATTTTGTTATGCATGGCTTGAGTTGATCTCACATCGTATCTTTATCGGACGTATACTAGCACAAATTCCTCAACAAAAGGGTTGGCCACTTTATGCCCAATTACTTTTGGACTTGTTTAAGTATTTGGCGCCATTCCTACGCAACGCTGAACTTGCCAAGCCGGTACAAATGCTGTATAAAGGAACGCTACGAGTTTTGCTTGTTCTTTTACATGATTTTCCAGAGTTTTTGTGCGACTATCATTTTGGTTTCTGTGACGCCATACCTCCTAATTGTATACAAATGCGTAATATAATATTAGCAGCTTATCCGCGCAACATGCGTCTACCCGATCCCTTTACGCCACATCTTAAAGTGGATATGTTGGCTGAAACGGCTACTGCACCAAAAATATGTTCCAATTACGTTATTAACATACAACCAGCCAATTTCAAAAAGGATCTTGATTCGTATTTAAAGGCAAGAGCTCCAGTCACTTTTCTCTCCGAATTGCGTAGCCATTTGCAAATCTCCAACGAACCAGGATCGCGGTACAACATACCACTCATGAATGCTCTAGTGTTATATGTCGGTACTCAAGCTATTGCACACATAAGGTAATTAAAAAAAAACAAAATATTTATTTTTTCAAGGGCTTTGTTTATTTTCAACTTTATATTTTTTATTCATACATTAACAAGATACATATTCTACCCAGCATAAAACTAAGATCACAGCGCAAGTTAATCAATAATTTTGTTTTGTTTCTTCAAGTAGATGATTTGATATGTTTTTTTTAAGACAAAGTTCTATACATTGTTATATATCTAAAATTAAATTTACATTTACTCAATTCATTTACTCGTCATTCATCAACATCAAAAAAATATTTGACATTTAGAAAAATGTTAACGTACTGCCATCCCTAAATAGGCAAGATATCTTTCAATATTTCTCATGTACATACAAAATGTATGAAGTGTTTCAAATAGCACGGCTCCAATGCTTAGCAATTGGAAAATCCAATTTTCACAGCGCGTAAGGTTGTGAAGTTGGCTGCAAGCTACAGTTTAAATATATTTTGTAGTTTTTAAAAAATGTTGTAAAACGGTAATAACATTTTAGATTTTTTCGGCTTTATATAGCGTTTTTATCACTGTTAGGCATTTCATTTTATAGCGTTTTATTTAAAATAATAAGTTAACGTTACTGCTCACAACAAAACGTTGCGCTTTTATTTAGGTATGTCATTTCAGCGTAAAAGCCATGCGTTAATTTGCGTCGCGTCTTATGCGCTAATTTAGTTATGGCTGATAGAAATTACGAACAAAATTTGAACATGACATAATAAAATAAAGGGTCATCCAAAAAACGCGCCTACATGTTTCTTTGAAATAAAACACAAACTATTTGCAATATTTTCAAGCTGTTTTTTTTATTAAAAGTATGATCCATTACAATTATAAGTGGAATAGAATATCATTCAAATGTGCGTCTGCACAGGTACACATTGCAACAACGCGTTTACATCATTCAAAGTAATTATGAAAATGGGCGTTCTTTGAAAAATACCTATCGCAAAATTTTGTTTAGTGACGAAGCTCATTTCAGAATGGATGGATTCGTCAATAAGCAAAATTGTCTTAAATTCATGAAAAATCTATACACCCACAAAAAGTTACTGTTTGGTGTGCATTTTGGGCAAATGTAATCATTGGGCAATTTTTCTTCGAAGATGATGCCGGAAATGCTGTTACTGTACTTACTTATGGACACAGTTGAATCACATTGATGTGTCTGACGTCTATTTCCAGCAAGACGGTGCTACATATCACACAACACGAGAAAACATTACGCTTTTGCGATCAAAATTTCCTCAACGTGAAATTTCACGAAATGCAGATTTCAATTGGCCTCCAAGGTCATGTGATCTAACACCATTAGATTTTTTTGTGGGGTTTTTTGAAAAGTCGAGTGTATGCTAACAAGCCACAAACAAGTAATGATCTAAAGAACAAGATTCAAGTTGCAATTCGTGAAATAACACCAGCAACATGTCGGAAAATCATTGAAAATTTCAATATTCGGATTGATGTCAATCGGAATATCGAAATGTTAGATCACATGACCTTGGAGGCCAATTGAAATCTGCATTTCGTGAAATTACACGTTGAGGAAATTTTGATCGCAAAAGCGTAATGTTTTCTCGAGTTGTGTGACATGTATTACCGTCTTGCTGAAAATAGACGTCAGACACATCAATACGATTCAACTGTGTCCATAAAAAGTCTCTCAACATTGATTGGTATCGCTCAGCATTCACAGTAACAGCGTTTCCAGCATCATCTTCGAAGAAAAATTGCCCAATGATTCCATTTGCCCAAATGCACACCAAACAGTAACTTTTTGTGGGTGTAGAGATTTTTCATGAATAACACGAGGATTTTCATCACACCATTTACGACAATTTTGCTTATTGACGAATCCATCCATTCTGAAATGAGCTTCGTCACTAAACAAAATTTTGCGATAGGTATTTTTCAAAGAACGCCCATTTTCATAATAACTCTGAATGATGTAAACGCGTTGTTGCAATGTGTACCTGTCCATGGTTAAAACTGTACTACCTTCTAATAAAACAAAATGGCTTATGTCATTTGAAAAGATGTCACGTGTAAAAATTATATAGTGCTGACATCTAGGCGCCGCATTTGGATGACCCTTTATAAGCGGAATTTACTTCTATTGTAGACCTTGACCTCTTGTAGCTTTGATATAATAAATTTAAAGAGTTTAAATAAAGACAAAACAAAAATGCATACATTTTTAATTTACAATGTTTGGCCTATGGCGAAATAATTTACCAGGTGATCTTAATTGCCCAGGCATGGCGAAATAATAATAGGTGGTCTCGATAGCGAATTCATTGATTTTCGCTGAAACGTTAAGTGTTAAATACCATATAAAAAAAATTATACACGTATTTTATATATGGAGTTTCACATTCCAGGTTTTTGGCGAAAATTATTAAATTCGCTATTGCGACCGCCTAATAATCTACACATTGTATACACATTTATTTACAAGTATAAAACAATTGGTATATTTGGTGCCAAGGTCGCTCACGACTTGTATATTTAAAAGGATTAAAAATTTAATATGAACTGTGAATTCCGCTCTACATTTTTAAGCTCTTAAAATATAAAAAAAAAATTGCAAACCTTATTGATAAATGTATTCAATGAAAATATTCTTATCGCAAGTATTGTTCGAAATGTTTTTCATTCCCAAGGTGGGTATATTTAGCCTTACAAATAATAGTTATTCTCTAATTAAAAGTTTAATAATTATTTATGTATTGCTTTACTCTTGAGTTATATTTACGTATAAAATTTTACTTTTTCAATAAAAATTACGAGACTGCGAAAAGCTAAAGGTTTTCAAATATTTAACTACACAAAATAATGCGACGTAATCCATGAAGCATAAAAATTTACTCTTTTTTCTTAAATTTTTTTCAACAGAAATAAAAACTTTGTACCCAATACATCGAATATTGCCCATAGTGCCCATATGGACATATTCCAAAATCTTGCTGTCGATTTGGATACTGAAGGACGCTATCTATTTCTGAACGCTATTGCTAATCAGTTACGTTATCCCAACAGTCACACACATTATTTTAGTTGCGCAGTTTTGCATCTCTTCGCCGAGGCCAATTCGGAAGCCATACAGGAACAAATCACTAGAGTTTTACTTGAACGTGTCATAGTCAGTCGCCCTCACCCTTGGGGCCAACTAATAACTTTCATTGAGCTGATTAAGAATCCAATTTATAAATTTTGGCAACATGATTTTGTACATTGCGCACCGGAGATATCAAAGTAAGTAGTTAATTAACCTTTTTTTTTAGAAAATATTTCCGCAATATGTAACAGACCACGAACAATGTAGTTTTATACAATTTAACAAAAATCTAGAACTGACAAAAAAAAAAATTGGAAAAATTCCAATTTTTCTTATTTTAAATAGCAAAAAATTTAAAATTTTTCTGCAATTTGTTTCAACAAAAAGGAGTAAGATTTACTTCTTATGAGGGGTACGTAATGTCCGTTGTGTAAATGCCTTTGACCGTTTAACCAATGTCTCGTTTCTGTAAATAAAGTGGGAAATTTTTCACCTGAAAATATTGGAAGGCCCTTTTAATAAAAAGTCTTGCGGTTTTGATTTTTAATTGAATTTCTTTTTAGAGGCATTTAAAGTTAGACGCCTTTATTAAAAAAAAATATATATATATAAATTGAAAAATTCTTTTTTCCAATAACAAATAAATAATAAATTTCTTTAAATTTGTTTAGACTCTTTGAAACAGTAGCACGTTCATGCATGGTGAAATCAAATCATCCCCAGCAGATGAATAATATGGATGGAGAAATCCAAGAGATTAATTAAATTTCTATTACAAGACAACGCCACGCCTATCAATCGACTGAACGACTTGATCGATGAGTGCGACTTGTAATTTTGAAAAATTTTGCGATAATACAAAAACAACAAAAATATGAAAAGGAAGAAAGTAATTGTTTCTTTTTTTAAGCTAAAGATAAAATAACCCTCATATAGAATTGATTTACGGTTTAAGAGATTGCAACCCATTTGTAATTTTATATTTGCGTTTTTTTCTAATTTTATTTTTTAGTTTATTATTTATAATATAAACAGAGAAAAACTTCAAACAATTTTATTAAACTTTTTTATAATTAATTATAATTCTGTAAGTAGTTTAATATATAATTTTTGTGAAAAAAAACTTATATATAAAAATAATTTAAAAACAAAATGAAAAAGAAAACTTTTAATTAAATTTTGAAACAAATTGTTTTTTATGTATTATATTTAATAACAAACACAAAAAATACGAAAATTATTGAAAAATAAAAAGTAAATTGGTTTTTATTTTTTCAAAAGAAAAAAAAAACAGAAAAAAAAATTAAATGAAAAAAAATTAAATGAAAAAAATTGAAATGAAAAAAAAAGAAATAAATAAAAAAATTTATATATAAACATATTTGTAAAATAATCAAAAGTGACATAATGTCGAAAGTTTATGAAGAATGTTATAGTAAAATAAATCATGTAAATATTTACAGTCATCAACTTGTGGGAAAAACCTTAGAAACAACCACATCTACCATAAGAAAAAAAAATTGGAAAAGGAAAAAATTTTAAACTAATAAAAACACCAATGACAACAAACTTGGAATAATTCTACCAAAACAAAAAAAAAAACTTTACATGATTTTAAATAAATATTTTACTAAATGTTCTTAACGTGTTTTTTATGTTTTTCTAATGTTTGCAGCAACAACTACGAACAAAAACTCGAAAACTTACAAATTTTAAAATGTATAAAAAATAAAAATATTTGCAAACTACTAAAGTATATACTTACTCGTAAATACTTGTAGTATAAATAAATGTAAACTTAATGAAAAGAAATGTAATTCACCCCTCTTCCTTTCTACCTTAATAATAATAAAAATAATAAATTTATATGTATAAATAATACTAATGCATAAAAATGAATAAAATAAAAAATACTTATGTTAAGAGACATTAATTATATATAAAAAAAAAACTCCGAAAAAAAATAATAAATCATATGTATAAATAATTGTAAAAATATGATATTTATTTAATGTAAAGATTTTTAAGATTTCAATTAAAAATTTTCTATGACGTGGAAACCAAGTGAGCTGACTAGCGGTTTGTGTCTGGCTAACCTATGTGGCCTCTAAAAGTATATTTTAAATTATAACACAGCTTTGTAAGTTTTCTATTACCTGCAAACAAAACAGTAAATCCTTTTTAAATGGTCTAGATCAGGGGTTCGCAATTTCCCGGAATTAATTAAAGATAATTGCATTTCCGGGAAAAAATTAATTCTTGAAGAAAACGAGTTTATTTAATAAAATAACTAGGCATGTCATTCATTCCAATCGGAATAGTTTTAATTCCGTATTAACAATTCCGATCGGATTTGTATTACCTTCTTCAAATTCCGATCGATTTTGTGTATTCAAAAATAAAAGCTGAATCTCTACTTTTTAAATTTAATATGGCAATATTGGTCACTCTATAGTAACAAACAGGCTAATCTCTATAAGGATACAAAGTAAAAGTAAATTTAAAATCCGCAAAATATAAAATTTTAAAGAAAATCAACAACGTTTTGGAATTTTACAGTGGTTTCATTACGAAAAAATTTTCGTTTTCTGTAGAACCACTTTGCGGAATTGAAAACACTTGCGATCGGAATTGAGTTCTGTGACATGCCTGAATATTAAAAAAAAATTATACAGGCATTTTTTAAAATCCACATGAAATTTTCACTTGATATATTTCAAAGCATTGTTGCTATAAAATTATTTAAAAAAAAAAAATACTTTGAAAAATACTAAAGTAAAAATTTCGTGTGGAATTCAGAACGTGCTTGTTTTATTAAAACATAAAAAACAAACAAAAAATAATTAAATTAAACCACGGGAATATTAAATTAATTTCTAAAACATAACTTGCCTTGTTTCTGGCGTTTTCTGTAAAAAAACGGCTGCAAGCCGCTCGTAAAAGCCAATTCTAGCGTACCATTTGCACAGAATGCTCCCCTAATCTTTAGAGAACCACCATCCAAATCTCCAGTATGAGTTTTGTCCCTCCAAGTTAAGTTTCTTCTCGTCATAAAAATGTTGCAAATGGAATTTATCTTTTTCCAGTTCGTACTCACCTCTTTGTGCTGAGCAAGTAGCCGTGGTGCATTATTTAGTTTTTGGCATCGAATCAATGAAGTCCATATGGATCATTTATACTAGGGATGCAACCGATACCGATATATCGGCGATACTTCTGGTTTTCCCATATAACGATATGGGCGATATTTTACTGTCGATAGGCCGATACTTCTTATATTTTTTCTTTTTTGAACAAAGTATTCAATTTTGAACTGTTTTTTTTTTTTTTTTTTTGCATGACCATAAGAAATAACATATTAAAAGCAGAACATAAAATTCAAACGAGTTCTGTCGCATCTGAGAAATTATTTTCCACTGCAGGTTTACTTCAAATGGATTTGAGAAATCGTCTATCTCCGCAATATTTGAGGGCACTTTGTTTTTTAAACAAAAATTTTATAAATTCAATTTTAAATATTAATCTTTTGCAATGATGTTTTTATAATTTAAATTTAACCTGATCTCAAATTCAATTCGTAGTCTTTTAAATCTTATTAATATCAATTTTAAATCTTGAGCCAATCTGAACTAAATGCCATCGTTTATTTTGTAAAATCATAAATATTGCAGACGTTTTGTAGTTTGAAAATTTGAATTTTAGAAACTGAAATGTATTGAAAATGTTGATGATTTGAATGGCTGATCAATTAAACACTCTTATTTTGTATAACAGAAGAATTACTCTACTGAGTTTTGTTAACTTTTACTTGAGCTCAATTTCAATATGCATATCGGTATCGGCGATATTTACTTTTGAGTATCGGTATTGGATCGGCAAAATAACGTATCGTTGCGTCCCTATTTATACCACATGTATGTGTTTTGTTTTAATTTATTTGATTATTTTTTGCTGTTTTTATAGAGCTTTTGGAGATTAAAACATTTTTGTGTTTACTGCGACCTAAAAGTTTCGATTTTCTACCTTTTCGGATCGTTTAATTCTTAAGGAATATTCCGAATAGCAATAATTTACAGATGGAATAAACTGATATTTCCTAATTTTTGTGAGGTTTTAAAAAAAATCTCTAAGAAAAAGATTTGAGATTTAAATGCTGCACCGCAGAGTAGTATTTGTGATTTTATTATTTTAAAAGACAGAAGGACTGCATGCAATTACAGCTTTTATTACAATAATGAATTCCTGTAACACAGAGATCTTAAACTAATATTTATTTATTACTATTATTCAGGTCTGTTCTAGAATCCAAATCTATTCGAAAGTGAATTACTTCAGCATTTTTCTTGTTCTGTATTTCACATCCACATTTTTTTATTCGTTTTCAATTCGAGTAGTAAAGGGTTGGTGAAAGTAAAACGAATGGACTTTAATTTTATATATGTGATAATAATATTAGCAAAAGAAAAATTTTGATTTTAAGATCAGACTTTCTTTTATTAAATTTTATCAAAATATGTTGCTTTTAAACAAATAAAGTAAGTAAATTTTATTTTTTATTTATATTTTCTAAAAATTAAAACGTTTTGTTAGTATCTTGTTTTCTTTTAACAATTTTGTTTATGTTTTGACTAACACAAGCATGTTCTTCATCATTAGAATCATCCTCGTCATTACCATCACTTTCAATACCAGCTTCTGAAGCAATATCAAATTCTAAGTTAAAATGTTTACAAATATTGTGAAGAGCTGAGAAAACATTTAACAATTTTAACAACTTTATTTGGAGAGTAGTATAATGCTGTACTTAGGAGGCACCTGAATCGACTTTTTAAGTTTCCAACGAGTAACACAATGTTTTTAATTAAAATTATGTTCCTTGGAATCGTGCTATGGATTTTTCTACGGTGTTATCAAAAATGGCTCAAGACCGTAGCCGAAGTCGCCTAACAGCCAACTTTTTCTATCACTATTTAGATACCTCGATTGGTAAAACCGTTTTGCAGCACTTATACTCCAAATTAAGGAATCGTGGCAAGAGCCAGATCTACAAGCGTCCACCGCCCGAATTCGCATTTAAAATCACATATTTATAAGAAAACAATTGGGTTTAATATATCGCGGTCTTCTTCGTGTCACGACATCTCTATTTTCTGTATACTAGGTACTTACTACCATTACATTTAGACTGAAGTAACCTTTTCGGTTATAATATTGAACATCTTCTTCCACGGACTTCATAATTCGTACATGCGTACCGTCGACACAGCCAATTACACCCGGCATTTCAGTCTTCTCAAAAAAATATGATTTAAGAACCCTGATTTCTTGTTCAGTTAACTCAAGGGATATCCATAATGCACATAAATTATTTTCCATCGCATCTAAGACTTTCCACATAACTTTTGAGAAGGTACTGCGACCAAGGCTTATATTCACATCATTAACAACAACGCCTTGATAAGCGCCTACAGCTAAAATCTAAGCGTTGCAGCTAACTGTATAGTTTCTGGAATAGAACTGCTTCTTATAGATGGAGCAATATTTTCCAAAATCATAGAAAAAGCCTCTTTATTTAAGCGGAAAAGTGCTTTGAATCTTAAACGAAATAAAACCGCAGTGTTGATAAAAAGAAAAACAAATACATATTGATGATACATACGCTTCATCTGGAATGGTCATGGGGTTGGATGCATCTCTTAAGCGCTTTCTTTTAACTTTTTAAAAATCCATTTCTAGTCTTTTTAATTGAATGTATGATAACACAAACGCTCCTGGCATTTTTAAGCAAAACTTAAGTTTTTTCTTAAATTTTTATTTATTTTTTCGACGACAGCTGATTAAAAAAATTGTTTGTTTATGATTTTTGTCATTAAAATTCTTTTCGAACAAAAAATTCGAATAAACAAAAACGTTTGGATTTGAAAACACCTTTTTAGAAATTATGGGGATTCAAAAAATTTTGCGTTTTCAAAACGAGTCGAAATCTAGAACATACCCGATTATTATTTTTTTTGAGGGAGCTGGGGTTTTTAGTACCCGACCTGTAGTTATTTAAAGTTGCAACTTTGAAACTTTTATAGTGCAACTCTTGAGTTTGTGGATGAGAAAGAAAAGACGAATAGAAACTGGGTACACTGTTTCGTGTACCCGAAATAATCTTTTGTTTTGTCATTCATAGTTTAAGCAAAAATAATATCTAAGCAACAAAGCCAAAATTGCAGAAGCAAAAATTGCATGTCTGGACGAGGACTAATATATTAAAAATTCCATACATATTTATTATTTCATTTAATGTTTAGTTATTTCATTCAAATTACAAATGTTTTTTTTTCTTAATATTAAAATACATCTTCAATTTCTTAATTTACTTTGAAATTAAAATTGTATATTAAATAAATTTTAGAAAATCTTAATTAAATTAAAAGTAGGTGAATTATGCAAAGCAACGAAGTTTAAAAAATTTATTTGCTGCATAAATATATTCAAATATTTTTATTTAAAAAAAGAAAAATATAAATAAAAATTAAAAATTAAAAAATAGAAATAAAATAAAATGTTTCAAAATGCCAAGAACAGGATTAACTCAAGTAAAACTTATTCAAACTTTTTTCCCACATTTAATAACTGACAGATCTACAGCACGTTTTCTTTTTTTGCTTTTTTTTTTACGGCAAAACAACCTTTTAAAATGTCAGCATAAGAATCGATATTGACCCATTGTAACTAAAAAACTTGGCTCAGATAGTATTAATTCAATTAATTCAAATAGGATTGGCAATTAAAATATAAAAAACTAAAATTATCGCCGTAATTTGCTTAAAAAAAAATTTAAATTTTCTTATAAGGCAACATGCAAAATTGAATACGAGAATTTTTTAACATCGATACGAATTAATGACCTTTTTGCAGTTTTCAAATTTCTAAAATCTATTATTCTTAGAACTCAATAACTAATAATTTACAATATTCCTGAATGTTTTTGTATTCAGACATAATGTAAAATAAATTGTTATAATTAAAATGTTAACAAAAAAATTTTTATACTTAAAATTAGTATATTTAACAACAATTAAATTAACAAATGTTAGTTCATAAAAATATAACAATTTTCTAATAATCATATAAATATTAAAAAAAAAATAATAATTTTCTATTTATTCAGCATTTTTGAATGTCGATGTAGATGATGATTTCGCACTATTTGCACAGAGCAGCAAAATTTTAGATGCAAAGGAAACACCTAAAAGTAGATTATTTTATATTAAACATTTTAATACAGGTTTATACATACATATGTATGCATGTATGTGTATATTAAATTAAAACTTGAATAAAAATAACAAAATCATATGTATTCTAAAGTCCAGGAATATTCTTATGTGTCGATTATTACTACTTCGATTTATGCGGCGTTAATGGAATCAATAGAAACAAATTATTCTTCCATGAAAGTGCTTTAAAATGAGTTTGAAACAGCCGAGTGAATTTAATCTAATCTCTTTGTTAGTTTGTTTATTTGTGTGTTGGTGCATCAATCACTTCTGAACCGATTTAAATTAAAATAACAACGCAAGTAAATATTTGTCTAGATCAGCGGTTCTCATCAAATTCCTTCTCACGGACCCCTAGTAAACTAAGTTTTTTTCGCGGACCCCTCTGAGGCCCAAATTCATAACAAAACTTTTATTATTTTTGAAAACACTGTTTTTTTGGTTCTTCATGCGGACCCCTCGGATGGTTGCTACGGACCCCCAGGGGTCCACGGACCCCCATTTGAGAACCGTTGGTCTAGATATTTGTCATTTATAAAAGCTTCTTTTTTTAAATTTGTTAGAATGAAAGAACCGAGCAAACTAAGTTTCGTATTTGTGTATCTTTTGTCACAGACTTGATGAATAAGGTATGACAGTTGAAGCCTCTTTCTATGATTTTTAATATTTTAGTTCCGAAATAACAATTTCGATTAAAAAATTTAGTTAAAAAAAATCTACAACAGTATCTTTTATTTCCTACTGATTCTTAATTATTTGACGGGGTTTTTACTGCGAATGTAAAAAAGTATGTACAAATATTTATGTGATTATGCTAACGTTAGTATCATAAGAAGCTAGAGCTCACTTGTTCGGTCTATGACTTTGGCCATGCTTTTGTAGTGATATAAAAATTCTAAATTTTTTTTGCATCTTTCACACTTAAATTCGTGTATTTTGTGTTGTTTTCTAAAACAGAAAAAGAGAAACATTTTAATTAAACATTTTTTATTATTGAACAAAGAACGATTCAAACATTGAAAGTAAGGTTAAGTAATGTAAATATAAACAAGAAAGAGAGCTATATTCGGCTATGCCAAATCTTATATACTCTTCACCATCAAAGACAATTAAAAAATAAGAAACAAAATTTATAATAAATTTAACCAATTGTTTTTGTTGTTTTTTTCTTGAGTACTTGCGATTTCATAAAAACAGCTGTTGTTATTGATGTTTGAAAATATCTTAGTAGCAGTGCGGTTAAATTTTTAGTCGGTAGTCAAATAAAAATGCGGTTATTTACATTCGGTGCCTATTAAATGGGCGATTTAAGTGTTAAGATTTTTTTATTATTATTATTAATATATTTATTTAGTAGTATTTAAATACTTTCTTATTTACTCTATTACATTAGATCATCAACATTTCAATTGCTCTAATAAATAGAATTTTTTATAAATTGAACACAATTTCGTTTAAATATATTTATGTTTCTTTCGTTTTTAACTCTACTAGGTAGTAGATTAAATAGTTGTAGTCCTTTATATAGTAAACACCTCTTCATTGCATTGTTTGTTGCTCGATGTATCCTAAAATCGTTTGCATTTCTAAGACTGTAAGGTTGGCATTCGTTAACATATCTTAGTTGATCCGTTAGATATTCCGGTGTGTTGCCCATTTTCATTTTGTAAATAAAGGTAAACGTATTTAATTGAAGTCTTTGCCTAATGTTGAGCCATTTCAGTGTATCTAGCATGAGTTGTATTGATGTAAACCTGTTGCATTAAATTATAGACCTCATAGCTCTGTTCTGTAACTTTTGTAGTCTATCTATTTGCATGCTTGTACAGCATGTATATAATATTGTAGAACCAAATTCAAAGTGTGGCTTAATGATCGTGTTATATATATTAATTGCAGTCATTGTTGATATTTTATTTCTTATTCTTTTGAAGAATCCAATTTTTTTCCCGATCTTTTTACATATATAATTTAAATGTTCTTTAAAATTCAAGTTTTTATCTATTTTGAATCCCAAATATTTTATATTTTCCACTTTCTCAATTATTTTATTATTAATTTTAAAATCTGTTTCATTATTCATATTTATTTCTAATATTTTTGTTTTATTTTCGTTTAGTTTTAGTTTATTCATTTTCAACCAATTATTCACAATTATCATATCATGTTCTAATTTTATTTGGCACTGTTCATCAGTTTCAGATTCATTAAAAATAAGTGTATCATCTGCATATAAAACTATTTCACACTTTTCTATTATATTGGGAAGATCATTTATATATATAATAAATAAAAGAGCCCCAAGAATCGACCCTTGAGGAACTCCGTAGTCATTGTTTAAAGCACTAGATATTATATCGTTTACTTTAGTCATTTGTTTTCTATTTGATAGATATGATTTAAACCAATTTAATTCTTTATCTTGTACTCCATATTTATACATCTTGCGCAATAATATATCTCTATCAATTGTTTCGAAAGCTCTTTTAAAGTCAAGAAAAATTGCCATTATCTTCTTATTTCTATCAATATTTTTCCACCTATTAATAACATAATTTACCGCTGTTTCACATGAAAAGTTTTTCCGAAAACCCGATTGATATTTCGATATTATGTTATTTTTTTCCATGTAGTCTTCAAGCTGTTGTTTTACGATTTTCTCTAAGATTTTTTCACACAGTTTTAAAGTGTTTATAGGACGAAATTCTTCACATTTATTTGTTTTTGCTATTTTCTCAATTGGTGTAATCATTGAAGTTTTCCAATTATCTGGAAAAACTCCCGTATCTAATGATGAATTGATTATTCTCAACATCATATTTCCACATAAATGCCAATTATCTAAGATTAAACATATATTTACTTTATTATAATCTGGTTTTTTCTTTATCGTTTTACAAATTGTTATAAGTTCTGAAATAGTTATTGTACGAAAAATAAATCTATTGTTTCTCACGTTTATTTGATTATCATATTCCACATCTTCTATACATTCTCTTATCTCTTTAATGCTGTTTATAAAATATTCATTAAATTGGTTAGCTATATCGGAGCTGTTATTATATTCTACATTATTAAATATCACATTTTTAATCACAGATTTATTCTTTTTTAGAACTAAGTCTTTTATATTATTCCACATTTGTTTTTGATCTTTGGTATTTCCTATTTTTTTGTTAATATATGTATTTTTTTCATTTTCTAGTTTAATTTTATATATATTTCTGGCATTTTTATAATTATTCCATGCTACAGTAGTATTTTCACATTTTGCTATATGGTACTTCACTATTTTATCTTTTTTTAATGCTTGTAATTGTCTGTTGAACCACTTATTTACTCTGCTTTTTTCATGAATCGTTTTTCTCACGGTAAGTTTTTTAATTGTGTCTTCAATCGATTTATCAAAGTTATTTACATTACAATTTAACTCTAAGTTTTCATCAAATTTTAATATTTCGTTAATTTCTCTTTTAAATTTGTGTTTTTCGTATTTAAAGAAATTTACTTGTTTTTTGCTTTCATGCTCATTATACACTTTGGTTTCTATACAAATTTCTACTATTTCATGATCAGATATTTTATTTATTCTGCTGTTATTTACCTTTATATTGAAATTGTTTGTTATAATGTAATCTATTATCGTTTTTGAGTTTTTCGTAATTCTTGTATACTCGGTAATAACTTGTACAAGTCCATTATCGTTTATGATCTGTTGCAATCTCTGTTTATAAAAACTTTCCTTCGACCAATCAACATTAAAATCCCCGGCAATAATTATGTCTATGTTTTTATCACAAATCTCTTCAATTGTTTGTTCAAAAACTTCATAAAATTCGGAGTCTTGACTGCTTGGTGATCGATACACAGCTGCAATTATCATTGATGTATTTCTTATTTTAATATTATAAACACTAATCCAATATTTGAAGTTTCGTATTCTTTCACATATTATATTCACCTGCCAATTTTTATTAAAATATACTATTATTCCACCTGTTCTTGAAGAGTTGGATAATGTAACATATGTATTGTATCCTTCTAGTTGTATTTCAGATTCATTTACTCTATCGGTTAAGTGTGTCTCAGACAGTATAATAAAATCCGGCTTGTCAGTATCCGCAATTGCTTCAACTTGGTTAAAATTGTTAATCAATCCTTGTACATTTGTGTAAACTCCTTGTATGTTCTTTAGTTGTTAATCTACCAGTCCCATGATTCTCTTTTTTTGCTGTAATTTATTTTGATATACTGGACACCATTTACTTGTTGTAGCATGGTTCTCATCCAGACCCAAATTTTGCTTTTTGTTTGAATTTATACAGTTAATGCATTTATTCATATATTCTTTAATACAGTCTTGTGTTGCATGATTTTCATGACATTTTAAGCACACTTCGTTATTTTTACAGTCCTTAGATTTATGGTTAAACCCTCTACATTTAAAACACTGCAATATTTCAGTACCATCAAAAACTCGACATTTTTCCAATGTTTATTTTTTGCTTCGCTAAGATTTTCGGATATGTTTGGTCATCGATCAAGAACTTTGCACTATACATTTTTTTATTGTACCTTTTAATTTCATATATTTTTATAAGTTCGATTTTACTATTTTCCAGAAATTGATTTTGTTTTTTAATTTTTTCGATTATTTCTTTATCCTCATATTTAAAAGTCATATCCGTTACGATAATCGACATAACAATTTTATTTGGGACCTTTATTTCATAGCTTTCACTCATTTCATTTTCTATTGCCGATTTTATTTTATCTCTTTCACTCACATTTTCACTTTGTATAATCAAAGTTCCATTTTTTCTATTCTCCACGCTTGTTATTTTAAAATTTATCGGATCTACCTTTTTATTTAAATCGTCTTTTGTTTTTTCAATTTTTTGCTTTTCTTTTGGTTTTATTATTAGTGGCACTTGATTTTTCACCTCTGGCAACACTGTATTACTTTTTAATGCATCTGAGAATGACATCTTATTATTCTTGACGTTTGTCTCTTTTATCGCTTTTTTTATTTCGTTGCACATTTTTGTATTATTTTGTTCAATGTTTTCACAAAGTTCTTTACTCTTATTTCCGTGATCTTTAACCGCGCCGAAAAGTTTTTTAATTTCACTAACATTTTTTTCACATTCTTTTTGTGTTTTATCTAAAATTTTAAGTCTTTCCTCATATCGTTTTTCAATAGCTTCAAGTAGTTGTTTTATTTCGTTTATGTTTTGTTTCAATGATGTTTCAAATTCGCGTTTATATTCCTTTAAGTTTTGTTTATTTACCCGTACACCATCTTGAATTTCACCAAGCACTTGATCGACATTTCTTATATATTGCATGCAGTCATCACAAATAAATCTAACAAAATTATTTGCTTCCAACACTCCAACAGAGTATTGGTCAACACCAGAACATTTTTTCGTGCAGTGATACACTTTATCGCAAACACCATTACATCTTATGCCTGTCTCACCCCTAATTACTGATTTGCATGAACTGCATTCATTCATTGTTTGGGATTATATAATTCTAAAACATCGGCCAAATAAGAGTCAAGTTTCTTAAACCTTCACTAGCCCGTATATATAAAAGTCTACTTTAAGAGGTTCAATATTCTTTTTCTATTTTTTTTCCTTTATTATATTTTATTTTATCACTTTTATCAGAGCTAAATTTTTTGCTTCTTCAATTTCCAATATTCTTAATAAATATATCTCAATTATTTGTAGGATGAGATACGTTTTGAACGTGTATGTTATAACTAATAAAATAAACAAAAATAATTTTTAAGTACTGATTACTCACGACCTAAGTAATCTTTTTCATCAAAGTTGCTAAATGCAACATCACTAATAGAAATTCCATTTGTCGCTTGAAATTTGTTGATTGAAATTATCTCTAAGCATCCGTTTTTTAATTTCTTCTTTTTTTAAGTTAATGTTTATTTGAAGAAAGTAAACTAAGCAAAAAGGCTGCTGCCTTTTGATTTTTATTTTTTGCACCGTCAAATCATATGTTTTTGTTTTTCGAACATAAGTTTGAAAAAAAGCAAATCGCAGGCAAAACGCGTGAGTTTGAGAACATGTAAAATAAAAGTTGGCATTTTTGAAATTACATGCGATTTCAAAAACGTTCGAGTGTCAGAACATGCCTGATAATTTTACATAAAAATGTCATCGGCTCTTAATGTGTTAATCATTTTGAAATAATTTTAGTACTTTCTTAAAGATATTTAAAAAAAATTTGACATTTCAGAGGCCCGTAACTCGGCACAAATGGGCGACCAACGATTTTTCTTATTTTTTAATTCTCTATCGCCCCATATTTTTGTTTTTTTTTTTTATTGGAGTTACTTTATTGTTCCAAATGAAATAAAAAAATTAGAGGTAGGCGTGGTGTTTTTCCCGCTGCATCGAAGGACATGGACCGATCTTGCTGATTTCCAACAGCACCTCTTTCGACGCTATGTCGGCAAATATGATTTCAACACTAACACGGACGGAAAGACGGACATCGCTTAGTCGATTTAGCTATGTATAAGAAGTAGTAATATATTTACTTATTGGGTTTGGAAATAAATATTGTAGAAATTACAAACGGAATGAGAAAATTAGTTATACTGTCACTCTTACCTGAATGTTATAACAAAATTACCTTTCATGGCTATTTCGATTTAAAATATCTGCAAATGTTCGAGCGCAAATTCTACAGCGTTATGGTTTTATGCCGGAATGATCATTTTTATGACTGAAAAGAGTTTATTTGAATGAATTTCATATTAAAAATTCTTATCGAAGAGAAGGATATTTAACAAAACAGAAAACTTTTAATTTAAAATTATACATAAATAAATATTTTATACCTACTTGCATTGATGGGATTTTTTATGGATATAATTATGATGACGTAATATGTTATAAGTTTTATACGTTTTTTTATAAATTCTTATAAATTGTTCTTCTTCTCTTTTAATTCCTCTTTAATGTTGCAATTCAAAGTTTATATTTATTTTTCCATCCACTTTATTTGTTTCTTTTGTAACAGTTTGCTTCTTTGTTTCAAATTTACTAGCTGTTTTTATTGGCTCCGTTTTCTTTGTTTCAATATCATTTGTCGCATGCGGTATTTTCTTCAATTTTAACAGCATTACAATGGGTTTTCTGCCATGCGATTTATTAATTTTTTCTAAATTATTTTCTTTCTTATCATTATCTTTGATAAAATACTCTTTATTGCTACGATCATTACTTTCACATTTAATGCTTTTATTATCACTAGTTGCAGTTACTAGATTTTCATGTTTTTCCTCATTGTGACTGAAAATTGGTGGTTCAAAATTGACTAAAGAGTTTGAATTTGAAGGCGGAATGTCATCGCTGATGTAAGAGATCTAAATGCAAAAAAAAAGTTATTATTTATTGTATCTTCAAAATTGTTGAACTAACAATAAATATGCAAATTGTAAATATAAAAATTATGCTTTACTACGACCAGCCAGTGCTAGACGAAGAGATTTTAATCGGAGTATCTGCATCTCTCTGGTTTGTTCGTTTAAAAACACATTACGAGTGCAGCCACGGTTATTTTATATATTGCTGACTACGGTTTCGAACGATTATGACTCTAACTAATGGCACGTTTAAGTCTTTGTGGTCGCCCAAATGAGGAGGCTGCAGAGATCATTCGTAAAATTTTATTTTGGCAGTGTCTTTTACTGAATTTCATAGCATTATTATAAAAAGAAGTGTAGGCTTTCTGCCAATGAGTCAATTCATTTGTATTCTATTTAACCATCATTTGCGTATATCCAGGTATTATTCGATATTTTTTTTATTATTCGGTTGTGGTATTATTCGATTATTTATTCGAATTAAATGTAGGCATAATGCACTGCAAAAAGAAAATGTTATATGCGCACATTTTAGTTCATTAATCTCAATTCTCGATTTTTTTATTTTTTTTCAATCTTTGAATGTAATACAAAAATATCTACAAATATTTAAATGCTTCAGACAGTTTAGAAAATTGTTTTGTTCTAGAGTGTAATCAATAAAGGATTTGCAGATTGAAAATAAAAACCTTAGAGAAGTCCTTAATGAACTTTTGGAATTCAAAAAATATTAACGCTTGTAGTTGATATAAAGTAAAGGGTATTTAAGGTCCAGCATACCTTCGCACGGTTAGTTCTTTGCTTCGTAATAAATTCGCCTACACAAAGTTTTAAAATCAAATGCAAGTCATACACGTTCCGATCATTGCTCCAACTTGACGAGGTTGTGTAGATAATTGTAAAGTGCGTGAACTTATTGTATGAAGTTGTGTGTAAGTTGTAAACCACAGTCACAGCAAACATTGTGTTCAATTTTTATTTGTTAAAATATGAATAAATCGGAAGATTCTTTAGAAATGCGTGCTTTAATCGAGTTTTAGGTCTTTTTAATCGACTTCAAAAAAAGGAGGTTATCAATTCCACTGCATGTTGCTTTTTTAAGTCATTTTTAAACCAATTTTGAAAATTTTTTGTAATTTGATAGATTATGCTTACAGATTGGTTCTCTTCTAAAAGATGTTTATAATCTTAAAAATTAAAGGGTGTCCCCACACAACAAACATGTTTTTTTTTAATATCAACCGTAAAGCGATTTTTTTTAATTTAAACAATAGTAAAACGTATTACAAAAATAAATCTAATAATTAAAGGGTGTCCCCATAGGTGACGTAAATTCACTTATATACGCCTATCTTTTGAACCGTTGAAAATTGGACAGGATGTCGATTGCTATGACCGTTAAACATTCAAAATTATAAATAAAAGGGTGCCCCAATAGTAAATGTAACTTAATGTATGTGGCCAAACTTTTGAACTGTTGTAGTCAGATGGTTGAGATTTAGAAAGAACCTTTATTGCTAAGTCTGCTATATTAACAAGTATAAAATTTGTATTTGGAAGTTAAAGGGTTTCCTAATAGTTGATGTAAGTTAATGTACGTGGCCAAGCTTTTGAACCGTTGTAGTCAGACAGCTAAAATTTCCAAAGAACTTGCATTGCTAAGTACGCTATAGGAACAAGTATAAAATTTGAATTTACAAACTAAAGGGTGCTCTCATATTTGAAGTAAAACAACCTATGTGGCCCTATCGCTTGAACAGTTATATACAAACACTTGAAAATTAAACAGAATATCCACTACTTTGTCGTCTGGTACATTAAGAAGTATAAATATTAAAAATTATTAATTATAATTAATAATTAATTTTTTTAATCTGCATTCATATTTTGTTCTACGACATATAAAAAATCCTGACGCAATCTTTCTCGAACATAATAAAATTAATGTATAATTACCGTCCTAAAAAACATGATTTTAAGTTTGTCTATTTTAAATAAGCTTTTAGTTTTTCTTTTTTTTTTTTGCAAGAATTTTGTACGTAAATGTTTCGCATCGATGTATTGAAAGCAAAGTATATGACGGAACTATGAAACTGTAAAGATAAATGCACAAAACAAAAACATTTGAAATAAGTGGTAGAATACGAACATATAATCCATAAATTTTTACATACTTGATGAATATATCGAAATTTTTGTGTGGTTTACTTTATTGAAAATTAATAACAAATAATTATCGAAATAGAACTTTTAACCCTAAAAGATTTCAACTGAGAACTTGAAATCTTCAAAAACCAAAATCAGAAAATGTCTCACCACAACAACAAGTGCAATTTATGTAAACGAGCAAGTAAACACTGTTCTAATATCCGCATAATAAAAGTGTTGATGAACAGGACGATGAGTGGGCTTGCAGAATAATTAAAGTTATTTACTCAGACATTTTTAAAGTTTGATTTACAAATGTGTATTTTAATAAATTTAAATTTACTGAATATATCGTGGTGATATTCTTATCATTATTTTCTCTAATCCAACATTGATTTAATTAAATTTGATCGTTTCAAAGAAAATATTTTAATATATTGGAAAGATCAACTCTTTCACCCAATTAATAGCTTTTCTTGCCAGAAATCTTAAGTACAGAAAGCCTAAAAAATACAGATTTCCGAAAACTTTTTCGGATTTTTGTAAACCCATTTCTATTGTTTATAATATCTTACCGTCTTAATTTCATCCTCGAAATCTCTCTCGTGCATCATGGCATCTCTGTTTATACGCATTTGTACAAGTTCGTCATGGCTTCTTTGGCAGTCGATTCGAAAGTTTATTGCCTTATTTAGCCTTTGCAAACAAGCTTCACATATTTTATCTGGAAAATCATCATTCCTTCTAACCTAAAACACAATATTATGTAATAAAAAAAGATTATAGCAGCTAATTTAATTACATATGTACATATATCATCAGTTAGTTGGGTTAATATTTTTCTACTTTTATTTTGTTTGTAAATTTTAAATAGTCCGTACCGGCACTCCACCACAATCTCGTAGGTATAACCAAATATTCTTATTAAATATTTCGTCAAATAAATGGAACAGTTTCTCTTGTTGCTGTAAACAAACGCGACATATTATCCAAATTTTCGACAATGGCATTTTTTCGTAATGAGACATTTTATCTTCAATTTATTTTATTGCTGTTGATACAAAGGCACAAATTTAACAAATTTTGTATTTTCTTGATTCTCTAACATCACTTTTTCATCTATCCCAGCAAACACCATGTCAAACATTCGAATTAATATGAAATGTAAACATACATGTCTTGTCGGAATTATAAAAAAGACAGTTTGATTTCGTTACTTAAAAATAACATAAAAATCGTTTTTTATCACTTTAAAAAAATCTTCTCTTTTCAGTAGATGTTACCGATGTAGATGTATTGTACCGATTGCTGTAAAATAAGTGTGGTTTCTTAATAAAATTAGAAATAGACAAAACAAGTAAGAGTGCTATATTCAGCTATGCAGAATCTTATATACCCTACACCATGTATGTAAATATAGTTAAGTAAAATATCTCCAATAATAAAAAAAACAAGTACTATTTTATAGTAAAAATGTCATCGGCTGTTAATTTTTAAAATTTTTTAGTATTTTTTGAAAGAAATTTTCAAAGGTTTTTAAATAATATCCATATTGATGTCTTAAAAATTATAGTGCAAAGTCGTACTTTTCTATGAAAAATTCAGATGCCCATAACTCGGATAATATGGACGAACACCAGTTTTTTCACTTGATGTTTTTTGATTAGAGTTACTTCATTGTTGCAAATGATATGAAAAAATTAAAGGCACACGTGGTGTTTTGCCCGCTGCCTCGAAAGACATGGACCGATCTTACTAAATTTTAATAGCAAACTTTTCGAAACTAAGTCTGATCGGTTGGTATATTTAAATTTTTTCTAGCTCATTTAGTGCCTTAGAAAAGTTGATTCCAACACCAATACGAAGGGACAGACGGACTTCTCAGAATATACGTACATATGTATATACTGTATGAGTCGGAAATAGATATTGTAAAAATTATAAATGGAATGACAAGCTTAGATATACCCTTTTTCCACTCTTTGTGGTAAAGGATAAAAAAACCTTTGATAATATAGGTGATTAGCTTTCCTTCATACAAATAAAAATATTTTGTTTTGTTAGTAAAAAAAAAAACACAAAACATTAATAAACTGAGTGCTGAAAGCTATTAACTAATTTCATAAAGCTACATTATATTTTTAATTTTTTTCAGGAATTGAACCGTGGAATATTATAAAAATATTATAAATGAATTAAAGTTTATTTTTTTACTTAGCTTCATTTTTTAATTTAATTTTTAAAAAGGAAGATCATTTTTCAAATGTATGCGGACGTTTCTTAAAGAAAACAAGAAAAATTAGACGCTGGAAGAATATAATGCAGCATTTTCCGGACCGCCAAATCCATCATCAGCATTCTTCGCATCTATCTACTTTAAATTGTGTATATTGTAAATATCATCCATCCATTTAGCCAACTAATCAATATTAATTTGGTCGGACAAAATTCACACACAACTCAAAGTGTTTCTTTGTTGTTTTCTCTACAACACTTCTTGGACATTTGTTTTTGCTTTTGTAGTACAACCGTCCTCATACATTTGACAAATAATTTTTCTTTCTAAAAATTAAATTAAAAAATGAACCTAAGCCAAAATAGTAAATTTAAATACATTTATATAATTAAATTATTTTAAAATCATTTGGAAACGTTTGGAATTAGTAAATGAGCTCAATTCAAATTATTCCTAATTTGAAACACAAAGCACAATGTTGAGTCACCATGTTTGCTGGGATTCAACAAAACAAAAGGTTTGAAATGTTGATTGAAATGATAACGGTTTTTCATCTTTTTATGTCATATATCTACTTTTTACACATACATAAATAAACGTAAGTAATGTTTTAAATAACAAAACCACCGAGTATGCTTTGTGACAAAACGTCCGTAATAGCTTTAACCAAATTAAGTTAAAAAACGAAACAAAGTAAATTTTAAATATTATTTTCTAAGAACAGAAATTTTCACCATATTCTGACGAAATACAAGCCGTTGGCGCGTCTTCAGGAAATAAACTTCGAAACGGATTATGGGCATATGGCCATTTCTCTATCGTTTACATAGCTCAAGAGGAGATTAACTATAAAAGGCAGAAAACCCTGTGTCAGGGCACAATGATTCAGCAGGTAAGTACAGTTAGACAGCTGATTTTTTATATGTGATAATATAGTTGTTTTTAAAGAATCAAATATTAAATTTAGATTTGCTGCTGAATTATCATTTTTTCGGCGAAAATAAATTTTTTCAAACTTAGAAAATTCCCTGGCAAATTTAGCTTCAGTTTTATATATGAAAAATATTCAAATTATAACCGATAATTTGGCCCAAATTTACATTATGTTATCCTCAACAAAAAAGTCTGTGCCACTTTTTATTCATGTTTTAGTACCATATTTCACGGAGTTGAAAAAAACTGAGAAAATAAATATTATTTTTTAGGAAAAAAACCTAGAAAATAACTTTAAATTTATTTCTTTTTAATATAACTCAAATAAATAAAAATTAAAGCTGGCAAAGCTAGTTCGGGTAATAACGAATACGTTTTTATAATTCTTTACATTGTAACATTTCTCTCTTAATTTGTTTTTTTTTTTCTTTGTTCAAATTTGTTACTAAATTTATATCTTGTGAGGCTTTTATTTATACATATACTCGTAATGAAACAGTACCGGGTTCATTTCGGTATATGAAATATTTTTTGAAAATTTTTGTGTTGGTGTAGTTGATAACCAAAATGGAATACAAAATATCTATTTGTGGAATTTTTGTCTGTTTGTGTTCGCATCACTTAAAAACTGCTAAATGGATTTGAATAAAATTTTGTTTGGAGGTCCCTTAGAATCTTGGTTTAAATATAGAATACTTTTTGTTTCATAAAAATAATTTATTTCTTAGAGAAAATAGAGATACAGTTGTAAAGTCACCTAATTTTATCGGTGTAATGGTACTAAAACAGCTGTCAGCACATTTTCTTTTTATAGATAAAAAATTTTTAACACTGTTTACAGATCTCTATAGCTAACTGCCATCCCTAACAGTCCACCCTAAATACGGGCGTTAGGCACGACGTAATTTAGCGTCTAGTTTTTACGCTGTAATGAGTAACTTAAATACGAGCGCCAACGTTGTGAAACGAACAGTATTGTTTACTTATCTTATTTGCTAAAAACCACAAAATTAAAATAATTAAGAGAGATAAAATCGCGAAATTGACCTTAAAGTAGCTGTAATGTCATTACTGTTGGAAATACTTTTGTATATACCACAAAAAAAAAAACAATAACAACACTTCTTTTGCAGCCAACTTCACTTTTTACGCGCGTCAAAATTGGATTTTTCAATTGTTCAACGTTAGCGTCGCGCTATTTGGGTTGGTCTCATACATTTTGTATGGGCATGAGAATTTTTGACAGTTTGTATTTAGGGTGGACTGTAAATTAGCGCGTAAAGCGCAAGATATCTGTCAAAATTTCTCATGTACACAGAAAATGTATGAAGCATCCCTAAATAGCACGGCGTCAATGCTTAGCAATTGGAAAATCCAATTTTGATAGCGCGTAAGGTAATGCAGTTGCCTGCAAGCTACTCTTGTTTACATATTTTTTTGTAGTATTTAGAGAACGTTACAAAACAGTAATGACATTTTTGCTTTTTTCGGGTTTATCTAGCGTTTTTATCACTGTTTTGCATTTCATTTTATAGGGTTTTATTAAAAGTGATAGGTTAACATTACTGTTCACAACAAAACGTTGCGCTTTTATTTAGGTATGCACCTTCAGCGTAAAAGCCATGCATTATTTTGCGTCGCGTCTTACGTGCTAATTTAGGGATGGCAGTAATATATAAAACACATTTTTCTAAATTTTAAATTTTAAGAAATTTTCAAATTCAAATTTCAAGTTTTAATTAAATGCCTACTCTAAGTTAATGTTTCTTCCCATTTTTTTCAAAAAAACTATTTTATATTAAAAATTTTGCTTACAATATAATCTTTATGTAAAGTTTTATTTTTCTTAGATTGATGCGCTTAGAACCAATTATTTTTGTTTGTTTTTTCTTTTTTAATTTTAATTTGTTTTTTGTTAAACTTTATGCTAAAACTTATTTTTTTTAACAATTTGGAAAAAAGGCACTTTTGCTTACCATCCATCCATGCCTTTTTTGATTTTTTATCACTTCGTCTAAATGTTGCTCTTTTATGTTCTTGGCCGTAGAACTCAGTCATTTCTAAAATAATTTAAAAGAGAGTTTTTTTATTTGGTAAGTTTTGCTTACAGATTGGTCCCTTTTTAAAAACAGTTTATAATTTGAAAAATTAAGGCTGTTCCCATCCAACGTATATATTTTTACATGTATTATGAATCGTAATAGGCGCAACTTTAAAATTTAAAAAACCTGCGTCTCATGATAGCTCTTAATAACAAAGATTAATGCAAAAATAAATCTATAAATTGAAGGGTGTCCCTAAAGGCGACTTAAATTTACCTATATGGGCGTATATTTAAACCGTTATACACAAACTTTTGAAAATTGATCAGTATATTGATTACTGTAACCGTTATAATAACAAGTATATATATTCAAAATTATAAATTACAGAGTGCTCCAAAGATTCATTTAGTTTGATTTATATGGCCATACTTTTGAATATTGTAGACAGATGGTTTAAATTTACAAGGAACCTGTTTTGCTTAGTCCGCTATAACAACAAGTATAAAATTTGGATTTGGAAATAAAAGAGTGTCTTAATAGTTGATGCACATATATATTCCTCCTTTGTCGGTACTTCTTCATAGCATATTCGCCGGCGAAGTAAAATAACTAATAAAATGGCTATACAGTCGACTTTTGATAATTTGAAATTCGTTAATTTGAATCTCTCGATAATTTAAAATGTTTTCCAGGACCCTTGAAAAACACTCAATATATTGAAAAAAATTTATGTAAGTTGGTCCCCTCAATAATTTGAGACTATTTCAAGGTAATTTTGATTGCAGACTCTCCATAATTTGAATTGTTTTAATTTTCAAAAATAAAACAATCATTTATTTTTGTGTTTTGTGATGTGCTACAAAATGACATCTTGCCTGCCAACATTTTTTACACCTTATAATTTGAACTCCTAATGTAATTTTGTTTCTGTTTTTAGAAGAAATTTAAACAGTTTTCTTTAGTTTTTATGCCAGCTCTATAAGCTCTTGTTAATTTGAATTTTTTTATCTCTCTTTTGATATTTTAAAGTCTCGTTAATATGAAAACTCGATTATTTGAATTTTTTCTCGGTCCCTTGAGTTTCAAATTATCAAGAGTCGACTGTATCTATCTTTCTCTTTTCACCACCTGTCTTATCTTTCATTTATCCCTTTTCTCAAGAATGCAGTTACTAAATAAACTAGAAGTGCTACTTCTCTTAAAAAAAAACAATATCTGGCCAAGCTCTTAAATTATTATACAGAGACACTTGAAATTTACGAGGAACCTATATTCTTAAGTCCACTATAAGAACAAGAATACAATTTTAATTAAGAAATTAAAGGATGTTCTCATAATTGATGTAATTTGACGTGTATGGCCCTATCTTGAAAATTAAATAGAAGGTTCACTCATTTGTGTGGTATAATAAAAGGAATAAGTTTTTTAAATTATAAATTAAAAGGTGTTACAATAGTTGATGTAAGTTGATGTATATAGCCAAACTGTTGAACCGTTCCAAATTTATAAGGAATCTGTATTGCTAAGTCCACGACAACAGCAAGTATAAAATTTGAATTTAAAAATTATAGGGTGATCCTATAGTTGCTGTAATTAAATACTTTTTTGTCTGTTTTGAAGTTAGCTTTTTTCAAGAACTATAACCATAAAAAGTTTTAAAATCAAACTGAAAGTTGTTCAGAGTTCTCGACATATCTATTTAAATGTTAAAACGAACAGATGAACAGAGTTTTTTTTTTTTGAATCCATACTTAAAAGGATCCAGAATATTTCTAGACTAGTTTTAGGGTCACAAATCAATTTTGTAGAAATTAAAAACGTAATGAGAAATTAAAGTGTTTGGCTTATGCCAGAAAGATTTTCTATTGCTTTAACGAAGAGGAAAATTATGTCAGGTATCAAAAGTTTCAGTTCCTGAAGAAAAATGTTCTGGAAAGATGTGCTCATTTTTTTTTCCTAGGCAGGAGTATCTACGCCAATGTTTGATATAAGATAAAAAATAAAAAAAACATTTATGTCATTTAGGTCAAATATGTCTGTATGCACACACTCATGAAAACTACCAAGGCTATTTTTTAAAGATGTTTATGTGTACAATGTTGTATAAAATACTACAACGATACAATCTAACGATTATTGGAAAAAAGGGAGACACGCCTTGACGGCTAGTGGTGTAAAACACATGTAAGAATTTTTTTTTATTTTCATCACAATACTGCAGTATAAAATGCTGTATAGGGAGTGTAAACATCATGTTAATGAAAGAAATTATTAAATTTAAACTTCTTTTCTTCGGTATAGGGTAAAAACCCCTGTAGCATTTTTCTTTTAACTTAACTTGATTCTCTTTGTTTTTTTATAGCTTTATGGCTCTAACTACATTTTTTCCTATGGTCTCTTGCTTAATTCACTTCTGCTTTAACAAACCTATCCTATACAACTGTTTTTGAGATCCGAACTACTTGATGATTTGTTTAAGAACATAAACGATTAACAAGCGATCCCTGTTATAGGTTGTTTTAATATTGCTACTTTGTGTATTAAATTTTGGTTCGTAACGGTGGAGACCACGATTACTTCGTTAAAACCTTAACCATTTCATCTGATCTTTAATATACAGGGGCCTTTTCCCGAACAACCTACTGCTGATACAGCAATTGTCTCTTTTTTTCAATGGGTGACTCCAGGAGTCTTGAAGTGCTATTTATCATTTATTCATCTTTATAAGAACTAATCCACACGACTACTGAACAACAATTAATTTTCTCTAAATTCATGGCGAAGATGGGAGTTAAACTAATGGCTTTGTTTTCGTGATCTATTGTAGAACAAGCAGGGCAACTCTACTCGTTTTAACGACAATTTGATCTTCGCTTCGTATTGACCCGAGTTTATCTCGTCCAAAGTTTATCAACTCAGCAACAGCTGTACAAACCGAAATTTTTTCCTCAAGCAAAAACCCTCGACAGCAGTAGAGCTGTTACAACAACAACAACTAAAGTAGCTAACATGTATAAATTTATGGAAAAATAAAGCAGTCGCAAAAAACTTACAATTTAACAAAAAAATTCTTAAAAAATTTAAACTCTTAATTTTTTTTAATTTGCCAGAATTGTGATAATTGTGAAACAAAATTTAATAAACAGATCAAAAGAAATTCAAAAATTTATTAAAATGTCATAAAAACCGAAAATTTTTCAAAATAAGAGCTTTCGCTTACAATTGTGACCATGGCGAAATAATTTACCAGGTGGCAGCATAGGCGAATTCAGTATTTTTTGCTGGCGTACACCACTGTCAAACTCCATATATAAAAAATTTGTGTACATTTTTTATATATGTAGTTTGACAGTCGTGTATACCAGCAAAAAATACTGAATTCGCCTACGCTGCCACCTGGTAAGTTATTTCGCCATGATTGTGACGATAAAATTAATCACTCTAAAAAATTAAATATTTTCTAAATGAAAATGAAAATGTTTAATGAAAATGTTTAAAAAAAAACATAAAAAATAGAAATATAATTGCATTCATTGCTAAACGGACTATCGACAGAAAGCAAGAACAAATATATGTATGTTTGTTCATATGTGACGAATAATAGAGAGAACAACGAAAAAAAACGTTTTGGGTTGTGTGTGAACTTCGTCTAACCAAAGTAATATTGATTGATTACAAATATTCCTTGTCTTATTATTTACCACAATTTTTGGTTTAATGAATGATGTTCACCGCGTATACAACCTTTGGTAGATCGATGCGAAGAATGCTAGTGACAGATGCAGCGATCTCGAAAATGCCGTATTACTTTGTTTTTTTTTTTTTTTTAAACTTGTCTTTAAAATTTAACACATAAATTTGTAAATCATTTTTCTTTCTTAATAAATTTAGAAATTAAAACGTGTGTAAACTTAAGCCGAATTATTAATTGTTATTCATTTGGTTATAATATGAAAAAAGTTCGACTAAAATTAATTTCAAAATCAAAATATTCAAAAAAAGAAAGAAATTCAGTCAGGCTTAAGCTTGTTATTGCACGTGAAACATTGTAAATATGGATTTCTTTAAAATATACAATATATTTATTTAATTAAATATAATTAATTTAAATAGAATAAAATATTGAATGAAACGAAATTAATAATTGTAAAACTTTTAATTAGTTTGCAAAAGGACCAATATTTGCGGCCTTAGCCATCATTGATGGTATATTCGTCTGTTCGTAGTTTCCACTAAAATATTGGGCATATGGGCCAGACGCAAATACAGCTACATCCTCGCCGCCGTGTGTTTCTGCGTTCAATGGTACTGCCGACATATATTGAAAATTTTCGTTTAGAGTATCTTTAGTGGTGATTCGTTTTCTTCCTTTCGATCCATATGTTGAATAGTAGCCAGGACCATTGGCATACGATAGAATAGTATAGGGCAAATTGTCATCAGCTGGATTATTTGCTAAGCCGGTTATGTCTTGACCACGTAACTAAAAGTATAAAATGCAAAAAATTAATACCTTTAGGTTGCTTAAGCATTTTAAAAATAAAAAAATATATATTAAGATAATAACATATCGTCGGTTGAAATGAAAAAGCTTGTAAGTAACGAAAATTTCAAATATAATCCCCTTTTGCTTCACAATAAAAAAAAAACAATTGTATTTAAAAAAAAAAGACAACTAAAAATAAAAATCTTAAGTAGTAATTTGTTGTTAAATCGTACCTCAGTTTCTTTATCATGAGTGCTGAGCAATCCGATAGTGATGACAGTGTAATGAACTGGCAAGTTATGACCGGCAGCAAACGCAAAAAAGCAATTATAACAAATATCAACAAAAAACCAAAGCAAGTAGAACTGCCAAGCACTTCAAATAGCAACAAATTCGCAGTACTTGATGAAGAGGAAGAAATAGTACCAGAAAGTGAAGTAACCCAGAAACCACCAAATATTTTTATACCGTGTGTAACTGAAATAAGTAAAATGATTATAAGTTTATCAAGTGTTGTTCCAAGCTCAGATTTTCATTACAAGTCTTTAAGAGACGGACAAATTAAACTGTTTATGAAATCTATAGATTGTTATAGAAAAATTGTAAGCTATCTAGAGACAAAAAATATAAGTTTTCACACATACCAAATAAAAAGTGAGCGTGCATATAGAGTAGTTCTGAAAGGCATGCATCATACTACACCCACAGTAGACATTAAATCTGAACTCATTTCGTTAGGGTATCCAGTCAGGTCAGTAACAAATATTATAAGTAGAATCACAAAGCAGCCGTTATCAATGTTTTACGTCGATTTGGATCCTAATCCAGAAAATAAGAAAATCTATGAGCTACGATATTTTAATAATGCGGTAATTAAAATAGAACCCCCACGAAAATTCAACGATATTGTTCAATGCCATCGTTGTCAACAATACGGCCACACCAAGGCGTATTGCAAAAAGCCATTCGTCTGCGTCAAATGTGGGTTAGATCATCCCACAGCCGAATGCACAAAAAACTTTGATCTCCCCCACGGTGCATACATTGTCTTCAAAACCACACAGCAAATTACAAAGGGTGTATTATTTATCAAAAACTCCTACAAAAGAGAAACTCAAACGCAAATACATATAGATCTTCATTTCGACAGCAACCACAAGGTTTTTCTAACGATATACATAATTTTCCTCAAATAATATCCAACAATAACAGAACAACTAACAATACCAGAAATAATCCTCCACCAAATGTGTCCTATTCTGACGTTGTCAAGCGAAATCCTCCCCCTCCTTCAGATACTGAAAACATTTTTAAGTATTTAGAAAATATGTTAGATAAACATATGGAGAAATTGACCACAACTTTGATGAATATGATGTCCTTACTCATCGACAAATTATGCAAATAAATCTCAGAATTGCAGTTTGGAATGCCAACGGAATGGCAAGAAAGAAAAACGAAATTGAAATATTAATTAGAACTGAATATATAGACATATTTTTAATATCTGAAACTCATTTCAATAGTAGATCATTTTTTAAAATAAGTGGTTATGATCTGATCACTGCAAACCATCCTGATGAAAGAGCCCATGCCGGCTCAGGAATTTTAATAAAATCAACAATTGCTTACGAAATAGTAAGTCCGGTTAGAAGTCCCATTATGCAATCTGCTGGCATTAAAATAAGATGTAACAATAACGTATTTACCATATGCTCCATATACTGCCCTCCTAGGCATCGTATCATTAGTGAGGATTATGAAAATTTTTTCTCTGCTCTTGGTTCTAGATTCTTGGTAGGTGGAGATTTCAACGCTAAACATCCATGGTGGGGTTCCCGACTCATTAATCCAAAAGGACGTGAATTGTTTAAATGCGTTACTAAAAATAGCTATAAAACATTATCTGGTGGAAGCCCCACTTATTGGCCTACCGACCCGTGTAAGATACCCGATCTCTTAGATTTTGCAGTGTACTGCGGAGTTTCACCTAATAACTTAGACATATTAAACATAGAAGATTTAAGTTCAGATCATTCACCAATAATAATTAACTACAACACCAGCTTAGAGTTTCTTCCAAAAAATGCTAAGCTTATCACAAATAAGACTGATATTAAATCGTTTAGTTACTTCATAGATAAAAATGTAAACCTAAGAATGGCAATTAATAGGACAGAGGATCTTGAAAATGTCGTTGAAATGTTCACTAATCTTATACACGAATCTGCAGTTTTATCAACACCGAAAAATAATTCTTCGACATCATTTCCTGGATCTCATGTGCGTATATCAGCAGAGATAAGAGAGCTGATCAGAAACAAAAGGAGACTTCGACGAATTTGGCATCAAAGCAGAAACCCTAATGACAAAACTAATTTTAATTCAGCTGCAAGAATCTTGAAGGAACGTATTTCGGATTAAAAAAATAAAGGACTGACTAATTATTTAAGAAGTTTAAGCGGACATGATTCCACTAATGAACATAGCACTGGAAAGCAACACGTTATTTAAAAAGACCGACAAAACGAAATATTCCGATTAAAAACCTAAATGGTACCTGGTGCAAAAATGATAAGGAAAAAGCCAATACTTTTGCTAAACACTTAGAAGAAACCTTCAAACCATTTGTGATAAATACAGATGAGTATGATATTATAAAATTTTTAGATACAGCGTGCCAGATGGATTTTCCGATAAAACCTATTTCTCCGACCGAAGTGAAATCTGAAATCCAAAAGCTTAATAATTATAAGTCAACTGGTTTCGATAAAATAGATGCAAGGGTTTTAAAATATTTACCTTAAAAAGGTCTAGCATTTCTTACGATGATTTATAACTCCATGCTTAAATTGCAGCACTTTCCTCTGCAGTGGAAATGTGCAGAAATAATAATGATACCTAAATCAAATAAACCAGAAAACATTGTCACGTCTTATAGGCCCATTAGTCTCCTACCTTTGCTTTCAAAACTGTTTGAAAAATTACTATTTCAGAGAATGCTTCCGTTTTTAGAAAAAAATAATATTATACCAGAATACCAATTTGGATTCAGACACAACCATGGCACACCTGAGCAATGCCATCGCATAGTTAAAGTAATAACAGACACCTTCGAACGTAAACAATATTGCTCTGCAGTATTTTTAGACATTCAGCAAGCTTTTGATCGCGTCTGGCATAATTGCTTATTATATAAACTTAAAGTTTTACTACCTGCTCCATATTATGTACTTTTGAAATCATACCTCGATGAACGAAGCTTCTATGTTAGAGTGAATTCAGAATTCTCTGAAATCAAAGAAATTAATGCCGGTGTTCCTCAAGGAAGTGTTCTGGGACCAACGTTGTACGCCGATATTTACGTCTGATATGCCAATTAGCAATAAAGTAACAACTGCAACCTATGCGGATGATACAGTGTTTTTAGCATCTAGCGAATGTAAAACAGAAGCTTCTAGCCTACTTCAGCAACAACTTAATGGCTTAAGTACCTGGCTAAATAAGTGGAATATCAAAGTAAACGCACAAAAGTCTTCTCATATGACCTTTAGCCTAAGGCGAGAACAATGTCCTGCGCTGTATTTAAATAATTCCGTGATACCAAGCAAAGAAGCCGTCACTTACTTAGGGCTGCAGCTAGATAGAAGACTTACATGGAAAAATCATGTGAAAAACAAAAGAAAACAACTTGAAAAAAAACTAAAAAGATTATATTGGCTACTAAGACCTAAATCTGAATTAAGTATAGAAAATAAAGTTCTCTTATACAAAACTATCATAAAACCCGTATGGGCATATGGAATCCAATTATGGGGAACAACGAGTGAATCAAATGTTGAAATCCTTCAAAAGTTTCAGTTCCAGAAGAAAAATGTTCTGGAAAGAGGTGCTCATTTTTTTCCTAGGCAGGAGTATCTACGCCAATGTTTGATGTAAGATAAAATATAAAAAAACATTTATGTCATTTAGGTCAAATATGTCTGTATGCACACACTCATGAAAATACCAAGGATATTTTTTAAAGATGTTTATGTGTACAATGTTGTATAAAATACTACAACGATACAATCTAACGATTATTGGAAAAAAAGGAGACACGCCTTGACGGCTAGTGGTGTAAAACACATATAAGATTTTTTTTTTATTTTCATCACAATACTGCAGTATAAAATGCTGTTTAGGGAGTGTAAACATCATGTTAATAAAACAAATTATTAAATTTAAACTTCTTTTTTCTTTGTATTAAATCTTAATTTTGATGTAGCGTAAAAAAAACCTGTAGCATACGTTTTGCAATTTTTTCCTTTAACTTTACTTGATTTTTTTGGTTTTTTTATAGCTATATGGCTCTAACTATATTTTTTCCTTTGGTCTCTTTTAAATTCACTTCTGCTTGAACAAACCTACGCTTTACAACTATTTTCGAGATTCGAACTACTTGATGATTTATTTACGAACGTGTACGATTAGCCCACGATCCCTGTTACGAGTATTCGCAGATTTTTATAATGTTGTTACTTTCAACATTAAATCATGGTACGTAATGTTGGAGACCACGATTACTTCGTTAAAACCTTGACCATTTCATCTGATCTTTAAATGTACAGGGGCCTTTTCCCGAATAACCTACTGCTGATACAGCAGTTGTCCCTTTTTACAATTGGTTACTCCAGAAGTTTTGAAGTGCTATTTATCATTTATTCATCTTTATAACAACTAATCCACACGACTACTGAACAACAATTAATTTTCTCTAAATTCAGGGCAAAGATGGGAGTTAAACTAATGACATTTTTTTCGTGATCTATTGTGGAACAATCAGGCAACTCTACTCGTTCCCACGACAATTTGATCTTCGCTCCGAATTTTCTAAATATTCAAAATTAGCCAAAAATTGAATTTCATGAAAATGTTCACGTTCTACAAAAGAAAAAAAAATTAAAAACAATAGATATATAATTGCATTCGTTGCTAAACGGACTGTCAACGGAAAGCAAGAACAAATATATGTATGTTTGTTCATATGTGAGGAATAATAGAGAGAACAACGAAAAAAAAACGTTTTGGGTTGTGTGTGAACTTCGTCTAACCAAAGTAATATTGATTGATTACAAATATTCCTTGTATTCTTATTTACGAAAATTGTTGGTTACATGAATGATGTTCACGTATACAACCTTTGGTAGATCGATGCGAAGAATGCTAATGACAGATGCAGTGATTCAGAAAATGCCGCATTACTTTCTGCTTGTGTCTTAAATTTGTCTTTAAAATTTAACACATAAATTTGTAAATCATTTTTCTTTCTTAATAAATTTACAAATTAAAACATACGTAAACTTAAGCCGAATTAATAATTATTATTCATTTGGTTATAATATAAAAAAGTTCGACTAAAATTAATTTCAAAATCAAAATATTCAAAAAAAAATTCAGTCAGGTTTAAGCTTGTTATTGCACGTGAAACATTGTAAATATGGATTTCTTTAAAACACACCATATATTTATTTAATTAAAAATAATTAATTTAAATAGAATAAAATATTAAATGAAACGGAATTAATAATTGTAAAACTTTTATTTAGTTTGCAAAAGGACCAATATTTGCTGCTTTAGCCATCATTGATGGTATATTCGTCTGTTCGTAGTTTCCACTAAAATATTGGGCATATGGGCCAGACGCAAATACAGCTACATCCTCGCCGCCGTGTGTTTCTGCGTTCAATGGTACTCCCGCCATATATTGAAAATTTTCGTTTAGAGTATCTTTAGTGGTGATTCGTTTTCTTCCTTTCGATCCATATGTTGAATAGTAGCCAGGACCATTGGCATACGATAGAATAGTATAGGGCAAATTGTCGTCAGCTGGATTATTTGCTAAGCCAGTTATGTCTTGACCACGTAACTAAAAGTATAAAATGCGAAAAAATTAGTACCTTTAGGTTGCTTAAGCATTTTGAAAAATTCTATATCGTCAGCTGAAATGAAAAAGCTTGTAAGTAACAAAAATTTCAAAAGCTGTTTTTCTGTTGAAATTTGTTTTTTAAATGAAAATTAAATTTTTTAGCTGATAATATATAGGATTTTACTTTTTTAAATAAAAAGCAACACTCCAATGTTTTCAAAACCAGTAAAAATTAAAGTTCTTAAAGTGATTTTTACAGTTTTTTGTTCAAAGAATAAATTATTATAAAATAAATAGGTCTGTGTTTTTTTTAAATGTTTTTCTAAATATTAATTTGAATTAAGACCATAAGATCCATAAAATTTTTTTTTCCGCAAAAGAAGACTAAAAACACGCTATGGATCACAAAAAAATGAATTAAAAAGGTACTGTTAAAACCGTAATTATAATTGTAAAAATTTTTTCGTTTACACTCTTTAACTCTTAAAATAAATTCATCCTATTTTTATTGCAGCACTTTGAATAGCAAATTTTAAAAATCAGGGAAAAAACTTGAAATGACAGTTATACTAGTATTTTTAAGAACTGTAGACAATCATAAATCTGATTACGAACTTCAAAATTGAACATTAAAATTAAATATTTTTTTAGATCTCCTATTTTGTCAAGAGATCCTATAACAGTATTCCCATTCATTTCTCGATGAGATTAAGTTAATGTAATATTTTGAAAATTTAAGTTGTTATTAACTTACCGGATAACCATCGATTGTCATTGTATGGGAATGATCTGATGTCACAATAATCAATGTATCATCTTTAGAAAACATTTCTCGTGCCACTTGCACAGCCCTGGCAAACTCCACTGTGTCTTCCAAAGACTTGCGGGCTTTTGTTTCATGATGAGCCATATCAATGCGGGCACCTTCGACAAACAAAAAGAAGCCTTTGTCGTTTCTCTTTAAAACTTTCAAGGCTGCTTTTGTCATTTCACTTAAAGAGGGATTCGCACGCTCTAAATGATGACGCTTCAAATCACCATTAAATGGACAGTGAGAAGCAGAAAAGAGACCCAATAAATAGTCAGTATTATTTAAATCTACCATGTTGAGACCCTTGCGAGACCATACATATTGGGCATTAGCATTTTGTTTACGTTTATCTGCTAACCATTCTTTAATTAAATTACGACCATCAACACGTTCGCCTGGTATGCCTTCTTCATCTCTTATGCTGGCATCGAGAAAATTACGACGACCACCACCCATTATCACTTTAAGCTTACGTCCTACATCCCACTCAATCAATTGACGAGCAATGTCTACATTTTCCCTGGCACTACAATTGGAAGCCTTAACGGCGGCATCATTTTCCCACGCACGATCAGCTGTGTGAGCATATACACCGCCTGGAGAAGCATGAGTTACACGAGCAGTTGTAACCAAACCAGCATCTTTACCCGCATCTTGAGCCCATTTAGCAATATTGTCAACCCAATTAGCCGGATTTTGAGCATCAAAACAATTGGTACGTCGAACGTTTGCATTAACACCAATCGTACCGTAATTACCTTTGACACCTCCCAAATATGCGGTTGACGTGCAGGCCGAATCAGGTACTTGACGATTAACACAATATGTTTTCGAAAGACCCAAAAATGGAAACTTTTCAAAAAATATTTCCTTCGAACTATCACCCATTAGATTTCTTGTGGCTGTTATAGTGTGCACTGACATACCGTCACCCATGAACATGATTATATTTTTGGCTGTCTTAGTCGATGTGGTTTGACTTTGTTTTAACTTTTGCGCCAGTATATCTTGGGCCTTATTTGTCCAATATTCCGCCTTTCGTTCCTGCTCATATTTCAAAGGATGATGATGTTCAGACAAAAGATATTGTCTGTGAACTGTAAAATATGGAATATTTTTGTTTTCATTAATGATTTTTTCTAGACATAGTTACTCTGTAAAGTCACTATCAAGATTTAATATATAAATCATAGCTAAACATGTCCGAAAATGCTTAAAAGCTATGAAATTTCAAAGTTAACAATTCCTGAAGTTATAACTTGGCGGTTTTTTAGTCTTATAACTTCTTGTGAAAGAGACATACCGCGAGTTATTAGAAAAACAGGAATAAATTGAAAGTGGCCGCAAGGCTTTTGTGGGGCTTCAAAACTAAATGTTAAGGCATCCTCAAATTTCTTAAGTTTTTAATCTTGAAGCTTTCTACCACTTAGAAATTTTAACAATCAACAGCACTTTGCCACGGGTGGAATGGATCGATCAATGTCCTTCGAGGCAGCGTCTAATGCTAATTTTTTCATATCATATGGAAGAAATCTAGTAATTGCAATAAAAAATATATATGGGGCGATAGAAAATTAAAAAAAAACATCACGTGAAAAAACTGTCGCTTGCCCATTTTTTCCGAGTCATGGACATCTGAACTTTTCATAGAGAAGTACGATTGTAGACCATACTTTTTAAGATATCAATATGGGTATCATTTAAAAGTTTTTGATAATTTTCTAAAAATTATTAACCCATTAAGAGCCATTGACATTTTTATGTACAATTATATAAAGAACTTAATTTCTTTTCTGTCACTCTAATATTTGTTCTTATGATTGGAGTTAATTCACTTAATTAGATTCACATTTATAGTGAAGGGTATATAAAAATCGACATAGCCGAATATAGCGTTTTACATTGCTTAAATTAATTTCGATGATGAATTATACGAAGAGTTTAAAATTCGTTTGGAGCAGACTATGGGTAATTTGTATCTTCTTCCAAATTTCCCGCTTAACAAACAATTTTGTTAATACGAAGTTCAAAAAAATAAAAATTCATTAACATGAGTGGTAACATTTGTCTCAGTAAGAAAAAAAGAGAAATAAGCATTAGCATGAGACTTAAACGACTAATGAAACTGAGCAGGGTCTCACACAACTCGTCCACACAATTTAACACTTAAAATTGTCATAAAGTTTAGTTAAGGTGCCTTTAGACGAAATGTTTTTTACATATGACTTGTCAAATTTTCCATAACAAAATACATATGTATCGTGTAAACGGTTTAAAACATTTCTTATGTTAAAAACATATGCTTTTCTTATTCATTAAGCACTAGGTCAGGTTTTAAAAATTAAAATATTTTTTTTTAATTAATTTTTTCAATATTTCGCCACACCGTTGGGTGGCATCTTCAGGAAACAAAAAGTGCAAAAAGCACTTAAATCGTTGGCAGCAAAATAGAGTTGACATCTTTATTAGCATTAACAGAGCCGCTCACCAAACAACTGTTGTAAACAATGATTTACTTTGTAAGTTATGTTAGAAGTAATTTGCATGTACGTTTAAACGCGAAATTTAAAGCCATATGTAAAAATGACTATTTTGACATACATACATGTAGATTTTCAAACTGACAAGTCATATGTAAAAAAACATTTCGCCTTAAGGCACCTTTATGGGTGACAGATTTATTCTGCAATCATTTTTCAGTATAAAACTGTACTGTTTTAACTGCTGAAAAACGTTGAGGACCTGCCCAGTTCCGTCACCCATTTAAGTTTTTGTTATCCATACGGGCGAAAGTGTTTTTTTGTTGTTTTCTTTTTTTTTTTATTGTTCTTTTTTTTCTATCAACATTTTATATGTGTGTGTGTGTGTATGTTTGTGTGTGTAATCTTTTCAATCAAATTATTGAAATGCTAATTAATGGTGGACAAGCATGCAGTCATAAATTGTTTCAGCATTAATACAAGGCCAAGATATTAAAATTAAGTTGTGTCGGTATGGATTTGTTTTAGAAACTTTTTAGAAAAATAGTATCATTTTTACGACAATTTTTAAAATAAGAAGACTTTAATAATCGTACACTTAAATAAAACATGTGTTTTTTAGGTATTCGCTCCCATCTTTTTGAAAAAGATTGTGCAAAAAATCATTTAAATAAATGACCATCACCAATACAATTAAAATCTTCCAAGAAAGTATAATTGGGCGCCATAATGGCGATTAACAATTATTTTACAACTAGCAAATCATCTATGAGATATGATACGTTGGGATAAACAAAAAGCATTTAATATAGTAAATGAGAAATCTTGGAAAAACAAACTAAGCTGAACATAAGATTGATGAAATTATTCATATTCTGCTTATAGCCAACGTAAGTATTTTCAGGCAAGAAGAAAAATGGAGTCTTTATTAGTTCAGCACAGTAATTTTTCAATAATTCTAACCGACTTCAAAAATAAAAAGATTCTCGTTTGTATTTATTGTTTGTTTGATATCAGAACTCCTTTATTATACTAAAAATAGTAAAAAAGGGTATATCTAAGTTTGTCATTCCGTTTGTAATTTCTACAATATCCGACCCCATAAAGTGTTTTGAGTTCTAATGCATAGCGGAGTCGATTGAGCAATGTCCGTGTGTCCGTCCGTGTTAGTGTTGAAATCAACTTTGCCAAGGCACTATATCAACAGAACTAGTTTCGAAACTTTTGCTATTGCAAATCAGCAAGATTGATGTATGTGCTTCGAGGCAGCAAGCAAAAGACTACGCCTGCCTCTAATTTTTTCACAACATTTGGAACAATGAAGTAACTCCAAGCAAAAAGATAAATGTATGGAGCGATAGAGACTAAAAAATAAGAAAAAATAATAAGTGAAAAAATTGGCGCTCGTCCATACTTTCTGAGTTATGGACCTTTGAAATTTTCATAAAAAAGTTCGATTGTCAATATGATCAATATTGGTTTCATTTGAAGAGGTTTTTCAGGAAATGCTATAAGTTTTTTTTAAAAAGGTTTAACCCATTAAGAGCTGATGACAATATTGTGTAAAAAGTTTTTTTAATTTTTTTTCTTTATCACTTCAATGTTTGTGTTTTGATTGGAATTACTTCACTTAACTAGATTTACATATATAGTAAAGGGTATATAAGATTCGGCATAGCCTATTACAGCACTCTTAATTGTCTTTAACCCATTTTAATTTTTTCTTCATAATAAAAAAATTAATAAAAAATGAAGGAATTAATGATTTGGAATTAATGCAGAATGGTCAGCAGTACTGTCACAGTAACAATTAATAAAAATTCAAATTCAAAGGATGTCACATTGGAAGGCAAAATTTCAAAGTATGCGAGCTTCATTTAAACAGTTACAAAAATTCACTATTTAAATTAATGATAGTTTCACAATAAGTTTTCAAATCCTTAATATAACAATTATACTTAATTAATTAGGAAAGTGGTAGATAAATAAATTATTTCTCATAGTGGCCGCAATCAGTGTTCGACCAGACGGGCAACGTTTTTTTTTCTAGCCCTGTAGATACTGTGTTTGTGGAAATATATCCGCTGCAGCAAAAATAAATCTGTGTTTTGTCTTTAGAACTAAAAGGGCTACTGAATTTTTTTTTATTATTTTCTTGAAATACCACTTCAATATAAATTTTAGATTTAATGACCGTCTGACTATCTGTTTGTTTTAAAATTAAATTTTTAATGACGAGTAAAAGTCTGGCACGTGTTGTTTATTGCTACTACGTGTGCACGTGACAAAAATGGTTCCATTAAATGTAGTGGCCAATTTTTCATTATTCACTTCTATAGATTATTTGCTATAAGTCCCAAAAAAATTCGTATGCCGATAAGCTGGCGTAAAAAACAGACTTTAAAACAATGGCCACCAATTATGTGAAATTTTTCTCAAGTTGAAAAGGCACTCAAGGACTTTTCGACTTTAACAAAACTTGTTCATATATAAAAATATTTTTTTATTTAAAAACCACTTTTCGTACATGTATTAAAATTGACTGCCGCAGAATGTTTTGGAATTTTAAATTAAAATGCTTACCAAAATCCCTGGCCAAACTGTAGTCTGCTAAAAGTATCACAAAAAGACAACAAAACCCAAAAAACTTATGACCCATGTTTTATTTGCCCTGTTGCCGAGTACCTTAATGGTCACCAAATTAAATTGCACTAAAGTCTTAAGAACACAGAAGTGGTTTATGAACTTTTTAAGCAATTTTTAATGCGAATTGGAGTAATCTTATCTAATCAATCAAAATACAAATTCGGTTACACACATTCGATTTGATTCGTTTAATCGATAATTGTAAATCATTCACTTATATTTAAATGAATTTTTTTCCGAACTTTTTGCTTGAATACAAATAAAAGTTGGCTAAAAAAGGAATTTTTGGGTTCTGTACTTTCATACATGTTTATACAGTGTCGGTCAAAATAATAGCACGAAGTAGATCTATGTACGTATAAAGTGCAAAATGTTCTGTGGACTTACAGTCTAAGATTGTGCTTTTTAGTAGTAAGACTTTTTTTAAAGACGATCTAATAGTGTGTTCAGTTCGCAGTTCTCTTCGAAAACTACAAAAACATGGTGGCTTAAGCATTATGGTATGGAAATATTTCTCGACTGTGAATATGGGTCAAATACATTAGATCAAAAATTTACTGATACTCCATGGTATGTTAAAATTCTTGAAAAACTTATGTTACTACATACCTTCGACGAAATGCCGCTGGTGTGGGTCTTCCAGCAAGATAAGGACGGCAAACGTTCGATCAAAATGGCATCGAAAATCTGTAGGCGAACATAAAGAAGGGAGTATCTGTGCTAAAACCATTCTCTATCATCCCATATATTTGATTTTTTGATTGGAGTTTCTTTATTAAACTAGATTTGTTCCAAATTATATAGAAAAGTTAGAGACAGGCGACAGTAGACATGACCGATCTTGCTGATTTTCAATAGAGAAATTTTCGAAACTATGTCTGATCGATTGGCGTATTTACAATTTCTTTAGCTAATCTAGTGCCTTGCCAATGTTGATTTCAAAAATAACAGGATAAGACAAACGGACATTGCTCAATCGACTTCACAGTGCTTAAGAACTCAGAATACGAGTATACATACTTTATTGGGTAAAAAATGGATGCTGTAGAAATTATAAACGGAATTAAAAACTTGATATAAAGGGTATAAAAATGTACAGGTTGGTAATAAAGTTTTTCTAATGGTGTTATTATTTTGAACGCATCTGCAAACTTAATCAAAAACATATAATTGCTTATCATAAAAATTTAAAAAAATACACATATATATGGCGGCTGTTTTTTTATTCACAAACTTTTTTCGGTTTTATGGCTATATTTTATATGGGCAGTTTTTATAGTCCATATGTTTCGGACCTAACTTTGTTTTTCTAAAAATATCACTTGAATGTGACAAACGTCATTTTAATATTGCGACTTTCAATTCGATAAATCCTTGAAATCAAAATGTCAAATGATTGATTGGAAAGACGATTTTATTAATGTTGTTCATGGGATCGTTATGTAGCTTATAACTTTAACTGTTATAAGGGAGTGCCCGTATCACTTAAACACCTTTCCCCTCCAACCATATAACTTCAAACTTTGACTAAAAAAGCCATGTTCTCCTTAAAGTATATCCAATTAAAACTATTTTTGGTGGCATGTCCAGGGTCCAGAGACATAAAGTCCATAGACTCGATGTCTCACTCAAAAATGACATAATATCATAATAATAAAAAACATGGACATTGTGTCGTTTTTAGTATGGACATAGTGTCACTTATGAAAATGTCATAATGTCTGCACTTTAAACAACAACAACTTTGCTTACCAAAGATTATCTGCAAGCCAGTTTATTAAAACTTTACATTTTTTACAAATAATATCATTAAATACACCTATAATAATCCATGGACATTATGTCACTATCTGGTTCAACAATATGTCCATAGACATCATATTCTTGGACTTTATGACATGCCACCGTATTTTTACACTCACATGATGTGGTCAAATAGTAATCATTTACTATATCGCTAGATAAGCTGTGTTTTTATAATTATACTAATAGTTCAGTTCAAAAATAATGCACCTCACACATAATAATTGGCTCGTTTCATATTCCACTCAAGGTTAGTTTGTTAATTTTCCACCCATTATCTGAAACCATAAATTAATTTTAGATTTCCGATTAGTTAAAAGCAAGTAAGTATAAATAATATTACTTTTTCGATAAAAGAAAGACTAATATTTCTCTAAAGGCAATCATTTGCAGTTAGTTGAGCGCGGTAAATAAAAATTATAAAAGCGCACTAAGTTGAGCTCAGTTAAAGATTTCATCAGAATTAAAATTTCCTTGTTTAATTTACAGCTTCCCAAAGACTACACTACTTGCTTTCTTTTTGGTGGTTAATTTTGTAAAAATCTATTTTAAATACCACACACTTTACTACTAAGTATGAACTGCTATACAGCTCGCAACTGCAATTTCTATTTACAGGCGAGTTATAACGTTTAGATTCTTTTAATATAGAAAAATTTGCCAGCTTATTTTGGTTATTTTTATACCCTTCACTACAGGTGGAAAAAGGGTATATAAAAGTTTGTCATTCCGATTCCGTTTTTAGTTTCTACAATATCCATTTCCGACCCCATAAAAAATATATTTTCTAGGTTTTTGTGCATAGCGAATTCGATTGAGCGATGTTCATCTATCCGTCTGTGTTAAGGCCGGGGCACATAGAATCCGTCATACGTTGAACTTTGACAAATTCAACTGACAAGTAAGTTAAAATACATGTGTTCTTATGAGCGTTGTCACAATCAATACGTGTCCGTCAACGCAAAGTACGAAAGTTGGTCAACTTTTAACTTTTGAATACTTTGACAACTATCAACTGCTTCTTCTTCTCTGTTTTCTTTTAACTCTTGCTGTGTTTCAATTGTGTTTTGTGATTTTAATAAAACAATTTTGGTGGCAAACAATAAAATACAAATTTAATTAATTTAAAAAGTGAATAATATACAAATTAAATTTAAAAGTGAATAAAAATAAAGAGCAAGCTTTGGTTTAACATCCGTCAGCAAAGTATTCATTGTGCCAACCTCATCCGTCGTTACTTTGACTTTAGTTGAATCTGTCAAAGTTTAACGTATGACGGATTCTATGTGCCCCGGCCTTTAGTATTGAAATCAACTTTGCCAACTTTGTAAAATGTATAAATAAAGAATTTATGGTCCTATGAAAATTGAGCTGATACGGCAGCTTGGTTCACATTTTATAATTTTGTTAAAGAGTCGCCATATCTGATTAGGTTAAAACATACAATTAAAAAGTTAAATAAAATGTTTCTATAAAATTATTTTGAATTCAAAATTATTTATAAAAAAATCAATGTAAAAAATTTTTTTTTTTCAATTTAACTTTAATAATTTTAACTTTTTGAATGTATTTTACTTTATTTAAATCTTCATACACATATACATACATACATATATGTATGTATATTTGTTTGTTAATGTGTCTATTCATGTATTCATGCATCAGTTGACTACACTGCAATTTATCCAGAACGGATATTTACCAACTGTCAAATGAACAATTTCCGCTTCATTGATTTTTAATTAGGGATGCCAAATTACCGTTATATGTTTTTTTTTTGTAATCTAACAGTTAGTATGAGTATGTTTGAATTTGCAAGAAAATTAGCAAAAACAGTAACTTCATCTAAAAAAAGTGATGACATAAAATCAATAATTAACGAGAAACATCACAACCGGGCGCAGGCATTAAATAAAAAGTGTTTTAATTAAAAAAAAATTTATAATAAATTTCACCAGGAGTTTGATTTAAATTGCAACTACTACTGAGATTTTTTACGAGCAAAAGCAAAAAAAAACTGTTTTGAACCACAGGTACCATGAAATTAAAAATTATTTTTACGTAATAAAAAACACTGTGCGTTTAAAATATGGATAACTTTATCTTATAATAGCATTCGTTTGCAGAGTTATTAATTATTACTGTATTAAAAGCAAAAAATTAAAAAAAACAATATTTTAATTCATTCATTTCAATTGAATTATCAGCCCAAATTTTTTTACTGCCGTACAAGTCTTTTAATCTCAGCTGCACTTGGCTTTAGTCACATACTGAATAAATGAGCGATTAAGCTTTTACGTGAATTTAGAGCATAAACACAATTCAGATTCCAAGATATTCTTAAGCAAAATGAATTTAACGAATTTTAGCTTTTTTATTATGCCTACCACTCAGGACATGACCTCTATTTATACGATGCATTGCTCCTGATATACAAATGGTTACAGGATGAAGGTTAGAAGGTGTTTATGGACATTCAATTTAAACATCTTCACATTTAACGTGATAGGCATGACCTCTGCACGTTGCTTATTCGGCTAAAAACCCAATTTTCTCTTTAATGCATTGTGGGATTTACTGGCTGTATGACCACAAATAGATGGGCCCTTAATGTGTTCCTGATTCTATTATTCTAGTTAGAGCAAAACAATAAAAACACTTCACATTGCGTGTCTGATCTTCTCAGTCAGTAGAGCTGGATACCCTGCTGTCATCAATGAGACTCCGGTACACATTTGAGTAGCTGTCATAGTCTTTATTTTTGGTTTAAAACAGCTAGTATAAGTAGAAAACAAATCATATGGAATGAAGTAGCTCCTACATCGTTTCAAAAAAATTAAGCCAGTGATTCAGTACTTTTTTTGTATCTCGAAGAATGTGTTTTTAACAATTTTCGTTTTTTTTTAATTTTAATTATTACTTTTGTTAGATCCTTTTTGATTAATATAAGTACTTTTTTGGGCAACCTAGTTGTTCTGAAAAATACTATTGTTTCTTTCGCTGCTTCTTTTAAAAAAATATTGACTTAAACTTGGCCATCAAACGTTGTTGCTAAGCGATACAACTCGGTGTGAAATTTAATGAAAAATGAAAACCTTTGACCGAGACCTCGTAATGAATGAGTGTTAAAAATATAAAACACATAAAATACTATTGAAGTGGCCACGCAATGAGCGTCTTTTTTAGCGGCTTAGCGGCGAATATCAAAAATAAAACTTGTTTTAATTTTTAATTGTTTCTGCGCGGCAAAAAATAAACATTTGTACAAAGTCGAACGCTAATATGATGAGACAGGTTACTTTATTTTTAAAATAAAAATATAATTGAGAAATTATGGAGTAAAGTTGGTAAAATTTATGGTTATACAGATCAAATTTTATTTAACTTTTTGCAACAGCGAATCAAATTTAGCATTGCCAACATCTGTCTGAAAATTTGTGTAGATTTTATTATTTATGGTTAAATTTACCGTTATTAAATTACTATTATAAATCTAAATACGATTTTGGCAGAATAATCTCTTTTGACATTTGCATTTTTTAAACTAATTGCTCAGATATGACGCCCAGTTATAAGACATTTGCATCTCATCGGTTTACCACACATTGTGTGGTCTCGGCCTTAAATTGTTTTAAAAAAATGTGACAGTTTTATTCATTATAAACTTTCTAGAACTTGTGGCTTAAAAACAAGTTCCAAACATGTGTTTTTTTTTTTTTTTATTATTTACTCGCTTTGCTTTAACTGACATGAATTTAAATAGTTTTAAAATTAATTTTCTTAATGACTTTTAACCCAATAAAAATTTATTTTTAAACTTTTTTATTAGTTTGTGTTAAAATATCGTTAAATGTACAGGGTTTAGAAAAAGGAAACATCTCATCACTGTTGTCCTTCTTTAAACGTACACACCCAATATTTTGATGATACTGTTTAACAGTATGTTTCATGCATTTAATTTCTGTTTCGTTTTTTCACCTACAAACATGTAGAGAAGATTAAAATAAATATAAAAGCAAATCAGAAAGCAATAAGTAAAGGAAACGAAATGTAATTCGTATATAAACGAACATTGGCGTAGATAAGCTACCCTTCTTCCCACATTATATCCTTTGTACTTTAAGGAGCTAGAGCAGCCTTGAGAAAAATGCGCTAATGGCAGTGAATAACTTGAACAAAATTTTAATTTAACTAATGTGCGTTATACCTTGAAATTCGCAAAAATAATTCAGAATTGTTTAATGAATATTACGTGCATTTTATATTTTCATGATGGAAATGGTTTTTATACCCTACACCATAGGTGGAAAAGGGGTATATTTGTTTGTCATTGCGTTTTTTATTTCTACAATATCCATTTCCGACCCCATAAACTGTATATATTCTGAGTTTTTATTCATAAAATCAGCAAGTCCGGTCCATGTGCTTCGAGGCAGGGGAAAAAATACCACGCCTGTCCCTTATTTTTCCATATCATTTGAAAGAAAATATGAGGCGATAGAGAATTAAAAAAAAAAAGTAAAAAAATGGCGCTCGCCCATATTTTCCGAGTTATGGGCCTCTGAACTTTTTATCGAAAAGTGCGATTGTGCGGCATATTCTTAAAAATATCAATTGTTTAAAGCTTTTGAAAAGATCATTTGAGAAATTTTTAAATTTTTTAAAAATGCTTAACCCATTAGGAGTCAGTAAAATTTTGATATACTTAAGCTTTTTTCCTTATTTCTTATTTTTTAATTCTCTGTCATCCCAATATGTTTTTTTTTTATTTTTTTATTACTAAGATTTTGGTGCCCTTTATCATACCTGATTTATTTCTTTAGTTAATGAAAAGAGTCGATATTAGCTTCAGCAATTATAAAAAATGCTATAACTTTACTTGCAGAATAGTATTTCTTCTACAAAAAATCTATGAAAATTTTATATAAAATATGAGAAATTAAATATGTCTTTAATTCAATAAATAAAACAAAATGCAATAATAGTACACAGTTAAGGCCAGGATTGAATATCATACTCAGTCGTACGATCTGTCAAAAATTGCATGTGTGTTCAAAAAGTATGATAGTGTGGATTAAAAGTGTATGTGTGTGACAGACTTTTTGACAGATCTGTATGATTTTATAATATTTTGAAATAACTCATAAAATGATTTTTTCTATGCGATCAGAGTTGATTTTTTTTTGAAGAGAAAAAAAACAAAAAAATATTAAAAGTCTCTGTGTTTTGCAACTTTTTAGTATAATATTGTGGCACTTTGATACGATTTTCAAAGTAGGACCGAATTCTGTCAGATTTTTGTGTGATTTATCTTACGATTGTGTATGATAGTGAATCCTTGCCTTTAAAAGCATTGCCGATGCTACTCAAATTGAACAAGTTCAAGTAAAAGCCAAATTAAATGATGAAGTTCATATTAAATTTTATTTGGTTAGCAAGAGATGCATAAAAGTAAGCGGGGTAAGCAAGCGAATAGCTGAAGTGAAGTGCATAAAAGTAAGCGGGGTAAGCAATGGAATAGCTGGAAGTGTAGGATTTTTTTGGCACTTGCTTTGTGTAGATTTCATTGTGAAAATATTATATATCTTAGATATATTCGAACTTACGAACGATAAAACAAAATTTGCAAGAACAAAAAAGTTATTCCACTTCTCTATTCTCCTTTTCTCACACCTTTTTATAAACTTAGGACTTTGCAAAGTAAAGTTTCCTTGTCAAAATGGTCTCTAATCGCCTAGACTCCATATCAATCTCGAAAATTGAATATGTGTTTTATGAAATTTACTTTAAAATACAGTAAATTGAACCGGGCAAGCATTAGCTAAGTGTACTCTGAGACAGAAACATCTAGAATAAGTTAAAATTTAAGCTAAGTCATTAATGTTTACTTTGTTTGCTAGAAACCAAGAAGGCGGCGTACGCTATGTGTGAATATCCGGCACTTAGTGACATTAAATTAAATACTAAAAGCAGAAACATGCTGAGTATACATGTCATTGTGGACTGATGAGATATTTTTGTTGAACGTTATAATAATATTGTTGTTAGGTATCATGTTTTTGTCTAATAATTTAATTATGTTTATGGGGCTGCTGTAGTAAGGGTGGTAAGCACGTTGACTACAAACCTGATTGGCCAAGGTTCGACACCTGCGGCAACCAAAAAATAAGAATGTTTTTTCTATATAATGTACGTCGGTTCTTCTTTATAGCCGGCGAAGTAAAATACCCACCAAGAAATGAGTGAGGGAAACTGATACATACACAATTATCTACTAACACATTTGCAATATTTTAAACTAAAACAGCGTTGCCGTTGTGCGGCTTTTCGTATTAAATTTAAAGGTTTTTTTTCTCACTTAAATCTAAGTTTTTACTCAAACTTAATTAGCAAAGTTCAAAATAAAGCTTATAAAAAGTTTTGTAATTAAATCTGTTTCAAAAATCAAGCAAAATTTTCATTATATTTTTTGTAAAAAAAAGTCACTGGTAACGTTGTTTGCTGCAGACATCACACGTATACAAATGTTTAGATCAAGTTTTTCATTTTCCCTTTAAGAATGTGATAGAAACTTTGTTCTGCGCAGTGATGGATATTTCAATCATCAGTGATTGTCACTTGATGGATCCAATGATAGTCACTGTTCTTGTACTTTTATAATTACTTGATAACGTCACGAAATTAAACATATTTTAGTTGTTTCACTCTTGCATATGATTTGTTTGATTTGTTTGTTGGGGCAAACAATGTTGCAAATAACTAAAAATTTCTCTTCCTTATTTTTTCTTTTAAAAACTGCAAAAATTCTTTAAAACAGACTTACTTTTTACAACAAATTTAATAAAAATTTTGTTTGATTTTTGGCATAATTTTAATTACAAAACATTTTGTAAGCTGTATTTTATAGATTGCTGCACTATTATTTATAAACACAAGCGAAAAATGAGACTTAGTCTATTAACAAAAAATTCATTCCAATTCAGTACCAAAAACGCTATAACGGCAACGCTGTTCAATATAAAATTGTTGCATATGTGTTAGTGTAAAATTGTTATAGTGTTAGTTTCTGTCAATCATTTCTTGCTAAGTAAATAGGCATTATTGCCTGAAGTGCTACTTCTCTTAAAAAAAAAAATATTGAAAAATTATTTGAAATATTTTTCCTTTCTTAACCTTTTTCTTTTATTTATTTCAAAGTTCTTGGTTTTTGTTTTTTATTTATATTTATTTTTATATGATTTGTGCAAGAAATAACCATTTAAAAATTTTATATTAAGTGTATTATCAAATTAACTGATAACAAATCAATAAAATTATAGAGAAGCATTTCACCAAAGGCGAAATCAAAATATTTTTAAAACTAAACATTAGTTGTTTATTTCAAGTCATAATTTGATTAAATAAAAAATAATGTAAAATATTATATATTAAATTTTGGTTTCCTTTAGAATTTTTGTTAAAATTTCTTAATTTAAATCAAAGATATTGCTCTTTTTGTTTGTCATAAACAAGCAAAAACTTTTTTATCGTAACCAAACGTATTTTTTTAAGTAAACATAATTTGGTTACCGCAAGAATATATTGTTACAGAGAACAACTTTGGTATTCTGGGTTTCGATTCCGCTCAGTTTCTTTCGATTGTTTGTATTCTGTAATACGATCGGAGCTCCGTTTTTCTCAGTTGTTTTTAACGGAGGGGTTTTCTTTATTTGTGTGTTTTAGTTAAAAAGTTAAAAATTGAAAAAATGTAAGCAGAAAATGAGATAAAATGTTCAGAAACGGTTTAAAAAGACACCTAAAATTACTTTTAACAAATATATTTAATTAAAAAAATTTTCTTTTGTTTTCAATTGTTAATTTTTGTACCCGAATCTGATGTGTTTTTTATGTATTATGGATCAAAAACAACAACTGGCAGATGTAATGGCATCTAAAGCAGACATTACATGTTGATACTATAAGCGATCAAAGGAAGAAGTAGTAGCGTTCTGAGAGAAAATTGCAGGAATCCTCAATGCACAAAGTCCTCCAACAAAAAAATGCCAGCGCATTTTTTTATTTTCTTATTTTGTTTAAAAATTTTTTTATTAAACTTTATCATGAAATTATTTTTAAGTATGTAAACATACAACTTTTTGTATTAAATTTACATTTGTTTATGAAAATGATAACAAACTTGTTTATTTTGCTATTTCATTTCCACATTCCACAGTGATGCTATTAATTTTGTACATATTCACCCCTATTCTGCGTTTCGATTAAGTCTCCGCATTCAGTTTCGTTGCGATCGTAAATTGGTATTCTGAAGAAAAACGGAGTCGAAAGAAAAAGAAGAAGACAGCAATGTTTACAAAATTAATAACATCACCGTGGAATGTGGAAATGAAATAGCAAAATAAGCAAGTTTGTAATCATTTTCATAAAAAAATATCAATATTAATACAAAAAGTTCTATGTTTACATAATTAAAAGTAATTTCTTGATGAAGTTTAATAAAAAATTGTTAAATAATATAAAAAAATATAAAAACAGAAATTAGTTGTTTACGGCAACTAATTTTTGCGCTGGCATTTTTTGTTGAAGGACTTAGTGCATTGAGGATTCCTGCAACTTCCTCTCAGAACGCTGCTACTTCTTCCTTTGATCGCTGGTGGTATCCACATGCTTTAGATGCCATTACATCTGCCAGTTGTTGTTTTTGACACATAATACATAAAAAACACATCAGATTCGGGTACAAAAATTAACAATTGAAAACAAAATAAAATTTATTTAATTAAATAAATTAGTTTAAAATAATTTTAAATGTTTTTTTAAGCCGTTTCTGAACATTTTATCTCATTATCTACTTACATTTTTTAAATTTTTAACTAAAAAACACAAATAAAGAAAACCCCTCCGTTAACAAAAAAACAACTGAGAAAAACGGAGCTCCGATCGTAATGCAGAATACATACAATCGAAAGAAACTGAGCGGAATCGAAATGCAGAATACCAAAGTTGTAAGACGGAGAAAATTTTAATTCGAATCGAAACGCAGAATAGGGGTGATTGTTGTCTTCTTCTTTTTCTTTCGATTCAGTTTTCTTCAGAATACCAATTTACGATCGCAACGGAACTGAATTCGGAGACTTAACCGAAACGCAGAATAGGGGTGAATATAAATCGTGCGTGTTTCTTCTATAATTGTACTATACATAAATGCTTTATATTTAATATTTTATCAGTTGAATTAAAAATTATTTTATAATTAATTAAATAATTTTTAATGTGTGTTGGTGATCTAAAAATGTATACTGCAATGACAACAGTGAATATAAAATTATATTAAAGGAAATTCATTTGTTGAAAAATGTTTTCAACAATTTATTTTCTTTCAATTTAAAGGACATCTTTAATTCTTTCAATCATCTGCGTCAGCTTTATTATAATTTTGGAAAAAGCATTCGTATGTTACAATATCCTAGAAATACATTTCTGACATAAAAAATATTTATAATATAAACAAACATGTGCTTTGTATGTATGTATATGTATGTGTGTATTATCTAGGGTAGAAAATATATTTACTTATGTAAGAAATCTCATTTATGTAACATCAAATTGAACGAGTAAAGAAAAACAAACAGTAGAAAAAAAATACACTCTGCACTACATTTATTATATGTTGGCCTAGATTTCCATTGCCATATCTCATGGATATCTACATTTATATATTCACGCATACACATACATATACATACATATATAAATATTTGTATGCATAGCAATACCTTAATAAAGTATGTGTAGGCACATTGTAATATAAATAATGTATGAAAAGAACTACACAAAAACATCTGTTAAAGTTTAAAATATTTGGAAAGTAGAAAAAGCTTAATGAAAACGGCGGTATTTGTGTTACGAAGAATTAGAACGTGAATTGCCGTCACACCCATCTTGCATGAATCGTTATTTGAAATGTATACGTTATCAAGGGAATTGGATTGTATGATTTTATGTAAAATAATATGCGTTTAAGAGCGGGATGTTGGCAGAATTGTGAATTAATTTTTCTTTAGGATTTGTGATTCTCTGGAATAATGACTCCCATACTACTACAATTATGTTTGCAATGCAAGAAAAAAGCAGATGCCATAAAATTTTACGAAGAGGAGATATTTTTCCAGCTATATACCGTGGCAATGATCCACTGAGTTCGCATTCATGAGTATAACTTGGTTTAAAAATTCTTTACGTACAGCCGAAATGTAAAGCTGGTCTTTCGTTAGGTAATTAAAGAGTTTAAAAATAACTGTTTTAATTCTATTAAATGCTCAACTCAAAAAATTAGAACAACTTCACCCACACTGCAGGTCAGACGTCATCTATTGCATAAATTGTTTTTCTACTTTAGATTTATTTTAAAATCGAATTTACTTTTGTTCTCGTAAGAATTGTGCGAATTTTAAAAGATCTACCAAACGGTGACATATAATTTGCAAAAAAAAAAAAAAAACTAATAAAAAATCATTGATTTTTTTATTTACTGGGCTGTAAGAAAACTTTCAAAGTAATGCTCAGTTTCTGTGGTTATTGTACCCATCTTTAACTCATGTTACTGGCGTATAACTTTAGTTTGTGGCGGAAAGCCACATGACATCGACCCGTGTTTCTCTCCTTTTCCGTTTTTTCGCTCAATGTGTATTAAAATTAATAGCGTTTATAGGAATGATATCGTCAAAATATAAAGTAGTTTTTTTTATCTTTTATACCGTTTATCGTGTGACACCTCCAGTGTCCCAAGAATATTTCAAATGAAAAATAAATTAAACTAAATTAAATTAAACTATTTTTTATTCGATTTCAATTAATAGTCAACTTTTATTATCTATAAACGCCGCGATCATTTATTGTTCAATTTCAGTTTGTAATAAAAATTTAAAAAATTTTCATTTCATTAAAACAAAAAATAAAGACAAGAAATATTGCATAACAAATTGAGCTTTGACCGCACCCTAAATTAAAACTAATAGTAATTAAATTTGTTCATCACTTTAATTGCTGTAATAAATACTATAGAATTGATATTGAAGCATTTGTGGCTTAAAACATTTTCAAACTTAAGCTTTAGAAACCAAAATGTTAAATACCACTTTTATATATAAACACATACATAATATGAACGTTTTTATGTTTTTAATTGTATATAATGTAAAAAATGTAGTAACGAACAATGTGCATTAACTACGATATAGCAGCAAGTTGTTATTTAATTACAATTTTAAATTAAAAATTCTAAAACTAAATCTATTGTCGTTTGAAATTATTGAACTTTTTTGCTTTTAAGAATTTAAAATTTGAATTTTTAGTCAGTTTTTTTCCTTCAATTAAATTAAATTAGAATTGTAAATTTAAAAAAAAAATCTTTGGATTCAAAAATTACACACTTTTGTCAAAATATTATCCTTTCCGTAAAAAAATAGAATTTTTTTAATTTTCTGCTAATTACTAATGGAAAATTGATTGCAGCAGTTTAATTAATTAAACTAAATCTTCGATCCAAAAACATAAAGCAGACTTAAAAAGCCCTGCATGCTTTTAGTTATTCTCAAGGCAGAGCGTCATTTCTGAGCGGTTAGTGTGGTTAATTGTTAAAATGCCATTGTCAGGAGAGGTTTGTTTAGTGTTTTCACGCGAAAATCGTATTCATATTTACAAGAATTTAATGCGCTTAAGAAAAAAAAAACGTTTTGCTATTCATCAAGCAAGGCGACATTACGGCGAATTTAACCATTTATATACAAATCTACGCAAATTTCCGAACAGATTTTCGCAATATTGCCGTATGTCTGTGAAATCCTTTGATTTGCTGTTGCAAAAAGTTAACACCAGTTAACACAAAGCAAAGAAAAGCAATTTTCGCTCAGAAATCGACTAAAAATTAGAACAAGTTTTATTACTAAGCGGCGCCACTTAGCCGCTCAGAAATGCCGCTCATTGCGTGGCCACTTCAGTAGTATTCCATATGTTTTAATTTTTTTGCCGCTCTCTGCTCATTGCGTGGCCTCTGCCTTACGAATAAACATTTTATTTCCTAGAAATGAAGATCAATTAATAGAAATCGCCAAGAACTGAATATACTTCTCGGCTTTTTATAAACTAAAGAAAAAGTTTGGATTCAATATCCCCCTTAAAACATGTGCAATTTTGTTTTAATCAGTCTTTTGTTTAATTGCTGATCTTTTTTCAAATATGCATCTGGTTTTTAATGTGTTAATTTTCGTTTATGCCTTAATTTTTAGAAAAATGTTTTTGAAGAAATCATTTCCAAAGTAACTTCGCTCGTATGTGTCTTTCGAATGCTTTCATTTATTTTGCGAACGTATAGTCATGACGATTTCCTGCGCAATCTAAAAGTTTTATGTGAACATTCTTGCTCAGTTACCTTAGTTCTCCATTTCGTTAACCAATTTCTAAATTGAGCCATAAATCAATTAAAATTTACTTTTTCGGCTTTGGTTCATTTTTTAATTTAACTTTTATTAAGAAAAATTATTTTTCAAATGTACGCAGACGTTTTCCAAAGAAAACAAGAAAAATGAGACGCTGGCAGAATGTAATGCCGTATTTTCAGGACCGCCAAATCCATCATCAGCATTCTTCGCATCCATCACCTTGAATTGCGTATCCATTTAACCAACTAATCGATATTAATTTGGTTGGGCGAAATTCACACACAACTCAAAGCATTTCTTTATCTTCTCTACAACACGTCTTGTACATTTGTTGCAATTTTGTACTACACCTTCGGTTTAGTCACGAAATGCAAATTTTATTTTTAATTGAGCCATATGTTCTTGCTAATATTTGGATGGGCGCTTTCAAAAATACTAAGTAAAGTTGTGTCGCTATCAAAAGTCGTTAAGGTGACCAGAATGCTACTTACCATGAAAATGCATACAACAAATACAATATGACACTTAATAGTATGTTTCCACGGCATCTGCTTCGCTCTCTATTCTTGCTTCACACTCCAATCATGAGCGAATCTACTTGCTTCGTCATATAAAATTATGAGAGCGAAGCTGGTAGATTCATATTGAACCTACTTGCGAAGCATGAAAAATTTCTGTCTTCTCTAATTTTTATCGCAAGTTTATCTGAACTAGCTGTATAAAATGTAAACAAAAAGAGAAAAACAATGTTTAAATTGGTGTGTGGATGTGTGTAATATAAAAAACAATTAATTTCATTAAAATTTTAAATGTAATAAATTACAAACAAACAAAATTAAAAAGAAAAATAAAGTTCTTAAACAAATTATTTGAAAGTTGTTTCAGTTTTTGTGCAGACGTCCAATCGAAGCATGTAGCATGTGTCGTGTAAACGGCGTGCTTCGAAATCATGATTTAAAGATCGAAGCAAGTGCTTCATTTTGTTGTGGAAACATACTATAAGATGCTTTAATTTAATTAAAATTAAATTAAATTAAAAACTATGGCAAGGCCACAGAAAAAAACTAATTATTTTGGCAAAATTAAATTAAACGAATTCGAAATGGAAATGGAAAATTAAGGCAATCTAAATTTTCGAAAACTTAGCTTCATTATCGACAAAGTATTCGCATTATCGCTTTTAAGACTGAAAATAATTAAAAGCACTTTTCAGCCCGCTTACGTAAGAGTTCCATGCGTTTTTTCATTATTTATATTTATTTTGAATTACTTAAATTTATTTTCCCCTATAGCGGGGAAAATATGGCAACTCCATATGGCAAGCTTAACGTTAAAAGTCATTGTCATTGCTAAATCATGTACCAAGAAATTTTTTTTATATGAATTAAGTGTATGAATTATATGAAAATTTTCTGCTACGTCATGTATAAAGCCATGAATATTTCTGTTGTCATACCTTTTGGTGAAGACCGTCGTCACTGGCTGTTTATTTGGTACGATTGGAAATGAATGTCTTTATATCGAAAGCGCTCGCCAATCGTGCCAAATAAACAGCCAGTGACGACGGTCTTCACCGAAAGGTATGACAACAGTATTATATTTACTGGCGGAATAAATCCAATTAACTTAATACCATGAATATTTGTTTGACTGCATGGCAAAATCATTTACCATGTGGTGGCAGTGGCGAATTCATTTATTTTCGCCGTTGCAGAATATGTCAAAATCCATATATGTATAAAAAAGCAGCGAAAGTTTTTTTATATGAAGTTTGACATTTTCGACGAGGACAAAAATGAATGAATTCGGCACTGCCAACACCTGGTACATGATTTCTCCATGGTTCTGAGAAAAATATTATTAAAAATAAGGACGCTTAATCAGATATTTGGCTCTATTTTCGGTAGTGGCATGACATAGTGTCTAAGGAGAAAAAGTCCATTACCTTTATGTCGCACGCAAAATTGACTTAATGTCCATTGACATTATGTCGCCAACACCGGCATCGTTTACCAAAGATTTTCTGCAAGCCACTTTATAAAAACGTTGCATCTTTCTTACATAAAATATCATAAAATATACCTACAAAATCCATGGACGTTATGACTCAACGTAGATGGACATTAGGAAAATTATAGAAATTGTGACATGCCAACTTTTCTATGCTTAAAAAGATGTGCTGAAATTAACACTGGATATTGAATAAAATGTCCAATCTGTTTTTTTAAATAAACATCTTCTATTTGTTTTGAAATATTAAACTCAAAGCTTTGACCATTTTTAAAATTGTTTTAAGAAGTGCAAATATTTGACTTTGTTATTGCTGGGTTCGCATGTATAATGACTTTTTATTATATTTATTAAGTTTATATAAAACGTGCTTGCATCAAAGTTTGTATAAAACGTAAAATTATTATTGTTTTAAGCGATATTTTTTTTACAAATACTTATCATCGTATGCGCAAGAATGTGCTTAAATATATTATATTCGTTACATAACTGAAAACTGCATTTCAAGCATCCAAATACCATCACAAAAAGTATCGTTGCTATTTGCAAGTAAATGACTGACGGACTCATGGACAAAACGTTAGCAAAAATGAATAGATAAATAACTTAAAATTTAGAGTATACATTCAGTTTAAATGTATTCTACAACAGCATGGCAACTAACATCCCAGCAAACAATAAAGTTAGGAGAAGAATTAAAGTTTTTTTCATTTAGTATTAAAAGATATTTTCAAAACTTCAAAGAAGTCACAGATTTGAATTTAAAGTTAATATTTGAGTGTCTTTTCATAATTTCACAATAAGTTTATTATGGTGATTTCTTCAAACTTGAAATTAAGTTTTAATTAGAAAAAAAAAAATAGCATTTTCTCGTGTAATTTTAAAATTATTGTTAAATTGTTTTAAAATTCGCTGCAAAGAAAATCACGTAAAACTTAAAAATATTTAGGTCTGTTTGTTAACTGAGTAGATTTTTAAAACGAGTTACTTTCAAAAACAACAAAATAATACAGAATACAATAAAAGTTAATTAACAATGCCTGTGAAATTGCGGTGGCTTAGTTGCTTAACACGCCTGCATAGCAAACATCACATAGTGAGTTTTAATCTGACGGGTGCCTTCAGTAGGAAGCAAAATAAATTTTGGGTACCGTAGAGGCTGAATTAGTCAAGCGACTGGTTGGCTAACAATAATCTTTAATTCACATATTGCCGTAGTCTTAAAAGTTGTGGCTGAGTTGATAAGGCATAAGCAAAAAAGGGATCACTGGGCTTATTAAGGCGCCTGCTTGCTAGCCGAGGAATCGTGTGGACGAGTCTCACCGGATGTACAGAATATTTTGTTTAAAATGTATTTCTTAAGGCGTAAAAACGAGATAAGAAAAATTTGGAGGAGAAAAATGGATTTTCTTATATGGGTAACAATAAAATTTACAACTTTTCGAAATAACTATGTAAAGTTCAACACTTAAATTAACAATAGCTACAAAATTCTTTACTAAACTCTAAATTTAGGATTTTTTTTAAGAAATGTTGCATAGCACTTAGATCCATGGATTTATTCATATCCATCTTTTTAACTTCAATTAAAAAAAATCTAGTAAATTAACATTCCTTGCAGTCACTGCGTAAAAAATGTTTATATGTCTGTATAATTAAAGAAGTATGGCCATTGATTATGAATAACATTAATAATGTTAGACTTCAAGGCCTAAATTGTTGCTTTTTTTATCAGCGTAAGCTATTAACTTTACGTGGCTCCACAGAAAAATCGAGAAGTGTCAAAATGACAATTGAAGATTTATGGTTGCGATCGCCTTATGGCACGTAGCGCCATTCAGTTGAAAACACATTACACCCGGATTGTGATAACAATTTCAATCAAATGTTCTGCGTAGTCCGGCTTCATTTTTGAAGAAATAAGGCTCAATGACGCCACCAGCTTGAAAACGCAACAAACGCTGAATTTTTTCTTTTTAGATATTTTGGAGTATGTAGGGTTTGTTGTGGATTGTTTTCATTCCATTTACGGCAATTTTGTTTATTGAAAACCCTTGAAGCCTTCAAAAATTTAATTTTAAAGATTATATATAATGAACATAATTTTATGTCTATAACATGCGAAAATTCATGACTGATTTTAAAGGAAGTCTTGATAATTTAGCCAGAGCATCTGATCATAGATGTCAAAAAGTGGCTGGGCTTAAAATAACACCCGTTTCATTTGATTATAAATAATCACTTCCGCTACTAGAATTTCATCCAAATCAAATTTTAAAATTTAATTGAAACTGCTTTTGAAAAGCAATTGGAAATAACGCTTAACTTAAGAAAAAATGCTCTTTTTAGTTTTTAATGTTTTTTTTTTATTATTTGAAACAGAGGTTGATCTTAAATCATTAGTAATTTGAAATCAAAACTGTGTGTTTGTTGGGTTATAGATAGAAGTTTATTTGTGTTACTATCTATGAGTTTGCACAACTACATATGAACCTCTACTACAAATGTCATAGCTTTAGTTTGCAAACGTAATGGGTGTATTGTCGATTATGATTCTATAGTTGTTCGTGTGTATGTATATTCACAGATTTGTATGTATCTATGCACATTTGCATACATCTATCTCAACATAGTTTTTGGTCTTTATTGTAGAACAATTTGATGCTTATTGCTGTGTCAGCAAATTAACATTCATTTATTTTTGTTTCAGTATATTTTACATCATTTATTGCCTTAGGAATGAATAGAATGAACGTTAGTGGAAACTAAAAATAAATATTCTCGTACACGAGTCTAAATAAATGAAGAAAATACAGCATATTTACGATAGGTTTTTTTTTGCATTTTAAGTGCAAATGTATGTTACTAAATAAACTGGGATGGCAAATCTGTGTACCAAAATATTTGACTTCCGGAGTATTGTATTTGTTTGTCATCGGTCGTTTTTTGGTCACTAATTTTATTTATCCAATTCTTTAACAGTTTTTCAAAAGTATATGGTCCTCAAAAAGTCCTAAGTTATATGAGGCTGCTTGAGACTTTTCTTCTTATATACAGAAAAGTTCGAAAATAAATTAGAAAAAAGTTAATGCAAGTACCACAGTTTTCTCATTCCGTAAAATCAGTATTTTAAGAAAAGTTTATTTACTTTTCAATACAAAAACAAATATGACTGAATGTAATTTTATAATTATAATTTTATTATTCTTTTTTTTCAAACATATTGACATAATCATACAATTTTTAATTAAAACTGAACACAAACAGTTTAGATAAAAAGACTATGATTATTAAAACATGGAACGTGTATTTGAAATAGATAATGTTTGGTTGTGATGTAGTCATAGGCGTCGTTTTTGCCGTTTCTTGGTTAAGCCTGGTACTCTGTTCGAATTTGTGAAAATTGTTGAGCAACATTATAATTTCATGAGGTAAATCTGACATTTAGAATGTAGTGTCTATTTAGCGACTTAGAAGAATTTAGCGTTTTATTGTTGTTACGTAGACTACATTGTTTTAGAGATGAAAGCAAAATGCATATGATCAGCTGTTGTTTAAAAAATTCAGGATGGAATAATGGCTCTTTGCTTTACTTCACAGCTCTGAAAAAATGTTGCCAAAAACATTTTACATGTTTTTCTACAGTAAAAACAGCAACTTTTTTTCATGACTTTTTCATACAATTTTATTACATATGTATGTAGTTTAACAGCATTCCGCATAAAAAACTGAACAGAGTATCAGGCTTTAAAAAGAAATGAAGGCTGCTAAGCGCTTCAAACAGTTACAGAACCGATTTTTTACTTTAATATTTTTAATACCATTAATTTATTTAGAAAAAAAATAGCTTTAATATTGATGAATATTAATGAAACTGAATTTAATCTCTTGATTTGAACTTACAAGTCCCTACATTACGATTGTAATCTTATACAGAATTGAGCAACAGGAAAGCAAGGACTTTGAGGCTGCTGTAGTCAAAGTGGTAAACACGTTGACTACAAACACACGTTGACTGCAATCAAAATGCAAAAAATGTTTTTTTTTCTGTTTAATGGTATAAAAACATATTAAAAATGAACATTAAAAACATGCAACCTCCTTCGTCGGTACTTCTTCATAGCATATTCGCCGGCGAAGTGAAATAACTATCTATCTTTGTCCTTTCACCACCTATCTAATCTCTCATCTATCCCTTTCCTAAAGAATGTAGCACGGTTACGAAAAATAACTAAATAGGTTTTAATGCCTGAAGTGCTACTTCTCTTTTTTAAGAAAAAAAAAGGACTCGTTCTTTCATTCGTTCATTTTGCTAATTAACTAGGGCTTAGGATTTCGCGGGAAACGGGGAAAAAATTACCGCATTCCCGGGATTCCCGGGAAAAAAGAAATTCTAAAAGAAAATAAGTTGTTTTTAAGAAATAAAATTAAAAAAATTCATAGTTTTATTAAAACATAAACAAATAATAAAAATAATTGCTAAATAATAGTATTAACAGTTTATAAAACTTAAAAGCAATTGAGGTGACAAAACATACACATTGTTACGTTTATCCCTTTTTAGGATAAACGCACGGATTTTGTTGATTGCAAACATCACTGTGGCACAATATAAATTCGCCATTTTCTTAACTTCTTATGGCTCCATACTACATACATACTTGATCCTACCCCGGATCCTATGATGCCGTATTTACTAAACATGCCTTGTTACAAAGGCAGCCATCCACGCTACACTATTGTGCCACTCCGGCAAGACATGAACTACTCTATGCCTTGTTTAGAGTAACCTAAACCATACACAGATCTCTCTACCTTGCTTTACATCCAAGCCAGTCATCTCTATTAATCCAATAGCCACAACTTAACATCTGCCGTACAATGTAAAATTTTGTTACTTTCTTCCGCATGAACTCTGCTCTATTTTTTTAAGGTCGTCTTGACAACTATCTACTACTAATACTTTTATTAAATAGACGTCTTCACTAAAGGTCGGGGCACATAGAATCCGTCATACGTCAAACTTTGTCGTATTCAACTAAATACAAAGTATTGACGGATGAGGTTGGCACAATGCGTACTTTGTTGACGAATGTTAAAACAATGTTTGCTCTCTGTTTCTATTCACTTTTAAATTAAATTATTATTTTATTCATTTGTTAATTTAATTAAATTTGTATTTTATTGTTTGCTACCAAAATTATTTTACTAAAATCACAAAACACAATTGAAACACAGCAAGAGTTAAAAGAAAGCAAAGAAGAAGAAGCAGTTGATAGTTGTCAAAGTATTCAATATACGTCAAAAGTTAAAAGTTGACTAACTCTTTTGTACTTTGCGTTGACCGACACGTATTGATTGTGACAACGCTCATAAGAAAACATGTTTTTTAACTGACTTGTCAGTTGAATTTGCCAAAGTTTATCGTATGACGGATTCTATGTGCCCCGGCCTTAATTTATCTAGCCATGGCTTCACACAATAGTTGTCTTTTTCTTTCCGGGAGGTTTGATTGCAGTTTCTTAGTTCTAAATTGCCTTACGCAATTTATATTCTTTCTCTGCTGTCATGTCTAAAGATTGGCTCGAATTCACGATCTTCTGTTTTACAGCACGCACCTCTACCAACGCACCCGTTGAGGTTGCTCAACTTGTGTAAGCTAATTGTCGTGTTATTCAAAACACACACCCAATAGTGGTGGAAGTAACTTTTTCATCTTCTGCTTTTTTACCGCGCACATAAGGACAACAACAACAGGCGTTGCCAGATCTTATGTTCGTAACAATATTTACATTTGTACTACACAACGATAGATAATAAAGATCAAAAATACTTTTTCAATATTTTATCAATTATTTATTTGAAAGATACGAGTTTAGAACTGTTAGTTCGTTTAACAATTCACTAGACATACTGTTTTTTGTTTTAGTTGCAAAATTTTCAGCAATAAAAAACTCTTTCACTTTCTACTAAGGTAGATTTTGTTATCAACAATGCGTTATTGAGATCATATTAATTAGAAACATTTTGGTTTGTTTAATATCTTATGTAAGTATATTTGAAAATTTTTAAATGTCTCAACCAAAATATTTGAAAAACAATCAGTCTGTTTTTTTAAAGTACAAATGATTTAAAACTTCCCGTTTCCCGGGAAGTCAGTAAAAATTTTCCCGGGAAATTGTGAATAGTTTTTCCCGGAAACTCCCGTTTTCGAAACCCTACATTTAACAAAGGATAACACAATAATCTGTGAACAGAATGACAACACAAATGTTCAAAAATAGCAAAATATTTAAAAAAAATAGCATCAGGTTCGATTGAAAAAGGAAATAATTTTGCATATAAAAGCGTAAAATAATACGTATAAGTCACATATCGACTACTGCATTCCATAAAAATTGTGAAAAAATGCTAATTCTAATTGTTTATGAACAACTCTCTATAATTCAGCTCTTTACTCTTGATAACAAAAATATACAAATAAACCTTAATTTAACTGAACCAAAAGAGTGTAAACGATGAATAAATTTTACAATATTGAACGACTTTGAACGATTCGCTATAGAGCGAAAAGCGCTCGTCGAAATGACAGTATCATTACTTCCAGTGGTGTAATTCATTCAATTTTCCCCGTTCGTTAATGAACGATCCTACAAGAACAAAGTTTCTATCACGTTCTTAAAGGAAAAATAAAATGTTGGATGGAAAGTGTTAGAGACTTTTTACAAAAAGTTTAAAGCAAATTTTGTCTGACCCTTAGAACAGTTTTAATTACAAATCTTTTTAAAAGCTGCCTTTTGAACTTTGCACAAATTTAACACAAATCTTGGAAGACATGATCAGTGCTTAAATTTAAAGAATTTCATTAATTAACTCCTAATTGGTTTCAAGTTCCATCAATTAGAAATACATTTAATTAAGTTTACCTTGTAAAAACAGTGATGATTATAAAATTAAATTGAAACTTGTTTAATTGTTCAGCTAAAAACAGCACTTTTAATATGACTGCTCCGCCTCCAGCGTGATGTGGTTGATGAGGTTTGTGATGAGATCTTAAACAATATTAAAGTTTATACAAATGTATTTGTTATTTTAAAAATGAATATCTTTAGTTGGCTTTTGCTCAATTATATTTCATTATAACTTTTTTATAATTTAAAAATGATCAGTCATTAAAATTAATTGCTTAAAATTGCACATAACGACTGTTATTAGAGATCAATGTTAGTTTTTTTAAATAGAAAAAAGTTGTCCTATTAACAAATGTTTATTTTTTATATCTTAATGCATCGAAGGTGACTTTTTTAAAATTATCGTCATTTAGATCTCATAGTAAATGTTATTAATCATTATTTTTTTTTTAATAATTTTACGTAATAAACCTCCCTTCAGTAAATGGATTGTAAGATGTTAAAAATGCTCAGAAATAAAAGGTGATAAATCATAATTCTTTTAATAAAATGCCTTAATTCATCATAAAGTTCATTTCACTTTGACTGTCAATCGAACTTTTTTATGAAAATTTCAGAGGCCCATAACTCGAATAATATGGGCGAATTTAAATTATTTCACTTGATGTTTTTTTCTTCTTTTTTTTAACCGACTTCAAGAAAAGAAGAAGGTTATCAGTTCGACTGAATGTTGCTTTTTTATGTTTGAACCAGCCGAACTTAGTTACGTTTTAGAAAAAACTCATAATCTTAAAAATTAAAGGGTGTCCCTTCTACAACATACATCTTTAAAGTTTCAAAAAATCCGTGTTACCATAGCTCCCAATAGCAAGAAGTAATATCAAATGAATCTAAAACTTAAAGGGTGTCCCCATAGGTGACGTAAATTGAATTATATACCCCTGTATTTTGAACGCTTGAAAATTGAACAGAATGTCGATTACTCTGACCGCTAGAGTAACAAGAATAAACATTTCAAATTATTAATTAAAAGGTGTCACAATAGTTAATGTAATTTGATGTATGTGGCCATACTTTTGAACTGTTATAGACAGACAGTTGAAATTCACAAAGAACCTGTACTGTTAAGTCCGCTATAACAAAAAGTATAAAATTTTAAATTTAGAAAATAAAGGGTGTTCCCATATTTAAATTAAATAGACCTATATGGCCCTATCTTTTGAACCGTTATATACAAACACTTAAAAATCAAACAGAATGTCCATTACTTTGTCGTCTGGTATATTAAGAAGTATAAATATTTAAAACTATAAATTAAAGGGTGTTAAAATAGTTTCCGTCATTTAATGTACGTGACCAAACTGTTGAACAGTTGTACACAGTTGATTGAAATTTGCACAGAACTTTTATTGCTAAGTTCGATATAACAAGTAGTAAGCTTGAAATTAGACATTAAAGTGTGTCCCTATAGTTGATGTAATGTGGATTATATGGCCCTATCTTCGAAACCGTTACATACGCACGTCTTATTCGCAAATAAAAATATTGTGAATAAAAAATTTTTCCGCATTAACGTTGAATTATTTTTTTATTTGCGAATAACTTACTCACAAAAGCAATTCCTGATTAACGGCACTATTTGCAAATAAGGTATTAAGTGCTGCCACATTTTTTTCTGTTTAAAAGGTTTTGCCTATTAGGCCTTATACAAATTTTAATAGTTACATTTTGAGGAAAAATTAAATGATTAAGAAAAAAAAACAGGGGCCAAATTACGGTCTTCGATATCGATCGAAATTTCAATAGGATTTAAATTTAAATTTCGTTCGATATCGAAAGTCATAATTTGCCCTCAGTTTATAAATAATTTTAGAATATAAAATAGTGAGAGAAAATTATTTTGGATTATATAATTATAAGAGGCTCAATAATTTTCTGTCGACATTTTACCAGTTAAACATAAAATTGCTATCCGGTACCACTAAAATGTCGAAAATATTCTTGCCATATAAAAAGTGAGTTAAATAATTAAAAATAATTTTTAGTATAATAACAAGTTTAAATATTTAAAACAAAAAGGGTGCCCCAATGATTGTAATTTGATGTATGTAATTTTTTCAACAGTTATAGACTAACGCCGTTCTAAAGAAATATGATTTTAAGTTTATTTGTTTTGAAGTCGGCTTTTTTGTAAGATTTATTTAGTTCTCTATCGCTCTACATATATATATTTGATTGGAGTTACTTCATTGTTCCACATGATATCAAAAAATAAGAGGCAGGCGTGGTATTTAGCCTACTGCCTCAAGGAACATGTACCGATGTTGCTGGTTTTCAATGGCAACTCTTTCAAAAACTATGTCTGATCGATAAGTGTATTAAAATTTTCTCTAATTTTATATATTAATTGAAAATGCCCACTTCCGGGAAAAATGTACTTGCCAAAATCGACGTACGTCACATTGCTGCTTTAATTAAAAATACTAATGATCTAATGAAAAATTGTCTACGTATTTGAGTTAAGTACGTTATGAAATGTTCTCTACTTCAAGGTTACAAAGTGGCTTCGAATTTTTATTGATAATAAATTATACTTTTACTTTACAATTGACAAAGTCGTGGACACAGCTGCTTGTAGTTTTTAATATTTTAATTTTTACTCAAGTTAAGTTGACATTTGCTCTTCTGTCCCATGATACAATCACATTTTTAATGAAGGACATAATTTCATTATCAAAACAATGGCTGACATTTTCGTTTTCTTTTTTTAATTTTAAGCATAAATTACGATGAGTTTTTTAAGTTTCCTTTTTTAAATAAAATTTCAATTTCAACGGTTTATTTTTGTTTTTTTTTTTAATTTTACACTAAAATTTGTCTTAATAGGTAAAAAAAATATATAAAAGTTTGGTTTAATTTTTGTTAGTGGGCGTTTAACAATTTATGAGTTTATGATTTTATACCTAAATAAAAAATTATTTAGATACACATTTATGTACATAAATATAAGCGTGTATGTAATATATGTATGTAAGTGTGTAGCGCATTCATTAGATGACTTAAGTCTTTTTCTTTTTTGAATCATACAGCAAAAAAACTTTAATCTTTGATAAATAATAAGAACGAAGTGCTTGTAGTCGTGTATTTGAATATATTTGTATTTCAAGTTTTTCGTATACTCGTATATTGTGGCTGTTATTGTTTAAACAGATATTTCATTTGCAACACGTTAGCGGGAAACAAAAAAGCTCTTTATACAACAAGCTAGAAAACTTCAAGGTTAACTACTGCTACAAGTACTGAGTATCTGTTTTTTTTTTCAAATTGCTTGAATGTATATCTATTTTACACAAGTTAACAATTGGAGAAAATTTAGTAACAAAAAATTAATACACTTAAAAAAATCAAGTGCTGACTTACTGCAGTAAAAACATTAGGTTTCTTAGGGATTGCACTATACGAGTTGTTATAGATGGGATCTCATCAAACGAGTTCGAGGTAAATTCAGGGGTACCGGAAGGTTCCGCCCTTTCCCCTACCCTATTTCTTATTATTCTTGATGACCTTCTACGTCAGACTTCCAATCTTATCTATTCTTTTGCAGATGACAGTAGCATATGCCATTAATTTTTGTTTTGCAGTAGACCAAGCCTTCGGGAAATCGAGGCTATAAAAAAGCACATAGACGATACCCTTAATCGACACCTTTTAGTAATTTCCGAATGGGGCCTGACGAACAGGGTTCGGCTTAACGCTTATAAAACCCAATGCTGTGTCCTTTCGCACAGGCATACTGCTGAACATGCTACGTCATCTGTAATTAAGGAATCAGAAGCTCTCGATGTTCTTGGCATGAAAATTCAATCCGATGTTCGTTGGAACAAGCACATTTTTCATGTTGCAAAAGAAGCATTCAAGTGCCTAGATTTTCTGAAACGGTGTAAAAAATACTTCACTCCATCTGATCTCCTTACTATCCATGTCACCTTTATCAGACCGAAAATGGAATACAACTCTCATGTATGGGCCGGTGCTTCAAAGTCTATTTTGGAGTTACTCGACCTCGTACAGGAGAGAGCGAAGAAACTCATCGGTGACAGTAGGGTATCCAGCTCTATTGACTCACTGGAGCATCGACGCAATGTGGGGTGTGTTTCACTGTTTTATCGTTACTACAACAGAATGTGCTCTTATGAAATCAGGGAACTTGTTCCTGAAAACCGTAATTTCATTCGCGCGACGCGATCTGCATCAAGAGTGCATTCCTTTGTGGTAGATTGGCCAGTGAATTGCACAACGCATTACAGATAAAATTCGTTTTTTAGCCGAACAGTTCGTATGTGGAATAAACTCTCTGCAGAGGTGTTTCCTGTCACTTTCAATGTGCAAAGATTCAAATCAAATGTTCACAAGCACTACTCCCTCTATCCACCATCCCACAACCTAATTTCCTAGTTCTGGCACAATACATTGCATAAGTCCCCTGAGTGCTGGATAAAATTGGTTACAATTACGCAAATAAAATAAAATGAATAAAAAAGTTAGGTTCAGTCTTAATTAAATTACTTGTCAATTATTTATTTATTTTCATTCCGAAATTGAAATTTTTTTTGCAAAATAAAATGCACCAACAATTATTTTCCTTGAAATCGCTTTTTTACTCAGTTCCGTATAATTTTTTTGACAAGACTGCTAAACAAAACACTTTACTCTCATCCATATGCATATGTAACTTATGTGTTCATTAAAACGTCTACATTCTTCTAATACAAAAAATATCAGGCAGCTAATTTTAGCTCTTCAAGAGAGTTCTACAACGAAACTAACTACGTTGGTGGCCCACACTAGGCACTCTGACTAACTGGAGTGTAATAAGCAGGATTCTGCGAACGTCTGCTTTGATGGTCACAGGTGCAATACGCACTACACCATCGAAGGCGCTTTTTGCTATGTTGCACTGGCTATAAGCTCGGCAATTTGACTGAATGCAACTCTAGCATTTAAGCCTCTGAGATTTAGCCATGCCAGCATCTTGGGATTTGCCTGGGTTATTTCTAATAATATCGATTACCACCCCCATGACTGACATTGGATTCGGAGTATCAAGACAAACATTATGATTCAATCCGATCAGCAAAGTGATGTACTTGATGTTTATACAGCCGGATTCAAGTTAAACACTGGAGTTAGTGGAGACGTCTTTATCCTTAGATAAGGACGACCTATAGGCTAAAAAAAAACAAATGTAGCGCAAACCATACCATGACTTTTGTAATAATTGACAAGACGAGGAAGAGGAGAAAATGGTAAAAAATTTGCTCTGCCACTGTCCAGTTCTTTTAGTGAGAGAGCTGCTTTTCTAGGAAGTCCAAGAATACATAGCCTTGTACGTTGCTAGGATAAATTCGTTTATCTGGTCCTTGAGGTAGTTTAGAGATGGTTTTAGTGGTAATGTATAGACCTAAAGATCCTAGGACCTAAGTCAGTCGGTTCCTTATACTGACAGCCTGTGCAACCTAGAGGCATTGCATCTTCCATATATTCAGTTGAGATGAAAAAGAACACGCCACTTTTAATGCGTCATTTTCTGTTACATCGAAAATTTTTATGAAAAACGAATGTTACCATTTATGCCTTTTTACGTGTCATTGTCAATAACGATAAATATTGTAAAAAATTTAAACGATAAATCACGAGAACGCGAGATTTAAAAAAAGTCGTGCAGAGTTTAATGCCAATAGGGATATTCAGGACTTTCTTAATACTTGGTACTTTTTTACTCAAATATTACTAAACATTTTAAAAAAATTAAAAATAAATAGTTATAAAATTTATTTTACGGTAAGTTAACGAAATTTACAAAATTAAATTATTTTAAATAAAACATACACATACTTTCATACTTCTACAATATCCACTTCCGATAAATTCATTTTTTTTTTATTTTGACTTAGACCACTTTCATAATTATGGGCACATATATTCTGAGTTCTTATGCATAGCGAAGTCCGTCTGTCCGTCCGTGTAAGTGTTGAAATCAGCTTTGTCAAGGCATTAGATGAGCTGGAAAAATTTAAATGCCCCATTCGATCAGACATAGTTTCGAAAAATTTGCTAGTGAAAATCAGCAAGATCAGTCTATGTACTTCGAGCTAGCGGGCAAAACACCCCGCCTGCCTCAAAGTTTTTCATATTATTTGGAATAATGAAGTAAATCCAGTATAAAAAACAAATATATGGAGTGATAGATAATTAAAAAACAAGAAAAAACATTAAGTGAAAAAATTAGCGCACGCCCATATTTCCCGAGTATTGGGCCTCTTAACTTTTTATAGAAAAGTGCGATTGTGCACCATATCTTTTAAGATATTAATATGGGTATCATTGAAAAGCTTTTGAAGAGATCTTTCACGAAATGCTAATTTATTTTTTAAAATACTTAACCCCTTAAGAGCCGATGCCGATCTCTAATTATTGTTTTTTTTTTATTTAGGTTGCTTCACTAAACTAAATTTACATACATATATGGTGAAGGGTATATGAAGACATAAACGAATAATGGCCATATTTTTTTAGCTAAAAATTTCTATGCCAGCCTGCAAGCAACAAAAAATTTTTTATCTGCCTCATAATTGATTTTAAATAGTTTAACCAGCTTACATTTTTAATAAAAAGCCTGATATAGTCTAGGCTAAGAGTTGTTTAAGATTAAAACAAAAACAACTAAAGAATTCTTTAAATTTGATTGTCAAATGTTGCTAGTTCGGCAATATCGGAAATTTAAGTTTTTCCGTTAAGAATTATTAGAGGAGCTGTGCATAGAAGTTAAGGATTTTTTTTCTGCTTTACCTTTATGCAACACTGCCTCTTCACCATCTTAAAACTCTATTGCTCGAAATCAAAAAAACTTAAATGCAGTTAATACAAAATGACATAATATTTCTCAAATTATTAAAACCCTAAATTTTAACCATCTATGCTTAATAGCTTTTTTATTAATTTTTTTTTTAATTCAAACCCCAACAAATATTTAAGTCGTTTTCATATATTCGTTATCAAATATTCGGTAAAATTTTCTTAAACTAAAAATAGTTGTCGAACGATTTTTCTTGACTGTATTGATTACACGTGTTTTCTATGACCACAATCAACTACAAAATATTTTTTTTTTTAAATTATTATCGCATATTTTATTTGTAAAATTAATGACGCAATGACGCAAGCGCTTGTAAAGTTAAATATAACGAAAACAAAAATCATAATGCTGCTTTCACATTTCTAAGAATTCGAGTCCATATGTTTGTATTTATTGTTTTATAGAATTTTTTCTGTTTATGTAATATTTTTACGTTAAAAAAATGCTAATGCACAATGCTTCACAAAATATAAACAACCCCACGACTTAATGATAGCAGCCATTTTATATATTATGTCATGCACTCTACTCTTCTCTTTTAAAATCCCACTCCACTGCCCTAGTTTCTATCAAACTTCGTATGTTTTAGCACTTTAATTAAATAAAAACACAAATGATGGCTACTAATGGAAATGAAACAATACAAGTGAGAGCCCATAGAAAATACGATGTGTGCTGTGACAATAGACTGCGTTGTTTTCTATTCTTTCTACGAGGTTGGTATCATCTAAACTCCACTTTACTTATGAAGGCATTGAATAATTTTTCTCTGGTCAAGATTTAACTCACAATCAATTATCTGCATTACACCGAGGAAACATCAATCTCTGGGTGTCTGAAACTTCGATTTTTTTTTTTTCTAAGAAAAAGCTGAAGTTGTTGTAAATCGAGTAAAGAGAAATCCAAGTTTTTGTTGTTAAACTAAATAGTATTAACTAAAACTGAAATTATTTAATTACTGCAGGAAATATTGCTTCTTCTGTCGAAATCATTAAAATCATAAGTTTAACATGCTGAAAATACAGCTTTCTATACGAGGGCTGCTCTATATATTTCTGGCCTAATAGTGAAAATGCGAATATTTATAATCAAAAATGGTTTTAATGTTTTTCAAAGTATTCTCCAGCATGATTTATACACTTTTGCATGCGCTTAAACCATTTGTCGAAGCACTTTTTCCACTCCGATTGAGACACCTCTAAAACATGGTTTTTGAACATTTCAACAGCTGCTTCTGGCAACGAAAATCGTTGACCACTCATTTTTTTCTTGATGTGCGGAAACAAGAAGTCATTAGGTGCCAAGTCAGGGCTGTACGGTGGAAGGCCCATTAATTCGACGTTTTGGCCGGTCAAAAACGCTCTGGTTTGAGCCGATGTGTGAGAGCTCGCATTGTCATGGTGAACAATGATTCGTCTTCTCTTGTTGGTTTTTCGAATTTCTCCGATGACTTCAAGCAAACAAATTGTAGTGTACCACTCAGAAGTGACCATCCTACGTTGCTCAAGCGGAACAGTCGCCACATGACCAGTTTTGCCGAAGAAACAGGCGACCATTTGCTTCGAAGTGCTTCTTCCACGAACAACTTTCGTTGGACTTTGCTCGTCTTTGAAGACACACACGGTCGATTGTTGTTTCGTTTCGGGCTCATACGCATAGATCCATGATTCGTCACCTGTGACGATCTTATAAACGTCTTTTAAAGCACCGCAATCGCGATTTTGCAACATTTCTTTGCACCAATCGACACGAGCCTTTTTTTGAGCGACTTTCAAATTGTGCGGGATCCAACGAGAACAAACCTTTTTTACGGCCAGGTGTTCATGAAGTATCGAATGTATGCTGGTGGAAGAAATATCCAAGGATGTCTCTATCTCTCGGTATGTCACATGTCGATCTTGCATTATGAGTTCACGCACGCCATCAGTGTTCTCTGGCACAACAGCCGTTTTTGGACGACCTTCACGGAATTCGTTTATGAGCGAGCTTCGGCCACGATTAAATTCATTATACCAATTTTTCACAGTGCTATAGGATGGTGCTTCATCGCCATACAAAGATTAAAGTTCATCAATGCACTCTTGTCGTGATAATCCACGTCGAAAGTTGGGAAAAATGATGGCACGAAAATGTTCACAAGTTAATTCCATTTTTTTCTATATTAATTTTTTCAAGTCACTGTAAACAACACAAATAATGGTCGTACGTAAAAACGTTTTGAGTACGATTATGCTTAAAAATAACAAACTTTCCAATGGAAATGTCAGATTGCACTTGGCAGCACTCGGTGTTGCCATGCCAGAAATATATATAGCAGCCCTTATGTACGAAAGTCCCCAACCATATACCTACTTATGTACTTTATGTCATGTATGTAAATTTAGTTTAGTGAAGTAGCTCCTTTCAAAAAACAAATATAGCGCTGACAGAGAATTAAGAAATAAAAAAAATTAAGTACGATATATAATTAAACATAAAAATGTCATCGGCTTTTAATGGGTTAAGCATTAAAAATTTTTTGTATTTGCTGAAAGCTCTTTTCAAAAGCTTTAAAATGATACACATATTGACCATGTTGTCAACCGAACTTTTTTATCAAAATTTAAAGAGCCATAAATATGGGAGGGCGCTAATTTTTTTACGTTTTTTTCTTACTTTTAAATTCTATATCGCTCCTTATTTTAGTTTTTTTGATTGGAGTTACTTTATTGTTCAAAATAATATGGAAAAATTAGAGGCAGGCGTGGTGTTAAGCCCACTGCCTCGAGCAACATGGACCGATCTTGCTGATTTTCAATAGCACTTCTTTTGACGCTGTGAAATCGATTGATGTTTTTAAATTTTCTCTAGCTCGTCTTATTCTCTGGCAAAGTTGATTTCAAAACTAACCGACTTAGAAAATACATACTTTATGGGGCAGGAAATGGATATTGTAGAAATTATTAAAGGAATGACAAACTTGAATATACACCTTTTGCGGTGAAAGGTATAAAAATGTAAGGTACAAGAATTTCCGACTTTTCACTGGGGAAGGTTTTATTGATGTTTCTAATTCTTTCATAAATATGGGCCTGTTCGTAGATACATCACTGCACTGCATAATATGATCATTTTGCATTGCCACTGCTAATCAGCTGTTGCGTATGCTTTGTTTTTCTCATTTTAGTTTGCATTTACGAACGAAGAAATACTGCAAAAATGGAAAAATTAATAATGACGTAGATTTGTAAACTACATTATACAAAAAATGATAAAAAATTAGGTAAAAGAATTAAAAAAAAAAAATAAAATAAAATATTAAACAAAAAGAAATAAATAATAAAAATTAAACAAAATTTATACTCACACGTTTATTGCACTAGCAATTTTTATGATTAGGTTTTTGCTTTTATTTGCGCATAATATACTTCAGTGATGCATTTGCGAACAGCTGACATTTGCAGTGCTGCCACTCTTTACATTTACGAACGTGCTGCTCATCATATGCAGTGCAGTGATGCATTTACGAACATTTACGCTTTATTAAAAAAAAACAACTTTTGTTTACATATTTTGTTAATTAACAATATTTATTTTGTTCAGCAAAAAATATGTATAAAATAAAAGATTTTAAATTATTTTTTAAATAAAAAGTTATAAAGCACTGTGCGGCTGTTAACATTTTCTGATGAATGAGTGTTGACTCAACGTATTAGTTGTTATAATTTATGCGAGTCTTCTTCTTACCTGACAAATAAAAAACAAAGAAAAATTAATGACAAACAAAACAATACAACTGCCATAAATTGTTAAGATCTGCTTCTTCCAATTTGGAAACACTTCATACGTTGTGTGTAGTTGTTTAATTAATTACAGTTTTATTGTTTAAACTAGATTTTAATATTTGTTTAAATATTTTTTTATTTATTTAAAATTTACAATGTTTAAGTGCATCTTTAATAAGTAAAAATAAATAAAAACTCAAAATATCACGACTTTAATAAATGTGAATGAATACCCAGCTGCAAACTACATTTCTATAAGAAATAATATTCATTTATTTATATTTATTATTGTAAATTACGTAATCACACTTATAGATGTGCATTAATTAAAAAATATTTTAAAATCATCAACATTGTCTTATTTGCTGTAAAAATAACAAGGTAAATAAAAATTCAAAATATTTTATTAAATAAATGATGACTGTTGGCGTTTTTGTAAATATATTAAAAATGTTATATACACTAGAGCCCCGAATAGCGTCGTTTCCATTTGCGTCGCGTTTCTCCGGTCCCCATTACCGACGCAAATTGGGGCTCTAGTGTATTAGAAATGTTATTTAAATTAAAAATAGTCGTATATGTTTTGAACAAAACAAAAACAAATACCAAGAAGGCTTCATTCAACTGCATCGATGTAATTTAAAAAATTTTTTTAATCATTAATTAATTTTTATTTGTTCTCTTTAACAGAGCGATCTTCATATTGCCTTTTACTATCTGTTTTTAGTGATTCAAATATGAATTAATTAATTATTAATATTTCGTATTTCGTTTCATAAAAATTTAAAACAACTTTAAAACGCATTTTAGATAAATTCCTTAAATATGAATTTTGAGTTTTTATCTTAAAAATTTTTTTTTTTTTTTTAATTTTTTAATATGAACATTTTAAGACAAGAACCAAAATATCTAGTTTAAGCCTATTTATGCAAGCAATTTTTTTTTTTTTTGAAATATTAAAAATCTTCTTCTTTAAATTCCCTATATAAACGACGATCAAAACAACAAATATAGAGGTGACAAGGAATTAAAAAAATAAAAAATAAATACATAAAAATGCCAACAGCTCTTAACGGGTTAAGCATTTTGTAACAATTTATTATGTCTCTACCTCTTCAATAGCTTTCAAATGATACCCATATTGATATTTTAAAAATTTCAGAGGCCGTAATTTGAAAAATATGTGTGTGTATGATATTCAAAACACATGACTTTTTAAGCTGCCATCGTTTATTAAAACCAATGTTCTATAGATTCTTTAAAAACATTAAAAATGTGTCTAGAAAATTACTGCAGACTGTTAACTAAGAATATATTTTTATGATACGATAATTTTATTTTAAACACGTTTAACTCGAAAGGTTTATAATTATGTATTTACCCACATAAAAAAAAAACAATACAGCAAAAAAAAAAATAACAAATAAAACTGCTGAAATCAGAAAGCTTTATTTTGAATTAAACAAGAATCATGATTTAGGTTAATTTTGGCATCTATTGAATTTTTTAACATTCAGGGCCATTTGCTTTAAATGTTAACTGATTTATGTATTTTTTAAACACATGTTTTTTGAGAAAGTTTTTTTAGAAACAAATATCTCTGTTCAATTTAATAAATCATAAGATGTTAAAATTATTTGTATCGGTCTTTTTACCATTTTTATCTACGGTAATTTCAGACTTAACTTTTATTTTAGAGGCAAAAGTTTTAACTCTTGCAGTGAGTAAACTGTATTTAAAATTTATTTTGTTAAAAAGAAAAAAAAACTTGTTTTTTATTTCCTTTTTTATATTTTTAAAAAAGGTACCTAAAATGAATTTATGATTTTGGTACTTTAATACAACCGTTTTTTTCGGAAATAAAAAAATTTTTCTTAAAATATTTGCTAACGCCACGTTTACTTTTGACAATGCTGTAATGACAATAAAATAATACGTATTAGTTCTTGAAAAAGCTGACACTTGCTTCTGTGCTGTAGGCGTCCAGACAATAATTATGACAATTTTTTTGAGCAAATAAACAAAAAAAATTTAGCGTTTCTTCCTGTTTTCTTTCCATTTCTATTGTTATATGCAAAGAAAATTGTAGTAAATAAAATGATAATATTATTCAAATATCATTTACTTAAAAAAATTATAATAAAATTGTCGGCATACGTCAAATCACTGTCTTCAAAATGTTCAAGACAGTAATTCTGGCAATTGAAAAAGTGTACATGTATTAGTGAAAAAGTGTGTATGTACTGCTATTGTCATGACAGTATTGTCTAATGTAAACAGGGGGTAAGATATAAAATTAAAATAGAAAACATACTAGACATACATAGGTTCAAAGGTTTCGACAGGAATCGTCAGTATTATTTCTAAAGTTAATTATTTTTCACTTGATTATTTACTTTTTCCAAAATGTTTTTGTTTTATTAAATAAAATCAGATTTAACCTTAATTTGCCAAAAGCAAAAAACTTATGTAACAAATACTTACCTATTGATTATTTCCAACTTTTTAATGCAGCCTTGCATTTTTTTATTTATTTATATTTTTTTAGTAATTGGAATTTGTGTTAAATAAGTTATTGGAAATTGTAATAAAAAAAATAATGTGTTTACATTTATATTTGTTGTTGTGACATTACAGTTTAAAATTTGAACATGTCTTTTTGGCGATTTTCCTTTTATTAAGTGTGGCAACTATGACAATGTGTACAAATTCCATAAAATTCCCATTACAAATATGTATTCGTGTTTACCTAACCCTGTTCACTTTTGTATTTTTAAAATCTAGGTTAATAGAACCAGATATAGATAACAGATACCACAACTCACAACTTTACAAACTTGTTCATTTTGTAACAGTGTGACTTGTGTTTGTAGTTTTACATGTTTAACACAATTTTGTTTTTTATTTCTTTTTAGCGTTTTCTCTATGGTGTTGGCACAGTAAAAAAACAAGAATACATCACAATAGTATTTTATATGTACCTACCTACCTTTTTTAGTATCTTTGAGAATATTTAACTACATATGTACCTACATACTTACTTTCTGGCTGTCAGATACCTATTCGTGGAAAAGTTTTTGTTTGTTTTAGGCGCTTTTTACACAACAATATATACGTATGTATCTATATACGTATGTATACTTTAAAACAGAAACGCATAATTATTTGTAAACAATAAAAAAATCTATTCATGTTTGTTTGTTTATATTTGACAAAAGGAATAAATTAAACAAAACTTTCACCCGTTTATGTACCCAAAAAAAGAAGAATAACAAATTTGACTACAATAGTAAAGTATTAACTGTACTCCATACAAAATAAAAAAAATAAAGACAAGAGACATAATACTCTATAAAACTTACAACAATAACAAACACACATAAAAGAAATATTGTACAAATAGATAAAAAAAAGAAAAAATTCTTATTAGAATGGTTAATATGTATGTATCTGATATGTACATACATGTTGATTTAAGTTAGTAAAAGATACAGAAAAAGCTTATTAGAATAAATGTAGTTAGGTTAAACAAAAACATCTATATATACATACACATACCTTTGTTTGTGTGCAATTGGACTATGTATATAAATATAAAGGGAAAACAAATTTTTTAAGAGAGTGAAAAAGTGATGCCAACATTGTCCAATAAACACCGTCGGAATGTTATATTTTTCTTTTTACAACTAAGTCCGAATTTAGACGGACGAACATTTGGAAGAAAAATATTTTGAATTCTCTTTTGTTTTTTCATTCGCGTTCACACAGGCGAACATGTTTTCGGCAACATTTCATAAGTATGTATTGTTATTGTTTGGCTTTAAAATGCATGCAAATAATATGCCAACAAAGCGTATCGCCGATTACCGAACACAAAAACGATACTCTCTTCCCCACCCGTAATTTGCTTCCAAACTAAATGCTTCCCTTATTATTATTATCCTTAAACCAACTTAAGCTACTAACAAAAGTCAACGAAAAGCAAATTAAATACGTAAGAAACTTATTAAAGACTTTTTGGTGGCTATATTGTACTTTATGAACGTACCTACTAACTTCACATAGTTGCAAACATTTGTCCTTTGATTTGAAAGAAACTGTTTTTTTTTTCTTATACTTTTCTAGTGCATCGATTTTTTACCCAAAATGTTATTAAATATCTACAATTTAAAAATATATTACCAACAATAAATAAATATGAATTACTTCTTTAATAAAAATAAAGCAAATAATAACATAAACAAAAAGTACTAAAAAATGCAACAGTGTTAATATTTAAAAATTTATTATTAATGTAGAATCAAATGCGTTTATAGACTGTATCAAAGGCTGCAATTAAGAACCTGGCGTTTACGGCAGCCTTTTACCATTCGGCACCATCATTGTCGCTTTGCTTGAACGTCAATTTCGAAGAAGTGGAATTAAATGAAAAAAAAAAAAAAACAAGCTTGAAATCATTAAAGACTCTGAATATATTAAAAATTGTATTAAACATTTCATTGCATTAGATGTTTTATTTGATGATCTTTTAATTTAAATTAAAAAAAAATCTTTTCAGCGTCTATTGCAATTCGCTTTTTTAAATTTATCAAACAATTGACATCTAAATCCTTAAGCAAAGTACGGTCGACTTCGTTGTTTGCTTAAGAAAAACACACTTGTCGAAAAGTCGCTTAAGTACATTATAGTTATACACATTTGATTATGTCTAATCGCACAGTTGTTTAAGATATCTTAGGCACTTTTTAGCTGTATGCTTCGATATACACATTCTGGATGATCCGCCATGCATTCGTCTTTAGTCGGATTTTATGCTGACAACATCGCCATTTTAGTATCGAAAAAATGTCACTATTTTTTATTTATTGAATACTTCTCTACGAATGTTGTTTTTGTAGCATTCTAATAAAAGATAAACATCTTTTAAATTACGCCTACTAGGTATATTCTAAGATTTTAAATCTCAAAGTGGAGGCAATGACCGGTAAACGACAATAAATTCCAAAATTATTTTTTTCTGACATTTTCTGGCAATCGCACAGCTTTAAATTCTTTTAATATGAATAATTTGTAAATGCTTTAAGAATAAACACAATAACCACATCAAAATTGTGATATCAAGCATGCCAGAAATTAAATTAAAATTCGTTGCTTTTTATGAAGCAGTCACCAATATGTCCGATGTCCTTGTTTAGAAGCTTAACGGTTACAAAAATGGTCAGTAAATGATTTGTTAAACTTTCAGAATTAAGTTTTAAATACAAATAAATCTATCGCCTTAAAAGTAAAAATTCATTCTAGAACTCTAATAGGTACTCCGCTAAAATTTTTGATACTAATTATTTTTCTTCATAACTTTGACAAATAGCAGTATGCAACATTGTTTGCTGTTGGTTATTGTCCCACGCGAAATAAGTGCATCCATGCAGCTCATATTATTTCGCAGTTAAAAAAAATTGCTGCGAATAACATGTCACCAATTAAGCACAAAACGAAAGGGTAAAACTTCAGCAACTGGGTATTTTATTCATTTCCAACCATTTTATTTTATATGGAGTTCGGGCAGATTTTTGGGCTAAATGATAAACTGAATCCATACTTTAGGATAGAAAAAAATAATACCTACCTTCTTTCTTAAAAGGTATAAGAAAGGATGGGGCGCAACAAAAGTACTAAATAGGTAGCTCTTTTTGACAGCCAATTTTATTAAACTCTGTTAGTTTAAATTGATATCCCCTCATTGGATCTTTGAAGTCATTTTAATACAGCAAAGGAACCTTTTTTCATTTACGTTGTTCTCCCATTTTTTTTTTAATCTTTGACGCCCAACTTATGAAGGGAGGACTCCCTAAACAAGCATAGGTTTGATATTTTTGCAAAAACTTATGATTTAAGAACTATTGGAACTTTACGGAAAGCTTTGAAATTAGAAATTTTGGGGGAATCGCTTGGATTTCTGTTACTTACTTCACTTTTAATTTATTGAAGCTGCTTTTAGACGACTTGTTTTTTTACATACATATGTCAAATTACACATTACAAAACACATGCATATGCCGTGTGAAAAAGGTAGGTTATGTCATGCACACTTATACATGGTGCTTTGAACGCAATAATTATAATTCATCTGTAAATTTACAATTTTAACAGAATGCGATACTATTTAGTTTCAAACTGGGTATTATCATACGTAATTAACGTGTCGTCTTTAATTTTTAGCTTTAATTACTTTATAACTATGCAATACCATTTATCTATAAAACTAAAGAATGCTGTTGTAACATTTTGCAGCTTTTGATTCTGATGATTTACTGCTTTGTTGTCGTTAGCTAAATCTATAGATTTAATTTTTAAATATCTACAAATTTTCGAGAAAAATATAACAGAAAAACTCTTATTGCATTTTTTTGAGCCACTGTAATAAAAAATGTTTTTTTTTTCAAGAGAAGAAGTCATCCAGACTGCTTCTACTTGTTAATGACGAATTTACACCTTCTTAAAGTTCCAGAATTTTCCACTTGTAGGTACCTATCTAATGTGATAACGTCTATTCCATTTTTGTCACATACGATACATCCTTATTTTCGTCGATATTTTCGAACACAATGTATTGAAATAGGTATGTTTTATATCTTCTTAAAAAAAGGACCGTCTAAATGGAACGTAAACTCATTTGGGTGACTTCTATATTTTCATAATTTATCCACTCTATAATCGTAAAAATGTCACGTACGGCATCATGGAAATGCCCATATAGAGCGTTCTCAGCATAATCCAAATAAAAATATAATTCTTGCAAAATTATTTAAAAATTTAGACTTAAATCACTTTTTTCAATTTTTTTGTACTTGGCATTCATCACACGGCCACACTTACAACGCTAGATTGATCACACTTTTTCATTAAAATTAAAGTTCTTTACACTCAAACATTTTTGTTTATTAAAAACTTTAAAAATATTTTCATATACAAAAATTTAAATGAATAATTTTACACTTGTTGTACATTTGTTGTTACACCCACAATTTTTTATAGGAGAGAGAAAAAGACTGACTTGTCAAAACATTTTTCGTTTATAACCGAAAAGTGGCTTTTGATAAAATCACAGTAAGTCCCTATCTCGCTCCCACATAGGTTGCAGGCGGTTATTATTTTCAAGCTCAAAAATTTTATATAGTTTTTGAAGTTTAAATGTTTTTTTTTAGTAACACCACTTAATTTATTTTTTCCATTTATTAGCCACACTTTTTAGAAATTCCAGGGCATGCTAAAAAATAAGACTTTATTACACATGTATATCATAAAAAAGGAATACCTAGGCCTTATATTATAGAACTCAATTTTTTGAGTCGGGCGATTTAAATCCAACTTACAGAACAATGTTTTTCAACGGCAGCAACATTAAACGCAATAAGTTCTCCACAACTATTTTAACACGACTATTTTAATATACTGAGCACAAGCAAATGTATTAAAGTGATGTTGATTGTTTTGCAGTTAACGACTATAAAAATTTACTCATACATTATCACTACAAAAATGAGGACAGTCATTTAACGTTAGAGAATACGCCAAATACAACAACACTAGTTGTGGTGGTTGATTATATTTTTCCCGTTGTCGACTCCAATTTTTAAAGATATTTCTGTAAATTGTGTTAAAAATGAAAAAAAAACTACGAATAAAGAGTAAAATTGTGTTGGACAGAAACAAAAAAGCGCGCGCCTTGTCAGAAAGAAAAAAAATTATCTCTGCAAATATTTAATTTCTCTAACGCTCTCATAGCAAAATAAATTAATGGAGAAGGGTTGCTAAGCAAAGAAACGGTTAATACATATCTATAGAGGGGAAATTACAAAATAAAAAGCTTTTTCGTGTTTTATGGAATTTGTTTTATAAAGCTTTGATTTTATTTGATGATTTCACAATTCGTGCTTTTATTGTTTTATATGGTTGTTGTAGTAGTAACGAGGCCATTTGAAAGCTCTTCTCAACGTTTATTTTTTCTTAAAAAAATGGGTAAATGTGTTCATATTTGTTGCTGTATGGCAATTTTTTCTTGTGTATAATTAGTTTGAAAAAAAAAATATGGCGTAAGACGAATTTTTGTATTTCTGTTGTCTCTTCTGGTTGTTAGCACGATTGAAAAAGTATGAAGTCATCGTAGTTGAAAAGAGAACAGGAATATGGTGGTATTTAGATTGAAAAGTTTTGGAGGGAAAAAGTTAATGTACACTATTAAAATTTGCTGTGATTTTTAACTGTTAACAAAGAAACGAAGAGAACCAGGTAAGAAAATTAGAAACTTTTATCATGATTTTATAAAAAAAAATATTATTTATCGATTAAATAAATATTTATTTTGGTTCAAGTCAACTTTTATAACACAAATATAAATACTGTTTATAAGTGGCGTGGCACACATTTGTATAAAAAAAAAATTAAATTTGCTAATAAAAAGGTAGTTTGTATAACATATTGTAGTGGTAAAGTCCTAAAGCAATTTTATTAAAAATAAGGGTGAAAAATAAAAATGTTTTTTGAAGTGAAATAATAATAATTCTGCCAGTTGCTTTGAACAAATACAAAAATGTTTAGTTTTTTTTCAAACGATTTTCCAATAGACGACTACTTTATAAAATTATAGGAGACATTGTTTTTTAAATTTTGTAGAAGATGTCTTTAAATTTAAAATCGATATTTATAAAAAATTAAATAAAAATCCCATTTGACAATATTACGAAATCTACACAGATTACAAATTTTTAAGGTAATAATGATATGAAATATTGCATTTAATATTTTTACTTATGACACATGAACACTTAAAACAATTCTGGATCCAGCAGTTTTTTTTTTTTGCAATGAGCAGAAAAAAGTCTAGTAAAACAAAAATATATACTTTTATTCAGTAACAACCTAATTAAATTACAGGGGGCTTTGCTCTTTGAGTAAAAATTAACTAAAACAAAATATACATTTTATGGTCTAGCGTAGTGCGCTATTTTAAAGCTCCTAAAAGTATACTATTATTGTGCAAGAAGTTAGAAAAAATTCCATCACCATATATTTTAATATCGATTGGAGTTTTCCATTTTATAAAACTTTTCGCTTTATAGTAGCAAAGTTGGTTTAATATTCATATAAAAAAGCTCCTGAATGAAGATAAAAAACATTTCAACAATGCAAAAAAAAAAAATTTTAATTTAAATTAATTGAAGAAAATAAAAATTCTTTTGTTTTAATAAGAATTATTAGTTCAAGTTTTTTTCAACATCCTTTTTAAGTTGCAATTTTGTACTGCTTGTGTAACTTTTTTTAATAATAATAAATGTTTAACTTTTTTTATTTGAATTAAAAATTTCCATTCTTTTGTATTTTTTACTCGTAAAGTACACACTAATTTTTCTTGTCTAAAGTTTTGCGTTAAATTTTGAAATAAATTTTCCTTAAAATTGTTTATATAAAAATCGATAAGTTTTAAATAAAATCATTGCATTTTATCATTAAAAATCTAGTTAATTAAAAACCAGGAAATACTTATCTACAGTCGAACAAAAAGGAAAAAAAATCTTTTGATTGCGTAACAACACGGGCTGAAAAATGTGCTTTTTATACTTTTTGTACTCTTCTTCTTAATTGAACGAAAAGCATATAACACGAAGAAACAGCAAAAACTTATGTGTCATCCACCGTGATAAGAAAATAAAACGAAACTTTGGCCAAGTATTAGAGAACTATGACGCATTAACAAGTTGTTTGAATATTATTTTATAAAAATGTCCTTTAAATCTTATGATATTTTCCATTTTTATGGTAATAGAATAAATTTATTTGCTAGCGAAAAAGTTATTTATTTTACCACTTAGCACTAAGCCATTTATCACATTTTTAACTCATTTTGTTTTTAAAATTTAAGTTCTTTATTATACGTCTCTATTAGAATTTTGTTTAAAATTGTACTTAGCAACAAAATATTTCTTTGTATTTTTGTTGTTGCTTTTCGTGTTTTTTTTTTACATTTTCGTTCGTCTTATTGTTTATATTAATCACTAATGTCATTTTTTTTAACACATTATTTTTTTATATATAGAAATATTTATGTAAAGAATATTAAATAGTGTAAGTTCTGTTTTTTTTTTTTTTGTTATCAGAATTATAGCTTAAGCGCCAAAATTTTCAAACTGAACCGTACGCGACCACGAATGTTAAACGAATGATTTGTAGAATAGAAAAACGCGTGTAAAACTGCTGCTTTTGTTTCCAAAATGCCAACACAATTCTGCCATCAAATACAACGCTAGTACACAATAGCAACAAACACTGCACAAAAACTTATTATATACACACAAATTTATTCACATACGTTTCACACAAGCATATAAAAAAATACCCCTATCATTAAAAAAAAAATATCATTTATATACACATAACCCATATTTTAACTTTATGTGTAAATGCTGTATGCCACCATATAAATATATTGCTCTGCTGTTGCAAAGCATATTATATATTTGCTTTCAAGAGAGCAAAATAGATGTAAAGCTTTTTCCCCGTTTTTATTGTATCTAAATAACTTTTTACTCCTTCTAGTTACAAAAAGCAATATATTTTGTTTATCTCCCCACTCTCTATTTAATATAACAGCAGTGTTAAGTAATTCTCTCTTTTTTTATAATATGTACTGTTAGAAAATAAATATTTTGTAGTTTGTTTTTAGTTTTGAATATTTTTATCTTTAATTGTTAATTTAGGTGCCACGAAACTTTCAAAATAAAAAGCTTTTCATTTCTTGTTTAAGCTTTGTTTTTCTACAGAATTTGAAGTTTTGAAATTTATGAAAGTTTTAAGGCGTTAGCAAACCTTGTAAATATGTAGGGTGTCCCAATAGAGACGTGATTTTGACTGCACTAAAGATTTCCCATTGAATAGTTTCAATAAAAGTCAGCATAAGAAATTTTTTTTCTAAGAATTAAGTTTTGATTCGGGTCGCTGTCCTAACTTAGCAAATGAGAAGGTTGCTGTATCAGGTGAAAGGATTTTTTTTCTTTTTCATTAATTTTTTATAATTCACAGCAACAACCTGCAGGAACACAAACGAAAATTGAAATTAAGATATGCAAAAATTAGAGGCAGGAGGCATGGCATTTTGCCGCTGCTTCAAAGGGCATGGAACGAATTCGCTGATTTTTAATGGCAAAATTTTCGAAAGTATGTCTGAACGATTGGCGTATTTTCTCTAGCTCAGTTAGTGCCTTTGCAAAGTTGATTTTAGTACGACACGAACATCGACCAATCGAATGTATGGGGTCGAAAATTTATATTTTAGTTCTTACAAATAGAATAACCGTTTTCAACCTGTGGAAAGTTCTGCCTACACAAAGTTCTATAACCGAATATAAAAAATCTTTAAAAAACTAAATTTGGCTTCTTTTTTAACCTAAAATGAACGAACACTTTAAAATGTTGAATATTTAAAAATATTACAATAAATATTTCGATTTTTGTACTTTGTTTTTATCACTTTCTGATAAATAATTAGTGCAAAAGTCTATAAGATATTGTAGAAATATTAATTTTTCCACAAAAGAACATTATGAAATCATGTGATTTCCTTCAATACAACAAGAACGACAAAAAAAGCAACGACAAAACTAACAGCAGTCACATCAAAAATGCTGAAAGGAAAAAAACCATGTAATTGATAAACATGTACACTTCCACTCATCGTTGTTGTATTTGGTATATAAAACAAATATTATAAAAGCTACAAAAATGGAAAATAACAACTAACAACGTAGAAAAAAATACTAGAAAAAAAACTAATAGTTTCAAATGCACTTTGCATTTGAATAAAAGCACACAACGACAAAATAAAAATGCATGCAGAGAAGAAGCCCATGGAGAAATCAGATGCAATAGTACTTCCATACCATGTAGTTCAAGGGACGCGAGTTGAAGTCTAAAAAAATATGGCACAATCGTACTTTTTTATAAAAAGTTAGAGGCCCATTACTCGAAAAAAATGGACGAGACTAATTTTTATATTTGATGTTTTTAGGCATAGCGAAGTCGATTTAGCAATATCCGTCTGTCCGACCGTTTTAGTGTTGAAATTAAGTTTGCGAGGCACTGGATCAGCCAGAAAAAATTCAAATACTCCAATCGATCGAAAGAGGTGCTATTGAAAATCAGCAGGATCGGCCCATGTCCTTGGAAGCTGCGAGCAAAACACCACGCCTGCCTCTAATTTTTCTATATAATTTGAAACAATAAAGTATCTCCAATCAATTAAAAAAAGAAGCAAACATATGGGGCGATATAGATTTTAAATAAAAGAAAAAAGCATAAAGTGAAAAAATTATCACTAGCGCATATTGCCCGAGTTACTCAGATTTTCAGATTTTTTAAAATATTGTTACACTTATCCAAAAAGGGATTCTTTTGATTGCAAATACCATTGTGGCTCATTATAAATTCGCTATTTTCTTAACTTCTTATGGCGTTGTTACAAACGTAGCCGCTCGTTACACTATTGTGTTACTCCAGCTAGACATGAACTACTCGATGCCTTGCTTAGTAACCTCAACCATACACAGATCTCTCCCCCTGCTTTACATCCAAGCCAGTCATCCCTATTAATCCAATAGCCACAACTCAACATCTGCCGTACATTGTAATCATTTTGTTACTTCCTTCCACTAAACAGCTAGAAACTCTTTTCTTTCTTATAAAGATCGTCTTGACAACTATCTCCTACTACTTTTATTCACACAATATTTGTCTTTCTCTTTCCGGGAGGTTTGTACTTCAGATTCTTGATTTTAAATTGCCCTACAACATAAATTTATTATTCTTACTCTGTACGCATGTTCGAAGATGGGCTCGAACTCACGATCTTCTGTTTTACAGCACGCACCTCTACCAACGCACCCGTTGAGGTTGCTCAACTTGTGTAAGCTAATTGTCGTGTTATTCAAAACACACACCCAATGGTGGTGGAAGTAACTTTTTCTTCTTCCGTTTTTTTTTACCACGCACATTCGGAAAACAACAACACGCGTTGCCAGATCTTGTGTTCGTAACAATAACAATATGGGTATCGTTTAAAAGCTTTTGAAGATATCTTTTTTTAAAATGCTTTACCCTCTTAATGGTCGATGCCATTTTTATGTAAACAATTTTTTCCGTCACCTCTATACCTGTATCTTCTTTTGATTGGAGTTACTTCACTTAACTTGTGTTGTATGCATTGAAATTAAAATGTCAAATTTTAAAATGAGTAATTCCAACGGATATAATATTTACGTGTACATATGTAACTCTTAACTCGTATTAAGATTTTTCAAGGAGGGTTACTCTGTATTTTGAATCGAAAAGAAAATCATTCGAATTCCTATGGCTTATTCCTTGTTTTTGAAGATGTTTTCTTTCGAATTGAAATACAGAGTAACCCCCAGGTATTTTCCAATTATATTTTTAATATTTAACTGGGTGTAACTACTTTAATCAAATATCGTATTACTGAAATTTTCTCCGTAGCGGCGACATTTTAGATAACGAGTTATTTTGTTTCAACAAAAAAGTGTTTTATTTCCTAAAATAGGAGCTTATTTAGTTCAGCTCCTTTGTAGGTTTTTACTCTCTCCAAATAATAAAATTTCTCAAGACCCTTAACCCAAATCTCTTGTAACCTAATAACCTCTTCAAGTTTGAAAATATAAAAACATAAAAAATAAAGCCGCCAAAAGATTAAATAAGATAATGCGCTGGGTCAAGTAGCGGTTTGTTGATCAATCTGAAGATTTTTGTTGCCTTAGCGAGGACACATGTGTATACCCGTGCATTACCTTGATGGAACAGCAATCGCAGCACTCATGGTGCAGTTAGCTTTTTCTAATATATTCATCCAACATGTGACGTACCCTTTCGGTTGTGATGACTACAGCGTCATTCACTTTACCCATATCATTTAATGAATTTTACCGAATATTTTACCGAACTCTTTTCAGTACCACTACAACGAAATTGGCTAAACTCCTTTTAAGTAATTAAAATCAAGAATTAAGACTCCCTATAATATTCATTACGACCTCCTTCGCTTTCAGCGTTATTTTTTTCAAGAAAATTATATTGTTTGGTAGACTTGGGCCATATAGTGCAATTTATTGATGGCTCTTTTTAGTTCAAAGCTTAAAAATGAACTAGTTTAAAGGCTCTTTTTAGTTCAAATGTTTCTTTTTTCAAAAACGAATGTTTAAAAAAACGCGTGGCAGCACTAATTTCATGTTCGCAATAGCCAACAGGGAAACACAGACTTATTTTGTCTGGATTTATTTTGTCTGGCAGTGCAAAAACAAAGTATAGTTCAAAAATGTATCAATGGAATCGTTAAAGTAAACTAGATCATTAATGAACTTCACAAGTCCATTGTTTTGTCAGCACACCAAAAATATTTATTTTTTTTTTCTTTTAGTAGACGCAGCTTAATCAGAGATTAGACTTGTGCCATATAGTTCAATTTAGTGATCGCTCAAAGTTAGTTCAAAGTTTGAAAATTAACTAGTTCAAAATTTAGTTCAAAGGCTCTCTTTAGTTCAAAATCTCTCTTAGTTCAACTTTCAACTTCTAGTTCAAACGCTTTCTTTAGTTCAAAGCTCTTTTAGTTCAAATGTTCTTTTTAAAATATGATGGCAACAATACTGTAGCATTGCCATAACGAATGTTAAATTAAATGCGTGGCAGCACTAATTTCATCTCGGAAATAGTCAACAAGAAAAAAAGACATGGATTCTAGTTTATCTTGTCTGGTAGTTCAAATACAAAGTACAGTTCAAAAATGAACTAGGTGTACTTAAAAGTGTGAACTAGTTTACTTAGTTCAATCGATGGAATCGTTTAAATTAACTAGTTCGTTTATGAACTACACAAGTCTATCAGAGATTGTCAGTAGTCCGCTAATAGAGAACAGTTGACGGAAACGGTGCGGTGTTGTCTCCCGATTTGCTCGATATTGTTTCACCGTCTTAAATTAAAGAAAAAAAAACGAAATGAATTTAGCATCAAAACAGACCTAGCGGTCATGCATTGGATGTTATTATTACTTTTGGCCTAAACAGCTGATATTAATCTATATCAGCTGATTGACTACAATTTGCAAAGGTTTTTTGATTCTGCAACAAATTTCTGAAGTTTTACCCGAAATATTTGTAGATGTATTTATATAAAAATGTAGGAGGGTCTGTTGTATGTATGCACGCATGTACATACATATGTATCCATGTACGTATGTATGTACGTAAGTATATAAAAGTTTTTAAAGAAATTGACCTAAATATTCCGATAAAATACGTGTTCATTAGTACTTACATACAGACATATGTGCCTCCATATACACTTACATTCATATGCAGGTATCCACACATCTGAACATAATTTTGTGCATCTTTTCTACATTACAACACATATTTAGAAGTGCAGGCTCTTTGTCTAAGTTGTTTTCTCTTTATTACTACGAAGACAGCTGTTTCTTGATTTTGATTTTCTTAGATCGATTTGGTTTATTTGAAAACGCCTCAACAACTTTTGGAAGAACAATTTAATTCTTTGTGGGAAAGATATTTTACAAAGTGGAGAACTGAAGTCTATGAAAACAAAAAAAAGCCAGTTTGTTTTGTTTTAGATTTGCTACACACACATAATGTTTATATACGTATGTATGTAAGTATATATGTATATACTTAGCTACAATTACATATTTACACTCTCTTAGTATCTAATAGAACAAATTATTGTTAGAGTCAATAGAGAGCAAAAAGCAATTGATAAAACTAAAAAAACAGCACAATGAAAATAAAAATCATTTAATATTAAAAGCACAAAACAGGCTGCTAAAAACGAAACGAATGCCCACAATAAAGCAAACAACAAATGAGAAAAGCAAAATAAATGAGAATAACAAAAATCTTGTTTTTTTATCATCTTGTACCTACTTCGTGTTTTTTTTCTTTTTTTCTTTTGACATCAATAACACAAAAAACTTGAAATGTTAACTTTTCTAATGATAATTACTTTTGAATTTGTTGCTGTAGGGGGTTATTGAAAAATAGAAACAACAAAATGAAATCACAACTATAAAAAGCACACACTGGCCCGTGTTAATTCACATAAAATTTGTCCGATTAACACTTAAAATATTAAATGATTACAAATAAATTTTTGTTTTCTTTTTAAGCATCTTTTTTATAGGTACATCTTACATAGAAAGCAAAAGGCAAAAATAATATTTTTGGAAAAAGAAAATTCCAGAAATTATTAAATATAAGACTTCAGAATAAAGGCAATAATTGCAAAACAGAAAATGCTCAGATTTAATAAAATTCGTAAATTTTAGGAAGAGCAGCAAATATTTTACTAAACAATTTTTCCCATTTGTATTCTTTCTTCTTTTTTATGCTTTATTTTAGCCAATGCAAATTACTTTATTAGGTGGCAGCACGACGAAGTTTTTTTAGTTTTCTTTGTCAAGTGTATGCCAGCTGTCAAAAGTGTATATTTTCTTAAAAAATATATTATCAAAATGTATTCACCCTTATCATGAAAATTACAATCGTCAATAATTTACATGAACAATTTTGCACGTAAACAAAAATTCCCCTTATCGTGATTGATTTTTTTCCTCAACATTTTTTCACTTTTCCCTTGGATTTGTTCACTTAAATTTTACTGGGGAACTGCATACATTATGAAAGTTTTTATCACAAGATTAGGTTCTGCAGCGCAGACTGACATTATACTCGACAAGATACAAAATAAAGAGATCTACTGCTTGTAAATTTATAAAGATTTTTTATTAAAAATGTCCTTAAATGAAAAATGAAAATATAAAAAAATGTAATCCAATTTTTTTTTTTAATGTGTCAGCAATATCTTGGGTAACTTCAAGGGGTTATAGGCGTCTTGCACGTCACGTGTTTTTTAATAAAAATTTTATTTATTTACTTTAGAACTTCAATTTACAAATTTTCACTAAGCTTATTCTTCTTATTTACATTCAACGTGCACTGATAGCTTATAAATTTTGAACAGCTGTTAAATGAAGTGAATAAATATTTCATGGATTTTTCACTTCGAGGGGAATGAAAATTTCATGGGAATAAAAATTTCACTACTTATTCACGATAGGGGTGATTATAAATTACAAGTTTTAACTCTAAAACAAATTAACAAAAAAAATGTGACTAAATAGATAAGAAAAAATTGTTAAGTGCAGTAATTACTTGTATATTCACGTCTTCCATAAATTTTTTTCTTTTTATTATTGTATTGTTGTAGCGGCCACCTTTTATAAATTTGCCTTAGCTTATCATTAATTAAATGAAAAAATCGTATTTGTAGTATATATTTTTTTTAATTATAATTCCAGATTTACACTATGCAATTTTTTGAGGAATTTTTTTCTCAATTCCTTATTTAAGTTGCAGCGATATGCGTTATTTAAAAATGAACATAAGCAACAGTAACATCTCCTCAAAATTTCAGCAATACAATATTGCTTACTCTTGTTGCTTCACCAACAAAGAAAGATTTCATGCAAGTTTCATGAAAAATTGCATAGTCTAAATGCATTATAAGTCAAAATATTTTATTGTTTTTTAACCAAATAAAGAATGCTGATGATAGATGTAGCGATATAGAGAATACTGTATGATCCTATGTTAGTGTATAATTTTTTCATCTTAACACAAATATTTGTAAATAATTTTTTTAAATGTATGTGAACTTAAGCCGTAATAAAATTATTAATTTTTTTATAAATTTTTATAGTTTTATTTTTTAAATCAATTACGTAAATTGTTGCAAATTAAACTTTATAATTTTGGCATTTTCATATATTGAAATAAAATTACGAGCAACAAAAAAATTTATTTGGCAATACAAAACACGATAATTATGAATTTAGGCCACTGTGCAATTTCAGTATCTGTAAAAAACATCAACAACAGCAATATTGTTGAGTACAACTACATTTTTACCTACAGCATAACTATTTAGCTTTTGTTTTTTTTTCCTAGTTTTTATTATATTATGAAAATTTTGTCTTCTCTTTGTTTTTCCGTTTTTTTTTCTTTCGTTAGTGATTTACCAACCAACCAACATATATAAATGTATAGTTTGTACATGCCTGCATACATGCCTGCGTATGTAAGTTGCAAACAGACTTTCCTATGTGTATAAATACTTTGCTTTAGTCAGTCAGTTTGACAGAAAGTCAAATCACTCTGCCATTTGGGTTGGTTCTCGTGTCGTTTTTAGTCAACTATTGCATGTGACCACCATATTAAAAGCTCTTGCCCCCACTGAAAGAAAACAAAAAAAAACAAAAAAAAACAAAAAAAAACTAAAAACAACGGCCATAGTAACAATCAACAACAATAACAACAACATATAATACATACATATCTACAACAATCATAACATCACATAAAAAATGCATTTTAAAAACTGGGTTATTGGCGCACAACAACATTTCATTTGTTGTAACTGCTGTTTTAGTTTAAGTTTCTCGTTGTTGTTTCTGTTTTTTTTTTATGGTAAATATACCACGTAACTTTTAGATACAATAGTAAATCCACGGGCGTTGGAAGGCTTGAGTGGGGGAGGGGCTAATACATTCACAGAGAAAATTTACCAATTAAAAGTTTTAACTCTTAATAGAATTTCTTATGCTGGAAAAAATTTTTCTTATCGTTAAAGGGATGTATCCAGCTCCCTACAGAAATATTGTCTTGCTACGCTTATCAGAAGTTTACGTAAATGTATGAATGTTCACAATTTTTATATGGATGTGTGTATCATAAGTACATTTCGTTCGCTCCCCTTAAAACTAGTTAGATTACATGTGTACATACATTTACCTAAATACATACATGTTTACAAACTTGCATGTGTTGTAATTTTGTATTTGAGAAATAGTTTTATTGCGTTTTGTTTTTATACGGATAACTATTGGATTTGGTAGCGATATCCAAAAACAAAACAATAAAATTAAATACCCAAATGCTTAAAAATCTCATAGAAGTTGTTGTTGTTTGTATAATTGTTTTATTAAAAGCGTAATACATACATATATGCATAGAAATAATATATAGAGAAATTGTGGGAGACGAAATATATGGAAAATGGTTTTTTAACCTTCTTCGAAAAAAGAGCTGAGGGCTGGGATCCTATGCTGCGTGTCTGAATTAAAATTTCATTGTAGTTGAAAAGTCTAAAACTCTTGAGATGGTCCTAGTTTTACCCAGTCAAACTAACTAACGCAATATCCCTATCGATTTCTGCTACTTTTGATGAAAGATCGAAATTTTGAAAAAAAAAATAGTAGAAAGAAATAAACAAAGCAAAATGTAATCCATATCCAAAAGTATACAAAAACGCGCGCCTGGAATATTTTTTTTTTTTTAATTTAAAGAGGGGACAAAAATCTACAATTGGATGTATAAGTAGTCGAGGGTGGATGAGGGCCTGATAAGTAAAAGTCTAATTGAAAAATAATTTAAAAAATCGTGTGTTTTGAAAAGGTCAAAAAAGTATTCTTTAGCGATTATTTTAAGTGCTTATATTTTTACAGTCTTTTTTTTTTTTATTTGATAAAGAATACATCAAAAATAAATGTTTTTACGGTTTTTAGAAACTTCTGCCACAATATCGCAAATAACTTTTTAAATAAACTTAAGTTTTGTTTTATGACTATGCAATCATACCACCCCCACTTTCAAAAGACACAATTATTAAATCTCGCAAGAAAAACAAAATTTATTAGATTTATAAAATTTACAGTGTTATCAAAAAATTAAATTAATTTTTTTTTTTGATTTTTTGTTTATGGGGGAAACCATTGTGATGCAGTCTGAAACATTTTGAGGTTTTCCACAGAGTTCAACTTTAGCAACATTTTTTTTTTATTTCGCACTAATTATTTGTATGGACTTTTGGCAGTATTTCTCACAAAATGCTGAACTTAATACCGTGATATATATATATTTTTTAGTAGAATTCCAGGATTATTCGGCAAATTAAAAAAAACAGTATGGAAAAGGATTTTTAGTTCATCAAAGTTTTACTTATAATTTTCTAATCATTAAATTAATCATTTTGTATAACATAAATGAAGAGACTTAGCATCGTCCAATTTAACACATTTTCCTTTTGCTGTAGGAAATATGAATTCATTTAAACAACCTGTTTTATGCTATATTTTTCTTTAAATCTAATTATTTCAAACACAAGTCTACATTTTAATAGAAAGCAAGACACGTTGAAAAGATTGCAGGTAATCACTTTGATGCATTCTAAAATCCACATTTCCAATATTTTGGTTTATGATTAACCAAAGCAATAAACAATCGAAAGCAAATTATGTATATATGTATTTATGTATATACATACATAAGTATGTATAAACAACATTTGAGCAAGAAGTATTTTAAGATATGACACTACAGAATTTTCTTTTAATTTTTTTATAAACAAATTTAAAATTAAGGTGACCTTGCCAATTTGACTTACACTTTTTTAGTTTACAGAAGTCGTTTTTTCAAAATACGTGAAAATTACTATAATATAGAAATGAATTATAAATAAAATACTGAAACTTGGGCTTTGGTCTTAACCAAAAACTATATACTAAAATTATAATATATTATTATTATTATACACCGTTCATCATGTATGTAAATTTGGTCCAGTGAAGTAGAAATAAAAAAACTAAGCACGATATATAATTTATATAAAAATGTCTCGGCTCTTAATGGGTTAAGCATTTTTTTTACAAATTTTAAGTAGTTCCTGAAAGATCTCTTCAAAATCTTTTTCATGATATCCATATTGACCATATCGACAATCGATTTTTTTTTTAATTTCAGATGCCTATAACTCGAAAAATATGAGCGTGCGCCAATTTTTTTACTTGATGTTTTTCCTTGTTTTAAAATTTTCTATCGGTTCATATATTTGTTTTTTTTTTATTCGAAATGATAAGATGTACCGATCTTGCACCTCTTTCAACACTATGTCTGATCGATTGGCGTATTTAAATTTTTTAGCTTATCTAGTGCCCTGGACCGCAAGAACCAACATTTTAAAGAAAATAATTTTCACTTTAAAGTTTAAAAGTAGTTTCTTTCCGAAAAAATATTTCTTTCATTTTGTTTTCTGAAGAACCAATTTGTTATATTGAAACTACTTTTGATCATAATTGAGTCCTGTGACATGCCTAATAAAGTGTTCGCCTATACGACTTAAAAGCAAAATTATATTCAAAAAATTTTTATAAATTTTGTTAAAGAAAATATTTCAACACTTCATCGCTAGATGGCTGCTGACTTTAAAACCACTATAAATACTAGCGTTGCTCGAAAGTGATTAGAATGCCATTTCTAAGTGGATTCAAAAAAAATCCATTAAATTTTCAGATGTCTTCAAGAAGACTAAAAGCTGCAATTGACTATTTCTCACAATCGCAGGATTCATTCACAAAAAAGTCTGATAGAATTCTGTTCTACTTAACAAAATCGCTCAAAATTTTCTGTTAATGAGCCATACTGTCATAGAAAAAAAAATGCAACTCTGATCGTACAGAGACTATTTATTTAAGAATTTGTATTAAAAGATTAAAAAGTATAACAGACCTTTAAAAAAACTGTCACCTATCTTTTTCTTAATACACACTATCGTACTTTTTCGAAACACGATATATTTGAAAGATCTAACAATTGAACCTTGTAGCGTCTCACTTTACATTTCTTTATTTTTTAGTGCTATAAGAAGAAAATTTAATAATTTCTTAATTATATAATTGTTATTGTATTGTTACATATAAATTTAAAATATTCAAAAAGGGGACATAAAGTCAAAATATAATAATTTAATATTTATTACAGTTTTAGAAAAAATGCTTAAATTTAAAATTCTATCTGCAAAATGTTCTTTTCACACAGAAGAAAACAATAAAAAATATCCGCAATCAAATTTAAGATTTAACCTCACTTTTGGCACATCTGGTTTATCAAAAATAAATTTATTTTATTATATTTCATCTTTTTTTATGTAGTTTTTTGGTCTCAATACACATATTTCGTTATCATGAGTTTAATAAGAAATTTAGTATGAGTTTCTAAAGCACGTTCATAAGAGTGACAACATCACAGTGCGTCGCATTAATAAACAACGCATTACGTTAGAAATCGTATAGAAAAAGTACTCTATCATTAATGCACGATTTAACCGGAGAACGCAATAAAGAAAACTTACGCATAGTTATGAAAAGCGTGAGGAAAATTTCAAATGAATAAATGTTTAACCCAAATAATTCTTGAAGTCAAATCTGTAATAAAATGAAAACATACGCATACGATTTTTTTGCCTGCTTTTCTACGCAGAAAGTTTTTTTTAGTCTGCCATTCTCAATTTTCTTTTCATACTTTGTTTATTTTCAAAGGGATTTTTTAAGGGTGGTCACACTGTATTAGTTCTTGATAGTAGTGTTGTTGAATATATTTTTTAATTTAAAATTTTTAAATAAAGAAGTTAAATCATATAAAAAATTTATAAGGTGATGGCAGTAACATTCACTCACACGACACTAGTTCTTATTAAAACGATATGAGGTTTTAATAGAAACACAGTTCTGTCACACAATTATTGTTACAATAAAAATTCGTTAATTTCCTCAATCCTATCGGAGAACCCTGTATAATTCTAATATTCCAAAGATTGGCTAGGTAATTGACGACTACGAAAACTGTGGTTCGTTACCGTCGACTTTACGCAGCTCTACTGTATGTAAATATATTTGTAAAATATATTTTATCTTTATTTATTGTAACTTCATTGAAAAACTTGTTTATTTTGAAGATAAAAAATATCCCCGTTTAGTGCTGATCATATTTTGAAGTCTTTGCACCTTGTTTTACCTATTGTGGAAATATAACCACCCGAAAAGGATCAAGTCTATCGCCAAACTCCTTGTAAATTTAGTATTTAAAGAAACAGAAACTGCTATACCCGAGACACTGCGTCAAATAAATAAAGCAAAAAGTATTTTACTCATAGAAAGATGGCTACATCAGTACAAGTACGTCCAAATCGTTTATCTCAGCAGAGTTTCCTTTTTAAATTACAGGCCCAGCAGGTGCAGCAACAGTGAGGACATAAAGTGGACTTAATCTACTCCTACTGTCATTGTAAATAATAGTTTCAAACGTGCTGAGCAGTTTTTAGAAATTTTGAAAATATACTAAAGATATAGGAAATTGTGGTTTTCGTTGTGCCAAAAGAAGTATATAACGTGCCTTTTGTAGCGTGTATGAAATGTATAAATTCACAACAAAATGAAATTACTTTGTAATCTTGGCATACTCGCTTTATACAACGCTTTGCGTTATGCAACATAGAAATGCTTATGTGCCTCACATGCTGCCATAAGCAAATGAAAACGCATTTAAGATGCTTAAGCCCAGGATCGCATTGCAATTGAGTGTATGTTAGTGTGATTGTAGAACTATCATTATTCCTGGATGTTTTTTTTTTTTTTAATTTATTCTTCGACTATTTACAAAATGGTTACAGTTGGTTGAATCGTTTTTAGGTTCTCTTCTGCCAACTTCTTTATTGGCTTTCTGGCAAATACCTGCCCACTAAAAGTAGTTTAAAGAGAAGCATTAGTTGATTACTCTGTTTGTAGTATTATATATTCACTTGGGACAGCGTAAAGTGTAAAAATCCGGAATCTTTACCCCACGTCTCAACTAGCCATTAAATTTTACAAGACATGCAAATAACGCGGCAAAACAACGGTATTAATTTGTTCATGCTCTTGCATGTAACAAAAACGCAAATATATGGAGCGATAGAGAATTAAAAAATAAGAAAATAAACTAAATAAAAAAATTGGCGCTTGACCATATTCGTCCGAATTATGGGCTTTTCAAGTACGATTTTGCGCCACATGTTTTAAGACGTCAATGAAAGGATCTTTCAGAAAATGCTAAAATTTGTAAAAAATGCTTAACCCATTAAGAGCCGGTGACATTTTTATGTATAATTATATGTAGTAATACATTTTTTTCTTATTTTTTATCCTCTGTCAAATATTTGCTTTTTTGCTTAGAGCTACTTTACTAAACTAGATTAACATACATGGTGTAGGGTATATAAGATTCTTCATAGCCAAATATAGCACTCTTACTTGTTTATACTTTATAAGAAGCAAGTTTATAAAAAGTTGGAAGAAGAAAAATATTCAAGCAAAGTGTTATCATCTTCTTTGAAGCAAATTTAATTTATGATAATGAAACACATGATGCATTTATTACTTGGCGCCAGTAAAAATTAAAAATATATGAATAAGAATTTTGAGTCTCAGTTTTAAAACAAACAAAATTTACACTTTATAATCAAAAATAACTTTTTCTTAAATATTTACACGCCTTTTTAAAGGAAAGATTTTCCCACTTAGCGAACAAAGCGAAAAACGTTTTCAGAACTTGTAGTGAGGCGAATCTATTAGAGCCAGTTTACATTAAGGGCGTTGTAGCCGACTTTTTTATTGTTTTCTTTTTTAGAGTATATTTGCAAGTCCCAATTCGCACGATGCAAGTATTTAAGCTGAGCTGATTAGGTTGTAGGCAACGGGGTGAGGTAAAATTAAATGAGTACGCACTTGCTTGTACTTGCAATTCGGTTTGCTTCCATATTCGTAATGTCAAAAAACATAGATGTGTGTGTGTACATTCATGCAAAAATATGAACAATTTAAGCAATAAGACTTGTACTGTGCGAACACCAATGAAAGTTCAAAGAAGAAAATGAAAATAAGCAGTCTTATTTTTTTGCATCGTGCGAATTGGGACTAAGTCGTCGTACGTTTACATTATGACTCTTTTGTAGAAAGTGAGAGAATTTTTCTTTCTACTTATTTATACGTAACAAGTGTTGCCATAAACTAAATGTATAATGAACAATATAAAAAACAGCCATTTTGGCAACACTCAAGCATATAACTGCAAAATTACGAAAGAGAAAAGCAGGAGAGAGAGAAAAATGACAGAAGGAACTGAAAAGAGTTATGCAAATTCATTTCATGCTATATTTACTACCCTAAACTTCTGCATCATGACTTTTGTAGCTAAAACAATGCCCTTACCTCTTACAACACGGCAGCGTAGGCAAATTCATTACATTTTGCTGGTAACACCTAAACCTAAATTAACGCTTAAAAAGCAATGCAATCCGGCCTCAAACTTTTGCGCTTAATGTCATACCTACCTAAATAAGAGCGTCAACTTTGTGTCTAAAACAGTAATATTAACTCATTTTATTTTATAAAACCCACTTTATAGAAATAAAAAAGAGATAAAACTGCTAGATTGTCATCACTTCTCAACAATAAAAAACAAAACAACTTCGATTATTTAATGTGGAAAATTTTACACTTAAAATGTGTTGTCTATCTCGAGATTGGGGAAAATTTAACGTTTTATTGGCTTTACTACATTGTTTTAAAAATGTAAGCAAAATACATGTGATCAGCTGTTGTTTGAAAAATTCCGCATGAAATAATGTCTCTTTGCTTTATTTCAAAGATTTGATAAAATGTTGCCAAAAACATTTCATATGTTTTTCTACAGTAAAAACAGAGTACTATTTCTGTAAAATTTTTTTACAACTTTTTTATACAAATTTTTTATGTATGTAGTTTGACAGCGTTCCTCATAAAAAACAGAACTGAGTACCAGACTTATTACACTGTCAAAATCGGTTATCGGATTATGGTTTCCTTTATACATTTTATGTGTACAATGAAAATTTTTAAAATATTGATTGCGCCTTACGCGCTAATTTCGGTTTGGTTGTAACTTAACTGCCAATGACAGTAAGGTTTGCGGCAAAAATAAATGAATTTGTCTAGGCTGCCACCTGGATTTTGATACACCTTGACTTATAGCTTGCCAACAATTTTTTAAGGCAACGATTTTTTGACACTTGCAAACAGTTTTATTTAAAGTACCTGGATTGTGGTAATAATAATAATTATATTTTTCATTTATTATATAAATATTGATTTTGAGTTCTGATAATATATTTTGCAAAAACAAAATACTATCTTAATGATTTTTTGTTTTTGTAATAATAAAAAAACTACTACCTGTTAAACAAATGTGCCTTTAGTTCCTCCAAATCAAATGAAATCAAACTTGTTTTACATTTGTATGCTCGTTTGTTCTCAAATACTTGTTTTTGGCCTGCTGACACAATACCACTTTTGTTTAATTTTTTTCGTTGCTATTTTTTTTTAATTCCTGTTTGTTGGAAACGTGAAATCTTATTTAAAAGAGAGAAAATATAGCAACGTTTGTATACATACATAGTCATGACTATAGATGTGGTAAAAGTCGTGTTGCCAAAACTGGTACCAGTTACTGTAAAAATTGGTGATTCTAATTTTTAAATAACTCTTAAGCGGTAAGCGATAGATACCTACCTAAAATTTCGTTACTTCTTGTATATTGTTAACATGAATATAATAAAGAAAAAACTGTAAAAGTTCTTAGTATATCAATGATTTAAAATAAATTCAGGTTTCTTCTTAAAATGTTCATGCATGTGTTTGATTTTATATTTAAAAAACGTTCATTAAAAATATTACATTTTTAATGATCGATTTTTAACATATTTTTATTTTAAAACAAATGCTGCCAAGCACAGAAAATGCTTTTAAACAGAATGTTTTGCTGATTTAGCGCTGAACAAAATTCTGCTACCTAGCGAATAGCTTTTACGCTGGGATGTTAAACCCATATAAGAACATCTACTTAGTGTTTTGAACAGTAATGTTAACTCATTTTATTTTATTAAACCCTCTACATAGAAATAAAATAATTCTTGCAAAAAAAAACAACTTCAAAACAGAAGAACTTATTAAAACGTTATTTCATTTCATGGTTATTTTTTAATGGCTCCTCCTATTAAAACTTAACTTTATACGGTGCCAAAGTTGACAATTTAAAAGTATTAAGAAGAGTGCATTCATTAGTTTCTGGGAATATATTTTTTATTTAATAGTCGCTTTTAAATCTGACTTGGTTGTTCTTATAATTTTTCTTTATTGTCATTTGTTATTCGTACTTTACGGTTTTGTTTTATGATTTATCTCAAGATGTAACGATGGCGCTGGGCCAGTTTATTGCGTTGTTTGTTTTACGTTTCCATTTTTTCTAACGATAATGTTCATATGCGGAAGTGTGTATATGTATGAGAATGAAGTAATGAATTATTTAAAAACGGGGTACATAAAAGCTTTGTGTATATTTTTTTGAGTTGTGTCGTTTGTGAATGAACTAGGTTAGAAACGAACGTTTCTAAATCGATCAGTGCATGACGCAATAAATTATTATATCTTTATTCTTTACTTTCTGTTGCTGTTTATTTCAGTGCTGTTCTGCTTTTAAAATTATTGTAATTGTTTTTCTGTTCCAACATGTCAGCTGTTTATAATAAACAAAAAAAAACACAATACCTAACACAACAAAAAAAGGGCAATTATATAAACAAAAGTAGATTTGTTTACAATTTTGCACTCACTGATTGAATTGCGTAAAAGTCGGGGTCAAATAAAAATTTTTAAAAAAATAAAAATGAAAAAAGTTTTTTTTTTTTAACAGCAATGATTAAATTTTGCGTTAGGTTTATGTGATCACACCGAAAGCACTCGCCAATAAACCGAATATACAGTCAGTTCGCATATTTGGAATATAAGCATAAACTAGAAAAATCTTAGATGCTGTTTTAGCACTGCAGTGCACTGTGTCAATAGGGAAAAATTAGAATATACTTCCAAAAACAAAAACTAACTTCTTAGGAAAAGAAGAAATCACGAGCATTGTTGAATAAGCAAAAATTTTTTTTTATAAAATAAGCAGCGTCTTCAAGAACTTATAAATAAATTCGCTTTTGTCTGTATCAAATCTATTTTCTTACAGAAATAAATATAATTCATAGTATTTTAAATAAATATAATCAATGTTATTATATTTTAAGCGAAAATAAGCAAGTGATTTCAAACCGGCAGTCATTTAGTTAACCAATTTTAAATCACGTGATTTCAGTATAATTTGTAGGCAGAACACCTTTTACGTGATTTGAAATCATTTTGACAAAAAGTGATTTACAGAACAGACCTGATAATTTTGATGCTGCGTAAGAATCTACATGGAATGTCTGAAGGTTGCAATTAATATTTTAAACCAAAAATGCAAATTTTTCTGTAATCAGTGAACACAGAAAATATGATAAACTTAAAAATAAATTTTACATAAAAAAGTTATCGGCTCTTAATGGGTTAAGCATTTTTTTAAAAAAATTTTGTAATATGAAAATTTCAGAGGCCCATAACTCAGAAAATATGGGCGAGCGCCAAATTTTTTGAATCGATGTTTTTTCTTTTTTAATCTTCTATTTTCCTATACATTAATTTTTTTGATTTCAGTTACTTCATTGTTCCAAATGATATAAAAAATTAGAGGCAGGCGTGGTGTTTAGTCCTTAATAGGTTAAAAATTTGAAAGATATCTTTTAAAGCTTTTAAATGATACCCATATTGACTATATTGACAATGAAACTTTTTTTATGAAAATTTCAGAGGCCCACATATCGGAAAATATGGGCGAGCGCCAATTTTTTTAATCCTCTATCGTCTTATACATGTATATTTTGGATTAGAGTTACTTCATTGTTACAAATGATATAAACAAATTAGAGGCAGGTGTGGTGTTTAGCCCACTGGCTCTAGGGGCGTGGATCGATCTTGCTGATTTTCAATAGCAACTCTTTCGAACCTTTTTTTATCTAACACGGACGGACATTGCTTAATCGACTTCGCTATGCATAAGGACTCAGAATATATATATATACTTTATGGGGTCGGAAATAGATATTGTAAAAAAAAACGTAGATATGCATACCCTTTTTCTACTTTCTTCGGTGAAGCGTATAAAAATAATATGTAAGTTGTTTGGGATTCTGTTATCTGCGATCAATGCAAATTTTTTCAAAATAAATAAATAAAGAAAAATAAACATACCGTTCAAAGTTAAGAACGTATAACGCTACGAACGACCTACTAGTTCAATAAACTGTTTTGTAAGATCTTGAACATTCACCAAAATAAACAATTATGCCCAACTCTAGTATTTTGTGGACATAGCTTATGATACTGATTAAAAAATTTATAACTGACACACATTTGTATATACACACATAAACATATTATTATTAAAAGTATTAGTGAAAATTTAGGTCATTTGAAAAATTAATTGTAATCACAGCGTTCTGATTTCATACATTTTTGAAGGGGGAGAGAAGTAAATGATTTTATTTGTTAAATTAAACAACATCTCCCTCTCTCTCTCTCTCTCTCTCTCTTTTTGCTCTTTCTATGATGTTAACCTTCATTATTTCTTTTAATTTAAAAAGCCAGTGTTAAAGTATCTAAGAAGGTAAAAATTAGCTTGTGTATTGTCTATGTGACTATTTACTTATTTATTTTATTTGTTCCCTCGGCTCACTGTTTAGAATTTGTTTATATTGAAAAAAAAAACAGTTTGTTAGGTCACTCTTAAACTTACTTTTAGTCATTCGTTTTAATTTTATACGTATACATGTACATACATACATACATACATATTCATACACAAATCTACCAATAAAACTTTCAATATTTGAAATGTTCAAAGTTTAAATTGTAAATACGAAGCAAATAATAAAAATAAAAAAAACTGGAAAACCTTGAAATGCTCACTTTTGACTAATTGTTTAGAACTCAAAGTTGGTTGTGTTGCAAGCAGTGGTGTCAGATTAGGGGATTTGTACCCAAAACGGGAATTGTTTTTTTTAACAAATTGGGGATTAAAAAATCTGATTGAAGATTTATTTTAAATGCTTTAGAAATTTCAGTGATTTGTACCTATATAACATTATTATTTTTTTATCATATCAATGTTTTAAGTATTTTATCTACAAGCCTTTCAGTAAGGCAACAAAAACATTAGTTAAGATAAAAAATTGTAATGATAAGTGTAACTCTTTAAGGCCAGGATTGACTATCATACTCAGTCGTACGATCTGTCAAAAATTGCATGTGTGCTCAAAAAGTATGTTAGTGTGGATTAAAAGCTTATGTGTGTGACAGAATTTTACGATTTTACAATCTTTTGAAATAATTCATAAAATGCCTTTTTCTATGCGATCAAAGTTAATTTTTTGGAAGATGAAGAGAAAAAACAACAAAATATTAAAAACAACTGTTATTTGCATTTGTTTTGTGTAATAGTGTGGCACCTATGACGGCATTTTGAAACGATTTTTGAAGTAGGACAGAATTCTGTTAGATTTTTATGTGATTAAATCGCACGATTGTGTATGATAGTTAGTCCTGGTCTTTGGCAGTTTTTAAATACCTCTTTGCCAGATCTTAAAATATTGTTGAATTTTAAGCGATTTTTCATTATTTGTAAAAATTTTTTGTGACCTCATTTTAGATCTTGCTTCTTAGCTTTAGCAAAATTTATTTGATACTTCCCTATTTCGGGTTAATTATTAACAACGACTATGTGATTTTTGCAAGGTCGTTTTTAAGTATAAAGAAATTTTTTAGAGATTTTCTAAACAGACTTTTCACCACTAATTTACGTCTCACTGTTCAAGTAGAAATTTTAACGCTTAGCTCTGTTCCAATAGCTGCAGCTGGTAATAACTTGATACGGTTGCCCCCTTTAGCAGAAGTTTTTAAGTCTTAACTCACTGTAACTTTCTAAACACAAAATTCTGAGATCTTCCAAATCTCTTCGCAATTTAAAGTTAGATTATTCCTTCGTTTCTTATATTTTAATAAGTGATGCGTTCAGCGTCTGTTTAGCAATTTGCACGATCCATGTTTTATTATTTAATTTATTTATTTAAATAAATATTTGTTTTCCTGGTGATGCTACACAACGGAGACCTATTGCATGAATATTAAATTAAATGTAATTAATTAAAAAGGTCAAATAAAAACTTTATTATAATTTTAAAATATTTAGAAAAAATTTATTTTAGGTTGGAAAACTAACATTCATAAAGCATATTTCATGTCTAAGAATTGTTATGCTACCACACTACAAGATTTTATTGTTGCAATCTGCACTGATACTATTTTTGTTTGTTTCTTCTTAATTTAGTTTGAGGAGTTATTTTAACAGTAATCCCCTATAACTTGCTATATTACGCGGACTATCCAACTGACTAATATATGGAGAAAAATAACAAAGAAACGTTATTTTACAAAAACAAAAATATTAATTTTAATATTAAAAATTATAAAACAGCTCAGAAAAGATTAGAGTTGTACATACATGTGTACATATGCATATGAATATTAAGAAATTACAGAAAAAATTATCGACTGTTACGACCTTTTTTTATAAAAGCAAAACGGCATCATTTTTTTTTGCATGCCTACTTGATCTTCGTGAAGGCATCGTCAACACTATTAGTGTTTGTATGAGCAATACTTTTTTGTTTTATTCAACTTTTATTCATTCTGATGAGCTTTTGCTTAATAGGGGGATCAATGAAGAGATCTTTTTAATTACATATGTTCATTTAACAAACGTCCTTAGGTTTTTTTTTGATAAGTCACTGATAGAAAATTGTTCTTTGTTCGAGGTTTTATTTAGTTAACACTCTGTTCTAAACTATTTGAAGTGTCATGTCTTCTAATCAAACATACACACTTTAACAATATATGTACAGTGTCGGCCAAATTTACTAACTAAAAAAATCTTCTAGTTTACGTTACTCTATGCCGTGGAGAGAACACAACTTTTATCATTTTTGTACCCTTCACCACAAAAAATGGAAAAAGGGTATTTCTACGTTTGTCATTCCGTTTGTGACTTTTACAATATCCATTTCCTACCCCATAAATAATATAAATTCTGACTTCTTATGCAAAGCGAAGTCGATTTAGCGATGTCCTTCTGTCCGTCCATCTTAATGTTGAAATCAACTTTCCTAAGGCACTAGATGAGCTAGAGAAAATTTAAATACGCCAATCGATCAGATGTAGTTTCGAAAGAGTTGCTATTGAAAATCAGCAAAATCGGTCAATGTCCACCGAGGCAGTCGGCTACACACCAATGCAGTAACTATAATAAAAAAAATTAAAAATAAAAAAGAACGATAGAGAATAAAAAAAAGAAAAAACATCCAGTATATTGCAATATTTGTTTTTTTGATTGGAGTTACTTCACTAAAATTAGTTTATTGGTGAAGGGTGTATTAGATTTGGCATAGGCAAACTTAACCAACTTTAACTGGTAATGTCGCTAGTCCAAATATAACACAGCAAAACACCCAAGTTAACAACAACTTCGGTTGAGAAACATAGTACATTCTTAATGGGGTAGGCAAAAACACAGCAAAAAAGAAAAAAAAAAGCAATCTTATTAAAATTATATAAAGATTTTAAGAATGTAGGGCTACATAAAGACTGGTATGAAAAATTTAGCATTGCAAAATCTACAGTCAAATGTTTCAAATATCACACACTACGCAGACAATTCACTCTGGAGTTCAACTTAGATGTTATACAACCAGGGATGACATCCACATAGCAATAGAATTAAAAAAAACATCCTTCTATATCTGTATTCCTTGTTCCTTAAAGTTAGACATAAGAAATCATACGATACAAAAAAGAGTAATTTAAGCCGGCTTTAAATCGTACTGATCTGCAAAAATCAATTTATTTGGCAAAATTTATTTTTTCATGTTTTGTTTAGATATTTTTGTTTTGTATTGAAAGTTAATTTCTGACCTTATTACACAAAACAAAAGTAGGCTACTTTGGTTTGTATGTTTTGGCCAACACTGTATATAAATATGTGTAAAAGCAATTTATACAATTTGTATGAAAAAAGAAAAACAGAGTACGTAATGTTAATTTACTTGTAGCAGCAAATAAATACGTATCACAATCCATTTTGTTTTTACTAATTCTTATATAATTTTTTTAATTAAAATTTTTATATTTTATGAATATTTGTGCTAGTTCCGCCATCTTGGTTACATAAGCAACCATTAATTTTTTTTAGAAAAATCAGTTAAGGTTTTACTTTGCTTCAAAAAAAGTAAATAATAATAGCGCTATCCTGCAAAGTAGGAACGTTCAATAAAGAAAAATTCAATCTAAAAATATATATGAGTTTATATTTTTTTTATCAATTTTTTTGGTGTAAAAATTGTTTAAGCGTTGTGAACTTTATGCTATTGGAACTGTTTTTTAATGTAAGCACTATAGCCCTTTTGACGATTTGCATTGTGGACGTACAATTTGGGCTACTTCTTCGAGCATTGCTGACCCTATCTTAGAAATAACAGTGCAATGTGATGTTCGGTGAAACAAGCTTTTTTTCAAATCGCAAAAGAAGCATTCAAGTGTCCGGCAAGAATTTTTTTAAATTCTTTTTCTTATTACTATTTGTTTACATAAAACATATAGCAAAACTCTATTACATTGTCTTTAATATTACGATTCGATTCATATCGTATACCATGATTTGCTTACTCGACACGTATTGAAATGTTCTTTGAGATAATAGTTTACTCGATATCGAATGGCGAAATCAGACCCCAAAAATAATTTTTTAATTGAATAAAAAAAATAAAAAGTATTTTAATTTAAATTGAAAAAAAATTCCAAATAAAAATGAGAAATTTTTTTTGAAATTGAGAATTTTAAAATTAAAAATTAAAAATGCGAATTTTTATTTAAAATTCTAAATGAAAATAAGAATTATAATTTGAAATTGAGAAAATAACAAATGTAAATATGTTATTATTTATTCAAAAATATATTTTTTATTAAATTTTAGTAAATATTTCTTAATATTTTTTAAATTTTCTAAAAATCATTTGTAGATTTTTCAATTTTAAATTAAAAAATAAATGGAAATTTTCTTAATTTCAAATTGAAATTCTAATTTTTATTTACTGCCATCCCTAAATTAGCGCGTAAGACGCGACGCAAAATAACGCATGGCTTTTACGCTGAAGGTGCATACCTAAATAAAAGCGCAACGTTTTGTTGTGAACAGTAATGTTAACCTATCACTTTTAATAAAACCCTATAAAATGAAATGCAAAACAGTGATAAAAACGCTATATAAGCCCGAAAAAAGCAAAAATGTCATTACTGTTTTGTAACGTTCTCTAAATACTACAACAAAATATGTAAACAACAGTAGCTTGCAGGCAACTGCATTATCTTACGCGCTGTCAAAATTGGATTTTCCAATTGCTAAGCGTTGACGCCGTGCTATTTAGGGATGCTTCATACATTTTTTACGTACATGAGAAATTTTGACAGATATCTTGCGCTTTACGTCGTAATTTAGGGATGGCAGTTAGAATTTTTTAAGTTTCAATAAAAAATTGTGTGGTTAACTTATTTTAGGCTATCATTTCTTTACTATTTAAATTTAGTTAGTGAAGTAATTTCTTAAAAAAATACAAATATTGCGTTGAGAAAGAATCAAAATATAAGCGAAAAAAAAAAAATTAAGTACGATTTATAATTTTACATAAAAAGTCATCGGCTGGATTAAGCATTCTCAAAAATTTTTAGTATTTTTTGAAACTTCTCTTCAAAAGCTTTTAAATGATACCCATATTGATTATAATGAGAATCGAACTTTTTTATGACATTTTCAGAGGCCCACAACTCGGAAAATATGGGATAGCGCCAACTTTTTCACTCGATGATTTTTTATTATTTTTTAATTGTCTATGGCTGCATTTATTTATTTTTTTTATTGAAGTTACTTTATTAACCTAAATGATATGGAAAAATTAGAGGCTGGCGTGGTGGTTTGCCCGCTGCTTCGAGGGACACGGACCGATCTTGCTGATTTTTAGTAGCAACTCTTTCGAAACTATGTCTGACCAATTGGCGTTTTTAAATTTTAGCTCATCCAGTGCCTTGGCAAAGTTTATTTCAACATTAAAACCGACGGACAGACGGGTATCGCTCAATCGAATTCGCTATGCATAAGGTCTAGGGTTTGTTTTTTTCCAAGAATTGCTTCTTTCCCAGCAATACCGGGAATGCAATAATTTTTTTTCCGTTTCCCGAGATGAAAATCTTCAGGAAATTTCCAACCCTGGAAATGGATATTGCAGAAATTGCAAACGGAATGGCAAACTTAGATATACCTTTTTTCCACTTTTTTGTGGTGAGGAGTATAAAAAAGTTACTAAAAATCACAAATTTGTATAGAAAACGCCGTATTTAATTATGCAGGTTCTGAAAAGATTTTTTTGTTTTTGCCATTTCCAAAAGAAATACATTTTTTATAGCCAATAACTTCGGTCAAGTTCCTAATGTAATAAAAAATATATTTTAATTATTTAAGATTTAATTAAAGTAAATGAATGTTATTATTTTTGAAGCATAAAAGGATAAAATAACTAACATGCAAAAAGTGTTTAGCCGAACCACAACGAAACTGTTAATCCTCTCGTTCCCATTGGTAGAGTCTTCTAAAAAAATAAAAAATTTAGGTTTAGTTTTTTTTCTCCAAAACTTTTCTTTACCGTCTAGAGCCACACCAGAAGAGTCAGAACCTACAAAAACAATAATTTTATTTTTGATATTTTCGCAAACGTTTGATCAACCTTAATCAAATACATATGCTGGACCAAGGTAGATCAACAAGTAGAAATAAATTTAAGTAATATTTTTGTTATGCATACGTACGTAATTGTTTTATTTTTTTGCAGTAGCGATATGGCCGTATGTTTTAAATAGCCATTAATATATTACAAATACATATGTAAAACAAAAAATACACTTTATTCAGGCTGTTTAGAAAACATAGAAATATTTTCATCTTCTCTGCAACTTCCTGAATGTCCATTGCAAATAATAATAATCATATTTTAATGAGATATTAGGATGAAATATTTCACTGTTAACGCGAAAAATGCGGTTTTAAATTATCAACATAAAAATAAATACGTTAAGATTAAGGAAAAGGGTTACTTTTTAAAAGTTTTAGAGAGCCCTACTCAAGTCGACCTGTGACAAACATTAGGTCTTTTTAAAGGCGCATTATTAATGTCACATAATAAGATTGATCAAATCTCTTGCAACTGCAATAACTTTGAAAATGTTTACCTGATGGGTTTTGTACTTCCGGACGATGGATAGGATGATGGATAGGTTCGTTGATAGGTGGATGGACAGGGTGGTGAACAGGGTGGTGAACAGGATGTTGAGCTGGTTCCTGAACAGGGTGCTGGACTGGCTTCTGGACAGGTTGCTGGACAGGGTGGTGGATAGTACTTTGTTTTGGTTGTTCCACAGGAACAGGGATATCGGGATACGTTAGTTTATGAAGTATTTTAATATCTGAACCCCCTTCTCGATCATAATGATAAAACTCTATCCTCCTGCCACAGTCAAATGTTTCAGTACCATCCCCATCATATGGTTCCAGGTCCAAAAAACCGCTAACGTCATACTCTTCTTTCGATGTGCATAAATATTTGTATTTTGGGTCCGTACCCGTAGTGCACTTTGAAGCAGGTTTCTTACAACTGTTATAGACAGTTGATTCATCGATATTAGTCGTAGGATAGTTGCAGGACAGCATAACAGTATTTTTTTGGTTTGTGCTATCAAAAAATCTTACGAAAGTACAGCCAATGCGGTTATTGCGCTCATTTATCAGGGTCAAAAAGTGACCCACCATCCTAGAAGTTTGGTTGCAATGAAAATGAATTTTCTGCCATTAAATTTATCAACTTACCATTTGTCTTGATCATAGTATTCATTTATCATATCCATTTTAGTATTAAGATACTCAACATACCAAAGGTAGGTGATGGCGTTAATGTAATATAAATTTTTAAATGGCTTTTTTTTAAACGTCAATACGCCGAGATTTTGTCCACTAAGAGGATACTTAATAGTGCCGCGACACTTGTCATGTGCAAAAATACAATAGGAAGCATGAAGAAAAGAGGTTTTTTCCAGTTCTTTATCCCAAGTAACGACACCATGACGACATCCTGGTTCAAGGTGATACTCTTTGTAAAGACCACCACAGGCAACAAAGTTTCGCTGTACATTGTGGAAATCTAAAATAGCTTGTTTGTCTTCATCTGATAACGGTATGACAGCAGCATCATCAGAACAAGGTGGATGTTGAAATTGCTGAAATTAATTAACTGTGTCAGTTGTGTTAATGTAGACAAAATAAATTTTTTATTTCTTACACCATTATGACGAACGCCATCCTTGCAACCGGAATGTTTGCCATCGCCGCCCGAGTAGGGACACAAACCAGGTCTACAATAATCAGTAAATATATCTTCGTCTGCGTTCGTTGAATATGACAGCAACGAGAATACGATATGTAACACTACAATAATTTTATTTTTCATAGGTGGAAGACTTTCAGTTAGAATTTTAAAATAAAAATAAACTGTTAAACTTACACATGTTTATGAACTGACAACCAAAAAATTATTTAAAAGTTTGAGCTAAATAATGGTTACGGTCGATTGTATCCTTCCTGGTGAGGTCCTTAAAGCGTAAGCCGTAATTAGTGATGGCGATGTTCATTGTTTTGCTGAAAACAGCGTATAGTAAAGTAAGACACAAAGGCCTACATTATAATTGTGACATTTTTTTAGCAAAATATTTAGATGATTCTGTTGTTTTTTAATTGAAAATTAAAAACATTTTGTTTTAAAACTAGAAGTACTTTGCTGCCGGCTACAATATTTACAGGAGAGACGGAGGATAAAATGGCATTGGCGTTGGCGTACTTATTGTTATCTCTAACCGGCTGCTATATGGATTTTTCGACTGATCAATATTATTGAAGCTGTAGGAAATAAACTACTCGAATTATTATTCGACGAACCTGCCCAATTATTAAATCGAATTAGATATATTTAGGAGATCTATAACACTATCGTGCCTGTAAAATAAAGGGAATTAATTCTTTAAATGGTATAAAAATTGTAGTTAACCAATCCGTTTTTTATCAAAACTACATTAACGTAATAAAGACAAAATTTAAAAATTAACTTCAAATCGTTCTTAAATGTCGTATTCTTCAACAGAAGATTTAATGAGCTTGTGTCTGTTATGAATTAAGTAAATAATGAATCATATAACGACGCTCCCATAGCTTATATGTCTGCAGATTTGTTATTAGAACGTACTCTAATAATAAAAATCAACAGGGCTTTTATAACCACCAGTTAACGAATTTGATTTGAGCCAAATAAATGTTATAGTCAAAGCGAATAAATTATCAGGGGGAAGCTATGGCTAATTCATTCATTTTCGCCGAAAACCTAACTTCCAAGCTTCGTATATAAAAAACCTGGGGGCAAATTACGGCATTCGATATCGATCGAAATTTCTATAGAATTTAAATGTGTGGTGTCACTGCCACCACCTAGTACACGATTTCGCCATGGTTATAGTATTTTTATTCACGGCGAAATTTTTACAGGTATAACCAAGGCGAATATATATATGGTGGGAGCGATGGCGAATTCATTTTTTTTCGGCGGTAGCCTACCTCTCAAACTCCATACATAAAAAACATAGCGAAATCATCTACCAGATGGAGGCATCGGCGAATTTAATTATTTTCGCCGCTGCAGGAAATATCAAACTATATATTAAAAATCAACGACAACATTTTTATAAAGTTTAGCATTTTCTGCAAGGGCGAAAATTATTAAATTCGCCACTGATGCCACCTGGTACGTGATATAAAACCAGCGTAAATTTTTTTATATGTAGTTTGACATTCGGGCTAACGGCGAAAATTAACGAATTGGCCATCGCTTCCACCGTATATTTATTCGCCTTGAGTATAACTATGACGAAATCATGAACTAGGTAGCGGCGAATTCATTTAATTTAGCCGTTGCTTGAAATATCAAACTTCATATAAAAAATTGGCGCTGGTTTTTGACATATCTTAAAATTATTTTTCCTTCATATATTAGTAAGCTCTTTTGGAAACCATTATTCCAGTAAAAAGAATGAATTCGCCTTGTACATACCTGTCCTATATTCCTTGTTGTATTTAATTAACTTAACGTACTATTTTTTGTTGTTTTATATTTGGAAGAGTCAACCTTTGAGAAATGTTTGCAACGGCAAAAACTAATATATTCGCCACAGCGAATTACCTGGTACATGATTTCACCATGATGTTTGCATTTCTTAATATAATTGAATATTTTTGGTTATAAAAGATATTTTCTTCGCTTATTTATTCATTTTTTTATTGAAATTTAACGTTCAATGTTAAAAAGTGTTTGCGATCTGAATATAATATATGTAAATATGTATGTATGAAAGAATGCAGATCCCGAAATTCCTACCTTCTCTGTGGGAATTAGTTAAATAATATATATTGATTTTTAAGAGTGATTTATATAATGTGAATGTTATTATTTTTAAAATATAAAATAAATGACATGCAACAAGTGTTTAGACAAACCACAGCGAAACTGCTAGTTCTTACTTTCCCATCATTACAGTAATACTCTAAAAAAAATAGAGAATAGTTTTTTTTTTTAATTTTTCGTTATAGGTTTTTATTTACCGTCTTTAGCCACACCGTCAAAGAAAGGATCTACAAAAGAAATAATAATAAGTTACACATTAGTACGCATCTTGTGCCAAGGTAGGTTAACAAGAAGAAATTTAAATATCTCGTCTTTAGTCGAAGCAATTTGTTTGTTGTGCTTAGAACTCAATCAGAGCTATTGCCAGAAATTAAAATAAGTTTACGTTATAAATATACATTGAATTCACATAAAAAATTTAATAATTAAAACTAAAAAATATGTACAAAAAGCATTTCCAAAACTTTTTTGCATGCGTATAAATTATTTATAATTATGCATTCAAATTTTACTATTCTTATTATTATTGCTAAATTTGTACAGAAAAAAGTACTTGACATGGCGAAATCATGTAACAGGTGGTGCAGTGGCGAATTGATTCATTTTTGCCGTTGCAGAAAATGGTAAACTCCATACATAAAAAGTCAGCGACAATTCTTTTACATGAAATTTGACGTTTTCTTCAACGGCGAAAATGAATGAATTTGTCACTGCCACCACCTGGTACATGATTTCGCTATGGTACTTACAGTGAATGTTTCATCACTGGTTTGTTGACTTTTTATCTATAAAAAAACAGTTGTAAAGCTAAAATAAATCCAAGTAACTGATTTCGGTTGGCTTAAGTTTCTTTACTGTGGATTCCCGTAGGTAAATAAAAGAAAATTAATTAAGTAAGAGCTATATTCGGCCATTCCGAATTTTATATACCCTTTACCATCTATCTTAATCTAGTTTAGTAAAGTAACTCCAATCAAAAAGATAAATATTGGGGTGACAGAATTAAAAAATAAGAAAAAAAAATTAAGTAAATATTATAGGGCATGTCATACATTCCGATCGTAATAGTTTTAATTTCGTATTAATCAGCCATGTCACAGAACAAAATTCCGTTCGGAAGTGGAATTGATTCCGCATTTTGCTTCTATAGAAAACGAAAAACGAAAAAAAAATATCAGAATAAAACCACTTTAAGTTTGCTATGTGGAATTGATTTTTTGAGCATATTTTTAACATAAAAACCATTAAAAACATTTTTTTATAGGTAAGACTATTCTTTATCTTGCTTACTGATCCAAAATAAATTTATTTTAATAAGGTGTTAAAAAAAAAATTACTTTTTCTTAATCCTTAATAAAAAAATAAACGAAATTTGCTTAAAAGATATTGCCGTACTTTAATATTGGTGTTTTTTTTAATTCCGTAGAACACAAACACGAAAGGGCACAAAGAAGAATAAACAATTAAAAAAAAAATTTCTGCACATATTCTTTAACATCTAAACGAGATTGAACAGGCACTGATGGCATTGTCAAGCTCGGAAGATCATTAGATATTTTCTCCAACACCATAATAAAAGCTTCTTTATTTAACCAGTATTAGCTGTTTTTTGTTTTGCTACATTCGTTGTTATGTTGCCACATTTGAACAAAAGTAACTAGTTTTATATTTTCTTCGGTTTACTAAAACCGAACGGAATCTATAGAAGCTAAAACCATTTTGATCGGAATTGTAACTTCGGAATCATTTTAATTCCGAACGGAGTTTGTAACATGCCTGAATAATTCCGATTGAATTTGTATTACCTTCTTCAGATTCCGATCGATTTTGTGTTTTCAAAAATAAAAGCTGAATTTCTACTTTTTAAATTTAAAATGGCAACATTGGTCACATTAAAGTAACAAACTGGCTAATCTAAATAAGGAAACAAAACAAAAGTAAATTTAAAATCCGCAATATATAAAATTTAAAAGAAAATCAATTCCGTTTTATAACTTAATAGTGGCTTCATTCCGAAAAAAACTTCGTTTTTTGTTTTCTGAAAAACTAATTTGCACTTTCGATCGGAAACTTTACGTAAAAATGTCATCGGCTCTTATGAGTAAAGCATATAAAAAAATGTTGGTATTTGTTGAAAGATCTCGTTCAAGGTACATCTATTTTACTAGGTAATAGCGGCTCTACAACAAATACAATATTTGTAAAAACAACATGGCATTTTGTTGTTGCTTTGTGAGTGGAAATGTCAAAAATAGAAAAAGAAAATAAAAGTGAATTGGTCTAAAAACAAACGCTCTCTTTGTTCTACATATGCATGTTGTTAGTGTTTTTTGAAATTCGTAAACAAAAGTAGGAAAATATAAAGAACTTTTGACATGTCCAACTACAAACCAGCTGGGCGGACGACGCTACCTAATAAAATAAATGTACCTTCATCTCGTTAAAAGTTTTTAAACGAAACCCATATAAGAAACAAACAATATATATATATATATATATATATATATATATATATATATATATATATATATAGAGCACAATCGTACTTTTCTATCGAAACTTTAAGAATGAGAAGAAGCATTCACAACTGAGAAAACTTTTTGCCTTATTATAACATATGAATTAAATTAATGTTGGCTTAAAATTAATCTTATGTTTTAAGAAAGAAAAGTTATTTACAAATGTATGCGGACGGACGTTTTTCAAGGAACACAGGAAAAATTAGACACAAGCAGAATACATTGCTGCTTTTTCTGGACCGTAATATCGCTCGTCAGCATTCTTCACATCTATCTACCTTAAGTTGGGTACATTGCAAAAGTCAATTAACATTTCATATATCTTTGGTCTAAAATTAATTTTGAATACAACGATATACTGAAATCCACAAAACCATAGCTCTTCATGCTTTATGTTTTAATGTCAGCATAATTGTATTATTTGGAATGAGTTACTTGATCATTACAAAGACAATCATTTAAAATGGCATCATGAAGAATTTATAACAAATTCTTGGCTAATTATCCGTTAAGAACCTTCATCGAAAGAACCAAAATAAAAACTGATAATAATATCGATCGCTTGAAACATTGCCCGTGTTCAGAATAATATATAAAGGGTTCGCCAAATAACTTTTTTTGCTATAAAAAACGCATTGGATGGTTAGTTGGCTTCAACTCCTGAACGAATTTGACTTTGTATGGCGTTATACCAAGGTTTTTATGCAATATTCGTCTCAATGATGTCTCCGAAATGTTCAATTGTTGAGAACGACAGTGAATTGATGTTGATGGTGCTTCACGCACACTCTCTGCCACAGCAGTAATATTCTGGGGTGTACGCACTGTTATTGGCTTTTCACGCTTTGGTTTATCGATGAGGATGTCAGTTTCTTTCACTTTTTTTACAAGATAACGAACATACGGAGCTGACGGTGCTTCTCTTCATCCAAAATCTGTGCGCAATTTTCGCACACATTCCACACCATGATTTTCAAAGTAATGTCGCAATATTTCCCAGCGTTGTTTAAGCGTATACACAACCATATTCGTTCAGCGGAAGGATAAAACTAATTACATATCAAATCAGACATGAGCTAAGTGTTACCATTCACGAAATTAGCACTATTTGCAAAACAAAAAACGTTAAATGGCGGACCCTTATAAAGCAGGAAATTAATTAGCAATGATCCGATTGACGTATTACGGAAATAAGTAAAGATTATAAACAGCGTTTAGAAGATGATGCTAAAAGTAGTTTGGCTTTTAGCTTCTTCCTAGACGAATTAACCTATATACAGGGTAATCGACTGTAGCTGTGAACGAGGAATTAGTAGATTTGGTAGCACTAAAAATTTTTACTCATAGAATTCATATTAAAAGTCCACTTCATAACATACTGGCAGATACAAATATACCACTGAACAAATTGCTAAGTGTAGCAACAGACAGAGCACCTGCTATGTTAGGAAAAATGGAGGCCTTATTGGCCCATGAACAAACTTTGCATCGCTACCATGATTTGTACCATTTGATTGCATTGTTCATCGTTAAAATTAAGTTGCATAATATTTTAAATACGAAAATGTAATGACGGCGGACGAATTCAGAAACGTTCCTGAAGAGTTAGACCTTAAAAATCATAGAACATTATGTTTGTTGATTTAACGGTCCTAAAATATATCTCGCAAACAAATTTGGAAAATAGAGCTACAATCAAGATTCCCTAATTTAAGAGATGCTTGTAGATTCGGCACAACATATTGTTGCAAGTCACCTTTTTTAACAATGAAGTTTATAAAATCAAAGCTCGGTTCACAACTCCTAAAAAAAAAACTTTCCGGTTACAAAAAATTCACGTCTAAATTGAAAATAAACTTGCCATCATGGCACCTTGTAGGTTGCGATGGCGAATTCATAAATTTTCGCCGAAGTGCTAAATGTCAAACACTATGGCGAAATCATGTACCAAGTTGATGATTTATTTCCTTCTTTGCAACTTCCTGGTTTTGCGAAACATGTAAGAGCTCAATGAGAATATAACAGCAATTAATGTGTAGAAATCTCATACAGGATGAAGAAGAACTCTGGAGGTAAAAATATTTCACTGTTAACGCTTAACATGCAGTTTTTAATTTGTCAAAATACACACAATTGCCCAACTAAATAATTGTTATTTTTAAGTAAGTCCTAAGGAAATGTTTTCTTTTGTTCCATACATTGAGCTTTTGGGACGATGGATAATATTTAAAAATTAGAGAGAGTCCTACTCAAGTAGATCTGCGACAAACATTAGGTCTTTTTAAAAGCCACAACATAAAATTGATTTAACTTTCCAACTGCAATCAATTTTAAAATGCTTACCTGATGGGGTTTGTATTTCCGGGTGATTAATAGGTGGACGCACAGGATGGTTGATCGGAGGGGGGATAGGTTTGTGGATTGGGCGGTGAACAGGTTGCTGCACAGGGCGCTGTACAGGACGCTGGGCAGGTTGCCGGACAGGTGGCTTAACAGGATTGTGAACTGGTTGCGGAGCAGGGTGCTGGACTGGTTGCGGAGCAGGGTGCTGGACTGGTTGCGGAGCAGGGTGCTGAACAGGTTGCGGAGCAGGGTGCTGGACTGGTTGCTGGACAGGGGCAGAGATAGTATTTTGTTGTGGTTGTTCCACAGGAACAGGGATATCAGGATACGTTAGTTTATGTAGTATCTTAATATCTGAACCCCCTTCTCGATCATAATGATAAAACTCTATCCTCCTGCCACAGTCAAATGTTTCAGTACCATCCCCATCATATGGTTCCAGGTCCAAAAAACCGCTAACGTCATACTCTTCTTTCGATGTGCATAAATATTTGTATTTTGGGTCCGTACCCGTAGTGCACTTTGAAGCAGGTTTCTTACAACTGTTATATACAGTTGATTCATCGATATTAGTCGTAGGATAATTGCAGGACAGCATAACAGTATTTTTTTGGTTTGTGCTATCAAAAAATCTTACGAAAGTACAGCCAATGCGATTATTGCGCTCATTTATCAGGGTCAAAAAGTGACCCACCATCCTAGAAGTTTGGTTGCAATGAAAATGAATTTTCTGCCATTAAATTTATCAACTTACCATTTGTCTTGATCATAGTATTCATTTATCATATCCATTTTAGTATTAAGATACTCAACATACCAAAGGTAGGTGATGGCGTTAATGTAATAAAAATTTTTAAATGGCTTTTTTTTAAACGTCAATACGCCGAGATTTTGTCCACTAAGAGGATACTTAATAGTGCCGCGACACTTGTCATGTGCAAAAATACAATAGGAAGCATGAAGAAAAGAGGTTTTTTCCAGTTCTTTATCCCAAGTAACGACACCATGACGACATCCTGGTTCAAGGTGAAACTCTTTGTAAAGACCACCACAGGCAACAAAGTTTCGCTGTACATTGTGGAAATCTAAAATAGCTTGTTTGTCTTCATCTGATAACGGTATGACAGCAGCATCATCAGAACAAGGTGGGTGTTGAAATTGCTGAAATTAATTAACTGTGTCAGTTGTGTTAATGTAGACAAAATAAATTTTTTATTTCTTACACCATTATGACGAACGCCATCTTTGCAACCGGAATGTTTGCCATCGCCGCCCGAGTAGGGACACAAACCAGGTCTACAATAATCGGTAAATATATCTTCGTCCGCGTTCGTTGAATATGACAGCAACGAGAATACGATATGTAATACTACAATAATTTTATTTTTCATAGATGGAAGACTTTCAGTTTGAATTTTAAAATAATAAAAATAAACTGTTTAACTTACACATGTTTATGAACTGACAATAAAAAAATTAAACAAAAAGTTTGATCTAAACGATGGTAATGTTCGATTGTATGCTCTCTGGTGAGGTCCTTAAAGCGTAAGCCGTAATGAGTGATGGCGATGTCCATTCTTTTGCTGGAAACATCAAATAGTAGAGTAACACTCAAAGGCCTACATTATAATTGTAACAATTTTTAGCAAAATATTTAGTTGATTCTGCTGTTTTTTTTAATTGAAACTTGGTAAAAAGAAATTGTTTTAAAACTAGAAGTACTTTGCTGCCGGCTACAATATTTACAGGAGAGACAGAGGATAAAATGGCATTGGCGTACTTATTTTTATCTCTAACCCGCTGCTATATGAATTTTTCGACTGGTCAAAATATTAAAATAAAACACATGAAGTTCCTTTTTTATTATTTTTAAATATTTTTTATTTATAAATTATCTGATGAATGATGTAAAACATTGAGTACATTTATGTTTGCGGATTATTAAAAAAAAATTTTTTAACGTACAATAGAAATACGTTAATTTTTTTTTACATTGGTGCAATGAAGCCTAACAGTGCTAAATACTAATGAATGCAATATGAGATTTAGTAGGGGCAACTTTAAGAAAAAAAAGATTGTCATGTTGCTAATTTATTAATTTCAAAAAAATAATTATACAGGCATGTTCTGACACTCGCATGCGATTTCAAAAACGCCAAATTTTGTTTTACATGTTCTGAAACTCACGCGTTTTGCTTGCGATTTGCTTTTTTTCAAACTTATGTTCGAAAAACAAAAACATATGATTTGACGGTGCAAAACATAAAAATCAAAAGAAAATTTTAAAAATGGCAGCAGCCTTCTTGCTTAGTTTAATTTCTTCAAATAAACATTAAATTAAAAAAAGAAGAAATTTAAAAACGGATGCTTAGAGATAATTTCAATTTATTGGATATTTCAATCCATTAAATATTTATTAATTTAAAAATTTTATACAAAGCAAGAAATAATTTGGCGACAAATGAAATTTCTATTATTGAAGTTGCATTTAGCAGCTTTGAAGAAAAAGATTACTCAGGTCGTGAATAATCAGTAATTAAAAATTATTTTTGCTTATTTTGTTAGTTATAACGTACACGTTCAAAACGCAGATCGTCTTAAAAATAATTGAGATATATTTATTAACGTACATTAACACTTGAATCGCCCATTTAATAAGCACCGAATGTTTGTTTTAGATTTTAAAATGTGAATAACCGCATTTTTATTTGACTACCGACTACACATTTAACCGCACTAATACTAATATATTTTAGAACATCAATAAGAACAGCTGTTTTTATGAAATCGCAAGTACTCAAGAAAAAACCAACACAAACAATTGATAAAACAAAGGGCATATTTTAAATTTATTATTTAACACTTTAATTGTGTAAAAAAAAAAATTAATTTTGATAAAAATTAAAGAAAACATATAAGTTTTTATTTGTGTATAGTTTTATTGTTGTTTTAAAGCTTATTTTAAGTGAAATTTATAACTTCACTTCAGTCTGTGCTTGCGATTTCAAGTCGCCAAATTTCTTGCGATTGTGAACTACAGAACACCTTTCATGTGATTTCAACTCACATCGCAAGTTTTAGGCGATTTGCGATTGTCAGAACATGCCTGATAATTTCATAAAAATATTTTTTAATTGTTTAAACTTATAGAGAAACGAAGGAAAAAAACTATTTTTTAGGAAACAAAAAGCTCTTAACAAGGCGAATAAAATAGCAGGTGGTAGCGATGTCCAATTCATTGAATTTCGTACATTCATACATAAAACGACTAACGGCTAATTTTTATAATGTCTTATTTCAATTTTTTTTTATAAATGAATTATTTATGTTTCAAATAAAAAATATAATAATTATAGTAGTAAACGACAGTTCTTACTAGTAAGGGTAAATATTTCGTTTTCAATACACACATACATAAACATTCATTATTTTATCTACAAATTAATTATTTAAACATATTTTTTTAATTTTATAGTTGAACATTTTTTTAAATGGCGCGTCAACAAAATGTAAACAAATTTTGACGTTGGTTCTGAAAAATTTGTTAAGCGAGTTCGATCACCTGAGCTATTAATTTTACCTAGTATTCAATTTGCCTTGAAATTAAACATATTAAAAAACAGAATATATCAAGGCAAATTAAATACTAGGTAAAATTGATAGCCTGTAGCATATAACGAACTGATGTTTTTTCTGTAATTGTGTTTGTGTTTTTTTCTTTCAAAATTCGTAAATTGAGAAGCTGTATCAAGCGGTTGCATGCATTTTCACCGGCCTTATTGCTCGTCGGGGAAGGAGGTTCGTTGCTTGTTGCTTCTAGCTATACGGCTACAATAAAATTTTAATATTTGCATGCAGTCAAAGCAAAAGAAATAGAAAAAAGAAAAAGATTAAATAGTTTCGAAGGAATTTCGATTGCGTCTAAGATGTTGCTGACACAATCTTTTGCCCACCCTACCGTGATTACTAAAAACTAAGTCCCTAACTCGATAAAGTTATCAAAATTATCTAGTAATCCCAAAAACTTTTCACAGCAACACTGAAACCAAAAGTTTTAAATCAAACAATTAATTTAAAAAAAATTAAACAAAAATCATAATGATTTATTTACGAAAAAAAAATCAATCTAAAATTAATTTCAATTTTTTTTTTTTATAAATTAATTTAATAAAACATTATCGATTTTAATATAGTAAATAGAACAATTTTAAAAAAACACAAGATTTGGTTACAAAATCTTAATGTTTGTGCCTAAAAATTAATATTACAATTTACATTAAACATTTTTAAACCAAAACGGTTTCAGGGATTATATTAAAATTTAAAAAAATAAGCACGATTAATTATTAGCAAAATGAACAGTTGGGTAATACGGTTAAACACCAAATATACTTGCAATATAAATAACTCAATATATGTAAATAATAAGAGTAAAACATCAACAAGAAAAATATAATAAAGAGACTTACATTGAAATACAGATGCTCCCACGACGAAAGATCTTTCGTTGAGTACAGCTCACAAAGAGTTTTGTTGTAATCACAGTTTCTTTAAAGAGAGTAACTCTGCACAAATTTTAAGAAACATAGTACTCGTAAAAATAATTAAATTGAGTTTAAGGGTTTTACATAAATCAAATTATTATAGGTATATCACAATTGCATTAAAATATCACATATATATGTATATAAATATAATCAAATTTAATAAAGAACAAATAAGAAATTTATTAGGGCATTGCCAAGCACAAATTAATTTTTAACACTAACAGCTTGTAAATTATTCATATTTACATTATTCTGTATTTTAATGCAATTGTATTTACATGCATATACACACTTACAAAATAAATGAGATCACTAACACTCTTAATCTACACTGTTGCTATTAAATCAATATTTTAATTAATTGAAACTTTAAACAATTTTTGTAAAATTTAAGCATTTTTTTTTTTAGGAATTTTCTGTTCTTAACAATATTTTGTTTTTTCGTTTATATTTTCAACTTTACCAAAATTAAAATACTGTTTTTTTTTTTTTTTTAGCTTTTTTTTGTTCACTCTCAGCAACAATTCAATTCAATTGAAGTAAACTTAGTTGTACTGTTTGAAATAATTTTGTTGTAGCAAGGGGTAATTAAACAGGCAAAAAAAATGTTTTTTTTTTCACACTCTTTTCACATGGGATTTCTTCCAAATTACAAAAAGTTAAAGAGGTTTATTTTTTATGCTTGTTTTATAGACAAATTGAATTGAAAATTGCCATGTTTAATTGTTTAATGCTAAATTTTTCAATACTGGATTTTGCAGGTTATTTTTTTTTTGTTACTTTTTAAAAAATAATTTTTACCACCAGACTTTAAACTCATCACACGTTATTGACACTCCTCACAACCACTTTATTGTACGAATCACGAGCCAAACTAACTTGCTGATCTCAGATTTATTTATCAAACACGCATCAATTTTATAATTCTTATGCATGTATAACTAGGTGCCAAATCTAAATAAACACAAAAGAAAACATGAGAATTTTTTTCTTTTTTTTTTTTTAGGTTTTAAGAGATTTTTTTTTCTTTTTGTTTTTTTATAATTACCATATATGACTGGCACCTTTTAAAATTTGGAAACAAAATTAACAAAGAAAACCTTTACACCTCCACTCAGTGAGAAGACAATTAGGCCTGTCAAAGACAAATTTCATATAAACAAATTTATTGTTTTATATGAGAAAATTCGAAAATAAAACTAACTTCAGATGCACTTGTTAAAACTTACTTTTTTTCTATTTTTTTAAAGACTTGTAATTTTGTAGGTAAAATTACTTTTACCTCAACAAAATTTACAAAGTTTCTATTTTTATTTTCAAAAGTAAAAAATGAAAATTAAGAAATAAACTTTTGAACTTGATGGTCAACTTCTCGACTGAAAAATGGCGAAAATGATCTTTCTGCAGCTATAAATATAACCTGGCTCGTATGATATTACGGTTTTATTCCAAAAATTATTAAATCAGCGTGTAACCAAATAATAATGTAAACGTCAAACAAGTGATAGGAGTAAAGTTGTAGAGCCAAGGGTTTGCAACAGATGGCGTTAGAAATAAAAATTTAGAAATAAGTGTAAAAACAAAAAAAATTTTTAGCAAGCGCCATTACAACACCCCCCCACCAGAATCAGACTTTGGGGTTTGAAAAGAAACAAAGGCCAAAGCTGACACCGCTTGCTTTAAAACTGAGAACCGTAAGATTTAATTGTTCCAGACTCATTGTCTAATATCCTTAGCGTGGTATTTCCCTACCAATTTTCCACTTAGATCCTCAAGCTCATAATAACAATTACCTATTTTCCTACGCACTCGAGCTTTAACAAACGTTGGAGCAAGTTTCGCATTATACCCTTGCTCAAAATTACTCGCCTTGAAGTTTCGACGAAAAACCTCTTGACCCTCTTCATAAGAAACCTCTTTGGATCTCAGATTGTAGGTCTTCTGGTTACGCTCAAATTGTTTTTGCATTAGGTTTGATGCTCTCCGTGCCATAATTTGCATTGAATCATTTCTATTAAAACGTACTGATCGATCCTCCAACAACTCAAGCTGACGTAACAAAGGGTAAGTTGCACCATTAGTAATCATATGTTGACCAAATGTCAGATAGTAAGGTGAAGTACCGATAGCGGAATGAACTGTTGATCGCAAAGCACAGCATATATGGCAGAGGAACTCATCCCAGTTCTTTTGGTCTGGCTTCACATATGATTTGATTGCTGACAATACGGAGCGATTTACGCGCTCAGATGCATTGGCCTGAGGTGCATGCACGGCAGTGAAAAGTTGATTAACTCCATATTTTTTTAGAAAATCACTAAACTGTCTCGACTTAAACTGTGAGCCATTGTCTGAGACAATGATTTCAGGGACACCAAACGTATGAAACAGTTCTTCCTCCAGATATTTAATGACAACCTCGGTATTCAGTTTTTTTACTGCTTTCAAGAACGGGAATTTCGAAAAATGATCTAACACGATAAAAATCCCAACATTCCCTGCTCTCGACCTGGGATAAGGACCTAAGAAATCTATGAAAATCTTCTGAAAGAACCGCTGTGCATCACCAGTTTTTCCCATGGGCGGTCTTAGAACCTGGTTTGGGTGTTTTGTGGTTTTACATATTTCACAGTTGTTTATATAGTTTTTTACATCAACAGCTAAGTTCGGCCAAAAATAATAACGTCTGATTTTCTCAAGCGTCTTGTTAATGCCACAATGTGCCGATATAGGGTCGTTGTGAGCCTTGAAAAGTAGTTCAGGAACCATATCTTTCGGAATCCAGAGCTTCCAAACCAAATCATCATGTATCCTCTCCCCAGTTGCATGCTCAGTACGTCTGTAAATATAACCGTCCACTATTTTCAAGTCAGGCAACTGGTCTAACTTCTCCTTTAGTTCGTTCAAAAGTTGTTTATACGTATCCGATTGAAAATGGATAGAATCAAGATCTACAAAAACGCCACCTTCCCTGTGCGTATCTGTCAAACTGTCAAACCCTACGGTAGACAAGTCGTCTGTATTGGCCCTAGATAAAGTATCCGGAACTACGTTCAAACTACCACGCCTATGCTGAATGTTAAATTTGTATCCCTGCAGTTTTAAAGCCCACCGAGCAAGCCGTGAACTAAGATCTGTCTGGGACATGAGCCACTTTAAAGATGCATGGTCAGTGATAATCGTGAACTCATGACCCTCGACATATGGTCTAAACTTTTTAACGCTTAGCAAGGCTGCCAGGCACTCCTGTTCGGTCACTGAATAATTACGTTGGGCTTGGTTAAGTTTCTTTGACATAAAAGCCACAGGAATCTCTTCACCCTCCGCATTCTTCTGGACCAACACACTTCCTATACCCGTTTTACTCGCATCACAATGTATAAAAAATGGTTTTGTAAAGTCTGGGCTATGCAAAACGGGAGCTGTACTTAAGTGGGCTTTCAAAACCTCAAAAGCCTTTTGGGCTTCATCGGTCCATACAAATTTACGTTTACCTTTTAACAAATCAGTCATAGGCGTAGTAATAGACGCATAGTTCCTAATAAATTTCCGGTACCATCCTGTCATTCCCAGAAACCTTCGCACTTGCTTTACAGATCGCGGAACTGGGAAATCAGTTATAGCAGACACTTTTTCCGGATCCGTCTGAATGACCCCATTACCCACCACATGACCTAAATATTTTACTTCCGGGACGCAAAAGTTACTTTTTTCTACGTTAATGGTCAAACCTGATTCCCGAATTCTTCCTGCCATAACCCCTAGAACCTCAAGGTGCCTTTCAAACGTTTCCGAAATGATCAGAAGATCATCCAGATAAACGAACACTTCTGTCCTGAGAGTCGGCGGTACCACTCTATCCATAAGGCGTGACATTGTTTGAGGGGCATTACAAAGGCCGAAAGGCATAACAGTGTAATGATATAGCGGCCTACCAGGTACAGTAAATGCGGTCTTCTCTCTAGACCCCAACTCCAACGGAATTTGCCAAAAAGCATCCTTGAGGTCAAGACTGGTTATGAATTCGGCTTTAGGAAGTCTGCTTATTATGCCATCAATCTGAGGAAGAGGATAGGCATCGCCTATTGTTACCGCGTTAAGTTTGCGACTATCTAAACACAGCCTGTTCTTGCCTGGTTTCCTATGTAAAACAACAGGTGAGGACCACGCACTATTAGATTCTTCAATAACGCCTAAAGACAACATACGGTCCAACTCCTCATATATTAATTTTTCAACGGCTGGAGAAACAGGAAAGTGTCTCTGTTTAATTGGCTTCGCGTCGCCGGTATCAATCACATGACTTAGAATAGAAGTTTTTCCCAGCCCTTCCTTAGAAAATGAGGGAAACAAATTTATCACTTGTTGAAGTTGCAGCTGTTGAATTGGTGTAAGAGGAATCTGTTTCTTTAATTCGCTTATAGATGAATTTGGACTTAAAAGACAACATTTATTTAATTCCTCAGGAAGTAATTTATACAGATGCCAAAAATCTATACCCAAGAATAAATCTCTTTCCAAGCTAGGGATTATAAATATTGTTATGGGCTTTTCCACACCCTTAAAATAAATAACAGTGTCAACGAAACCTATCACTTTCTGGTTTTTCCCATCAGCCGTTTTAACTGACGATGTCATTTTCTTATATTTTGCTCCCGAAGACAAAAAGACTTCTGCTGCTTTAGAACCAATGCAGCTTATTGATGCGCCAGTGTCTAGCAGTCCTAACATAGTTTTATCAAAGAGAATTACCTCAGCAAATGGCCTTACATCCTGTGGTTTATCTAATAAAGATGACACAAACTTCCGCTTCAGTTGCTTGACGTTTTGCCAAAACTTACGCATACGTAACGAGGATCTAGTGGGTTTAAAATTGCGACTAAAAATCTGATCTCGGATAAAATTGTACTCTTTCAATCTAACATGAAAAGGTTTGAAAATTTTGGGTGTATTTAAAATACCCGTTTCAGAGTAACAGTGAGATGTCTCTAAGGCAGGTTTTATTGATTCTGGGATATTATTGTCATTTTCGGTTAAATTAGAAAGAATTTTTATTGGTTGTTGAAGAACTATATTCACGTCTCCATTTCCAGAGTTGTTTTCTTCTGTGCACTTTTCTGTGCACTGTGTTTTAAGTTTTTTGATTGGCAATTCTTGCAGTTGGGTTTATATGTATCTGGCTTACCACAACCATAACAAAAAACAGAACGTACTGAAAAGCAATCCTGGTACCTATGACCTGGTTTCTGGCAGTTCCAGCAGACCAAATTTAACTCTGCAACATCACCGGTGTCATATTCAAAATCAACGATATTATAAGTTTCTGAGCTGTTATCAACTTCCGAAATGCGTTTTTGTATAGGAGGTACTTTTGAAAAACTAACGCCATGTTTTCTACGAACGTCTGCTAAGAAAAACTCCCGCCTTCGTACAACATCACGAAGATGCTGTACACTATAAATCTGCGTATTTAAAATTTCGTGCTGAATTTCTGGCATTAAATTACGCCTTAAAATTTCAACTAACGTACTATCATCAATAGGCTCATTTAATTTATCAATCAAGTCGTTGACTGCCTCATAAAACACATCAAAAGGCTCATTCGGCTTTTGCTTTCTATCACGTATCAACTCCAAAAAATCTATATCCGTTCTACAATCCCTATATTGTTCCCTTAGAGCTTTACACAACCTTGGCCATGTGATTTTTGGACCCTTTTGATGCAATCGCCAAAACCAATCGTTAGCTTTTCCTTCAAACAAAGCTCCGGCATTGCTACATAATAAATCAAAGTCACCATTCAATGTCTGCCCTGTCAACGCCTCTACTCGATAAATAAAACTATCTACTGGCAAGCTATTAGCTGATCCTGAAAACTTAATCTTCCAATTTGAGATAGTTTGAAGAACTTTATCAGGTCGGATATAAAAATCGGATGCCATAAGCGACCTTGGAGGATTATAATTGATCCTAGCATTATCAGGGCGAGAGTTAGAAGCATGACCGAAAGATGGTTGAATTCCCAAAATTTCTCTTAGCGTCTGATGTTCAACATCAGGTAGTGTCTGTAACCGAGGAGAAGTCTGGCAAGCTGAAGTCTGCTGGGAAGGCTCAGATGCATTGAAAATGTTTGGACTTATTCTAGCTAAACTAGCCTGCAAATTAGTTTCAATTATTGATGATATCTGATTGTTTATTGCCGAAAATAGTTGAGCTTGTTGCGCAGAAAACATGGAAGCTATCATATCCTTCAAAACATCAGGCTGGATACTAACTGCATTAGGGCCAGATGCTATACTACTAAAACAAGACGTATTTGAAGTAAAAGGAACAATTGCAGGTTGAGTTATAGCGGATGTCTCTCCGAGTAAAACTGAGGAATTATTTGATTGTGTTGTGTTAGATTCGGAACTTTTCGAGCGAGTAGTAACGGATAAAGTATTTCCGGACGACTGTTCGCTTACTATCCGGGTATTACAAATGGGACAATATGGTCTAATTTTAAGATTCTTGCTTAAGCAAGTCTTATGAAAAATGTGACCGCAACATGTCTGAATCTGAATGCTTTTGGACGAAATATTATTATGACATAATTCGCAATTAGTGCTTTTTTCAGCAGGGACAACAGCGTCTTCATCCATTGCGAAAGTAAATAAATATTATAAAATAACAAAATAGAATTAAAATATGTGATAAAAAAAAATATAAAAACAAAACGAAACGGAAACCGTTTTGTCCAAAAAAAAAAAAAAAACTGAAATTTTTCTCGAATAAATAGCTACGTAGATAATGTATTCAGTTTATTCCGGAAACACTGCCTTTTTATAGGAAATAAAAAAAACGATTATTATTTTAAGCTTTGCACGTTAACCAAAAACAAAAAAAAAACAAAATGGCCTTTAAGTCGGAAATTAAAACTCAGCCGGCACTAATACAGAATTAACTGTGTTAACAGTGCTAGGCATTGATTAGAAACACCACTGTTAACATAACACTACTCAAAAAATGCTAAACTACTACCACATATAAATGGTTGTAGTGTATATGAAAATCTTATCGAAAGAACTTAAAAGTTGTGTATGAATGTTTAAAGAAAATCTTTTAAAAATTTATAAAAATCTAAAAAAATATTTAAGGGAAAGAAAAAAAAAAATCAAGAAATAGAATTATATAAAACAATATCATGCAAAACTAGAAACAAATTTAGTGTATAACAAATATGGTATGTAAATGAAAAAAAAAATTTTTTTTTTAATAATAATAATAAAGAATTAAATAATTGGTAAATGTTTGATTAACTTCAACAAACCCGATATGTTTGACAATATTTCGAAATTTCAAATAAAGATATAAAGTTGTTTTCTTCTTGTAATTGTTTGATTTGTCTAACAAATGGTATACAATTGCTGTGAAAATAATTCACTTCATGAAACTAAATAATAGTAAAAGTCGAAATATATTTATAAAAACAGACTAAACACAGAATTTGCTGTTAAGGATAATCCTATTTAAATAAGACTATTTCCATTAAAAGCTGCTTAGGGTACCTTCATTTATTCAAATACAACTGTGGTTAGACCCGGTTCTACTGTCCAGGAACTAATTTCCAACTAGATATAAAAGAAAAAAAATGAAAATACTATGGAAGATGACTAATAACTTGAAATAAATGGTTATAGTCGAAAGTCTACAAACTATTTCAGAAAATAAAATCCAATAAATCTCAAGCCATTAGAAATAAAAGAAACTTGAAAGCTAGAAATGTTTAAAGAAAAATAAAAGAAGTAGAAATGGAATCAGCATGAATAAGGGAGGAGCCGAAAAGAGAAAATTTAACCAAAACAAGGTAAGATCAAATAGGTGGAATTAACTTTGTAACGTTACTATTCGGGCCCCACGTTGGGCGCCAAAAATTTTATATTGTAGCATATAACGAACTGATGTTTTTTCTGTAATTGTGTTTGTGTTTTTTTCTTTCAAAATTCGTAAATTGAGAAGCTGTATCAAGCGGTTGCATGCATTTTCACCGGCCTTATTGCTCGTCGGGGAAGGAGGTTCGTTGCTTGTTGCTTCTAGCTATACGGCTACAATAAAATTTTAATATTTGCATGCAGTCAAAGCAAAAGAAATAGAAAAAAGAAAAAGATTAAATAGTTTCGAAGGAATTTCGATTGCGTCTAAGATGTTGCTGACACAATCTTTTGCCCACCCTACCGTGATTACTAAAAACTAAGTCCCTAACTCGATAAAGTTATCAAAATTATCTAGTAATCCCAAAAACTTTTCACAGCAACACTGAAACCAAAAGTTTTAAATCAAACAATTAATTTAAAAAAAATTAAACAAAAATCATAATGATTTATTTACGAAAAAAAAATCAATCTAAAATTAATTTCAATTTTTTTTTTTTATAAATTAATTTAATAAAACATTATCGATTTTAATATAGTAAATAGAACAATTTTAAAAAAACACAAGATTTGGTTACAAAATCTTAATGTTTGTGCCTAAAAATTAATATTACAATTTACATTAAACATTTTTAAACCAAAACGGTTTCAGGGATTATATTAAAATTTAAAAAAATAAGCACGATTAATTATTAGCAAAATGAACAGTTGGGTAATACGGTTAAACACCAAATATACTTGCAATATAAATAACTCAATATATGTAAATAATAAGAGTAAAACATCAACAAGAAAAATATAATAAAGAGACTTACATTGAAATACAGATGCTCCCACGACGAAAGATCTTTCGTTGAGTACAGCTCACAAAGAGTTTTGTTGTAATCACAGTTTCTTTAAAGAGAGTAACTCTGCACAAATTTTAAGAAACATAGTACTCGTAAAAATAATTAAATTGAGTTTAAGGGTTTTACATAAATCAAATTATTATAGGTATATCACAATTGCATTAAAATATCACATATATATGTATATAAATATAATCAAATTTAATAAAGAACAAATAAGAAATTTATTAGGGCATTGCCAAGCACAAATTAATTTTTAACACTAACAGCTTGTAAATTATTCATATTTACATTATTCTGTATTTTAATGCAATTGTATTTACATGCATATACACACTTACAAAATAAATGAGATCACTAACACTCTTAATCTACACTGTTGCTATTAAATCAATATTTTAATTAATTGAAACTTTAAACAATTTTTGTAAAATTTAAGCATTTTTTTTTTTTAGGAATTTTCTGTTCTTAACAATATTTTGTTTTTTCGTTTATATTTTCAACTTTACCAAAATTAAAATACTGTTTTTTTTTTTTTTTTTTAGCTTTTTTTTGTTCACTCTCAGCAACAATTCAATTCAATTGAAGTAAACTTAGTTGTACTGTTTGAAATAATTTTGTTGTAGCAAGGGGTAATTAAACAGGCAAAAAAAATGTTTTTTTTTTCACACTCTTTTCACATGGGATTTCTTCCAAATTACAAAAAGTTAAAGAGGTTTATTTTTTATGCTTGTTTTATAGACAAATTGAATTGAAAATTGCCATGTTTAATTGTTTAATGCTAAATTTTTCAATACTGGATTTTGCAGGTTATTTTTTTTTTGTTACTTTTTAAAAAATAATTTTTACCACCAGACTTTAAACTCATCACACGTTATTGACACTCCTCACAACCACTTTATTGTACGAATCACGAGCCAAACTAACTTGCTGATCTCAGATTTATTTATCAAACACGCATCAATTTTATAATTCTTATGCATGTATAACTAGGTGCCAAATCTAAATAAACACAAAAGAAAACATGAGAATTTTTTTCTTTTTTTTTTTTTAGGTTTTAAGAGATTTTTTTTTCTTTTTGTTTTTTTATAATTACCATATATGACTGGCACCTTTTAAAATTTGGAAACAAAATTAACAAAGAAAACCTTTACACCTCCACTCAGTGAGAAGACAATTAGGCCTGTCAAAGACAAATTTCATATAAACAAATTTATTGTTTTATATGAGAAAATTCGAAAATAAAACTAACTTCAGATGCACTTGTTAAAACTTACTTTTTTTCTATTTTTTTAAAGACTTGTAATTTTGTAGGTAAAATTACTTTTACCTCAACAAAATTTACAAAGTTTCTATTTTTATTTTCAAAAGTAAAAAATGAAAATTAAGAAATAAACTTTTGAACTTGATGGTCAACTTCTCGACTGAAAAATGGCGAAAATGATCTTTCTGCAGCTATAAATATAACCTGGCTCGTATGATATTACGGTTTTATTCCAAAAATTATTAAATCAGCGTGTAACCAAATAATAATGTAAACGTCAAACAAGTGATAGGAGTAAAGTTGTAGAGCCAAGGGTTTGCAACAGATGGCGTTAGAAATAAAAATTTAGAAATAAGTGTAAAAACAAAAAAATTTTTAGCAAGCGCCATTACAAGCCCAGGTGATCGAATTCGCTTTACAAAATTTTCCTAACCAACGTCAAAAATTGTTTACATTTTGCTGACGCGCCATTTAAGAATACGAAACAAATTTTCAATTTTAAAATCGAATAAAAATTTTTAAACCATTATTTTTTTTTTAATAGTGAATGTGTAAAAAATCCGTTGTGTGATAAGTAAAAATAGTGTGTGTGCAGTTAAAATACATATAAATTAAAAGAAACAAAAAACAACATTTATTGAAAAGAAAACGTTTTTGAGAAACATTTTAATAAAATTGTTTTTTTTTAATCAAAATACTTGTGTATGTATGTATGTACATTTATAAAAAATGTTTGAAGAAATATTTGAGTGGTTTGCAAAATAAGAAGTGCGGGAGTGGAACCAAGGCAAGTGCCTTGAGTGGAACTTTGTTCAATATACCGAAAGATACCAGAGGAAAAATAAAATTATTATTTATTATTATTATTTATTATTATTATTATTATATTATTCATCACTGCTAACTGACACGTACACGAAAATTTACACAAACAAAATACACGCGTTTTTTGTTTTTGTCCTGATGCGGTTACCTAGTATTCAATTTGCCTTGGTATATATTTCAAATAAGTCCTATTAGTAGAAAGAAAATAAATGTTTTAATCCAGGAAAATAAAAATTTTTAAAAAACTAACAGGAAAACGTTTTCTCTAAATAAAAATATTCGTCGCTCGTGGACATGAAAAATAGAAATAAACCTATCGCAGAGTTCGTTACGTACAACAAATGTCGTCGACGCATTGCTTGTGTGCATTTTCATATACACAAATGTATTTTATTATATTTTTTTTTTTGACGAATATTTGCAACGTAATATTCATCGTTCGTTGCAAATGTGTTTCAAGTCCGTGATCTATTCGTATTGGATGTACATTGTTTATATTAAAAAAAAAAAACTAAGTTGCTTATAAGAATTTTGTTTCAAAATAAGATAATTATAGAATTGACAAAAGTAAAAAACAATAATGATGTGCTTACAAAAAAAAAAAAAAGTAATTTATTAGACGACTCAAGTTTATATAGTTTTGTTTGTTTTCGATTTAGAAATTTGCTCCACAATCAAAGGGCTGTGAACAACCTAGGCACAGGGGAGGCAAGACCTGTGCCTAGGTTGTTCACAGCCCTTTGATTGTGGAGCAAATTTCTAAATCGAAAACAAACAAAACTATATAAACTTGAGTCGTCTAATAAATTACTTTTTTTTTTTTTTGTAAGCACATCATTATTGTTTTTTGCTTTTGTCAATTCTATAATTATCTTATTTTGAAACATAATTCTTATAAGCAAGACCTGTGCCTAGGTTGTTCACAGCCCTTTGATTGTGGAGCAAATTTCTAAATCGAAAACAAAAAAGAAAAAGAAAAATTGATGTTTTCAGTGTTACGAATAAACTCTAGCACCCTGAAAACTTTTCGAAGTTTTTTTTAATCAAGTCGAGTATTTTTACCAAAATCAAGTACACTATTATACTTACTTTATATACCTATATACGAGAATATGAAATAAAATAATAATGAAAATAATGATTTTTTTATTTGGAAAAACTTATGAACTGCAATACACAGACAGCTGAAATTTACAAGCAACTGTATTGCTAAGTCCGCTATAAAAACGAATATAAAATTTTTAATATAGATATTAAGATGTGTTTCCATAAATTATGTAAATTTATCCTATATTGCTCAAACTACATTAACTATTGGGATAACCTTTCATTTCAAAATCCCAATTTTATGCTTGTTGTTGTTGAGGTCTAAGCAATACGGGTTCCTCGTAAATTTTAACCCTCTGTCTGCAACTGTTCAGCAGTATGTCCATATAAATACATCAAATTAAATGAACTTTGATATTGGGAGCTACAGTGGTACGCAATTTTCTTAAATTTTAAAGTGGTGCCCCCTGAGGTTGCAAAATACACGTAAAAAACATGTATTTTGTATAGGGAAACCCTTTAAATTTTATAATTATGAAATGTTTATAAGCGTAACCTTTCGAATAAAGAAAAAAATGTTAACAGCCTGTTTACAGAACCCACTTTGCTGTTTTGACGCACAAAAGCGTTCGTATGCTAAGGTAAAGTAGATCGTGATTCTTAAATGAGAAAATATGTTTTTTTTTTTTTATATGAAAATGACACTATCAGTCCAGCTTCACCTGTACAGTTCTAATGTTAAAAAAATTTAATCAAAGTATTGAATTGATTAAAAAAATTAAGTAATCACCTAAATTAACCTAGAATGCATTTTATTGTAAGTAGAGATTCAACCCCAGTTCCTAAAAAATCCATGTTGGAATAAGGTTTTGTTAATAATTTAAATATTGTATTTATTGTATTGTATTTTAGTGAATTTTCGGTTTTTAATGAAATAAAATTTTTTTTGGAAAAAAGTTTTTTTTTTCTGAATTTTTCCGAAAAATGTAATGTTATAGTGTATTATCGGTTATTAAGTAAAATTTATGTTTCTTGGCAGTAGCATAATTCTCGAAAATGCATCTAGATGATTGGTATTTCTTAAGTTACCTGGTGCCTTTAGAAACCACTTTTGCACACACGGACAGAAGGTCACACGGACATCGCTAATCAACTTCCTTATGTATATGAGGTCGGTATTGGGTATTGTACAAACTGTAAAAGATGTGTCAAACTTGTATATACCTCTTCCATCCGTCGTGAAGCCATTCATTGGCATTAAATGATATTTAAATTTATATTTACCCGTCAATACTCCATATCGCTCATTTACTGGAAGAACGTCATAACTCAAAAAATGCAATTTTTAAGATAATCATGCAAAATTGTTCGCTATACCGTAATTCATATTGCGTAAAAAATTCAGATTAATATCTGTTATAATCTCCACATGTGAACGAATATACTGCCATGTTGCGCATGGGAGCTTTATATGAATTAAAAGCTTTGAACTCGTTTTTCTCGAAATAATTTTTTTTTAGTTATGACGTTTTTCTAGTAAATGAGCGAAATACAGGCATGTTCTGGAATCACGGTGATTTCAAATCACGAACGATTTTGAAATCACGAGAATGATTTTTGGGTGTTCTGAAAATCACGAGATTTTTAATTTTAGTAGTGATTTTCATTGTTCTAAATCACGAGCTAACAGCTGTTTTTTGTTTATTTATACTTAAAATATTTTGTATGTTCAAGCAAATTATCAGAACAACTGCAACTGCAGATTTATTTTGATATACATTACCAGCTGACTACTACAATAAAAAAAAGTAAATCACGAATAATGTAAACAAAAATAAAAATGCTTGCACAAGAAATACTGCGTCTTCCTAAATTTGTTAATTTTAAAGTTTTTATGTGTAAAAAAAATAATTTTATTACTTAAACAAATTAAAAACATCTCGTATTACGTGCGTGTGATAATTTTATTGTTGAATTCAAAGAAAAGACCTTAAAATAACCTCAAGTAATTTGAAATCGTCAGGCTAATTACTGCCCGGTTTTAAATCACGAGAATTCAAATATTTTTGTGCGCAGAAGGTGTTACGTGATTTCAAATCACTTTGATAAAAAGTGATTTTCAGAACAGGCCTGATAATGCCAACGAAACTGCAATTGTATAAAATCAAATAATTCTTACTTTAATAGGCTTAAAGTTTTAGCTTTATAGATGTATATCTACATACTTAGGCTGATCGACGGTCATTTGATATATAGAGTTTAGAAGCTTAAATATGGTCATTGACATTTTTAACAGAAAGTTTTTTTCAGTGGATATAATTGTATATTTTCGGATATGGTCGAGCATGTTCTTCTAAGGATATAATTGGAACATATAAAATTATCAGCATTAGTGTTAGAAAATAATCTCAAAAAGATAAATTATAATTAAAAATAAAACAGATTCCGGATTATAAGGAATACCACATCCTGCAGGGTTTCCATTACGAGAGTTAATTTGCGCTGGCACTTCGCGAGGAATTATTTTATCACGATGTACAGCATAATTATTTTGTTTAATATCTTCACCCCCTTCTCTAGCATAATGATAAAATTCTGCTTCTCTGCCACAATTAAAAACTTCAGTACCACTGCCATCATATGAAATGTGTTTTAATATGGCGCTAACATCATACTTTTCCTTCGATGAGCATAAAAATTTATATTTAGGATCTCTTCCCGTTCTACACTTTGACGCAGGTCTTTTACAGCTGTTGTATACAGCTGTTTTGTCAACATTACTGGTAGGATAATTGCAGGATAGCATAGCAACATTGGTTTTCTTTTTGTCATCAAAAAATCGTACAAAGGAACAGCCCACCCGATTATTGCGTTCATTAATGGAAGTTAAAAAGTGACCCGCCGACCTTAAAGATTTTTGTTAAAATTATAAAAATGATTTAAAAATAAAAAATAAGCAATAAACCTACCATTTTGTCTTATCATTGTAGCTATCTATCATACCCATTGTAGCATAAACATACTCAACATACCAATGATATATAATCGAGTTGATGTAATAGGAAGTATTATAGGGTTTCGATTTCATTGTTACTAAGCCGACATTTTGTCCCGAAAATGGATAATTTACCGTGCTGCGACACTTATCGTTATCAACTAAACAGTTGGATGCATGAAGGAAAGAGGTTTTTTCCAATTCTTTATCCCATGTCACGACACCATGACGACATCCTGGTCCAATACGATATTTACTGTAGAGACCACCGCAAGCAACAAAGTTTCGTTGCATATTGTGGTAATCCAAAATAGATTGTTTGTCTGCATATGTTAGTGGTATGAGAGCAGCCCCTTCTGGGCAAGGAGGGGATTGCAATTTCTAAAATAAATTAACTTCGTTAGTCACATTAGTGTTTAAGATTAAATTTCACATTTCTTACGCCATCATGAAGGACTCCGTTTTTGCAACCGGAATGTGAGCCATCGCCACCAAAAGGGGCACACAAACCAGATTTACAATAATCCGTAAAGATATATTCCTCCGAGCTCCTTTCTGAAAATTAGCAATTCATATGTATTAAACGAAATAATTTAAAGTACTTAAATTTTATTCATTATAAAATAATTTATCGACAAAAATTTTTTAACAATAAAAATATAAACAATTGTTTTCTATCATCATGTGCAAGAAAATCTTTTCTATTGTCTTATTGAAGTTTTAAAAATATATATTTCGCATTGCGATATCGGTATAAATTTATTAGTGAATGAAACTATTAAAAAATATTGCAGTGTTTCCATGTATGATAAAATTTTTGTGTGGTTAATATGAATGAGTTAACTTGCCATAATACAGGCAAGCAGCGCGTGCCCAGACTAGACTAGGTAACGATATCAAGGCTTTTGTGAACATAATATGACAGCTTGGCTCCATTCCTCCCGTTTTCAGTCATCCCAAGCGAACTTTTAGCAACCAAGTGAGTCAGACCTAACCTGACACTGTGACAGAGAAAAAACTAATATGGTCATATTTATACCTTTACTAACAAGTAAAAGTGCTATATTCAAATATACCCTTCACCATGTATGTAAGTCTAGTTTAGTAAAGTAGTTCCTATCACAAAAAAAAAAAAAAAATTATTGGGGTGACAGAGAATTACAAAATTTAGTACTATTTTTAATTTTACATGTCATCGGCTATTAATGCGTTAAGCATTTTTTTAAATTTTTCATAGGAAAATATAGGCGAGTGTCAGTTTCCAAATGATATGGAAAAATTAGAGACTGGCGTTGTGTTTAGCCCAGTGCCTCGGGGGACATAGACCGATCTTGCTGATTTCAATAGAAACTCTTTCGAAACTTTGTCTGACCGATTGGCGTATTTTGATCTTCTCTAGCTCATCTAAAGCCTTGGCAAAATTGATTTCCATTACTAACATAGACGGACAGACGGACATCGTTTAATCGATTTCGTTATGCACTAGGACTCAGAATATATAGACTTTATGAGGTGGGAAATGAATATTGTAGAAATTGCAAACGGAAAGACAAACTTAGAAGTATCCTTTTTCCGCGATATTTTGTTATAAATTGATTAATTCAATATTCCCGTGCTTTATTTTAATTTAATAATTTGCGAGTGCCCGCATATAGAAACAAATAAATTATCGTAGTGTTGTTATGTTATTTTTCATTATCTGTTTTTTACTTAAACTTTGATTTTTGTCTTTACTGTTTGGACACAAAAATCTCTTTTTTTATTTAATACATCTGTAGGAAGTTTCCTGAAGAGCTAAGTAAGTGGTAGCGAAATGACAATCGAGGCGTGCTTCCACCCTCAATAATCAATATCGGAGATTTATTAATTTAATAGCACGATTTTTTAAAATGAATTGATTAAAATTTATAGTTTTATGAAGTTATAGAAAATGTAGAAAATATTATAACAAAAAAATATCTGATTATTTTAACATCAATACCTTTTTTCTTTTTGCTATCAAAAGTTCTCATGCCCGTACCTTTTTTTTTATAGCAACCAAGGCGAAGTAATACTTGGTGGTCTCAATGGCGAATTTATTAATTTTCGCCAAAACCTGAAATGTCAAACTCCATAATAAGAAATATATGTAATTTTTCCATGGCGAAATCATGTGCCAGGTAGTCTTAGTGGTGAATTCATTCATTTTCGCCGTTGCACAAAATGTCAACAAAATTTTTCGCTGGTTTTTTTATGTATGAAATTTGACAATTTCTGCAACGGCGAAAATGAATGAATTCGCCACTGCCACCACCTGGTACATGATTTCGCCATGACTTTTTTATATGGTGTTTGACATTTAGCGTTTCCGCGAAAATTAATGAATTCGCCATTGCGACCACCCAAGTATTGATTCGCCTTCGTAGCAACGCTTTGCGTTTAGTGATAAATTTAATTAAAAATAAATAAAAATTCAAATAACTCATTTTTGTTTTTATTTTTCTATTGGATCTTTTTTTTTTTTTTTTTTTTTTTTTAAGAGAAGTAGCACTTCAGGCAATAATGCCTATTAAGTTATTTTTGTAACCGTACTACATTCTTTAGGAAAGGGATAGATAAGAGATAAGACAGGTGGTGAAAAGAGATAGATAGATATAGCCATTTTGTTAGTTATTTTACTTTGCCGGCGAATATGCTATTAAGAAGTACCGACGAAGGAGGCTGCATGTTTAATGTTAATTCTGAATATGTATTTATACCATTGAACAGAAAAAAAAAAAAACATTTTTTATTTTGGTTGCCGCAGCCTCTTTATTAACTTAACACAAAGACCAGAATTTTATTCTTGTTAAAGTTATAAGAAAACTTATATTTACTTTTTTAATTACACCCTTTTTTATCATTTTGGCGTAGCGTTACCGCTTTTGTTTAGGTAAGAAACGTTCGAAAGAAAACGTTTCGCATTTAGTTAGGTATGACTGTAGGCGTATTAACAAAGGCATTAGCAACAATTTTTAAAAATTACCAGCGCCAACCTGTTAAAAACTTGTTCTAGGTATTAATAAAACGGTTTATTTTTTCCCATAAGGTCTTTTCTAATAAATAATGCATCTACATTTTTGGGATGAAAGTTATGAAAATTAAAAAGATCAACCTTGGTCTAGAACTTCTCTGCCAGTGATGAACCTCAATGAGTTACATACATATCTATCCATCAAAAACAAAAACTTACTAAAATATCTCAACCGGTCTACAGTTTTTACTTTCGGTTTTTCTTCAGGAAGAACGCTGTTGGAATATTTAATTTTATGAAGTTTTTTAATATCTTCAGCACCTTCTCTTCGATAATGATAAAACTCTGCCTTTTTGCCACAACTATATTCTTCAGTACCATCGCCATCGTATGGGACATGTCTTAATAAATCGCTACGATAATTATACTGCTCTCTCGATGAGCATAGAAATTTAAATTTCGGATCTTTTCCCGTAATGCATTTTGATGCCGGTTTCTTGCAACTGTTGTATATAGTTGATCCCTCAATATTAGTTATTGGATAATTGCAGGTCAGCATAACCACATTCCGCATCTTTTTGTGGTCAAAAAATTTTCCAAAGGAACAGCCAACGCGGTTGTTGCGCTCATTTATTAAGATCAAAAAATGATCAATAATCCTATCAGAATAAGAAAATTAATTTTTAAAAATCAATTTAAAATTAACGACCAACTAACCATTTTGTTTGTCGCTTAAAAACAGTTATTATATCCATTTTAGCGCGAAGATATTCAACATACCAAAAGTAGGTAACTGTGTTAATGTAATAGGAAGTATTACGGGGTTCACTAACGAATCCTACCAGGCCGACATTTTGACCAGAAAAGGGATATTTTACCGTGTTGTGACACTTTTCGTCATTATATAAACAATAGGATGTATGAAGGAAAGCCGTTTTCTCCAGTTCTCTATCCCATGTAACGGCACCGTGACGACATCCCGGTCCAAGACGGTACTCCTTGTAGAGACCACCACAGGCAACAAAGTTGCGTTGTGTATTATGGTAATCCAAAATAGATTGTTTATCTGCATCTGTCAGTGGTATGAGAGCAGCATTTTCGGGACAAGGAGGGGATTGAAAATTCTAAAATTAATGAAACTCGTAAGTGGCTCTAATGTTTCAAAAAAAAGTTCTATATTTCTTACACCATCATGAAGAACACCGTCTTTGCAACCGGAATGTGCGTTATCGCCGCCAGTGTAGTTGCACAAACCAGGTTTACAATAATCGGTAAAAATATCCTTTTTAGTTCTCACTGTAGATATTGAGAATGATAATTAATAATGGAAACATGTTAAACTACTTCTCTTTATTAAAATATTTTTAACAATTTCTTTGGCAATTATTTACAACAAATTCATTAAAAAAAAGTTGCTTTATGGGTTGTTTAGTTAAAAACAAAAAAATTTATATTAGCTGGCCGTTAAATTATTTTTATTGTAACTAATTTTAAACGTTGATTAATCCTATTGAAGCTCCCGATTCCAATTTATTGAGATTGATAATATAGACGGTCTTTTTTCGTTTGTTTATTGACTGAAAGTAGTTTCCTAAATTTTAAAAAATATATATTTTAGCAACTTAGCACAGGTATTACTTGGAATCAAACCGATCACATGTCAAGTAATAAAGAGTTGTATAAAACATATTGATGTTTTCTTGTTTAACTATAATCAAAAACCTTTTTGGCTTCTCTTATTTTAGGCATTTTTAAAAGTTCTTTTTCTTACAAGTTCTTATTTTTTAGGAGATGTGTTAAATAAAGAGCCAAGTGCATACTTTAACTATTTTAATGAGGTTTTTAACATTGCACAGTGGGGCAGATGAAATTTTTTGGAAATAACTCAGCCATTTGTAAATGGGTTGGCCGATTGATCCAAGCATAGCCGAGAAGTATCTAAGCTTAAGTTTTGAAGGTGGATTTTATCCACCTTCCAGAAATTGCGCTATAAGGTCTCAAAGTTGGTTATTTGCAAATTTTTCTAATGTTTGCATTTTTAATTTTTGTCATTTAAAAATTACAATACCATAAAATGATGCCTTAATCTGCATGTATAAGCATTTTAAAATGTAGGGTAAAATTTATATAAATTTTTTTCTTTTAATTTTTCACTGTAGTTAGCGAACAAAATTTAAAATATTTTGGAATATTTTGTAGCTCAAGGCGCCATTTTATAAATATTGATCAGGCCTTTTAGACCATGTATAGTATTAAAAAATCAGACAGAAATTGAAGAAATGCCAAGCAGGTTACCAACTAAGAGAACGCTTAGATACCCCTCTGCTATGCTTTTATCAAATTTTGGATCAATCGCTCCAGCCATATACATAACTTTACTCCACTTGGCATTGTAGTTCAAAACTTTGGAATGCCCACTGCCAAACTTCATTTAAGAAAAAAATCAAAGTCTAATAACGAAAAAGAAAACTTATGTCCAAAATTAAAAATTGGTAAAAGTGATTTTAAAACTCAACAAGGTCATCGATATTTTTTCATTGCAATACCATAATTGTTTAAGATTTCTGAATTTATATGGATCTTTAATAATATAAAAAATTTACCTGATGATTTTATAGCAGTTGTAAAAGCAACTTTCTTTGTAGTTTTTTCCTTCGGTTCTTTTCTAGGTATCGGTTTATCGGGATATTTAATTTTATGAAGTTTTTTAATGTCTTCAGCACCTTCTCTATCATAATGATAAAACTCTGCCTTTTTGCCACAATTATATTCTTCAGTACCATCGCCATCGTATGGGATATGTCTTAATAAATCGTTACGATAATCATACTGCTCTCTCGATGAGCATAGAAATTTAAATTTGTGATCTGTACCCGTAATGCATTTTGATGCCGGTTTCTTGCAACTGTTATATATAGTTGATCCCTCGATATTAGTCGTTGGATAAGTGCAGGTCAGCATAACAACATTCCGCATCTTTTTGTCGTCAAAAAATTTTCCAAAGGAACAGCCAACGCGATTGTTGCGCTCATTTATTAAGATCAAAAAATTATCAACAATCCTAGAAGAATTGTGATAAATACAGAAATGAGTTTATAAAAATTAATTCTAAATTGTCGATCAACTAACCACGTTGTTTGCCGCTTGAAAACAGTTATCATATCCATAGTAGTATGGAGATATTCAACATACCAAAAGTAGGTAATTGCGTTAATGTAATAGGAAGTATTGAGGGGTTCACTAACGAATCCTACTACGCCAACATTTTGACCAGAAAATGGATATTTAACTGTGTTGTGACACTTGTCCTCAGCATATAAACAATAGGATGTATGAAGGAAAGCCGTTTTCTCCAGTTCTCTATCCCATGTTACGACACCGTGACGACATCCCGGTCCAATACGATACCCCTTGTATAGACCACCACAGGCAACAAAGTTGCGTTGTGTATTATGGTAATCCAAAATAGATTGCTTATCTGCATCTGTCAATGGTATGAGAGCAGCATTTTCGGGGCAAGGAGGGGATTGAAAATTCTTAAATTAATGAAATTCATAAGTGGCATTAATGTTTAAAAAAATATCCTATATTTCTTACACCATTATGAAGGACACCTTCTTTGCAACCTAAATGCATATTATCACTGCATAAACCAGGTTTACAATAATCGGTAAAAATATCCTCTTCAGTTCTCCCTATAGATACTGAGAATGATAATAATAATAATTAAAACATGTCAAATTGCTCTTCTTTATTTAAGTATTTTTAAAAATTTCTTTAGCAATTATTTACAACTAATTTATTACAAAAATGCATATATGGCAATTAGTTGTTTATACAAAAAAATAAATACATAAATAAAATAAAATTTATATTAGCTACGGTTAAAATATTTTATTGCAACTGATCATGAACGATGATTAATCCTAATAAACGTCCTAATGTCAATTCATTAAATTTGATAATGTTGGCGGCACATGAGACCATCTGTTTTCAGTCAATTATTTACCGACATTGAATAATTTCAAAAGACCTACTTTCCTTACATTTTTAACGAAATCAGCTTCAACCTAACCAAGATATTAACTGGAATCAATATGAGTCCATGTCAAATAATAAAGAGTTATATAATAAATGTTGTAATTTTAATCCTTAAAACCTTTAAAGCTTGTCATATTTATATATTTTCTTTATAAATATTCAGATCTTTTTAGATATGTTAAATAAGGTACCAAATGAATATTTTGCAGCTAAATCCAAATTAACAAACATATTTTATTTGAAACTGAACATAGAATAGTAATGAGGTTACATAAAAATTCTAAATTTAAATGCAACGTAACTAAAACTAAAATAAAGTTGGCACTTTTACTATTTTGATGAACACTTTACATAATTAGGTAAATAACAAATCAGCCTTGCATTTCACAAGGTGTTTAAGCTTAAAATCTAAATTGGTAAAACTGATTTTAAGTCTTGAAATACATAGTCATTAATTTAACCAGGTCTACGGTACATAAGTATAAGAGATTGTTTAAAATCTCTAAGTCAATTCGGATCTATTAGATAAAAAAAATTACCTGCGGGTTTTGTGGTAGTTGTTACATGAATTTTCTTTGTAGTTTGTTGTTTCGGTTTTTTTGTTGTCGCTATAGCAACTTTCTCTGTAGTAAGTTTATTCAGTTTTTCTCCAGGTATCGGCTTATCGGGATATTTAATTTTATGAAGTTTTTTAATATCTTCAGCACCTTCTCTATCATAATGATAAAGCTCTGCCTTTTTGCCACAATCATATTCTTCAGTACCATCGCCATCGTATGGTATATGTCTTAATAAATCGTTACGATAATCATACTGCTCTCTCGATGAGCATAGAAATTTAAATTTGTGATCTGTTCCCGTAATGCATTTTGATGCTGGTTTCTTACAACTGTTGTATATAGTTGATCCCTCAATATTAGTTAATGGATAATTGCAGGTCAACATAACAACATTCTGCATCTTTCTGTCGTCAAAAAATCTTCCAAAAGAACAGCCAACGCGGTTATTGCGCTCATTTATTAAGATCAAAAAATGATCAACAGACCTAGAAAAATTGTGTTGAATATGAAAATGAGTTTTTAAAAATGAATTAAAAATTAGCAATCAACTAACCACGTTATTTGCTGCTTGAAAATTGTTATCATATCCATAGTAGCACGGAGATATTCAACATACCAAAAATAAGTAATTACGTTTATGTAGTAGGATGTATTTCGAGGTTCACTTACGAATCCTACTACATCGACATTTTGTCCAGAAAATGGATATTTAACTGTGTTGCGACACTTATCCGGATCATATAAACAGTAGGATGTATGAAGGAAAGCCGTTTTTTCCAGTTCTTTATCCCATGTAACGACACCATGACGACATCCCGGTTCAATGCGATAACCCTTGTATAAACCTCCGCAGGCAATAAAGTTTCGGAGTTCATTGTGGTAATCTAAAATAGATTGTTTATCTGCATCTGTCAGTGGTATGAGAGCAGCATTTTCGGGACAAGGTGGGGATTGAAATCTCTAAAATTAATGTATTTCCTAAGTGGCATTTATGTTTTAAATCAAATTGTTTATTTCTTACACCATTGTGAGGAACACCGCCCTTGCAACCGGAATGCGCATTATCGCCGCCAGTATAGTTGCACAAACCAGGCTTACAATAGTTCGTAAAAATATCCTCTTCAGTTCTCGCTGTAGATATTGAGAATCAAGATATTAATGTAAACATGTTAAACTGCTGCTTTTATCTTAAAAAAAGTTTAATACTTTCTTTGGTGATTATTTACATTCATTTAAAATTTTGTAAATTGTTATAATTAACTTAATTAAGAAAACCTGTTCTATGGGCAATTACGACTAGATGATCTACAAATTTATTTTATTGTAACTAATCATAAGCAATAATTTAATCATTAAGATTGACATACGGTTGTATTATCGTTTAATTGTAATCTTAAAGGTAATTGCATTTCGAAAAATTGAAAGTAACGACGTAACATACAATCTCTACATTGAGAAGCAAATAACTTAAGGTTGCCAACTTTAACTATTTGAAATGCCCACTGCCAAACGTTGCATAAGAAAAAATTATAAAAGTAAAACAACGCAAAAGCAATCTTATATTGCGAAACAACGAAGATATGCCAATTTTCTCCAGAAGAACAGTACCACAGAAAGAATAAATCGGTGTGCTGGGCAGAAGTTTGAAACCCTGCCTACTTTTTTATTAACAGAGTACCTATACGTTGTGAAAGCAAAAGTCATTAAGAAATTTGGGTCATCGAATTTAGATGCCCTTCTTTAGTTGAGATACCCAAGAAAAAATGTCATGAATAAAAGATGAAATCCATCAATCGGGTATTACGCTTAAAGTAATGTGTTGATTTAATAAAAAGAAAGATCGTTATTACCCAGAATTGGTGCAGTGTGGAAGTGTTAATTCAGAGAAATATAAACTAACACCTTAGATCGAATCCTCAATTATTAATTCCAAACAGACCTTGACGAAATCCTATGCCCTCACCTATTAAAAATAATTAGTTTCTAAATGCATACAAAAGACAAAACATCCATATGGGTGAACATATTAATCACTCTTCTCATACAGCCAAACAAAAATAAGCCATGATATTCCGTATAACGTACAGAGACCTGCGCCGAACGGCTAATAGCCGCCTTACAGCCGCCGCCAAAGGTTTTGGATAGCCGCCGCCGCCGCCGCCGCCGCCGCCGACATTTATTCAGCTAAAATTTGGCTAAAATTTAGCCGCAGACGTTCAGTTACACTTTTTACCCGACTTCAAAAAACGAGCGTTTATGTCTGAAACCAGCTAATAGGCTGCTTTAATTAAAAGTCATGTATTTAAAAAACTGTTCCGATACAACACAAAGTCTCTTCATATAAAATGGGTTTAAGCTAGTTTAATATTATAAACAAATTTCGTAAACCTTACCGTTAAATTTTGACATGTATGCGGTTTATGTTTAACAAATTGATATAGAGTGAAGGTAAATAACGGACTGATAACTATTTTGCCTAAAATTGTGTGAAAATGGTGCATACAAGGATCAAACTCATTCGTTATTGTCAGAATAATTTAATAAACCAGATTTGCACAAAAAAATCTCTAAAATATTTATTTTTAAATAATTTTATAAACTGATTTAATTATTTAATAATCGACATTTACCAGTGTGTACTTTTTACAGTAAAAATTGTTCTTGTCCATGGTTTAATGCGACTGTGAAGCAATCAATTCGTGAGCGTAATTTGTGTTAAAACAGATGGAAAAAATGTCCGTCTAATTCTAACAGAGCTTCATATAACAGGGCTCGAAATCGTGCTAATTTGGCTACAAGAGAAGCAACGAAACTTTATTTTTCACAAAAAAAATTGCCTTTAAGATCATAAGACTCTTAATGAGTTTTTTTTTTCTGTGAATGATTCAAATAAACCGCACTAATCTACTATTCAGCCTTCTAATTATTGCCCGAACAGATTCCAGTTCTTCACTGTTTGTGATGACGAAGTCCTTAGAACTGTGATAGTATTCGCTTTAATGCGGATGGTGTGTGTATACGATTTCTAAAAATAATTTTACGGTATGTTGTTGGATTTATTACACATATCATAAATCATTGCTTTGCAGCTTTTACCTTCCCTGGATGCGGTAAATGCCTATTTAAATTGTCCACCAGAAGTGTTCGAAGGTGGCTCGGAAAAGATGTGAAAGCTGCAAGAATTTATTTACGGTTTGAAACAATCTGATCGTGCTTGGAATTAAATAAACAATTTAACAGTTTAACAACAAAATACTCAAGATAGCCTTTTTGGGAAGTGATGTGGATCAATGGGTTTATCATAAATAAGCTAAGGATAAGATATTATACGTGACAATATTGAATTACGGAAGTTCAAGCTACCCAGCCAGCTTAAAATGAAAGATATGGGAGAGGCGTCAAAAGTGCTGGGCATTTAAGTCACTAGAAGTAGAAATGCTATTAAAATTGAGCAGTCGGGTAACGAAGGAGATGTATTGCTTCTGTTTTGGAATCAAATCACTATAACCCAACTTCAACTCCAATGAATTAAAACCCCAATAAGAAATTCGTAATATGATAACATACTTATTTCATTGTTAAAAAAAAAAAAGCAGAACGAAATGGTTTTCTCTTCGCCGGAAGCACTTAAGGAATTCGTTTGTTTGAAACGTACATAATGTTTGTATAACTAAGATTGGTGAAGGTGTTTCTTCTTATAATTTTTTCATTTCTGAAGCCTATTTAATAAATTAAAAATGATTTTTTTTACTGAAATACAATGATTGTTTCAAATTTATAGGAAATTAAAAAAAATTACCTGATGGTTTTTCATAAGTTGTCACAGGCTTACTGGGGTACATGAATTTATGAAGTTTCTTAATATCTTTAGCACCTTCTCTATCATAATGATACAACTCTACCATTTCGCCACAGCTAAATACTTCAGTACCATTTCCATCGTATGGGATATATTGTAATAAATCGCTTCTATGATCATACTGCTCTTTCGAGGAGCATAGAAATTTGAATTTTGAATCTGTTCCCGTAGTGCACTTCGATGCTGGTTTCTTGCAACTGTTGTATATAGTTGATCCCTCAATATTAGTCGTAGGATAATTGCAGGAGAGCATAACAACATTCTGTAGTTTTTTTACGTCAAAAAATCTTCCAAAGGAACAGCCAACGCGATTATTGCGCTCATTTATTAAGATCAAAAAATGATCAACCATCCTAGAATTGTGTTGTATATGAAAATGAAATGAAAATACTTATATACGGCAGTGCCGAATATTTCATACCCTTCATTAAAAGAATTGCAAATAAGTTTTCTTAAAATATAGTTGCTCTACCTGAATGTATTTAAATGAGCCGTTCATTTTGAAAGTGACATATCTCACTTTGCTTTTAATCTGATGCACCTATTAAAAGGATTGTATTTAAAGTATTGAGGCTTAACAACGAGGAGACACATTTACACTTATAATCTCAGGATGCTTTTTTTTCCAACAACATTTTTTTCCTTAACATTTATTTATTTGTTGTTGTTTTTTTTTTCGAAAAAGTGACTTTGTCACTTTCAAAATAAACGGCTCACATATGTCTTTGAGATATTTGCATTATACTAAAGTTGTTTATTTGTCACCCTTGGTCTGCTCTGCACTCTTTTTTATCAAAGAATCCATTAAATTAAAAGTGCGAAAATCTCTTTTAGTAACCCGAGTTTTTACTGTCAGATATTTGGTTTTTAGCTTCGCTTTTAATGATAGTCTTATAAGTGGCTTAGTTGGGTAGGATTTTTAGAAAAGGTGAAAATGTTTTTTTTTTTGTGAATTTTTGATCTTTAATGAAATTTCCAATTTATTATGGCAAGAACAATTTTTTGCAATGTTCGATTTTTTTTTTTTGGTGAAATGTTGGTGAAAATGTAATATATTAGAGAAATTTAGATGGCTTAGTAATAATCCGAATGCCTCGTAATATTATAGTTTTTTTTTTCTAAAATTTCGATTTTCAATAAAACAAAGAAAAAAGCACAATTAAGACGTAAGTCTTTCTGAGAAAATGGCGGTCACAAATTTTCTGCAGCTCATCTGGAGCTATAGAAAAACTGATTTCAACCCGATAACGGACAGGCAGACTGACTGGCAGACGGACATCGCTTAACCGATTTTCCTAAGATAAAGATCAATAATGTATATGCTGCTTAATGGGGGAGGAAATAAATAGTGTGGAAATTACGAACGAAAAGACAAAGTTGTATTTCTTCTAATTGTGGTGAAGGGTATAGAAATGAATTTAAAATTACGGAATAACTTACCACGTTGTTTGGCGCATGAAAGTATTTATCAAGTTCATGCTAGTATGGAGATATTCAACATACCAAAAGTAGGTGATGGCGTTAAGGTAATAAGAAGTATTGCGGGGTTCACTGTCGAATGGTAACACGCCGATATTTTGTCCAGAAAATGGATATTTAACTGTGTTGCGACACTTGTCCGGATCATATAAACAATAGGATGTATGAAGGAAAGCGGTTTTCTCCAGTTCTTTATCCCATGTAACGACACCATGACGACATCCCGGCTCAATTCGATACCCCTTGTACAGACCACCGCAGGCCACAAAGTTTCGGTGTTCATTGTGGTAATCCAAAATAGATTGTTTATCTGCATCTGTAAGTGGTATGACAACGGCATCTTCTGTACAAGGAGGGAATTGAAATTTCTAAAATTTTAAATTTTTTAGTGACATTAAAGTTTGAAATTAAATTTTATATTTCTTACACCATTATGAGGGACACCATCCTTGCAACCTGAATGTGCATTATCGCCGCCGGTATAGTTACACAAGCCAGGTTTACAATAATCGGTAAAAAAATCTTTTTCAGTTTTCGCTGTAGATATTGAGAATGATATTATTGATTGAATCATGTTAAACTGCTAATTTTTGTTTTAATATTTTTAACAGTTTCTTTTTCAATTATTTACAACTAATTTACTAGAAAAAGTTTCTTAATTATTACTTTTACTGTAACTGATCAAAAACCATGCTTAATGCTATTCAACCTCCTAATTCTAATTCATGCAAATTTATGATATTGGCCGCTTTGTATTCGGTTATTTATCCTATTTAAATTATTTCAGCGTCTTTGTATAAGTAAACTAGTAAAACAATATTTTCTGTTTGCAATGGCGTAACCTAAGAGAATTCCGCAAAAGACCAACAATCGAGCTTGTAGTTTTTTGACTTTCAAGATAAATTAAGGCTGTATAAAACTGAATGGGAAGCTCGTTGTAATTATCAGGATGCTCAAAATCGTCTGACTTTATTGCGTTGTATTTAACGGTGAGGCTGATCTATATTACTGACGTTTTTAATGACATGCAATTGAGTCGCAGTGGAATTGAAATAAAAAACCTGTGAAGAAGTTTACTGTAACTTCTACTAGTTGATAATTGTGTCAATCTATTTGAGCGAAAAAAAACTATCCCATTTTTGTGTTCGTTTTTGCCGGCGATATGACTCGCCCATTAAAAAAGTTATGTTCCAAAAAACCTTTTAATCAACAAATGACAAATTTGTACCTCGTTTCTATAACATAAGTGGGATAAATTTCACATTACTTCCTTATTTTACACATTTTATATTACAAAGACAATATATAAATTTAGCTTGTACACTAGCAAAATGATTGCAATATTTTTATGTGAGAAATTTCTCACTTAACGCTTTTTCAAGCACAGTATTATAATTAAAATAAACGAACTTGGGTACTAGATTTATCTTAATTTCTACTAGATCCATTGCTGAACCACTCCAATATATCTGCAACACTATGCAGTCTCGGGTTATCCAGAAATGCCGTTCTGTCATTAGAAAGAGCTGGACAATGGCAGAGCAGATGCTCCAAGGTTTTCTTCTTTTCCTCATTGCGACAACTTCTATAGAAGTCACGGTACGAAAGATTTAGTCACCTAGTATGGGCACCGATAACACATTGTCCTTGAGGAATCCATAGCAGATTTTCAGTTTTCCTTCTATCATAATAAGGCCATAATCTCCTTAAAATTATGCAGGTGACTTTGCTAGACCATCTGGTCTGCACGAACTCAAAACGTTTCTGCTGAAATATAGCTTTATAGGGACTCCTACTAGTAAATCTATTTCCCGGTCTCTTAGGCGGGTTCTAGACCTATCGAGTTCGACCGCAACTATGTTCTGTAAAAGGCCTGAGTGTGCTTGCATCCAAAGTTGTTTTCGGTTGGAATTTCTCGCTATCTCTAGAGATATCCGGTATTAACGAACTAATCTGGATGTCATATAGGCACCCGAAAAGAACCACATCGCGGCCGTGCTATCAGTACAGATTCAGATATCCTTTTTGCATATGTACTTTACTTGGTTTTATAACTTGGTTTTTAATTTATGTTTGAGTTTCTCTAAAATTCTGCAATCACTGCAAAAATCTATTAACTACTAACGAAAATATAATTTATCAGCTGAAGTAAGCTTGAAGCACACATTGGAATACTATACTTTCTGCAAAAATAAACTGAGTTAAATTGTACAATTTTACATTGTGATTTTCGAATCTAAAGATTGTTTTTAAGCTTTTTCCACCTTAACAAATTAGCGCATATTGTTTAGTTTGCAAATTATATATTTTAGTTAATTTACTTGAATTAAATTATCGCAAAGTTGAAAAAAAGTGTCAGTGGAAGATGTGCCCCACCCATATGAGTAGAAGAGTTAAGTCACAGTAAAGAGTTAGTCACTGATTCCTGCATTTAAAATATAACTCTTTAGGGGAAAAATCAACTATTATGGCATAGTTGAACCGAGACCATGTCTAATATGGTTTTATAATAATTTAAAAAATATTTTACCTGATGATTCTACTTTAGTTGTTACACTAGATGCCTTTGTAGTTTGTTCCTTCGGTTTTTTGGTAGTCGTTACAGCAACTTTCTTTGCAGTTTGTTCCTTCGGCTTTTCTCTGGAAACAGGTTTATCGAGATGTTCAAGTTTATAAAGTTTTCTAATGTCTTCAGCACCTTCTCTATCATAATGATAAAGCTCTCCCTTTCTGCCACAATTGAACTCTTCAGTACCATCGCCATCGTATGGGATATGTCTTAATAAATCGTAACGATGATCATACTGCTCTCTCGATGAGCATAGAAATTTAAATTTGTGATCTGTTCCCGTAATGCATTTTGATGCCGGTTTCTTACAACTGTTGTATATAGTTGATCCCTCAATATTAGTTATTGGATAATTGCAGGTCAGCATAACAACATTCCGCATCTTTTTGTCGTCAAAAAATTTTCCAAAGGAACAGCCAACTCGGTTGTTGCGCTCATTAATTAAGATCAAAAAATTATCAACAATCCTAGAAGAATTGTATTAAATACGAAAATGGGTTTATCAAAAAAAAATCTAAATTAACGATAAACTAACCACGTTCTTTGCTGCTTGAAAACAGTTATCATATCCATAGTAGTATGGAGATATTCAACATACCAAAAGTAGGTAATTGCGTTAATGTAATAGGAAGTATTGAGGGGTTCACTAACGAATCCTACTACGCCGACATTTTGACCGGAGAAAGGATATTTAACTGTGTTGCGACACTTGTCCGGATTATATGAGCAATAGGATGTATGAAGGAAAGCCGTTTTCTCCAGTTCTTTATCCCATGTAACGACACCATGACGACATCCCGGTTCAATGCGATATTCCTTGTACAGACCACCGCAGGCAACAAAGTTACGGTGTTCATTGTGGTAATCCAAAATAGATTGTTTTTCTGCATCTGTCAGTGGTATGGTGGCAGCATTTACGGGACAAGGGGGGGATTGTAAATTCTAAAGTTAATGAACTTCGTAAGTGACATTAGTATTTTAAGTCAAATTCTATATTTCTTACACCATTATGAAGAACACCGTTTTTGCACCCGGAATGCGCATTATCACCGCCCGTATAGTTGCACAAACCAGGTTTACAATAATCAGTAAAAATATTCTCCTCAGTTCTCGCTATAGATATTGATATCAAAGATATTAATTTAAACATATGGAACTGCTAATTTTTTAGAAAATATTTTTAATACTTTTTTTTAATGATAACATTTGTATAATCTAATATGTGAACATATGTATATTATAAATGTCTTGTTAAGTGTGTATGTTTGTTGGTACTTCAATCCAGTCTAAACGGCTGAACCTAATTTAATGAAATTTTAAACACAGGCCAATATTTGCCTGGACGGCTAGATGACTAAATTGAGTAATTTACTAAATCATTTATAATAGACTTATGTTGGTATGCGGAGTTGCAGACTAAAATTCTTTTAAAAGAAGAAAATATTTTTTAACATTAAAATCAAATATCAATAAATTTTTTTATTTGTTCACCTTTGGTCACAGACTCAGTGGATTAAACCTCTTTTGAGTATTTAGTTTCCGAAATTAATACTTCGATCACAAAATATGGTTTTGTGTTCAAAATGGAGCCCCATATTTGTTCTATGTGTTGTTACGATTATTATTTCAAATGCTAGCTGATCCTTAAATAAATTTTAATGTAATTAATCCTAAACGTCAAATGGAAATGAGGTAAAATGCTAAGTTAAGATGTAAAGTAAAAGATGTAAAGTAACTAAAATAAAGCTTGTAATTTACTATTTTGATGAGGATTTTACCATTATTCTTCAAAAGTTTAAAATACCCACTGTCAAACTAAACCTAAGGAAAAAAATAAAGTGTAACAAAGTAAAAGGAAACTTGCATTGCGAAAGCTTAAAAATTTTTATTGCGTTCAAAATCAAAAATTAAAGAGTCTTTAAAAAAATATAAAGTGATTAATTCAACAAGGTCTATGATTGCTTAAACTTTCTAAGTAAATACGGATCTCTAATATAATAAAGAAAAAACAAAATTTACCCAAGGGTTTTTTGGTAGTTGTTACAGCAACTTTCTCTATAGTTTGTTCTTCCGGTTTAACGATAAAAACAGGCTTATAAACTTTTTTAATATCTTCATCACCTTCTCGATTATATTCATAAATCTCTGCCTTTTTGTCACAATTGAACTCTTCAGAGCCATCGCCATCGTATGGGACATGTCTTAATAAATCGCTACGATAATCGTACTGCTCTTTCGATGAGCATAGAAATGTAAATTTTGGATCTGTTCCCGTAATGCATTTTGATGCTGGTTCCTTACAACTGTTGTATATAGTTGATCCCTCAATATTAGTCATTGGATAATTGCAGGTCAGCATAACAACATTCCGTAGCTTTTTGCTGTCAAAAAATCTTCCAAAAGAGCAGCCTACGCGATTATTGCGCTCATTTATTAAAATCAAAAAATGATCAACAATCCTAGAAGTATTGTGTCGAATATGAAAATTAATTTTGAGTAGCAATTAAACTTACCACGTGGTTTGGCGCATGAAAGAATTTATCATGTTCATATTAGTATGGAGATGCTCGAAATACCAATGGTAGGTAATGGCGTTAATGTAATACGAAGTATTGCGGGGCTCACTGTCAAATGGTAACACACCGATATTTTGTCCAGAAAATGGATATTTAACTGTGTTGTGACACTTGTCCGGCTCATTTAAACAGTAGGATGTATGAAGGAAAGCGGTTTTCTCCAGTTCTTTATCCCATGTAACGACACCATGACGACATCCCGGTTCAATACGATGCCCCTTGTATAAACCTCCGCAGGCAACAAAGTTTCGGTGTTCATTGTGGTAATCCAAAATAGATTGTTTATCTGCATCTGTCAGTGGTATGAGAACAGCATTTTCGGGGCAAGGAGGGAATTGAAATTTCTAAAATTTAAACTTTCTTAGTGGCATTAATTTTTGAAATCAAATTCTATATTTCTTACACCATTATGAGGGACACCATCCTTGCAGCCTGAATGTGCATTATCGCCGCCAGTATAGTTGCACAAACCAGGTTTACAATAATCGGTCAAATTATCAGGTTCAGTTTTTGCTAAAGATATTGAGAATGATAATAATGATTGAAACATAATGAACTGCTACTTTTGTATTTTAATGTATTCATCAGTTTCTTTTGCAATTACTTACAATCAATTCATAAAAAAAATTTATGGGTTGCTAAGATAAAAATCATAAATATTAGATGACCGCTAAGTAATTTTTATTGTATCTGATCATAAACTATGCTTTATCCTGTATCGTTCCCTATTTAAATGAATTCAACTTATTTATATCAGTTACACAAACTGACAAATTGATTGCTTTTCAAAGGGCGAAAATAAGTTTCGCAAAACTTCAACGAAGGTCAGGGGAAATTGAAGCCGTTTTAAACTGAATGGGAAACCTGTTGTTATTATTTTAATGCGAGGAATCAGACATTCTCTCTGATAATCATTGCCTCTTGATAAGGAATATGCACATTTTCTGTTGTGTATAATGGAGTCGCAGTTTGGATAAAAAAAGACTTCTACTAGTTGATAATTGTGCCAACCATTATGCATTGAGGTCGTCAACATCTTTTTCAGCAACATGACTCGTTCAATGTTTAAATATTCGGGGCATAACCCTTAAATTGACAAACGATTAGAGACAGATATGACTCCCACATTAAAAAAAGTAACAAAAGAAAAACAGTGCAACTATTACAATGAAACAAAAAAGTTCCTCATTTTTTAGGTATCTTTAAAACTAAATTGAAAAACATACTAAACTTAAAAACTAAAATCAAATTTTAACAAAATATTCTAAATTTAGATTCAAAAATACAAATTCAAGAATTTGGGATGCACACTGCTAAACTTACAAAAAAATTTTTTGCTTCCAAAATTTAAAACTAGTGTAAACTTGGTAACAGGGCTTTAAAATCGCTCCTCTATAATACGTTAAAAAAAAAAACAACCTTTTACCTGCTGGTTTTTTGGTAGTTATTACAGGAGGTTTGCTTGTAGTTTGTTCTTTCGGTTTTTCGATGGGAATAGGTTTATCGGGATATTTAGTTTTATGAAGTTTTTTAATGTCTTCAGCACCTTCTCGATCATAATGATAAAACTCTGGCTCTTTACCACAATCAAATACTTCAGTACCATTGCCATCATATGGAATATGTTTTAATACCCCGCTTACATCATACGGCTCTTTCGATGAGCATAAATATTTATATTTTGGGTCTGTTCCTGTAATGCACTGTGATGCAGGTTTTTTACAACTGTTGTATATAGTTGTTCCGTCAATGTTAGACGTAGGATAATTGCAGGAGAGCAAAACAACATTCTGCTGCTTTTTGTAATCAAAATATCTGCCAAAAGAACAGCCAACCCGATTATTCCGCTCATTTATGGAGGTCAAAAAATGACCAATCATCCTAAAACAGTTTCATTGAATATTAATATATATTTTATTGTTAATAATTTAACGATGGTCTTACCACTTTGTTTGATGAAAATAACTATCTATCATTTCCATATTAGTATAGAGATACTCCACATACCAAAAATATGTCATGACATTAATGTAATATGAAGTATTATAGGGTTTATCTTCAAATGTTAATAATCCAATATTTTGTCCAGAAAATGGATATTTCATTGTGCTGCGACACATGTCATGATCAACTAAACAGTAGGATGTATGAAGGAAAGCTGTTTTTTCCAATTCTTTATCCCACGTCATAACACCAAGACGACATCCTGGCCCAAGGTGCAAATTCTTATAGAGACCACCACATGCAACAAAGTTTCGTTGTTCATTGAAGAAATCTAAAAAGTGTTGTCTTTCTAAATCTGTAAGTGGAATGCGAGCAGCATCTTCAGGGCATGGAGGATGTTGAAAATTCTAAAATTAATTAAAAGCTTTTATCGCATTAGTGCCTTAAAGATCACTTTATATGTCTTACTCCATTATGAGGAACATTATCAATACAACCCGAGTGTTCGCTATAGCCGCCCGTGAAATTACACAAACCAGATTTACAATAATCCGTAAAGATATTTTCATCAACTTGCGCTGAAGATATTGAGAATAGCATTCTGTTATTTGAATTGTTAACCCACTTGCTTCTCAATATTTAATGTTAATGTTAATATTTATTTAGCCTTTTTTTAACAGTAAAAGATTTTTTTCATAAATGACAAGTAAAAAGATTACTTAGGACCATAATGTATTATCCTAAATTATAGTACATTGACTCCAGCATCTTGCTTAACTATTAAAAAAAGAATAAACTAAAGAAATTTAGCACCAAAAGTTAATATGCCCTTGTTTCCGAGGCTAACTTAGCTAAAGAGGAGGACTCTTATAATGCACTTAAATCTAAATTACAAATAATAAAAAAAAAATTATGAAAAAACACAAAATTCCCCAAAAAAAAAGGAACTATCCTCTGTGAGTGCCAGGGGTAGTTTTGTTAAAAAAACAATGTCTTAAATTAATATTAAAATTAAGTCAGGGGTATCTTCATTTAAAAACCGATAGATGAGAGGTAATTTCTAGATATTTTCTTAAATTAAAACGACTTTGCTATGATTTAAATTCAAAACCTTAAAAGTATGATTACCGGATAACCATTAAAGTAAAACATACACTACGAGGTGATCAAAAATAACTGTAATGAGGGATACCAAAAGGCAAAATCCCAGCACTTTTGCAGACTGATAGATCTCAGTATTTATAATGACTTAAAGCGAAGTTATTCGGAATTTACTATTTGTTCACTATTTTTTATTAATATTTGAATATAAATAAATAAAATAACAAGATAGTTTTGAAAAAAAGTCTATGAATTTTAATACAATATGGTTGGTCCAAACTTTTCTTTCGAGGCCAACTTCACGAAATCTTCAGCAGTGAAACTATATTTTCCTCTTAAAAATAAGTCTTAGGCTTCTATCAGAATATCATTCTTAACTTTTTTACTTGTTTTCTGTAAAAAAATTCTAGCAAGACCACATGTACATAGTTATACACAGGTAGTTATCGCATAATAAGTTTAAAGTGATCAGTTCATCATAATTGAAAAAATAAAATCTGGTAAAAGCGACTTTAAGCGAACTTTCTGTCTGTCGTTCTAAAGGCATATGTGCTAGCTCTGATTGCTTGATTATATATTGTTCCTATGGTGTTTAATTTCGATTTTGCGATATAACCAAATAGAAAGAAGACATAATCAATTTTGTTTCGAATAAGTGTCTTGATAAGGTAAGTAAGTGTATTAGTATGAGTGAAACTTCTTGTGGCCTAAGAGTAGATTCACCCATTTTGTTAAGACAAAATTTTTGTTGAGACAAAAAATACTGAGAGTTTTCTGCAGCACGATTCACCTGTTTCGAAAAAATTTTCCGGACAAACAAAGCTGCCATATGAATAAATAAGTAAACAAGTCATATTATTTTACAACGTGTTTTCTTAGTGTGAATTTTTTTTTTATTATTTTGTCATTTTTATTATTAAAACATGAATAATAAAAAAATTGCTTCTGTTAATGGCTGTTGAAATACAAACAGATCTTTTACTTGCAAAATATATTTTTAAAAAGAAAATGCTAAAAGGATATGCAGTAAAAAAATATTAAAGCAATGGGCTATTTTCACGCATTGGTTTTTGAGATACGCTTAAATGATGTGGAATCCTTTGTTAATTTTCATCGTATGGACCCCACTACGTTTGATGATATTCTCCGTATTTTAGGACCTACTTTGCAAGCTACACCTATCCGTAAACAAGAGCACATTACGCCAGCAACTGCTTCATTGCACTCCATTTTGTGAGAAAAATTTATTAAAAAATTATTCTTTATTAAAGTTTAATTAGACGTGCCATAACCATAACCATTACACCTATTTAAACCAACCTTATGGGAAACATTATATTTAATTATTGGTGACATGCCATAATGTCATAGTCATAACCGTAACATAGATATAAATTAAATTTTGATTTTTACCATAACCATATATGGTAGACTATTGAATTTAGGTATTAACTGTTTTATTTTTTTTATTTTGTCCTTTTTTCATGTTCGCTGCATTGTGTTTGCGAGTTTTAATTTATATTTTTCATTATGCTGCTTCCTTAACAAACGGCAAAACAAATAAGAGTTGCTAATGGCTATGGCACCACTATTCGCTGGCAGCAAATATGATTATGGTTATGGCCATGGTTACGGCTATGGCGTTATGGTATGGTACGTCTAATTTAACCTTTATGGTATGGTACAAACAAAACAAATGTCATAATTTTATTTTATTAATGTGAGAATTTAATTTTAAAAAAATAAAAATTTGAAAAAAAAATTTTTTTAGTGGCAACTCAGTTTAAAAATTAAACCAAATCAAGCTGAGATTTGTCTGAATAAGATCAATTTTCTCACTCTCTGCGAGAAATGTCAAACTACATATAAAAAAAATGTTGTTCGAACAAAAAATTTGTCCGGTCAAAATGGTGAATCCACCTACGAAAACTTGTTTTGGGCGAGAGATTTTTTTAACATCAATATTTGTTCTTGCCAACGATAATTTTTTTTAATATGATAGTTTTGTTATTGACGGTTATACTCTCAAGTTGGCAGTTGTGTTTTCGGCATACATGCAGTAATTTCGTATTTTCGCAACGCGCATTTCTTTGTGATCGATTCGCCTGAATCTCACTACGCATTATAGAGAAAATTCGTTTTTTAGCCGAACAGTTCGTATGTGGAATAAACTCCCTGCAGAGGTGTTTCTAGTCATTTTCAAAGTGCAAAGATTCAAATCAAATGTCCACAAGCACTACTTCCTCTATCCCCCTTTCCACAAACTAATTTCCTTGTTCTGGCACAATGCATTGCATAAGTAGGGGTCATTCCCTGTGTGCTGATTCTAATTAAAAAGAAAATCCATTATTTGTCTCAATTGCTGTTATTGGTTTATATGTATTATGACTACTTTTTTCCATAGACTTGATAGTGGGGATTCCGTGTTTATAGCTTTACTGAAATTTTTGAAGCAAAGCACTTTGATCTTTTTGAATTCCAATCAAAATCTTGCGTTGGCTCTTTTAAAAAAAAAACAAGGTTCACCATTAAAGGATGTCTTTTAAAGGTTTGCTAATTTTTCATTTTATTATTGCCGAGATATGTTAATAAGAGACTCCACCAAGGGTGAAGTTTGCGGGATATAACAGTTGGTTGCACTTCTAAGAGTCTTTATTAATGTTGCATTGCCTTTGTTAGTGTTATCTAATAATATTTCAACATGTTTCAGAGTGTTATGAATCCTTGATTCAAATTGTTTCCAGTCAGCTTTCTTTAGGTTGAATTTACGAACAGGAATTTTGTTAGGAAAATTATATCCTGTACAAATTGTAGTTTTAATTAAAAAATGGTTACTGTGGTGTAAATCATCAAGTGTATTTGCAAGTGACTGATGCAAGTAAGGGTGGTGAACAAGCACCAATATCTGTGTGTGTAAAAGTGCTATGGGACGAGAAGTCGGTAGGATTTCCATCGTTAAAAATACATGAATTGTTTTGCATAAGAGCATTTTCAAAGATATATTCTTGTGAGCTATTACAACTTGAACCATATAATACATTCTTACTGTTTATATCTCCAACTTAGACGACTGGAGTATGTATTTTGCAGTCACATTAGATGGATCATTTCGAAAATAAGCACAATATTGTTTTGGAGGGAGAGGCGTCATATTAAATGCGCAATGTGTTTCCTGCAGAGGCACAAAATGCGGCTTGTGTTTTTTTAAGATGAGCTGTAGGTCTATGTAGTCATTGAAAAATCTTGTAGTTTTTGAAAAATCATGTTACACTGGCGAATAGTTTAATTATGCCTGTTTGAAATTTTTTTTTTGGTTGTTGTAGATGAGGAAGGGTGTAATTGTGAATCACCTGATTGTGACGACATAATTGTCTCGTTGGACATTGTCGCTACAATTATTGATTTTTTTACATTAGATGAATAATTGAGTTGAGTTTGAGAGGTCTATTCAAGATTTTTCCATCCTGGAATTTAGTAATTGTTTTGCAATCTACGACTTCTTGGTTTTTAAGTCCATCTATGATTTCTTGTTCCGATCAATCACACAAGGATGGGGCAAAAACCTCTCATTTTATAATATTAAGTGAAGAATGTAAAACAATTTCAACGGTACATAATCCGGAGAGACAAACTGCCTTTGAAAACTTATTGGCTTGCACTTCATTCTTAGTAAGAATAAGTAGGTTTCCATCCCTTGTAAAACTTACTTTTTGTGGTGGTTCATTTGAAATTGTTTCCAATGTTTTTGAAACCATAAGGATGTTGTAATTCTGATAACAACATATTATGGGCAGTCCTTTTGTTATTTTGGAAAGTCAAAGGAGTACTATTTGCTCTTTTATGCTTCGAGGGTGAATCCGAATCCAAAAGAGAGTAATAGTTTCCCCCCTAAGGAGGATTCCATGGTTAAAATACGTTAAATTGACAAAAGAAAAAAAAGAGTTAAGATTGATAAAATTGGAAAAATTGTCTTTATATTAAACGCGAATTTGAAGCAATTAAAGTGAATGATTTCTTAAATAAAACCAAATTTAAGTTTCAAATATTTTTATATATGTTTGTAAGTATATTTAAATTGCTGATTAATTTGCTTAGTATAACTCCGTAAAATATTATATGTATGTATTTACATGCGTGAGAGAAACAATATTTTTAAAATTTAATTTTTATGCAATTTCGGTCTAGTATTTTTAAATTCGAATGGATCTTTTTAGTTCGTTCAGTTACATTAAATATAAACGCAGTAAAGATTCTACACAAAACTTTCTAGTAAAATATTTTTTTAACTTAAACGCGATTACCCTTATAAAGATCAGTGAATGCTGTTGTAACAAAAATAAGATTTTTCAACCTTTTACACAGCTAACGGTTTGTTGTCCGTGTGCGTATGGTAAAGAGGTGAATAACTTGTTTTTTACCACTAACAAAGTGTAAGATAAGTGAATAGAATAAAAGGAAAAGTAACTACTACTCGCTTATCAATCCAGGTGGGTTTCGTTTGTAAAAGTGTCTGCGGATTTGTTATTGTTTGATGAGATGTTAAAAATGCGAATAATCGAAAAAAGCAGCACAAACCTTCCAGAAGTGGGATTGGAAAAAAATGAAGACAGTTGCTGTGTGATGCCGCAGCAGAAAGTTGGTGAAAGTGACAATATATTAAAAAGACTTTATTAGGGAACACCAATAAGGAGGTAAAAGGCAACTGCGAAGAAAAGCCGAGCCGAGTTTAAGGATAAGGAATCAATGAAGTGAAGTGCTACCGAACAGAAAAATATAAAATTCTTCCTGGTGTTTACAATAAAAGGAACCCCAATGTTTGGGAAGGATAAAACCTAACAATATGTTAAGGTCTCCGTACTAAATTTAAAAAGCCCTTCCTATGAAATTAGTCGGGCAATAAGAAACATTACTCAGAGAGTTTCAAAAACTAAGATGTCTAAAAAAAAGTTTAATTGACGGAATAATTAATAAATAATAGTTTATACAAACAAATTAAATTACGTAAAGTATATTTGTATTAATCAAGCTTAAATGTTCAAAATTAGGTCTTAAAAAATTAAAAGCGATCTAGTCAACCGGATTTACGACCTGCATAAGGTAATTCTAAAATAATATATTTACTATCATATCACGACTGTATTGCTTAAAGCTTTTGTATAAATACTCTTCTGTAATAATTTTACCTGATGGTGTTTCTCCAGGAAAAGGTTTATCGGGATATCTAAATTTTTGAAGTTTTTTAATGTCTTCAGCACCTTCTTTATCATAATGATAAAACTCTGGCTCTTTACCACAATCAAAAACTTCAGTACCATCACCATCATATGGAATATGCTTTAATGAGCCGCTTACATCATATGGCTCTTTCGATGAGCATAAATATTTATATTTTGGGTCTGTTCCCGTAGTACACTTTGATGCTGGCTTCTTACAGCTGTTGTATATAGCTGTTCCTTCAATATTAGTTGTAGGATAATTGCAGGTCAGCATAACCACATCTTTTTTCTCTGTTTTGTCATCGAAAAATTTGGCAAAAGTGCATCCAACCCGATTATTGCGTTCATTTATAGAGGTCAAAAAGTGATCAACAATCCTAAAAGATGTTTTTGGAATAAAAAGATATTATATGCTTTCAATTAAAAAGCCATCCATCAACTTACCATTTTGTTTGATTATGGAAGCTATTTATCATATCCATTTTAGTATGCATATACTCAACATACCAAAAGTAGGTAATGGTATTAATGTAATAGGATGTGTTATGGGGTCTGTTGTCGAACGTTAGTAAGCCGACGTTTTGTCCGGAAAATGGATATTTAACCGTGCCGCGACACTTGTCATGATCAAGTAAGCAGTAAGATGTATGAAGGAAAGCTGTTTTTTCCAGTTCTGTATCCCATGTCACGACACCATGACGACATCCTGGTTCAAGGCGATACTGCTTGTAGAGACCACCGCATGCAACAAAGTTTCTGTGTTGATTATGGTAATCTAAAATAGATTGTTTTTCCTCATCTGTAAGCGGTATGAGCGCAGCATCTTCAGGACAAGGGGGCGATTGAAAATTCTAAAATTAATAACTTCGTTACTGGCATAACCAATTTAAACCAATTTTTATATTTCTTACACCATCATGAGGAACACCATCTTTGCAACCGGAATGTGTGATATCACCTCCCGTATCAGTACACAAACCAGGTTTGCAATAATCCGTAAAGACATCTTCATCAGATTTTGCTGTAGATTTTGAAAACATTGATTAAAACAAGTTGAACTTTTGATTTTATCTAAACTTCTAATCATTTAGTTACTAACATACTTTAAGAACAAAAATGTCCCCTCGGTTTAGTCAACACGTGAAATTATTTTGATTCTTGGAATTGAATATTTTATTTTATGTTATGGTAAAAATTAAGCCTCTAAGCTATGAATTATACTACAAGCACACAGAAGTAACACATTTACCGCCGTTGGTTCACACTTGTAACTTGCCTTGCCAAAGAATTATAAAACTTCCCAGGGTTAGGCTGCCTGGCCAAGCACCAGCAGTAAATGCTACCTGGAGCAGATCCAGCAAAAAAACCCTTTGCGCTGTCACTGAACGTCGCTGCAACTGGTGGCCAACATAACAGCGGCTCCTAGTTAAAAAATCCATCGGGTCGACGTAGACTGCATATTAGCATCCATCGCTCGGACTAAAATTACCTCAGTGTAGTAATCGGCTACTCATCAACTACGTTGCAAAGAATCCAGCATTTGGCTACAGCAACCACTGACCGCCACCAACGATGTCTAGTGTCCCTATTACCCACTGTCGCTGTGGATGGTCTGTTAATCGCCTACAGCATCTTATCACTGTCAACGCAGCCGTGATTTTAAGTTTTTATAACGTTTTCAAACAAAACTTACTTTATATATCTCCTTCCCGTCCTAAGACGATAGACAAAACATCAACGGTTATGTACTCCGCTGCAGCTATTCCAGCAACCAATGTCAAACTAGTCGTTGCAATACTAACTTTCATTCATATCCTTTTGCGATTATGTAAATTCAAATGAACATTTATAAAATTTATGATAATGGGGTACCATGAAAATAAAAAATCTTTACAAGCGCTGTGGGTTGAAAAAGTCTTCGGAATTAATTTCGTTCAGTTACATTAAATATAAACGCAGTAAAGATTCTACACAAAACTTTCTAGTAAAATATTTTTGGTTTAGCTTTAACGCGATTCCCCTAATAAAGATCAGTGAATCACATAAAGAAAATTATGTCTGTTGTTACAAAAATAAGATTTTTCAACCATTTACACAGCTAACGGTTTGTTGTCCGTATGCGTATAGTAAAGAGGTGAATAACTTGTTTCTTACCATTAACAAAGTGTAAGATAAGTGAATAGAATAAAAGGAAAAGTAACTACTACTCTCTTATCAATCCAGGTGGGTTTCGTTTGTAAGAGAGTTTGCGGATTTGTTAAACATAAAATCATAATTCAACTCCCACTAGCAATATCAGTAAAAAAATATAATTATTGTTTGATAAGATGTTAAAAATGCGAATAGTCGAAAAAAGCAGCACAAACCTTCCAGAGTTAAGATTGGAGAAAAATGAAGACAGTTGCTGTGTGATGCCGCAGCAAAAAGTTGGTGAAAATGACAATATATTAAAACCGCAGGTGAGATGGCTAAGACGACTTTATTAGGGAACACCGATAAGGAGGTAAAAGGCAACTGCGAAGAAAAGCCGAGCTGACGGCAGTTAAAAGTTTAAGGAAAAAGAATCAATGAAGTGAAGTGGTACCGAACAGAAAAATATTAAATTCTTCCTGGTGTTTACAATAAAAGGAACCCCAACGTTTGGGAAGGATAAAACCTAACAATATGTTAACCCATATCGTCCCAGAGAAATTTTTTTTCGAATTAACTTTAAAAACTTAGTTTTTAGTAGGTAATTGCGACCAGAAAAAATGAATCTGAAGCCCAAATTTTTTTCGGATTTTTTGTTTTTGAGAAAAATGGTGTTCGATTAATCGAACGCTGGGCACTATTAAGCATATTGGTTCTATTATTCTTATAAATCGTAAATAAGAAAATACTATTTTTTTAATAAACACAAACTAATTCATTTAAATCAAAAATAAAAAAAATTATATACATATGTATATTAAAAATTTTTTTCGTAAAATGCCTCAAAACAATTGGTGAGTCAAAAACATTCCCATCACTAGCTGAATCAGTATTTTCTTGGTGTGTCATTAGAGAGTACGCAAGTTCTACTCGAAATTCCTTTTGCGATTTAATTTTTTCATTTTTTTGGCGCCGACAGAAACAGTCAATTTTTCAGGCATTTACCAACGAAGAATTTAACGTAGCGATGCATAAGAGCCAGTACCACTTCTTTGCTCGAATGGCAACACTATAATTTTGTACAGCATTATCGTGCAAATCCACTCCTCCCATTCCTTTGTTGTAGTTTTTTTAACAGTTGGGGTTGGTTATAATTCACAAACCGATTCTTCTACCATCATAATTCTACCATCATTATATTTGTTTTTGCTTTTTCCATCTTTTCGCTGGAACACTTGGACAGATTTGATCAAAATTAGTAGCCACTGTCACTTCTTTATTGTCCTGCCAACGACAAATTAAAATTTTATTTTTGCTGTCAAATTTAAAATCATGATCGCCTCTTTCTGTTTTCTGATAACCGAACATCTGCTGCTAAACCAACTTTCTTGTTATAGTTGTCTGCCGACCCGGCTGATGAGCAAGGGCACCATAACTTGTACCCAAAACGATTTGGTTTACCGCGTACAAACATTTTGCAAGAGTGTCTTCCGAAAAAGGGTTCCATTTGCTCATCAATCGACAAATCTGCCTCCCAGATTCCAAAGTGCATATATTTTTTGCTTATCAGCTCAGAGAAAGGTCGTGTTTTATGAAACAAATACAAACAAACGAATGATTTCAATTGATTTGAACAATACCTTTGCCATTTTACCCTTCTTGTCTAACTCAAAATTGTTACTAAAGTGAATGAATTTTTTAATATCTAAGAACTTATTCCTTGACAAACATAATTTAACAGCAGGAACGCCTAATGTGGGATGATTTGACCAATAATCGCGTGCAGCAGGTACTGTGTGATATCCAGATAACACTAAAATCCCAAAAAATCGTAGCAGCATTATTCTGCCGAGCATAGCGATTTGTTTCCTCAACTATCATATCTAAACCCTCATCATCAAAAAATAGCCTGAATAATTCTAATGACGTTTTTCCACATAAGCTGTCGGCCAATTTTTCCCTAACATCAGTAACTGAAGATGTTGAAGGAGTCGTAGGAAGAACATTAACGTCATCATTTTCACTAGAGTCATTGAACTCGTATGGTTCTCCTGAAGCCTTTTGGATGGCTTCAATCTCAAAACTTCCAGCGCATTCCAATATGTCATGTGGCTATTGACAAAACTGCTCTTTTACGTACATGATATAATTTCAGTTAATCTACTTACATCGACATTAGGAATAAGGTCGTCCTCAAAGTCTTCCTCCTTCGTATTTTCATCTACATTGCCTGGGGGTACAACTCAAATTTTATCAATTTCTGCCTCTTCGTCACTCCAGCTTTCAAGTATTGCGCATAGCTCATATTTTGTAAGAGCGCGTTTTGATCCTACACATTTATTCATTTCTAAAAAATTTAATAAAATGTTCTAATCTTGCAATTTACCAACCGCGCTGAATTTTCAATAGAAACTTAATTATAAAAAGCAGTGGAATTATGAATGCAACAATATATGATGATGAAAGCCCTTAGTGTACCGCAAGTAACAGAAATTCCATGTCAGCCTAAAACATTAACAGCACCATTCATAGCGACGCTTACAACAATAAAAAGGCCCGATTACAATACGAACCTGTCTAGGAATAACTGCATATTACTCGCTCGTTTGAGAGTAGGTAAAGCTTTATTTAACTCCAGGCACTACTAAGAGAGGACTGAGCCACCTGTATGTAGCAACTGCAATGTTGGTCTCACAGTCTCACACATACTGTCAGAATGTCACTTGTCTAAAACTAATATACCTTTGGATAAATTGCTTGATTGCAGCAGTAAAGGGAACTTAAGAACGATCAAAAGAAGTCTGCAGAAACACAATATTTTAGAGATTTAATTTATTTCGATTAACGTTAATCACATAATCATTTTGCCACTTGAATTTTAATCTTTTAAATTTTCTTGCTAATTCAATTTAAAACGACACATGTTCCACTGTTTAGAAGTTCCATAAATGTAGTATTATTACTTTTAATTTGATTTTCGATACATGCGCATTTGGTCCTGTTACCCGGCGCTTTTGTTTTTTTCTATGTTTTGTAAATTTACTTTATAAAATATATTACTGAAAAGTCTTAAGGAAAAGATTGAATCTTTTCGTCCTGAAATGATTATTTATACAGATGGATCCTTTAATAATGGCGTAAATACATACTCAGTGGTCAAGCAACTTGGACTAGGATGTTTTGAGGTGATTTTCAAAGCTCGTCTGCCAGACAATGTGGGTGTTTTTGTTTCTGAATTGGGGGCTGTCAAAGCTGCCATAGCTTATGCATGTGAGAAGAAGGTCAAAACAGTTATTTGCACTGACAGTCTCAGTGTTATAAAAACGTTGGGGAAAAACCCTAAGGGGATTTACAGCTCCATCATTAAGTTGTCCAGTGTTAGTACAGAAGTATTAATTTTATGGATCCCATCACATATTGGTATTGAAGGTAACGAGTATGCGGACAGAGTAGCCAAAAGTGCTCTAGTTCTTCCGGAAATAACTGACATTCCATGTACACCGAAAGTAATTTTTAATCAGTTTCGAAGTATCCAAAAACAACTTTACCTTACACGGCCAAGACCCACGTATAACTCTAACTTTTCTAGATCTGATTGCGTAATGTTAAGTCGGCTTAGAGTTGGCAAGGCTCTCTTCAATACTCAACATTATTTTAATCATACGGACCCAGCAAGGTGTGTTAGCTGTGATGTCGTTTTATCGGTAGCTCATCTTTTGACCGAATGTCCAATCTCTAAGATTAGTGATCGACTAGGGGAAATTTTGGATTGCACGACTTGCGTATATTTACCTCATATTAGGAGTAGTCTTCGAAGCCATGGCATTCAAGATGTTTAGTTAGTTCAATATTCATCACCTAATTACATTTAGTATATAATTTTTTATAAATTGTAAAATAATATGTTCCTTTGTGTGCGCATATGGTCTAGTTACCCGGCGCCTTTGGTATATTTTATAAATTAATTTGTAAAATATATTTAAAATAAATAAATAAATAAATATTACTGATAAATAAATAAATAAATATGATGACATAATATGTAAATCCCCTTTTTTCATTTTTCCCTTGGTTATATTTTGAAAAAGAGTTTATAATAAGGCAATACAACATGTTTTAGTGAGCCATTCATAGAAAAAGCAAAAGTGCGAAATAGTGCCCAGCGTTCGACAAATCGAACACCGATTTTTAAAGACAGATCATAAAAATACAAATGAAAACCCAAAAAAAATTTTCATTAATATTAAAATTTTGACTGTTTTTCAATATGACTGCATATTTAATTTTTTTATTTTTTTATACTTTTGCTAAAATTAGTGTTTTTTCTTTCCCCTTGTAATAAAAAGAGGGAGTGAAGTAGGTAGGACCTCCTATTTTTATAGTTGTAGATAACATATCACAATATATATCCATTAAAAGAAACAAGACCAAAGTCTTCCCCAAAGAGAGAAAAAAATTTTCAAAAACGCTTGAAATTTACAGTTTGAAAAATCGAACAGAGGGACGATATGGGTTAAAGTCGTCGTACTAAATTACAAAAGCCCTTCCTACGAAATTAGTCGGGCAATAAGAAATATTACTCAGAGAGTTTCAAGAACTAAGATGTCTGAAAAAAAGTTTAATTGACGGATTAATTAATAAATAATACTTTATACAAACAAATTAAATTACGTAAAAGTATATTTGTATTAATCAAGGTTAAATATTCAAAATTAGGTCTTAAAAAATTAAAAGCGATCTAGTCAACCGGATTTACGACCTGCATAACGTAATTCTAAAATAATATATTTACTATCATATCACGACTGTATTGCTTAAAGCTTTTGTATAAATATTGTTCTGTAATAATTTTACCTGCTGGTGTTTCTCCAGGAAAAGGTTTATCGGGATATTTAGTTTTATGAAGTTTTTTAATGTCTTCAGCGCCTTCTTTATCATAATGATAAAACTCTGGCTCTTTACCACAATCAAAAACTTCAGTACCATCACCATCATATGGAATATGCTTTAATGAGCCGCTTACATCATATGGCTCTTTCGATGAGCATAAATATTTATATTTTGGGTCTGTTCCCGTAGTACACTTTGATGCTGGCTTCTTACAGCTGTTGTATATAGCTGTTCCTTCAATATTAGTTGTAGGATAATTGCAGGTCAGCATAACCACATCTTTTTTCTCTGTTTTGTCATCAAAAAATTTAGCAAAAGTGCATCCAACCCGATTATTGCGTTCATTTATAGAGGTCAAAAAGTGATCAACAATCCTAAAAGATGTTTTTGGAATAAAAAGATATTATATGCTTTCAATTAAAAAGCCATCCATCAACTTACCATTTTGTTTGATTATGGAAGCTATTTATCATATCCATTTTAGTATGCATATACTCAACATACCAAAAGTAGGTAATGGTATTAATGTAATAGGATGTGTTATGGGGTCTGTTGTCGAACGTTAGTAAGCCGACGTTTTGTCCGGAAAATGGATATTTAACCGTGCCGCGACACTTGTCATGATCAAGTAAGCAGTAAGATGTATGAAGGAAAGCTGTTTTTTCCAGTTCTGCATCCCATGTCACGACACCATGACGACATCCTGGTTCAAGGCGATACTGCTTGTAGAGACCACCGCATGCAACAAAGTTTCTGTGTTGATTATGGTAATCTAAAATAGATTGTTTTTCCTCATCTGTAAGCGGTATGAGCGCAGCATCTTCAGGACAAGGGGGCGATTGAAAATTCTAAAATTAATAACTTCGTTACTGGCATAACCAATTTAAACCAATTTTTATATTTCTTACACCATCATGAGGAACACCATCTTTGCAACCGGAATGTGTAATATCAGCTCCCGTATCAGTACACAAACCAGGTTTGCAATAATCCGTAAAGACATCTTCATCACTTTTTGCTGTAGATTTTGAAAACATTGATTAAAACAAGTTGAACTTTTGATTTTATCTAAACTACTAATCATTTAATTTGTAACATACTACAAGAACAAAAATGTCCCCTCGGTTTAGTCAACACGCGAAATAATTTTGATTCTTGGAATTGAATATTTTATTTTATGCTATGGTTAAAATTAAGCCTTTAAGATATGAATTATACTACAAGCACACAGAAGTAACACATTTACCGCCATTGGTTCACACTTGTAACTTGCCTTGCCAAAGAGTTATAAAATTTCCCAGAGAAAAATGAAGATAGTTGCTGTGTGATGCCGTAGCAAAAAGTTGGTGAAAGTGACAATATATTAAAACAGCAGGTGAGGTGGCTAAGAAGACTTTATTAGGAAACACCGATAAGGAGGTAAAAGGCAACTGCGAAAGAAAGCCGAGGTGACGGGCAGTTAAAAGTTTAAGGAAAAGGAATCAATGAAGTGAAGTGCTACCGAACAGAAAATTATTAAATTCTTCCTGGTGTTTACAATAAAAGGAACCCCAACGTTTGGGAAGGATAAAACCTAACAATTGTTAAGGTCGTCGTACTAAATTACAAAAGCCCTTCCTATTAAATTAGTCGGGCAATAAGAAACATTACTCAGAGAGTTTCAAGAACTAAGATGTCTGAAAAAAAGTTTAATTGACGGAATAATTAATAAATAATAGTTTATACAAACAAATTAAATTACGTAAAAGTATATTTGTATTAATCAAGGTTAAATATTCAAAATTAGGTCTTAAAAAATTAAAAGCGATCTAGTCAACCGGATTTACGACCTGCATAAGGTAATTCTAAAATAATATATTTACTATCATATCACGACTGTATTGCTTAAAGCTTTTGTATAAATATTGTTCTGTAATAATTTTACCTGCTGGTGTTTCTCCAGGAAAAGGTTTATCGGGATATTTAGTTTTATGAAGTTTTTTAATGTCTTCAGCACCTTCTTTATCATAATGATAAAACTCTGGCTCTTTACCACAATCAAAAACTTCAGTACCATCACCATCATATGGAATATGCTTCAATGAGCCGCTTACATCATATGGCTCTTTCGATGAGCATAAATATTTATATTTTGGGTCTGTTCCCGTAGTACACTTTGATGCTGGCTTCTTACAGCTGTTGTATATAGCTGTTCCTTCAATATTAGTTGTAGGATAATTGCAGGTCAGCATAACCACATCTTTTTTCTCTGTTTTGTCATCAAAAAATTTAGCAAAAGTGCATCCAACCCGATTATTGCGTTCATTTATAGAGGTCAAAAAGTGATCAACAATCCTAAAAGATGTTTTTGGAATAAAAAGATATTATATGCTTTCAATTAAAAAGCCATCCATCAACTTACCATTTTGTTTGATTATGGAAGCTATTTATCATATCCATTTTAGTATGCATATACTCAACATACCAAAAGTAGGTAATGGTATTAATGTAATAGGATGTGTTATGGGGTCTGTTGTCGAACGTTAGTAAGCCGACGTTTTGTCCGGAAAATGGATATTTAACCGTGCCGCGACACTTGTCATGATCAAGTAAGCAGTAAGATGTATGAAGGAAAGCTGTTTTTTCCAGTTCTGCATCCCATGTCACGACACCATGACGACATCCTGGTTCAAGGCGATACTGCTTGTAGAGACCACCGCATGCAACAAAGTTTCTGTGTTGATTATGGTAATCTAAAATAGATTGTTTTTCCTTATCTGTAAGCGGTATGAGCGCAGCATCTTCAGGACAAGGGGGCGATTGAAAATTCTAAAATTAATAACTTCGTTACTGGCATAACCAATTTAAACCAATTTTTATATTTCTTACACCATCATGAGGAACACCATCTTTGCAACCGGAATGTGTAATATCAGCTCCCGTATCAGTACACAAACCAAGTTTGCAATAATCCGTAAAGACATCTTCATCACTTTTTGCTGTAGATTTTGAAAACATTGATTAAAACAAGTTGAACTTTTGATTTTATCTAAACTACTAATCATTTAATTTGTAACATACTACAAGAACAAAAATGTCCCCTCGGTTTAGTCAACACGCGAAATAATTTTGATTCTTGGAATTGAATATTTTATTTTATGCTATGGTTAAAATTAAGCCTTTAAGATATGAATTATACTACAAGCACACAGAAGTAACACATTTACCGCCATTGGTTCACACTTGTAACTTGCCTTGCCAACGAGTTATAAAATTTCCCAGAGAAAAATGAAGATAGTTGCTGTGTGATGCCGTAGCAAAAAGTTGGTGAAAGTGACAATATATTAAAACAGCAGGTGAGGTGGCTAAGAAGACTTTATTAGGAAACACCGATAAGGAGGTAAAAGGCAACTGCGAAAGAAAGCCGAGGTGACGGGCAGTTAAAAGTTTAAGGAAAAGGAATCAATGAAGTGAAGTGCTACCGAACAGAAAATTATTAAATTCTTCCTGGTGTTTACAATAAAAGGAACCCCAACGTTTGGGAAGGATAAAACCTAACAATTGTTAAGGTCGTCGTACTAAATTACAAAAGCCCTTCCTATTAAATTAGTCGGGCAATAAGAAACATTACTCAGAGAGTTTCAAGAACTAAGATGTCTGAAAAAAAGTTTAATTGACGGAATAATTAATAAATAATAGTTTATACAAACAAATTAAATTACGTAAAAGTATATTTGTATTAATCAAGGTTAAATATTCAAAATTAGGTCTTAAAAAATTAAAAGCGATCTAGTCAACCGGATTTACGACCTGTATAAGGTAATTCTAAAATAATATATTTACTATCATATCACGACTGTATTGCTTAAAGCTTTTGTATAAATATTGTTCTGTAATAATTTTACCTGCTGGTGTTTCTCCAGGAAAAGGTTTATCGGGATATTTAGTTTTATGAAGTTTTTTAATGTCTTCAGCACCTTCTTTATCATAATGATAAAACTCTGGCTCTTTACCACAATCAAAAACTTCAGTACCATCACCATCATATGGAATATGCTTTAATGAGCCGCTTACATCATATGGCTCTTTCGATGAGCATAAATATTTATATTTTGGGTCTGTTCCCGTAGTACACTTTGATGCTGGCTTCTTACAGCTGTTGTATATAGCTGTTCCTTCAATATTAGTTGTAGGATAATTGCAGGTCAGCATAACCACATCTTTTTTCTCTGTTTTGTCATCAAAAAATTTAGCAAAAGTGCATCCAACCCGATTATTGCGTTCATTTATAGAGGTCAAAAAGTGATCAACAATCCTAAAAGATGTTTTTGGAATAAAAAGATATTATATGCTTTCAATTAAAAAGCCATCCATCAACTTACCATTTTGTTTGATTATGGAAGCTATTTATCATATCCATTTTAGTATGCATATACTCAACATACCAAAAGTAGGTAATGGTATTAATGTAATAGGATGTGTTATGGGGTCTGTTGTCGAACGTTAGTAAGCCGACGTTTTGTCCGGAAAATGGATATTTAACCGTGCCGCGACACTTGTCATGATCAAGTAAGCAGTAAGATGTATGAAGGAAAGCTGTTTTTTCCAGTTCTGCATCCCATGTCACGACACCATGACGACATCCTGGTTCAAGGCGATACTGCTTGTAGAGACCACCGCATGCAACAAAGTTTCTGTGTTGATTATGGTAATCTAAAATAGATTGTTTTTCCTCATCTGTAAGCGGTATGAGCGCAGCATCTTCAGGACAAGGGGGCGATTGAAAATTCTAAAATTAATAACTTCGTTACTGGCATAACCAATTTAAACCAATTTTTATATTTCTTACACCATCATGAGGAACACCATCTTTGCAACCGGAATGTGTAATATCAGCTCCCGTATCAGTACACAAACCAAGTTTGCAATAATCCGTAAAGACATCTTCATCACTTTTTGCTGTAGATTTTGAAAACATTGATTAAAACAAGTTGAACTTTTGATTTTATCTAAACTACTAATCATTTAATTTGTAACATACTACAAGAACAAAAATGTCCCCTCGGTTTAGTCAACACGCGAAATAATTTTGATTCTTGGAATTGAATATTTTATTTTATGCTATGGTTAAAATTAAGCCTTTAAGATATGAATTATACTACAAGCACACAGAAGTAACACATTTACCGCCATTGGTTCACACTTGTAACTTGCCTTGCCAAAGAGTTATAAAATTTCCCAGAGAAAAATGAAGATAGTTGCTGTGTGATGCCGTAGCAAAAAGTTGGTGAAAGTGACAATATATTAAAACAGCAGGTGAGGTGGCTAAGAAGACTTTATTAGGAAACACCGATAAGGAGGTAAAAGGCAACTGCGAAAGAAAGCCGAGGTGACGGGCAGTTAAAAGTTTAAGGAAAAGGAATCAATGAAGTGAAGTGCTACCGAACAGAAAATTATTAAATTCTTCCTGGTGTTTACAATAAAAGGAACCCCAACGTTTGGGAAGGATAAAACCTAACAATTGTTAAGGTCGTCGTACTAAATTACAAAAGCCCTTCCTATTAAATTAGTCGGGCAATAAGAAACATTACTCAGAGAGTTTCAAGAACTAAGATGTCTGAAAAAAAGTTTAATTGACGGAATAATTAATAAATAATAGTTTATACAAACAAATTAAATTACGTAAAAGTATATTTGTATTAATCAAGGTTAAATATTCAAAATTAGGTCTTAAAAAATTAAAAGCGATCTAGTCAACCGGATTTACGACCTGCATAAGGTAATTCTAAAATAATATATTTACTATCATATCACGACTGTATTGCTTAAAGCTTTTGTATAAATATTGTTCTGTAATAATTTTACCTGCTGGTGTTTCTCCAGGAAAAGGTTTATCGGGATATTTAGTTTTATGAAGTTTTTTAATGTCTTCAGCACCTTCTTTATCATAATGATAAAACTCTGGCTCTTTACCACAATCAAAAACTTCAGTACCATCACCATCATATGGAATATGCTTTAATGAGCCGCTTACATCATATGGCTCTTTCGATGAGCATAAATATTTATATTTTGGGTCTGTTCCCGTAGTACACTTTAATGCTGGCTTCTTACAGCTGTTGTATATAGCTGTTCCTTCAATATTAGTTGTAGGATAATTGCAGGTCAGCATAACCACATCTTTTTTCTCTGTTTTGTCATCAAAAAATTTAGCAAAAGTGCATCCAACCCGATTATTGCGTTCATTTATAGAGGTCAAAAAGTGATCAACAATCCTAAAAGATGTTTTTGGAATAAAAAGATATTATATGCTTTCAATTAAAAAGCCATCCATCAACTTACCATTTTGTTTGATTATGGAAGCTATTTATCATATCCATTTTAGTATGCATATACTCAACATACCAAAAGTAGGTAATGGTATTAATGTAATAGGATGTGTTATGGGGTCTGTTGTCGAACGTTAGTAAGCCGACGTTTTGTCCGGAAAATGGATATTTAACCGTGCCGCGACACTTGTCATGATCAAGTAAGCAGTAAGATGTATGAAGGAAAGCTGTTTTTTCCAGTTCTGCATCCCATGTCACGACACCATGACGACATCCTGGTTCAAGGCGATACTGCTTGTAGAGACCACCGCATGCAACAAAGTTTCTGTGTTGATTATGGTAATCTAAAATAGATTGTTTTTCCTCATCTGTAAGCGGTATGAGCGCAGCATCTTCAGGACAAGGGGGCGATTGAAAATTCTAAAATTAATAACTTCGTTACTGGCATAACCAATTTAAACCAATTTTTATATTTCTTACACCATCATGAGGAACACCATCTTTGCAACCGGAATGTGTAATATCAGCTCCCGTATCAGTACACAAACCAAGTTTGCAATAATCCGTAAAGACATCTTCATCACTTTTTGCTGTAGATTTTGAAAACATTGATTAAAACAAGTTGAACTTTTGATTTTATCTAAACTACTAATCATTTAATTTGTAACATACTACAAGAACAAAAATGTCCCCTCGGTTTAGTCAACACGCGAAATAATTTTGATTCTTGGAATTGAATATTTTATTTTATGCTATGGTTAAAATTAAGCCTTTAAGATATGAATTATACTACAAGCACACAGAAGTAACACATTTACCGCCATTGGTTCACACTTGTAACTTGCCTTGCCAAAGAGTTATAAAATTTCCCAGAGAAAAATGAAGATAGTTGCTGTGTGATGCCGTAGCAAAAAGTTGGTGAAAGTGACAATATATTAAAACAGCAGGTGAGGTGGCTAAGAAGACTTTATTAGGAAACACCGATAAGGAGGTAAAAGGCAACTGCGAAAGAAAGCCGAGGTGACGGGCAGTTAAAAGTTTAAGGAAAAGGAATCAATGAAGTGAAGTGCTACCGAACAGAAAATTATTAAATTCTTCCTGGTGTTTACAATAAAAGGAACCCCAACGTTTGGGAAGGATAAAACCTAACAATTGTTAAGGTCGTCGTACTAAATTACAAAAGCCCTTCCTATTAAATTAGTCGGGCAATAAGAAACATTACTCAGAGAGTTTCAAGAACTAAGATGTCTGAAAAAAAGTTTAATTGACGGAATAATTAATAAATAATAGTTTATACAAACAAATTAAATTACGTAAAAGTATATTTGTATTAATCAAGGTTAAATATTCAAAATTAGGTCTTAAAAAATTAAAAGCGATCTAGTCAACCGGATTTACGACCTGCATAAGGTAATTCTAAAATAATATATTTACTATCATATCACGACTGTATTGCTTAAAGCTTTTGTATAAATATTGTTCTGTAATAATTTTACCTGCTGGTGTTTCTCCAGGAAAAGGTTTATCGGGATATTTAGTTTTATGAAGTTTTTTAATGTCTTCAGCACCTTCTTTATCATAATGATAAAACTCTGGCTCTTTACCACAATCAAAAACTTCAGTACCATCACCATCATATGGAATATGCTTTAATGAGCCGCTTACATCATATGGCTCTTTCGATGAGCATAAATATTTATATTTTGGGTCTGTTCCCGTAGTACACTTTGATGCTGGCTTCTTACAGCTGTTGTATATAGCTGTTCCTTCAATATTAGTTGTAGGATAATTGCAGGTCAGCATAACCACATCTTTTTTCTCTGTTTTGTCATCAAAAAATTTAGCAAAAGTGCATCCAACCCGATTATTGCGTTCATTTATAGAGGTCAAAAAGTGATCAACAATCCTAAAAGATGTTTTTGGAATAAAAAGATATTATATGCTTTCAATTAAAAAGCCATCCATCAACTTACCATTTTGTTTGATTATGGAAGCTATTTATCATATCCATTTTAGTATGCATATACTCAACATACCAAAAGTAGGTAATGGTATTAATGTAATAGGATGTGTTATGGGGTCTGTTGTCGAACGTTAGTAAGCCGACGTTTTGTCCGGAAAATGGATATTTAACCGTGCCGCGACACTTGTCATGATCAAGTAAGCAGTAAGATGTATGAAGGAAAGCTGTTTTTTCCAGTTCTGCATCCCATGTCACGACACCATGACGACATCCTGGTTCAAGGCGATACTGCTTGTAGAGACCACCGCATGCAACAAAGTTTCTGTGTTGATTATGGTAATCTAAAATAGATTGTTTTTCCTCATCTGTAAGCGGTATGAGCGCAGCATCTTCAGGACAAGGGGGCGATTGAAAATTCTAAAATTAATAACTTCGTTACTGGCATAACCAATTTAAACCAATTTTTATATTTCTTACACCATCATGAGGAACACCATCTTTGCAACCGGAATGTGTAATATCAGCTCCCGTATCAGTACACAAACCAAGTTTGCAATAATCCGTAAAGACATCTTCATCACTTTTTGCTGTAGATTTTGAAAACATTGATTAAAACAAGTTGAACTTTTGATTTTATCTAAACTACTAATCATTTAATTTGTAACATACTACAAGAACAAAAATGTCCCCTCGGTTTAGTCAACACGCGAAATAATTTTGATTCTTGGAATTGAATATTTTATTTTATGCTATGGTTAAAATTAAGCCTTTAAGATATGAATTATACTACAAGCACACAGAAGTAACACATTTACCGCCATTGGTTCACACTTGTAACTTGCCTTGCCAAAGAGTTATAAAATTTCCCAGAGAAAAATGAAGATAGTTGCTGTGTGATGCCGTAGCAAAAAGTTGGTGAAAGTGACAATATATTAAAACAGCAGGTGAGGTGGCTAAGAAGACTTTATTAGGAAACACCGATAAGGAGGTAAAAGGCAACTGCGAAAGAAAGCCGAGGTGACGGGCAGTTAAAAGTTTAAGGAAAAGGAATCAATGAAGTGAAGTGCTACCGAACAGAAAATTATTAAATTCTTCCTGGTGTTTACAATAAAAGGAACCCCAACGTTTGGGAAGGATAAAACCTAACAATTGTTAAGGTCGTCGTACTAAATTACAAAAGCCCTTCCTATTAAATTAGTCGGGCAATAAGAAACATTACTCAGAGAGTTTCAAGAACTAAGATGTCTGAAAAAAAGTTTAATTGACGGAATAATTAATAAATAATAGTTTATACAAACAAATTAAATTACGTAAAAGTATATTTGTATTAATCAAGGTTAAATATTCAAAATTAGGTCTTAAAAAATTAAAAGCGATCTAGTCAACCGGATTTACGACCTGCATAAGGTAATTCTAAAATAATATATTTACTATCATATCACGACTGTATTGCTTAAAGCTTTTGTATAAATATTGTTCTGTAATAATTTTACCTGCTGGTGTTTCTCCAGGAAAAGGTTTATCGGGATATTTAGTTTTATGAAGTTTTTTAATGTCTTCAGCACCTTCTTTATCATAATGATAAAACTCTGGCTCTTTACCACAATCAAAAACTTCAGTACCATCACCATCATATGGAATATGCTTTAATGAGCCGCTTACATCATATGGCTCTTTCGATGAGCATAAATATTTATATTTTGGGTCTGTTCCCGTAGTACACTTTGATGCTGGCTTCTTACAGCTGTTGTATATAGCTGTTCCTTCAATATTAGTTGTAGGATAATTGCAGGTCAGCATAACCACATCTTTTTTCTCTGTTTTGTCATCAAAAAATTTAGCAAAAGTGCATCCAACCCGATTATTGCCTTCATTTATAGAGGTCAAAAAGTGATCAACAATCCTAAAAGATGTTTTTGGAATAAAAAGATATTATATGCTTTCAATTAAAAAGCCATCCATCAACTTACCATTTTGTTTGATTATGGAAGCTATTTATCATATCCATTTTAGTATGCATATACTCAACATACCAAAAGTAGGTAATGGTATTAATGTAATAGGATGTGTTATGGGGTCTGTTGTCGAACGTTAGTAAGCCGACGTTTTGTCCGGAAAATGGATATTTAACCGTGCCGCGACACTTGTCATGATCAAGTAAGCAGTAAGATGTATGAAGGAAAGCTGTTTTTTCCAGTTCTGCATCCCATGTCACGACACCATGACGACATCCTGGTTCAAGGCGATACTGCTTGTAGAGACCACCGCATGCAACAAAGTTTCTGTGTTGATTATGGTAATCTAAAATAGATTGTTTTTCCTCATCTGTAAGCGGTATGAGCGCAGCATCTTCAGGACAAGGGGGCGATTGAAAATTCTAAAATTAATAACTTCGTTACTGGCATAACCAATTTAAACCAATTTTTATATTTCTTACACCATCATGAGGAACACCATCTTTGCAACCGGAATGTGTAATATCAGCTCCCGTATCAGTACACAAACCAAGTTTGCAATAATCCGTAAAGACATCTTCATCACTTTTTGCTGTAGATTTTGAAAACATTGATTAAAACAAGTTGAACTTTTGATTTTATCTAAACTACTAATCATTTAATTTGTAACATACTACAAGAACAAAAATGTCCCCTCGGTTTAGTCAACACGCGAAATAATTTTGATTCTTGGAATTGAATATTTTATTTTATGCTATGGTTAAAATTAAGCCTTTAAGATATGAATTATACTACAAGCACACAGAAGTAACACATTTACCGCCATTGGTTCACACTTGTAACTTGCCTTGCCAAAGAGTTATAAAATTTCCCAGAGAAAAATGAAGATAGTTGCTGTGTGATGCCGTAGCAAAAGTTGGTGAAAGTGACAATATATTAAAACAGCAGGTGAGGTGGCTAAGAAGACTTTATTAGGAAACACCGATAAGGAGGTAAAAGGCAACTGCGAAAGAAAGCCGAGGTGACGGGCAGTTAAAAGTTTAAGGAAAAGGAATCAATGAAGTGAAGTGCTACCGAACAGAAAATTATTAAATTCTTCCTGGTGTTTACAATAAAAGGAACCCCAACGTTTGGGAAGGATAAAACCTAACAATTGTTAAGGTCGTCGTACTAAATTACAAAAGCCCTTCCTATTAAATTAGTCGGGCAATAAGAAACATTACTCAGAGAGTTTCAAGAACTAAGATGTCTGAAAAAAAGTTTAATTGACGGAATAATTAATAAATAATAGTTTATACAAACAAATTAAATTACGTAAAAGTATATTTGTATTAATCAAGGTTAAATATTCAAAATTAGGTCTTAAAAAATTAAAAGCGATCTAGTCAACCGGATTTACGACCTGCATAAGGTAATTCTAAAATAATATATTTACTATCATATCACGACTGTATTGCTTAAAGCTTTTGTATAAATATTGTTCTGTAATAATTTTACCTGCTGGTGTTTCTCCAGGAAAAGGTTTATCGGGATATTTAGTTTTATGAAGTTTTTTAATGTCTTCAGCACCTTCTTTATCATAATGATAAAACTCTGGCTCTTTACCACAATCAAAAACTTCAGTACCATCACCATCATATGGAATATGCTTTAATGAGCCGCTTACATCATATGGCTCTTTCGATGAGCATAAATATTTATATTTTGGGTCTGTTCCCGTAGTACACTTTGATGCTGGCTTCTTACAGCTGTTGTATATAGCTGTTCCTTCAATATTAGTTGTAGGATAATTGCAGGTCAGCATAACCACATCTTTTTTCTCTGTTTTGTCATCAAAAAATTTAGCAAAAGTGCATCCAACCCGATTATTGCCTTCATTTATAGAGGTCAAAAAGTGATCAACAATCCTAAAAGATGTTTTTGGAATAAAAAGATATTATATGCTTTCAATTAAAAAGCCATCCATCAACTTACCATTTTGTTTGATTATGGAAGCTATTTATCATATCCATTTTAGTATGCATATACTCAACATACCAAAAGTAGGTAATGGTATTAATGTAATAGGATGTGTTATGGGGTCTGTTGTCGAACGTTAGTAAGCCGACGTTTTGTCCGGAAAATGGATATTTAACCGTGCCGCGACACTTGTCATGATCAAGTAAGCAGTAAGATGTATGAAGGAAAGCTGTTTTTTCCAGTTCTGCATCCCATGTCACGACACCATGACGACATCCTGGTTCAAGGCGATACTGCTTGTAGAGACCACCGCATGCAACAAAGTTTCTGTGTTGATTATGGTAATCTAAAATAGATTGTTTTTCCTCATCTGTAAGCGGTATGAGCGCAGCATCTTCAGGACAAGGGGGCGATTGAAAATTCTAAAATTAATAACTTCGTTACTGGCATAACCAATTTAAACCAATTTTTATATTTCTTACACCATCATGAGGAACACCATCTTTGCAACCGGAATGTGTAATATCAGCTCCCGTATCAGTACACAAACCAGGTTTGCAATAATCCGTAAAGACATCTTCATCACTTTTTGCTGTAGATTTTGAAAACATTGATTAAAACAAGTTGAACTTTTGATTTTATCTAAACTACTAATCATTTAATTTGTAACATACTACAAGAACAAAAATGTCCCCTCGGTTTAGTCAACACGCGAAATAATTTTGATTCTTGGAATTGAATATTTTATTTTATGCTATGGTTAAAATTAAGCCTTTAAGATATGAATTATACTACAAGCACACAGAAGTAACACATTTACCGCCATTGGTTCACACTTGTAACTTGCCTTGCCAAAGAGTTATAAAATTTCCCAGAGAAAAATGAAGATAGTTGCTGTGTGATGCCGTAGCAAAAAGTTGGTGAAAGTGACAATATATTAAAACAGCAGGTGAGGTGGCTAAGAAGACTTTATTAGGAAACACCGATAAGGAGGTAAAAGGCAACTGCGAAAGAAAGCCGAGGTGACGGGCAGTTAAAAGTTTAAGGAAAAGGAATCAATGAAGTGAAGTGCTACCGAACAGAAAATTATTAAATTCTTCCTGGTGTTTACAATAAAAGGAACCCCAACGTTTGGGAAGGATAAAACCTAACAATTGTTAAGGTCGTCGTACTAAATTACAAAAGCCCTTCCTATTAAATTAGTCGGGCAATAAGAAACATTACTCAGAGAGTTTCAAGAACTAAGATGTCTGAAAAAAAGTTTAATTGACGGAATAATTAATAAATAATAGTTTATACAAACAAATTAAATTACGTAAAAGTATATTTGTATTAATCAAGGTTAAATATTCAAAATTAGGTCTTAAAAAATTAAAAGCGATCTAGTCAACCGGATTTACGACCTGCATAAGGTAATTCTAAAATAATATATTTACTATCATATCACGACTGTATTGCTTAAAGCTTTTGTATAAATATTGTTCTGTAATAATTTTACCTGCTGGTGTTTCTCCAGGAAAAGGTTTATCGGGATATTTAGTTTTATGAAGTTTTTTAATGTCTTCAGCACCTTCTTTATCATAATGATAAAACTCTGGCTCTTTACCACAATCAAAAACTTCAGTACCATCACCATCATATGGAATATGCTTTAATGAGCCGCTTACATCATATGGCTCTTTCGATGAGCATAAATATTTATATTTTGGGTCTGTTCCCGTAGTACACTTTGATGCTGGCTTCTTACAGCTGTTGTATATAGCTGTTCCTTCAATATTAGTTGTAGGATAATTGCAGGTCAGCATAACCACATCTTTTTTCTCTGTTTTGTCATCAAAAAATTTAGCAAAAGTGCATCCAACCCGATTATTGCCTTCATTTATAGAGGTCAAAAAGTGATCAACAATCCTAAAAGATGTTTTTGGAATAAAAAGATATTATATGCTTTCAATTAAAAAGCCATCCATCAACTTACCATTTTGTTTGATTATGGAAGCTATTTATCATATCCATTTTAGTATGCATATACTCAACATACCAAAAGTAGGTAATGGTATTAATGTAATAGGATGTGTTATGGGGTCTGTTGTCGAACGTTAGTAAGCCGACGTTTTGTCCGGAAAATGGATATTTAACCGTGCCGCGACACTTGTCATGATCAAGTAAGCAGTAAGATGTATGAAGGAAAGCTGTTTTTTCCAGTTCTGCATCCCATGTCACGACACCATGACGACATCCTGGTTCAAGGCGATACTGCTTGTAGAGACCACCGCATGCAACAAAGTTTCTGTGTTGATTATGGTAATCTAAAATAGATTGTTTTTCCTCATCTGTAAGCGGTATGAGCGCAGCATCTTCAGGACAAGGGGGCGATTGAAAATTCTAAAATTAATAACTTCGTTACTGGCATAACCAATTTAAACCAATTTTTATATTTCTTACACCATCATGAGGAACACCATCTTTGCAACCGGAATGTGTAATATCAGCTCCCGTATCAGTACACAAACCAGGTTTGCAATAATCCGTAAAGACATCTTCATCACTTTTTGCTGTAGATTTTGAAAACATTGATTAAAACAAGTTGAACTTTTGATTTTATCTAAACTACTAATCATTTAATTTGTAACATACTACAAGAACAAAAATGTCCCCTCGGTTTAGTCAACACGCGAAATAATTTTGATTCTTGGAATTGAATATTTTATTTTATGCTATGGTTAAAATTAAGCCTTTAAGATATGAATTATACTACAAGCACACAGAAGTAACACATTTACCGCCATTGGTTCACACTTGTAACTTGCCTTGCCAAAGAGTTATAAAATTTCCCAGAGAAAAATGAAGATAGTTGCTGTGTGATGCCGTAGCAAAAAGTTGGTGAAAGTGACAATATATTAAAACAGCAGGTGAGGTGGCTAAGAAGACTTTATTAGGAAACACCGATAAGGAGGTAAAAGGCAACTGCGAAAGAAAGCCGAGGTGACGGGCAGTTAAAAGTTTAAGGAAAAGGAATCAATGAAGTGAAGTGCTACCGAACAGAAAATTATTAAATTCTTCCTGGTGTTTACAATAAAAGGAACCCCAACGTTTGGGAAGGATAAAACCTAACAATTGTTAAGGTCGTCGTACTAAATTACAAAAGCCCTTCCTATTAAATTAGTCGGGCAATAAGAAACATTACTCAGAGAGTTTCAAGAACTAAGATGTCTGAAAAAAAGTTTAATTGACGGAATAATTAATAAATAATAGTTTATACACACAAATTAAATTACGTAAAAGTATATTTGTATTAATCAAGGTTAAATATTCAAAATTAGGTCTTAAAAAATTAAAAGCGATCTAGTCAACCAGATTTACGACCTGCATAAGGTAATTCTAAAATAATATATTTACTATCATATCACGACTGTATTGCTTAAAGCTTTTGTATAAATATTGTTCTGTAATAATTTTACCTGCTGGTGTTTCTCCAGGAAAAGGTTTATCGGGATATTTAGTTTTATGAAGTTTTTTAATGTCTTCAGCACCTTCTTTATCATAATGATAAAACTCTGGCTCTTTACCACAATCAAAAACTTCAGTACCATCACCATCATATGGAATATGCTTTAATGAGCCGCTTACATCATATGGCTCTTTCGATGAGCATAAATATTTATATTTTGGGTCTGTTCCCGTAGTACACTTTGATGCTGGCTTCTTACAGCTGTTGTATATAGCTGTTCCTTCAATATTAGTTGTAGGATAATTGCAGGTCAGCATAACCACATCTTTTTTCTCTGTTTTGTCATCAAAAAATTTAGCAAAAGTGCATCCAACCCGATTATTGCCTTCATTTATAGAGGTCAAAAAGTGATCAACAATCCTAAAAGATGTTTTTGGAATAAAAAGATATTATATGCTTTCAATTAAAAAGCCATCCATCAACTTACCATTTTGTTTGATTATGGAAGCTATTTATCATATCCATTTTAGTATGCATATACTCAACATACCAAAAGTAGGTAATGGTATTAATGTAATAGGATGTGTTATGGGGTCTGTTGTCGAACGTTAGTAAGCCGACGTTTTGTCCGGAAAATGGATATTTAACCGTGCCGCGACACTTGTCATGATCAAGTAAGCAGTAAGATGTATGAAGGAAAGCTGTTTTTTCCAGTTCTGCATCCCATGTCACGACACCATGACGACATCCTGGTTCAAGGCGATACTGCTTGTAGAGACCACCGCATGCAACAAAGTTTCTGTGTTGATTATGGTAATCTAAAATAGATTGTTTTTCCTCATCTGTAAGCGGTATGAGCGCAGCATCTTCAGGACAAGGGGGCGATTGAAAATTCTAAAATTAATAACTTCGTTACTGGCATAACCAATTTAAACCAATTTTTATATTTCTTACACCATCATGAGGAACACCATCTTTGCAACCGGAATGTGTGATATCAGCTCCCGTATCAGTACACAAACCAGGTTTGCAATAATCCGTAAAGACATCTTCATCACTTTTTGCTGTAGATTTTGAAAACATTGATTAAAACAAGTTGAACTTTTGATTTTATCTAAACTACTAATCATTTAATTTGTAACATACTACAAGAACAAAAATGTCCCCTCGGTTTAGTCAACACGCGAAATAATTTTGATTCTTGGAATTGAATATTTTATTTTATGTTATGGTTAAAATTAAGCCTTTAAGATATGAATTATACTACAAGCACACAGAAGTAACACATTTACCGCCATTGGTTCACACTTGTAACTTGCCTTGCCAAAGAGTTATAAAATTTCCCAGAGAAAAATGAAGATAGTTGCTGTGTGATGCCGTAGCAAAAAGTTGGTGAAAGTGACAATATATTAAAACAGCAGGTGAGGTGGCTAAGAAGACTTTATTAGGAAACACCGATAAGGAGGTAAAAGGCAACTGCGAAAGAAAGCCGAGGTGACGGGCAGTTAAAAGTTTAAGGAAAAGGAATCAATGAAGTGAAGTGCTACCGAACAGAAAATTATTAAATTCTTCCTGGTGTTTACAATAAAAGGAACCCCAACGTTTGGGAAGGATAAAACCTAACAATTGTTAAGGTCGTCGTACTAAATTACAAAAGCCCTTCCTATTAAATTAGTCGGGCAATAAGAAACATTACTCAGAGAGTTTCAAGAACTAAGATGTCTGAAAAAAAGTTTAATTGACGGAATAATTAATAAATAATAGTTTATACAAACAAATTAAATTACGTAAAAGTATATTTGTATTAATCAAGGTTAAATATTCAAAATTAGGTCTTAAAAAATTAAAAGCGATCTAGTCAACCAGATTTACGACCTGCATAAGGTAATTCTAAAATAATATATTTACTATCATATCACGACTGTATTGCTTAAAGCTTTTGTATAAATATTGTTCTGTAATAATTTTACCTGCTGGTGTTTCTCCAGGAAAAGGTTTATCGGGATATTTAGTTTTATGAAGTTTTTCAATGTCTTCAGCACCTTCTTTATCATAATGATAAAACTCTGGCTCTTTACCACAATCAAAAACTTCAGTACCATCACCATCATATGGAATATGCTTTAATGAGCCGCTTACATCATATGGCTCTTTCGATGAGCATAAATATTTATATTTTGGGTCTGTTCCCGTAGTACACTTTGATGCTGGCTTCTTACAGCTGTTGTATATAGCTGTTCCTTCAATATTAGTTGTAGGATAATTGCAGGTCAGCATAACCACATCTTTTTTCTCTGTTTTGTCATCAAAAAATTTAGCAAAAGTGCATCCAACCCGATTATTGCGTTCATTTATAGAGGTCAAAAAGTGATCAACAATCCTAAAAGATGTTTTTGGAATAAAAAGATATTATATGCTTTCAATTAAAAAGCCATCCATCAACTTACCATTTTGTTTGATTATGGAAGCTATTTATCATATCCATTTTAGTATGCATATACTCAACATACCAAAAGTAGGTAATGGTATTAATGTAATAGGATGTGTTATGGGGTCTGTTGTCGAACGTTAGTAAGCCGACGTTTTGTCCGGAAAATGGATATTTAACCGTGCCGCGACACTTGTCATGATCAAGTAAGCAGTAAGATGTATGAAGGAAAGCTGTTTTTTCCAGTTCTGCATCCCATGTCACGACACCATGACGACATCCTGGTTCAAGGCGATACTGCTTGTAGAGACCACCGCATGCAACAAAGTTTCTGTGTTGATTATGGTAATCTAAAATAGATTGTTTTTCCTTATCTGTAAGCGGTATGAGCGCAGCATCTTCAGGACAAGGGGGCGATTGAAAATTCTAAAATTAATAACTTCGTTACTGGCATAACCAATTTAAACCAATTTTTATATTTCTTACACCATCATGAGGAACACCATCTTTGCAACCGGAATGTGTGATATCAGCTCCCGTATCAGTACACAAACCAGGTTTGCAATAATCCGTAAAGACATCTTCATCACTTTTTGCTGTAGATTTTGAAAACATTGATTAAAACAAGTTGAACTTTTGATTTTATCTAAACTACTAATCATTTAATTTCTAACATACTACAAGAACAAAAATGTCCCCTCGGTTTAGTCAACACGCGAAATAATTTTGATTCTTGGAATTGAATATTTTATTTTATGCTATGGTTAAAATTAAGCCTTTAAGATATGAATTATACTACAAGCACACAGAAGTAACACATTTACCGCCATTGGTTCACACTTGTAACTTGCCTTGCTAAAGAATTATAAAATTTCCTAGGGTTAGGCTGCGCGGCCAAGCACTAGCAGTAAACGCTGCCTGGAGCAGATCCAGCAAAAAAACCCTTGCGCCGCAACTGGTGGCCAACATAACAGCGGCTCCTAGTGAAAAAAGCCATTGGGTCGACGTAGACTGCATCTTAGCATCCATCGTTCGGACTACAGCTAACCTCAGTGTAGTACTCGGCTACTCATCGACTACGTTGCAAAATATCCAGCATTTGGCTACAGCAACCACTGACCGCCGCCAACGATGTCTAGTGCCCCTATTACTCACTGACGCTGTGGATGGTCTGTTAATCGCCTACAGCATCTTATCACTGTCAACGCAGCCGTGGTTTTAAGTTTTTATAACGTTTTCAAACAAAACTTACTTTATATATCTTCTTCCCGTCCTAAGACGATAGACAAAACATCAACGGTTATGTACTCCGCTGCAGCTATTCCAGCAACCAATGTCAAACTAGTCGTTGCAATACTAACTTTCATTCACATCCTTTTGCGATTATGTAAATTCAAATGAACATCTATAAATTTTATGATAATGGGGTACCATGAAAATAAAACATCTTTACAAGCGCTGTGGCTAACGGTTTGTTGTCCGTATGCGTATGGTAAAGAGGTGAATAACTTGTCTCTTACCATTAACAAAGTGTAAGATGTGTGAATAGAATAAAAGGAAAAGTAAGTACTACTCGCTTATCAATCCAGGTGGGTTTCGTTTGTAAAAGTGTCTGCGGATTTGTTAAACATAAAATTATAATTCAACTCCCATTAGCGATATCAGTAAAGAAATATAATTTTTGTTTGATGAGATGTTAAAAATGCGAATAATCGAAAAAAGCAGCACAAACCTTCCAGGATTGGAGAAAAATGAAGATAGTTGCTGTGTGATGCCGCAGCAGAAATTTGATGAAAGTGACAATATATTAAAACAGCAGGTGAGATGCCTAAGAAGACTTTATAAGGAAACACCGTTAAGAAGGTAAAAGGCAACTGCGAAAGAAAGCCGAGGTGACGGGCATTTAAAAGTTTAAGGAAAAGGAATCAATGAAGTGAAGTGCTACCGAACAGAAAATTATTAAATTCTTCCTGGTGTTTACAATAAAAGGAAGCTCAACGTTTCGGAAGGATAAAAACTAACAATATGTTAAGGTCGTCGTACTAAATTACAAAAGCCCTTCCTATTAAATTAGTCGGGCAATAAGAAACATTACTCAGAGAGTTTCAAGAACTAAGATGTCTGAAAAAAAGTTTAATTGACGGAATAATTAATAAATAATAGTTTATACAAACAAATTAAATTACGTAAAGGTATATTTGTATTAATCAAGGTTAAATATTCAAAATTAGGTCTTAAAAAATTAAAAGCGATCTAGTCAACCGGATTTACGTCCTGCATAAGGTAATTCTAAAATAATATATTTACTATCATATCACGACTGTATTGCTTAATTACTTAATAGCGTAGACAGACGACAGGTTTAATTTGAATTAAAAGCTAACTAATGTGAATTAAAATTTTACCTTGACAGACGACTGTGTTTGCATTTAGAAATCATTTACATTACGATAAATGGGTAGAAGACAGAAATTATGGTTTGAAGCTATACTCATTTAAATATTAATTTTTTTTACTTTACTAAAAATAATTAAAATAACGTACCTTTTATGCCTTTGAATATATTTTAGTTTTTAAAAGTAGACAATTTAACAACCGTTTGTTGATTATCGATGGTGTTGCCATATTTAAATAGCTAAATTCAGTATAAATTCATTATGATTTACTGCATTTACGATAAATCTAATTCACATTAGAATGGGGATAATTCAAAAGTTAATTTGAATTAAGACTGCTAATGCAAATTACGCTGTCGTCTGTCTACGCTATAAAGCTTTTGTATAAATACTCTTCTGTAATAATTTTACCTGCTGGTGTTTCTCCAGGAAAAGGTTTATCGGGATATTTAGTTTTATGAAGTTTTTTAATATCTTCAGCACCTTCTTTATCATAATGATAAAACTCTGGCTCTTTACCACAATCAAAAACTTCAGTACCATCACCATCATATGGAATATGCTTTAATGAGCCGCTTACATCATATGACTCTTTCGATGAGCATAAATATTTATATTTTGGGTCTGTTCCCGTAGTACACTTTGATGCTGGCTTCTTACAGCTGTTGTATATAGCTGTTCCTTCAATATTTGTTGTAGGATAATTGCAGGTCAGCATAACCACATCTTTTTTCTCTGTTTTATCATCAAAAAATTTAGCAAAAGTGCATCCAACCCGATTATTGCGTTCATTTATAGAGATCAAAAAGTGATCAACAATCCTAAAAGATGTTTGTGGAATATACGGATTTTATATGATTTTAATTGAAAAGCCATCAACTTACCAATCGGCTTGATTATTGAAGCTATTTATCATATCCATTTTAGTATGCATATACTCAACATACCAAAAGTAGGTAATGGTATTAATGTAATAGGATGTGTTATGAGGCCTGTTGTCGAATGTTACTAAGCCGATGTTTTGTCCGGAAAATGGGTATTTAACCGTGCCACGGCACTTGTCGTGATCGAGTAAACAGTAGGATGTATGAAGGAAAGCCGTTTTTTCTAGTTCTTTATCCCATGTCACGACACCTTGACGACATCCCGGTTCAAGACGATACTCCTTGTAGAGACCTCCGCATGCAACAAAATTTCTGTGTTCATTGTGATAATCTAAAATAGATTGTTTTTCCTCATCTGTAAGCGGTATGAGCGCAGCATCTTCAGGACAAGGGGGCGATTGAAAATTCTAAAATTAATAACTTCGTTACTGGCATAACCAATTTAAACCAATTTTTATATTTCTTACACCATCATGAGGAACACCATCTTTGCAACCGGAATGTGTGCTATCACCTCCCGTGTCGGTACACAAACCAGGTTTGCAATAATCCGTAAAGACACCTTCGTCAGTTTTTGCTACAGGTACTGATAATGCCATTAATATTTGTAATTAGTTGAACTTTTAAAATTGTAAAATTTAATTCTGCACACACCTATTTAAATTCATATTGTGTTGAAAGTAGGCTTAATACTTTTACGCAACTGAAACAAAAATGCTCTTTCACTTTTCACAACAATTTAAAACTATTTACCAAGCATCGTTATAGTACTCATTTGCTGTCTCATAATTTTTTTGCCCGCACATTAATACAAAAAAAAAGAAGAGTTGATCTACTCACATTAGAAAAACCAAGATCAATAATAGAAAACGTGGTAGTACTAAAATAACATCGAACAGGAACTTGCTTGTGCAAAGTAACGTTATAATAGCCCGTATTTTACAATATTGTGCAAATAGTCTTACATCATAGGACTTGCAATATTTTATTCTATAATTTTACTTTATAATAACAAAATATACATTCATGCTTTTGCAAATATTTTTTAATATACATTACTTGAAAGCACGGGCTCATATTTACTCTAACTATGCATCACAGACAGCTGAAATTTAAAGCATTATTTCGCCAGATATTTCATTTAAATACTGCGCTTAAAATTCTCGATGGTACTCCAGCAGAACAGATAAATTTTCCGCCAGTTCATCAAAATTTCTTCTACTCCTTTGTCATTTAGAATTGATAAAAAAAATTAAAAGTTGCATAAATTTGCAATTTGAAGTACACAATAATTGAATTGAATTGAATTGGGCTAATATGTTTTTACAATGATGTAAAATTTTTATATTATAAGAGATGACAATTGGGAACCCCTAGAAAAATTAATAAAATATTAGGTGGATCCGTTAAACTGTTTAAAATAAATCTTCCAGTAAACTTGTGCCAAATCGTTTATTTTAATGAGCAATCATTTTCGTTCAAATACTAAAATTTAATTTGTTCGTTCATTTGTTTTCGTTAAGCGAACGGAGTCATAATATTGTGTGGACGGATTGGCAACATAAATATTCAAAGCAAAAAATTATACGAAAAAAGAAATTGATGAAATATATAAATTTTTGTAAAGAAATTAATAATCGTTGTGGTTCAAGTTGCTTTCGGAAGTTCTGAAACATTAAATGCTTTGCATAAAGGCAGATGATTAATTTAATGAAATGATAAGTTAACAACAGCGAATAATATTGATGACAGTGTCAATCAATATTATTCGTATCCGCTTCAATTACACACAGAAAAAAGACTGGTAAAAATTCCATCGATATGTTCAAGATTCAATTAGGAATATAATAATTTGATTTTAATTATTAATAAATTACAATCTTGACTTATTTTTTATATTAAAAGCTAACATTTGATATTTGCCTCCAAATGTTGGTTGTAATACCTTTTAAAATAGTTAACCTGACCGATTTGTATCTTTACTAAAATCTATTCTATTAATTGGAAGATGCAACTAAACTTATTCAGCACATTACTACTGAAAACCGAATTTTGGTAGTTAGAATTATAAAAATCAATTGTATCTTCTAAAATAGAAAAATTTTTGACGTACTAAAAATAAAATTTGTACGTACACATTATACAAAAAATCAACAATATTTTAGTTTAAAAGAACAAAGATTTTTTCAAAGTGGTGAAAAGCTGTATGGTAGCTCAATGTTGTATGGTGGTAAGTTTAAAATTATCTTACAAAGCCATATGTAAATAAAAGAAATTTAAAAATGTTTAATAGTTTTCACAGAGGCAAGACTTGCGGTATAGGATGGCAAGTTAAAGAAACTATATGAAAAAGGGTATCTTGATTTCAAAGAAGGAGTTGGTTTAAATAAATGATTCAAATCCTGAAATTTATGATGGAAAATCTTATCACTGTAATTTATTTTTTTAATAAAAATAAATATTAAAAAATTATATCGTTTTATTTAATTCACAATAATATTCTATAGTCACCCAAGAATAATTTAAAAAAATAGTTGTGAGTGCCATACTCGTTCAGTTATTACAACCGAATTCAAGATAATACACACAACCGACAAAATTCGATTGGCAACGAATTCGGTTCCCCCAAAGAATTTCTTTTCTCTGTGTACAAACTTCCGTATTACAATAGATTGATGAAAAAGCAATATTGCTTTATCAGCATTTGCATACGCTCGCATGTTGGTGATACGTAATCAAGCAATCTAACATTCAATAGAGTTTGTTGGAAAAGGTCACTCCGAAAGTTTTTAGATATTTTTTTTAAACAAAATCCAGTAAGAGTCCTTTAACGGATATTGTTTTATAATAATTTCATTAAAATATTTTTTAAAACAACTCTCACTAGAAGGCAAAAATATAGTTTTATACATCTTTATGCAACAAAAATGGAGGAGCTTGGACGATTTAAAATGTTAGAAGATCGACCGACTTTGAACGATGCTCTACATCGATAAAAGCATTCAATTTTACAGCTTGACTTTCGAGCTCATTTTCGTTTTCAAAAGGATTTTACTACTTTCAGTTTCAGAGAACATAGATGTATGTAAAAATTCAGATGATTACTTTCCAAATGGGCATGGAAAATCAAAAACTTTATGCGAATGCTGATCAGTTCGAAGAATAATGAATGTCATGAAACTAGATCAGCCAAAAATTGAGTTACGTTCGAAAAAATATATAAAATAATGCAATCGAATAACTTAGCAGGAGACTGCTTTCAATTGCATCAATATTTTTCAAAATTATTCTCAAAATCGACCTTTATCTGAAATATGAGTTTAAAATTAACAACACTGTTAAATTTATAGGTTTTTTGAAGGCAATGATTATCCGGTTTCGGAGGTATCAAAAGTATAAATGCAGGCCATTCGGCAAGACATGTATTAGAGAACATATAAGGAAATGCTGCTATGTCTCTATGGGATTGTTGATTTTATGACCATCTGAAGCTGAAATAATAAATGTAGAGTATGTTTATATTTGTTTTAAGCGTACAGTATTTAAGCAACCAAATCCAGACGCACAAGAATAAAATTATTGCAAATAAATTACATCGTCCAACAATTACTGAAATTGATTTCGTTATAATTGATATTTTAAGCAGGTGTCTGATTTGATCAGATTTGAGTTGCATTAAAATGGAGAAAATAATAAAAAAAATAAATCAAATTCAGCAAATACATCCACCCATATAAATAAAAAATATATTTTTTTCAAAATCAGTCTAAAAAGGAGGAAAATGTAAGAAAATTAATAGCCTTCACTTTCAAAGTCGGTGAAAAAAAGTAAGGAAGTCAACTGATTTTAAAATGTATAAAACATATTTTAAAAGTTAAATTTTCATTGTAACGCTTTGATTATCTGAATTTAAGTGAAGAACTTTACCTGAAATTTTTTTTGTAGTTGTTACATCAGGCATCCTTGTAGCTTGCTCTATTGTTTTTTCTACGGGAATCGGGTAGTTGGGATATACAAGTTTATGAAGTAGTTTAATGCTTTCGGCACTTTTTTTATCAAAATGGTCAAACTCTATGTTATCCCCACAGGAATACGATTCTTTGCCGCTGCCATCATAAGGAATATGTTTTAATAAGCCGCTAACGTCATACTTCTCCTTCCACGAGCATAAAAATTTATATCTTGGATCTGTTCCCTTAGTGCACTTTGACGCAGGTGTCTTACAGCTGTTATATACAGCTGATCCATTAAGATTTTTAACAGGATAATTGCAGGTCAGCATAACAGCCAGCCTTTTCTTCTTTGTATCAAAAAATCTTGCAAAAGCACAGCCAATCCGATTATTGCGCTCATTTATTGAGATCAGAAAGTCGTTCACCATTCTAAAAGGTTTTCAATGAAAATGATAGGACATTTTTATAAATTAGCTAAGCTGTGAACTTACACCTCTGTTTGTGCATAAAAGCTATCTATCATATTCATTTTAGTGTTACGATATCCAATATACCAAATATAGGGAATGACAGTAATGTAATAGTCAGTAACTTCGGGTCTAACGCTAAATGGTAATAAGGCAGTATTTTGTCCAGAATACGGATATTTGAGCGTTGAGCGACAATTGTCGTGATCAGATAAACAGTAGGAGACATGAAGAAAGGCGGTTTTTTCCAGTTCTATGTCCCATGTCATTAGACCAATACGGCATCCCGGTCGAAGACCATACTGCCTATAGAGACCACCACAGGCAACAAAGTTTCGTTGTTCATTATGGTAATCCAAAATAGATTGTTTATCATCACGTGTTAGTTGTATGATACTAGCATCTTCAGAACAAGGAGGGTGTTGAAATTTCTAATATGAGTTATCTTCTTTAGTCGCACTGGTGTTTAGAATTAAGTTCTATATTTCTTACCCCATCATGACGAATCCCGTCTTTGCAACCAGAATGTGCCCCATCGCCTCCACTGTCGTCACACAAACCAGGTTTACAATAATCCGTAAATACATCATCATTATCTTTTGCTTTAGTAACGAAGAACAGCAGTTTTATTTGGAATATTAAAATTATTTCAATTTTCATTTTTCAAATTTCAAACTGTTTTAATAAAAAAACTGTTATTTTTTCCTGAAAACTATCAGAAATAAAAAAAAAATTACATTTTATATATTACAGGTCAATCTTTAAAAAAAAAATATATTTATTTATTAATTTATCTTAAATATATTTTCTAAATCAATTTATAAAATATACAAAGGCGCCGGGTAACTAGAACATATGCGCACAACAAAGAAGCATACTATTTTAATATTTAAAAAATAATTATTATATAATAAATGATTTTAAATTATGAATATTGAACTATCTAAACATCTTAAATACCATGCCTTCGAAGACTACGCCTTATATGAGACAAAAACACGCAAGTCGTGCAGTCCATAATTTCCTCCAATCGATCACCAATCTTAGAGATAGGACATTCAGTCAAACCAATGCAGTTGATACCAATAAGACATGGAAGCATATACGAGACATTGGTGTTGGTAAGACAACAAGCCGTGCTGCTGATGTTGATGTTAATAAGTTAAATGAAACTTTTGTTAATGTGCCAATGCCGACTGCGAACCCCGATTTTTATACTCGAATCCCTTCTTACGATTTCTCCTTTGAAAAATTTTGTTTCAAATTTCTTACCTTGGTAGAAGTTTTAGATGCATTTCATAAAGTTAAGTCTAATGCTGTAGGCTTGGATGATATTAATCCAAAATTCATAAAATTAACCCTACCCTGGATAATGCGCCCTATTGTGCATTTATACAACACTATTATTACTACGAGCTCGTATGGAAGTATGCCAAAGTCATTCCAGTCGCTAAAATTTCAATATTACCATACATATCGCCCAATTTCAATATTATCATACTTATCTAAAGTTTTTGAACATATTCTTCATAAACAAAGTACGTAGATAAACAAAATTTAGTAACTGAGCGTCAATCAGGCTTTAGACCTCAGCATAGCTGTGTGACAGCCCTAACTGATGTTGTTGAGGAGATTAGAGGTAATTTAGATTTGGGAAATATATCCATTTTGGTATTACTTGACCACTCAAAAGCTCTTGATACTGTGCACCACTCAATTCTGTGTCTAAAACTATCAAAATGTTTAATTTTTCTACTTCAGCTATAGAATTGATCTCATCATATCTAAAAGAAAGGCTGCAATGTGTATTAAAAAATGGATTTGTTTCATATCCTATAAGGGCTGTGAGAGGTGTTCCGCAAGGCTCTATACTTGGACCTTTATTGTTCTCACTGTATGCAAATGATATACCACAACAACTCAAACATTCCTGTGTACAAATGTATGCTGATGATATTCAAATTATTCTCACAAGTTCTAGGGTATCCATTAGCAATAAAGTCAATGATCTTAATGCTGATCTAAATAGAATTTTTCTCTGGGCATCAGCAAATAGCCTGCGTCTAAACCCTAAAAAGTCCAAATGCTTAATAATTTGTACAAAAGCGGTAAAAATCGAATCTGGTATTAAAATATTCCTTGGAGGTACTAAAATTGATATACAAAGCTCTGTCGGAAACCTTGGTGTTATTTTTAATAGTACTTTAACTTGGTCTGATCATATTAATCAGGCATGTGGCAGAGTATATAGTAGGCTAAGAAGCTTATGGGCTACTCAGTATTTTACACCGTTAAAAATAAGACTACTACTTACAAAGACCTACATTCTACCAACTCTATTATATTCATTGGAGGTTTTTTATGGCTGTAATTCGAAAGACACATTAAAACTCAAAACAACACTTAACAACATCACACGTTACGTTTATGGTTTAAAAAAATTTGACCACATATCTCAGTATTCCACTCGAATTTTTAATATCACACTAAATAGCTATTTAAAAGTTAAAAACCTCGTCCTGCTACATAAAATTATATGAAAACATGGAAATATACAAAACACGAACGTTTAACGGAGATATTATTAACGAACAGGTAAATACAACTTCCGACACAATTTTTACACCACTAAAACTATTAAAACAAACTTACAAACGCTAAACACCCACAGATGGTCACACTTACCTACCCAATAATAAAAGACTGAAATCAGGCAATTTACCTGCATAATACCATTTTTAAATAGACACCATCCTAACCGACAAAACTACCTGAATCCACCACTATCTATGCAAGAAACACCTTACACTATCTAACCAGTACTAATCAAAACGCGGCTTGAAAATGATGTCTTTACATCGAAAGCGCTCGCCAATCGTATCAAATAAACAGCCAGTGACGACGGTCTTCACCGAAAGGTTTGACAACAGTATATATATTATACGTAAATTTTTAAATATTTTTTAATACTATACGCAATATTATATTATTTTTAGTTAATAATTTTTTTCCTACTTTTTTTTTAACTGAAAACCCTGATGTAACTTGCCTGATTCTAATACTCTAATTTAAAAGATTTAATGTCTTGTTGTATTAGAAACTCATATTTTAATAAATAAATACAAAAAATACAAGATGAGCTACCGATAAAACAACACCACAGTTAAAACACCTTGCCGGATCAGTATGGTTGAATTAATGTTGTGTATTAAAGAGACCCTTACCAACTCTAATCCGACTTAACATGACGCAATCGGATCTGGTAAAATTAGAGTTAGATGTGCGTCTTGACCGTAAAGGGTAAAGCTGTTTTTGGATACTTCGAAACTGATTAAAAATTACTTTTGGTGTACATCGAACGTCAGTTATTTCCGAAAGAAAATAAGCACTTCTGGCCACTCTCTTTACCTTCAATCCCAATATGTGATGAAATCCATAAAATTAATGTCTAGGGATTATCGCTGGGCAACTTAATGATGCAACTGTAAGTCCCCTTATGGTTTTTTTCCAATGTTCTTACAACACTGAGACTGTCAGTGCAAATAATTGTTTTGAACTTTTTTCTCACTTGCAAAAGATATGGAATCTCTTTTATGTTAATCTTCTTCAATTGTGCTTGATTCCTTCATATATTAATATTTTACGATATTCTCGTGAAATATTTATTATTTAAAAAACTAAAATATAAAATGTACTACTAAGGAAAAAGCATATCCGAATGACCATTTCGGTAATGCTCATTTAGCTCATCAGTGGATTCCACCTAAATTTTGAATATAAAACTACAGAGGCTTATATCAACATCCAAGTTGATGAAATAAAAACCACATTGAATCAAAAATAGAAAAATTCAATAAAAACTCAAAAATCTTTCGTATAAAAATACAGATTTGCCTTTGTATGAGATAACTGAGTTCACTGTCCTAATCCATCCAGTATTTCGCTGGACTATGCATACTTATATGGAGGTTTCTAGTGCAAAAATGCAGGGCCATATGTGTTTTAATTCTCTACATAGACGATAATTTTTCACTTTGTATGGATGGTATCACGCTCACTATTCCCACCCAGGATGGGTTTTATAGTAGTTAATATGGGGGTTACACGTGCAAAATTTGAAGAGTCTACTTGTTATGGTTCTCCAACTGCATGTGAAATATAACGACATATCTGATAACAAACTGTAAAAATTCCAGAAAATTGGATTTACTGGGGTAGGTAGCTATAGCTTTCGAACCAAAAACGTGCAAACACATTTTGTTCTTGTTATTTTTATTGAGATTATTTTTAGAAAAATACATCAATTCTCTTATATATATTTGATGAAAAATATTTTTACTTTGATGTATTTAACTATTAAGAGGTTAATACTCTTTGTAAATTGTTTATTTTGTTTTAGGAAAACGTTCAAAAAATTACTTTCTTAAAAATATTGTGAAAAGCTGAGTTAAAAGTTTAAATGTCCTTTTTTCGAATAACTTTTTCAAATAGTTACGAGTACCGTATTCGATCAGTCATTTAAAACCTATTTTCAAATAATACTAACAATAGACATCAAATTCGATTACAACAACGAATCTCTTTTCTCTGTGTAATAATATAAGTAGTGAATGCACATACTTGGGTAGCGAAGCGCACCGGTTTTAGGCAGGTGATGTACAAAACAAAGAAAAAATAGTTCAACCTTTACAATTTTTTAACTCTTTCTTATTATTGAACAATAAACATAAAAAAATCCTTTTCTATTTTTTAAGTCTTTCAAAAATTTAATTAAAACTATACAAAAGATAAAACTTGCTTTTTATTTCCTTCACCTCCAGAAATTAATTTTCTCAAGGCACGAGAAGAGCTACGGCAAATTTAAACAAATTGATCTATCAAAGTTTCGAAAATTTTTCTATTGCAAATCAGTTAAAATTTTCTATTAAGGGTAGAATTATGCTTAAAAAAAGCGAGCACGTCTATTTTTCTTAAGTTTTTCCCATGCTGCTATTGTCCAATGAAAACCGAATTAAAAAAAAAATCTACACCTCCAAAATAACGGAATTTCACTTAAGTATGGAAAATTTAAAATAACTTTTCAACAAAAACTTTATAAAAAATTGAAATTTTACTAATAAATTTAATTTTAATAAAAAATTGAATTTTAACTAAAATCAAGTATTAGTGCTATCTTCGGCTATGCCGAATCTTATACACCCTTCATCATAAATGTATAACCACATGTACCATACTGCAGATTTCCTATTGAATAGTTTAAATAAAAATTGTCCTACCATAAAATTTTTCTGACAAAAAAAAACTGTTTTTTCGAAAATTGTGCAAGTTTTGCTTCGGGATGTTGTCTCAACTAAGTAAACAAAAATGATAAAGCTTTAGGTGAAAAGCTCACCAATTTTTCTTACCTTTTTCATTAATTTTTTTCCATAAACACAACCACCTGCAGAATTAAAAACAAAAGTTGAAGTAAGATTTGGAAAAATTAGGGGCAGACGTCCTTCCTCAAAGAATATGGACCGATCTTTTTAATTTTTAATAGCAGAAATTTCAAAACTTGTCTTTAGCTCATCTAGTGCCTTGACATGGTTGAATTCAACACGAATAGGGTCAGATATCACTTAATTGACCTCGCTAAGCATATGAACTCCGAATATACATATAAACCTTATAGGGTCAGAAATAGATATTTTTGAAATTACAAACGTAATAACAGACTTAGATATACATTTTCCACCTGTAGTGAAGATTATAATAACAAATCAAAAGAAAAAAAATAGACCAATTTAAAAACAATTTATGAAAACCGGCAACTTACATCGTATGTTCTCCCATTTCTTATTTTATACTCTTCACCACAGGTGGGAAAATTGTATATTTAAGTTCATCATTCCGCTTGTAAGTTTTACAACATTCATTTTCGAAGTAATTTCGAAAATATTTCTATTGAAACTCAGCAAGATCAGTCTATATCCTTCGAAGCAGCGCGCAAAACACGTCGCCTGCATTTCATTTTTCTATATCATTTTGAACAAATATACCTAAGTGGAGTAACTCCACTAAAAAAAGCAACAAATATTTAGGGCGATAGAGATTAAAAAAAAAAAAGAAAAAACCATCAAGTAAAAAAATTTACGCTCGTACATATTATCCGAGTTATGGGCCTCTAAAGTTTTCATAGAAAAATACAATTGTTCACTATATTTTTTTAAGATATCAATAAGAGTATCATTTAAAAGCTTCTGAAAAGATCTTTTAGAAAATACTAAAAATTTTTTAAAATGCTTAACCCATTAAGAGCCAACCCATTAAGAGCCATTAAGAGATGACATTTTTATGTAAAATTATTTACAGTACTAAATTGTTTTCTTCTCAAATATCGAAAATCAAAATATTTCGATTGGAAAAATAAAATTTGAATTTACATATGTCTGTCACTAGTGACCAAGTACTTAATTTCACTACATAATCAAAAATGTTTATCTTAAAAAAATTATTTAAACCCATCAAAATAATCAACAAAATTACAAATCCTAAAAAATTTAAGAATTCATAATTTAATCAGCTTGAGTTTACAAAAAAATTGCAACAAAAAATCATAATTTTTATTAAAAAAAACACACAATTGTGCAGCATAACGGAATTTTAAATTAAAAAACTTTTAAATTGAAAATTCCGCAAATAAAGAAGATTAAAAAAAAAAAGAATCACAAAAATGTTACAAAATAATCGAACAATTAAAACTATTATTAAAGCAAAAAGAAAGTTTAAAAAAATCTTTCGCCACATCGAAAGATTTAAATTTTTTTAAAAATAAATTGTTACCAAAAAATCAGGGGCCAAATTACGGCATTCGATATCGATAAAAATTTTAATTTAATTTGGAAATGGAAATTTTGTTCGATATCGAACGACATAATTTGGCCCCTAATTTTTACAAAGAAAAACGAAAAAATCTAAATTTTATTAATAAAATTTTCCCTTAATCCTCAACATTTCGACAAAACGTAAAACGAAATTTTTGAAAATCACAAATTCTCCAAATACAACCGACATTTCAGCAATAATTCTGAAATCGACAAAAACAAAATTTTATTCAAAAAATTTTTAATTTAACCAAAAAAAAAAAAAAACAATTCTCCAAATAAAAATTAGTTAAGTGGGATACACACACACTTAGGGTGCCTTACCACCATACCTTGACTACAAACGTATTTTTTACACTTCACCACATGTGAAAAAAGGGTAAATCTCAGTTCGTCCGTGTTAGTGTTGAAATCAACTTTGCCAAGGCACTAGATGAGCTAGAGAAAATTTAAAAAGGCCAATCGATCAGTTTCGAAAATTTTGCAAATGAAAATCAAAGAGAAGTAGCACTTCAGGCATTAAAACCTGTTTAGTTATTTTTCGTTACCGTGCTACATTCTTTAGGAAAGGGATAGATGAGAGATTAAATAGGTTGTGAAAGGAGAAAGATAGATAGTTTTTTTACTTTGCCGGCGAATATGCTATGAAGAAGTACCGACGAAGGAGGCTGCACGTTTCTAAATATGTGTTTATACCAATTAAACAAAAAAAAAAACATCTTTTGTATCGTGATTGCCGCAGGGGTTGAATCCTGACCAACCGTGTTTGTAGTCAACGTTTTTACCACTTTGACTACAGCAGCCTTAATGGTACAATGAAGTAACTCCTATAAAAAAAAATTAAGTAACTCCAATCAGAAAACAAATATATAGAGCGATAGAGAATTAAAAAATAAAGAAAAAAGTATCAAGTGTAGAAATTGGTTCTCGCCCATATTTTCTGAGTTATGGGGCTCTAAACTTTTCATAAAAACGTTCGATTGTCAATGTCAATATGGGTTTCATTAAAAAACTTTTTAAGAGAGCTTTCAGGAAATGCTTAAATTATTTAAAAGTACTTAACCCATTAAGAGCCAGTGACATTTTTATGTTTAATTATAAATTTTACTAAATATTTGTTATTATATTTTTTTTTTTAATTCTCCCAATATTTATTTCTTTTAATTGGAGTTACTCCACTAAATAAGATTTGCATATATGGTGAAGGGTATTTAAGATTCGACATGGCTAAATATAGAATTTTTATTTGTTATTCTTTAACTTTCAATTTTTCAAACAATTAAAAAACATAAATAAATAAAAAGAATAGAAGAAAAGATTAGAAGAAAAGAAAAGAAAGCTAATATGCCATAATTCTATCATATTCTACAACAAAAGGTTGAAACAAGAATATTATTGATTTATATTTTCCACGAGTGGTTGCAAAAATATTTAATTTAAATCATTTCTTTTTTTAGATTTTCTTGCAGTAAAACTACACAAGGGCCATCATGCATTTCTTAAACACCGACTGTCTGATAGAAATTATTAAACTGCTTGACTTAAGGGATCAAATATCAGTGTATCAAGTTAATAGAAATCTTCAGGTTGCAGTTAAAACTCTATGGCTAATAAAATTTAAACACGTTCATATTAATTTCTTAGAGAGGGACTTAACCAACGAAGAATTTGCAATTTTTTTGCAGAATGTTCAAGATGTTATGGAAGTGTTACAATTAAGATTTTTAAACCGAGAAAAATACAAAGTTTTGAAAGAATTTCAATTTGAGCATGTCAATGAGTTTCGTTTTACGCTTGGTAAGCCCTACTTTATGAATGATAGTGATTTAAAAGAGCTGAAAAAAGTGTTGCCAAATTTAAAAGCATTTAGTCCGCATGGCAATCTTACGGGCCTTTACATGGATGAGTGGCCATCTTTAAAGGATCTTAATTTGAGTTACTGTTTTAAGCTGGAAATGTCACACTTTCAAAACATATTACGACATTTGAAATTGGAAAAATTAAAACTTAATATCTTTCCCAACAACAATCAGTTTGAGACAATGAATTTGGAGGATGCTCAACTGGATAATTTGAAATATTTAGAATTAAATACCTACGAATTTTATTACTTTTTGGCAAAGTCCCTTTCAGCTCTTAAAGAATTAATAATTACAAATTATTACAATCCCAGACAGTTATTTGATGTTCTGCTATCCATTTGGCAAGCAAACGATATTTGCCTTATAGAAACAGCTAATGTTGATAACATTCTAAGGAATTGCGTAGAAATGCAATTGAATGTTGAACAGTTGACAATAGTCAATGATGAAAATCCATTGCCCTCCAATATCATTCCATCCTTGCATCTGTTAACGAATCTACGTAAATTACGCTTTAAATGTTGTGCAATAAAAACAAAATTATTTTTTGAGCTCCTCAAAAATATTCCTCAATTACATGAAATAAGTTTTGAAAATTGTCAATTTGATGCTGCTTTTATTTGTATAAAATCTGACGAAGTTCTTGCCAATCGTGTGGTAAAATTAAAGCTCAACATGTTCGAAAATAAACTGATAGATAATTTAGATAGACCAGTATGGCAGAGTGGTATGGACGAGGTAATTACTTTGTTTTTTGCAATAATATGTTATAATAATTGTTTTATGTTTGCAGATCACATATGTTTTAGTGGATATAATCGGGAATCAAAATGTGTTGAAGTTGACCAATTCGAAAGGAGATAATTTATGTTATGAGCCATTGTATGTTGTATTTCGATAAAAAAAAGCTAAACATTCGTACTCCATGGCGGGCATGTAATAAAAACTCAAGAATGTGTAGTCGTCAAACTAAAATTATAATGGAAATGTTTTTTATTCATCTTCTTATTATGTTTAGCATGCGGTTGGCCATTAAACACAGTTATGGGTGATGACTTCAATCTGTTAAACAACAGACAAAATATGATAAGACCCTACTTAATCCCATCCCATGACTAAGATTTTTACGTCCGGTTTACTTTATCAGACGTGGCATTTCACTATTTGTTCACTTCTTAGCTGTTGAACCCATGCGAAAAGTTTTGTTTGCTCCACAAGAATTTGTAAGGAGAACAAGAAAAATAATTAATGAACCTGGCAAGGTGTAATGTGAACAGTGCAAGGTATGGCGAAATCATGTACTAGATGATGGCAATGGCTAAGTTGTTTATTTTCACCGTTCGTGGAGATGTCAGATTTTTTATATATGAAGTGTGACATTTACAGCGATGGCGAAAATGAATGAATTCGCCACTGGCATAACCTGCAGTATTATTCTGTAGTTCTCGTAGCTAAATCTAAATCTCGATCGCTGAAAAGTTAAAAATAAATTACAACAAGAAGTGTTACAGAATAGTGTTTGTAGCCAAAAATCGCTAAGTAGATTTTTTGATTCTTAGCGATAGAGATTTAGCTTAAGAATAAGGCTGCTGGTCGTAGTATAAAGATAAGAAGAATGCGGCGATCTAGAGTACGAGGAACATTATGTCGTATATGTAGAATTTATATTTTTTAGTCGCAAGTTTTAAATAAAACTAAACCGATTCTGATGAAATGTGGATCACAGATACACAGGCCATTTTTTCAGAGGAAGGGGACTTGAATCGCAAGTCATATATATAAATCAACATGGACCACGCTATTATTAAATGTTGAAGAAATTTTTTGTAAGTTTCAGATTAAAAAAAAATAATTTTTTTTTAAACTAAATTAAAAAATGAACCCAAGCCGAGAAAGTAAATTTTAATTCTTTTAAAAGAAGAACACAAAAAATCTGCCTAAAGTGTTTGTGCTGTTGCAAAATCCTTTGATTAGCACCAGGTTGAAAAAAAGCAACTAAAACAAGGCTGCCAGATCTTTTCTGATTAGAAGAATCCAGACGTTTTCACTCGCCTAAAAATATAAATGTCAGTTACGAGCTGTATTTATTGTATTTAACAGTGCACTGCAGTGTTGCCAACAAAAGTATAAAAATCTGAGTGAATACATTCAAATCGAAGAAAGAAATTGTTCATACGTAAGGCATCCAACGATTAAATAAAATGTAACAATAATCGATAAATCAATATCCTAAGTCGCAGTAAGGCGTTGCAAATTTAAGAGCTTTTTGAGACTAATATTACTATGTAATATAAAGTGATTATTTTAATTTTAATTACAAGAAAAGTGAAGAAGTTAAGAAAAAAAAATAATTTAATTAATTGACAAAAAATCTTTAATTAGAAATGGTGTAATAACTTTTATTTCTAAAAAAATTAATTGAGAGATTTATTGCTCAAAGGAATCTCTGACTAAAAGTGAGTAAACCTTTTCAGATATAGACAAAGGCGTATATTGCTCGGTTTGGGAGTCCACACCTCAAAGATCATGTCGTCTTAAAAAAGTAAAATAACTCATAACATTGGAAAACCGAACTTAGCATTTGTCTATTGCCCCTTACGGTATATGTGCTCTCATGCAGTCTACTGGATTCTCCTAAATTCACTGGCACCTTTGGCATCTTGGTACACAATTTTTAACAATAGAAATGCTGAATTTTAATAAACTTGTATAAATTTGAATTAACTGACAAGCCATATTAATGGATCTTGTTTAACTTACCAATTCGGCCCTTTTAATGTTATTTCGATGATATTTTATGTTTTTTTTTTTAATTGTTTTTTTACTATATTTGAATTAATGAATGGGAGTTCATTTAGATAGAAATGCCACCGCTATTTAATTAATTGAGTAAATTTTATTGGTTTATTATTGTATTTTAAAAAACTTCTAAATATTTATTTATTTATTTACAATATATTCTGTAAATAAATTTACAAAATATACTCAAGGCGCCGGGTGACTAGACCATGTGCGCTCATTTTGTAATACAGTAGGCTTTATACAATTACGTTAAATCTATGATGTAAGGAACATTAAAATTATAAATTTAATTAAATACCAAGGTTATTGTAAAGTTATTTTAAAAGGAAAGAGAACATATGTCAATCACACAACTTGAATATTGTGCTTCTGTAGGCTAGTCTTGATAGATGGTAAGAAACTGGTGGTAGTGCAATCAATGATTTTGTCTAAGGGCTCGTCTATCTTAGAAATTTCGCATTCGGTCAGTATATGTGGAATGGAGAGGGTGACATTACAGAATGTACACTTCGCCTGGTCAGTGCCATCATAGTAATGCTGAGTGTTGAATCTGGTTTTATTTACTCGAAGTCTGCTTAGTAGTATGCCATCGCTTCTTGTCATGTTGATGTTAAATCTCGGTCTAAATGAAACGGGATGAAGTCTTCTCTGTGACGATCGATATTGATTATAAATAATTCTTGCTGTACAAGGAACTTCAGTGATGTTAGGTAAATTTTGGGCTTCTTTGGCTGCTGCATCAGCATGTTCGTTTCCCTCTATGCCTATGTGGGAGGGTACCCACAAAATTAACACCTGCTGACGTTCATTTGGCAACGCGATTATATGGTCGTATAATCTATTGCCATTTTTACTTAATGCTCTTATGGCGCTAAGGCTGTCTGTACAAATCAAGGTTTTCAAATTACTGGAGGATACATCTGCGATTGCCGCCCCAACCGCGGCCAGTTCTGCCGCAAAAATACCAACGTCATTTGGCAGACGTGCTTTTTTTACTGTCTCAAAATGAGAGGGACCAATTTGTCGGACAATCCCATACGTTGTTATTCCTCCTTGAAAAGATCCATCTGAGAATAATATGGCTTCGGGAGCGAATGATATTATTTTTTGTTGGAGGGCGTTTTTAAAGATAAGCGGATTGGTCGTATCTTTATTATGTGAGCTTAAGCTTGCATCTGTCATGACGTAATTGCTGTAACTAGGTGTAAGTCGAGGCCTTTCCGGCAATATAATGTCATACTGATGCAATAGTTTAATAGTAAGTCCAATGCCAGACGTTGAGCAACGAAGCCGTTGATCATAATGCTTCCAAAATAGGTTGTGGAGACCCTCATTCAAATTTGTAAGCGATCTTGCTGCTAAACTAATTGCGGATTTTTCCAATAATGATTCAAATTTTTGGTAACGTGCTTCAAACCATAATAGTTCTAAAGGCGTTGCCCTTAATAAGCCCGAAGCTGTTCTGAAGCAATTGTTCATGGCGGTATTTAGTTTCCTAATATTTCTCTTTGAAGTCCAACCAAAGATCGTGATGCCGTGCAGTAGGGTACCAGTTACCAACGATTTGCATATATTGAGTGCAGTATCAATATGAGGACCCTTTGACCGAGAGCAAATTAATTTCAAAAGATTGTTTATTTTGCTCAACTTAGAAGATAAATATTTAGTGTGTGTATTCCATAACATATTATTTGTAAAGAAAATACCCAGTATTTTCATTTGGCTAGCAATTCTAATTACAACATTTCGGATCGTTATAGTAACAGCACCGCAGCCTCTTTTCCGACACACATGAAGTATTTCAGTTTTGTTCGCTGGTATAGTTGCACCTCTGCTTTTTGCCCAATTATACACCGTTTGATCCAAATTGTTAAAGTTATCGTAAATTTCATCATAAGTACCCGAAGCAATCGCAAAGATGTTGTCCGCGTAAATGCCTACATAGTCAATGCCAGGTAGATCTTCAAGAGATTTTGCCAGGGAGTTTGCATATATCGTGAATAACACCACTGAAAGTGGTGAACCTTGTGGAATGCCATTATCAAGAATAAAACTTGACGAGAAATACCCATCCACCTTGACGATTACCCTACGATTCAGAAGAAATGATCTGACCAGTTCTAAAATACATACCGGGACTCCCCACTCGTTCATTTCCTTTATAATATACGTTAGCACAACTCTGTCGAATGCTTTTTCGATATCCTCTGAAATTACCAGGCTATGTGACTGCTTTTTAAGGTTCAGTCTCAATTGCTCTTCTAATCCATGACACAGGCTGTGAACACCATGCCTTGGCACGAAAGCGTGTTGAAATTTGGATATTTTGTCGATCGTGGATTCCCAGAATCTCCGTGCCAAAATTTTTTCCAAAATTTTGGAGAGAACTGGCAGTAAAGATATGGATATCGCTTTTACCTCGGAGCGTTCAATTGAAGATGAGTTGAATCGAGAATCTCAATCGGATATTTTAACCATTTTAGTATCCTACATGATAATGTTTGCCTACATTGCTATATCCTTGGGTCATGTTCAGGATATAGGACGAGCCTTCATTGACAGTAAAATAACTTTGGGTATTGGTGGTGTTATTATTGTGTTGGCTTCAGTGGTGTCGTCAGTTGGTGTGTTTGGTTATATAGGCATTCCCGCCACCCTAATTATTGTGGAAGTTATACCCTTTTTGGTGCTGGCGGTTGGTGTCGACAATATATTTATTTTGGTGCAAACGTATCAGCGTGATAACCGTAAAACGGATGAAACTCATGAAGAACAAGGCTGCCAGATCTTTTCTGATTAGAAGAATCCAGACGTTTTCACTCGCCTAAAAATATAAATGTCAGTTACGAGCTGTATTTATTGTATTTAAGAGTGCACTGCAGTGTTGCCAACAAAAGTATAAAAATCTGAGTGAATACATTCAAATCGAAGAAAGAAATTGTTCATACGTAAGGCATCCAACGATTAAATAAAATGTAACAATAATCGATAAATCAATATCCTAAGTCGCAGTAAGGCGTTGCAAATTTAAGAGTTTTTTGAGACTAATATTACTATGTAATATAAAGTGATTATTTTAATTTTAATTACAAGAAAAGTGAAGAAGTTAAGAAAAAAAAATAATTTAATTAATTGACAAAAAATCTTTAATTAGAAATGGTGTAATAACTTTTATTTCTAAAAAAATTAATTGAGAGATTTATTGCTCAAAGGAATCTCTGACTAAAAGTGAGTAAACCTTTTCAGATATAGACAAAGGCGTATATTGCTCGGTTTGGGAGTCCACAGCTCAAAGATCATGTCGTCTTAAAAAAGTAAAATAACTCATAACATTGGAAAACCGAACTTAGCATTTGTCTATTGCCCCTTACGGTATATGTGCTCTCATGCAGTCTACTGGATTCTCCTAAATTCACTGGCACCTTTGGCATCTTGGTACACAATTTTTAACAATAGAAATGCTGAATTTTAATAAACTTGTATAAATTTGAATTAACTGACAAGCCATATTAATGGATCTTGTTTAACTTACCAATTCGGCCCTTTTAATGTTATTTCGATGATATTTTATGTTTTTTTTTTTAATTGTTTTTTACTATATTTGAATTAATGAATGGGAGTTCATTTAGATAGAAATGCCACCGCTATTTAATTAATTGAGTAAATTTTATTGGTTTATTATTGTATTTTAAAAAACTTCTAAATATATTTGATAAAAAAAAACACACACACAATTTTTGTCTGTGAACAATATAAAGTTTTTTCCCGTAGTAAAAAAAATGTCACATTTCGATAAAATATACAATTTGGTTTGATAGCAATGTGTGAAATTTTAGTAGGTGCAACACAGTGTTGCAAAGACAAAACCAGATCGAAAAAGGGTAAATCTCAGTTCGTCCGTGTTAGTGTTGAAATCAACTTTGCCAAGGCACTAGATGAGCTAGAGAAAATTTAAAAAGGCCAATCGATCAGTTTCGAAAATTTTGCAAATGAAAATCAAAGAGAAGTAGCACTTCAGGCATTAAAACCTGTTTAGTTATTTTTCGTAACCGTGCTACATTCTTTAGGAAAGGGATAGATGAGAGATTAGATAGGTGGTGAAAGGAGAAAGATAGTTATTTTACTTTCCGGCGAATATGCTATGAAGAAGTACCGACGAAGGAGGCTGCACGTTTCTAAATATGTGTTTATACCAATTAAACAAAAATAAACATCTTTTGTATCGTGATTGCCGCAGGGGTTGAATCCTGACCAACCGTGTTTGTAGTCAACGTTTTTACTACTTTGACTACAGCAGCCTTAATGGTACAATGAAGTAACTCCTATAAAAAAAAATTAAGTAACTCCAATCAGAAAACAAATATATAGAGCGATAGAGAATTAAAAAATAAAGAAAAAAGTATCAAGTGTAGAAATTGGTTCTCGCCCATATTTTCTGAGTTATGGGGCTCTAAACTTTTCATAAAAACGTTCGATTGTCAATGTCAATATGGGTTTCATTAAAAAACTTTTTAAGAGAGCTTTCAGGAAATGCTTAAATTATTTAAAAGTACTTAACCCATTAAGAGCCAGTGACATTTTTATGTTTAATTATAAATTTTACTAAATATTTGTTATTATATTTTTTTTTTTAATTCTCCCAATATTTATTTCTTTTAATTGGAGTTACTCCACTAAATAAGATTTGCATATATGGTGAAGGGTATTTAAGATTCGACATGGCTAAATATAGAATTTTTATTTGTTATTCTTTAACTTTCAATTTTTCAAACAATTAAAAAACATAAATAAATAAAAAGAATAGAAGAAAAGATTAGAAGAAAAGAAAAGAAAGCTAATATGCCATAATTCTATCATATTCTACAACAAAAGGTTGAAACAAGAATATTATTGATTTATATTTTCCACGAGTGGTTGCAAAAATATTTAATTTAAATCATTTCTTTTTTTAGATTTTCTTGCAGTAAAACTACACAAGGGCCATCATGCATTTCTTAAACACCGACTGTCTGATAGAAATTATTAAACTGCTTGACTTAAGGGATCAAATATCAGTGTATCAAGTTAATAGAAATCTTCAGGTTGCAGTTAAAACTCTATGGCTAATAAAATTTAAACACGTTCATATTAATTTCTTAGAGAGGGACTTAACCAACGAAGAATTTGCAATTTTTTTGCAGAATGTTCAAGATGTTATGGAAGTGTTACAATTAAGATTTTTAAACCGAGAAAAATACAAAGTTTTGAAAGAATTTCAATTTGAGCATGTCAATGAGTTTCGTTTTACGCTTGGTAAGCCCTACTTTATGAATGATAGTGATTTAAAAGAGCTGAAAAAAGTGTTGCCAAATTTAAAAGCATTTAGTCCGCATGGCAATCTTACGGGCCTTTACATGGATGAGTGGCCATCTTTAAAGGATCTTAATTTGAGTTACTGTTTTAAGCTGGAAATGTCACACTTTCAAAACATATTACGACATTTGAAATTGGAAAAATTAAAACTTAATATCTTTCCCAACAACAATCAGTTTGAGACAATGAATTTGGAGGATGCTCAACTGGATAATTTGAAATATTTAGAATTAAATACCTACGAATTTTATTACTTTTTGGCAAAGTCCCTTTCAGCTCTTAAAGAATTAATAATTACAAATTATTACAATCCCAGACAGTTATTTGATGTTCTGCTATCCATTTGGCAAGCAAACGATATTTGCCTTATAGAAACAGCTAATGTTGATAACATTCTAAGGAATTGCGTAGAAATGCAATTGAATGTTGAACAGTTGACAATAGTCAATGATGAAAATCCATTGCCCTCCAATATCATTCCATCCTTGCATCTGCTAACGAATCTACGTAAATTACGCTTTAAATGTTGTGCAATAAAAACAAAACTATTTATTGAGCTCCTCAAAAATATTCCTCAATTACATGAAATAAGTTTTGAAAATTGTCAATTTGATGCTGCTTTTATTTGTATAAAATCTGACGAAGTTCTTGCCAATCGTGTGGTAAAATTAAAGCTCAACATGTTCGAAAATAAACTGATAGATAATTTAGATAGATCAGTATGGCAGAGTGGCATGGACGAGGTAATTACTTCGTTTTTTGCAATGATATGTTAAAATAATTGTTTTATGTTTGCAGATCACATATGTTTTAGTGGATATAATCGGGAATCAAAATGTGTTGAAGTTGACCAATTCGAAAGGAGATAATTTATGTTATGAGCCATTGTATGTTGTATTTCGATAAAAAAAAAAGCTAAACATTCGTACTCCATGGCGGGCATGTAATAAAAACTCAAGAATGTGTAGTAGTCAAACTAAAATTATAATGGAAATGTTTTTTATTCATCTTCTTATTATGTTTAGCATGCGGTTGGCCATTAAAGACAGTTATGGGTGATGACTTCAATCTGTTAAACAACCGACAAAATATGATAAGACCCTACTTAATCCCATCCCATGACTAAGATTTTTACGTCCGGTTTACTTTATCAGACGTGGCATTTCATTATTTGTTCACTTCTTAGCTGTTGAACCCATGCGAAAAGTTTTGTTTGCTCCACAAGAATTTGTAAGGAGAACAAGAAAAATAATTAATGAACCTGGCAAGGTGTAATGTGAACAGTGCAAGGTATGGCGAAATCATGTACTAGATGATGGCAATGGCTAAATTGTTTATTTTCACCGTTCGTGGAGATGTCAGATTTTTTATATATGAAGTGTGACATTTACAGCGATGGCGAAAATGAATGAATTCGCCACTGGCATAACCTGCAGTATTATTCTGTAGTTCTCGTAGCTAAATCTAAATCTCGATCGCTGAAAACTTAAAAATAAATTACAACAAGAAGTGTTACAGAATAGTGTTTGTAGCCAAAAATCGCTAAGTAGATTTTTTTATTCTTAGCGATAGAGATTTAGCTAGAGCGACTCACAGAATAAGGGAGCTGGTCGCAGTATAAAGATAAGAAGAATGCGGCGATCTAGAGTACGAGGAACATTATGTCGTATATGTAGAATTTATATTTTTTAGTCGCAAGTTTTAAATAGAACTAAACCGTTTCTGATGAAATGTGGATCACATATACACAGGCCATTTTTTCAGCATTTTCAACACGAAGGGGACTTGAGTCGCATGTCATATATATATAAATCAACATGGACCACGCTATTATTAAATGTTGAAGAAATTTTTGTAAGTTTCAGATTAAAAAAAAAATAATAATTTTTTTAAACTAAATTAAAAAATGAACCCAAGCCGAGAAAGTAAATTTTAATTCTTTTAAAAGAAGAACACAAAAAATCTGCCTAAAGTGTTTGTGCTGTTGCAAAATCCTTTGATTAGCACCAGGTTGAAAAAAAGCAACTAAAACAAGGCTGCCAGATCTTTTCTGATTAGAAGAATCCAGACGTTTTCACTCGCCTAAAAATATAAATGTCAGTTACGAGCTGTATTTATTGTATTTAAGAGTGCACTGCAGTGTTGCCAACAAAAGTATAAAAATCTGAGTGAATACATTCAAATCGAAGAAATTGTTCATACGTAAGGCATCCAACGATTAAATAAAATGTAACAATAATCGATAAATCAATATCCCAAATCGCAGTAAGGCGTTGCAAATTTAAGAGTTTTTTGAGACTAATATTACTATGTAATATAAAGTGATTATTTTAATTTTAATTACAAGAAAAGTGAAGAAGTTAAGAAAAAAAAATAATTTAATTAATTGACAAAAAATCTTTAATTAGAAATGGTGTAATAACTTTTATTTCTAAAAAATTAATTGAGAGATTTATTGCTCAAAGGAATCTCTGACTAAAAGTGAGTAAACCTTTTCAGAAATAGACAAAGGCGTATATTGCTCGGTTTGGGAGTCCACAGCTCAAAGATCATGTCGTCTTAAAAAAGTAAAATAACTCATAATATTGGAAAACCGAACTTAGCATTTGTCTATTGCCCCTTACGGTATATGTGCTCTCATGCAGTCTACTGGATTCTCCTAAACTCACTGGCACCTTTGGCATCTTCGTACACAATTTTTAACAATAGAAATGCTGAATTATTTCATAAATTTGTTATACATGTATGAAGGTTTTTTTTTAATAAACGCGTATAAATTTGAATTAACTGACAAGCCATATTAATGGATCTTCTTGTTTAACTTACCAATTCGGCCCTTTTAACGTTATTTTATGTTTTTTTTAATGTTTTTTAATATATTTGAATTAATGAATGGGAGTTCATTTAAAGAGAAATGCCACCGCTATTTAATTAATTGAGTAAATTTTATTGGTTTATTATTGTATTTTTAAAAACTTCTAAATATATTTGATAAAAAAAAACACACACAATTTTTGTCTGTGAACAATATAAAGTTTTTTCCCGTAGTAAAAAAAATGTCACATTTCGATAAAATATACAATTTGGTTTGATAGCAATGTGTGAAATTTCAGTAGGTGCAACACAGTGTTGCAAAGACAAAACCAGATCGAAAAAGTTTTTTTCTTGCCAGTTTTAAGAGACTTTAGTGTTATGAAAAATGTTCAAGAAAGCACGCTGAAAGCTACTTGTGTTGCATAAAAACTTCTCGATTTTCTAGGCACCGCATCGCAAATATGGTATTAATTGTTTTACATTAATAGAGGTAGATAAATTTAAGCAGTCTGTCATTGAAAACATAGAAAGGATGATATAGATTATGTGATTTAATTGTTACGACGGTATATTTTTATACCCTTCATCACAAAAAGTGGAAAAAGGGTCTAATTAATTTTGTCATTCCGTTTGTAATTTCTACAATATATATTTCCAACCCCATAAAGTATAAATATTCTGACTTCCTATGCATAGCGAAGTCGATTGAGCGATGTCCATCTGTCCGTCCGTGTTAGTGCTGAAATCACTAGATCAGATAAAAAAAAAATTAAATACGCCAATCGATCAGACATAGTGTCAAAAGAGGTCCTATTGGAAAACAGCACGATCGGTTCATGTTCTTCGACGCAGTGGGCAAAACACCACGCCTGCCACTAATTTTTTCATATCATTTGAAACAATGAAGTAATTCCAATCAAAAAAACAAATTTATAGAGCGTTATAGAATTAAAAAGTAATAAAAACAAAACATCAAGTGAAAAAATTAGCGATCGCCCATATTTTCCGAGTTACGGGGCTCTGAAATTTTCAATTTTTTTAAAATGTCAATATGGGTACCATTTGAAAGGTTTTAAAGAGGTCTTTAAGGAAATACTAAAATTTTTTAAAAATGTTTAACCCATTAAGAGTCGATTACATTTTTATGTAAAATTATGTAAACTACTTATTTCTTTTCTTATTTTCAATTCTCTTTCACCCTAATATTTGCTTTTTTGATTGGAGTTACTTCACTAAACTAGATTTACATAGATGTGAAAAGTATATAAGATTCGGCGTAGCCGAGTATAGAGAACTCTTACTTGTTTTTTTTTTACTGCTGTTTTATTTATTTATTTCTCTGTGCTGTCTGACCAAAATTTGGCTTCCCTTAATTTTTTATGATGATGGCGAAAAAGGCGAAAAACTTGTATTATTAAAAATGTGGAATGAGATAAAAAAATTCAACTTCTTAACAAAATGTTCAAATCGAATTTAGAAGCTGTAAACCTCGGTACGCCCAAAAAGCTTTGAATATGTGAGATTGGACGCATTACTTTTGATCTAAAAGCCTTTTAACATCATATTCTAAAATTGGTTAAATGATTAAATAAATATGGTTAAACTAATTGAAGAATTATTAATTATTACGATTATTTTATTACTTAAAAAATTGGGATACATTTATTTCCATCCTAAACATTTTTGCCATTAGAATATTTCCCTTATCCGAAAGTTCAACAAGTCATAAATAAATATTCCCTAAAAAAATGCCACATTAAGAAAATTATAATAATTGTAAAACTAATATCGAGATTAGTTGCGCTATTTTTCCCTTTCAAAATGCGCTAAATCACAGCCTTTACAAATATTTATGGAATTGTTATAGATGTCACCCAAAATTAATTTTACACATACATCTAGTGGAATATTGTTATTTTCATAACATATTTTTTTTTTATTTTAGGCCGTATTTAATGTGTGTTAAAATAATAATTCATTACACTAAAAGATCTCACAACTTTATTGAAGGAATTTCTTTGACAGAATTCTTAAATCTGCGGACCTCAATCCAAGTCTTTATCTATAATTATTTCACAAATTCGATTACAGATTTTTTGCTTAAACTTTGCTTTTTCTTTAAAACTTAGTCTGTTTTATCGACGCACTCAAATTGAATTCGCCGTGCGTTTACGTTGTTAAATATTTTCTATACCCTTCACCATAAAAAGCTTAAAAAGGGTATAATTAAGTTTGTCATTCCTTTTGTAATTTCTACAATATCCATTTCCGACTTCTTATACATAGCGATGTCCATCTGCCCGACCGTGTTAGTGTTGAAAGAAAACATAAATACGCCAATCGATCAAGCATGGTGTTGAAAGAGGTGCTACTGAAAATCAGTCCATGTTCCTCGAAGCAGTGGGCCAAACACGACGCCTGCCTCTAATTTTTCCACATCATTTGGAACAATGAGGTTACTCCAATAAAAAAAAAAAAAAATACGCTATATGGTGCGATAAAGAATTAAAAAATAAGAAAAAACATCAAGTGAAGGATACTGGTGCTCCGAGCTATGATGGGCCTCTGAACTTTTCATAAAAAAGCACAATTGTGGACAATATTTTTTAAGATATCAATAATGGTATCAGCTAAAAGAAGTGATATTTCAGGAAATGCAGAAATTTTGTAAAAATGCTCAACCCATTAAGAGCCGGTGCAGTTTTATGTTAAATTTTAAAGAATACTTAAACTAGATTTACATGCACGGTGAAGGGTATATAAGACGCGGCGTAGCCGAATATAGAAATTTTGTTTTGTTTTTTAATTTTTTTTATTTTTTAATAACAAAAGCACTCAAAATTAAATTTAAGAAAAAACAATTACACCTATAGAAATACTTACATATGTACAAACTACATACATATGTATGTTTAGTACGGATGTTACCCCAGCTAGCATTTTTAATCGTAAAAGACTCATCCACGATCGGAGCAGGCAATTAATATCTTCACCTCTGATATCGTATTCCGATCGTACAAGTTCAGAAAAAACTGTGTCCTAAAAGCGACTCTACCGAAAGATTCGTCTACGATGCTCCGAAAACAATCGCGTAACACTTTTTTATTCTTATTTCAAGCGAATCGTGAAACAATCGCCTTTATGATTATAAAATGTGCTCATTATCAGTCCTAAAAGAATGCTGCAAAATAAAAGTTTTTTTTTTTTGAAAGTGTTATACTGTTATTTATTTATTTTTTTGTAATATGGGGGTTTTAATTATGAATTATAAATTAAGTAAACAACAATTCTAAATTCAATTAGAAAATGAAACGATCCTAAAGAGAAAAATTTTAAAAAATATGTTTTATCAGTCACCTTCTTTGGTTCTGTCCCTCTCTTTAAATTTGTTATTAACCGCGTCATCAACTTAAGAGAATATTAAATGCAACGTTACTATACAACTAAAAAAAATACAATTATTCAAAATAACAAATTTTATATCGAAACACTTATTTTCTTACCACGTTGTTTAAATTAATAAAGACCGCGACACTTTTTACATTGATAAAAACAGATTAAAAATCAACATCTTGAAATGAAAAAAATATATTATAGAAAAATATAAAACTAGCAGAAATGTCTAAGTAATATAGTTCAAAATGAAATAAGTTTGCCAAACTATTGACAGAAAGATTAAGTTACGATTGTGGAATTCTATGAAAAATGATCGTGCAACAATCAATAAAATGAATCGTAAGATCCTCATTTAAAAGAGTCAAATGCGATCTTTTACTACTAACAATATTCCAACGCCCCTTTAAATGTATATTAGACGATTCACTCTTTAACAATCGTCAAAAAGCTCGCAAAAGCATAATTTGGAAGAACAAAATAGAAATTTTATTATACAATCGCCTGGACGATTGAAAAAAAGAATCGTTAAATAATCGTGCTCGTCAAACAAACTTCCAAATGCCAGCTGGGACTGTAAATCAATAAAAAAAAATAATTAAAAATTTATGCATCAATTAAAGAAGTGTTGGTTTAAATGAAATTCAGTCACATTTGACTAATATTATAAATTATTTTGGTACACGTTTAAATTTGACAATGCTTACGTTACACTTATTGAAAACATAAAATGAAATCATCTTTCTGAAAATTCAGAAAAGAGGGTTCTAAACTCGAGCTCTGCCATATTCATATTTCAATGATTGGAATACTCGCATTCCGTCAAATTTGCTTAAGCCTTACAACTAAAACCTAAAATTAACTCCTATGGGAAAAAAGTATTTAACTTTGTGTAAAGAAGAGGAATTCCTTGGCCCCTCGGACTTTTAGAATTTTTTAAATCACAATAAAGCTCTATAGTATTAATAGTCTATTTCAAAAACTAACTGAACTATTTAAACACACTTTGGACCTGCAGGGTCTTAATTTTCGCTTAAAGTCTACTGCTCCATTTAGTTCTATATAGTTCTACGAATCCAAATGACATGACTTAAGGTTCAATGAGTTTAATATTGGCCTTTTGGTCGATGCCAGACAGAAAAAACTTTAGGTACAATTTATTTCCAGATTTTGGGCCATAGTTTTGGGCAAGTTATGATAGTATCACAAAGAATATGCAAGGAGCTTTCAAAAATATCTGTTCACTTCATTACTTTGGGAAAATAATAAATATCATTCTGATTAGAATTAAAAATTATAAAAGGCATCGGGAATCACTTAAACTTAAATTAGATGTTTAGTATAATAATATGGTAATAAAAACCATTTAACCGTTTAACCGTTTTCTTCCAAGGCGAATTAATAACAGGTATACTCACGGCGAAAATGAATACAACACTGGGAAAAAAATATGTATAATTTGTTTTCGTAAAAACCGCCTTTGGCTGTCAAAAAAGAAAGAAGTACAAAAGGAGAATATAACTTTTGACATTCGAAGAAGGAAAAATCAAAAAGTCACCTTGGCTGTTAAGGCCACCTGTTATTAATTCGCCTTGGTTTTCTTCTTCATCAGATGAAGTTAAAAGAAGTAAAAGTCTTTAAAAAGTTTTTCAAAATAAACAAATTTCAAAAATATTCGACGTCATACAAATCAAATATGCAAACGAAAACAATCTATTACATTTAAAATTAAAAAGTAAAACCAAGGCGAATTAATTTTACCAGGTGGCATCGTAGCGGCAGCTGACAATTTTTTGTTTGATTTTGTAATGTGTAGAATAGCTGTCAAAAGTGAATCATTTTATATCACAAAATTTTATTTTTTTGTATTCTTTAAAAAAGAATTAATAAAAACGTTATTGAAAAGGGTAAGAAAAAAGTGTACTAATTATTTGTGTTCTAAAAAAACGATATGGAATATCGGAATCAAACTGTATTTGTTACGAAAGCTTATTCGGTCACGAGGAGCTTTCAAACCAACTTAGCTCATTTAACGTTGGTCTTGAAATATGACAGCAAAAATATTAAGAAGAATTAATTGCTTAAAAAGGATAAAGTTTACAAGCCACAGTGAACAATTAGAAGGCGTAAAAAAAGTGTAGAATAAAGCAAGCTCTAAAACTTAAGCCATATTGAATCTGTTAATGTCATATCTTTCTGAGTTTGATAAATATTATTTTTATTTAATTTTAAAACTAGAACAGATAACAGATAACTCTGTTAATATGGCAAAAAAAAAAAACGTTAAACTTTAAATTAAAGTACAGAACTTGAAATGCAAATAAATAAAGTTAAAGTATGGAATCTAATCGTATTTTGTAAAAACTATGAAATAAATTAAAATATATTTTTTCAACCTTTTTATTTCGCCATTCCTTTGTGTAGCAACATTAGAAGAAAAATATTTATTTTTAAAACCAGTAACAAGAAAGAAAAACTATTACTTCCTCACTACGTCTTCAAAAGGAGTAACGAAATGTCGAGAACTAAAATAAAATAAGAACGAAATGATTCTGGGGTCCAATCACCGCATACGATATCGATATCGGGTGTACTATCCTATGAAATAATGTTTCGATAAGCTAATCATCGCATACGATATGTATTAAGTCGTCATATTTAAGAAAATTTAATATCAACAAATGCTACGAGGGCTGCTCTATATATTTCTGGCCTAATAGTGAAAATGCAAATATTTATAATAAAAAATGGTTTTATTGTTTTTCAAAGTATTCTCCAGCATGATTTATATACTTTTGCATGCTCTCAAATCAGTTGTCGAAGCACTTTTTCCACTCCGACTGAGACACCTCTAAAACATGGTGTTTGAACATTTCAACATCTTCTGGCGACGGAAATCGTTGATCACGCATTTTTTTCTTGATATGCGGAAACAAGAAGAAGTCATTATGTGCCAAGTCGGGGCTGTACGGAGGATGACCCTTTAATTCGACGTTTTGGCCGGTCAAAAACGCTCTGGTTTGAGCCGATGTGTGAGAGCTCGCATTGTCATGGTGAACAATGATTCGTCTTCTCTTGTTGGTTTTTCGAATTTCTCCGATGACTTCAGGCAAACAAATTGTAGTGTACCACTCAGAAGTGACCGTCCTACGTTGCTGAAGCGGAACAGTCCCCACACGACCAGTTTTGCCGAAGAAACAGGCGACCATTTGCTTCGAAGTGCTTCTTCCACGAACAACTTTCGTTGGATTTTGCTCGTCTTTGAAGACCCACACGGTCGATTTTTGTTTCGTTTCGGGCTCATACGCATAGATCCATGATTCGTCACCTATGACGATCTTATAAACGTCTTTTGAAGCACCGCAATCGTATTTTTGCAACATTTCTTTTTTGAGCGACTTTCAAATTGTGCGGGATCCAACGAGAACAAACCTTTTTTACGGGCAGGTGTTCATGCAGTATCGAATGTATGCTGGTGGAAGAAATGTCTAAGGATGTCTCTATCTCTCGGTATGTCGCATGTCGATCTTGCATTAGTGTTCACGCACGGCATCAATGTTCTCTGGTTCAACAGCCGTTTTTAGACGACCTTCTCGGAATTCGTCTTTGAGCGAGCTTCGGCCACGATTAAATTCATTATACCAATTTTTCACAGTGCTATAGGATGGTGCTTCATCGCCATACAAAGATTTAAGTTCATCAATGCACTCTTGTCGTGATAATCCACGTCGAATGTTGTGAAAAATTATGGCACGAAAATGTTCACGAGTTAATTCCATTTTTTTTCTATATTAATTTTTTCAAGTCACTGTAAACAACACAAATAATTGTCGTACGTCAAAACGTTTTGAGTACGATTATGCTTAAAAATGACAAACTTTCCAATGGAAATGTCAGATTGCACTTGGCAGCACTCAGTACTGCCAGGCCAGAAATATATATAGCAGCCCTCGTAATAATAGTAAAAGTAGAAAATTATGCTAATTTGTGCTTTAAAATTCATTTTAGAAAAAATAACTAAAAACTTAATTCCTTGATATCGAATGTTATCATCGATTGCCATGATTTTACTTGATATCGAATGCGGTGATTAAACCCCTGATTTTTTGATACGTCAGGAAATATCATTTAATACAAAAGCTTATTCGATCACAAATGCCTCGATTTGTCTTCAAATTTTGTGATCTATATCGAACGATAACTAACATTATTAAAATTGACATTTTCGCAATTAACAAATCAAGGATTTGACCAAGGCGAACTCAATTACAATGTGTATTAATTTTTTTATATAAATTTTAATATTTTAGGCAATGGCGAAAATTCTAAATTCACCAATGTTATAAATTCGTTCATGATTTCCCCATGTAAATACATAAGTAAAGGCTCAGGCGGATGAGATGAAATGAAATAGTTTTAAATTTAACTTGTGGAAACGTTTATTTTGATAAATTAAATAAATGGAAATATAAATTAATGCCAAACAAAATTTTGTATCAGCAAAAATTTACTGCATAGTTCACATTCTTAACATTTTTACTTTTTTATATTCTAAGAAAATATTCAACTGGAAACTGAACTAATTCATCTTGTTTAAAGTTATAAATAATTTTAAAAGGTAAAATATTGTGAAATAAAAAATAATGCCTTTCCAACGTAACTAGATGAAGAAATTTATAAAAAGAAAGGAACTGATCAGATTACAAGGACTACGTTTTGCTAGCAGCAGGCAATTTTGCCAAAGTTTAACCGAAGAACTATCACAAGAATCGTAATCATCTTCTGAATAATCCGGAACACCGCCTGCGGCAGGATTTCCATCATAGCACTCAGCCATTGGGGTCATTGGTTTTTCGGATTCTTGAGGTTTTTCAGGGTTTGTAGGATTTTCAGAATTTTCAGAGCTTCCAGCGGTTGAGGGTTTGTCTTCGGGAACCGGATTATTAGGATGTATCAATACATGCAGTTGCTTAATATCTTTACTCCCTTCTCGTTCGTAATGATTAAATTCGATTTTTCTGCCACATTCAAAAACCTCATTGCCCGTGCCATCATATGGAATAAGATCTAATAAACCGGTGACATCATACGGCTCCTTCGATGAACATAAATATTTATATTTTGGATCTGTTCCCGTAGTGCATTTTGATGCAGGGTTTTTACACATGTTGTATATAGCAGTTCCTATAATGTTAGTCGTCGGATAATTGCAGGACAGCATAACAACAGGCTTTTTCTTCTCACTACTTGTAAATTGGGCAAAAGTACAACCAATACGATTATTACGTTCATTTATAGAGGACAAAAAGTGACCCACCATTCTAAGATTTTTTGAAAATATTTTATACAAAATATGAGTTTTCTTTTAATAAAATGTTCATTAACTTACGCCTTTGTATCAGAAGGGTACTGCTTTACTTCTTCCACGTCAGAGTCGAGATACTCAACATACCACAGGTAAGTAATGGCGTTAATATAATAAGTATTACTTTGTAGTCTGTTGCCTATTACTAATTCCCCGAGATTTTGACCGCTGAATGGATATTTTAGTGTGCCGCGACACTTGTCGTGTGCAAAAATACAATTGGATGTATGAAGGAAAGCAGTTTTTTCCAGTTCTTTATCCCATGTCACGACACCATGACGACATCCCGGTCCAAGGTGATAATCTTTGTAGAGACCACCGCAGGCAACAAAGTTTCGTTGTTCATTGTGAATATCCAAAATAAGTTGTTTATCTGCCTCTGATAATGGAATAATAGCAGCATCATCAGGACATGGAGGATGTTGAAATTTCTAAAATTATTTAACTGTGAAAAACGCATTAGAGTTTTAAAAAAAGTTTAAGATTTCTTACACCATCATGAAGAGTTCCATTTATGCAGCCAGTATGTTGGGTACCAGGCGGTAAGGCTTCACACAAAGTAGGATTACAATAATCCGTAAATATTTCTCCGTCAGCATCCTCCGTTCTCACTAAAATTTAAAAATTTAATTGCAAATAAATTTGTTAAAAAATATAAATTTATATTAAATTAATTATAAAAAGTAAATGGAAAATATCCTGTATGAATACTGACATCAACAACAAAAAATCTGATTTAAAGTGTGCGACTGTTTTTATACAAATAATCGTACATAGTCACATAATTTGACTTTGGCATTTGAGGGTTTGTCACCAGCTTTAGCCCCTATGCTACCCAAACGCGTTAATAAACAAAAGCATTGAAGAAACAACTAACACAAGCCTGCCAGATCTTTCCACATTAGAAGAATCTGGCCGTTTTCACTCGACTATAAACAGAAATCGCAATTGGGAGAGAGAATTTTTGTGCAACACTTTACTACTTTTGTATTTTACGCACTTAAAAAAAAATTAACAAACTTTACCTGATCGTTTTTTCTTTTTAGAGTCTCTTATCGATTTTATTACACGCATGGGAAGGTATTCGGCAAAAATGTTATTGAGTCTTTTAAGATTTTCTTCATTTGTAAGTGCTTTGAGAGCAGCATCCTTAGGACAAGGAGGGGATTGAAATTTCTAAAATGAATTGTTTTTATTACTCACAAATTCATTTTACAATATTTCTTACAGCATTATGAAGAACACCATCTTTGCTAATAGAATGTACGTCATCGCCGCCAATGTCGGTACACAAACCAGTTCTGCAATAACTTTTAGAAGTATCTCCCTTTTGTTTCATTGTTGATAATGTTATCGGCAGCATTATTTGAAACATAAAAATTATTTCAATTTTCATTTCTAAGCTTTTATACGTTTTTAATTAAAAGCGATTTTATTTTTAAGTGTCAGAAATTGTAAAAGACTAAAGTTTATTATTTTCTTTGCATTTCAATTTATTTAGTTTTTATTTTTTCAATTTATTGAAGGGTTTCCTAAACTTAAATATTGTAGTACGAAGAGGGATAATTGAAATACTCTTTAATCGTTTCTAGTTCTCGAAACGTAATTAAAAAATAACCACTTCCAAATCTTTATTGCCCTAAAGAAATCTATTTTCGCCAGTAAATAAAATACTGTTGTCATACCTTTCGGTGAAGACCGTCGTCACTGGCTGTTTATTTAGTACGATTGGCGAGCGCTTTCGATGTAAAGACATCATTTTTAAGCCGCGATTTGATTAGTACTGGTTGGATAGTGTAACGTGTTTGTTGCGTAGATAGTGGTGGGTACAGGTAGTTTTGTCCGTTAGGATGGTGTCTATTTAAAACGGTATTATGCAGGTAGATTGCCTGATATCTGTCATCTTTATTGAAAGGGAAAATAAATTTGCAGAACATATACATGTTGCACAATACACAAGACCTTATCAATAAACTTAAGGACATCAAAATTACCGAAAATACGAGACTTGTTTCCTACGACATTAAGGATTTATATACATCAATACCCACACAAGAAACGTTAACAATTCTACGTAACATGCTTTACATCTTATACGACAATCAATATATTAACGAAATAATGGATATTGCAAAAACGATACTAAAACAAAACTACTTTAGATTTAACAATAACTTTTATAAATTACCTGATGGACTCGGCATGGGAAACCCGACATCCGCAATTTTTACAGAGATATTTATGCAACATTTAGAACAACTGCACGTCAAAACCCTAATGGAAAAACATAAAATAACTCATTATTACAGATACGTAGACGACATAATATGCATCCTAGAAAGGGACAACGCAGAGGAAATTCTAACGGATTTAAACACAATACATAATAAAATCACATACACAATGGAAAAAGAGAAAGACGGAACTTTACATTATCTTGACATAACAATAACACGAGGAATTGACTCATTAAACTTTGACATATACAGAAAACCAACCACAACAGACATAACTATCCACAGTTCCTCAAACCATCCCACCCAACATAAACTCGCAGCATTTAGACATATGATTAACAGACTTAAGACAGTCCCACTTTCTCCAGACAAATATAACAAAGAACTGGACACAATTTACACTATAGCTAAAAATAACGGTTACAACTGCACTACTATCGACAAACTACTTAGACAATACAACACTAAAAACAAGAAGACAATCGATATAACACAATCGATATAACACGACGACACATTTTTACTTACACAGGACCAGAAATATATAGACTAATTAACCTTTTTCAAAAAGAAGGTTTGCAGACAGCACTAAAGACGAGCAACACTCTACGCAACAATCTCAAGACATCAACAGAAATAACCGATAAATTTAACACCAGCGGAGTATACAGACTTACTTGCACCTGCAACCATACATACATAGGACAAACTGGACGAACATTAAAAACAAGGTTCACAGAACACATACGATCATATAAACGGAAAAGAGAAGACTCTAACTTCGCAATACACCTTAACACACATGAACACGAGCCAAGGGAAATAGATGAATGTATGACGTTAATACATCCTAGTAAAAAAGGACGAAGACTGGACATTCTTGAAAACATGGAAATATACAAAACACGAACGTTTAACGGAGATATTATTAACGAACAGGTAAATACAACCTCGGACACAATTTTTACACCACTTAAGCTATTAAAACAAACTTACAAACGCAAAACACCCACAGATGGTCACACTTACCTACCTAATAATAAAAGACAGAAATATTAAAATTATATACCTTCAATAAAGATGACAGATATCAGGCAATCTACCTGAATAATACCGTTTTAAATAGACACCATCCTAACGGACAAAACTACCTGTACCCACCACTATCTACGCAACAAACACGTTACACTATCCAACCAGTACTAATCAAAACGCGGCTTGAAAATGATGTCTTTACATCGAAAGCGCTCGCCAATCGTACTAAATAAACAGCCAGTGACGACGGTCTTCACCGAAAGGTATGACAACAAATCTATTTTCTCTTCCGGCGTTTGTTGGGCTCAAGAGGTTCATTGTGCCTTTCGCGGTCTATTGGTTCTTACAATAAGCAAGCCTATTTAGATCTACAAAGTCCAGTATCCCGTTAAAACTCTATACGGCTTGCGAGGTTAGTTGAGCACTGCAGGTCAATTGAACCTCTGGCTTCTCGTTTTTTTTACCTACAAAATTCTGAATGGCTGCAAGAAAAATTGACGTGTGTGAACTCGGTATAACGAAGGTAATTTATTTTTTATATAAAAAACATAACTTTTTTTTCTTAATCACTTTAGAAATCAAAATGTATGGTTTTAGTTATTGACCAATGTAAAAATAAAATTCATTCATTTTGAGAAATTAAAAACATTTAGAGAGAAATTAATAAAAATGAGACAATAAATCGCTTAATTAAATTTTAAGCTTCAATTTTTACCTAAAAGACTTTTCTGCCAAAATTAATTAATTCAATATCAAACATTTTAAAATTATAAAGAAGTATGAGTCATTCCATGTGAAATAATCAAATCAGTCAAGCTGGCATTGTTTAGATTTGACTTATTTTTGCAGAAATTTTCGTTAGCATCTCAAAGGTAAAAATAGTTGAAAAAAAAGTATTTTTGAGAATTAAGGTGCGTTCAGATTAGTTAAATATTTGACCAAGACGTAACCACTAAATAATGGAAATATATTTTTTTTGTTCTTCTTAAATACTTATTAAAAAAATCCTTTCAATATAATAGGTATGATAGACAGATTTATAATGTAATAATAATAATGTAATTAATCGTCACTCGTAATGATTCGTGTTTGAAAAGATTAAATAAATATTTTTAAAAACAGTGGTTACGCTCTTTGGGTCAAATATTTGACTAGTCTGACTGCACCTTTACTGTTTAAGCTGCAAATATTTTAAGGATATATCTACTTAATTAAGATAGCGCTCAAAAGGCTCAAACGCTCAAATAAGTTACTGTAGATAAACTAAAAATTAAATTAACTTGTGCATTGTGCGACATTAAAAAAAAAAGTAAATTTTAATGATCTTCGTGATATTAAACTCATTGCCATACCCATGCTAAATAATCTAATGGTCTGATTGTTCTTATATACGGAGCCGATCTATAAGTTAAAATTAACGCGATCCGATAACTTCTCATGAAACGTCCTTATCTTCAAATAACGAAATTTTAATAATTTTTATATTTCAAGACAAAAACTTGAGGTCTGCAATTGGTTTTTTGTTCCTTTCATCCCCCATAGCCGTTAGTAATTATTCTACATTAAGCCTAAAAGTATGCAATAATATAATAAAATATAAACCAACCTAAATTTACGACAAAAATAGAGTAAAACAGGAGTGCCATGTTCGGCTTTGCCAAATCTTTTATCCGCTTCACCATATATTTACAACCGCATGTACCAAACTGTATATTTTCTATTGAATAATTTAAATAAAAATCGGAATATGAAATTCTTTCACATCATAACGATTTTCTGTTAAAAAAAAACTTATTTTTTAGTATTTCCTGAAAGATCTTTTCAAAAGCACTCTTTTTTTTGAAAAGTTAAGATATTAATATGGGTATCATAAAAGCTTTGGAAGATATTTTTCTGGAAATACTAAAATTTAAGACAAAAAAATGCTCAACACAATAAAAGCCGATGACATTTTGTATGTGTTATAAATATAAATTATTTTTGTTTCTTCATTTCTTAATTCTCTGTCACCCCATATATTTGGTTTAAAAAAGGTAAATGGGCTTTTAAATCTCCGTTTATTGACTACAAACTCCAAAAAGGATTTAATAGCCCAGTGTTTAATAAAAGCAGGGTAGCCTCTTTTGTAAAAACAAACAATTTCCTGAGACATTTTCCACGTTATATGTTAAAAAATTTATTATTTTTTTTTATTATTTGATTGAAAACTGCTTTTGATTTTGTAGCAATTTTAATTTCATATTTTATTTCTCAAAAAAACACACGTGATTCTTTCATTTTTGAAGGTAAATATCGTTCAAAGAGTGGAGCTCAAAAAAGTCATTATAATGTTACTCAACTAGAAGTCATAAGCTTTCCTTTGATGCCACTTACAAACATTGAAATCGATCATATATTTAGGCCTAAACCTCGCCTTTTCATAATGTTTTTCTTTTTTTGCTAATTTTTTTGTGCTAAATTTTGTTTCTTATTCTTTTTCGGAAGCATGGTTTTCATTCATTGTTTTTAAAGCATATATGTTACACTAGTCTTAAGTGATCTTTGTTCTTTACTTATAAAAAGGAAAACATTTAGTGTTCCAAAAAAGGCTCAATAAATTTACCTCTAACTTAACTTCATACATAAAAAAGCTCGCATAAAAACAATTTAAAAATCTGGCAACATTTATTTATGCAAAAGTATTATTAAGGTTTTCTTAAAAATTATTTTTCTTTATCACTTATATTTTCCTCTTTTACGAAAATATCTGGTTCAACACACCATTTTTCCACGATGTTAGTTTCCAACAAATCTCTATTACTTTCATTGAAGTGTTGAGAGTGACGAGATATTGGAATCAAGATTTCTGTGTCAGTCTTTTCTTTATTGCCGCGTTCACGTTTATATCGTTTCATATTGGAAAATTTTACATAAATTTTACCGCGCTTTTCAGTGCGATAGTATTCCAATTTTTCTGTAGGAAACATTTTCAATATTTCCCATTCCAAATTGTGACTCATATTAAGCGACAAATGATAATCATTTTCATAAAAGAAATCAACAATTGTCTGTATTAGTTGGGAACGATGAATATTCGTTAAACGATTCTTTTCTTTGTAGAATTTCATAATTGACACACCGAATGCGCCAGACATTTGCAAAATTTGTTTTAAAGTAACAGGACATTTTTCAGGAGTTGATTTTGAAGGAAATTTCGGTGGTATCTCATATGCAGAATCTGGTAAAATATCTGATAATGAATTTAATGGCAAGTTTTCCATTTTTATTTCGTCATCGGTATTATGCGTTTTTTCGTTTGGTGATCCCAAGAATGTGGCTGGCATAAAGTTGGAAATTTCATTGATATTTAACATATTAACTAATGATTGGCTTGAGCTTGCAGATTGTGGGGATAGAGGCTGTTGATGTTCATTTAGTTCCTCTTGATCTGTTGCTACTACGTCTTGATTAAGTTTTCTTTTTTTACTTATGATGTTTACAGAATTATTTAAGATCTCTTTTGTTTTTTGTATGTTGTGATGCTCTATGGAACTATTTTCAACACTTGATCTATAATTACAGCAACAAAGCTCTACTCTTTTTAAAGGTATTCCAATTTTATTTCTCCAGCTGTTGAAGTGATGTTCAAATCGAATTTTGACACCCATTTTGTAATTTTTTAATAGCGTGTGAGTGTGGCTTAGTTGCATCATTTTAAGTTCATTAATATTTATATCCTCCTCTGTAAAAATTTAAAAATAAGACGAATAGTTAAAATTTTAAAACAAAAATTATAAATAAGAAATTTATTTGGAATCATTTATTATTATAAGTGTTAATCATCCTTCATTTTGTCAAAATGTTTATTTCCTTACAACAAACAATTTCTTAATATTTTTACAAAACATAAAAAATAAAAATTGTAGGTATGCAATTTCAATGGCTGCTGTCTTTTGTGTTTAAGAAATTTTTAGATTTTGTAGTCTTTTACTCTACTAATTGATTATAAATGTATGTCGGCGATAGCGAAATGGTTATATGGATATGCTCTTCCCATAGTAATCCATTGTGCCATTTATTTTCTGACAAAGCGTCACCAGCCTATAGCTTGTGAGAATATCACAAAACTGCTTGTTAGAATATTTTAATGAAATCAACTTCTATTAATAACATTCATAATAAAAAGTAATAAAAAAAATAAATTACAAAGAGCCTTGGACTAATTGAGCCCTCCTTAAAAAAGTGAATAGTATAAGATAAGGTTAAGCAGTCAGCTGTGTTGACACAGCCCTCTCGGATCCATTAATTACAACCGTCTTGATATAAGAAACTATTTCTTTAATGGGCAAATGAGTATTTAGGATAATCAACATGCTGGAACATGCATGATAATGTCCATCCATGTATTTAGATTAAAAATTTTAATTTTTTTCTTAAAATCGGTTTTCGATTAGGAACGAAATTCATGTGTCGTTTCCCATATAAGTTATGCAACTATCAGATATACAAAATAATTCTTTTTATATTCCACATGACTCTTCAAACTTAACTATCACGTGGAAACCTTTTACAAGCAATTACCAAAGTCATAAACAGTTCCTGTAGTATTAATGTAATTCACATAAATAGGTCGTTAGAAAAAATTTTTATGAAAACCAACAAAAAAATAGGGGAAACCTGTACCTTGTTCCACAATAATAACAGTGATTTTGTTTTTGGTAAGTAAATTTAAATTTATAGGGAAACCTGGCAACACTAAGCAGGGTTTTAACTCACATTTAACTTTATCCTACCTTTAAAAAGATGATAAAGTATTCCAACATCCCAAGAGGTTAATAATTTTTTTAAAGCTGAAAAATCCTGATTTTCACAATTGCCGCTCATTTTTAACTAAGATAAAGACAAAAACAATTACTTTTGCTGGATCTAAAACACATTTCAAAAACTCACCAGTTTTTATTACTTTGAAAATATTTAATAAATTTTATAGGGTGTCAAGTGTAAATTTTTTGTTTACATATTTAATAACTGCAGCACGACATCCAAATCTAATGAATATGAATTACCAACTGAACATCAAATCATTGTTCAGTATACATTTTCGTACATTATGTTCGTCGCTTCATACATTTCGTTCATAGCTCATCGAAGTGCAGACAAAACACAATATATGTACGTACATATGTACATAAATATATATACATTTTTTAATAATAATGTATACATAAGCCCGTACCTCGTACATTTTATGCATATCTGTATGTATATATGTACATATTCATCGCATATTTTATGTACTGTTTCATTACGATTTCACCGTGCTTTTAAAAGGGGGATACAAACATAAATTCATTATTTTTATCAACCATCCAATTACCGTTTTTCCACATCTGATAAGGATGATGAAAGAAGGATAGTACATCTTATATTTACATAAAGTATTAAAGGTTATTGAGTTTTTTGTTATTTTTAAACGCCGAGAGGGAATTTTTCTTGAAGAACGTATAAAATTTGAAAATCTTGTTTTGGGAATTTTTGTTTTGTTTTTCTTTTACATGATAATAAACATTTTTTTATGTGCTGCCATACCGTTAAAGTTTTAAGACAGCAGAAGCAGTGATTTTCAAACTTTAACAATTTACAAAAATCTCACACGGACTAAAATAGTTCATTCGTTTATTATTAAGGGTATCTGAAGAAAATTATTGCATTCCCTACAAGAACAGTGACCATCATTTGATCCATCAAATGACAATCACTGATGATGGAAATATCCATCATCGCGTAGAACAAAGTTTCTATCACATTCTTAAAGGAAAAATGAAAAACTTGATGGAAACTTTTGTGTACATGTGATTTTGCATCTCCCTCTAACTAATGAATCTTTCCATTATGAAATACATATATCTGCACTGCTCACACTACTGCAGTTTCCTATGTAGTGTTGACAGAAGTACTTATCACACTTGATGGATATACCCGTCACGATTGATGGATATACCCTCATTTGAAAAATCGAACTTTTTTTAATAAAACAAAATTTAATATTTTCTAAATATATACATGTTTCTTTTTTAATATCTAAATAATATTTTACAGTATAAAAAATACTTTATTTATAATAAAATAATTAGTTCTTATCTCTTTAAATATTTTTTTTGTTGCAGTCTGTGGTACTGACTTCTTCACACTTTTTTCAAAATCAAACGCTCCTTGCTGTTGGAAAACACCTTAAAGTAAAAGAAGATATGCATTTATTTATAAATAATTTAATACGCAATTAACAAATATCTTTTTGTTTGACTAATCTGTAGTACATACCTCGCAGGAAGTTATTGACCAAAGAGAGCCTTCAGAGGGCTTGCTTATCCCACCTTCCATCCCAATTATGTTTTTCTAGTAGTAAAAATTGAGCGCATCACAGTTCTAACATCCTGCGATGTCCCCTTAATCATATGTAAATGTGATGTCTTAAAAAAAATAAAAAATGTAAGATTATTAAAATACTTTAAGCATGAACTTAAGTTCTTTACCATTGCTTCAGTGAAACCTTTCGACTCCTCCAACTTTCTCTTCAACTCTTCCACCGCTAGAAGGTTCTGCAAATGGAGAATGCTGACGACTTCATCAAGTTTTGAGTTGTAAGTCTCCCCAGCCAGCCGACAGACAGATTTCTCAACCTTTTTGATGACCACCTTGCACTCCATCAAAACTTTTAGGCAATACGAATTGCAAAACTTCTTAAAATTTAAAATTAATTATAATTTTATACTCACATATTTTCCTGAAGTTTTCTAAGCCGGGTTTAGATTTCTTTCTGATCCTGGATCTAATCTTGAAAGGGAAGGAATGCCTTAAATTGAAAAATATTTTAAGCCATTATAATTTTTGAAACGTTATAAATAACCTTTGTATTTTCGATCACTTTTGGTTCTTCCAACTCGGATCTAACTCTTTAAAGGCTGTGGCGGTTTTAAATACCCGCAACATGCCTGTCAGTGTCAGGTTCATTGCACACAATCTCTGCACTTCAACTGCTTGCAATCCCAAATGCAACTTCCTTTCTAATTCCACATTGAACTATTATATATATTTTCTTTTCTTTGATTTTTAATGATTTTTTTTTTAAATTTGCTTTAAATAATTCAACATATCTCTTTTATAACTATTTGATAAATGCGCAATTTTCTTAGCGTCACGAAATAAAACATATATTACTTGTTTCACTTTTGCATATGATTTGTTTGTTTGGGGCAAACAATGTTGCAACTGATAAGAAATTTTTCTTCCTTATTTTTTCTTTCAAAAATTACAAAAATTCCTTAAAACCGGCTAACTTTTTGCAACAAATTTAATAAAAATTTTGTTTGACCTTTGGCACAATTGTAATTGAAAAACATTTTGTAAGCTGTATTTAATAGTTTGCTGCACTATTATCTATAAACTCAAGCGAAAAATAAAATTTAGTCTATTAAAAAAAATCATCCCAATTCAGTACCAAAAACGCTACAACGGCAACGCTGTTCAATATAAAATTGTTGCAAATGTGTTAGTGTACAAATTGCGTTAGTATTAGTTTCTGTCAAGTATTTCTTGCTGGGTATTTAAGCTCTATTTTATTAGAAAAATTTTATTTTGTAATAGTTTTTAATCAATAATAATGCAATGTATTGGGATAGGCACAGGTTGCAAATGTTAAAATAAAATAATAAGAGAAATGAAAAATTAAAAATACCATTAAAATTTGTTAATGTTATTTAAAAGTTGTAAAAAAAACATTTATGATATTAACTAAATACTAAGTATTTTTAAACATGATTTACATATATGTTTTTCGTTAGGAATCCCAATAGAAAACTTGATTTATACATCTGTATGTGTAACCTAATATTTTAAGTCATATTAGGCAGATACTTGAAAATCGTGCCTTACTTTTTGGAGTACATAACGCTCTCTGGAAAGGACTAGGCCACCTCCAAAAGTCATAGATATCTGAAGTTCCTATAAAAAACCAACAATTGATTTTGGCCATTTTAAACATTTCAGGTGCTTGTTAAAATACCAATGAACTGGGCTCCTAGAAAAGATAGAACTTGATTAAACAACTACAATAAGAAAAACAATTAAAAGGAAATGTACAAATAACAAAAAGTTTCATCGACAAAACACACGTGAAATTTACTACAACCTTTAACATGAAGTGAAAATGTTGTATCGTATAAATCTGGTCGAAGGAACAAATGCTGTACACACAACTGTATAAATATAAAACCCCAAATACCCAATTCACACACATCAATTTTCTTGAAGCAATTCTGAATTCTGTGGAAGAGAGAAAAGTGTAGAATCATTTTATTTCTCGTTTTGTCACCCACAATATTTAAAATTGATGCAAGAAAAATTGACGTGTGTAAACTGAGTTAAAGTAAACAAAATCAGGTATGTACATATGTATGTATGTATGTTTATAATTATTGAGTGTATATACATATGTATATCTACAAATGATTATAACTTTATAATCATGTTTATATTGTGCCTTTCTGTATTTGTTTTTATTTTATGCATGCAAATCAATGTACTTATGGATGTACGCATATACATATGTATGTATGTATATATGTGCAGACGTGTGTATAATTAATTATAGACATTAATAGGAAATAAGGTATTTGTACCTACATAAATATGTATGCATGCATATTGTACATACTTACATAAATATGAGTACATAGGTATGTATGTACATTAAGACATGTTTTTAAGTTTTTATTTAATAAATACATACTATGAATGTATGTATGTATGTACGTATGTACATATATAAATTTTTATTATTTTTCTTATTATTATTATTATTATTATTATTATTATTATTATTATTATTATTTACTAACATTGTGATGCTTTTGTTCAAAATTTGTAGCTTTGCAGTCTTTATGTTTTTATACATTTTATTTAGTTCTAGCAACAGAACCTTTCAAATTAGAATACACTGATGAATGCTTGTTGTGTGAGCTGTAATTTGGCAACATTGTTGAAATTTGAAAGAGAACGTAGATGTATAAAAATGTAGTTGAACATGTATATACGGATACAAATGTGTGAACGTTTGTAGACTCTCAACAAAAACGCCATGACAACAACGTAAGCATTCGACATATAAGTACATTCAATAAAACAAGCTTTAATATGAAAGTATTCTTTAATAAATAGGTCGCAAAGTTTTTCTTCTATTTAATAGACTAATCTTTATATACAAAAAGAAAACACGTATTTGCTGACTCAATTGCGTTATATATAAAGCTATATACAACAATAATTAGAAGAGCGCAGTTTAATTTTTGAGAACGATGGTGCTGGGGAAATAAGGAGACAATACAGGTATAGGCATCTGTTAAAAGAGGAGAAATGCTTATCTATCTAAATAATATGTAGATATATTACAAAGTATGCATATACTTATCTACATGTGTAGATAAAGATATATATTAATATAAAAGAGCATCATAAAAATAAGCAGATTGTGCAAAAGCTTTTAGTTTTATTTTGTATTTACATATAAGTTTTAAAGGTAGGTAGGTAGGTATTCCCTAATTATGTACATTTTTAAGAAATATGATTTTTTTTTAAATTTTCTTTTTAAAGCATTTATTACATGGAATATCGAAAATTCTGACATATGGATGAGAAACTATCAAAAACAAAACTGTGCATACGAAATAATTTATAAGATAAATTTATTCACATACATACACATGTACATGACTATAAATATGAATATTTGCATAGGTATCTACATACATGCATACATACATACATATATGCGTTTGTAGGTATTAATTTAATTTTTTCTCTTGATAAATGATAATACATTTTAGGAACACTTACAGTTATAGATGTGTATAGGTATGTTCATTAGGAGAATGATTTAATTGATTACTAAAAAAACTAACATGGGTAGGTATGTTTATGCTTATATATGCATATGGTAGTATATAAAAATAAAAAATTGTATACTTATGTATACATAAATGCAAATACTGAGCTAATAGCTGACTTACAAAATATCACATGCATTAATGTGTAAATCTGCTCCCCGTTTGTAAAAATATGTGTGAAAAATATGTATCTACATACATATATATATATTTATTTTATATTTTTTAGTTTAGATAATAATTCCACTTAAAACACATGCATAGAAACTTAACAGCATATTCATTTTCATCTTTTAAATAACATTAAGCTTTGAGCTTTCTAAAAGTTTCGCTCATTTTACAGCAATTTCTCCTCATCAAAAAGCACAATCAAATAAATTGAAACCAACTTAAATATTATTCTGTTCTCTCTACAGTCATATAAAAGTTTTGTTATTTTACAGTAACATGGGATTTTTTTTTGTTATTAATTTACTCTTTAACCATTAATTGATTCAGCGTTGCTGTTTTGGTTACTGTTCCCTGATGTGTAGGTATATACATATATTTAATATCTATTTTAGCACGAAAATGAGTACAATGAAAGAATTTGGGCTAAATAAAACCTAAATGTGTTATGTATGTAGGTATGTAAATATATTCCAAAAGAATTTCTTTTTTATTGTATTAAATACGGAAATGTTATAATTTTTTTATTACTTTCTTTTACTTCGCCAAATAATAAGGACAGTTATTTGTTTCAATAAAAAAATACTTTTTAAAATTTTTAAAATTACTACCTATTTTGCAGGCATTAAAAAATCTATTTAAATATTTCAGAATTAAAACACGTTCGAATTTTCTTACGTACTTTACATTAGGGTGTACCACTACGACGCAACAGGAGGATTGAATAGGTATTAGAAATTTGCATAAAGCTGGTTATTTGTTTATATAAAAAAATTCAGAATTGCTTGGTGTTAAATGAAAATGTTGTTCAATAGATATAACTACTCCTTGGCATAAAACTTACAGGAAAAAAAAAAAAACAGAAAAGAATTAAAAGTTAGGTATTTAAAGTTTAAACGTCAAAAAAAAACCCATGGAACTAAATTAATTTCAGCTTAAGTTTATTTCACTCTTCACCACAAAAAGTAGTAAAAGGTTTTACCTACCTAAATTTGCCATTCCGTTGTTAATTTCTAAAATATTCATTTCCGACCCCATAAAATGTATATATTTTGAGTTCTTATGCATAGCGATGCCCGTCTGGTTGTCTGTCCGTGCTAGTATTGAACTCAACTTTTTCAAGGCACTAGATCAGCCTATTCAGCGCCTCCAATTTTCCCATGTCACTTGGAATAATTAGGTAACTCCATTGAAGAACAAATATATGGGGCGATGAAGAATTAACAAATAAGAAAAAAAAAAACATCAAGTGAAAAAATTGCCGCCCGTTCATATATTCCCAGTTATAGGCCTCTGAAATTTTCATAAAAAATTACGATTGTTTACTATATTTTTTAAGACATTAATATTGGTATCAATCAAAAGCTTTGAGTTCTTTCAGGAAATAGGAAATACCATTTTTTTTAAATGCTTCACCCATTAAGAGCCAATTTTTTATGAAAAATTTTTTATTGTATTTGATTTTAATTTTATAATACTCTGTAACCTCAATTTGTGTTTCTATTTTTGTTTTGATTGGAGTTAAATACCTTTTCCATCTCTGTCGCTTTTTTATCTTTACATGTATCTATAGTTGTTGTTGTGCTTCCACTGTTTGTAATGGGAAAGTAGGTCAATTGCACGTGCCATTCTTTTACATTTAAGCTTTTTCATTATTTGTTTTTATTAGATTTTTTTATTTACGTAGAAATATGTATGTATGTGTGTATGTTGCTTTTGTGTTCTTTATATTTTTGAGCTGGTGTTTGAAATACCAACCCATTGTGCTGTATCATGTAATAGAAAGAAAAAAATACTTGCAGGTATTATTTTAATTTGTTTTGTATATACGTATGTGTTAGTGTGTGAGTGTACACTGTGGTCCAAAATTGTGCCAATGTAAGTAATATTTTTTTAAATGATCTACTAATTTGCTACTTGTTTTACAAAAACAAGAATTTTTAAATTTTTTGATTGCATATTTTTTCTTCTCTTGAAACATGAATAGACATAACTTTCGGTTCTCTTATTCAGAATATATTGATCTCTTTATTTCAATTGCATTGGCTCACTTTTGCACCAGCCAAAAATTTCTCAGTTAACGGTGCTTTAATAAATAAGTTTTTGCATTTAATAGGTATTATTAGTTTGAAAAACTTGAAGGTTGTGGGCAAACTAAAGTGACAAATAAAATAAAAAAAAATAATAATGAAGCCAATATGTATTGATTTAAAAAATGACGTTAAAATGGCGATTCATTTCAAAAAATCGCAAATTTTTATTAAATAGGACAGCGGTCAGTGGATAAAGTAATTCCTAATTAAAAAAACTCTAATCCTGATCAAAATTTTCAAAGAAAAAATGGACGGCCGAAAAAAATTACTGACACTGAAACCTGAGCCCCTGGACGTTCATTCATTAATGTTAGCAGATTCTGTTAGTGTTAGCAGATGGACTGTCCAGAGAGCTCTTAAAAGTGTTGGATACAAAACTTCTATAAAGAAGAAAAAGCCTAAACTAATTACCAAAAAAGTAAAACTGTGAAAATATTTTATTTAATACAAGTCGTATACAGTACAAGATTGGCAAACGGTGAGTATTTGATTTATTTTATTTTTTCAACATTTGACCTTTTATGATAGGTAGTCATATGGTTAGATGAGACCAAAATCAAAAGATACCAATCGGATAGGAAGTTTTAGTATTGGGTCAAGCCATCAACCACACCGAATTCTGCTCATGTATCTCAAACCAATAAGCACGGAGGCGGTTCTTTTATGGTACGGGGATGCATAACACCAGATGGTGTTGGTTCACTTGTACGGATCGAAGGCATAATGCGAAAGGAAGACTATCTTCGCATTTTTGAAAATAATTTGCCTTTAACCCTTGCAAAAATTCCAGATAGACCAGACAATGAAATCTTCCAACATGACAAGGACCCGAAACATACTGCAAAAATTGTCAAGGAATGGCTTAATTCTCAGATGTTTCAGGTCATGGAGTGGTCACCGCAGAAAACCTGTGGACGTATTTGAAGCGGCGGGTGGCAGAGTACGAAGAAGTCCCGAAAAGTATTTATAAGCTATGGGAGAGGGTTCGGGTTGAATGGGATAAAATTCCTGCAGATTTTGTGGCTAGGCTTTACCAATCGATGCTAAACAGGATAAATCAGATAAAGAAAGCAAAAGGATACTGGACAAATTATTAAATTTAGAGGGTCAAAATCGAGGAGCAAAAGTATGCCAGTGGTCTGAAGTAGAAAACGTTTTGTTTCCCATAAACTTAATAAAAAATAAATGTTTCTGTTATTGTTTTATATTTTCTACACATTCATATTTTTAATTTATGTAGCAAAACGTTTATAAATAATTTAATAAAAACTATAAAAAGTTGAGTTGCGTGTATTGATTAAAACATTGGCAAATTTTTGCACCACAGTGTAGGTATGTAGTTAGTTTCATTAGAAACGATTTCTTAAAATGAAGTCATTTTCCAAGAACTGCAGATGATTGCTTCAGAATTTATATGCAGGCATGCCTACATATGCAAACAGATATTTATTTATATGGTTACATAATTAAAAAAGCAAACAAAATCTATTAAACAAATTAAGCTGCCTTTAAGTTTTTTCATTTTTTTATCCTTCACAATAGTTGAAGAGGGTATAAAAAAGTTTGTCATATCGTTTGTCATATTTTCGAGCGGCGCTATTTTCCTACAGTTTTTTTTAATTTAGTTGCCTATTTTTGGTTGGTTGCATTTTACCAAAAATATCAAACTTTTCTAACAATTGTTTTTGCAATAAAAAATTGAAAATTATTAAAAAAAAACTCTAGACTAGCAAAAATTGGAATTTCAATAAACGAATAAAATTTCAACAAAATATTTATTTTTGCGAAAATTTTTGCAAAAATTTTTGTTTTTCCAAAAAATTGTTTTTGCAATCAAAAAATTTTACATTTCATTTAAAACCGAAAATGCACAACATATAACTAAAAACTATCAACATATTAAAAGTTTTGTATAAAAATAAATACAAAATTCTTTTTCTTGAAGGGTATACTATATAGCACTTTTACTTGTTATTATAAATATAAGAAGATTATAAATTATTTTTTATAATCGTTTAGATTTAATCAAATTTAAAATAATTAGAATTGATAAAAACAAAAACCAACATTTATTTTCAATAAACAAAAATAAATTTTGTAAAATAACCGACCTTAAAATAGAAGCTCTTAATTTTTATTTGTTTCTGTACACAGTGGTTCGACAACGATTAATTTTGGACAAAATTTGGCATCTAATGAAGATACCCAAATAAAATTTCTGTGAAACTGTAAACGCTTAGGATGAAGAGGGGCTTGTAAGAAGCCTGTTGAAGATGGGAACCTCGGGCATATATTTTTGAAATATCCATAAAAATTTGCTTACATGTGTAGATTATCTCTTTTAGCTTAGGAGAAAACTTGCTTACACTTTTTTTAATATTGGCCGACCGATCATTAATGGTCGGATTGTTAAGACTTATTAGCAAATTCGAATAAAAAAAATTAGCTCAAAAGTTATATGGGTTCTCAATCCAGCCCTATCCAAATATAACTAATTTCGAAACAAAATTTAAAAATAATTGTAAAATTCCTTAGAAATCAAAGCACCAATTAAAAAAAAAAAACGTAAACGGGTTTTTAAGTTTCCAATTGTTGGCTACATAGTCAAAAAAAGATTTTACAGCCCCGTGAACAATAAAGGCAAGGTAACTCCTTTTGAAAAAAAGACCAATTTTTTAGGACATTTTTCCCTGTTCCAGGAATTTATATTTTCAAAGAAAAAAAAAATAAAAATATTTTTCAGCACTAGCAGTACACAAGACTTTGTGCGCATATCGTTTCTAATTTTTTAAAAATTCAAATTTATAAAAATATGTTTTTAAACATTTGTTGTAGAGTTCTGTGAACAGTGTTAAAAATTTTCCATCTACAAAAATAAATTGTACTGAGAATTGTTCTTGTATCATTATATCGGTAAAATGGGTGCTTTCACAGTTGTATCTTTAGTTTCTCTATGAAATGACATATTTTTGTGTAAAAAAGGATTCTATATATGTACCAGGGTTCTGAGGGATCTCCTCACAAAATTTTATTCAAAACCATCCAGCAGTGATGCGAACACAGACAGACAGACAAAAATTCCAAAAATAGGTGTCTTGGAATACAAGATATATTTAAAAAAATATTTTATGTACAGAAATGACCTCATTACTTTTTTAATATACATATGTATTACTTTATATAATTGAAAATTTTTATAGAAATATCTCGGTGCATTTTTAATTTGTGGCATCTTAAATTCTCTATTTTATTTCTCGAAAAAAAAAACACCTTCACTTGATTTTTTAAGTTTTTGAGGAGCGCGAATAAAGTCGTTATAATATAGGATTGATAAGCTTTTCTTTGATACCACTTACATGTATGTGTATAGAGCAAATATTTAAGCTACAGGAGCTTTTCTTACCTCGCCTTCTCATGTTTTTTTTTCTTCTCATTTTGTGTGTAAAACCTAAAAATTCGTATCAATACATTTTGTTAGCTGTCTGTATTTTTTTGTTTGGTAGTTTCACTGTGAAACGCCTCTGCTTTGACTTTGTGAAATTTCATTTAGATATCTTAAGTGGTTCATGAGATATTAATTTTGTCGAAAATAAACAATTTTTAAGCCACTGTGCAATAGCGGACGTAATTGTGTTCTCGTACTTAAGTTGGGGTAAAAGAGAGAGCTATAATTTGAAAAGAATAAAAATTTTGCTTCTTCTTGAATAAAAAAACCAAGACTTTTTCTTAGGATAGATGATGTAAACTACCAGCTGGTTGAAAAGTAAACAATAGCAAATACAAACAAAATAAATAAGAGTGCTATATTCGGCATTGACTAATCTAATTTACCTTTCACTGTTTGTAAATCTAGTTTCGTGAAAAATAGCTCCAATCAAACAAAAAAAAAAAAAAACAAAAAAAAAACAAATGTTCAGGTGACAGGGAGTAAAAAGATTAAAACGAAAAAAATAAATATTTACACAAAAATACCATCGGCTCGTAGTGGGTTAAGCATTTTTAAAAAATTTTAGTATTTCCTTACAGATCTCTTTAAAAGCTTTTAAATGATACCCATGTTGAAAATATTGACAATCGATTTTTTTTATGAATATTTCGGAGCCCCATAACTCGAAAATACGGCAAGCGTCAATTTTTTTACTTGATGTTTTTTTTCTTATTTTTTAATTCTTTATCTATATGGAAAAACTAGAGGCAGGCGTAGTGTTTTGCCCGCTGCCTTGAAGTACATGGACCTGATTTTGCTGATTTTCAATAGCAAATCTTTCGAAACTTTGCCTGATCGATTGGCGTATTTAAATTTTTTCTAGCTCATCTAGTGCCTTGAAAAAGTTAATTTTAACACCAACACGGTCAGACAGATGGACATCATTTAATCGATTTCATCGTGCATAAGATTTCAGATTATTTATACTTGATAGGGTTAGAAATAGATATTGTAGAAATTGCAAACGGAATGACAAACTTAAATACACACTTTTTTCACCTGTGGTGAAGTGTATAAAAAAATATTAAAAAGTAATTTGTAATTTGTAATAAAACTGGGAACTGTTATAGGGCCTTTATTTATTTTGTTATATGTAAAAATGTACGGTATGAGTATTTTTATTTTCCAGCTTGTGTAAAGTAGAAACAATATAGAATGTAGGGAGAAACTATGTAAATCTTTAAGATGTTCAAAGATGTTCAAACAATAACAACTTCAAACCAATTTATGTGGATAAATATGCGTTCTGCAATAAAGCGCTTTAATCTGTTGGATTTTGGACCAAAAAATTAACTTTTGACCTAAAATTCAATTTTTAATTAAAAAAAATCTTACATCTTCTATCCGAGACCAATGACAATGTAAGTGCGATTCATCCAAAGTCTGCATTTAGTTCCCACTTGTATTTACATAACAAAAGCCCATGCCATAGTTCTAACTAAAGTCGATCGTGAGATGGGTTTGAAATATCTTATATTTAGATAAACTAGAAACCCATTTCTCTTTTATTCAAGATTTTTATTTGCTAAATTGTTATTTTTTATTATCTTCATTTATTGATAAAATAATAAAATAAATCAATTTTTTCCACTTATTATTATTGTAAAAAGCTTGTAAGGAAGTACTTGACTTTATTGACTTTAAATAATTTTCTAAATTTAAGGTGCAGTTCTTTTCATTATAAAAGAATAGACAATAAAAGTACAATTGTTGGGAGACAATTTATTTGGAACGGAATATTCGCTCTCCAGGAGAAACTATAATTTTAATATTGTCGACCAGAAAAATGTAAAACTAGCGAAGGTAACGGGATATGCAGCAGAGTTTCTAATTAACTTTACGTATTTTTCGAAATCGTTTTAATTTTTATAGTTTAAGATTAGGGAACCGGCATATTTTTTATTTATTATATGTACCTTTTAAAAGAGCCAATATTAATTTTAATTTTCTATTCCATTTCACGAAAACAATTATTAAAGTTGTTTATTGCTGCTGAATTTGAATATTTTATTCTTTAAAAAAACACACACGAAAAAAAAAAAACAAAATATAATCAGAACCACTTGCTGTTGCCGTTTTTTAAATAAAATCAAATCAAAAAATCTATTGATTAAGAATTAATTATTAAACAAACACATACACACATCTAAAATTAATTACATATTTTTATTTTTCAAAAACAACGCACAATTGCTCTTCAGAAAGGATTTAAAATGTTCACGTTGGCATTAAAAAACAAAAACAATAATATAATATCCACTGTGATATAATATTATTATTATTATTATTATTATTATTATTATTATTATTATTATTATTATTATTATTATTATTGTGGCTTTGTCTCTAAATTTAGTTTGTTCTGTGGTTTTTAAAATTCTGTTCGAAATTTTAACATAAGCGCATACAAAGACCCCATCCGTTTGCACATAGAAAATTAACATCATAGAAATTTTAATCAGCTACAAATTTAACCTAATTAAGAATCTAATGATTATTTTAAATCTAATCTAATCTTATTTAATATATGTATATTGAATATCACTTTGCAGCTTTGTTTGTTTGTGTGTGAATCACGGCTCAATGACTGAACCTTTTCTAATAAAAATTAAAACACGTGCAGATATTTGTCCTCATGGTAAAATAGGGTATCTATACTTTTAAATAGCGGAGCAGAAGTGGATAAACGCTGCGTTCATTTTTCGAATTTTTATAAGTCTGAGCCGATTAAAAAAACTAAATAGATTTTAATAAAATTTAAAAAATAAATAAGTCCTCAAGTAAAAGGTTCAATAAGCAGTTTTTGCTTCCAAAGCTAGCACACTGATGAGAAGAAAAGGGGAAAAATGGGCATTAATGGCTGCACCAATTTGATTAAAATTTAAAACAGAGATATTTATTTAAAACTTCCAAGAGTGTATGTTTATTGAAAAGATAAGGAATAGGAGGACCAACAAAAAGTGATTTAAAGAATATGTGAAATATAGATAAGTAATAATCCATAAGGCAATGATCCATAAGGTTCACAATTAAATAAAAAACTGGCTTGGAAAAGTGGTCGTGGTACGATTATTCTCATTGCGGTAGCGAAGCGCACCTGGAATAGCTAGTAGAAATATAATTTTTAATAACCATAAAAAAGTTAATTTTATACCACCGAGTGCAGAAGAACTTGCGGACAGGTAGAATTAATTTAGTTTTTTGTATATGTATGCAGGCTTGTATGTATGTTTGCGTTTGTATATGTGTGTATGCATGCATGTGTAAGCACGTACATATATACCTATATGGCTGTATAGATGTTGAAATAGATATTTTTCTTATCGCTTCCTTTTTTCTTAGGTTTCATGTTATCTTGTTTGTTTTAGCAGAAAAAATGAAATTCAGATGCATCAAGTATTAAAATATTACTTACGTAACTATGTGATTTTTTTTAAATAATGTTTTAGAAAAATACTTTTATGCTTCCTTTTCATGGACATCTAAATAAAATTTTTTTTTGAAACAGTTTTATTTATAAACAGTAAGAGTGCTATATTCGACTATGCCGAGTCTTATATATGTATACCCTTCACCATGTATGTAAATCTGTAAATCTAGTGAAGTAACTCTAATCAGAAAAACAAATATTGGGTTGACAGAAAAGTAAAAAATAAAAATAATAATTAATTACTATAAATAATTTTACATAAAAATTTTATTGGCTTTAAATGGGTTAAGCATTCTAAAAAAAATCAGTGTATTCTGAAAGATCTCTTCAATAGTTTTTAAATGATACCCATATTGATTTCTTAAAAAAAATATGAAGCACATTCTTAATTTTCTATGAAAAGTTCAGAAGCCCGTAACTCGGAAAATATGAATGAGCGCAAATTTTTTCACGTGATGCGTTTTTCTTCTTTTTTAATTCCTATCGCCCCATATACTTTTTTTTATTGGAGGTACTTTATTGTTCTAAATGATATGAAAAAATTAGAGGCAGGCTTGGTGTTTTGCCCGCTGCCTTAAAGGACATGGACTAATCTTACTGATTTTTAATCGCGTAATTTTCGAAACTATGTCTAGGCGATAAGGAAATTTTCGAAACAATGTCTGATCGATTGGCGTATTTAAATTTTCTGTAGCTCATCAAGTGCCTTGGAAAATTTGATTTCTGAGAGATTATATATATTTTATAGGAACGGAAATGGATATTGTAAAAATTACAAACAGAATAGAAAACTAAGATAAACACCTTTCCCACTGCTCCAGTTAAAAAAACAAAAATATGGGGTGATAGAGAAAATAAAACTAAGAAATAAAAACATCAAGTAAAAAATTTGGTGCTCGCTCATATTTATCGAGTTATAGCATTCTGAAATTTTAATAAAAAAGTTTGATTGTCAATATGGGTATCATTTAAAAGCTTTTGAAGACTTTTTTTTAGAAATACAAAAGTTTTTTATAAAAATGCTTAACCCATTAAGAGCCGATGACAATTTTATTTGAAATTATAGTAAATAATTATTATTTTTTTAATTTTCTCTAACTAAACTAGATTTACTAAAAGGTGAAGGGTATATAAAATTCGGCATGACCGAATATAGCACTATAGAGGCTCAGTTAAACGACACTGTAATTTTATGTTTTGGTGCTTTTAGAAAATAAGACCATATAAAAGGTTAAAATTTGTACTTAATACGCTAAGAAAAAAACGGGCCCAGAGGTTTAATAAAATAATTTTTATTTGTTATATTTTTCTAAACTACAGGCAAGTTATTTTTAAAATTTCATAACGATCGTTTAAGGAGTTTAAGCTTGAAAGTGTAACAAACTCACTCACATTTGCACAGTATTCTATCGCACTCATATATGTGCATACAGAACAGTACAAAATATATCTATAACAGGGTTATTTCTGTACACGAAATCGATTAAAAATACAAAACACCCATTTTTTTATATTTTTTTCTGTCTGTTTGTGTTCGATTTACGTAAAAACTGCTGCATGGATTTGGATAAAATTTTGTGCGAAGGTCCCTTAGAATCTTTGTTCAAAAATAGACCACTTTTTTCTTCTAAAATGAAGTCCTGTCGCCATTAGCTAATTTTCGTAAGCTTAACTGAGCTGAGTGCTCAGTTTTAGTAAGAAATTCTGTACTGATCTCCTTCCTTTTGTTCTACGGTCAATTATTTATGCATTTCGCCTTAATTTTATTTAAACTTATGTAAAACTATTTTTGAAACTGATTTCTGTTTTTGATTAAAAACTTTGAATTTTCATAAATTCACAATTCTTTGCCTTCTCGTTCGAATCAAAGGCGCTAAAGTAGGTCATTCGATAGGAATTTATTTATTTATTTTTCCTTCTCCATTTTCATATATAAAATTAACAAGGATTATTTTGTGTGGTGTGTGTGTGTATCGGACTATGTGTCGTTGCAATGTGTAATTTATAACTGTGTGTGCATGTGTGTGTGTATATATAGATATGCCGCACTACAAAAAAGGAAACTACACAAGATATTTATCTTTAAACCAATTGTTCTTTATATAAATTTGGTGATATCAAAAAAAAAAAAAAAAAAACAAAAAAACAAATTAAAATACAACAACAAAAAAAAATAAATAAATAAAATAAAAAATTATTTTTTAACTAATACTCGTACAATGATAATAAAACTGCAGCAATTTGGAACAAGAGGTTCTTTCAACAGCGCATGATGATAAATATGGGTGTTGAAAGGATATATAAAAGAAGGCGCATGTAAGGGTTGTTGTTGTTCTTGTTGTACATAACAATAACAAGTTGAAAAAAAGAAATATTGGTAAAAGTAGGTCAATCGATAAAAATTTGCTACTGTATACTACAGCTCTTAAGCGATACTGTATGTAAAAAAGTAAAGTAAAGTAAAAATCCACCCTCTGAAGGAAATTAGAGCGCAGCTCTGTTGGTTGTACATAAAGTTTTTGTATAAGTAGCAGCTGTATGGTTTGGGGCCCAAAATTACACATGCGAACTGAGAATTGAAAGTTTATACAATTTCGAGAATCTGGTCATGTAACTAAAAAAAGCCCCTTAGGAGTAACTAAGGCACACACTATATGTATTAAAAACAATGTATGTGTGTATGTGTTTGATGCAAGTTTGATTGTAGATACAACATGCGGCAGTAGTTGGCAGGCAAGATACATATTTTTTGTATCTTTTCTATAATTACAAACAGGGTGGAGTTTTTTTTTCTTCATAAGCTTTCACCTTTTGGTTAACGACGCTTTAAGCTCAGCAGAAGCTCAGAAGAAGCAGAAGTTTCTTACATTTAACTGTTCAACAAATGGAAAAATCGTTCAAAGTTTTTGTTTTTTTTTTTACTTTGTATGAGTTGTTGTATCCGAAGGATTTTTTTTTGTTTGGGTCAGGCATATACTTGAAAATTGAAACATCTACATATAAACATAACACAAAAAAAAAACACTAAGGAATATTCGTATGCTTGCGCATGTAATATTTAAAATGTAAATATGTATTCTCGTATTTAAATACATGTGTATGTATGTACGTACATTTAATCAAATGTTAAAAATATTACACAATTACAAAGTATACAATGTATTTATTTTACATACTGTATATAATGTATATTTAATATAATCATCACATAATATGTTATCTACTTGTTATAAATATTTCAACATCTCTTAAGGTTTTGTGATTTGTTTATCACCTATGTCCAGGGCAGAAACTGTCGCTCTATGTACTGTACAGTTGTGAATAATGGAATACGGATCGATCAAATGTTATGTCCAAAAATGCGTTTTCTCAAAAAAAAAAAAGCTCTTCATAGACCAAATACATAAATAAATAGAGGTCAAAACAATTAATACGAAGTTAAAATGTGTGGGTTATATAAATTTATATATTTTTGGCTAAATCGCTCTTCCTCATAAAACTTTTATTTTGCTAACAATCTGCAGCAACAAACATAAAAATGCGAAATTTAATATTTTTGCTATTTAAAAAAAAAATTTTTAGTTTTTGTTAATTAATTTCGATTATAAGAAAAACGAAAAATTTTTTGTTATTTTTTAATCAAAAAGTAAAATTTACTTTTTTAAAATTAAGTTTTTTTCAACACAGGTGGAAAAGGGTTTAACCAAGTTTGTCATTCCGTTTATAATTTCTACATTATGCATTTCCGAACCCATGTTCTGCGTTCTTATGCATATTGAAGACGATTGTGCGATGTCCGTTTTTGTGTAAAAGTCAACTTTGCCAAGGCACTCAATGAGCTAAAGAAAATTTAAATACGCCAATCGATCAGACATAATTTCGAAAATTTAAATATTGAAAATCAGCAACATAGGTCCATGCCCTTTAAACAAAACACCATGCCTCTTTCTAATTTTTTCTATATCTTTTTTTCAACTTAAAAAAGGTAAGAAAAACTTGTAAGCTTTTTACCACTTTCAACTTATTCAACACTGAATTACACTGGAATCTGGTACAGTAACCTTTTTCATTTACTAAGCTGGTACAAGCTCTTTATTTTTCAACCCTTTTTTGGAACTTTTTTAATTGTTATTTAATTTTGTTTTGAGAAATGTACAAGAGAATACGTACCTTTAGTTTAGAATAAAAGAAAATTTGAAAAATACCTTAGTATGTAAGAAATTTTGCTCTTGATTGTTCATTTCTAATTTATTTTTTTATATTTTTTATTTGAAAAATAAACTTGAAACTAAGCTGGTACAATTGAGTTAAGCAAAACTTAAAAAAAAATTTTTTTTGAATAGAAAAACTTAATGGTAGAAAATGTTTTCTTTTGCTGATTTATATCTACATGAAGTTATACATAAATATATCGTAAGGGCATATAAGATTCAGTGTAGCCGAATATAGTGCTCCTACTTACTTAGATTAACATTGTTTGTTACTTTGTAAAATTGCCATTTTAAAATAAAATAGTGTGGATTTAGCATTTTTTTAATAGAATAAATAAAACCTTAAAGAAATCTTAACAAGTTAGAGTGCTAAATTCGGCTATGCCGAATCTTATACACCCTTTACCATTTATATAAATCTAATTTAGTGAAGTAACAGAGAATTAAAAAATTAAAAAAATGTATTCCCTAAAAATGCCATCGGCTCTTAATGGGTTAAGCATTTTTTAAAAATTTTGGTATTTCCTTAAAGACCTCTTCGGAAGCTTTAAATAATACTCATATTAATATTTTAAAAATTTTGAAAATTTCAGAGGCCCGTAATTCGGAAAATATGGGCAAGCGCCAATTTGTTCACTTGATTATTTTTTTCTCATTTTCTTATTCTCTATCACCCCACATATTTGTTTTTTTTTTAATGGAGTTGCTCCATTGTTGCAAATGATATAGAAAAATTAGAGGGAGGCATAGAGTTTTGCCCGCTGCATCGAAGGACATGGACCGATCTTGCTGATTTCCAATAGCACCTCTTTCGACACTGTGTCTAATTGATTGGCGTATTTAATTTTTCTCTAGCTCATCTAGTGCCTGGGCTAAGTTGATTTTAACACTAACACGGACGCTTAATCGACTTCGTTATGTCTGAAGAACCAGAACATATATTCGTTATAGAGTTGAAAATGAATATTGTAGAAATTACAAACGGAATGACGAACTTATAAAAACCTTTTTCCACTTTTTGTAGAAGAAAATCATTTGGAATGGTTAACAAGGAATAACAATGTATCATGTTGAATATGTAAAATGCCTGCTTGTATTGATTTGCCTGTCCGCTGTTAATCGAGTTCATTTCCCAACGACTCAAGCACTTTAATGTTGCTTGGCATTAAACTATTAATTGATTTGTATGAATAGAATTTCTAAGCTCGATTAGATAAGAGCGACATAAAATTTGAGGGTTGCTTTTAACATAATTCTGTTCACAGGGAATTCTTAATGAAGAAAATAGAATAAAAAGAAAGTAAGCTGCCTTGGTAAAGAGGTTTGCTTATTTGTTAAGCAGTAGATCATGACTTTAAATCAATAATGTCTTGAGTAGAAAGAAAAATAATTATTGTTCAGTGGCCAACAATGGATGAGTTGTTTAAAAGACAAGTAAATGAAAAACAGCTCTTTAAAACAAATCCTTAATGGAGCCCTTGTTAAAGTGAGGAAGTAATCAATTTATCAGAAGTGTTTGGCATTCATTGTAGAGTTAATTTAAAGGGCCTGGTTACTTTGAATCTGAGTCGCAACGTTCTTCAGTCTAAATGACTGCGTTGCATGTTTTTTAAACAAACCAGTGATTAATTCAAGTCTTACGAAAAATTGCAGTGTGAATGGCTGCGCAGTGCAAAAAAGCGGTCACATCATAATTTTACAACGGTTACTCGGATAAAAATTAATAACACATTCGATTGGTATGAAATTTCTTTACAGTTATTTAAGCTTTTGCTTATCACTTTAGGACTTTCTGAATTATTCGGAATTACTAAATTTGCGTGCAAAATTTAGTAAGTTTTACTTTTTAAAAATAATAAAAGTGCCAAAAAATAAGATTCCCTTTAATTTTCTACATATATTTTTTTTTGAGTTTTTTTAATTTTTTTTTTTTAATTTTTTAAGAGCAAAAATTTTTGAATTTTCATTTGTTTGAAAGGCCCTGAAAAAATTAATGTTAATTAATTGTTAATTAATTTAAGCAGTAGTTTTTCACCTTTTGAAAGTAATACTTAAAATTAGTGCTGCAGCATTATTAATTTTAAATGTGTATAGTTTTAGGGGATTTCTTTTAAATATTGTCAAAGAAATTGAAATAAAAAAATCTTATATGTGGTGGCTGCTTGGAAATTAAATATATAATTTTTGTAAGTTTTGATACAATAACTTATTAACACAAATATTTTTTTAAGTGTAACATTTTCAATGTTTGTGCAAATTTTATATGGCACTATTTCATAGCAATTTAAGCAATCAACTAAGGACCTAAAAAACAATTATTGTACTGCTTTGACACAATTTAGAGCAAACATATTTAAATAAAATATTTGACATATGTGACCGTACATTGGACAACTTAATTAAGAGCTGAATATGAAATATTTTTTGATTTTACCCTGGTGTCTGTTTTAGCTAACAAATAATCAATAATACTTATGAAAGCTTTTACATGGTTTAGCCACGAGTTTCCTCACACACAGTTTATTTACATAAAGTAAAGACATAAACCAGATTTGGTAAAAACAAAGTGAATTTAAGAAAATTTCCTCATCCCGTTATCGATAAAAACTTGTTAAAATATTTACAAAAAATATCGCACACAAATTTTAAGTTTTATTAAAGAACTAAACCTATTTCCGCTTTAATAAGTCTAGTAGTAGGTTTACACGCCATAATAAAGCATTTGCTTCGCTCTCCGAATCATGATTGCAAAGCATAACGTTTACACGAAACAAACTATATGCTTCGTTTTGACTTTGCCTAAACCACTAAAAGAAGACGCAAATAAATTGTGCTAAAATTAAATTTTTCGTTTAATTCGTAATTTATTAAATCGTTTCGTTCATGATTCATTAAATTTTAAATAGTAATTAAATTATTTGCTTTTGTATAAACACATATTCACTCACTGCCTTGACCATTGATTTTCTTTTTTTGCTTACATTTATATAAAACTAGTTCAAATAAATCTGCGATAAAAATTAGATAAGACAGAAATAGTTCATGCCTCGCAAGGAGTGTCGTCGGTTTTGGCGATTTCTTAACAAACGTGGCAATAAAAAATCCTTTATGGCTATAGTAGTATGTTTTCACGGCAAAATGAAGCACTTGCTTCTCTCTTCGAATTGGACGTCTGCACAAAAATTGAAACAATATTAAAATAATTTTTTCAAAATTTTATTTTTCGTTTTAATTTTGTTTGTTTGTAATTTATTACATTTAAAATTTTAATGAAATTAATTGATTTTTATATAACACATATCCACACACCACCTTTAACATTGTTTTTTCCCGTTTTGTTAACATTTGTACAGCTAGTTAAGATAAACTTCGCTATCAAAATTTTGTATGGCGAAGCAAGTTGATTCGCTCATTATTGGAGTGTGAAGCAAGAACAGAGAGCGAAGCAGGTGCCGTGGAAACAAGGTATAAAAGTTTTGAAATGGCGAGAACCTGGCGGTGTTTAAAATATTTGGCGAAGTTTTTGGCTATTTGTATGATTTTCTTTATGCTTTATTTGTTTACGTACGTACCTTTTTATTTGCTTAGTGTAAATTGAATTAAAAGGCAGTGAAATGTAAAAATCAAAATTGTTAAAATTAAATGAGAAATGGCATTAACAACAAAAAAATAATAATAAAAATAAGGAAGAATTAATAAAAAATTGAAAGGAGATTTTAAGAAATCGTTTTTCAATATGAAAAGCATTGATTTTGGCACAGAGTTTTAAACTGAATTGAACAGGACTCTATATTAAAAATAGTTGCTAAAAGAAGTGTTGGAGATCGGCTTGCAGAAAACATGTCTATTTTTGAAGTGTATTGTCGTTTTTCAATTTTAAAAATGCTGTAATTGTATTTTAAATTAGGTTTTTCATCACCATTTTTAAGAACTATTTCATGTTCAGAAATTACCCGTTACAGTTTTATTATATTAATATATTTGACTTTTGATCTATATTCATCCGTTTCCGAGTTATTTGTCACGATTCGAATGATCAACATCATAACGTGTGAATATATCAGACCCTCTGTAGCCAGCAGAGATATTTTACAATTTTATCTAAATTTTCCTTTCCTCTCTGCGGATCAAAAATATTTATTAATGAAATGGGGAATCCTTGATGTTAACAGTATTATTAACAGCCTTTTATTCCTCTACTTCAATCTCCTTTAGTTTTATACCCAAATGCTAGTGCCATCTTGAAAAACAAGCCCTTAAAACGACACGATTAGTCTTATCCGGTAAAAGTTTAGACTTCAAACAACTCAGAACTTGAGTCACAATAAAAGTGCTCAATAATAAGGTCTACAAATTATTCGTATTCATAGGACTTAACAAGTCTTAATTTTTGGGTCATCGTTCCAAATTTTGGACTAGGTTACAAATACAATGAGTACCTTCTGAAAAATTGTTAAAAAAAAAATACTTTTAATCAAATTTCTATACACATTTCTGAACTTAAGCGATAAAAGCACTTTTATACGTACATTTTTTAAAAGCTCTTGAGACAAAATGAAGTTGTATAATAGTATAATAAATAGGAAAAATATTAATTAATTAAAAATAAAAATAAAATTATCTGTAAGTGCTTGATCTTTTCTTTTGAATTATGCGACTTAGAATATAGACCTTCTTCTTTATCAGGAAGACCCTTGCCGCCCAACCCATATATACTCAAGAATGATGATTTCTGGATCTGATAATTGCAAAAATGGCCTCATAGTCATTAGAAAGACTAAGGTTGCTCATAACATCTACATTCAATATGCTGTCTCCAATTATCCTTATTCCAATGATTTTTAATGCCGATGTGTTGACATTTAAGTATTTCCAGACACAACCTGTAAGTATTGCCTAATACAGTTCAAGGTACTTCACTTTCCTGCCCTTGGATTTCGTGAATATCATTTGGGCTTACATTCATGAGGGAATCAACTGTCTTTTCTTAAGATTAATGAAATCTGGTCAGTGTGAGACCTTGGCTCGCTAGAAGAACATGTGATTATTGCATTATATAATTAGGGATGTTTTATTTTCTCGAGTTTGTAAATATTAAAAAAATAAGCTTACTCGTACCTCCCTTATACTGTAAGTGAAAATAATATTTTTTATGTCCGGTGCCACATAAACTGTTCTAATACGTATAATTGTAGCACAAATCAGCACGATTATGTAGTGGTTAGTGATAGTCATACTTATACTGATGTAGTTATAATAAACAGGTTGAACCAACCACGCCTGCTGTTTCAATTTTTTGCACGACTTTTTAAAAGTTATCAACACAAATTTTAAATTATACATTTAGTTATAACAGTTTTATTAAAATAAGTTTATTTTTAATCATCTGTATTCTCTTTGTAGTCGTCAATACACGACGACGTCACTTTCTGTAATTTTTTGCATATCGGTATTCTCTTCTCAATACTGCAACTTAATGACGACTGGCAACATCTGTTTAGTATTTTTTTTTATTTGACGTTAATATTGCCTTCAACTGTCCTTAATTTTGTCGTCGTCGTTTAAGGGTGGTTAACATGCTCACAGAAGTCTTACGACAGGTCAATTTTGTGTGCGAAATGGTATCATTGGGATCGTCCAAACGAAATATGTATGAATCTGTACAAATTGAGGACAAATAGGTAGGAAAATTTGACAGTCGTATGGTTCTCTTTGTTTTTTGGAAATTATCAAAAGGCAACTACGAATTAACTCAAGGATTCATTTTTCTGCAAACCGCCCAAAAACCTATGTAAACCAATTGTGAATCGCAAGATTTTTACTTTCATTTTTAAAACACATCAAATAAATTATTTTAAAAAAATAACCTAAGTTTAAATTAGTTTGTGTATTTTCCCTAATTAGAGTTATCGATAAACTGCTATTATCGTCGTCAAGCTGCTAGGGAATATCAAATTCATGTTGGTAACGCCAAATAGACCGAAGGTAAATTTATTTAATATATTTTTTTAAACCTTTAGAAAAAGAGCAACTTCTGTTCATTAAAAGCGTTGCTGCACCTTTTTCAATCCTAAGAAGATTGCTTGCATCTGAATTTAACATATAAAATTATTGTTAATTATAAAAAAATAATAAATTTGAATACATTTACTAAAACGCTAGAGGAAGAAGCTTTTATAGCATTCCTTATGAAGTTGATAAAATGCCATTTAACACACATAAAAAACATTTATTCAGTGGAATATTTTCAGCGTTAATTTTTAAATTTAAAATCACTTTTTATTTGTATTAAATTCACTTATCGATACAAAATCACGGTATTATTTTTCTTGAATTTTTAGGCCTCTTCAGCTTTTAACACCATTTGACAAATTTATTCATTATCATTAAAAATATTTTAATTATTAAAAATTTATGATGAAAACCTTTTTATGATTGATCTTTGGTAGGATTCGCACCATTTGATACACTCCCAATTTAACAACTAGCGTGCAGGACCATAATTAATAAATTTAAATAAAATTTCACTAAAAATGTATAATGATCTATAAACGGACTGCTAAGGTTGTCAAGCCCTCATGTGGTGGAGGAGGATTGAAGATTTGTTTACCATTTTCATCCTTATAGTCTGCGTATGCAATAAAATTAACGACATCCCAACCCATACGCTTGCATAATCTGGCTGAATAGAAACTGGAACAGTCAACAGTGATCAATTTGTAGCCTAATTGTCTAGCCAAGGCCATTAGTTCCTCCTTGAGACGAGTACCGAGATTTTTGCCCCGGCAAGAGGATTTCACGCAGGACATAAAAGAATACAACAGCTTATCGACACCGTAACGGTTGAACACATCAGCTTGACGGTTAGCTACGCCAATCAGTTTTAAAATTTGACCATACTTTGTGTTGCCTTCCTTTTCAGCGGCTTTAAAATATTTTTCAATAGAGGAGGGATCCTTAGCTACACCAACATTAACACCCACTAATTCCTCCTCGCCATTTTCTTTAATTTGAACAGCTAAAATACTGGTGCCGCCCTTAAGGCATTCCATTATATCATTGCCATCGCTTTTACCAGGAACAATTTTGGGTTCGCTACTGCACAGAGGTTCATCGCGATAAAAGTGATCGATTATAAATTGTACAACTTGTTTGTATTCGGAAGGTTGAACGACGCGAATTACAATGTCAGTGGATGACATTCTGTTTAAATGCGTTCTCTTTAAAAGCGTTCGAAGAACTAATGCCTAAAATAAGCTGCAATAAGCTGATTGTTGTTTTTATCAGCAGAGAATTTTTATTTTGAAATAGTTTTTTTTCAATGTACCAGCGATAAGAAAAATTCGTTCTTTTGTTTAGGTTTTTATTTTTTTAATTAAAATAGTATTGGACACTCAACTAACACTTATTAGAATCAAATGATTATTTATTTTATAATAAAAACTTGTAAAGTCTTATTTAGTTTTTAATTTTCCAATTCAATTTAATTTTAATCATAAGTTGAAGTGTTAAGGGAAAAAGGGGTTCTTTTAAAATTCGGCTCCATTGGAAGTTTGTTCTAATTATTATAGTAACAGTAGCTTAAAAATAAAATGGTGTTAATATTACAATTGAGTTTTATTTCTTAAGTACAGAATTTCCATTATAACGGGGTATAGGGTTTCTGCAAGTCTTAATTTTTGAAACACAAATACGATCTTAAGCCGTCATTATAGCCACTTTTTTCTCTTTTATAAGATTAAATATATCTGCACATATAATAAAACAGTAATGGGGTAATTTTTTTTTACATTAAATAGTAATCGATATTTTTAGAATTTTTGTCTGTTTATCTGTCTGTGTTCGCATCATGTAAAAACTGCTGGGTGGATTTGAATAAAATTTTGTGAGAAGGTGTCTTGGAACCTTGGTTCAAATATAGAATACTTTTTATTTCATAAAAGTATATGATTTCGTAGAAAAACTAGAGATACAAATATGAAAGCAACTAATTTTACCAGCGCAAAGATAATAAAACAGTTGTCAGTATATTCTTTCTTCTTTTTTTTAATTGTTTACGAACTCTACAACAAAAAAATTTTTCTAAATTTTAAGTAAATTAGAAATGATACGCAGACGAAGTCGTGGGCACTGGTAGTTAAAATATAAAATATCAATAACAGGAAAGTATTTATTAAAAAATATCCAAATGCCAAGATGTCTATACTTGTTATCGAATAAAAGTGTAAAATATCAAAAAGAAGTACAAACATTTTAGCTTAAGAACGACACTGTGAGCAGGCCTGCCATATTTGCCGATTCTTAGCTTCAAAATTATCAACGTACAGATTTGCCGATTTTTGCTCCAAAATAGCCGAGTTTTTCGTTAAACTTTTAAATGCAGTGAATTTTTGTATTCATTGTTTTTGGGCATCACTTGTCACATACGTCGAGTTTTCTTGCAGCAATTCTGAATTTTTTGGGTGAGGAAACGAAAAATAAAATGATTCTGCACTACTTTCTCTTCCACAAAATTTAGAATTGCTGCAAGAAAACTTGACGTGTGTGAACTGGGTATAAGTCAAAATAAAATGAGCTTATTAATTTCCTTAAACTTAATTATTTTAATGTGATTTTCAATATATATTTATAAGAATTAACCAATTATGAAAATAATAAATAAATAAACAAAAAATTGAATTAAATTAAATAATATTAAAATACTAGATCACAAATTTTTGGTATTAAGACATTAATTTCTACTAAATCAAGGTGATTTTGAATTTATAAAATTGAAAATGAGAAAAGTATTTATGTAATGAATGGATTGAACAGTGAAGCGAAAAAAATATTTTTTCACCCAACGAATTTCTCAGCAGTAAATTTATACCAACGAAAGATTTAATAAAAAGGAGAGTGAAAAAAGACTTCAGAAAAATTAACCTCTTTAAATGTTTTATAAAACTGTTTTAAGTGACTCTAGAGATAAAAATATATGAAAATATTGAATTATTTCCACTATTTACGATTAAAAGATAAAAAAATTTATTTATAAACGCTTAATTTTATAAATTTTGTGCTATTTAATGTGTCGTTGACATTATTAAGAACTCAATTGCTCTGTTTTGTTATTTTTTTGTTAATAAAAATAATTTATTTTATTTAAATAGGGTTTTTTATTTGCCGATTTCTTTGTTTTATAAAACAAAATTGCCTATAATGGTGATTTTGTTTGTTTGTGCAAATAGCCGAATTTTTATCAAAATCATCTGGCACCCCTGACTGTAAACTGAAATTATTACAGTGCTGCTAATTCGTTCGTTTAGCACTTGAATGTACTTTTTTTTTAACATTACGTTAAAACAAAAAAAGTAATTAAGAATATAAAAAAATAATATTTTTTATTTTGCATATTTGTCTTTTTCAATCATTTCATATTTTAGTCTTTCAATCTTCGATTAAGAAAATGCCACAAAAAGTCATAAGGGCTTTAATAATTCAGGATCATTCACATTAATCTTGGCATATTTGTACAGATTTATTTCATCGTGAGGATTAATTTCTTTAATAATTTTAAATACATTTGATCCTGTAAATTTTTTCATATTTGTTCAGACATCAAACTCAATAACCTTGGCCATCACATCAGTATATTTTAATAGAATCTCTACCCCGTCCATTTGTTTCGAACAATCGCTGACATTGCACTTTTGATGCATTTTAAGGGCATTTAAATTTTGAAAGAACATTTTTTTAAGCAAATATTTGCTCCTGCAGTGTGATAAGTAAGTAACTAAACAACAGAATGCAAACTGCACAATACGTGTGGCACTGTGACGGGTACGTCTGTTTTTAAACAAAAGAAAGCACAAATACTTGATGCAGTTAAAGGCGCTTTCACACTATAAGACTGAGTATTAAGATTTGTCAAAAATTCGAAATAATATGAAAAATCTTATGGTGTGAAAGCGATCTTTAGTAAAATCTCATAGATTGAGAAGTAAAATTTGACACACCGATGGCTCTCTCTATTTTTAGAAATTTTTCTAAAAGCTAGGACATTTCATATTATCAGGGTTGTTTTTTGCAACAAAAAATGAAGCCAATTAAACAAACAGCTGCTTTTCAGAGACCGAAGCCAATTGCTGCATAATCATAGCTTATCCGCGGTTGATTTCTGTCTTGTGTCGACTTAAAAATACCAACCAGATTCTTAGAGGTAATTAAGAACTGTAAATGTTTTTCTTATTTTCAAACTAATTTAAACGATGTGCTAATACGAAACATTCAGTGCAGATATGTATGTTAAACAAAAACAATTTCAAGCATATCCATCGATTAATTACAAATTTTCTTATAAGTAACCTAACAATTTCGCTCAGTTTAGGAAAACAAATGAGTTTTTTGCTAAGTGAAAGCTTTAAATATGTAGTGTTTAAATCTTTCTACGGTCTCTACAATTTACTTTCAACTGTCGGTATTGCCAAAAACACACTAAAAATTGTACTTGTGTACTAAATAAAATTTATTAATCAGCATGTGTATTGTTTTTGAACTTTTTGTTAGTTTATAATACAAATTTGCCTTAAAGCTTTCAACAGCAAAAAAATCAGTATTTGCAAAAACGGCTGAAAGAAATAGTATTTTTGATTATTTTCTATACAAATTGTCATATACATACATCATAATTTTGTGCAAAAAAATTTCATAAAAATCGCTGAGTTACAGCTTTTCTACACTTGTTCCCAATCGGCTAGTATCCGCCGGCAGCTTAAAGTTTTTCATACAGGCATCGTACTTCTCTAATACATATGTTTTTCTTTAGAACAGCTGTTTGCTTACTACAGAGAAATTATAAACTGTTTTAAGTGTGATAGTGTGAAAGCTTTTTGTAATGATACGTTAGATTTTTCGAAATCTAAATCATTCTCATACGAGAAATTTAAATGAAAATCATACGACTCAGTATTATAGTGTGAAAGCGCCTTAAGTGCGAGAATAAGTTAATAAGTCTTTAAAAATAAAAAAATTAAAATTTCTTGGGTTTAGCATTTTTATTTTTCATAAAGTCTCTTTTTAGTTCGATATATGTAAGTTATTCAATGATCCTGATTTAATATGTCTTCTAAGAGCCTATTTTTCAGGCTTTTGTTCTCTGTATATTTAATTTTTAAATTTACATTAATGTTAGTTTTTTCTCTTCGTGTGCTTCTGTCTCGCAAATACGATTTTTATTGCAGAATGGATATAAATTTAGAATGGATATTTGTATTTATCCTGGTTTTGCTCGGAACATTAAAGCTTAATTGAAAGAACTCGTCAATTTAGAGAGGATACGATATAACTCTCATCCATTATTTCATTATCTTTAAAGGAGTACGTTATTTCATTAAGTGCCTATTAACACCTAGCAATTTTTTGATGCATCTTTTTTTTCAATTCTCTTTTTATGTTGCTCAAAATTCAAGCCATGCTACTCTACCAAGCAAAAATTTCATGCCAATTTTATGAGAAATTTCATAGTGTAAATATTGTTTAAGTGAAAAAACGAAATTATTTGATAAAATGTTGAATAATTATCATGAAAATCTATTTTAAATATTAGAATATTTTTTTTGTTGTGAATTAAACTACTAAAACATTTTTCTTAATTTGGGATCATAATCAATGCGCTATAACAAGTCTACTAAATTTAAAGAAATTGTCTTTCAACTTTTTATTGTAATTTAAATATTAAGCTGCCAAACTAAGCTGCCAAACTCAGCAGTAATCGTAAAGTAAAATAATTTCAATAAATATAGACTTTCTTTGAAAATATTTTATTAAAAACAAAAATATAAAAAAAATAATTTTTAAATTTATAATTGAAAAAGTTCTGACTCTCTATAATTTTAAAAGTTGTTCACAAACCGGCACTAGAATTTACTCGAAATAAATTAAAAGTGCATAATGTCTTAACTTATTCGAAGTTTTACAATGTTAAATTCATTCACATAAATTGATAGATAGTGTGATCATTTATTGATGGCCAAGACATATTCAGATCTAATATTAATAAATAATAAAACTGCAATTAATATAAAATTAAAATTTTTATTGCAAAAATAAAATGCCAAAAATTATTTTTTGTGTTAATTTAATTAAATACGAATTGCCAAGGTTGTTAGACCCTCATGAGGTGGAGGTGGATTGAATATTTGTCTGCCATTTTCATCCTTGTAATCTGCATAAGCGAAGAAGCTGACAACATCCCAACCCATACGTTTACATAATCTGGTCGAATAGAAACTGGAACAATCAACTGCGAACAATTTGTAATGCAACTTTTTAGCTAAAGTTATTAGTTCTTGCTTAAGACGGGTGCCATAGCCCTTACCGCGGTAAGTGGTCTTAACGCAAGACATATAAGAATAAAATATTTTCTCAACACCATAACGATTAAAGATATCAGCTTTACGGCTTGCAATGCCAATAAATTTTAAAATTTTACCATATTTTGTATTGCCCTCCTCTTCAGCATCTAAGAAATATTTTTCAATACACGTTTGTTCTCTGGGTATGGCGATGTTAACACCCATCAATTCTTCTTCACCATTTTCTAATACCTTTACGGCCATAATACTGGTGCCAATTTTAAGACATTCCTGTATTTCATTACGATTTCTTTCGTTGGGCACTAATTTGGGTTCACAACTGCACAAGGGTTCATCTGGACAAAAGTATTCTAATATAAATTGCATAACATCTTCATAATCGTGAGGTTCAATCAACCGTATCACAATATCATCGATAGACATTATATATTTATATTTTCGATCTTAAATGCTTTAGTGCGATTTGTTGAAAAGCGTTTGTGAAACTAATTTCATTTTCTTTCAATTAAAAATAGATTTGATGTTTTAAAGTTATTTGCACAACTTTCTTCAATTATTTCGAGCAAAATTTTTGCGACTTAATACGCATAAAAAGTGCAAAATTCCTTAAAAATAACTGATAAGTTAAATGTTACCATAAAAATTAATTGATTGCGCTTATCTTTATAATAATCCCAGGTACCATAAATATAGTTTAATCGATTAATTTTAATTAAATATATTAACGTTAAAAAATCCAGATATTTATATGCATCATTAATACTGACCTTTTAATTTAATTTAATTTTATTCTAAAATTTCTATTAATTAGGAACTGATGTCCCTAATTTATAAAACTAAATGTACTGCACACAAATTAGAATGTTTGAAGCTGTGACAATAATTTCATTCACTGACGAATGATAATCAGAATCCCCGCTATGTTTTGTATGAAATTTCATTTTGGTTGGTAGATTGTACAATAAGAAAATTGATTTTATTTCCCAGTAAAAAATAATGGATGCCATTCTTAGAGAAGGGCATCTAAATTACATCTAAAAAAGCTAATATACATTTTGTAGGGTTTGTAAGCTATTTTTTCATTGTTTTTTGAAATAACATGTTGATATACTTCTTAGATTTATATTTTTCCTTGCATAATGACAACATTTTTGATTAAAACTTAAGTTTTTTCAGTATTTAAAAACCAACGACATGCCTTCAATGACATGACATTCATAACATTTTTTTTCTCACTTTTTTTACTGGGTTTCTAATTTCTCAAGCATATTATTTTTTATATAAAATTAATAAAACTGATTATTTTTATTTTAACAATTTTTTGAAGTATTTAAGATTAAGATTTTTTGACAATCTGCCCATAACAATTTATTAAGTACTTTATCTTATGAAAATACTTTTTGGTATTAAATTAATTGGATGCGTTCCGCCAGGAAATATTATACTGTTGTCTTACCTTTCGATGAAGACCGTTGTCACTGGCTGTTTATTTGGTGTGTTTGGCGAGCGCTTTCGATGTGAGAACATCATTTTCGAGCCGCGTTTTGATTAGTACCAATTAATATAAAAAGAAGATTAAAACTAATCAAAAGGCGGCTTGCAAATGATGTTTTTATATCGAAAGCGCTCGCCAAACACACCAAATAAACAGCCAGTGACGACGGACTTCACCGAAAGATCTGACAACATTAGAATATTTTTTTCTTTTTTCAATTATCCATGTTTGGTTTCGAAATCTGTCGTGCCAATAATTTGGGCTTTTAGTAATTTATTATGTATCGAAATTAGTGCTGGCAATTATTTATTAAGTTATCGTCAAAAATATATTGCACATATATTTTAAAGTTTTCCATTTTAGTAAGAACAAAAACCAGGAAGTTTTTAAGCTTTAAGCTTTTTTACAAACAAATTTTTATACAAAGAAACACTCAATGGTTTGAAAACGATTTACTTTGGACATAATTCGGTATCGCATGAACCGCTAAAGATGTTTCAATGGAATTTTGCAGATATAGACTTATAGGCAAAGAAAGGATATGGTTGAGGTAACAATAATCTGAGAGCAACATATTGTTGTTGTATTACAGTTGGCCTTGAACCATATTGTTGTCTAGTATGTCTAGTATAACAATAACATGGTAAGGTATTAACAAAATTATGCTTAATATGTAAAATGTTATAATTAAATGCAATAATATTGTGTACAAATATAAAATTATATTGTTAATTTAGAATATTAAATGCAAGTAACATTTCCTAAAATAAAAGATTTGTTTTATTTATTAATGATTTGTCACAACAATTATTTAAAACCATTTATTTTTATATATTTATTTTGTATATTAATTTATATTTTAATAAAGTATTTATTTGAATTTTTGAAATAATTATATTTAATTTTCAACTCCCTTGTGTAGCGAAATACCGAAAATTTATATTAAAAATAAGTAAGAGTGCTCCGAATCTCATATACCCTTCACTATCTATGTAAATATAGTTTAGTGAAGTAACTCCAATCAAAAAAGCCAATATTAGGGTGACAGAGAATTAAAAAATAAAAAATAATTTTGGTACTGCATTTATATAATTTTACATAAAAGTGACATCGGCTCTAATGGGTTAAGCATTTTTAAAAAATTTTAATATTTCCTAAAGACCTCTTCAAAAGCTTTAAAATGATACCCACATTAATATTTTAAAAAATTTTTAAATTTCAGAGCCCCTTAACTCGGAAAATATGGGCGAGCGCCAATTTTTTCACTTGATATTGTTTTCTTATTTTTTAATTCTCTATCGCCCCATATATTTTTTTTTTTATTGGAGTTACTTTATTGTTCCAAATGACATGTAAAATAAGAGGTAGGCGCGGTGATTTGTCTGCTTCCTCGAAGGACATTGAGCGATAATCCTGATTTCCAATAGCAACTCTTTCGACACAATGATTGATCGATTGACGGACATTTGATTAATACTTTGATTAATAATAACAATAATTAAGAATGACTAAAAATAAAAATTGCATTTGTGATCAACAGATGGTTGATACAATAGCAAAAACAAATGTACAAGACAAGTTAAAAAGAGAACAGTGAAGAAATACTTAATTAAGATTGATATGAATACTCTTCGTATTCTTGTTTACAATTAGTTGGCTAAATATATGATGTTTGCAATATGCACAACCTTAGGTAGGTAAATACGTAAATGCTGATGAAGGATGTAGCGATCCAGAAAATGCCGCATTTCATTCTGCTAGTGTCTTATTTTTCTTGTTTTCTTTGGAAAACATTTACGTTCATTTGTAAATAATTTTCCTTTCTAAAAATGTTTAGATATTAATTTGAAAAATAAGTTACAAAACTTTGGTCATAATTCGATATTATATTTTAAGCCACCTATGTTGCATTTTTCTAATTGTAACAAAAGAAAAGAAAACGTTTATCGTCAAAGAACTAGAAATTATTTCAAAGTCCATAATATGGATATTGTGATCATATTATTATTATTCTTATTATTAGATATAGATAAAATTTTATAAAGATAGAGGTAGACTTAGACATGTAGATATAAATTTTTAGTTTTGGAAGGAATACTATCTTCAGTTCCGTTAAGCTATAATGCACTTGTTAAAAATAGTACTGCAAATAATCCATACAACAAATAATGTAATGTAGAGTAACCTGCTCACTTGACATTTATTCTTTTTGAACTTTATATTACAAAAAATAAAAACATACTTTCCGTATGTTTAATGTGCAATTTGATAAATTTATAAGCAAAGAAACCACAGTTTCTAATAATTAAATACTTTCATATTTATAGAAAATGACTTAATTGTATTTAATATTTAAAGTTTAATACAATTCAATACCATATTTTTTTAAGATTATGATTTTTTTTAACGAGTGTGAGATTTACTTCAAGATTGGTGTCTTATAACAAAATTTAAAAAATAACACATTTAGAGCTTGAACCAAGCATTTTTGAAGTATTTAACTTATAAATCTTTTATAATTTATCATTAATAATCTTATAAAATTATTTTGATAGCAATGCTTGTTCTTGTTAATAATTAGTAAAGAGATTGTTTAATAATTTTTAAAGAGTTGTTTTATTACCGCCTGTGGCGTCTGCGGCGATGTGATCCTGCATTATAGGCTCCTAAAAATGCATTGCAATTGGAACAATAATGATTTCCAGTACGACAGCTGTTCATACAGTAGGGCACAATACAAGCACAACAGCACCATCTATAAAATTTAAAAACAAAAATTTTGTATTTAATAAAATAAAAAAAAAAGAATTGTAATTTGATCAATTCACAACCGCTGCCCCTCTAGTTTTATTGTATTAATTTTTAAATGTTAAAAAATATGATTTCAAATTTAAAAAAATGTCTGCTTTTTTCAATCTAAAAACATCAACTAAAGAGGTAATAAAATATATTAAATAGAGTATCAGAAATATAATCCCAATAATATACATACATATGTACCCTTGTAGTAGAAAACAATAAATGGCGCTTGATAACATAATTTTAGTCACTTATTTCGATAACACCATCAGGGAATGTCTTATGTTGCTTTTGCTGTTGGTTCCTGTTGGTCCTGTGTAGGTTCTTTAAACCATAAATAATGATAGGTGTGTTTCTTTACTTTTTGGGTAAAGTTCGTTAAAATGTGAACAAGTATAATTTTTTCTCATAAAGAGACAAAATTGTATAAAAGTATGGGAACACAAAATTTAAATTTTAAACACAAAATAAAAAGTCAAAGTGTTTCAACTGTTTCAATTAAAAAAATTAATTTCATAAAATTATAAAAAAACTTAAGGGAAACAGCCGTTACAGATTTGTTTCGTTGATAAGCTCGCAAAGAAGCATATGTGGGACTTTTAAAATTTTTGCGAATAAATTAAAATATTATTCTCTCTATATGCGGAAGTGTTGTTTGAATTCTTCGTCCTTATATGATGGAACAATTTATTATAATTTTTTGCCAGCCAGGGGTTGAACCCTGGATTTTCATAAAACAATTAGAATTCACTTTTTTGGCTTTGGTTCATTTTTTTAATTTAATTTTTACAATTATTTTTCAAATGCATGCGGACGTTTCCCAAGGAAAACAAGACAAATTAGACGCTGGCAAATAATATTTGAAATGCTGTTTCTCTTTTGGCATTCAAAAATTTCAAAGAGATCCAACAAAAATAAGGTCTAGGATGTCGTCACAATCACTAGAATCACTTTAACTCTCTACCAAATCTACAACAATGTTTTTTAACTCGTTTTCAATTACAATTACAAATTATCATTTATATAAGAATAACTATTTTACTCTTTTTTAAATATTCCTAACGACTTTTTTTATTTGCTTTTATTTTGTTTATGTTTTACAGCTGTTTCACATATATAAATAACTTGCACGAAGAAAAATTTTGGGCTGTTTCGTGCCAGAAGAAGAAGAACTTTATTCTCTCAAGGCCGCTCTCATTTACCCAATTTTTAAGTACGGGAACGCTTTTCGGGTAAAGAAACAGACCCGATGTATCGTCGGCTGCATTAAGCAACAATGTTTTGTGTTTTAGTTTTGAAAATCGCTTAAAATAAATTTTACCGTGCATTGGGCTTTTGTGTAAGTGGAACTTTTAAAGCAATGCCGTGTTTATTTAATGTTTTTATACCCTTCACCACAAAAAGTTATTCTGTTCGTAATTTTTACAATATCCATTTCCGACCCCATAAAGAATGTTTATATTTTGAGTCTTTATGTATAGCGAAAAAGATTGGGCGATGTCCGTCTGTCCGTCCGTGTAAGTGTTGAAATCAACTTTGCTAAGGCACTAAATAAGCTAGAGAAAATTTTAATACGCCAATTGATCAAACATAGCTTTAGAGAGATCGGTCCACGTCCTTCGAGGTAGCGGGAAAAACCCCACGCCTGCTTTTAATTTTTCCATATCAATAAAGTAACTCCAATCAAACAAAAAAATAAATATATCGAGAAAAGAGAATTAAAAAATAAGAAAAAAACCATGGAGTGAAATAATTGACGCCCGCCCACATTTTTCTGAGTTTTGGGCTTCTGAAATGTTCATACAAAATTTCGATTGTCAATATGTTCAATATGGGCAGCATTTAAAAACTTTTAAACAGATCTTCTAGGAAATACTACATTTTTAAAAAAATGCTTAACCCTTTAAGAGCCAGTGATATTTTTATGTGAAATTATATATTTTACTTAATTCCTTTTTGCTAATTTTTTAGTTCACTGTCAACCCAATGTTAGATTTAAATATATGGTGAAGGGTATATAAAATTCGGCATAGCAAAATGTAGCACTCTTTCGTGTTTAGTTTTTTTTATTGGCAGCACTTTCTTGCATAAAAAGTAAAAGTTTAATAATTTGTGAAACCTCGAAATACTTTTAATTTTTGTATGTTATCACCAAAATAATTATTCTTTTATAGGAATTTAAATTAATTTTTTTTCTGTTTAAATATGTTCTTCTTTTTGCTTTTACTTTTTATTAAATAAATAAATGCTGCAATATTAACAAAAAAAAAAAAAAAAAACAAAACCAAAAAAAAAAATGAAAAATCCAATTTCTATTTTTTCTATTTTAAAACAAAATTAATGCGAAAATTTATCTTCAAGAACATACTGAACTCAAAGTATTTTGTCTACTATACAATATATTCATATTAAAATAAAAGAACATGATGCGAATTAGAATACCGGTTGTGAATTGACTGACTAATTGATTTAAAATATTTACCCCACTAAACACAAAACAAGAGCGCTTATGTGTGTTTTTGTATTCGGCGTATAACACATCCGTGTAGTTTTATTTGCGCCACAATTAGGACATGTCACTGTTGAGGGATTTGGTCCAAGTTTTGATGATAAATTAGCGGCAGGTTGAGCTTAAAAATGAGTAAAAATTAATAAAATTTTATTAAATAAATTTCATTTAAAAGTTAAATATATTTAAATTTAGTTTAGATTGTGTTTTTATTTTATTATATTTTTTAGCTCGTAAGTATATTTATACATATTTGAATTTTTTAATATATTAGTATGTATTTCATATTAAATAAAATCTTTTCAAATTATATATTTCAATGATTTTTGTTTGTTTGTTTCGTTTTTTTAGAAAAGATCCTTATTTTCGTTTTTGCCGCGAAAAATAAAATGAGGATACTTTATCCTTTTTTTCCAACAGGTTAAAAGTTTGGCGCGAGAGTCCGGAAGGAAAATTCCATTTTAACGATAAAATAAGTCCAACTTTCTGTCTAGTAAAACATGGCATTACAAATGATTTTGCTATTTGGGATATTGTAACATAAAAAGGAATTATCTCTAGATTTTAAGACAGCAATGTTTTTTATTCTGAAGTAGTAGTAAAAATTGGCCGAGCTTAAAAGTTACTATATCTAAATCTATCTTTAGCAGAACTGCAGGAAGCTCTACTGCTCTGCAGTTTATTGCCTTCATGTTAATGTCATTGTAAATCTGAGGGGAATATCGAAGCAGAACACTTTATTAATGGATTCAATTTCGGCCCCTTTCCGTTTTTAATGATTAAAGGCAACCAATTTGTAATTTACGACATTCGTGCTCTCATTGAGTAAGGTGCTATTAACAGCTTTTAATCTTGGCCTTAAGCTGGATTCACTTATTGTTTCCGAACAAAATTTTTGTTCCGAAACATTTTGTTTTATATGAAGTTTGACGTGTTTCTCTCTCTCTCTCAAAAAAAAAAACGTCAAACTTCATATAAAAAAAAAATGTGAATCCAGCTTTAGTGATTTCAGACTGTCGACTGGTAACTGTTGTCTGCCTTCCTAATCACGGAGAAAAAATTGCAAGCATTTGTTCAAGGCTTTTGTCCCCCACGGCATTCAAATTTACCAAGCTTTTGTCAGTGGTCTTATGTCTAGCGAGTGCCATACATTCGAATGCATTGTGCGCTACCATCTCAGCCTCTTCTAGGCACTGTCTGCAAGCATCATGTTCTATCTTAGGTAGATGGTACTTAAAGTTTAAAAATGCTTCATGTTAATAAAATAACCAGGAAAGAAGACCTGATATTTTTGGTTGTCCTCTCAACAGTTTAAAAAGACCACCAAAATACGATTGACAGAGTGGTAAATCAACTGGAATTTAAGGCAGGAGTTCTAGGTTGTTGTGTTCGTGGAGCAATTTATATTTCAAAATAAACCTGGCATCGACAGCTCTATGGATAAAGACGTACAATAAGCAAATTATATTTGCCCAAAGTGAAAAAAAGATATGGTAAGTGCGGGTATTCTAAAGTAAATTACAAAACCTAAAGTATATTACAAAACTCTAATTTCAAAAACAAAATGATTAAAACAACTTCAATTGACATACAAACCTTTTTGTTGCAAAAGTTTAAAAAATTCTGAAAAACCAAAAATTAGAACACGTCACTATTGATCTTGGGAATATTCGTTGCTAATTTTAAATATCCCAACGTTTAACAAAACAAGCTGGCAACTTGTTTTTCTTTTTGCTCTCTTAATGTGAGCATTAAAAAAGAGTTGCATAATTTCTCACTATCGCATTAAACCATAACAAATCATTTAAAATGCCATTTTACTCACTGGTGATTGGCAATCCATCGATTTGCTGTTGCTGCCTTAAGGGCTGTTGAGGTTGTTCATTTCCTGGAAATGGAAAATTTGTCTGTTCAACAATAACCGGTAAATGATTTGGATTCATATGAGGACTATAGTGCGAACTGGTAGGATAATTTATATCGGTAGCACTAGACGTCCAACCCATTGGAGCTGAAGTTGTAACTTCTTTAGTGGCCACATCATAAGTGGGTGGAGGTTCTACTGGTAAACCGATAGCAGCAGCTGCTGAACTACGCTGATTGGCGGACATTGTGCTGGGATCAGGATAAAGCATACTGTGTTTTTGATCCATATTTTCAAAAAGGTTTGAAAAAGATTCACTTTTTTTTTTGGTAACTTTCACAAAAAAGATTTACTTCGTTTTTCGGTTAAATTCACAAAGCTCTTGTATAAGCTATTTATCTGTTTAATGAGCGTGTTTTATTTGCCTTTCTTCTTGTGTATGTTTTTTATTAATATATAAATATGTACATATATATATTTCTTTAAAATAAATAAAACGATCTTTTAACAGACACTGCGTTTTTACAACTGAAGAAGCAAAGTACGAGTTTAAGCTTTCAATGCTGCTTTTATTTTAATAATTTTTCGTTTTGGCTATGTGACGTTGTTGTTATTGCAGTGATTTTATACATTTTCGTTTTCTGTAGAAATAAATGGTTGTATAAAAGTTGTGACGTAAAAAACATGTTTGCGTATATTTTACTCTTTTAAAGCAAATAACTCAGGTTTTGCACGATTTTTTCGGTTGTGTGTTTGTTTTGTGCTCATGTATCTGTGTTACTTTGTTTGCATTTTAACGTAATTTAAAGCTTAAAGATCATAAAAACATTTGCAAAAAAAAAAGCTTTTAAGGTAAATATATACAGTGGGACTGAGGCAAGCTTATGATAATAAGTTAAGGTTGAAAAGCATTTTTACATTAAATCAATCCATAAAGTGCATGAGAGTTAACTTTTTGTTTTGCCAGCTACTTTTAGTAACACACTAGGGATATTTTTATTATTAATATTTAAAATAATTACAATAACAGAAAATTAAACCATTATTTAATACAATAGATTTTTTAACATTAGCATTATTTATCATTGATAATATAATAAAATTGACAAGAGCTTTCTTATTGCAGAAACTGCTTCTCTATAGGGTTGAAATCAAATTAAAGTTGTATGTTAGGAAGTTTGTCCTGGAATAACTATTTTTTTTTTGATATGATAACTTTAGCCTGTACCGTCGATATTGCTATCAGGTCTTTGTTGTTGAAGGTCTAGATGAGAGAATTTCATGTCTTGATTAGGTTTTGTAAGTTATCATGACAAAGTCAAGACATGGTGTTACATACATAAAATTTAACTCAGTTGTAAAAGTCTAAATCATTTGTCCCCTTTCCCTTCAAATTAGAATATAAAAATTCTCAAATACCTAAGATTAAGCCGTTTTAAAATTAAATCCCTTAATTTTTTTTTGTTGCAAAATTATTGTTTTTCAATAATAATTTGAAAATAACTTTAGAGTTTATTTATTGGACATATTTGTTGTTAAGTTCCAAATGAAAAATTATAGACCTCGAGCTAGAATAATTTTTCATTTGGAACATAATTTGGAAATAATAAAATAAATTATTTATTAAACCTTAAAATTATTATGCTATTTTCCCGATATTCATTATTGGAGGTGAAAGCACGTCTCGATTGCCATTTCGCTACCGCTTACTTAGCTCTTCAGGAAACTTCTTACAATTATTTTAAATGAACTAAAGATCTTTGTCTAAACAATAAAGTAAACAAAAAATAAATTATATTTGCAAATTAATAAGAGCAAATTGATTTCAAAAATCTCTCAAACTAACAGGTACCGTTTTGCAGTATTTATTATACTAAATTCATACAAATACTGTATGACGAATGCATGTTCGTAAATATTGTTATAAAGCGCCTACACAAAAAAATAAATATAATTTATAGCCCTTAAATTTTTCCCTGACTCGAGGCAAAATTAATTAAAGTCTAGTTAATTCTATTTTTGATGTTTTCCTCATTTAATTTTATAGTTTTAAATATATATTTTTTTGAAAATATCATGGTTATCTTAAATATTCAATCATAATTATGGTTATATTTTGCAATGTTATTTTTATGTAAGAAAATAATATGATTTGATTAATATTCATATTATGTTTAGCAATAACATGATTTGTTTATAATCATATAATTCAATCAAAATATGTTGCTCTTAGATTATGGTTTCATCAACCATGTGAACAAAACTTTTTTTCAGAACAGAACAACTCTCTAAAAGCTCGCTAAAATCAAGATTTAATATGTTATTTTTAACACGAAGTATACAAGATATGGATATAGAGGAATTAATAAGAAGCCTATGAGATTTGATCGGATTGATTGGTTAATCTCTATAACCTTTAGGTTTTATCCTCTGGTACTTAATTTTATACTTTCTTAAGGCCATCTTGAATGCGAATAGATATGTTTATGGGAAAAGGAATTACAGCAATTATCTATCTCTACTAGTTAACGGTAATTGCACTGCGGTCAGCACAAAGCATGATAGGTTTTTATATTTTGTTGTAAGCTTTTGCTTTGAAACATCTTTATATTTATTTTAGTTTTAAATATATAATAACAGCTAAAAACTCATTGACCTAGTTTTTTGCTTAAAAACAAGCTGCTTTATTATTTTACTGCCTTTAGTTTTAATTGTCTTTTAATTATTTTTTTAGTCTTTAAAATTTTGTTAAAGTGATGGGGAAACAATTTACTAAGCATTTGAAAAATGATACAAATAAGCAGTTAACTAAATAAATTAATAGATTACTTGAGGAAAGGCTCTTAATATTTTTTTATCATAAGTAATATAAATTCTAAACAGTCTTAGAATAAAGCATATAATGTCGTAATTAAATATAGATTAAATAATGGTCAATTTAAATAGCATTCAATGATAAAAATTGTTACTTATTTTAGCATTGTCATTATTTTGAGCAATGGTAATGCTTTTTAATGAAGAGGTTTAATTGATAAGTAGTTAAAAAGAAATTCATTATCATTTAATAATGATTAAGCAGTTTCAAAGCATTACAATAATGATAATGCTTTTGCAAATCCTGACATTTCTACACTAAATAAACATATGAAATTGTAGTAAAAATAGCAATTTTATTACAAAAATTTGGTGAAATACATATGCTTTCACAGTTTTAGAAAAACCAGACACTATGGGAATGTACTTTTGTTTTCCTGTAAGTAATAAGAATGATATAAATACATATTTAGAATTAACATTAAAACATGCAGCCTTCTTCGCCGGTACTTCTTCATAGCGTATTCGCCGGCGAAGTAAAGTAACTAATAAAATTTAAAATGGCTATATCTATCTTTCTCCTTTTACCACCTGTCTTATCTCTCATCTATCCCTTTCCTAAAGAATGTAGCACGGTTACGAAGTGCTACTTCTCTTAAAAAAAAAATTATAATATCCAGATTTACCCTATGCAAATTACTTGAGGCCTTTTTTCAATTCTCTATTTAAGTTGCAGCGATATGCGTTATTTAAAAATAAACATAAGCAACAATAACATTTCCTCAAAAGTCAAGCAATGCCATATTGTTTACCTCTCTTGCTTCACCAAAAAACAAAAATTTAATGCTAGTTTCATAAAAAATTGCATAGTGTAAATGCCATAAATGACAAAATTCCAAGTATATTTTTAAAAACGGCATTTAAAATTTTTATTTGAAGCGTTTTTCTACAATAACCATTATTTATCTTGCAATACAAATGAAATGTGCAATTAAGTATTATTTTCTTTATGATTCTTTTATTTACGTTACTATTTAGAAGAAATGAAATGCAATAAATTTAATTATTCATATAAATTGTTTATTTATTGGTATTTACTTTCGCTATATGATCAGTTGCGAAGTGGCTATATGATTGAACTTTTACCGCAGTAATACATTCCATAGTTAGTACTTTTTAATAATTAATATTTCATGAGAATATCATGATGTATTTGTTCTTAAAATATTTAATCATGATGAAGGAAAAAAAATTGATTAAAATAAAATGTTTTATATTTATTAATTATTTGATAAAAAATCGAATTTATTTTTAAGTCTAGATGAGATGAAATTATAATTTTTCCTTAAATCCAGATTTTCAATTTTTTATTACAAATTTATTTTCATTTGTCTAAATTAGAGTTTGTGAAGTATCGTTTGGGAAAATTTCAATTTTGCTTGATGAAGTTTTGTTTTTTGTAAAATATCGATTTTTGAGTGAAGCTCCTTTTCGGTGAAAGCTCGTTGCTTCATTTAACGTTGAGTTGTTTTAAGTTTCGATTTTTTTAGAAATATATAATTGAAATTTCTTTAAAATTGCGGTTTTCTACTTCTATTGAATTTTGTTTTTGGCTCTTAAACAAAACTGTTTTTGTTTAATTTCAGTATTTAATTTCCAACTTACAAATAACAGCTAAACACAATAAAACAGTTAAATTAAAAATTGTGCATCTTCTATATTTCTTAAAATAAAATATGTCACCATAACGAAGGTAAAGTTGCTGTTCATTTTTTAACATTCTTAAAACATTAAAATCAATCTAATTATTATTAATTGATATTTCGTCTTATTTATTAATTTGTCAACTTTCTTAAATCTATTTACTGAGTGAGAAAAACATTTTAATTTTATATTTTCAAAAACTATTGTTATTCCATCAATTTTTTATCGCTTAAATTTAATCCTGAATTCAACGTTTATAAGTTCCCAAATATTTATCGCACATACCACAATGATGATTGGTATTCATGCAACTTCCAATACAGTAGGGCAAGCAAATGCAACAATACAGTCTGAAAAGAGAAAAGCAAATGTATTTAAGAGAGCAATCAAAATGATTAAGAGAATGCGATTGATTATTAACTGAGAACTTTTTCTTATAAAAATGAAAGCTTACTGCAACAAACACAACAATAAAGCAATTAAATGGGTGCGAGAATTGGACTTGTAACGTGAAGGTTCTTTAAAAAAAGAAAAAAAAATGTTTCAAATTTATTTGTTACAACATAACATTTTTTAAATTTTTACCTGTTACTACTACAAACGATGGCTCGACAGTGGCAGCAGGTGTGACTCGGAACCTGTCTGCTATAGTGGCTTGTTCATAAGTGGGTGGTTGAGGCGCTCGTTGTGCTTCTTTCGACTGTATTAGAGGCTGTTGCTGTAGGCCCTTTATATTTTCATGTAAAGAGGCAGAGTTAAAATCTTCTGCCATTTTATTTGGTTTTTGTTATATTTTTCAACACAAAATAAAAATTATTTCTAAATTTTTTAATTTTTTATTAGTTGTTACTGCGAAGTTGGTATGAAAACACTGAATTGATTTTTAAATTATTGTTTTTAGTTCAGTTTATTTATTTTTTGTTTTCGGTAAGTAAAACATATTGTTTTGTTATCAGTGAAAGACTTTAATCCACATTTAAAGCTGTTTATCAATTGTCATACATAAATAAAAAACTAAAAAGATAAAAATAGTTTCTTACTTTGTTGAAAAATGTTGCCAGTGGTATTTTTTGTTAATTTTAAGACGTCTCCTGATTTATTAAATGAAAAGAATCCATAAAATATTTATAAGTATTTCATAGAATGTATTAGTAATAGTTATGAAACGTTGTTTTTCCCGAATGGGCAAATTTATTTCCAGTCTTTAATAAGCGTAACTAGAAAAAAGAAAAGTGTATAAAAATTTTTGTGTGAAAGACATTCATTACATTGGCTCTGGAGGGTTACTTAGTCTTTGCAATATGAACGTCGTGCAATCTTTTCTAAATGTTTATAAACGATGTGTTGTCGGCGGTTTGTTGACTAAACTGGGTGTCCCAAATTTACACTAAAATACTGAGCAAGGCGAATTGATAACCAGGTAGTATCGTTAGCATGGCGAAATAATTTACCAGGTGGCAGCGTAGGCGAATTCAGTATTTTTCGCTGGTATACACGGCTGTCAATCTCCATATATAAAAAATGTACACATATTTTTTATATATGGAGTTTGACAGTCGTGTATACCAGCAAAAAATACTGAATTCGCCTACGCTGCCACCTGGTAAATTATTTCGCCATGATCGTTAGCATGAAGTACTATTCGAAATAACGTCAAAGTTTTATGTTTTGTTTTCAATTCTGTTTATTTTTCGTTTCTTGTGTTTTTTATTTGTTATGAACGAACATACACTCTAGTTCAAATGATTAGAACCGAGCTCTCCTCTAGAGAGCTAAATTTTACTTTCATCGGAAATGGAATTTTTTTAAGATTCTAAAAATAACAACGAAAAGATCAGAGTTTACGGCAAAAGTTTTTAAGTTTATTTTTTATTTTTACAAGTATTTTCATTTAATTAAGTTTAATAATTATGAATATTAGTAGCAAGAATAGTATTTTAAATAGTTAATGGCCTATCTAGCCATTGCAAAAGAGATTGGTCTATACCATTAACTATTGTTGGAAACTTAAAAAAAAGATTGAAAATGATGGAAAGAAATGCAAGGTGTTTCTATGTAAAAATAAATTTAATTGTATTTTTGAGTTGTTATAATCATTTAATCCTGAGTGTATATATGTTTGTATATATAAATACAAAAATAAATGTATTAAAAAACAGAATTTATTTTTGTTATGTTTAAATTAAGTACCTGGTTTTTTAAATATTGTTATTCTTGTTTTGAATTCTTTGACTGTTTGCTTTGTATATTTTTAAAGCAAATAAGAATTTTATTCGCTTCAACCACTTGTTTTTGACACGGCCTCGCCTTGATACTGAGTATTAAGATCTGACAAATACCTAAGTAATTTGATAAAATGTGATTATGTCAAATAATACGTAAAGGAATTTGATATCCCATGATACAAATTCATTTTTAGAAATTTTTTTAAATACTATGATTTTTCATTTTATCAGGGTTGTTTTGCTGTTCACAACCCAGCCAACCATTAAATGATCACTCCGAAAAAATACTCTTAGAAGAACCCACCTAGAGAGCTTTTTCTACAAAATGCTTCTAAATTACTCAAGCTATGACTCCTACATGACATTTAAATATGAGTAGCATCGGAGCTATAAATATAAGACCCTTTTAGAGAAAAAAATCTATCAAAAAACAGACTTTGCGGTAATAAATTGAGAGCTGATCTAGTTCCATAGAAAAAAGCCTTCGTTTCTAAACGTTTTTGTGTGGTATGTTGTTATTGTTTGTACTCTTTAAGAGCTTATAAGCTCTGAGAAGTAACTTAGTAAGGTTTCCTTTCGGATTGATATAGTTTGCTGGAAATTTTTATTTTACTTAAAGTGTGATCGTAAATAAACCATATATAATTCTACGTTGAATTTTTTGACAATCACAATAATTCTCATTAGATTTCTTTCTTACAATATCTAATGCAAATCGTAAGAATTTTATAATAGTTTGAATGGGACTTTATTAAGTTTATTAGATTCGTATTTAACACCTTCCCAATTTATACAATAAATTTATATTTATGTGGAAATTTCATAAGGGACTGATTATGTAACTATTAATGAATATCAGTTTTGTATTAACTTCTGTTTCTGAAATTTTGTTCTATTTTTATTTAAATAATGTGCATTTGCTATTATTGTTAAATATATAAATATTTCTGGAAGTATGTGGCAATATTGTTAAGAGCGTAAGAGACTAAATGGCATTGCCGTTGAACGATAACTTATGTCAAATTTGTATGAAATATTGTTACCGTCGAGTGTTCTATTTCTACACTTACTGATTTGCTAATATCTCATGGAATGACTCATATTCAAAGATGAAGTAGCGTATTTTTTTCCCAGATACATTTACTTTCATTCCACGACATTTACAATAGTTATGAAAAACATTCAGCCCAATTATAAACAAAATTCCTTGCGAGTATTCTCACTTTTCCCTTTTCCCTCTTAAAAATTAGTTCTCCCTTTAATTGTCTGCGGAAAGTGAAAAAATTGGGAAAAAATGAGGTTATTGTGAAACAGAAATTATATGTAAAAAAGCTAATTAGCTCCCTTCAAATTACGGTGCTGCCACTTTATTTTTTTGTTCCAACGGAATTTGTAATTAAAGGAATTATTTCTATTATTATTTTTTAATTTTTTCCCAAGCAGGGATTGAACGGCGGATTATTGTAAATTAATTAAAATTTACTTTTTTGGCTTTGGATCATTTTATAATTTAATTTTTACAAAGAAAAATTATTTTTCAAATGTATGCGGACGCTGGCAGAATGTATGTGAATTTTTTCCCGAGAAAATTTTTATCCGTAATAAAGAAACTCCGTGAGAATAGTCATGATTGGGCTGATTGTGTGTTTTATTGTAAGAAATATTTTTTCATAGTAATTACTAACATCTTTTTCACAACTATTGTAGAATACGACCGAGAAATGATATAACGTTATTGATTTTATTTTGTATTATATTAAATTTTATTTACGTTTTAAGTTTTACATATATAAGGAAAATAATAATAAAAACTTGTCCCAAAACGTCCACATATAACCCAATTTTTAAAGTTAAAAATTTTATACTTAAAGAAGAATTTTTAAGTTCTTCTCAACTAGTTGAAGGCGGAATTACTCAACCAGTATCTTGCATCCATATTTAACTTGTTGCATTCATTTCATATGCCAACCCGTAACCTTTAAGTAATTTTGAAGAGGATAAAATAAAGTACAAAAATGTGACGATTGAGTATTGATCTCGGACCTTGAACGCAATTAACAAGGCGACATATTTAAGCTTGTTCAAAGTCAGAGAATACGAAATGATTTCTATTTTAAAATAAAATTCAAATTAACAAAATACTTTACAAATATAATTTTTTGTTTATTTATTTATTTTATTTATTATTCTTTTTTTTTTTTTTTTTTTTGATTTTATAAACGTAATGTTGCGTTTCAAGTCAAGTTTGTAAATTCAAATGCATAAATTATTAAATACTTGTTAAGTACAAGCATTTTCTTTGGCTTTAATTAGATAAGGGCTCGTTATTTATAAAGTGGATGATAAAGAAATTTATATCGAAAAATTTATTTAAAAGTCGAATTTAGGTTTTACGATTAATATTTAAAAGTCCTTTTAAATGCAATCTATAGCAATATTCACAGCAAATTTTTAGGTTTTTCATTTCATATTCTATAATGCGTTGCCATAAGTGCCCAAAAATTTATCACAGTTTCCACAGTAGTGGTGGGTGTTCATACAACTACCAGCACAATAAGGCAAACAGACACAGCACCAAAGACTGAAAAAAAAGCAAATAAATAAAAACAAATAATAAATTGCTTAATTAAAAAAAACAAAATGAGATAAAACAAGTGACATTTGTAAGTTCGGGTGTTGTGAAATGAAATGAATTTTTGTTTAAAGATTAGTAAACCTCTTTTTTCTCGGCTATTTTTATTTTGATGAAATTTTATTTCTTTCATAAAATAAAAAAATCCAAATAATAAATTTAAATATTAAAATAACGAATACTCTACCTAGACAGCAGAATAAGATAAAATGAGTATGCTACAGTTGTCAAACATATTTAGAACAGACACTTGCAAATTTACTAAAACAAAAACTGTTCTCTTTTTTTTTTGTGATTTATTATCTTATCAGTTATTGTAGCTCAACTCATATGATAACAATTGTTGTTGATTCTGCTTAATAATAAAATTGTTTAAAGAAAATGAAATATGATAATAAATTTGATTTTACACAACTTAATAATATTTACTTTATAATGTTTACAATTCTCCGGTGAATTAATGTAATAATATAAAATAATTTTTTTAATTAGATTAAATAACGTCAACAACTCTAATATTTATGTACTTTAATGCACCTGAAGTTTCTCTATAGCTGATATTTTATAGTTTTTTTTTTTTTAGGTGTGAAATAAGAACTTACCCAACCAAACATAATAAAGCAGCCATTAAATGTGTCCTTGTACTTGGCTCGAATTCAATGCGTGTTAATTTTTGTACATGACAAGCGGGACATGTCAAAAATACTGGTTCGGGCCCCAGAGCAAGCATGGGTTGTTCTGAAAATGAAAAATAATTTTGATAATCATTTGGACTTGAAAATAATTTAAAGATAAAAATTATTAAAAATATATTATTTAAATGAACTTTTAATATTCAGTTGCTTTTAAGTTCGTTTTTATATGAAATAAATTGTTACCGTTGTTATATTTTTTGAATCGCTACTAAAGTTAAAAAGTAAAAAGGTGACTTACGAGATGTGGCTTTATATAACCCCACTGTGCTATTTTAAACTGCATTTTTTTAAAGCTTCGTTTTAATTTCGAAACAAATTTTTTTAAGTTCATATTCTTATAATATATTGAGAAAATTTTTCCGTCCAGTCACTGTTATGAAATTCGAATAATTAAACTGTCTTGTTTTTTACATTTTAATTCATAAATAAAATGTGACGTAAATATGTAGATTAATTGCTTTAAATCTAAATATGAATCATTCAAAGTAAACAATGAACCGTTAATATGATAACGATGAGACTAAAACTGTTTAAGCTTAACTGCCTCTCTGCTAATGTGAAGGTCGACAACTTATGCTTGTTTTGTGATTGAAAGAAACTGAAATATTATTTAAATAAATGATAAAAAAATACATTTCTATAAGACTTTTAAAACATTTTTGGCTTTTAATCAATAAAATAAAAGTCGGGTTATAAAATATCAATTGATGTTAAGAAAAATTTTTTTGATGTTTAAAAAATTTAAAAACTACAAATAAAACTTACGCTGTATTATCACAACTGGCGGCTGAACAAATTGCGTTTGCCTTGGTGGATTTCTTGGTGCTTGCGGGGTTGGCTGTGATGGTCCGTAAGTTGTATATGTAGTTGAGGTTTGTGTAGGTGGCACATTATATCCAATATTTGTTGAACCCATATTGGGGACATTCCAACCGCTAGCTGATGGATATGTATGTGTTGTTGTAGCAAAAGGTGCTGAATTACCCATGGCCTGTTCATATGTTGGAGGCAGTGGTGGGTTCGCATTCATTGTGGGTGGATCGAGAACTGTAACTCCACTCGTGGTATTAGTACTTACTCCCAATGGTGGTACAACTCCGGCATAGGCAGGGTTAGTGGAGTTCTGTTTTTCCATTTTGCTAATAACTTTTAATTACTCTTTTAAACTTAGCTTTTAGAACTTTAAACTTAATTGAATTAAATGCTTTTTTACGTTCGTCCGTTTTTATTTTATTTTTCGTTTTTTACCTTCTCTCTGTTGTGAGTTTCGTAGTCGTCTGTTGAGTTTTGTGGTTGAAAATTTACTTAGACTCTATTATCAGTTAAATGAGTAAAACATACACACATATGAACATACAACCACAATTAACTAAAATGTTTTATTATTAAATAAATGAAAAAAAATATATCTACGTACTAAAAGCTACAAAACAAATGAAATGAATATTATTTCACTTATCAGTTCAAAAAATTAAAAGCAAAGCTTTTTTGTGTAACATTTTTTTTATTTTAACAAAAGTACAGAAAATACGCTTTCACTTATTTGGTTTAAACAAATTGAAATCTACTGCACTTGAAGGGGTTTTTAAATAAATTAAAATTAGTTTATCAACTCGTTAGGGAAAAAAATAGAGAAAAAGCGCTACGAGTACTCGTTTTAACTTTTTTATGGGTCTCTTATTGTTTTCAAAAGAATTTTTTAAAAATTTACTTATTTATAATCTGAAGTTTTTAAACATAAGGACAAATTTATTGAAATTCGCTATTTATAAATGGTATGATGTTTTTTACGCTTTAAAGTAAAACACCTATTTCTTAGCGAACTACAAAAAGCAGGCGTTTGATTGTATTGGTAGATAAAATCAAGTAAAAGAGTGAAAAAACAATTGTTTCGTTTGCACTCTTTGTCACTAAAAAGTATTCGTGTACAAAACTACTGAAAAATTTACATCTTTAAGAAAAAACGTTTTGAAACGTTTTGTTTTTATACAACATTTATTTTAACTCTCATGACGCTGTTGGGACTTAAACTCAGAATATTTTATTTTACAATACACAAATACCTCTACCAACTCCATTGTGTTCACATATACCACAGGGAAATTAAAAAGTAAGGAAAAAATATTTGTATTTAAAAATGGTACTGACTCTTATTTCACGAAAGCTTTTGTTCCAAATGATCTAGAAAAAATTAGAGGAAGGCGTGGTGTTTTGCCCGCTGCCTCGAAGGACATGGACCGATTTTGCTCTCTAGCTCATCGAATAGAATATAAACACTTTATGGAATTGGAAACAAACCTTTTTCCAACTGTGGTAAAGGATATAATTAAACAAAGAAAAATATGATGATATTAACTTATTAAGTGTGAACTTAATTTTATATTGAAAATGTTCTTAAAGCAAGTTCTTATAAAATTAAAAATAGGAACCCAAAAAAAAATTTTTTTAATGTCCAAAAAAAAGGAGAAAATTTGTATAAACTGTCCAAAATTTAACTTAATTTTTTTTGACATAAATTAACTAATTATTTGTCATCTGAATGATAAATTTATAAAATTTACCTAAGCTTCTTAAGTTTTTTCTTTAAGTTTATATTTACGAAGCTTTTAACCACTAGTGGGACGGTGAACCCAATAAAAATTTAGTAACTTTTGTCTGTTCCACTGAACGATACGTACAATATGCTGTCTAAACTTCAAAAAATTCGTATTCTTAGCAGAAAAATACTTAAAAAGTGTATTTCTTTCTGTAGGCTTACTATCCGTAGAGGCTCAAGAAAGCCGTAACAAATTAAAATACTAAAATTGCCACGAACGAAAATATTAGACACAGAATGATAGCAACATCTGAACAGATGATGTCACATTTCACTCGTTAGTCGTAGTCGTCGGTTGTTATGTTTTAGTTCACATTAAGTTTGCACTTAAAATATATATTTTTGGGATAATAAAACAATTTTTATTTTACTATAAAAATAAATTGCTTCTGTTTTTTTCCTCACCTCCATACAAAAATTCCTAGTGTGCGGCACGGTATGATGCCACTATAAATTGAGGCTACAATACGCGGCTATTGAGACATTTGCAAAATACACTCTTAAAATTCATGTGCAGTTTTTAAATTTACAGGTCTATATCCAGCCTAGTGTAATCTAATTTAACATTGCCTGCTCCAAGTCCTTTAGCTCAACTAGAGAATAATTTTGTAATGCAACCCTCTTGTGCTAGAAAATTCATAAGAAAAAAGCTAAATTTGAGGTGGCCTTATACTTCCTGGACAGGAATATCGATGATAATAGATGAGTCTCAGAGAATGACAGCAACTAATAGACCGATATGTTTTCCAGAAAAATATCTCACATGCTGTATTAATTTTAAAACACCTTTAAGCCCTAAAAAACACTTGTAATTGTTTGGTTTTACTTGCATTTTTAAAATCATACAAATGATGGCGATTTCTTTTCGAGTTTCAATTAACTTCCATTTTAATTTAAAAAAAAGAAAACAGATTATCTTTGAATCTAATAATTCTAGTTTGCTGCTATTCATATAATACATATTTAATTTCTCTTGTTCTACTTTTATTTTAAATAAAATATTTGAAATAAAACCTCCATAAAAGAACCACAATAAATAAATATAAAACCATTGAAAAAAAAATATCGCATGCAATCATGACATTAAAATTTGAAACAACATTTTAGTTCAATAAAAACCATTCGTTTGTCACAAAGTAGAGTAAAATAAATTGTTTTTATATTTTAGTGAAAACGAAAAATGAAATAATTACAATTTAGTTAAAATATGCCCAGCAAACAGGAATTAATGGAAATAATGGATAATCGTTTGCCAGGTGAAACGTTACCTATAAGAAACACTCCAGTGCAGCCACCAGCATATCCCGATTTGGGAAGTGTTTCATATGCATCACAACAGCATCGACAATTCTTTCAACCAGAACCAGCACACGTTTATACAATACAACAACCAAATATAAGTTAATAAATATTTTTATCAATCACGATTAAATAAAAATAGAAATACTTGAATCGTTAACAAAATTCTCATACATAAATGGAATTTTTAGTTCAGTTTTCTTAAAGTCATCTAAATATTTTTTCAGCAATAGTTTCGCTTTACTACAAGAACAAAATTACTGTCCACCTAAAAAATTTTATTTTATTTTGTTATTTACATTGTATTTGCAATTTTTGCTTAAAATTTTATTTGTTATATTTTTTTTTTTTTTTCAGTCGCTCAACCCGCTCAGTTTGGTAAACGTTCTCATTTGGCCTACTGTCCCTCATGTCACGCTACTGAGATGACACGATGTGAGTATGAAAATACTATGATGACTCATATTATTGCGACAATATTATGTCTAACTACGTAAGTTTTACAGAAATGAATAAATAAGAATTTAGAGAAACACTTTTGCAAATTTCAGATGTTGCTGCTGTTTGCCTTACTTTTTCGATAATTGCAAAAGTGCTCGCCATTACTGTCGAAATTGTGGCAGCTACTTGGGAACTAATAATAAATAAGAAATTTAGAACAACATAACTATCTTAATGACATTTTACAATCTTAAGAAATCTTTACAAACATTGACGAAATATAGGCAAGAATCTTTAACAAAGTGAAAGCATCGCTAAAATACACTGCTCGGCACAAAGAGAAAACATTTTCTTTTATTTTTTGACTTGTTTTTCATATGCGATATTAAATCTGTTAAAAAAATGCATTTCTTGATGGTCTATGTTTTAAAACTAAGTAACGTTTGTGTTGTAAAGGTTTATTATTAAAGTCTTTTATTTTTTATTTATTTATTTATTTTTTTTTTTTTTTGAATCGTTTATTTCATTGAACCAATTTTTCCATTTAATAAAAATGTACAATATTTCTAAAAGTGGTAATAGTTAAACGCTAACAGTAAAAACTATGACAGAAGTCGTCACAGATCGGCAGTCTACTGTAGTGTTCATTTGCTCAGCTAAAAATAAGAGAATACAGCAAGTTTTGACAAATAGATTGATTTTGTTTTATTTGTAAAACAGAAAGAAATAAGTAAAAAATTATAAATAAAAAAAATACATAATTGCGTTGCCAGAATTTTTAGTGAGTTGCCAGATTTTTTCAACCGATTTCTATCACATATATAATTAACCTTTTATTATTTGTTGCCTGTCGGTTAAAGGAATTAGACAATATGCGAAGAAATCAATTTTTCCATGGAAACACATCTTAAATTTTAATATTTTTTTCAAAATTGTTTTGATAGCGTCATAGTCTTTTTAAGTTTTTAGTGTTGTTTTTCAACAGTTTTAGAATAAAACCATAATTTTTTACTTAACCGGCCAAAATGTGAAAATTTCAGGTGACTAGATGTTACGATGCCAGAGATAGGCGAGAATCAGTATGGACATGGCGTCACTTTAAAAGAGTAACAATGTCCGCACTTAAAACAACAACGGTTTCGCTTAACAAAGATTTTCTGCGCAGCCGAACATCGGTCATGCAGAGGGATTTACGCCTTAATAGCATAACCAACACATATAATATCCATGGACGTAATGACTATACGTTAGAGGGCATTATGTCCTTGGACGTTATGACATGCCACCAATAATTATTAAGGTAACGTTACAAAAATCACATCTGCCAAAAAGTATAATCAATATTTTGTATTTGGCATGTTACAGAGCGTAAAAACGTACAACACCTTGACGCGTAGAATGGGAAAATTAAAACTATTTTTACTTTTATACATCTAAGCTGATACGAACGAATGTTTGGAAGAAAAACGCCTAGAATTCTCTTTTTTTCATTTGTACACACAGACGAACATGTTGTCGAAAATATTACATAGTTATTGTTACTATTCACTTTTAAATTTATGGTAAAAATATGCCAACAAAGCGTAACACCGAGTACCAAACATAAACACGACGCTCTTCTTCACACCAGTAATATGTTTCGCTTCCGAATGTTCGCCTGTCTAAACTTGAACTAGACTTCAAAAGCGGCGTGTAAGCAAGCCAAAGGTGTCAAATATTTCTATGAAAATCTTCAACATAAATTTTAATTTTAATTTTTGAAAAATTTATTTTGATGTCACTTACAAAATTTGAACGAAAGCTAATCTAATCAAAAAACTATTGCGCAAAATGTATTGCAATCTTGTATACAATACGTTGAAGTGAGGAAGTATAGTGTGGACATGTGGTGTAATGCACCAGAAGAGAATTAAAAAGAACAGACATGCACTGTAATATAAAAATTAAATTGTGTGATTCTTCGTCTTTGTTATCGTTGTTACTTGGATGCCTTTATTTTTAAGAATCGTTTGAACATTTTCTGCCTCTCGTACGATATCAAGAGATTTGTGCGGAGGACAGGAATTTAGATTTGTTTAAGAGACCTGTGGTCGCACATTTGTCGTCATCAAACAACACTACAATAATTACGGAACACAGTTTTACAGTTTTCGCTGTTTACATTTATTTTAATGGCATTCGTATAACATGTGACTAAATAAATTTTATAATATTTTTCTTTTATTTTTTTCTATTACATTTGCAAACATTTTTTTTTAGAATTAACAATTTCAAAATTATCAGAAGTTTTTACTTTTAACGTTCATACACTCCCAAGTACGTTTCACAGTTTGGGCAATAATGTTCCACATTCCGAGCACATCCGGTACAATACAAACAACAAGCACAAGGAATACAACTATAACGACAAAGTTAACTTATGTACATGCAAAGCGAGAATATGATTTAAATTTGTTTTTTTTTTACCCGAAAACACATAAAAGTAACGCCAAAAGATGGGTCTGAGCTGTAGATCTAGGTGTAATTTTTGAAATCACATTAGTTCTGCATATTGGACAAAAAACATATTGAGATTTCGGACCCACTGGTGTTGACATGTTGGGACTTTAATAGACAATAAAAATAAAAAATTCACAACTCTTGTTCTTTATTTTGAAATAAAATAAAATTTTGTGTTCAGTTAAATTTAATTATTCAATGTCATGATTATAATATTTTATTTAATGTCCATTAAAAATAACATGAAATGTGTGGGAATTTTTAAACATGCACATGTCCTCAAAGGTTTTTACGGGATGTTTAATTTACTGATATTTGAGGGTCTAAAGGACACCCTCAAATATCAATAATGTTTGCATTAACATTTAAATACAAAGTTCAAGAGAAAGTGATATACTAATTGGCTTAAATGCTAATTGCTTAATAACAGTAATTGGTTTTTTAGGGTTCTGTACCTAAAGGATACACACGTACCCTGTTGCTACAATGTCTGTCTCTGGACACGCAACAACTACACACATATAGTTTTTGCAAAAGTTTATTATTATCGCCGCTTTAAAATTATGTAAAAAATAGAAAATAAAATTAAAGGGTGACCCTATAGCGATGTTATATTCACGTATTTGTCTTTATTTTTTAAAAGAATAACATCTGAAAGTTATGTGTAAGACAATGTTTGCTACAACGAAAAGTATAAAAATTAAACTTAAAATTAGCAGGCCCACTAGAAGAGACGTGACGTTTACGTACAAAAGCTCATCTTTTTAATCGTAAAAGGCAGAATTTTAACATTTGCAGAAACAGGATGCTTGCTACAACAACAATCTTAAAAAATAATACTAAAATTTATAGGGTGTCCCTATAAAATACCTTATTTTCATGCACATTCATTTAAATCGTAGCCAATGGAGACTTTATATTTTCAAAAACATTACATTCACTTGTCTGCCTTAGGCATGGGTGCGACTTCCTTATCTTTGGACAACAATAATGTTCACCTCGTGCCAGGTTGAACTGCATACCAAGTTAACTTCCATGGATCATTGTTGGAGATGTTAAATGGGCAGAAAATATTTGCTCTTCTTCTAAGGCACCTGTTTCATGTGTTGAAGTTAAAAGTTCTCATTTCTCTGCAGTTACTATTGAGGCTTACGGTTTCGTATAAGCTCTTGGAATTATTTATGCAACGAAAGATATGAGTTCTTGTTCCAATTTGTTGCGTATGTCCAAAAGAGACCCATTCCATATTCTGTAAATGGGTGTATGACGTAAATGGTTTTCGATCGTTTAGTCTGCTTAAATCTAATTGGGCTTGTGTTTATGTGTAACACAAATTTTAGCAAACAAGTAGCCATCTTTCATAATTTCAGTTCCGTGGTTACCTATCACAACCTCCAGGCTTATGTTTGATAGCACATTTTATTGCCCCAGTGATCTATTGACAGTGTCTCGTGTAAGAAGTTGTAAAAGACATCAAATACATGTTAGTTTTCTATGCTCTTGTTCGTAATTTTGCCTACTTATTTTATTCGAATGACGTTTCCAATAATTTAATGCTCTGCGCGCTTCTTTAACAGGTCCCTATTGCTAAATCTTGCTTCTGATGTTTCTTTGAACGAAGTTAAATCTGCCCGAAGTTTTGAATCTTAACAAGCTTAGCCGTCTTGTTTCGCACATCCCCAGTATAATTATTCTATCATTGGCAAAATCTCTGCACGCCTTTTACACTTTATTTTTTTTTTTTTTTCACTTAAAAATATATTAAAATAAAACAATTTCGTACCTTTAATTAAACTAAAATTTTCTAAAGCAGTGTAGATAATGTGTGATGAAATGTAAAAGAAAGGTGATGATCCTTGCAGAAAAAATAAGGTTACTATTTCAAAGGTAACTTCTCAGGATCCGGGTCGAAGGACCAAATGTTTATGCATGTTAGGTAGTAAAAGAATTCCAAATAAAAAAAATGTATTTATTTTAAAAAATATTAACTTTTTTTATAAGTGTTTTTACCTTTTCTTTGTTAATTAGGGAATGCCTCGTGTTCTCTCAAACTCAAAAACACCATAATAATTTTTAATAAAAAGGAAAGTCAAAGATGGCGAAACCAGGTTTTATTGAACTGTCAACAAAAAAAAAAAAAAAAAAAAAAAAAAATACTCAATTTCTTAAAGGAGTAAAATTTCGATTTTTACAAAGTCACCAGAGTGAAAAATTATGAATTATATAAAATTCACTTATATTTATAGATCGAAACCAACATTTCAGTCTAAACACCTAGTTAAGCCTTAACCATTCCATTAGAGTATACACTACCATGACCCAATAGGTATTCCTTTTTTCGTGCCGAATATTATCATCATTTTATCGGTTTTTTTCGTTTTTACGTAAGATCTGGTATCGATTATACCCCCATACTTTAGGTGGTAAATTAGGAGAAGCTCTTAAGTGAAACCGCCCATTCATTCCCAGTCGGCAGAAAATCGTTAGTGAAATAGGGAGTGTAAAGTTCGAGGAGAACAGCATGTGAGCATCACTACTTATAAATATCTCTACAAAACAAATACAAAGAAAATAAAATAAAATTTAAACATTTTAGGATCGCCTATGCATAACACAAAACCCTTCGTGTGTGAGTCTAATATACATTTCACGGATATTTATTTATTATTATTAATAATAAATAAAAATTTTTATTAATAAATAAAAATGTTTATGAAGTTTTTCTAGTCACTTGTGAAATTGATAACCATTTGAAAATTAAAAGGTCTACCCGTAGGTTCTGTTATTTGGTGTTTATTGTCTTATCTTGAAATTTAAACAAAGTGTATAATAATATGCCTAACATTACAAATATAAATAAAGAGTGACCTAATAGCTGATTGATTTCACTCAATGAAAATTAACTTTACCCGGTGGCATTGTTGCGGCAGCTGACTATTTTTTGCTTAATTTTATTATGTGCAGAGCCATTTTACATTACAAAAGTTCTTTTTTTAATATTCTTAAAAATAGAATTGCATTAAGAGTTTGAAATTAATTAAAAAAACTAAGTTTACTAAAAATATTATTAAAAAGGGTAAGAAAAAAGTGTAGTAATTAATTGTGTTTGTTTTTCTTTTTATTATTGTATTGTTGTAGTGGCGCTGACACCTCATATGAATTCGCCGTGATTTTCCTTATATAACGCTATATTTTAAGCCGTTGTAGCAAAACATTTGGGAACTACACAGGGTGTGTGCCTCTATGCCTAATATAACAACAAGTGTAAATATTAAAATTTACAGGCCTCTGCCCATCTGTTTGTTTTAAAGTTCTTTAATATTCTTAATATTATTAAAGCAAATGTTTTGTTTTTTATATATAAATTTTTAAAGTTTATTACTGTTTATTTTAGGTAATAAAAACAATAAAAATAAGTCTAATAAATTTCCAAAAAATGTTAATGAGTTCAAAATGTAATTAAAATTGTTTATTACTGACATTGGAACCCTAATTTAGGCCATAAACACGTTGTTAAATTTTCGCTGAAAATTTGCTTATAAAACAACAAATTTTAAATAAATAAATTTTTTAAGAATAAACAATGTTTAGTCCCACAGAGACTTTGCTTGTCGACATTAATATTAAAGCTCTCTTAATAGTTTGTAGTTTGATTATTGTTTACAAGATTTTTCAAAAATATTACAAATATCGGATAATAACGTCAAAGTTAACTACGTATTATGGCCTGCCATTATTTGGTACTCTTTTCCACGTACTGCCGATGAACAGTAAGTTTAAAATTCAAATTTTTTTTAATAATTTTTATTTTCTAAATTTTTTTTTAAGAATTCCTTTACAAACTTGGTGGCTTTTTTGATAAGTCTTTGACATTTTTTACCTGGATGGGTGTAGAACCGCTTATTTTAACTATAGATCCTCAAATAATAAAACGTATTTTAAACTCCGAAGAATTTTTAAATAAAGCCAGTGTTTTGTATAAATCCATGGATAACGCTTTGCCCAATGGTTTGATAACCAGCAAATGTCAGTGGCCAATAATTTTAAAATAAAAATTTAATTTAATTTTTTTTTTTTAGTTTTCAAATGGAAACACAATCGTAAATTAATGAATACATCTTTCACTGGCCAAATTCTACAACGTTTCACACCGATATTTCTACGCAGCACTGAAAAAATTGCTCAATATTTTGAATCGTTGCAGGATGAAATTGAACATTCGATTTTTCATTTTATACAAAAGACGATAATGGAAATTGCTTTAGGTACGTACGTATGTTTAAAGCTGTTCTAATATTATTTTTTGTGTTAAATTTAATTATTTGTTTTCATTCCAGAAACAATTATGGGTCTTGAACCAAGTGATGATCAAAAACTAAGTTCTCAAATGGTAGAAAATATGCACACGTAAATATAAAAAAATTGTTTTTATATTGTTTTTGTAATTAAAATTATTATTTCTTAAATTATAATTTAAGGTTGATGGAAAAAGTTTGTGTAGATACGGCCATGTCTCCTATAAAATTGGGATTTTTAGTGCGCAATTCATCTTATTTTAAGATTTTAAAATATTTGAAAACATTTCTAATGAACGTAAGTCGCAGTTCTTTGTTTCATTTTCTTTTTTTTTTTTTAATTCGAAAATTATTTTTAAATGAAATTTACAGGTTTTTATAAGAAAAAAAATTATAATTTTAACAAAAATATTTTCGACGAGTTTAGACAAGTTTTAAGTTTTTCCTTTAATATTCTCTATTAAAAAATCAAGGGGAATTTATAACAGACATAACTATTACAAAAGCAGTTGAGTTTCGTTTAGTCCAAAAGCGCTTAAAATTATTTAAAATTTATTTTTTTAGTCAACATTTTTTGCCAAACATATGGCGGTTAATGTCCCTTGATAGAAATATTTAAAAAAACTTAGCGACAAAAATTGTTTAAGAAAAATTGCGAATATATAAATTTTTGACAAGTTTTTATAAAAATTTTCGACGCGAGTACTACAATAAATTTAAAGACTAGTTCAAGGCGAATCAATACTAGGTGGTCGCAATGGCGAATTCAATAATTTTGCCCAAAACCTGAAATGCCAAACTCCATATATAAAGAATTGTATACAAATTTTTTTATGTGGTGTCTTACACTTAACGTTTCGGCGAAAATCAGTGAATTCGCTATCGAGACCACCTGGTATTATTTCGCCATGGTCTAGTTTTTGTAATTTTTAACGTAATTTCTTTTCAATAATTGATAGTTTTTTAACGAAGTCGTGTCAATTGCTAGTCGGTAGCAATAACAAATTCATTGAGTCTGCTGTTGTCCAGAATATCATGACGAATCCATTACCCTAAACATCAGCTCCATATAAAAAATATAATACAGATTTTTTAGGTTAGGATACCAGCGAAAATTAACGAATTCGCCATTGCTACCATCTGGTAACGGATCCGCCTTGAAGAATACCAAACTGCATATAAAACGAATTCTGCACAGACTGTAGTTAAAATTGCATTTTAATATAAAATCAAGGCAATTTAATGCAGGTGCGTTCACTGGTACAACATTACAAGTGCAAGTGCCAAAATCACAATTTTTTTATTATACCCTTCATCACACGTTCACCGGACTCTTATGCGTAGCGTAGTCAATTGAGCGATGTCCGTCTATACGTCTGTTCGTCCGTGTTAGCGCTGATATCAACTTTGCCAAGGCATTAGATAAGCCAGAGAAATATGCCCATCGATTAGACATAGTTTCGAAAATGTTGCTATAGAAAATCAGCAAGATCGGTCCATGTCCTTTGAGGCAGCGATACAAAACACCTCTATTTTTCGATATCATTTGGAACAATGAAGTGACTCGAATCAAAAAAAAAAAAGTTATATGGGACGCTAGAGAATTAAAAATAAGAAAAAAAAAAATAAGTGAAGAAATTGGCGCTTTCCCATATTTTCCGAATTATGGGTCTTTGAAATTTTCAAAACTTTTAAAATATCAAGATGTGTATAATTTAAAAGCTTTTAAAAATATCATTCAGGAAATACTAAAATTTTTAAAAATGCTCAACCCATTAAGAGCCAATGACATTTTTATGTAAAATTTTATAATATTGTACTTGATTTTTTAATTCTCTGTTACCCCAACATTTAGTTTTTTTTCTTTATTGGATTTACTTCACTAAACTAGATTTAAATATATGGTGAAGGGTATAGTTGATTAAATTGAATTTTTATAATTTATTAGTTTTTTAAACTTTTTAAAAATTGTGTTATTAGTGAGCACAACTCAAAGTAAAATTTTTTTGTTTTGTTAACCAACTTTTTTTTACTTTGACACTTGGAAAATATGCGTGTAATGTTTTATTAATTACCAGGTGATGACAAAGGCGAATTTAATCATTTTTGCCATTGTATCACCTGCTTTATTATTCTGATTAATAGAGCCGATGAGCTTTTATCCCCCGTGCAAACACCTTAATAAATTTGACTTGCATTCAATTCAAAGTTTAATATTTTCTTTTAATATTTTTTGTAGTTAATTTCCCAAAAGCCCTCGTTTCCATCGACTGATGAAGGAAATGAAATCTTTTTGAATCGTGCAATAAAGTACCAACAACAAGGACTTTTTTCCACTGAAGACACATTCATAGAAACCTACACCATGATAAGTGGGGTAAAGTCTGACAACAAAAAATATAAAAATTAATTAAAACTAATAAAAATATAATTTTCATGTAATTGTATACAACAACAAGTCCTATGAAACAACGTCCACAACACTTTACTCCCTGATCGTTATGTTGGCCATGCATCCTGATGTTCAGGAAAAACTTTATCAAGATGTTATTAAAATTTTACCAAATAATGAACAAATTACCTACGATCACTTGGAACAGTTGCCCTATTTGAACATGATTTTAAGTGAAACATTGCGTTTAGTGCCACCCATACCCTTTATAGGTCGAGAGGCATTAGAAAGTTGTAATTTAACAAAAGAGGTGACTGTACCTCGAGACTTTCAAGTTTTAATATCACTTTTTCATTTGCATCGTTGTAGAACTTTTTGGGGACCAAATGCTAATAAATTTAATCCAGATAATTTTCTACCAACAGAGATGGAGAAACGACATCCATACGCTTATGTCCCCTTTTCCAAGGGTGTAAGAAATTGTATTGGTAATTATGTAATCGTATTGAGTATTTCTAAAAAATTATATTTATATGAAATATTTTATTTCGTTTTTAAGGCTGGCGCTACGCTGATATTTCTTTGAAATTTATATTGTTGGGTCTGGTGAGACGTTTTAAGTTTTCCACTTCATTTCCCTATGAAGATCTATATTTTGTGCAGAAAATAAGCCTTCAGTATTTGAAAGAGCCTAAAATAAAAATTACTAGAAGAAACATTAAATAAGTTCCTTGGCACTAAATTAATTTTAAAATTGAAAAGCAAAAAACTTGTGAAATAATGAATGATTTAATAAAAAGGCTTTTTAAAAAATAACCTTTTCGGAATTTTGATATAAATAAACTTTTTTTTCCTGTAAATAATAAGATGTTTATTTTTGTAAAACGAAATTAAGCCTTACTTTAAAATATGCCGAGAAATTGCTTTCAAAAAAAAAAAAAAAAAAAAAAAAAAAATAGAAATTTAATTAAATTTTTAATTGACTAATTTTTTATTTAATTGAAAATAGTTTTTATCTCTTTTAATTAAATGTATAATTGATACAAAAAATTATTTAATTGAAAAATTTTGTATTTATTTTGCAATTAAAAATTTAATTAAGCTTCAATCTCAAACTAAGCAAAACTTTAATAGGTAAAAAACTTTTTCCTGTGGCATGAGTCTGGAGGGTTGGATGTGCTTAATAAAAATCTGCTTTCACATCTTTTGCATCACGTCCAGATAATTTGAAAGGGCGTGGCAAATAATAAAGTGATAACCACAAATCGAGACATGTTTTTCCGATTTACATAAATAAAATAACAAAAAATACGCCTTAAAATTATCTTAAATTTATGTAAAAATATTTTTATCCGTTTTATGGCTTCTGATTTATGCAGCCTAATTTTTCATAAGAATGAAAGTTTTTTAGTTAACAAGTAAAAACTGCCTTATTAATTCAAGTCCGTCATAATTTGAAATTTATTTAAAATTAAATCATGTTATAAATCATGTTATATGATTTTTAACGCTAATGGGCCTTAATTGAAATGATATTTTTTTTTTGTAATTTAATTTCTCCATTAACAAGTCAAAGATCATTTAAAAATAATTAAAAATAAATTTTATAAATAAACAGACAATTGTTGCTTGTTGTTAATAATATTTAAAATGTTCAGTTTTCTTACAAATTTTTGTAAAAAATTCTATTTATTTTATATCGTCTTATTTTGTTTAATAATAATTTATAATGTTGTTAATAAGTTTTACAAATACCGAAGTGTGAGAAAACATTTGCCTGTGATCTATGGACTGCCATTTGTGGGAATTTTGCATAAATTTATTCCAGTGCAGAGTGAGCTGAATTTTTCCTAAAATTTTAATTAATATATTTTTCGTTTCTTTAATTGATTTTTTTTAGAATTTCTCTATGTCTTGGGCTCTTATTTTAATCAATTAAAAACAACGACGTACTTGACTTGGATTGCTAATGTGCCCTTAATAATTACAATTGATCCGGATTTAATTAAACATATTCTCAACTCTGAAGAATTTCTCAATAAAGCTGGTGTAATCTATGGAACAATGAACGAAGCATTACCAAATGGTATTATTACCAGTAAATGTAAGTTTCTGCCACATTTAACTGTTTGAATTTAATGTTTCGTTTGCTGAGTTGTTTCATTTTTAGATTTCAAATGGAAGCACAATCGTAAATTAATGAATCCTTCTTTTGCTCCACAAATTGTACAAGAGTTTTTATCGGAATTTTATAAATGTTCGAAAAGTATTTCTCAGCATTTAGAGTCTTTAAGCGATGGAAAGGAACATGCAGTTTTTGCTTTTTTAAAACAGGAAATTTTACAAATGGCTGTGTGTAAGTAGAAAATCTTTTTAGTATCTTTTACTTTTACTTTAAGCTTTTATTAATTTACAATTTTATTAAAAAATATTTGGAGCATATAAACCATAAAAGCTTAAATATGCAAATGTAGTGTATGAAACTGTTAAAAACTTAAATGTTTTCTGAAATCGGAATTAAAAAAAAAGGAAGCGAAGTAGTTCTAATATTTCTTTTGCTGTTGATTTGTATTTCACTTTAATTAAATTCTTCAGGGAATCCTTGAATTCGAATTAAATTAAATTATAAAATTAAATCAAGGGACTCAGTATCTTTCAGTTTCTCATTTCGTCTTATCCTGGTTAAATTTTTTAACCAACTCCTGACATTGAAGGGCTGTTTTAAACCCCCAGCCGCAGTTGCAAGATTTGATAAAGTTTGTTTGTTTTTTCGCTATGTCTAGTGTTAAATGTGGCCTGGGTTTTATTTCTGTAACTCAAGTGAGAAATTTCTCACATGAAAATATTAAAGTCATTTTGTTTTACAGTGATAAAAATAGAGTTCATATTTTTTTTAAATAATAAAAAATATGTAGTTACAAAAACAACTTTGATCTAGTAAAACCAGAATTGTCCGAAAAAGCTCTTTAAATAGAATTCTGGAAACTGAGATGTTACAAATATTCAGAGTAAATAGTTATTTCGGGGCAGTTACCTGACCAGTGTCACATTAAATTTTTTTCTATACTATTTTTTTAATTTTTTGGCAGTTAAGATTTAATTAACAGCGATGTATAAGTGAAAAAAAAAAAATTCAACGGTAACACTGAGCAAAAAAAATTCTGGGCCAGGGATATAAAGATCAATCATATTTATTCCTTATTTTTAGCAAACGACGCTTCTATTTTTTATACATATTTTTAAATTTTATGCTAAATTGTAATCAGCAGCGTAAACTCACGCTCCCCTAAAACTTGATCGTTTTATAATTTTTTAAATTTATTTTATTTTTTTTTTTTTTGTCGATATTCCCTAACAGCATTGTTGATATTCCAAAAGCGTTCCTCTCGAATTTTCTTAAAATTATATTTTTAAAATATATTTATTTTTGGTTTTATTAAAAGCTTATAAAATAAATTGATTTTTATACTTTACTAAAAAATTCTTTATAATTGCATATCGTTAGCAATCTTTAAGCAACGAAAAATTCAAAATTTAATACTTTATTGCAGGAAGACAACTTTTCATTTAATATAAAAAATTCAATAGAAAAACAAATTTAGTTTGTAATTTTTGTTAAAAAATATTTTAATCCATTTTATTTGCAATTTAAGACACCACCATGGGAGAAGTATTGGAAGAAGGTGAAAACGTTGGATTCATGGCAAACAATTTTAACAAGTAAATTATTATTATTTACATAATTTTTAATTAAGAAGCTGTATATTAAAAACTTTTTTTAGATTGTTGGGAAAATTAGTTACTGGTATAACGTTGTCTTTCATAAATCTTTCCTTTTTAATGAGGACACCAAGTTACTATAAAATAATTGAAAACTTGAAAGGATATATGGAAAATGTAAGTAGAAAATAAAGCATAAATTAATTTTGTTAAAGTCATTAATAACAACCTGAATATGTTACTTTCATTGCATTTTTTTTTTCTTTAAGATATAGTAGCAAAAAATTAATTTTCACTTATTCTATAGTTAAACTCAGACATTAATTAAAAGAATCACAAGGAAATTTCTTTCAGTGCTTTTCTAGCTAGCGAGTTGAAAATCACACATCTAATGGTATGATCAGATGTTGGCAACCAGAGAGAATGATTTAAATTAGAATGCCTTAGTAATTTTACACTGAACAAAATTTCTTATGTTGCAATTTCTAGGTTGATTTAAACGCAGCTAAAAAAACGAACTTTATAAAACTCATTACTTCTAATTGTTCATAATTTAAAGGTTTGACTAATATTTTACTAAAAAAGCGTATCCACTATTTTTAAAAATGTTTAGTGAATATCTCCTAACACCTATCACTACGAATGCCGACTTATAATCAAATAAATATGATGTTTTACCTTTCGTATTGAGAAGGATCTAATACTTCCTAATAAGTATTAAAGAAGGACAAACATTTTATTTTTCATAATTTAGTGGTTACATCTTTTTGGTTAAATATTCGATTTATCTGACCGTACCTCAACAACAACAATAGTTGGAATTTCACTCATAACTTATGCTGTAATCTTAACTCTTTTTAAGAACAATAAATAATCTGTTTTGATATCCAGCTCTGATTTCTTCTTAACGGTTTTTTCACCACGTCTTTGGAAATATGGAAATATTCCCAGACTTTCGTTTTATATACTTTTTGGTATCTTTCGCTTCTGAGTTCTCGTACTCGTTATTTTTGAGAATAAGTGTTGAATAAAAGGCTTCTAACCGATAAAAAGAGGATGCATTACGTATTTAACTAAAAAAGCAATTTCTTAAAAAAAAAATCAAAACATAAGAGTCCGGTTGAAGAAGAAAAAAGAGAAATTTTTTTGAAAAGTTAAAAACCCGAAAATTACATTTTTTCCTAAATTAGGTAAATACCAATTCCGGGGAAAATATATTCTCACTTTTTTAATTCCCAAAATCGGCGCTATTTCGTTGAAGCAATTTTGGCGCGCGTCAACTTTCATTTTTTAAATTTTTTTTTAATTTTTGTGAATCGTATGTTTCGCACTATTTCTAAGAAGGTTTTTCCAAGATTTAATAACTTTTTGAAACATTTACTAGATTTTTAGTAATCTTGATTGTGAACAGACGTGCCATACTTTCAAAAATCTTTCTAATTTTATTCACATTTCAATTTAATTACAGCTTATAAAACGAAAATTGGAATCAAGCGTTACAAATGAAAATGTGCACTTCTTAGATCGTGCTATAAAATATCTGCAACAAAATTCATTTGAAATGGATGATACAATAACGGAAACTTATACAATGATTATTGGAGTGAGTAATTCATTTTAAAACGTTGCAATAAATATTTTAAATAAAAATTTTCTTTGAAGTCTTTTGAAACCGTATCAACCACTTTATATTCCATAATAATAATGTTGGCCATGCATCAGGATGTTCAACATAAACTTTATCAAGAAATACTGCAAGTGATTGGCAGTGATGAAAAAATTGAATTTAATCATTTGGATCAAATGCCCTATTTGAATATGATTATTGATGAAACATTGCGCTTAATGCCTCCCATACCCATTATAGGGCGGGAAACATTGGAGAGCTGCCATTTAACTGAATCAATCAAATTGCCTCGAGATTTTCAAATATTAATTTCCATATTTCATTTGCATCGTCGACCGGATCTTTGGGGCGCAAATGCAGATTATTTCAATCCGGATAATTTTCTGCCCGAAAATATTGAGAAACGTCATCCATATGCTTATCTACCATTTTCAAAAGGCTTAAGGAATTGTGTGGGTAAGTGAGTGCATATCGCGCTTCAGGATAAAGAGAAAAATACAATGTTTCATTTAACTACCTTTACTTTTAGGCTGGCGTTATGCTCATATCGCTCTCAAAGTTTTAATTGTTAGTCTTGCAAGAGACTTTAAATTTTCCACGGGATTTCCTTATCACAAATTAGTTTTTATAAATCAACTGAGTTTACGTTTTCTAAATGAGCCGAAAATACGATTTGTTAAAAGGATAATTTCTGAGGTATAAAACATTTTCTGAATCTTGGAAATAAAAAGAAGAAGAAGAAAGATGAATTTTTAAAAATATCTTAATTTGTATAGAACTGGAAATGACAAAAAGAAAGTTTTAATAAAAATCTCCTACAAGTCTAATTATTTTTAATTTATACTTAATTTTATAATATTAATTTGTGTTTTAAGTATCCGGCCTTATATTTAGTAGACTCCTTAAATTTTCTAAAACAAAATAAAAAGATAAAAACTTTAGTTGGATCCATACATGGTCCAACTCGCACTTGTTTGATTAAAAAAAAAAGAAAAGTAAAACTTAAAATATAAATCTGATCGAACACAAACAAGTTTTTTATAAATTAAAAAAAAATTGAAAATCAGACAAAAGTATCAAACGATCTATACACACATGAGATTTTTGAAAGATCGAAATACTAACGACCAAATGTGAGAAAGGCAAAATAAACCTGTGTCGATATTATTTTTTGTAAGTGTGTTGCTTTAAAGAAAAGTGAGAAAAACAATTACATTGTTTGCTAGTACTACGACTTTAATACTACGTTTTCTAATATAATTCTCATATTGTTGTTAGAGTTTACAAAATATTTGTTGGCTTTTTCATAAAAGTATCTGTAAACGCTGTATTATTATTATCATTTGTTACAAATACTAAAAATAAGAAGGTATTAAATAAAAGTAAATTTATATAAATTATCGGAATTTATTGAACATTATCAGACTTTAAAAAAATTAAAAAAAAGGAAATATATTTTAAATGTCTTAAAATTTTACATTATTTTCAATACAATTATTTATTAAAATCAACAGCAAACAAATGTATGTTTTAATTTTTAATATTAAATTTATTTAATAAACACAACATTTAAAAAAAAATTTAGTTATCGTGTACTCCAATAAAAGCATTACAATTTGGACAATAATGGTTGGCACTTTGGCAGGAGTCCATACAATAAGGAAGACAAACACATGGCCAGCAACTGTGAATAAAAGAGGATTTGAAATATTATTTGGCAAATGAAAATAAATCTTTAAAATGTTATATAAGTTTGTTTGTAGCTATAGAGAACAAAAGCTAGTTTTAATAGCTCTCTCTCTCTCTCTCTCTCTCTCTCTCTCTCTCTGATATTGTGTAGTGAACATTACGAAATTAAATTGTTCATTTTATTGTTTTAAATCTTGTAATTTTGTGTTGATTTAATTATATTACGTTCTGTGCTTATATTTATAATTGAAAAACAAATAAACTTATATTTGGTTTAAGACGTAACACATAAACAATGATCGCCAAACGAGCCCGCTCGGTTTCACATATACAATACAACCACAGAAAATCTCTGAATAAAGAAAGGCATGTTTCAAAGACAAAATTATACTTTGAATCTTTAAAAACCATCATAAAATACAATTTTATTTTGCAGTTAAAACATGCTTCAGCTGTTCAATAATTAAAAAAAAATTGAACCAGGGTATAAAAAATTAAAAATTTCAATTTAAAAACTCGATCATTGCTCAAAGGTCATGTTTTAGATTAAATTTAAAGAAATTCAAACAGTTATAAGAAATTTGCGGATGCGAGGTGCCCAAATTTGAGAGCACATAGCACCACTCCAGCTCAGATACCTCTTTCCTATGCCCATGCAAAACTTTGAAACAGTTGCTTTAGCCCTTCGCAAATAGCTGAATTATTTCCCAAATACTTTGATTTTCTCTTAATGTCTCTTGTTTTTGTGTGCAGGGTTTTTGAGTTTTCAATTTTTTTTTGTTTTGTTGATTAATGTAGTTCTCATTTAATCAATTTTTCTTAAGATATAAGACTTTTGCATTTTCTATTCAAAACTTGGGTAAAATCCACTGATGAGCTATATGAGCAGTAGTGAAATGGCCATATGAATATGCTTTTCCTGCAGTAATACATTTCAGTTTTTAGTTTGAATATATAATTAATATTCCATGATAACGTTATGAATAACTTTACTTTTTATTTTTAAGATTAATTCATATAGTTATATTTGGCGAAAAAATACAACTGTAGGTGTAAAATCCGCCTTGTTTTCTATAGCAATAAAAGTTTTATAAAAAAAATTAATTGAAATGTATTTTTAATATTTCATGTGTAACAGAACAACGTGTTAAAAAGTTTGGAGTACAACAATCTGGAACTCTATAATAAAACGTTCTCAAAATTTACGTTTTGTAAAGTTTTTGTTTAACATTTTATCTGAAAGGAATTGATTCCCACTCCATTAATTTACCCAACAAAGTCGTTCTAAACATAATGATATTTAAGCGTCTGGTCGTTTATTTTAATGCATGAGAATTTCAAATTTCTTTTGAAATTTCCATTTTCCTTAACAAAAATCATTTTAAAAAATTTTAAAAACAAACAAATAAAAAAGTAAAACATGCAAACATACGCTTGTTGAACTAAATTATTACTGCTGCGTTTACTTAAGTTGTATTGAAGTTATTATCACCTGTCTGTACGTCACTTAATAACGAATTGTAACAAAAAAATATTTATTTTCATTTGTATCAGTGGGACTTATTACAAAATAAACGACTGAGTATTTAAAACAAAAAACCTTCTAAATATCTTGCCGGATTACTACGAGTATGAACAAATTTTTATACAAATTAACATAAAATTTTAATGTGGAGCTATTGGTGTTAAAAGGTATTAAAAAGACGACTTCAATTATGCTGCTTATGGATTATATATTTTCCTTATGTTCTACACAAGTTTAGGATATGTTTCAAGCTGGCTTGGAGTTATACCCAGCAGTTATACCCAGCGCCAACAATGAACATAATTGAGAAAAACTTTCCTAAAAGTTTATACTCAGGTAGTCCTATTTCTAGCTCTAATTTATTTTAAGAACTTAAAAATTTTTGAACTTATTCCGAGCTCCGGTAATAAACATATAGTCATTATTTAGAGCGCAATAATTTGCATAAAAATGGTATAGATTTTGGATTATATGAAAATTTAATATGAAAATGTACTGTACAAGAATATTGTTTGGTTTGTTCGAAAATGCATCACTTCGCTACATCTGATGCGCAGAACGTTCGCTAATGCATCAGTTGGCACCACTGCAAATGTCATGTGTTCTAAACGCATCCCAAAAATGGCTGATGTGATATTTGAGTTAATTATATATTGTTAAATTACATTTGTTTATGCATTTCTAGAGGCCATTAGTGAGAAAATAATTAATTATTAATTTATAAATTTTTCTATCCCTTTTACGGCTTGTTCATCTTCTTGCAATAAAAAATTGTTTTAATTGTTTAAAATATCTTTTTTCAAGTGTTTAATCGAAGAGAAATTAATTACACTGTGCCAAAGAAAATTATTTTTAAACTTTAAAATATGACTAAAATTATATTTATTTGTGTTATTAAAGTTTTTTTATTTGATTTAAAAAGTTTATCGTTACCAATAATATTTTAAATAAAATCCCTAAGTCCCTGACTCAGAGGCTAGCAAACTGTTAGTATTAATGGTATTTTATTTTTATAGCCTACAAATTAGGTCGAAAATAACTGTTATCTTATCAAAATGTTATAATTTAAACTGTTTTTTCTTTATGAGTCACTTGACCCTCTGTGCAATCTTATGACAAATTTTAAAATTTGGGGGGTTTTTTTTTTTAATTACTTACATGAACAAACACAAGATCAATGCAAAGCAATGTGTCCTATTGTTGGCCGTATGTTTGACAGAAGTTAAAATTTCAGCATGGCAAGAGGGGCAAATAGTACGTGTAGGTTCATTTCCAAGAGCTACAGCTGGCCTTGTTGTTGTTTGTATGATAACAGTGGGCTGCTGCGGTGGCGGCGGCTGTTGCGGTTGTGGCATGTCTGGATACACTTGTGTTGTTGGATATCCTGGCTGATAAACTTGAGCTGGAGTGTATAGTGGTGGTTGTGATTTTTCCATATGTTACGTTTAAATGTTTTATATCTCTTTTTGTTTTTAATTTATTATTAATCGTTCGTTAATTTTTTTCTGCTTTATTAAAAGCTTATTTAAGGTCTTTATTTATTCAGTAATACTTTAAGACTAAATACTAGAATACTGTATTTATTTTATAAATGAATAAAAAAAAAATACTTGAAAAGTGTTTACGTACATACGTAAGTTCGTATCAACAAAGATACCGACTCTTATGAAATGTGATTCAGTACTAAAGTTGTGTGAGCGTGTTTTTTTTATTTAGTTAGCTTACTCTCGTTATAAAAATGATTTAGAATTGTTAGTTCGTTATTCCGTGTGGTGCACTTGGAAATACCTTTAATTGTATGTAGGGTTGAATTTGAAGATTGTCAGGAACGATGTAAAGAAAATAGCGTTAAAAGAAATATATTTTTTTAAGTGTACGCAAGCGTTTATTCTTGTTACAATTAAGGCCTAATATTTCTTAATTTCAGATTAAATTTATAATTGTTTTAAAATCTATAACATATTTAAATGCCTATGAGTATGTATCATATATTTTTAATTTTCTTTTTAAAGATTTCTGGATGACATGATAAAATTTCTAAGACCGCCAATTTTTTGTTTGTATTTTTCCTATTCGACTTCGCCAAAGTTTTGCTACCACTAAAAAGAGTCTTGATTAAATTAGTGTTCATAAAAAAAGTAAAATTCTGTGTTGAGCAAGAAACACCTACAGGTCTTTTTTCACTACACACGAGGCAACTATATAAGAAACATTAAAAAAAAAACATCAATCAGTGTGTATCTTATGCATTAAACATAGACGCGGGAGAAAGCTATATTGAAGTGAGCGACGCCCAGAGAATTATGCCTGCAGTTACTCTCTCTCTTATTGACAAAATATTGTATGAAGAAGAAGAAGAGATAAGACTTATAAAAATTAATATGGGAAAGAAAAATTGTTTGAAAAAGGCAGAATTTTAAAGTATAAATTTAAAAAAAATGAGCTGAGAGGCTACCTTTGTTATGGAGGATTGACGGAAAAACATTTGATGAGTTGTTAGAAATGATAGTGAAATTTGTCCGAATTTGAAACAACACGAAACGAAACAACACTACGACTGTTTTTAACCAAATAACATAAAAGAATCTGCAACATAGATAAACACATAAGAACATCGTGTTAGAAAACATGAATATCAACAAGAAACACTGCTACACACGAGGGAACTTTAAGTGCAACATGATCATATTTCATGTCTCCTCGTGTTTCTAGTATAATGATTTAATTTATTAAATAATTTCTTTCTTTATTTAAGAAGTTCAACAAAAAATATATCTCGGCATAAAGTTCTAATCTTTAGAGGTCTTATTATTTCCCGGCAAAAAATAGGATTATTATTAAGATAATAGATTTATCAACTGCAGCATCAATGTGAAAAAGTTGCAAGTTAAATTTGAAGCAGCTGTCTTAAATATCCGATTTATGTTCATAAATTCGTCAGGGTTTAATGACTGTAGTTTTATTTTATTTTTCTGTATTTGTGAATCAACAGTGTTGCCACTTTATTTGAATGAAAATAGTTTTATTTTTATCAGATTTTAAATAAAAAAAACTTCGTTATCAAATACTTAGAAAACTATTACAAGAAAAACTATATCAAATTTCAAAATCTGCAGCACTTAACTACTAAATAACGGTTCTCTACGTTAATCCATATTCAGCTGGATGAAAAAATAATTCACCCTGTTAAGTGTTTAAGAACTTTTAGACTTCAAAGTTGATGATAATTGATGATATTGTGTAAAAGTATTTTTAATTTGTATTAGTCATGTTGTAGTTTCTGAAAATTGGTACCTTTGTAGCGTTTAATATGTTTATATAAGACTAGCTACTCTCAACACTTTGTAGGAAAAATTTATTTTGATAAAGAAGTTTAACTTCAGACAACAAATTTGGTATTTTTTTTTTCTAAAACAAACTCTATTTAAGTATGAGTATGTTACTCTAAAATAAGAGAGGCAAAATAAAATAGACATTGAATGTATTATTATTGCTTATCTTATCGCTTTATTTATCATTTAGCAATTCTTTGAATAGAATATTGTTTAAAAAAGTTAAAAATTAAATGGAATTATTATATCAGAGTAAACAATTTCCTTTAATAATTAATGTTATTTATTTGACTTATTCTACATATTATGGACATCTTATCGATAACAATTAAACAAGAAAATTCTAAATTGTAAATTAATGAATGAAAATTCACTTTTTTGGTTCTTTTTTTAACTTAGTTTTTATAAATTTTTTGAAATAAATGTTTTTTCAAATGTATGCGATTGTTTTCAATTGTGGCCATACCGAAGGTTGGTACAAAGCAAAAACAAATTTACAAGACGAGTTACGGAGAGAACAACAAAGAAATTTTTTGACATGTGTTGAGTACTTCGTGTAACGAAATTAATTGATCAGTTGGTTAAATAGATGATGATTAAAATGTACACAACCTAAGGTAGACATATGCGAAGAATGCCGATGAAGAGTGGCATTATATTCTTGTCTTCTCTGGAAAACATATTCATATATTTGTAAATAATTTTTCTTTCTAAAAATTTTTAGAAATTAAATGGAAAAAAATTTTAGTTTATTTGGGAAAAAAATTAAAAAAATTAATTTTAAATATAATTAATTTTTAGTTATACAATATTGTATCAAATTAAGATAAACAATACCAATAAAGAGTCACATAAGTATTAGTATTTAAAATTAATTGCTTAAGGACCTTTAACTGCGAGGACGGTTATTAACTCCTAAACTTAATAGCCTTAATCAGAACTCAACTGAGTTTCACCTATCTCAAACCTCTCAATCAATTGAAATGCGCGTTTACAACCCAAATTCATGTTGTTAATGAAGAAGAATCACAACAGCGATTGGCAAAATGTCTAATGCCCCTCTCCCTAAAATTTATAAGGGCTGACTCTCTTAAATGTTAACAAGACATTATTGAGTTTTTGTTTGTATTTTTAATATTTATTCAATAAAATACATTTTTTGCTTGAGACTTTTAATTAAGATTTTTCAAATACCTGAGTTGTTTTTAGTTCATCAGGATTACTTTGCTGCTCATAACTAAGCCAACCATTAAATGATTACTTTAAAAAGAGGCTTTTAGAAGAACCCACCTAAAGAGCTTTTCCTAAAAATGCTATAAAATTGCTCACGCTATAACGTCTATATGACGCTTAAATATGTGTACCTTCGGAACCATAAATATAAGACTATTGTAAAAAAAATCTATTTTTTTCTGAAATAAATTAAGAGCTAAACCAGTTTAGTAGAAAAAAAAATCCACTTCTTAAGGTTTTCGTGTGGTAAATTATTGTCTTTATGCTCTTTATGAGCTTAAAAACTACGAGAAGTTACTTTGTAAAAATTTCTTTCGGATTTATATGGTTTGCTTGGCTTAAGACTTGTATGATAGTGTGATTGAGCCCTTAAAACGGTGTTTCAGAAACAGCACAGACATTAAATAAAATGGGGTAAATAATTTGGCAATTAGCAAAAGACACTTTAGTCAGATTAGAAAAAAAAAACATGAATGCATGGGTCAAAATATCTAAACTGATCGTATGAACGTTTTTAAGAGTCGGAAAATTTAAATATGATAACTATGGATAGATTTTAGGAGTAAATTATTGAATGCGGTATCGATAGAAATTTCCATTTAAATGCTATTGACATATCCATCTTTATTGAGTGTCGTTATTTAACTGCGGTTTATATAGTTCCATATAATATGGACCTGAAAAAATATGGACCTGAAAACAGCAATTCAATTACGTAATCTTCAAACTTTTGGTAGTATTAAATCCTATTAATGTCATCAAATATGTGATTCCATTTTAAAATTTTTAATCTTTTAATAAAGAGGATTCTTTTTGGTTTTGCAGTTTTGGTTATTTTTAGAAAATATTTCCAAAACTGTTTTCGTTTTCTTTTTATAAAAACAGACACGTTGTTGATTTTTTTTAACTTGATTAAACATATTGTTATCAAAAGTAACTAAAGTTAATTATTAGAAGTTTTTCTGTCAGCAGCGTCAATGATTCATAACATTCCTAAATGCTACGGTTTTCGTTGTTGTTGTGCTCTCATTTTATAAAACATTTATTATTATCGGTTGTATAAAAATATTTAAAAACAAATATTAATTGTTTGCGGATATGTAAAATAACTTTTATATAATTTGAAAATAAAACTTAAGGTACGGTCAGTTTAGTCAAATATTTGACCAAAAAGACGTAACCACTAAATTCTGAAAATTTTTTTTGTGCTTTTCAAATACTTAATAAGAAATTTAAGATCCCTCTCGATGTAAAATATAAGATATCAAATTTATTATATTTTAAATCCTCATTTGTCATGATACGTATCAAAAAAGATTCTTGGTCAAATATTTGCCTAATCTGATTGAACCTTTAGTTCTAATTTAGTTTAGTAAAAAAAGACGCGTCGTAAATTTATATTGAAATTAATTTTTCATATTTTTTTCTATATCTGATCGTTTTAGAATTATTAAAAAATTTATGAGAGGAAAGATTTTTTTTACAAAATTCCTTTATTTTTTCACTTTAACAATGCAGTAAAAAAAGGCAAATATTTTTTATTTTTAAAATTTATTAAAAACTAGCAGTGCTCACGACTTCGTCCGCGTGTCATTTATAATTTTCTTAAAATTTAAACTAAGAAAAATGTGGGGTTAAACATTTATTGTGGAGTCATGTAAACAGTGTTAAACATTTTTTATCATCAAAAAAAAAAAAGTATTTACATCTGTTTTAGTACTATTATACCGGAAAATTGCGTGCTTTCACATTTGTATCTCTAGTTTCTCTACGAAATATCTTATTTTTACAAAACAAAAATATTTGAATCAAGTTTCTAAGGGATCTCACACTTGATTTTATTTCAATACGTCAGACAGACAGACAGAGAAAAATTCTACAAATAGGTGTTTTGCATTCATTTTTGATTACTATCTACACCAACATTAAAAATTTTAAAAAGATATTTCATGTACAGAAATGACCCCGTTACAGTTTTTTTATATTAAAAGATGTATAGGCTAATAACTCTGCATAACGTGTTTTGCTTATTGAACTATATAATTTTAAATTGCGTTTTTGACATATTCATGGAAATGCCCATATGCATAATATTTAATTTTTTTTAAATATATATTAAGTGCTGTACTATTATCTATTCTCTCAGTAACTGTTAAAAGCGTTTTTAAATATTTTATTATCATCAACACTGTTACTGTTAAAAACTTGTTCAAAACCGTAGGAATAAAATTTAAAGCAATAATTTCAACATCACCTTTCTTCTTAAAAGATGCTGATCTTTAAGGTATGTATGGTTGCATGAATAATATGAGTAATATTTTTTAAAAATTTTAATAAAAACAAATAATCTTTTGATGGAAAAGTGGAATTACAGAAAGCCCTAATAATTAATAAAGCAACTTACAAAAAATACTCATTTAACATAAAATTATGTTAAAAATGTTTAAAAAGTTTTGAACAAAATACAATTGCTTTTAGAGTTACTTTGTTAATAGCTGAGTTTATTTTATTGCAACATAGTCACGGCTACAATTAGCTAAGATAAAAGCTTGAGTGAGCAACTGAGAGCTTTTTACCAACTCTCAAAATTTATTGCCCAGTAGGAAAGTTGCCACAAGATTTAAAGCTTTGCGCTAAAAATCGTCTAAGTCCCTTGTACTAGAAAATATTTTGTTGATTTTTATTTAATAAAAAATTTGCAAGATTTTTTATATTTTAAATTAGTAACTTAAATCAACGGCTCTAAAACTCTTATAATAGAAAATTCTTCAGATACATCATAAACATAAAGGAGTGTTAATCTTTTCTAAAACCAGAACTATGATAAAATGATATGATTCTAATTTCTTCAACCGTTTAAATAACTTAAACTACTAGTAATTAATATTAAACTTGTTGCTAATTTTAAGTTTCAAATATGATTAATATTTAAAACGATTAAAGAAAATGTTCTATGTTTCCTTAATTTTTTGTGCAATAGGCTTTGTCATATTGCGATATGCGGAATTTTTACATAACGTTAATAATTAAACAATAGAATGTTGAACTGGCTTATAATATGTTTCCATTCGCTAAAAAATAACCAGTTTTGAATAAAACACTTCGAACTCTGTTTTAATATTCAAATTTGTGACAACGCTGATATTTTGTCTGTTTAAAAAAAATTTGTTTTTATTTTTAATTTTTATTTTGCTTTTGTTATTTTTGCAACAACAATAATTTACAAAATTAATTTTCAAATAGTTAAAATGAAATATAACTAAATATTTTAATATGAATAGAATAGTTTTGGTAACTTGAAAAATATATGGGAAAACTTGGACAATCATGGTGATCTTGCTCAAAATCAAACGTTTTCGTGAAAACAAATCAGTGGAACTGGGTAAAATCTAGCTAATTATTTATGTATGAAAATTTAGTTTAACTCAAGAAAATAAATTCGATTGTCATAATCAAACACTTATGTAAAAAAACCCCAAACTTAGTTTATTTCAGATAAAATGTTTTTTGTTTAGTACCCATTTATTGGGAGTATAAAAAATCATACCAAAAAAGTTTTTCTTTTAAGTTGTTCATTCATACTGCTGTGTAAATTAATTTTATTAAACAGCTGTAACGCAACCAGTTTGTATCAATTTTAAAATTTATTGGAGTATTTTGGTAAAAACGTGTTTATGCAATTAAACTTGAAAGCAAAATTTTATCGTAGTAAGATGCTGATAAATATACCTTTGCATATTTTGAATTTTAAAATAGACAAGGAGAAAAATTAAGATTTGTCAACATATTTTTCTGCAATTTTAAAAGCTATTGTTATATCGGCTTTAAATAAATAAATATTTTTAGTAATTTTATTAAGTAAGAATAAAATATTTATTTATTTACTTTTATCAATCGATAGAAAATAATTTTACATATTAATATTCACAGATTATGGAACTGGCTGCAGTGGCCTTTGTCCTCAAAAAGAATAATAAAAACGGGAGAGATCAGGTATAAAATAAAAGAAAACAAGTTGAAAATTATGTTATAAAAGTTTATGATTTCAGGTAAAAAATCGGCAACTTATCAATAGATGAATTTTGAATAATTCGTCACACTAAGTTTTAAAATCTGGCAGCTTTTGTTGTCCAAAAAGAAAAACTTAATTATTATACAATTTAAATTCTATTACATGCGGTAGTCGATCATCAGTTGCAGTGACAGTAAAAAAAAACATTTTGAAGAATATTAGTAAACAAAAAAAGTAAACAGACAAGTAAACAGAGCAGTAAAACAATAGTTACATTCAAAGTTTAAATGTAAACGCAGCAGTTATTTCAAACAATAACGTTTAAAATGAAAATAATGTAGAAATAAAAAATACGAAGCAATTGCTTAAATAAAAAGTAAAAAAGGCCTTTTATTTGGTTTAGGTGTACAAACGTTTGGGCGTTGACGAATTACAATTGAGCTGCTAACAGTGGCTTAAAAAGTTTTTAATTTTCGAATTTTCTGTAAGAAAGGTTTGTATCCTCGCTAATATTTAAAATGTGTTCATTAATTTATTTCTGATTTAAAAGCAAAATTTTCGAAACTGTGTCTGATAGATTGGCGTATTTAAATTTTCTCTAGCTTATCTAGTGCCTTAGCAAGGTTGATTTCAACACGAACTAGATGGACAGAAGGATTCTTTTTCGATTTTAAGAGTTCTTGTGATAAAACAGGATTTTGTTTGTTTTACCATTTATTAAAAATTTAAAAAAATGAAGCGTGCAGGCTTTAAAAAAACACAAGAAAAGTTTATTTCTACAAAATATAAATTAGAAAAAAGAAGAAAACACTTTAAAATAAAGAAACCAAGAAAATAAATATGAAGGCAGCCGATTCCCTACTACGATATCTTTATCACTAAAAAATATAAGACTAATAAAATAGCTTTGCCCGTGTGAAAGCTATGTAGTTTTTAAATTAAAAAGACATTTTAGAGCATAACTTAGAATAAAATACTCACGGTGGAGATATGTATGTATATCAAGTCCAAAATGAAAAAATAATAACAAAAGGGAATGATTGAAGTCAATAAAACAATTTACAAATTCTCAAAAGAAAATTATTAAATATTGTCAAGTGTAGGGTACTTAAAACGTAACCTAAAGACATATTTTAAAATTTCTTAGTTCTATTTATTTTAATAAAATGAAAAAAAAAAACTAAAAACATTTGACGACTGCATTCATAATCGAACATTTAATCAATTTTGGTTTTAATCACTCTTGAAAGGTTTAAGCCAACAGTAGTTAAGAGACGATTATTTTCTATTGTAAACGGAAAATAAAATTAATCGCTAACAAAATGATTAATGATAAAGATATGATTGAGGTGAACTTAAGCCCACAACTATTTAAATTCGAAAGTGAATTAAATGATTCGCGATTATCTCACTGTATAACAAAGTCCTTTAGTATCAATGATTTAAAGGAACATGAATTAGATGATGGTAAAATAAAAAAATGCCAAAAATATGCCACAATCGGTGGTATTCATAAAAGTTCTAATAATGTGATGGAAAGCCTGAAAATAAGTTGCCTGAGACAAATGTATTGTCCCGATTGCCATCAACGTTTAGACGAGGAAAGTGTGAGATTTGAAACATTATTGGCATGGTGAGTAAACGTATGATTTGTTTAAAAAATGTGTAACAAAACGGAAATTATCAATATAGAGGATTTCCAAAATTAAGTCAATATTAGCATTTCTTTATTGTTAATAAAGTGCGGGGGGAAAGACTATGTAGAGAACAGCATATTAGCCTTATAACCATTGGGTTCTTGTGACCTATGCTCACGCTTATTTTTTTTTTCTTAAAAATCTAAAACTGTGACTGAAGAGTTGAGAAAAAAAAACAAAATAGAGGCATTTAAAATATACTGTTACGAAAATAAGATTAGCAACTCTATACATGTTATAACAAATTTTATTTTGTGAGTTTTCCTTAAAATGTTGAATTGAGTCTTTAATAAACAGAATTATTACCTCCACCATTTACAAGTGTGGTAGGACAGAATATTTCACAAATTTTGATCTGTTTGAGGCTGTCGAAGAAGTGTCGACTTTCATGAGTTCAAATCCCAAAAGAGAACTAAATATAAAGAAACTTTATGTTGATCAGCTCCTACCAATGAGTTGCTTGAATGTGAAAAATAATAGTTTAAACCTCCCGCAGTCTTGATATAAAAAACAATTGTTCAGACAGGGCATAGAAGAAGTTGTTTAACTCTTCTGGATATCAGCAAAATATTGGCTTTTTAAACTTGACGAAGACTTAGCTATAGAGAAAAGTAACTATGTGACGGTAAATGGACGTCGTGATTTTCATGATTGAAGGGCCTGATTGGGTAATAAGACATTGCGAGTTCGAGTTGCAATCAAGCTTCAGGTGCTTGTAACCTTGATGGCTGTTCTATTTAAAATCGAATGTTTGCTTAAAAAGTTATCGCTTAGTTCGTACCTCCTCATAGCAGAAACTTGTGTTGGGTATAATAAATAACAGATCGACAACTACAAAATTTTTTGATGTTTTAAGTGCCATGGACCATCGCACATAAAGAAATTAAATACGCGGTAAACATTATAATTTATATTTTTTGCTCTAAAATTTTTTTGTTATTTAAATATCTCTTGAAAGAATTACCAACTTAAACTAAGTTAAATAATGATTTTTGTATTTTATAGTTGTCTGCCATTACTTCCTATCAGCCGTGTGTATCAATGCTGTTTTAAACGTACCGTTGGGCGTAAAGTCATATGTAATAAATGTGGCAGTAATTTGGGCCGCTGGAAACATTCTTAAGAGTTAAATAGTTTTAGTAATAAATTTAAAATTATTTTAAAATGAAAGAAAATAAGAAAATATTAATACAAAAAACCCCGGATTTTATTTAAATAATAAATAATTTAATTGAAAGAAAAATGTTAAAACACAGTTCAAATAACAGAATTTTTGTTAACATTTTAAACATTAGCGTGCGTTTGTTTGTGATTTTTTTTAGGTTTATAAGCTTGTTTATTTTTCAAAAAGTATGTGTAATAAATTAAGGTTCTCCGGTTAATATTAATTAACAGTCAGTACTGTTCAGTACGCTGAGTAGGTCAAACTGTAATTGTATGCTGCCTATAATGCAACACATTTAAAAAACTTAAATTGATTAAGTTAAAAATACAACAATAAAATATAAATACAGTGTTTTTTTAATACAAAATTATTCCTAAGAAATATATATTATCGGCGGATATAGTAATACAGTTTAGACAGAAGAGCTTACTAGACTTGTTCTTATTATATAATAAGTAAGATTCATATTTTCGGCTATGCCGAATCTAATATACCATTGATTACATTTGTATAACGGCATGTACAAATAAATCGGCATAACAAATTCCTTCCGACCAATAAAGCGTGGAATATTGTAAGTTCTTCTAAGGGTTGTCGTCTTAGCTAGAACAATTGTTGTAAAAAATTGTTGAGAAATGAAAAATAAGTAAACATAATCACATTTCTGATTTTCAATGTATTTAAATTTTTTCTATTTATCTAGGGCCTTGGCAAAGTTGATTTCAACCCGAAAACGGATGAAGAGACGGGCATTGATCAATCGACTTTGCAAAGATTACAAACGGAATGACAAGCTAAGATCTTTTTCCACCTGATGTATTTTATTAATTCAAATACGTACGTTTGCTAAACAAGACATCAAATACCAACCAGAAATGGATGACTGTAACTAAATGCACTAAATTTTTATAACGACATATCTGTTGCAGTTTTTGCTCATTAACTTTAAGTTTAATAAACTTTGTTCTAACAATGATGTTTCGGGGGCACATAACTTATAATACAAACTTAAAAAGGAACTAAAAAGTGCCATTAATTCAAAAACATCATTATTATAAGAATAATTTATAAAAATATTATAAATTAAAAATTAGTTTTTAAAAGAAATTTATATAGGAGATTGGTGTATTAATTGTATGTATTAAAACAGATGTTAGGTCACATTACTTCTTTAAATTTATGTTTTTATTGCTCTCTAGAATGTATCATTGCTCTTTGTTCGCTACAATTTTGATAGCATATTTACAAATTTTTTATATTATTTAAAAAAAGGCGTTTAGCACACTAAGGAGAACAAATAAGTGTTTTTTTTTTGCAACACTTAACAAAACTAAATTATTTAGTTTTGAAATTAATTTTGGGAATTTTAATAATATCAAGGAACCTTTGTCCCAATTTTTCTTATGTTGTTTTTAAAGTTTTTATAACTAAAGAAGAATGTTTCTGGCTTTTCTAAAAATTTGGAAAAGTGTTTCTTGCAGCCTTATTCAGTAAATTGTTAAAGCTGAATCTCCATTGCGAAAAATCTAAAAAAAAAAAATACTTTTAGCGATTTTGGCAAAAATGCTAATCTATAAAACATTTCGCCGTAATTCTTTTTAGCTCTTTAGCAATCGAGATTTAGATTTAGCTATAAGAATTATAGAATAAGCAACCAGTAAAATATATACGTACAGATACCCGCTATTCCAAGCAACAAATAAATTGCTTTATTTCAAAATTTTATGGGATATCAGCATAATATAATAAATAATGTTAAGTTTTATTTTGATTTGGGTTTTGTTTAGTGTTTCTTTTGAAAATTGCGTTGATTTTATTCTAAAATTAAATTTTCCTACTGTTAGTGGTAAATAATAACTGGGCCAAAGAACTTAAAAGGAAGTGTTACAGTTCCCCTTAAAATATTTAAATGCCAATGTAGAAACTTCAACAGAAACATTCTCTGATTTGTGCATGAGTTCTCAGCAAAAATTTAAAAAAAAAGGTAATCGAGTGTTGACTATTGCAGAAAATAATAATAATCATTAGTACTCATTTTAAGGTATTCCTTTTTAACTTAAAGAAATAGTTTAATTACTGCTTCCTTTATTTGCGAACTAATGTAATGTGTTTTGAAAGCGAGTAACAAAATTTGGCAATCACAAAAATAAGTCATTATATGGCAAGTACTTTTTAAGGAAATGTATAACTTTTTGCTGGGTTATTTAAACATTCATGAAAACTATTTAAAATCTGTTTAAAGTTAAGAACTTGAAGATTAAAATTAAAGGCACCGCCGATATTTTTTTTTTTTTTTGCCGACAGTATCCGCCATAAAATTTTGTAAGCTTCTTATTGTTTATGTAAACAACAGACTCATCTAAATTTATGAATTTTTTTCATTTGGTTTGTTGCTGTCGTCTTGAAAAATGTAGCATTTTTTCTAGACTTACTATATCTGCGAGGCTTGTAAGGATAGTTTTCAATAAAGAGTGAGGTACGATATGTTTTGCAATTAAGCCTAAAATTCTGTTCAGTTTTTCATACAGCATGCTGTCTAAATGCGCACATAATTAATGCATATTAAAAATTAATAAAAAAAGAAGTTGCAGAAGCAGTTTTTTTTATTGTGAAAGAAAAAATGAAAAATTTCTGACAACACTATCTCCAAGCTGTGAGATAAAACAAGTCGGTACTTATTTCAAAATACAGCCTGGTGTTAAACAAAAAATTGTTTAAAAATTAAAAAAATAAAGAAATAATTTAAATCAAGAGGAAGAAATAATGCCAAAATATAATAAAAACGTGAAACCCCCTACATCGCGATATAGACACCACTTTTCAAAAGTTTAACTTCCCACATGAAATAATTAACGTTGTTCCAATATTTCCTCATAATACCAGGTTTTAGGACAAACTGACTTATAAAATATATTGTATCTTTTTACAAAAAGAACAGAATTACAACTTCGGCAACATTTTACGAAAAAGGGAATAGAATACTAAGCTAAAGTCACTTAGCGATTAAAGGGTGAAAAAAAAGAACAACAACAAGTAGAATAGATCGAATCATTTATATACAAAACAAGTAAGAGTGCTATAGTTAGCTATGCTGAATTATTATTACCCTTCATCATTTATGTAAATCTAGTTCAGTAAAGTTTCTTCTATCAAAGAAACAAATTTTGCGGTGACAGAGAATTAAAAAATAGGAAAGTAAAAATTAAGCAAAATATATAATCTTACATAAGAACGTCTTCGGCTTACTGGGTTAATCATATTTAAAAAATTTTAGTATTTCCTGATAGATCTCTCAAAAGCTTTTAAATGATACCCATATTGACCATATTGACAATCAAACTTTATTTTAAAAATTTAAGAGGCCCATAACTGGGAAAATATAGGCGATCGTCAATTTTTCACTTGATGTTTTTTTTTCTTAATTTTTAATTTTCTATCGCTCTATATATTTGTTTTTTGATTGCAGTTACTTGAATGTTCCATATGATATGGACACATTAGATGCAGGCGTCGTGCTTAGCCCACCACCTTGAATTATTTAAATACAAAAAATTAAATTGCTAGAAAAATTATAACCAGAATTTGAATGTAGTATAACACATATGAAACTTGAGCTTGAAGTCGAGAATCATTTTTCCTGCATACACATATCAATTAATATTTGTCTGTTGGCATCTTGCCCTTTTTTAGGAAACATACTCCTCCTAAATTGTTGTTTCGGTAACTATTAAGCAGATAACTCTGACAATTACATTCATTTGGAGTTATTGTAAATTCAAAAAGAAACTAAAAAAAAATAAACGTTGAATATATAATTTATGGCCTGCTCTGATAATGTTTTAATATTTGTTTTTTAGTAGAACATTATTTTAAATATAACGAGAAATATATAGACCTTGACAAAATTTCTAAATATCTCTTATATCTCAAAAAACTAATTTTACCTCTTAAAAGTGGAACTCATTAAAATAAATCTCTTAAAGAAAAGAAATTTGTTCCAAGAAAATAATTAAACTTTTTTGACTTTTCTTTTTAAACAGCTTTTAGTTTTATTGCTCAACACGTAGTGGTCAAATACACGCGGTCTTTTTTTTTAATTTGCAAACAGAAAGAAAAACTATTAAAATGCCACAAATGGAAAGAATGACTGATGTAAATTTGGATTCAGCTAACACACCCGACAGTCCGTCATCACATAAGCCGGCCTTTGAGAAATGCATAACTTTTAATAAAAACGTCGACGGTATTCAGTATGAAGAAGAGGATACAACAGATTTTACATCTCCATCACATAGATTACGTTCATGGTCAACTTTGTCGGATAAAGATGATGGAAAACCACATTTGCGTTATTTCTCAGTAGGTCCAAGTACGTATCAATTGCGTTGCCCGCTGTGTAAGCAGAGATCCGATGCCGAAACGGTACAAATGAGTGGAGCTTTGGGTCAGTTAAGTTGTCTGCTGTCGACGTTTTCATGGTGAGTAAATGTAAAAGTGAGAAGTTGCAGAAACTGAAATTGTTCATAAAAAAACGCTGATTATTGTTTTTTTATTCAAAAATAAAAAGAGTGAAAAAAAGAAGGTTATATTAAAAATTGTTAAAATATATATTTTATTAATATTCTTTTGAGGAAAGATTGAATATTTTCCCTCAATTCAAAATTATTTTTAAATTAAGATTTAACAAAAACAAGTAAGAAAGAATACTATATTCGGCTATGACGAAACTTATGTACCCTTCACCTTGTATGTAAATCCAATTTAGTGAAGTAACTTCAATAAAAAAAAAATATATATTCGGGTGACAGAGAAATAATGAAAAAAAAAATTTAGTACTATAAATAATTTTACATAAAAATGTCACCGGCTCTTAAAAGGTTAAGCATTTAAAATTTTTTTTTTAGCATATCCTGAAACATAACTTCAAAAGCTTTTCAATGACACCCATATTGAAATTTAAAATTTTATGAAAATTTCAAAGGACCATAAGTTGGAAAATATGGGCGAGAGCCAAATTTTTCGCTTTATGTTTTTTTCTAATATTTTAATAATATTCTATTCTATTGGAGTTACTTCACTAAACTAGATTTTTCTAAAGGATATGGAAAAATTAGAGGCAGACACGTGTTTTGTCCGTTGCATGTAAGGACATGGACTAATCTATTAGATTTGCAATAGCAAAACTACATCTGATCCATTGGCGTAGTTATATTTTCTCTAGCTCATCTAGTGCCTTGGTAAAGTAGATTTTAACTCGAACACAAACGGGCAGACGTACATCGCTGTTTTAAGGGGTTGGAGAATTACAAACTGAATGCAAACTTAGACATGGCATTTTTACACCCGTGGCGAAGGGTAGAAAAAAGGGCCTTAAGCCCCGTTTGTCGTTAAAAATTATTTTTTAACAGAACAACCCTACAAATAATTTAAAAATTGATAATTTGTTAAAAAAGCGTCTCATAGGAAGATGGCGTCATTTAGTACACATCAGATATTTTCAAAAAGTTTTATCAAATGTGGCATGAGGCATTGCCTTAGATTTCGGCATCTTTTTTAGCGAATAACATTAATCGAGATAAGTAGATATCTTTTCTCTCACACAGCGTTAAGTTTTAATTTCGTAATGATGCGGTGGTTATTATAGGCGTGTGTGTGTTACAGTTTCGTGACTATATTTGGATGGGTTCATCCGAACTAGGTCTATTTAGAGCTGTGAAAATTAACATACTGTTATACGACCGTATGTTTTCCCAGGTTTTCTTTTTTTTTAATACTTTTTAGTTCACTAAAAGTTGTGTTATAAAAATTATTATAATTTATTATTATAATTAAGCCCCCGTGTCCATTGGACATTAAACAAAACTGAAATTTATTGAGTGCCTTTAATAGTTTCGACACTTTTTGAATTTTATTTTAATATCTGAATTTTTATTTTAAGAAAAATTATTTACATGTTTCTGCGAACATTGTTTTTAAAGGAAAACAGGAAAAATTAGACACCAGTTGCACTTTCAGGATCGCTATACCTTTGATCAGAATTCTTCACATCTATCAACCTCTAGTTGTGTAAATTATAATCATCACCTATTTAATAAACTAATTTGAAAGAATAATAGGAATATTCCTTCGTATTAAGTTGTCTTTCATTGTTCTCTTTATAATGTTAATTTTTTTTAAAGATGTTAAGATTTTAATCTTAAAAATTAAATAAAAAAATCCCAAAGAGCAATAATTTTCCTAAAAAAAATTAAACCAAAAAATTTTTAATACAAAAAATTATTTACATTTTATCATTGCAGTTTTAGAAAGAAAACTAATAAAGAGAAACAATCAAATATATTCTTAATTATATTAATTATTTATTACTGATCAAAAAATAATATGTTGGAGACAAATCATCATGATATTTAGACATTTTTTGAGTTGAAATAATAACGAAATATACAATTTTGATTTAATTATTTATATATATTTTAAAATTAATAAAATTTTAATACAAACATTCAAATTTTAAAACAAGTGGTATTTCTACGCAATAAAATTTGTTTTATTTTTTTATTTTTTATGAATACTTTCAGTTGTTTTCCCATATTTTCACTCTCATTTGTATATTTATGCCTGCAGAGCCGTCTAAAGAGTAAGAGAATGTTTTGCAATAAGTGTGGAGGCCATTTGGGATTCTATTGGAGGCCAACATGAAAGAAGCAAACAAAAACAAAGTAAAATTTTGATAGAAAAAAATGTGTATTTTGTATTTACTAAAAATAAAATAAAAAAATATTAAGAAATTATAGTTTATAATAAGCAAGCATGAAAAAAAATAAAATAAAAAGCATTTTGTTTTTAAGGTTGGAGATATAAATTAACTTAAATGACCAAATTAGAAATGCTCTACTTACGATTACTTTGAGATGAAAAGAGATTTAAAATGAGATTCCGCCTAAAATAAAAACATTGATCTTTTGTTAGTGGGTTGGTTAAAAGCGTTTGACCAAGAAAATAAAAATTTCAATTGTGTTTTATTGAAAAAATACTTTTGTTAAAGAATTGTGTCATAGACAAACTGTCACAACGTATCGATAATTGAGCAGACTTAAGCGATGACAAATACTAGTGCCGCTAACAACGAAACACCAAAAGTTTTAGAAAACATTTTACCGGTGCTACCGAAAAATGTTGGACATTTACAAAAAGAACCCACTGAGATTGATTGCCCTTCCTGCCAGCAACATGGCCTTACAATCGTTAAATTACAAGCGGTCACTGTAGTGCAACGTTCTGTTGCCGTCATTAATAGCGTTCTTTGTTGGTAAGCAGCTGTATAACTCTGGGTGTTATAACCTCAAATATATATTTTGCACTTTCATTTCTTTTCTTAACAATAGCACCCCTATACGTTGGAACGGTCGACATGATATCAATCATTATTGCAGCAAATGTGGCTGTTTTATTGGACGTTTCATTACGTTGAGCTGGTACAAACGTCAACTGTTTCGCATGCAGCGCTCTGATGTCGAAGAGGAAAATAGGTGGCAACGTTTTCGTAAAATCGAAAAAGAGCAACTGGTCAAAAATAAACAAAAACATTTAAAAATGTCCACAAAGGCAGGGCGGAGTGCGAACGATGAATGAAACACAGTTGATAAAAAAAAATATGTATTTTATATATTTTGATTTTGAAATGAGTGAGAAAACAGAAATGTATTGTTGAAATAAAATTTCTTTGTATATTTTAGTGTTCTTTATTATAAACATTCGAAATTGAATAAAATGTGAAATCTTTATAACAATATTTTCTTGTGTTTTTAAATATTGAGCAATTAAAGAACATCGTGGCATCATGACATCATAATAAAATTGAAATTTTAAAAATAAAATAAAAAAGTTTTTAAATTAAAACAATTAAGAAGATTGCCCTTTACCCTTCACCACAAAATGTGGAATATAAGTTTGTCATTCCGTTTGTTATTTCTACAATATCCATTTTCGAACGCATAAAGTATTTATATTCTGAATCCTTAGGCATAGCGAAGTTTATTGAGTGATGTCCGTCTGCTCTTCTGCCCGTCCGTGTAAGTGTTTTAATCAACTTTGCCACGCCACTAGATAAACTAGAGAAAATCTAAACACGTCAATCGATCAGACAGTTCGAAAATATTCCTATTGAAATAAAACAAGATCGGTCCATGGCCTTCGAGGCAGCAAGCAGAACACCATGCCTGCCTCTAATTTTCCATAAATTTATTTCAACTTTCGTTCGTATTCCTGTAGTTGGTTTTTGTTTATGATAAAAAACTACTTAATGTTGAGACAACAACTCTCAGTAAATTTTCGAAAAACAGTATGTTTTTCAACAGAAAAACTTTATAGTAGGAAAAACTTCCTTATGCCGATTTTTATTTAAACTTTTCAGTATGGTACCTGTGGATTTACGTATATGGTGAAGGATATATAAGATTCGGCGTATCCAAATATATAATAGTTTAATTTCTTTTTTGAATATGGAACTTTTTTTAAATTATGGCGTTTTTGGAGTGTTTCAATTTAATTTTTGATTTCTGAATATTTCTTTTTCTAGATTTTCTTGGTTTTGATAACCTTGGAAGAATTATTCGAATTAATCGACTTATTTTTTTTTAATTTGGATCTCCGCTTTATTAAATAAATTTTAACCATTAACGTACTATTTACAATTTAAGTTTTTTTATTTTAGATTTTAATGAATTTAAAATCACCAAATTAATGGTTTTCATCCCCAAAAATTTCCCTGAAAAAAAATTAATCTTAGATAACAAAATCAAATCAATGCAGTTAAAAGATTTGTTTTTAAAATGTGTTTCAATTTTCTTTATTTTTTTTATTTAATACATAAAAGTTTTGCCATGCCTTCAAGAGTAGTCTTCAGGCGCGGCATCTTAATGAAAATTTTTATTTATATCTGTGGCCACAAGCAATAACAGCTTAACTCGTTTTTTTGGAGTTTTCAACAGCATTTTTAATTTTAATATTTTTGCGTAATTCAGGGAATATCGACTTTAGCTGTTTAGATTTTAAGGTAAAAAATACTCAGTTTTTAAGCTTTAAAGATGAAATTTGACTTGCATTACAGATTCAAGTGTTAGAAGTATAATATTAGCAATAATTCAATTTCCTTTAGCTGTTATTATTGTGAACACAGATATGTTGAAAAAAAAAAGATTTGGTAGATAACTTTTTAACATCTATCGCACAAAGCCTTCTATTCAAGAAATACAATAAAAATTTCAAACTGTCAGTTATAGATATATTTAATGGCAAATATCTTTTTATGTCCAAAAATGTCATGTAATGTAATCGAATAACAATAAGGTCTCGAATTTGCAAACATTTTCTAAAATAATTATTGATTTGTAACAAACATTTTTTCTTAAACATAAGGTCACAGAAAACAAGTTTTTTGTTTATTATACTTTTACATTTATTTAATATTTTGTATATTAATTTTTATTTCCTTCAACAATAAAAAGATTTTTCTTACAAAACAAACAAATTACTAAACCGCTAGAAAATCATTCTGTCAAGAACAAAACAAAATTTTTTCAAAAACAAACATTATTTGTTTATGTCGGTAAATAGTATTATTTTATAGTGAAATATTATTTTTAACAGTTCAATAAGTTATAAAACTTTGTTTGTGGTTCATTTTTTTTTTAAATTTGTGTTTTTGTGCATAGTAACCATATAATGATTACATATTAAAAAAAATTATTAACGTGACTGAGTTATTGTTGAAAACAATTATACATTGTTGTAGAAAAAATAATATGATTCTTGTGACCATATTGCAACCATTTTTATTTTTTTGCATGTAAATATAAAACCATTAAATTGCAATAATATTAAAAATAGTCTGAAATTAAAAATGAGCGATCCAGTGATTTTTAAGAAACGTGAATCTTAAATCACAGCTCCTTTAAATGGTTACCGTAAACACCGTCGCCCGTCATCTAACGTTTTTTTTCAACTAGTACTTATTTCATGTCTGATTCGACAGATAATTAGTTTTATCCTTCCGCTGAACGTATATGGTTGTGTATACGCTTGAACAACGCTGAAAAATATTGCGAAATTACTTTGAAAATCATAGTGTGGAATGTGTGCGAAAATTGCGTACAGATTTTCGAAGAAGGAAAGCGCCGTTAGCTCCGTATGTTCGTTGTCTTGTGAAAAAAGTTAAAGAAACTGGCATCCTCATCGATAAACCAAAGCGTGAAAAGCCAAAAACAGTGCGTACATCCGAGAATATTGCTGCTGTGGCAGAAACTGTGCTTGAACCGCCATCAATAACAATTTACCGTCGTTCTCAACAATTAGACATTTCGGAGACAATAGAGACGAATTTTGCATAAAGACCTTGCTATGAAGCAACACAAACTCCAATTGCTTCAGGAGTTGATGCCTACTGACCATCCAATGCGTTTTTTATAGCATTAAAAAAAAGTTATTTAGAGGACCCTTTATTTAAGCATACATATTTAGATCCCTACATTCAAGGTAGCTGTAATTATATTTGTCTAGAAATATAAAACTCAGCAACACTTATTGAACGTTCTTACTGAAACTGTTACTTGATAAACTTGGTTACTGTAGTGATCAGTGATTCTTTTTATCAAGTGATTTAATCACAGGTACTAAAATATCTCTCATTCCTGTCAGAAATAAATACTTCAAAAAAACTTTGTACTTTCAAAAAAAATCCCCAATTTCCAAATAAGATAAATCCCCGTTGTTGATAAAAGTCCCTAATCTTACCACATTGATTTGTAATTTCCACAGACGATCTCTCTCTCTCTCTCTCTGTTTCTCAAATAAAGCAAATATCTATAAAAAAGCTGCTATCAACTATGAAAAACTATGATCATTATTTTTGTTTTATTCTCAGTTTTATTATCTGCTCTTACGCAACACTCATTTGTTCTCAATTCTAGACTAAATTCCCTTAAATTTTTTCACACCTCTTTTAAATGAAAACATAAAATGCTCTTAAATTTTATTAATTAATTTTCTAGGAATTTAGATTTTTATTAATTACTGCTGCATATAACGTTTGTTGTTAGTTCCCCTTATCTTATTCGTCAATATGGAACAACAAATACAGTCATCTGAGCAAGAAAAAATTAAAATCAAATTACTACCAGCTGTAACAGCGGAAGAACGTAAACGTAACATAATTGCTAACGTTGTAGTGGAGGAAGATAACGGCAGTGGTGATGAAACTGGTATTGTGCCTTACATTGACGAAGCGTTAATAGCCAATAGTGCAACACAATTGCAAGGTGCCCAAGAGAAGCATGCCAAACAGCATTTACGTTATTTTTCAGTCGGCCCATCAACATATCGAATTATGTGCCCGCTATGCCGTCAGCGTGCAGATGCGGCAGTTGTGCGTGCAGCTGGCTATAAAGATGCCACTTGTTGCTTATCATTGCTGTCGTGGTAAGTGTGAATGTTTAAGAATCTAATTTTAAATTTAATGTTTATTTATGTATTTGATTCTTTAGCATGTTCCCCATATTTTGGATTTGTTGCATATGTACTTGGTGCGGCTGCAATCGTGAATGGACTACAAAGGGTCTGTATTGTAGTCAATGCGGTGGAAAGTTGGGCATTCAAAGAAAACCGAAATAGTTGTATTTTTTATTTTATTTTTAATATTGTCTATTTCGAAAGTGCTTATGTGTAGAGAGGAAACAAACATTTTTTTAATAAACTATAAAAAATATATTAATATTTTTTGTTTAGAAGCTTAAATGAGGAAATTAAAATTTTTTAACAAAAGAAAAGTAACGTTAAAATGTGTGTTTAGATATTTCTTTTAGCAATCATAGCTCTTGAAATGAAGAAAAAATTAATGAGTTTTTTAAACTTATTTAAATAAAAATGTTTCCCCTAATAAGTTAAATTTTTTTACAAGCTTCTCGTCACTTGAGGGAGCGGAGAGATTATTTATTGGTTTAGAAATTGGGTAAAGATAGGTGAGGAGCTATATTCGAAGCATCTTAAATGTTGATAACCCTGAATTTAGTTCAGTCATGAAAGTAATCAGAGCCAACTAAGTACTGATTGAGGATGCATTAGTGGACCTCCCCATTCTTAAAGAAGTTTTCTAATGAAATTATTCATTTTGTTTGGAAAAAGGAATATAATTTCAAACATCATTTAATAGCCCAGATTTTTTACCTTCAAACGACAATAATATTGACAATTTATGAAAGAAGGTAGTGTTTTCACAAAATTATATAAGAATTTTGTTTTTAATAATTTTTACGGTTTTGAGAGGCTTCCAAAAAAATTCTTTTTTGGCAAAAAGAATTGAAAAATGCTATGTTTACAGCAAAATTTTAATTAAAAATTTAATTAAATTTTAGAAAAATGCTACCTAAAATTTTTAGGATAAAAAATTTCGTTTATAAATAAAAAAGGTTTATTTTTTATCCTTAGTTTTTTTAATGAGAGTAAAGGCGACTGATCTAAAAAAATGTTTTATATCACTTTAAAATTTAGGATTTCTACGTTAATGATCTAGAAAATATAATAATAACACTGTAAGTAGATTAATATGCTTAAAAAATGTTTGTATATGAAAAAAGAATAATTATGAAATGAATTAGGGCTAATAGTGGATGTACCGAAACACCGACAATGGTAACACGGCGGAAAACTATTTATTTTCAAAAGTAAAGCAGCTGCAGAAATAATAGGAATTAATTTTATCCACCAAATCAAAGTTATTATTTTTCTTCTAAACTAAAGTTATTATCGAATATTATCAAGTGGTCACAAAATCCAATTGTAGAGTTTGCATATTATTGCTTGGACACTGCAAAACTTTAAGTTGCTCTATATAATTAACATACTATGACACCTACAATGCATAATGCATTGGGCTGTCATCAAAAAAAGCGGCTACAGATCTGAAAGAGGTCTTTGAAGAAACAGAAGACGAAGAACTATACAAATCATCATCGAAACACAAACCAAAGTATTTCTTCACTGTTCTCTTTGCAATTTATCCCGTATATTTGTTTTTTTTTTTGCAATTGTATCAGCCGTCAAATGATCATGAATGCAATTTTTATTTTTATTCATTCTTACTTGTTTACTTCACAACATTACAGATGCTGTTCCAGTACAATGTCGACTGTTGTTTATTCATACGAATACTCCTCGTATTCTTATTTACAAAATTAGTTGGTTAAATAGATGATGTTTAAAATGTACACAAACTAAGGTAGATAGATGCGAAGAAATGCTAATGATGGATTTGGCGGTCCTGAAAATGCTGCATTATATTCTGCCAGCGCACAGTGGGGCAGAATCAAAATATTTTAGAAATAATTAAGCCATTTGAAAACCGCTAGGCCGATTGATTCAAAATTTGGCACGAGCATAGTAGAGGAGTACTTAAGCTTAAGTTTTGAAGGTGGTTACCCTCCACTTTCCAGGGATGGCGCTATGTGGTCTCAAAGTTGGACACCTCGCTCCTGAAAATTTTTCTAACGCTTGGCATTTCTTCAATTTTTGTCTGATTTTTAAATATTTTGCACGGTCTTAAAGCTCTCGTAAATACCTACATAATGGTACTTTAAACTGCATGTTTATGTTTAAAAATGATCGAGTTATAAGCATTTTAAAATTAAAATTCTTGATTTTTTCCGTACCCTGGTCCAGTTTTTTCGAAATATTGGGTACAATTTGCAGCAAATTTGTTTGAGTTTTTTACCGTAGATAGCAAACAAAATTTAAGATTTTCTGAATAAAATTTGAAAGTAATATCTTTTCTGGCTTAAAAATTATACGATTTTCAATTTAAAAAATCCAAAATTATTGCATTTTTGTGTATTTTAGCCTAAAATGGGACACTAATCTATTTTTTTAGATAGAAAAAAATTTTCTTAGGGAATATATAAAAATTGTTTTTTTACACAATTTTTTACACAGGCATGAAAATTTTTACTTCCGTAACATAAATGTATAAAAGTGAGATACATATTGAAACACTCATATTTAAGAACGCATAGTTTTGCACGTAAGAATGATATTGAGGCGAATCTTTTTTTATTTAATAGGAAATTGCGTCATCTTTATTCACATGCATAAAAAAAAATAAAAAATGGAACAAAATTTTAATATTCGTTGCTGAGCTCCGAAAATGTCGAAAAATTATGGTAAAAACGGTCCAATTTGAGAAAAGTAAAAATATTAAATATGCTGTAAAACTTTTATTAATTAAGCAAATCAGATACAATTTTCTGTGCATATATAGTTTGTTAACTAAAATCAAACGGTAAAAAAATCTGCACCATTAACCTAAAGGAAATCCCATAATTCCCAAAATAAAGACGAAAAATCACAAAATTGGAATTTTTTACTCTTTTGCCCATAAAGTCCACATATGGACTAGGGCTCACGAAATACTTTTTGAAACAATTTGGAGTATATATAGCTTTTTTATAGTATTCTTCTTTTTCCGATCCCAGCTTTGGGATTTTAGAAAATATGGGGTAAAGTCAAAATTTCGATGTAAAATAGGTCAAGTTGAAAGACTTACATCTTCTACAAGAATGATCAGTTTTATACGAAATTTAGTTTAAACGTACACACATATAGTTAGCCTTAATAAAAATAAAAAAATTTTATATATTCCTTAAGAAAATTTTTTTCTATCTAAAAATTAGATTAGTGTCCCATTTTAGGCTAAAATACACAAAAATGCAAAAATTTTGGATTTTTTAAATTGAAAATCGTATAATTTTTAAGCCAGAAAAGACATTACTTTCAAATTTTTTTCAGAAAATCTTAAATTTTGTTTGCTATCTACGGTAAAAAACTCAAACAAATTTGCTGCAAATTGTACCCAATATTTTGAAAAAACTGGACCAGGGTATGTAAAAAATCAAAAATTTTAATTTTAAAATGCTTATAACACGATCATTTTTAAACATAAACATGCAGTTTAAAGTACCGTTTTGTAGGTATTTACGAGAGCTTTAAGACCGTGCAAAATATTTAAAAATCAGACAAAAATTGAAGAAATGCCAAGCGTTAGAAAAATTTTCAGGAGCGAGGTGTCCCACTTTGAGACCACATAGCGCCATTCCTGGAAAGTGGAGGGTAACCACCTTTAAAACTTAAGCTCAAGTTCTCCTCTGCTATGCTCGTGCCAAATTTTGAATCAATCGGCGTAGCCGTTTTCAAATGGCTGAATTATTTCCAAAATAATTTGATTCTGCCCCACTGTGCAGCGTCTAATTTTTCTTGTTTTCTGTAGAAAACGTTCACATACATTAATAAAAAATTTTACTTTCTGACAAATGTTTAGAATTTAAATTAAGAAAACGAAGCTTAAGCCGAAAAATTAAAAAAAAAAATATTTATTGCTACTATCATAAATCAGTTATTTTGAATAAATTAATTGTTTTTAAATGAAACAAGTTTTTTGCTTGGTATTGGAAAAACAAAATTGGGAAGATAAGAGCTTAGATTTTTTTTTGGGAAGTACAAACAAAAAATTTTTTTTTTTAATTCACAGGGATATTTTAGCGGTAGAATTGGAGGTACCTCCGTCTGCCCATAAAAGTAAAAAGTTGTCTTGTCTAAATATTTTTATTTTTTTAATAAATATTTAATGACACCGTCTACAAAAGGGGGCAGGTCGAAAATGGTCTTTTAGTATCTACTTGGTCCAAGTTGAGATTATTAGGCTTTCGCTGACCTTAAAAGTTGCATTTGCTAAACAGAAGTATCAGTAACTTTAAAGAAAGAATAAGTTCTTCTTAGGAAAATTTTTCTCCATGGTCCGATTTCTTTATTTTCAAGCTTTATCATCATATGAGTGTAAAAATATTTCTGCTAAATTTCATTGACTTGAGTACAATAAATTTCTAGAGGCATTACAAACAAAAAACAAAAGTAATGTGCGGCTAGATGACCAAAATACCCTTTTGTGCATCGTGTGTTGGACAGTGTCGCTGATTTTTAACAGCAACCATTTAGACTATATATATGATAGATTGAGATACCTACTCGTAAAATATCTGCAAGACATTAAAACACACCTTCTGTAAAAATAGACAGCCATTTTAAGAACGTATAAAATCCTGCAACTTCTGTAGCTTACATTTATTATTTTCTTTTAAATTACAAAAAAATTTAATTAAACAATATTTAAAAAGAAATCTTAAAATAAAGTTTTTATTCGAAATGGGCCACTACAATTGAGGACGTCTAAAAGAGCCCAAATATTCACCACACTGAGAACAATAGTGGCGCCGTAAACAGCAGCGAAGTATAGAACGTTTCATTATTGTTTTGGAATATTGTTTACAAAACGGACATGAAACCTCATGGGGTTGAGGACCAACAGCAAAGTAGACAGGTGTTTGTACAGCTTCTTTTTGCATGACGATTACAAATATAAAAAACACACAATTCTTCTATACAATAAATAACCTTGAATAAAAATTAAGAAAAATAATGGCATTTAGTAAATCAATTCATTAATTTAATTTTTAAAATGATAAAACATTAAGCGTAAGACACAAGTGGTTTTTTACTCACTCTTTAATTTATTTACTTTTAATAATTTAAGTTTGAGCGCTTTAATTGTTATTATTGTTTAACGTTTGGGAAAATACTGAGTGGAAAAATAAACTTTTGAAATACACAGAAAAAAAATTTATTTGTGAAACGAATTGAGAAAAATTAAGAGAATTTCAGAGAGTTTGTTTTTTGTTTTGGTTTTTATTTTAAATTTTTATTTATTTGAAAATAATAGAAAGCTAAACAATACAAATTATTATTATTAGCATTTTTTATAAAAAGAATAATGATTTTAGCAGAATTCGGGGGAACAATTGTTAATAGCAGATGACTTAAATGCATCTGCCTAATATCGAAAATATTGCCTTTAAGGTGGCAATACAAATATCCATCTACAAGCATTCTTAAAAGGCAAGTTTCTCAATAGAAAATAATATTTCAGTTTATCGCAGGATACAATTAATGTTTGATAAATATAATGGAATAAAAATTAGTGGAGTTATTTCCTAAGGCCACTTTAAACTAGTTCAAACATTCGGAATTTAATAACCAAACGCAATATTTAATAGTTGGAATTGACTCCCGCAAAAAAAAAACATAAAAACATTGCACAGTAAATGCCAACATTTACAATAAAATATTAATAAAAACAAATTTTATTTTATTTAAATAAACTAAACACTCTCTAATATTTGACATGCGCATTTTCAGCATCTTTTTTGTGTTTTTTATTTCATCATTGTTGCGGCATTTTAACTTTCTTTAAGGGAGATATTCTCATGGCCCGTCCAAAATAGCAGCCACAATTTTTACAGTAATGATTGCGATCACTTGATTTACAGGGCAGAGAATAATCCAAACAACAACAACAGCATAAAGTTCTATTAAATAAAAAATAAACGAGAATTTTGCGTGATTTACAATTTTAAAAATTATTTCTTACACAAATAAACATCCTAGAAAACGATTTATTTCTATAGCCCACCATTTCAGTTCATCTAATACTTCGCTCATATCTTCAACGCCACAGCTGGGACATTTAATTAAAGCTGGTTCTTGGCCCAAATTCAAATAAGTGCCCACTAGAGGTGTAGCAAAATTTTGATAAATATCTTGCTTCCTTTGGGCTCTGAGCATTTTCTCGCCAGCCTTTTGTGCCTTTTTGTCAATGACCACCTCAACATTGGCTGGTAATTGTTCATTATTTGATGTCATTATTTTTTAATTTTTATTTATTTCTGGTGTTTGATTACACTTCTTTTATTTTACTTTTGTCACCATAAAAAAAATTAATATAAAATGTCCATCTGTTATTTTGTTTAAGATTTTTTTTTATTGTTAAATATTCGGAGTAAAAATATTTTGAATGCCGTTTGTGTGGTTATTTTAAATACAAATAACAAATTTATACTAAAAAAAGATTTCAATTTTTTTGTTTGTTTGTATCTTTAAAATGTTTAAGTGATACCAAGAGATTAAGAGAGATATACATTTTTAAAGAGAGTTATTATTATTATTTTTTTTTTAATTTATACTATTTAAAGACATATTGCTATTTATTTAAGAGTATTAAATTATTATTTTTTTTTATTTAATTTTTTTTTTCGTTGAGTATTCTAATTTTTTTGATGTAATAATGAATGAAAGTAATTTTATGATGTCCAAGAATAAAAATGTATTTGTATTGGTGAGAACAATAAAATTCCACTAACAGAAAAGTTGAGTGACTTTTGGTTTTTTAAGGTATTAAGAATGTTATAAAAAAAAATAATAATTATTAAAGCCTAGTTCAGACTATAATACTTTGTATTAATACTTGTCAAAAATTAAAATAATACGAGCAAGTGTAATAGTGTGAACAGAAAACATCACACAAATTGCTAAATAATACGATAAAAATTTGACATCCTATAAGACTTTCTCGTTTTTCGATTTTTTTTAAACGTTAATACTTTTTATTGAATCAGGGTTGCTTACTTATAAAAACTATTTTGAACAGTTGTTTTGTTTCCTTCTTGTATTACACATTTTATTTCAAGTGTGATGGTCTGAACACAATATGTGATTTTAAATAGTTTTTTTGACAGTCGAAACGAATGTATTTATATTTTTGTATCGTAAAATGTGATGAAAGTATTAATACTTGTTTAAAAGTCTGAACGGGCTTTAAACAAGATTGAATCGAAAAATATAGAAAAAAATATATTTCAGAATTTATGTACAGTGTTTGGAAAATAAACAAAACATTTTATTTTTACATTTGTATATTTAAAAAATTATGTGGAAAAATTAATTTTTCTTAGAAAAAAGGAACAGTAAAAAATAATATGTGAAAATATAAAAATGATAGCACATCATATTGTCATCATATCGTCTATAAATTTTGCTCAGTGCACCTTGAAAACATGTGCAAAAATTGTACTCTTTTCGACGTTTAAACAAAAATTAAAAGAATGTGTTTGCTCTAGATGAACATCAGTGTTTTAAGCATTTACTTTAAAAAAAATAATTAAATAAAATAAAAAAAATAAATTCAAATAAAAAATTTCGAAATAGTAATTATTTTAGAAAGTAAATAAGCATATTTTTAGAAAGCAATAAATATATTTTACAATGATTAAAAACAAAGCTTGTTGGCAATATGTATAGGAAAAAGGGCTTGCATTCTCATATAATATACCACTGATATAGTTTTATTTCATATCCTTTGTTGAAATAAATATTGTAGAATTTACAAACGGGATAATAAACCTATTAATGTTTAACTTTTCCACGGTTGGTGTAGGGTGCAGCAAATGATATACATTTAACAATAACATAAATGATGTGTAATAATGGATATTAAAAAAATTTAAACTTTAATTGTGAAAAATTAAAAATTAATTTACATTAATAATTGGAGAAGCACATTATGGACATTAAAGACCACTTCTTCGAGCATTGTCGATTTTTACTGTTTAACTAACATAAACTAGAGGCCCTAGGAAGTAAATCAGTAAGACCTTGGACGCCAATTGAAGCCTTATTTCTTTAAATTAACTTATAGCTTAAATTTGATTTTAATCAATCGACTGTTGTTGTCAATGCCATTTTTATTTTAAAACATCGATCGGTAATGATCTCCATCGAACATAAAGCGGGAACCTGATTCCTTTTGAAAGAAATAAGGTTCAATAAAGCTACCAGCGTATAAACCGCATAAAAAATACAATTTATTCCTGTAGCTTCTGTTGTATATTGCATTCACTCCTCATACAGAAATTTTGCTTTGTAATTTAGCCATAAGTGAAACTCGTTCCATAAAAATCACTAAGTCGTCGTTTATAAGTTAAGCGAATTGATGACTGAGCTTTAAACTTAATCGAAATAAATAAATTGATTTCAAAAAAAATATCGTGTTATTTCTTATCTCGATTATATAAATAAATCACCAATATTGATTATTTAGGGTGAAAGCACATCTTGATGACCATTTCGCTACCGCTTACTTAGCTCTTCAGGGAACTTCTTACAACTGATTTAAATAAACTAAAGATTTCTGTCCAAATAATAAAATAAAGACAAAAATCAAAATCAACGATGATTATATTTTTCTTTATCCACTGTTTACGGCTGAACTTTTTGCGGCTCTTTTATAAAGTTAAAAGATGATGTCTTTACTTTATTGTTTGGACAAAAATCTTTAGCTTATTTAAGATGTTTGTGAGAAGCTTCCTGATGAGTTAAGTTAGCAGTACCGAAATGGTCATCGAGACATGCTTTCACCCTTAATAATAAATATCGGTGATTTATAAATATAATCCTGATAAAAAAGCACGATACTTTTTTTTAAATTAATTAATTTAATTTAATATTTCGTGGTTTATTTTAATCGAAACAATTTAATAGAGTCTTTAGAGTTCCCAGATTTTTTCAAGTAGAGTCCCCTTATTAAAGCCAGTTTATATTATTCCTTCATATCCTCCTAAAAAGATACTAATATTTTAGAACGTTGAAAGACTGTAACAGTTCTCGTTTTGTTGCATTTTTTGCTTGCATCAAATTATTAATACGGAGCAGATTGAATATATGCTTTGTTTTTATGGGAACTGTTTTAACATTTTTTGCAACGAACTTCTTAAGCCCAAACTATAGATTGATTTTTTAAAATAAAATAAGAAGCAAGTGGCAATCGTATTTTGTTACAAAATAAAAGTGAAGATTTCCAATCCACTAATCTGACAACACTGAACGTTGTTCAAGGAAAGTTCTATCTGTGATCATTTTCCACAGTACGAATAAGATTATTGATTTGAAAAAGTGAGCGCAGCTTGGACTTTTCTTATAATGTTAAACTAGTGTTTTGAAAAAAAAGTATAATAACATTGATAAGTTCGCCACTCTTTGTAATCCACTGAACTCCTAATAAAAAAATTTAGCCACCTTATGTTTCCCAGCAAAAAGAGACATGCAGTAGGTAATTCATGGGCTCTACGTAAAACGAACTGGTTCTATTTAGAGTAAAAACCCATGATTCTAACATTAGCTTGTCATTTGCGAGCATGGGCTTACATAGCTTGGTATTTAAATAAATGCTTAAAACCAGTGAAAATTTGATGATAAAGATACGTTTTTTATTAATTTTTGTTTTTTATAATTAAGTTTTTTATGAGTTTTTCATGAGTTCTAAACGAACTTATTTAAAATGTATTATAGAAAACAAAGGCAAGAGGAGCAATGAAAATACCCATGATTCTTTTGTTGGGGTCTATCAAAGCAAAACAAAAAAAAAACAACATAAACTTTAAAAAAGGAATTTGGCATTTTGCTTTCAGGTGGCCTATCAATCCCACTTCCACTACGGCTCATTGCAACTCTATGGCCGTAGCTAACCTCCTTATTGTCCTGACGCTGTTCTTTTGGAAGGGGGGTTGATTGACAACCACTATGCTTTTTACTGGCAGAGTTATAAGCTTTTATTTTTAATGCCGCTTGGAGACTAGAAGAAATGTGCCTAGGTTTCTTTCTCATAGCAAATATTATTTGACCATGAACCGGGTGTTATTTTAATAACATTGATGGTGATTTCATATTCAAAAATTTTATTTATAATTATATATCTGGATAAAATTAAATTAATGAAATTCTTAAAATAAAACATATTAACCTTTTCTAATATACAAACATAGTTGACGGCAAGATAACGTTATAACTTTCTCGCTACATCATACTTTCCGTAGCTAAATGTCCATATGAATATGCTTTCCTCGTAGCAATATTTTATAATATTCGTAATATTAAACTACTATTTGGGTTAAACTTCGACAATGGCTTCTTCTTACGTGTCTGGAGAAGTGGTATAATTTTTAAACATAAGTTCAGGTCCAGCGTCAATGGACTGCGGCTTCTCGGCTAAGATTAGTAAGTCCATAAAACACATGTGGCATGTAGTTCTGCTCTTAAATGTTGTGCAGCAGGACTGAAGTTTTTATCGATTAAATTGAAAATTTTCTTTCTAAATCTCTGCTTACAAACCAATGAAAAATCGTTCATAGCAGTTTTAATGAAATATTTAAATTAGTATTCTTTAACATTAACCTAAGTTGTGTTAACAATAACAGATAAAACATGATATACATTAAACAATTGTTTACAAAATACTGAAAAAATACTTAAATTAAATTTCCATTAACAATTGAGAGTGAGGTCATTTATAGTCTAAAATACGCAGATACATATTTTATTTTCAAATAATTTGAATAGTTCTATCTAGAGCGATTAACAATGAAATAATTGTATTACGTTGAATACATAAATTCTGACTAAATAAGCAGAAGCTAATGAAATTGGAATTTAGAGTATTAAATTTTTTTCTATAACTTTACAAAAGCACAAAAAATGAATTGTGAAGAAAATAGCAATTTTTTTAAACAAAAAATCATTGTATGGAAAATTATAGTGAATAAAAAAATTTTGAGAGAATTATTGCATATTCAAAGATTTCCCTTAATTTACTCTCTTAACGTATTTAAAAGAGCAAGACAACTGATTGTGATATAAGAGCGCGAAGTAAAATTTTCGCTCTTCATCAAAAATATTTTTCTTATTTAAAAATTTTTATGATGAAAATCACTTTACATATAAATTCATTTAGTAATAAAACATAAAACACGAAAAATGGTTGCAATTGCGGAGGAAAAGTGTATAGAAGTTATTATTCCGGGAACACCACAACCCCTCATAAAACCCTTTGAATTAAAAGATGTTGGTTTTTTGCAAAAACAACCCACGTATGTAAATTGTCCAGCATGTTTGGCAGAATCGTTAAGTGTAGTGCGTTTAGAAGTGGTGACAGTTTGGCAGAAGTTTCTTAAAGTCACCAATATGTGGTAAGTTTTTTTTTTATATGCGTGAATTAAAATGAAAACAAAAATAAATAAATAAAACAAAGATGCAATAAAAAGACAACAGCATAAAATTAAGTTCAAGGAAGCCATGTTATGTCCCAGCAAGAAATAACTAAGCGAAACTTATTCATAAACAAATTTGGACTTACACATTTGCAACAATTTTATACTGTTTTACCGTTATACAGCTTTAAGTATTTAACTGTATTGAAAACTTTTTGGAGATTAAATAAAGGTTTTGTTAAGCAAAGTTCAATATGCAGCTTCAAAAAAATGTAAATAAATTTTTTCAAATGATCAGACGAAATCTGCATTAAATTTCCTTTAAAATAACTCTTGCGACATGCATCAAATTACATTAACTATTGATACACCCTTTAATTACCAAATTTATTCTTCAAATTCTTCTCCTAGTAAATTTAAAGCGTCTGACAACAACTGCTTACCAGTTTGGTTATATATGTACACCAAATTACATAAACTATAGGGGCACCCTTTAACTTTCAAATACAAATTTTATACATATTGTTTTAGCGGACTTAGCACTACAGGTTACTGGTAAAATTCAACCGTCTGCTTACAAGTTTGGCCATCAAATTGAATAAAATATTGGAGAACCCTTTAGTTTTAATTTTTGAAAATTCTTACCTGTTACTATAATCGGCATTTTTTCAATTTTCGAGGGTTTTTCTATAACGGTTAAAAAGATGGGTTCACATAGAATAATTTACGTCACTTATGGGGACACCCTTTAATTTTTAGATTTAATTTTGTACTGCTTTCTGCCATTGCGAGTTATAGTGATACGCAGTTTAACATTACACGTAAAAAACATGTATGTTGTATGGGGACACCCTTTAATTTTTAAGATTAAGAACTGTTTTTAAAACAGGACCAATCTGTAAGAATTGCCTTTCAAATAAAAAATTTTTAAAATCGATCCTGAAATATCTGAGTTATAGAGGCACAAATATAAAAAAGCAACATTCAGTCGAATTAATTACATCCGTCTGTTTTTGAAGTCAGTTAAGATAAGAAGTCACTGCCATCGCTGTTTGCTACAGACATCACACGTAAGCAAAAGTTTTGATCATTTTTCATTTTGCCGTTAAGAATGTGATAAAAACTTATTTCTAGACAATGATTGGCATTTTAACATCAATAATTGTCAAATAACTAATCAAAGGATTGTTACTGTTCGGATAGGAATTACGCACAAAAAAAAAAAAACTAAAAAAATACAAACAATTTCTTTAAAATAAATCAATTTCTTTACTTATTCTGTTTTTAGCAAAACTTCCGATAATCGTTATGATATCAATCATTATTGCAGTATCTGTGGCTGTTATATTGGGCGCTACGTGGCAATTGGATGCGTTGAGCGTTGCATTTCGAAACAAGCTCGCAGAAAGGCTGCTAAGGATGCCATGACCTTAAAAACTAAACCAAAAGATTGTGCAGAGCATATGCAAAAGGCCAGAGAAAGAGTTAAGGAAAATCGTGCCAAGGAAAAAATCAAAAATGCACAAAAGAAAAAGGAAAAAGGAGAAACTGAATGATAGATTTATATGATTTCACATAAAATTGTACAAATTTCTCACAATCGTTTTTATATTTATAAACGTATAAGTGTTTGTAAACAAGCAAAAAGATGTGGTTTAGAAAAAAGTTTTATTGTTAAAAAACTCAATCGCAAGCTTTCGATCATGTATGCTTTCGTAAAATAACAAATTACTTAACTGTAAAAATTTTATTTAAATTAATAAAAATGTTTTTTTTTTTTTTTTGTTTTTTAATTAAATATTCTGCAAATAAAAGCCAAGATTTAACAATAAAGATGACCACTTATTTGTTGAGGGACGTCGTTGTCAATTTTTAGCCACAGTCAAATTTGGTCGACGCAGACATCGGCATGTTATCGATAATTATGAAGAAAAAATATCATCTCCATGTATTTTGCAAGTTATTAAACTTAATTTTAAAATTTTTTTTTTAATGTTAATGTTTGAACCAAGTGGTAGCAGGGATGAGAAAAATAAAGAAAAGCTTAGGTTTCGGAGAAAAGTAGCGGGACAAAGATCAGACATTTTTATTTTTCCGGACAGCAAGTAAGTAAACGAACAGTTTGCCATGTATTTGTAATAAAAAAAGAACTTTTTATTTTTGTGCCTTTTAAAGTGTTTTGTTGAATATTTTAGACTGAACAAAACAGCATTTAAATTCGTGATAAAAAAATTAAGCCTTTAGTGAAAAGCGCCATTCGTTCATCATCAATTTCCAATACGTTAAAGTTAGCTACAAGCGGTTTTTAGCTTAAGGCTCATACCAATCGAGTGTTGGTAATGATTTTAATCTTGGATTTTCGCAAGCAATTATATGCTTAATTTTGGAAGAAATGTTTGATGTTTTGGAAAGAGTTATCTAAATGAGAAATTACTAAGGTAGAAGAAGCTGATGTAAGTTGTATTTCTTTGAGAAGATGGGATTTCATGGCATTATAGGCTGCATAGACAGCTCGCATATAAGGATTCAAGCTTCTAAGAAGGATAATCAAAATATGTACTACAAAAGAAAGGTTTTTTTAGTTTTCACGCTCGAAGAACAAAAAAAAAGTTCACTATGCCGACGTTAAAAACTTTGTTTACAAAAACAAAGTCAATTCCGGTCAACGTTAACGTAATATTGCCTTTATTAATATAAATTTGCTGCCGATAACTCTTAATTACTCTCAATGTTGACGACGACAATACAATGAGTGTGCCGCCGACATCACTTGTAACGACGTCGACATTCGCAATAAGGGTGAATATTATTGTGTAGAGTAGCCGTTTTTCTATTTATTTTCTTGGGTTTTTATTTATTTATTTTCTCTGGTTTTTATTTATTTATTTTCTTGGGTTTTTCCTTCTTTTATTTTCGCTTAAAGATTTGTTTTCTTTTCATGGTAACTGACGACATACAGCTGGCAACTTCAGTTACCAAATTGGCAACCGTATATTGTTGGCTGCCTTGAAGATTTTTAAAGTACAAAAGACGTTTAAAAAGAAAAGTTGTCGTCCATTATCGTCTTACTAATTTTACTACCTTTCTATTTAATATATTCTATTATTGTATCTTGTTTCCAATTTTTAAGTACATAACTTTGTCGCCTAATTGAAAGCCATTCTTTAAAAAAAATCGGAAAGCGGAACCTTGTGTAAATTAAATTTTTTATTATTATTATTTGAAATATTATTTATTTTTAATTATTATTATTAACGCCTTGACAAAATCGAATTTTTCAATTTTTGAGAAAAAAAAATTTACGATGATATTTTGTCGTTCGTCGTTTTATTTTTTTTTTGTATGCCACGTCGTCACCAAAAATGAAGTCTTGTTTATTTTGTTTTGTTTAATGTCGAGTTATTGGTAACTGGTCTATGTAAACGATCAAGTTAAATTAACCTAAATTTTAATTTCACTAAAACATCAAGATACAATAAAAAAATTATATTTAAGAAATCTTATAAAAGGGAACTTAAAATTCCGCAAAAAAAATCAAACGGTTTTTAAAATATCCATATTTCATCAAAAAATGTGTATTTTAATCGTCATATATTTAAACGTCAAATTTTCTCTTCCTTAGAAAAATATAAAACACTTTACCAAGAGATGAAAAAGAAATAAAAATTTACTACAATTCTAAAAACGAATTTTCAATAAGTAAAAAATGTATGAAGAATCGAAATTCCACAATAAAATATTAATTTTTTTAATGTTACCAAATAACAAAAAATTTGTTATTAGTGCTGTTCTAGAATTCATGACAATAATCGTTTATTACTTACTATTTGTGTAACAGTTGTTATTGTGAATTAAATCAAAATGTGTTTTTTGTTCTTGTCACAAATGTGTGACAGAAAATTGCATTGGAAATTAAAATAAAATTTTTAGAAGAAAAGCGATTTTAGAAAGAAATCGACAAGTCAAAGTCGACAAAGAATGCAATTTTTAGTATAAAACTAAAATTTTATTAAAACAAAATAAAATAAAACAATAAAAATAACTTGAAATGCAAAAAATAAGATAGAAAATTATTAAAATGAAATTAAATTTCACTAAAAAGCGAAATTATATTTTTTTAATTTTATTTTTTATAAAAAAATTCCCATAAAGTAATTTAAAACTTTTATATATTTAAATACGTTTTATAACAAATGAACACTATCATTCGTTTTAAGAATAAATGAAGGGAGAGGGATTGTATATTTTTATTTTCATTTTTATTTTTTATACGCTATAACTGTTCTCAAAATATAAAGAAGAGTAGAAAAAGCTTAAGCCAAGTTTAAGATTTACTATTGAAAAGGAAGCCTTTAGACATGCCAAAGACTTACATACATTCAGGCACATTGTTTCCAACTATCACAAACATTATTTTATTTTTTTTATTTTTTTTATTTAACTGCAGTTGGTGTTACCTTTTCGCTGTGATCATAGTTGGTGGACTTTGGGGAATCTTCTAGATCTTCTAAATGTATGCCTATGAAAGAGCTGTATCTTTTCAAGTTTCTTATGCGAGCCACTGTCTCTGCTGGTAGCTGCTTGCCATTTACAACAATTGAAGATATTTGCTTTGATGTTGCAGAGCCACCTGTGCTTCGGCCTGTTGTCTCATTGTTATTGGCAGCTTTACTAATTGTGTCTGGCTCAAGAGGCTCATCATCAACAGGCGTTGAGGTGTACAAGCGATTGGGTTTTATACAATTAGTGTTGGAGTTATACATGCCCAAGAATGTTTTACAATTTGCACAATACAGATATTCATTATTGTATCCCGGTATAATCCAGGGTATAAAACAAAATGGCCAACAGCTCAAAAGACAACAGGCACCACATTCGTGTGTAGTTAAACGTTCTGCTCTTAACTTTATTAGAGGTCTTTTGTTGCAGCCACACTTGGGGCAATAAATGGTGCCCTTGGCCGGACACCATTTTTCGACTGAAGTGCGATACAGTGTGCGTTGAAAGGGTTGTTTGAGAACACTAGAGGATATAGGAGACGGAGTGCAAATTTTGTAACGGCGTGTATAAACCACTTGGGCATTTGGATTGTGCGGAGAATATTCACATTCCGTAATTTCAGGATATTTTTCTACTGCAAAAATTTCAAAGTTTATTTTTTATTTTCTATTTGCTTTAAATAAACTTACAAATTTCTGATGCCACAGAGTCTATATCTTTAACGAGTTGTTTGTTGTTGGGTGCACACACTCCTCCTTCACATTCCTGATCGGTATGTGATTCATCTTTATTGTCATTTGTATAATTTGAGTTTTTTGTTTCTTTGTGTGACGTTTCGACAAGGTCTGTACCACCATTTCTCCTCTGTTTAGTATCGGTATCTACAATATCAACTTCAGGATGATCAATGCGTATGTGTTCTAGCAAGGCAGCTGTGTCGTAGCGAGAACATTTTAATATTTTGCCACATTTTATGCAACGGACTAAATTAATTTCTTTGGAATCTGGAGAGCTCATTATATAACATTTTCTACGAAATTTATTTTTAGTAAATTCTTTTATAGTTTCAATTAATAATAAATAATTGAAGGAGTTTTATTTAACAAAAAACACAAAAAAATATATATATTTTTGAAGTTAATTTTGATTTTCCAATAGTAGTTACTATTGAGTCAGGGATTTCGAACTAAAAAATTTATAGGGTGATGAAAACATTTTGTTTATTTGTTTGTTTTTAATTGTGAATTGTAATTCGTTTGTTTTTTTTTCTGCGTTTTTTTACAGCAAAAATATTGTAAAAGAATAAAACTGATGAAGATAAAATGTTTTATTTTTGAATTTTTATTAAAGTTTTTTAAAATGTTTTTGACAACTGAGTATTATTTTTTACAAAGAAAAGCCTATGGAATTTTATTTAAAGTGGTGCTGTGCGACTACCTAAAATTCATTTTTTAAACGAGGAGGTTAGTAATTCGACTGAATGTTGCTTTTTAATATTTTTGCATCCATACCTCAGTCATTTCTGAATCGATTTTAAAAAAGTTTTTAAAGTAATCGCTTCAGTCTGAAATTTAATCAAACATAGATTTTCTAAATTCCTGTATAATTCATTAATTTAATTTAATTGGTTTTAATAAAAATATATCAATTTGCTGTACTTTTTATTAATTACCCAAATTGATTAAATTTTTTTTATTAAAAAGTACAATTATACTGACCTTTCCATCTCTGGGTTGTTGCAAGACAAATTGAATACTAGGTAAAATGAATAGCCCAGGTGATCGAATTCCCTTTACAAATTTTTTAGAAATAAAGTCAAATTTTGTTTACATTTTGTTGACGCGCCATTAAAAAAAAAAACGAAAAAAATGTGAGAAAATTTTAAAATCGAAAAAATATTTTTAATAATAATTTTTTCATAAAAAAGTGAATGTGTGAATAAACCGTTGGTGGAAAATGAAAAGAGTGCGTGTGCCCAAGAAGTGCAGTTAAATTATAAAATAAAACAAACAAAAAACAAAATTTATTAAAAAAGAAAAAAATTTCTTTGAAAAACGTTTTTAAAAATTGTTTACTTTTGTTCAATAAAATATTCATTTATAAAAAAATATTTGAATATTTAAGAAGAAATATTTGTGCGGTATGCAAAAAAAAGCACGAGGGCGGGAGTGAAACTTTGTTTGATATGCCGAAAGACACCAATGGAAAAATTAAATCAGTAGCATTTATTTAGTAGAGATTTACTTTTTCTTCTCTGTTTTCTTTTTATACGAGGGTTGCTCTATATATTTCTGGCCTAATAGTGAAAATGCGAATATTTATAATCAAAAATGGTTTTATTGTTTTTCAAAGCATTCTCCAGCATAATTTATACTCTTTTGCACGCGCTCAAACCAGTTGTCGAAGCACTTTTTCCACTCCGATTGAGACACCTCTAAAACATGGTTATTGAACACTTCAACAGCTTCTTCTGGCGACGAAAATCGTTGACCACGCATTTTTTCTTGATGTCCGGAAACAAAGTCATTAGGTGCCAAGTTAGGGCTGTATGGCGGATGACCCATTATTTCGACGTTTTGGCCGGTCAAAAACGCTCTGGTTTGAGCCGATGTCATGGTTAACAATGATTCGTCTTCTCTTGTTGGTTTTTCGAATTTCTCCGATGACTTCGGGCAAACAAATTGTAGTGTACCACTCAGAAGTGACCGTCCTACGTTGCTCAAGCGGAACAGTCGCCACATGACCAGTTTTACCGAAGAACCAGGCGACCATTTGCTTCAAAGTGCTTCTTCCATGAACAACTTTCGTTGGTTTTTGCTCGTCTTTGAAGACCCACACGGTCGATTGTTGTTTCGTTTCGGGCTCATACGCATAGATCCATGATTCGTCACCTGTGACGATCTTATAAACGTCTTTTGAAGCACCGCAATCGTATTATTGCAACATTTCTTTGCACCAATCGACACGAGCCTTTTTTTGAGCGACTTTCAAATTGTGCGGAATCTAACGAGAACAAACCTTTTTTACGGCCAGGTGTTCATGCAGTATCGAATGTATGCTGGTGGAAGAAATGTCCAAGGATGTCTCTATCTCTCGGTATGTCACATGTCGATCTTGCGTTATGAGTTCACGCACGGCATCAATGTTCTCTGGCACAACAGCCGTTTTTGGACGACCTTCACGGAATTCGTCTTTGAGCGAGCTTCGGCCACGATTAAATTCATTATACCAATTTTTCACAGTGCTACAGGATGGTGCTTCATCGAGATACAAAGATTTAAGTTCATCAATGCACTCTTGTCGTGATAATCCACGTCGAAAGTTGTGGAAAATGATGGCACGAAAATGTTCACGAGTTAATTCCATTTTTTTTCAATATTAATTTTTTCAAGTCACTGTAAACAACATAAATAATGGTTGTACGTCAAAACGTTTTGAGTACTGCTTAAAAATGACAAACTTTCCAATGGAAATGTCAGATTGCACTTGGCAGCACTCAGTGTTGCCAGGCCAGAAATATATATAGCAGCCCTTGTATTATTCGTCACGGTTTACCGATACGTACACGTAAATTTACAAAAACAAAATACACGCGTTTTTTTTTGCTGTCGTGATACGACTTTTTGCTTTCTGAAACAATTAAACAAAACAATCAAGACGAATAAAAACTAATTAATAATTTAAATTAATTATAAATTCGCCTACTTCACTTGTTATGGATCCGCATCTTCATAATTTCCTGCTTGCTCTTTAAAAGATGTGTTGTACATCTTGAGTATTTTTTTTAATCGACATCAAGAAGGCGAAAGTTATCAATAAATATGTATGTATTTTTTAATTTGTTAATTTAAAACTCCGCTATTCCTAAACTAATTCCGTATTTTTAATTTGTAAGATTTCACTTATATATTGGTCCCATTTAGCAAACATTTTATAAAATTTAAAAACAAATGATGTTCCAATATAGACACAGACCTGCAAATATGTTACTATATACCCTAAGAAAAAAAACTAGATATTAAAGGTTGTCTCAATAGAAGATGTAAACAGACACTTAAAAATTAAATATATTAAAATAAAAATTTTAGGCGGAAAGCATTTTTTTTACATGAATTACACAAGCATGCAGGCATATGTGAATCATGAGAGTATTACGACTTTCTAAGGCTACTCCAAGGCGAATTCACATAAGGTGGCAGCGCGGCTACAACAATAAAACAATAAAAAGAAAAATAGGCACTTAAGTGTATGATAAACTTTAGAACATAAATATTTACTACACTTTTTTCTTACCCTTTTCAATAACGTTTTTACTAAGATTCGTTTTTTAAATTGATTTAAAACTCTTCTTACAATTCTTTTTTAAAAAATAATAAAAAAAATAAGTTTTGTGTTAGAAAATGATTCACTTTTGACTGCTATTCTACACATTACAAAATTAAACAAAAAATTGTCAGCTGCTGCAACGATGCCACCTGGTAAAATTAATTCGCCTTGGGCTACTCTATCCATTTTCATTTGAGATATATAATCCTCTTTGCCAAAAAAATAACTTTTTGAGTTGTTTTGTAAAACAATGTGTTATAAAGTAATAAATTTAAAATGAGCAAAAGCAAAAAATATGAAAACATAAAATAGGGATTTTTCTTTTGAGCTTGATACTCTGTTCAGATTTTCATACGAAATGCTGTCAAACTTCATACATAAAAAGTGTTTATAAAAAAGTCATGAAAAAATATTGCAGAGGTAGTATTCTGTTCTTGCCAAGGCGAATCAATTACTAGGTGGCAGCGTAGGCGAATTCAGTATTTTTTGCTGGTATATACGACTGTCAAACTCCATATATAAAAAATACATATGTGTACATTTTTTGTGTATGGAGTTTGACAGTCATGTATACCAGCAAAAAATACTGAATTTGCCTACGCTGCCACCTGGTAAGTTAATTGGCCTTGGTTCTTGCTGTCGAAAAACATATGAAATGTTTCTGGCAACAGTTATCAATTATTCCAAATCGCGAGATGGACACTACATTTTAAATGTCAAATTTGCCACATGAAATAATCAATGTTGCTCAACAATTTTCACAAATTTGAAGAGAGTACCAAGCTTTACAAACAAAATGATAGTTGGACGTCAAATATTCGAATATGAGAAAATACTTAAACTTTGTGGAAACACTTTGAAGTTGTTTTCTCAGAATTAGTAACTTGATATTGATAGGAAAAATTAATCTTTCAATAACAAATAATAATAATAATAATAATAATAATAATAATAATTTACAATGATAATATTATGGTCTAGTAGCTTTTTACTTTTAGAGGGTTGGTAAAATTGACAATTTTTTTACTTTCTAAAATTAAAAACTAAAAAAATTTTAATTTTTAATATTCAATAATTTTATTTTATTATACTTTATGATAAAAATATTAAAAGACAATGAACAATTTCTAAGAACCTTCTTGGGCTGTACCTTATATGCACAAAAAAAATGACAATACCATATTTTGACGTAAAAAATAGTTAAGCTGTACCAGCTCCACCAATACTTTAACTACTCTACTTGCCTGAGTGTAAGTTGTATTATATGAGTATTAAATAAATAATAATAAATATAAAATAAATAAATAATAATAAACGCTATAAACTCTTTCGTACACGAACATGTACAACCCTTCTTAATTTTTTGTATTTGTTTTTTAATAAATATTTTATATTCTACCTTTTCTTCCTCCGAGTGTGGCCCAATTTCTGAATTTCACATTTAGGTGATTTAAATGACTTCGTTATACTCCACCGTGTACGTTATATGATCTCTCTTAATTCAATTCAGTTTGGTTTCTTATAAAAGGCGTTTCTTTAAATATTTTTTTTCTTTTTCAATTCAAAAACTATTTCGTTATATATGAGATTAATTTCTTTTATTTAATTTGCCGAAAATACAAATTTTGGCATATTTTGATAGTAAATACATTAATTTTAAATTAATATTTATCTAAAAAAAACTAAATATTTTATGTTTTGGATAGTTAACTAATAAAATGCTTAAAGTCTTTTTTTTATATTTTAAAACTTTAAGCATTATGTTTCTTAATTTATAATTTATTTATTTAACTTTTATTTTAATTATAAAAATAATATTTTCTATATAATTAATGCTTATTCAGTTTTGTAAATTACTATAAGCAACTTTTAAAATTGTTTGTTTATTCATTAATATTTTTTATTACAAAATTAAATTATTTTTTTTTTTAAACTTTTTGAGGCACATTTATTTTTTTTTTTTTTGTTTCCTTTAGAATTTCTTAGAAATCTAAAATTATATTAAAATATGTTGTTGTTTCTATTTCTCTTTATATTTTTTTAAACCTTAAATTTAGTAAAATCCAGAATTTAAGCCTAAGAATTAAGAAGTTTAAATCGATTTTTAATTTTGTTTTTTTTTTAAACTTAAGGATTTAATTAATTTATTTACAACTCTTTTTTATATATCAGCTTTTGTTTTAAAAGTGAATAGCATTTTTATACTTTATATGTTATAAAAATATTTAATTATTTTTTCAATATAGGATCGTTTAATAAATATACAAGAATTATTAAAATAATTTTTGAGTTCACTGCACTGTTAAATAATATTTAAGAAAAATACAATTAGAAAAACCAAAAGACAAAATATTTTACAGTCGAAAATGCAAGATTTTTATAAAATTTTATTACTCAACCTTCAAAATATATTAAAGGATTCTAAAGCTTAGACAAGAATAAAGTTCTAATTAATAAAGTTTTCTAATTTTCTATCGACTAATAATAAATATTATCAAATAAAAAAATTACAGTCATAGCTAAAAGTTTACAAATACTTAAAGTTCTTAAGTGTAAATTAGTTTCGTGATCTCATGTTGAGTAAATATAAAATCAAATCAATAAATATTATTAGGATATAAAATGTTTAGTTGAATTTTAAAATTTGTAATTTTTATTTTAATTAAATATATTTATTATATTCTATTGTATTCTATTATAAAAAATTAATTTGCTTTTATTAAAAACAATACAAATTACAAAAATTGTAAAAGAATTCTTAAAAAATCTATTAAAAACAATTTGAAACCTAAAAATTATATTAAAAAATTTAGTTTACCAGCTATGATTTAGCAAAAGAAATTAAAAAAATAATTAAAATAATTATACAAAAAATTTTTAATAAATAAATAAATATTTCATGGAAATTACGTGAAAACAGCACAAACTTAAACTTTTTTTTAACAAATTTTCGTATTAAAATCTTCTTTTAATGTAGTTTTTCTACAACATTCACACATAAAAAGTCTTTTATTTTTAAAGAACTTAGCGCTTAAAAAACAGTCGCGAAATATGACATACATACATACATATGTATTTCATGAAAAAACACGAAGCGGGAAAGCTTCAGCTAAGCTCCTGCATGTACTGACTGACGACAGATATATTTACATGTTCATTGGCACCATTTAAATAATTCATAAAAGCCGTAAGAAATGGCTTTAGTACTTGATGAAAAAGGTTTTGGAAATTGATATACAACCGAAAAAGCTTTTTGACAAAAAGCTTTCATTTTCATGTGCTCAAAGTCATCCTAATAAACACAAAATCAAACGTTTTATTTACGATGTATAAGCGATGCCAGAATGAAGATTTTACCTTAATTTTGAAGATTTTTCAATCAAAATAATATTTGAAGATCTTTTTCCCAAAATTAAGATTTTTTTGATTTAGTTGTTTGACAGCTAATATTGCAATTTCTTGTTAAAATTTGTTAAGCAAATTTACTTATGTGAAACAATTTTACTGCCGGTTCTCTACATGCGAACAAGCATTTCTTTCGCATATTTATATTGAAAACAAAAACAATTTCTTATATTTTGTTTTTAGTACAAGTATGCGAAAGAAGTATTCATTCGCATGTAGAGAAATCGGCAGCTATTGTAAATTAATGCTCTGAAACAAAAAATTCTATCACTGTCGCTGAAGGATAAATATGTAAATAGGATGACGTTTGCCAGGCATATTTATTTATAAAAACTAAAATTCCCAATACAAAGTTAAATGCTACTGAATCGAATAAATTCATTGATATTTGTACTGCCTTCTTAGATGAAGAATTCAGGGAACTTCGCCACATGAATTTAATAAATATTTTAAGAATTTAAAAAATGTTAAAGTGAAAGAGTTTTGGTCACAAAATGTCAAATATTTCTTAAGCGGAAAGTTAGTTGATGTTTCCAACTTTGTCGAAATTTGCACTAAATTTGATATGTCTTCCTTGTTCATCTGCAAACGTTGAATAGATATTTTCAAAAGTGAAAAATAAAATAATTTTGAAGATCTTTTTTAGATAAATGACGATTTTTCTTTAAAATTTCTATATTTAAAACATTTGTTCAGAGCGAGTTAGGACACCCTTTTAATCTTATTTAATGTAATTAATATTCTTTTTTTTTTTTTTGGGAAAATTTAATTTTATTAAAGTTGAGAAAATAAACTTCAAAATCCAAGTTTTTACGGAGATACTCTCTACCAATACTTTTAGGGAAAAAATTTAAATACAGTGATAATACAAAAGTGAGTATGCGGTAAATGAAAAATCTTAAAAACACATGAAGAGTGACTAAAAGTACAGACCATGGCGCAATAATACCAGGTGAATGCATTACCTTTTACATGTATTTTGTTTTTGTAAAAATTAATTCGAGCTGTCAAAAACGTCTGGCAATATGTGTGTATGTATTCCAATATATTTTTAGTGGCTTTCTTATTTTTCACAAATACATACACACATTACTAGACGTTTTTGACAGCTCGAATTAGTTTTTACAAAAACAAAATACACGCAACAGCTAAAACATATGATGAACACATGATCGGATGCAGTCACCTGTTTGATGCGCCTTGGTACAGACGAAATATAAACAGAAAAAGCCATCGACGTCATCTTAAATGTCAACCTAGAGCTGCCATGCAACTGTTACCAGTTTTGGCATTTCAGTTTAACTGCCATATTCATATAAAATGAAATAACTTTGGAATGGGATTTATAAAAATTTTTCAATACAAAGTTGTCTTAAAATACATTTCAGATCTATTTAAATATTTTAGGAATATGGCAATATATTATTTACGTTTTTGTTTTTTCAAAATAATCATAAAAATTATTATTATTATTATTTCAATACTTTATTTTTTTGTTATTATTAATAATTTTACAATTATTAATTTTATTGACTTCTTGAAAAAAAGAAAGGCGTTTTTCTGCAAAAAAGCGTACGGACTACAACAATTCAAAATCATCAAGCATTAAATAATTTTACTACAATTAATTTTACTGCATGATTTTCCACGAATGTTAAATGTAAAAATAAAAATTTTAAATATCAAAATTACAATATTAAATAACATGACTGAAAACTTTTATCTCTTTTATCTCTGACTGTAGAAAAATAATTATTTCTCTTAAAAAATTTTTTTTTGTATCAAAAACCGTTTATACACTCGTGTAAAATTTAGTTAACATTAACTTTATCTCCTTTGGAAACCTAATTATTAACTTGTGTTATTTTTCTTTTTTAGAGGGCAAGTGTTAGAGTTTATCTTAAATTATTTTACTTGGTCATATTTGTAATAAAATACTCGATTTTATTATTCATTAGTTGCTATTTGTTTAGCTTTTTACAAAGTGTTCTGTTTATTGTTATCAATTGATTTCGAAGCGGTCACTAGTCTTGGCCTTGGACGTTTTTTTGGTTGCAATGAATACAATCTGCCAGTACGTGGTGGCCTCGCATGTTGCTCGGTCAGGGAGTTGTTATGTGTTAATTGGTAACTAAATTAAAAAAAGTAAGAAAAGAATGAAAAAACGCAGTCAATTAGTTTATCATTATAATGTTATTAAAAGAGGACAATTGTTGTACTTGTTTTTTTTTTAGCTGTGGGTGTGTAAGTAATTAATACCACCACACAGCATAGTTCACAGTATCATACCAAGCCTTAACGCTTTCTAAATACTTACTTTAGTTCAAGTTTAGCAAGTCGTTGTTTCATTTTCGCTTGACTTGCTGTATATTCAGCCAAAAGACGTGCCAGTCTCATGTTGAGATTTTCCACAGAAACTTCTAATTTCTCAATGCCACTCTCTATGCTGTCATGAACGCGTTGTGAATCTAAAATATTTAAAAAGGATTTAGTTTTAATTTTTTTTTTATGTAAGAAAACACTCAAACACACTTAAACAACACTCAAGCTTATAAAATTCGTTATGTAATTACTTTTTTTTTATAACGGTGATGTTTTATAGAACTAATTTATTCTATTTTTTTTTTTAATGTGAGAAAAAAATCTACATGAAGTAAAAATAACTTCTCTTAAAATATCGAGCGCTAAGCGCTTCAAACTAAATAATTTTATCTAATTAAGTATTATTTCTAGGCTTTGAAAAATAATTTCTTTAGTTCTGCTTAAATTTGTATTTTTCTTTTCAAAATTTGTATTAAGAAAAAAATTTTCTTCTTAAAAATTTTTGCGAAAATTTTCTACTTTTTTTATTTTCTAGATTTTTTATTTTAAACTTCTAGCTTCTTGCGTACTATAACAATATCTCATTTTAGTGCTGTCTTTTTTAAGAAAAACAACAAAATAGAATGAAAACACGTTCTCACATTTAATACCAACAAATTAAAAGCAAATTAAATACTCTTTTTTTAGCTTCAAGTTTTTTTTTTGCTTCAAAAAACTTACCAGCAAAAACCTGTTCATCCAATAAACCATCTTTGCGTAGCAATTGACACCCTCTTTCCGTTAGAGTGGCACGTGCCTCCGGATAGTCAGCTAATGTTTCCCATAAATCTCGTTTTGCTAAACAAAATAAATCCGAGTAACCTAACGAACGTACATTTGCAGTTCGTCGATTACCCGTACGATTGCCAGCAATCTCTAGCACTGATACCTCACCAAACACCGATCCAGCTCCCAAGGTGGCAAACACAGTGACACCATCATCTGCTACCACCGACAGTTTACCTCTCTTTACAATGTACATTTCTTTGCCGACATCACCTTTGCGACAAATATAGTCGCCCGGACTAAACACTTGTAGCTTAAGTTTCAATACCAGGGCTTCTAGAAGGCCTGGTTCACAGTCATAAAATATACGCACTTGTTTCAACGTATCCATGTGTACTTGTATGGCGATTTCCGCTTTTAGTTTATCGGGCAGTGCTGCCAATACACGTTCCTCATCTAATGCGCCACTTTGCGACCAAGTGTAGGCAAACCATCGTATGACACGCGCCTCAAGTTCATGGCCCACTTTGCGAAATGCCATATACTGCTTTACGCCATCCATACGATTTTGAAATTCAACACGTGCCACATTCATGTTGGAGATCATGGAGCCAATGTTACCTTAAATGTTTATAAAATATGAAGAAGACAATAAGACAAGAAAGTAAATTTATTTTTTTTACTGCAAAAGTATTTTCAATCGATTTTTTTTTTTGTAGCTTAAAAATTAAATTTTGTTTTTTTTTCAGTTTTTTTTAGCCAAGATATTTTAAGAATTAAAGGTTTATATTTGGTGGTTATTAATTTTTTGAACTGAGTTTATTTATTTTTTTTTTTAAATTTTTTTATGTTCCTTGAAACTTTTATAGAAAATTCGCAAGTTGTGGATGCTAAACTTTAAGGCGTTAAACTTAAATGAGTTAAGAAGATGCGAATTCGTTGCTTGGGAACGAGGTAAAATTTTATTGCTTCTATTCCTATTTGGGAAATTTCATGACAGTACGCTCCAAGTTTGAAATATGTAAAGTAATAAGTATTTGTTTTTTTTTTTTTTTTTTTTTTTTTTTTTTGCTATCAGATTTGCTGAGCAGCTGCAAACGTATTAAAATATTTTTCCGTATTCATGATTAATTTAATGGATAGAAAATATATGATCATCTTTGTTTTCGTGCAAAATAATTTAGGTGTCAAATACTCAAAGGGTTGACGACACATAATTGGCATTGGATTTTTAAGAAAAAATAAAAAAGTTTTAAAAATTAAAATAAAATTTGAGAATATAAAAGTTAATAACTATTTTTTTCCTTAATAATTTTTTACTCGTAACAAAAATTATTTTTTCTTCTACTTATTCTATAATTGGAAAGCCGCAGCAAATAACTAATGAAATGAGTTAATAAAATGCTTGTACGGATTCTTAAAAAGTCCTGAAGGAAGAAGCGCTTCTTATTTTAAAATTAAAGTCCGAAGCGTCTAAGCTAAAAAAAGAAGAAGAATGTCCACTATGACTGTATGAACTAAGTGGCACGTAGTACAGTCTTGAGTATTTGGCATCCACATCCTCTCATTCAGAGCAAAAACAGTTGGTAATAATCGGCCTATAGTGCTGCCCAATGACGGTAAAGGCTTGCTTAACGTCGTTTCAAATGAAACATTGAATGTGACTCTTATAATCTACACTAAAGAGTAACTTTTCCAGGATGCATTAGACGCTCAAGGATCTCATGTGTATTGATATCTTCCCACATTTGGCAGTTTTGTTTCTTAACGTTCCAATTCATCTAGAAGACAGAACATTAATTTCGATAAAACAATTTTATCATTTATGCACAATATCTAACATTGCATCTATCCATGGTGGTTGAGCAAAATAGAGTATAAAAATGAAAGCAAAGTTGACAGACGAAGCTTCAACAATATAACTGCCAAATTTCTAAAAAAAAAACACTACTGACACATGCTTTTCATTTTAGCACAATAGGAAATGATTCGGAAAAGAGTTTGAATTAAATTATTAAAAATTATAAAAATATTTAAGTCTCATAGTCAAACCTCTCACATACTTCACAGCAAGGATGAGTTTATATTAAAATTGATAATTGCTTTGCATGATTAATTAAAATTTATTAAAACAAAACCACGAAAGTTAAAGCTACGGAAACGAATTGTTGTAAAAGCCATTTTTCCAAATATTTAAAGGCATCTACTCACCGACAATTGTTGCAAATATCAGTACACCAGCTAAAAAGTCCGCCACCACAAACAAATATTCTGCATCATTTTCTGGCGTTGGTGTCTCACCGATCGTTGTCAGCGTTAGTGTTGACCAATAAAAACTATAAATATACTGTCGTTGTAGTGTAGCGTTACGTTCACCATTTAAATTGTAAACCCAATTATCGGTGCCAAAGCCCAGCTCATAACTTATCGCAAAATACATACAGGCATTCCAGTGTATCAACACCAAAATGGCCAAGACCACTTTACAAATACGGAAGGCATTTGGATAACCAGTTGCTGTCTCTGTACGATCAAACCATTCCCACATGCGGGGCAGTCTTAGTAAACGGTTCAGACGTACAATAACGGCACAGGGTAAAAAATGTGGACCACATTTACTAGGTGACCACCAGATGTAGGATAGATCTGTGGGCAACATGGACAGAACGTCAAGGTACCAGCCCTTGTTAGTAAAATAATGGCGTCTTAATTTATAGGCATCACGAACCAGAAGGCCTTGATCCAAGTAACCTAAAAATTAAAAAGTGGCATTAAGTATTTAAAACTAGAAATACAAACACAATGAGGATGCACTTAAAATAGTGATTTTACTTGACACCAACAGAATGAAATGAAATTTCTGAAGCGCTTGAGTTCTAATTTCCAATAAACTTAAGACTTTTATTTTAAAAACTTTTTATTTATTTGCAATTGTTTTCAAAAATTTTTCGCTTTAAATTTTAAACATCTAAAATTCTTGAATTTCTCAAAAAAAAAAAAAAATATTTTATCCTTTAATTATTTAAGGGCGTATATTTGTTGTTCATTGTGTTTGTATTTTCCACTCAAGAAGAAGGATATGAAAAAAAAAACAAAACTAAAGTTTTTTATTATTTTTTTTTTTTTTGCTTCCAACAGTGTTATTGTCCTCAATATTAACAAAGTGGAAAAAAATATCAAATTACAAAATAATTTGTAGTTGACAGTTCATGGGTCACATGCCAGATGAACTTCATATACGTTCGTGAAAAATGCATTTTTAACAAGAAAACAGCAGGTTTTAAAACAAATTATATTTTATATACGAGAGAAATTTTAAAATTCTTTATAAGAATAAAGAAAAATTATTCTTTTTACGATTTCTATATTTCAACACATTACTTTTTAAATAATCGAAAAAGAAAACTTTAGAAGATCTTAAAAATAAGTTTTGGGATTCAGAATTGACATTCGCATTCAGTGTAAATATTTTAATTTTTAAACATTTCTTTAGTTTGAAATCTACTACAGCTTGAGAACAAATAATACACAAGATGATGCAGTGTATGAGAACAAACAAAACGTTTCGGAAACGTTTCATGCAAAGACAAAAACTTTTTAAAATGTTTCATGCATTTTGTACAAAAGTAAAACTAAAAATTTTTTCGGAGGGCAAACGCATAAGTTGGCTTTTCCCTCATCTTCTTGTTTTGATATTTCAATACGGCAATACCATTTCCGTTTCTAATACGTTTTTTTTTTCAAAGCGTTTCAGTTTCGCTCTCATTCCTTTTTTTTGCTGGTTGCGTACTTTTAATCAAATGTTCAAAACGAGTAAAAATAATATAAAACAAAGTGACACTATCCTTCTTATTATTTTACAAGAATTAATGTTTCGTTTCGTTTCGTTTCGTTTTTTTTTTTTTTTTTTTTTTTGGTACCCTGCTTTTACATACCTTCGTGCATATGAACCAGTGTATCCATAAGATAAATAAAATCACATAAATAGTCTAAAAAATACCACACTGGAGTGGCTCGTTGATTAATTTCCCAAAATACGGAGCGACCCACTACAAAAATGATATTGTATAACACAGCTAAGGAAACAATTGCCAGCCACTAAAAAACAGCATCCAAAATAAAAACAAAAATAAGAACATGATTAGAAAATCCCCGTGAATCTTTAGACAATACTTACCCGATAATGTGACTGTAATGAAGGATTAACCGACAAATGATTACACAGTCGACTTGAGCCCCGTATCTCACAAGCCGGACCTGAATCGGCTGGATTTGTTGTGCTGCCATCATTATTATTGGCATTTGTTGCAGCGGGTGTTTTACCAATCTTGTCGTTATTTGTGGTATTAGAGAAACGTTCCAAAAACCAATCGGGAGGTTTAGAACGATTACGTTTTGTTAAACGTTGACGCAGGGCATTTAATGTACGACGCAGTGTTGAAGGTTTTGTACGTTTAGTTGGATCCTGAAATTAAAAATTAAACAGACATATCAATAGTGTTAAACAAACGAAACATTTAAAAAAATTTTATCAATGATAATTTGTTATATGAAAAATATTTGTTCGCTGCCTCAGGCAATGAATTTCTTTATTGAGCTTTTGTCCTTCGATTCTTGCTAAGCCATGTGATATGAAATGTTTGCACATTATATCAATATCCTTTTTATGTTATTCTATTTTATTTTATATTTCTTTCTTTACCAATATTATTATCTTAATAAAAGCAAAACACACCCATCAGTGTTTAGGGAATTTAGTACATGTTTACTTTACATGTTGACATTATATTATTATAAACTTGAACCCAGTTAACATATAAATTAAGGATAAAAATTTGTGCTATAAATCTAGTCCAAGCTTCAGAAAATAATACTAAAAGAATCTAGTTTTCAAGAAATTCTATTTTTTTTTTCTTTTCAAAATTTTTTTATTTTTCCGTCTCTTTACACAAATGTTTACTGGTTTCTGGATATTGTAAACTCCTATGTTCGTGAATTTTTGCAAGCTTACTTATCTATACTCATCGTTATATTCACATACACATGATTTGCTGTGAGAAGAAGTTTCTTAGTTAATAAAAGTGTCACTGACATATTATGTCAACTTAAGTCTTTTATTGTTGGCACCATGAGGCGTTAATCCATTAACGATGACATTTCAAATTTGGTGCTTGTCATCTTTTCAAGAGTCTTAATTATTTTGTATTCAATTAAATGTAATAGAATCAAGTGTTAAATACAAAAAAGCTTATTAACATTATTTATATATTAATTATTTTGGAATTGTAGTTGAGGAAATACTTTTTTTCTCAAACAGTACCAGTTTACATTAAAAGGGTATCTTTGGCAATTTGTTTTTTTCTTTTGTTTGTTTTTTGTTTGTCTTAAAAACAAAAACAGTAAAGAGCGAGATTATTCTTAACTGCTTTTTATAGTATATAATATCTTCTATCTTCTCGTTCACTTTAATAATCTTTCAAGCAACTGCATAATAAAATACTTGCGGTGGAATATTGTGCATTGCAGTGCGCTCTGACGACAAATTTTTATCGAATAAATGAATAATTTCTACTTATTACAGGTTCAAGACGTCCTAAAGAGTCTTATTCATTTCTTAAAATACCAAACAAATGTTCTAAATTTCTATTAAATCCTTTAGAGATACCTTTGGAACTGGAACACCCACTGTTAAAAAGAAAATAATGTTTAAAAGAAAAAGCAATATTTTATATTTTGTGGACGGGTAAAAAATTATACAGTTTTCAAAAATGTGTTTCAAAGTTGTCAGTTATAAAATTTTGAGAGTGTCCATAACTAAATGTTATGTTTAAAAATATTTTTAGTGAAAGTACGTTATTAACAGCCTGTTTATAGAACACGTCAAGAGCGAAACGAAACCGAATGATATATGGACGAATACGTAATAATTAGCGTCCATGTAACACGTTCCGGTTTTTTCGTTTAACTTACGTTGTGTTTCGTAGGAATTTTTGTTGTGTCAAATCGAAGTGTTGCCAATGTATTAATTAATAATTTTATTTACTTTTTTTCATATAAATTTTTTGTTTTTGCCATAATAGCGCTTAAAATGTAACAGCTGAGTTTAATAAACAAAACAAAATTGCCAAGACGAATTCATATAAGATGGGAGCGCTACTACAAGAATAAAAAGAAAAACTGGCACTTAAATGTATGATAAACTTCAAAGCACATTTAATTACCGCAATTTTTGCTCACCCTTTTAAATAACGTTTTTAGTAAGCTTAGTTTTTTAAATTGATTTAAAACTTTTGTTGTAATTATATTTTAAAGAATATTAAAAAAGAACTTTTGTAATATAAAATAATACACTTTTGACAGTTACCCTACACATAACAAAATCAGGCAGATGGCGAACGGAACGTCACACTACATATAAAAAAATAGTATACAGATTTTTTATATATGGAGAAAGGCGAATCAATTTGCCATGTGGCAGCGTAGGCGAATTCAGTATTTTTTGCTGCTATACACGACTGTCAAACTCCATATATAAAATATGTCATCGCTCCCACCGTATATTTATTCGCCTTTATACCACCTGATAAAATTAATTCGCCTTGAAAATTATTGTTGTACAAGCAGACTATAAAATATTATCTATTAAATAAAAATTGGTAGAAATAAAAAACGTAAACAATAGTTTCTTAAAAATTATTAAAGTGTGAGTGTACATATTATATGTATGTATAATTCAAATATAGTTAATGTATACATATTTGTTTCATTCATGAAAGTGTTATGATGTCCTTAATAACTGATTGTAATTTATTTTTATTATTATTATTTTTTAAATTTTGGGAACTCAAAATAAAAATAAGTAAAATTTTTTTGACGAATGATATTTTTCCTTCGCACAGTTTTGATGTTTCTGACAATACAATGCGGGATACATAAACCAGAAAAAATTTTCATTTGTTACGATTTTAAACAAAAATATGACATTCGCGCTTCAAAAACCCAAAAATGAAAAACGGTAACGTTTTTGTGCGTCTGAACAGCAAATTGTGTTCTGTAAACAGGCTTTTAAAAAACTTCTTAAAAAAAGTCTGTCAACTCCAAAATACTACGAAAAGTAATAATTATATTTGGCCACAAAAATAATCAAATTTCTTAAAGTTTTTATATAAAAAATCTGAATAGGATGGTGTCACATACGAGTAGTAGTGGGTATTGACTCGATAGAAAAATTTCTTAATCGTTATTTAAGAGGGATATTAAATTTAAGGAAAAAGAAATATTTAGAAATCAATTGGCAAAGAAAAATATTTCATTTACTCCTACTATTTATATGACCCATATCTGAAATCCAAATCTAGTGATTGTCGGTCCCACTAGGGGTTATAAATTTATATTGATTTGCGTAAAAAATCTTCCAATGTGGATTATGTTTCTTTAATCTATTGTTAGTATAACGAAATGTCTTTTTAAGAAACGAATAAACTATGCCGCACAATTTTGCGTAACTTAAGTTTTTCCTTTAAATCTTCACCATTAATGGAGAAGAGAAAAGAAAGGAAATTTTGCTTAGCAAAAACTCACAACAAAACAAAGGTTTATTTATTACCTAGATTCATCACGAACCCATAATAGACCGTATCTTAAGGTACAGTCAGATCAGACAAATATTTTAGCAAAAAAGCGTAACCACTATTTTTTCAAAATCTTATTTAATTTTTCCATTCTTTTAATCATGATGAAAAACGATTTATAGTATAATAAATATAATTTCTGAACTTTTACATTAAGTAGGATCTTATATTTGTTTCATTGTTTTATTGTTTTCAATAATTTAGTGGTTACTTGCCTATTATCAGATATTTAACTAATCTATAGAGGCAAACTAATAATTAAAGTAACGAGGGCAGTTAGATAGTTCTGTAAGTGCAATAGTTTTATATTTAAAATTGCTCTCATTAATTTCAAGAAAATTGCAGAAAAATAACTTCAAACATTAACGTCACGCACGAAAATTCGTTGTCACAGAAATAGTCGATAAAAACATCCGAAGGACGTGAGGTGGCACAGGCTGCAGAAATCATAACCGAGTGGAAGTATGACATTTTGCAAAAATCTTTCGTATCGTGATTGTTGACAATACAGGAGTGTACACGTGTGTACTCATTATGGAAAAATATTACGAACTAAACTACGAACTGCTACCACCCCATGCAACATGTTTCCCAAATTAAACTAGTTGAGACTGATTCCTGTTTCTAAACTTGAAAAAATGGCTGGCTAATACTGCATTAGAATTAAGTGAAAGGTCATCAAATAATGAAACACCTTTCTTGGACGCCCTGAGAAATAATTTTAGTATATGGGATTAGGGAACTAAAAATGTGCCAGAGGGCGCGTGCTTTTAACTACTTAAAAGCATTCAAACCTCTTTTATTCACCACTTGTTGGATGAATTGGATGGCATATGTCATTTATTAAGAAGTATGACGAATACGCCAAAGTATTGAAAAATAATTTTTGCTTAAAATTGGCGATAGCGGTTTAAAATAGGCAAATAGGTGCCTGTAATTTGCAATCACTGAAAATCTGTCAGTTTCAAACCGTAAGTATATGTTTGAATGAACTGAACAGTGAATGTACAAAAATAAATTTAGCGTTTTGGTATTCAAAAATTCTCGTTCATCAGAACAAAGACATAAGTGAGGATTTTTTAACGATATTTAAAAACAAATTCAAGTTTTACTAAATAATTCTGCTTTCTTTAATAGCAACATTTAAATAAAACTTTTTTTACTAATTGAAGGTTTCTTCAATAGATTTTGCTTAACAGACCGTTTCAAAACCAAAAAGGGCTTTTATGAATTCTGACTTTAATTTTTAGTTTTGTATTTCCTTATTTGATACAATTTCTGAAATAAAAATTTTCTTTTATTAATTTTGTTTTTTAATTGAGTTCGACGTTGCGCCCTTGGCTGCAGCAGAATTGCTAGCATTACGCAGAAGTCTTCTCCAATAGCATCTAAATTTCTTTTGGTCCTCAGTCTAATTTCGCAATTATTGAATCTAACTTTTTGATTACAATAATTTTATTGCAGCCAATTAACCGCAGCAAACCTAAGAAGTGAGTTAACTTCCTTATTCAAGGTCAATATGCAAAAAGAAAGATCTAAAACCCTTCCTTTACAGCAAATACCTTCTAGTGATGTTATTTATTCAGTATTTGAAATTTGAGCCTGACTTTATAAATAAATAAACAATGTAAATATTTATTTATTCATTTATTTGTTTCACATTTAAAGTTACATTAGTATGTGTGTATTTTTGTTCGTCATTAATATAAATTTGTAATAAAACTTCTACATTTTTATTACCTGTCTGTATTATCATTTCATTTTTCTATTTCCATTATTATTAAAAAAAAATTTATTACAAATGTCATATTGGATGATAATATTTATGCCAAACACATAATGATGTATGTATGTATGTACGTATGTATATTAAATATGAATCATTATATCCTTATATTCATAAATGTCAATAAAATTTATTTCATTTTAACAAATAATTGTGTTTTAAATGTAAATATTTTTTTTTCTTGTTTACGATTATTTCAGGGTGAAGTTTTAGTAACATGGAAGAAAAAATTCTAAATTTATGCATTTAAAGCTGTTAATTTAAACTTCCAATACTGATGGCAAAAAAGGAGGAGGGTTTGAAATTTTAAACATAAAACTGTCAATAATTAAGAATATTGTAATTATTATCTAAAAGTTTTTTTTTTTTTTTTTGTTTGATTGTCTTTTGATATTTGCAAAATAATCTTAAGTAATTTAAAGCTCGAAGACGTTTTGTAATTTTTGTAATTTTTTTTTTTTTTTTTGGTAAAATAATAATAAATTGTTTAAATGTAAGAATTTTTCAGCATAAAAAAGGTTAAGTGAAATTAATATTTTATTTTGCTATAGTTTGTGTCATTAATTTCACATATAAATTAATTGAAGAGCAGCATGACAATTTATCTATTCTTTTCCAATTTCATTATTGTCAATGTTTTAAAGATTTACTCTTTATTTTTCTTATACTCTTTATTCGCAGGTATAAGTTTTGGGCACTTTTTTACTGGGACATTTTAAGACAAATACTTTTTTTTTTTTAATTTTATTAAGACCATTTAAAATTAATTATTTTAAAATATTTCCAATAATATTATCTATTATGAAAATATTATAAGCGGCCACATTACTTGATGTAAGTTGATACCACTAATAGCAAGCAAACAATTTATGAGGATTAAAAGCAAATACTCCTGCACCACATTTTAACTTAATATTTTTTTACTTATTTGTTATTTAACAGAATGAGTAGCAATAAAAAAATGATGTTATTTAAAACGACACATAACTAGGAAATTTGTATCTTGTAAAAGCCTAATTAAAAACTATAAATTTTTTAATAAATACCGATTTCAAATTGTGTTTTTATAATTGAAAACATTTATATCCAAGGGCTAACTCTTGAAAAGAGCCATACAGGCAAAAGTTTGGGTCTTGATTGTAAACTCGACTTTAAGTTTAAGGACTTATCTTTTCAAATACTACTGAGTTAACGGAAAAACTATGAAAGGTGCACACCAAAGAAGATAGGCTAAGATGCCTTTCAAAAAGCCATGGTGATTGCACGCCAAATAATAATCACAGTTAAAATAAGTTATGACAGTAATTTAAATTTAAGGGAATGAACACTGCAATTTCGGGTCCATCCTGTAGTTTAAGAAATCCCAGTAATTTGGTAGACATCCAAAACATGACATCAGCAATGCAGCAACAGCGTCAACTCTACAACCTGGTAAATACTCTGTTGCTAGGGTCAAATAGTGTTTATAAATTAACAAAAAAAATTTGTTTTAACAGCCTTTATTGTGAGGCCATCGATTGGCCCATTTCTTGGCTAAGAAGAGAGGTTCACTAATGAAGAAGACCAACCCTTCTGGGAAGTCTTTTCCAAGATGGCTCAATGTACATGTTATGTGCAGAAAAAAGGTCTTTCTTATTTGTTTCATTTAAAAATAGCTCTATCTGAAGGCAGTTTATAGCTTGCAATTTATCTACTATTGCAAATAATATCAAGTAAAGAAAGCGTAATCAGAATTTAGAAAGAGTTAAACTAATATTCCCAAAAATTTATTCAAAATAATTTGCTAATATTGTTCCGTTTCTATATAATACCCAAGCTACTGTAAAAACCAAGATATGGCGTATTGACAAAAATCTGCGAAGAAGAAGTTTTGGATTGATGACGTCTGTGTGTAAAGCTCTCAATTCACCTTAGCACATATTTTTTTCTCATAGCGTGACTACAGGGGTTTTCTTTACTCTGGAGGTGCTAACGAAAAGTGCAGAAAATACTAAAACTTTTAAGACAGCTATGAAGAGTGAAACAATAACTACTTTACACAAACCGACTGACGAAATTAAAACTCTAGATGACGAATGTTCCCATACTGTTGCTTAATCATTATTGAATTATAAAAGCCCTTTAAATGTAAAAGATGTTAAGGAATACAACACCACTAAATGTTATAAACTGAAAGGACTTGGAAAAATATTAAGAATATTATAGAGACGTTTACAATGAATACACTAAAAAGAAGAAAACATAAACTAAAGGTCTTCGAATTTAAACAACTTTATCTTAAAGTTACAAATTAAAAAATATGTTGGGAAGTATATGAAGACATATACAGGATCCGAATGGGTTTTTGAATGTCACACAACTCTCTAATGCTTTTACAGCAGAAAAGTGTAGACAAATTTTACAAGACCATTTTGTGATCGGATTTATTTTAATAACAAATGATTAATTTCAAAACAACACTTAAAAATCTTCATTTTTAAATTGAATTTTGGATTAGTGCTGGAGTTACAATAATTTTTCACTCGTAACAAACACAAAACATTTATAACCAAAGGAACATACATTTACATATCACAACAATTAATTACCATTTCATTGTGGCCAGTTATTGCTGCAATATCGATAGATTGCACCATGATGATGAGCAGCAGGGCTATTAACTCATTTATTTTATTTTTATTATATTTAATATTATTTAATTTTTTATGGTTATTTCAATTTTTTAGAATTAGAATTTTTAATTACTTTCTAATTTCAACACATATCGGCTTAAAATATTAATTCTTTTAATTCCTTTATTTTAAATTAAAATGAATTATTTTCTTAGTTTTTTGTTTAAATTAATTACAAATTTTTTTCTAATATTTTCTTGTGTGTGAAACTATTACATTTGCTATGTTGAAAGCAGTAACACTAAATTTACACTAAATTTTTTTGTGACTGTTTTTAATTTGAGTCTTAAAGTTACTTCTTTAAAACACACACACACTTTTTTTCTGGAGAATATTTCTTTTTCACATAGAACTGAGCAATCTCAACTATAAATTGGTCAAAATCATAAAATGCATTTTAATATAAAAAATATTTTCTTTTCACAAAATTTCTTTTTGTTTTATGCATTTGTAGTCGAAACACACTCACTCCAAAAAGAGGTGACCAACTAAACTATTAAAAAAAATTATTCAAAAAATTATAATTAAAATTCTATTTATGTTTCGATGAAGTTGTTTTTGTCGTTGTTATAAAGTTGTCTGTTGCTTTTTTTTCAAACAAATTTATTTTCAATTCAATTATTTTACAACTCGTTGACATTAAGAAATTATTATTATTGTCGTGGATTTTATAATATTTTATTGAAATTCTTTTGATTTAAACGAACTTATTATTTAAACAATTTAAATTTTACTAAATTTTTTCTGTATTTGTAGGACTTCAAAAGAATACTTTTTTGTTGTTGTTTTTAAAGAGTGAGCTGCATACTTAATTGTGTCTTATTCTGACAAATAAATAGTGTTTAATTTCATTAAATTATCGTTTAACCTAAATCATCTATCAGACGCTTAAAAATGCACATTAAAAGTCTAAATGTTCTAAATATTTAAATGGGCCGGAGAAGGAGGCAAAATTAATGAACTTGAGATATAAATGCACACGGATTTAAAGGGTCTACTTCTTTTTTTTTGAATCGAATATACCTTGCACATAAATGTGCCGCAGAAACACGATTATTCGCAAAGTGTCCATATCTAGAAAACTGATTTCGCTAGTTTCTAATAGAAAATTCTGGGTGCTTAGATAATCCAAATTTTTCCTCAGATGGGCATAGAGGTGGCCATCAATTCTATTAATAAAGGAAGCTAAAATATATTTACTAAATAAAAAACTAATACAGTCCTCTCTGCATGTGTACAGGCATAATTCGAATATTTTGGGAATGAGCCCAAAATTTCTACATGACTTATATCAAAAAAACTTCAAAGACCCTCTAAATATAAGTTCACACATCATTAACTTTTTTCTCTTTCTTTCATATAACATCTATAACCGATATTAAAGCCCTTTTTAGAAAAGTTATTCTCATTAACAGTCAAATCTTAACTAGCTCGTAAAAAATTCTCATGGACATAGAAAATGTTTAAAGCAAACCATAACAGCGCCGCTTAAACGCTTATCAATTTATAAATCCGATTTTGACAGTGCATTAGGATGTAAAGTTGGCTGCTTCTTTGTTTATTTTGTTTTTTATTGTTGAAAAGTAATGACAATTTAGTAATTTTTTTCTTTTATATTTGTATACAGTGGGTTTTATAAATTAAAATGAATTAACATAAAGACGCTCTTATTTAGGAATGGCATTTCAACGCAAAAGCTATGGGCCAGATTGCGTTGCGCTTTACTCGCTAATTTTGTTTTGTTTGTAACAAACTTAAAATTTTTTACGCCATATAAACTAAATATTTTATAAAACACAAATTGCAAATGTCGACCTTACATCACTGCTCTACAAGAACATTGACCGTCGATAATTTGATATTCATTGATGACTGAAATATCCATCATTGAGTAAAACAAAGTTTCTATTACATCTTAAGACCAACACGACAAAAGTTATGGACGTCGTTAGCAAACAGCGTTGCCAGTGTTTTTTTTACAATAATGTTCTTATTTTTTTTTAATTCTTGTGGTTTTCTTTAATGAATTATGTATGATTTTTAAATTATTCGAATAAAAAACTTATTTTTGTTCAAGTATTAAAAAATTCAAAATTTTTTTTTTAGCTTGTGTTAATAATTTGACAACGCCAGCTAACATCGATATAATCTGACAAAATTTTGCCATCTTAGATTAAAAATTACAAATTCGTCTCTCTTGAAAAATAACATCTGCTTGGGTCTTATTTTATAAACAAGTTATTAGTTTTTTGTGCGATTTAATTCGTATTTTAATTTAATCATTTTCAAGTGTGTCAAAAATTCTTAAATTTTTACAAAATATATGAAGCAATTGGACCATCCAATTTTGACAGTCGTTTCTTGGTGAATATGTCTGTCTCTTATCTTAACTTGTTTTGTGGAATTTATTAAAAAAGATCAGTTAACTTCACTATATCCACCAAAAATTAGGATCTGAAGAGGATACGTTCGGTTAAAACACATTTAATGTAGTTTATTGTTTTTTTTTAATTTTTAGCTTAAAAAATACGAAATAATACAGTATTAAACACTTTGCTACAAAATAATGCATTTTTACATCTTTCACTCGTAGGATTAAGCAAAATATGATCAAAGTAAGAAAAGAAAAATTTTTATCTCCCACAAGATGTTAAATTATGCTTCTTTTTTAAATTAATTATTTTTAAGGTAAAAAAGAGTTCAAATTAGTTTTTAGGAAGAATAACTTTTTATATTAGTTTGATTCCTGTCAGCCTCAAATCATCCCTAATATTCACTTTTATCAGACATTAGCCGAAGGAAAAATTTTTCGATTCAGCTAAAATACTTGTAGATAATGCTAATGATAAGAGCTAATGGTAAGAGCGAGTACGGATTCCGAGGTATAAATAAAATTAAAAACAAGTAAGAGTGCTTTATTTGGCTGTGCCGAATCTTATATACCCTTCACCATACATGTAAGTCTAGTTTAGTGAAGTAACTTTAATCAGAAAAACACATTTTCAGGTGACATAAAAATAAAAAATAAGAAAATATTTTTTTACATAAACAAGTCATCGTCCTAAGCGAGTTAAGTATTTTTTTTTTTTAATTGCAGTGTTTCGTAAAAGATCTCTTCAAAAGCTTTTAAATGATACCTATATTGATATTTTTTTTTTTAATTAGGGCCAGCACTCAGCAGAGACCCATACTTATGCAATGCATTGTGCCAGAACTAGGAAATTAGGTTCTGAAAAGTGGAATAGAGGAAGTAGTGCTTGTGGACATATGATTTGAATGTTTGCACATTGAAAGTAATAGGAAAGACCTCTGCAGGAAGTTTATTCCACATACGAACTTTTTGGCTAAAAAACGAATTTTCTCTGTAATGTGTAGTGCGACTCACTGGCCAATCGACCAGAAAGGAATGCGCTCTTGATGCAGAGCGCGTTGTGCGTATGTAATTACGGTTTTCGGGAATGAGTTCCCTGATTTCAAAAGAGCACATTCCGTTGTAGTAATGATAAAACAGTGAAACACACCCCACATTGCGTCAATGCTCCAGTGAGTCAATAGAGCTGGATACCCTACTGTCAACGATGAGCCTCTTTGCTCTCTCCTGTACGCGGTCGAGTAACTCTAAAATGGACTGAAGCAACGGCCCATATATGAGAATTGTATTTCATTTTTGGTCTGATAAAGGTGGCATAGATAGTAAGGAGATCAGATGGAGTAAAATATTTCTTAGACCGTTTCAGAAAACCTAGGCACATGAATGCTTCTTTTGCAACATAAAAAATATCGAACATCGCATTAAATTTTCATGCCAAGAACATCGAGAGCTTCTAATTCCTTAATATATCAATCACCCATAATTACAGATGAGGTAGCATGTTCAGCAGTACGCCTGTGTGAAAGTATGGTTTTATGAGCGTTAAACTGAACCCTGTTCGCCAAGCCCCATTCGGAAATTACCTAAGGGTTGCGATTAAGGGTATCTTCCATGTGCTTTCTCATAGCCCCAATTTTCGAAGGCTTGGTCTACTGCGACACGAAAATGAATGGCATATGTTACTGTCATCTGCAAAAGAATAGATAGGGTTGGAAGTCTGACGTAGAAGGTCATTAAGAAAAATAAGAAATAGGGTAGGAGAAAGGACGGAACCATGCGGTACCCGTGAATTTACCTCGAACTCGTTTAATGAGATCCCATCTACAACAACTCGTATAGTGCGATCCTTGGGAAAGCTCGATATAAGTCGAGTGAAGCTATTACCGACACCAAAAGCAATAAGTTTTGATGTGAGTGCACCATGCCAAATATTTTCTTTTTTGATTAGAGTTACTTGACTCTACTAGATTTGTTTGAAATGATATGGAAAATTTAGAAGCAGGCGTTGTAATTTTTCCACTGCCTCGAAGGACATAGACCGATCTTGCTGATTTACAATAGATTGATCGATTGGTGTATCAAAATTTACTCTAATTCATCTAGTGCCTGGATAAAGTTGATTTTAGCACTAACACGGTGGCTCAGACGAACAGATGGACATTGCTCAATTGACTTTCTCATTTTATAGAATTTGATGTGATTCTAAATTTGATACCATGGATGTAAAAGACACAGCTGATTTACAAATTTGATTATGCGATCCCTTTAAAATTTTAATCATAATGAACATAATGAAATTTTATTTAAATTTGTTAAATAAAAAAATAATTTAATTTAAACTTTTTCAGAAAATACATGTAAAGCAAATACATCTTTAAAAAAGTTAACTAATTTATTAATTTTGTTTTTTCATCGAACATAATTGAGTTTGTGTCTGAATGTTAAAATGAAATCTGAATGTTAATCTGAGATGTAGTATTTACGCAAGCGTACAATTTAATTAAATGCTTCATTTAATTTATCGAGATAATGTCGCTATCACTTGCAAAAGTTGTTTAAAATTATAAGTTATTGCATTTAATTATATTTTAATTAAAATAATTACAATAATTTGATTATGATTAACATTTGTTTTGTTTGCATTTATTAATTTTGAAGTCAAGGTGCTAATTTTTGTTCGGGATTTTTTTCACTTCGATTTAAGTTTTTATTTATTAGCTTTTTTTTTGCTTACACTTAAATTGTATTTTTTAATTTTATATTTTTAAGAAACTTTAAATGTAGAAATATTAATAAATTATTTTGTTACGTTAATCGTTACGCGTTTATTTTCATACTAAATTCTTATCATTTGTCATTTGAGCTTTGACAACAAAATTTTTAAAACGAACATACATTCGTATTCAACCAAAATTATAAAGTTATAACGCGTTTTGCACAATGTTATGTTAATGCAAATTGTTGCTGTATATTCCATCATCGAGGGTTTAATGGCAATCAAGCGTTTGAAAGAATTTAAACAAAATAATAATTGGGCAAATATTTTTAGGCAACTTAGAGGTTTATTGGAAAAAAAAAAAAAAAAAAAAAGCGTGGAACTGAGATTGAAAATGAAAATGTGGCAGTTGATATTGATCTAAATTTTGTATTATACATATAAAGAAATATTGTCTACAAGACGTTTTTATTTTTTTTTTAAAGTTGATTGTTACTATTTTGTGCCTTTACTTCTTAACGTTTCAAGAATGGATGTATAGAACCTTTTATCTATGCAAAACATTACATTTTGAACAGGTGATTTATTAAAGATACTTTCAGGCTTTCAATATGAAACTATATATGCATTTACTATATGTAGTAGTTACCATGAGACTAACTTATAATTCTATGTTTTGAAACAGTTACTTAGTTTTCGACAATGCTGCATCAAAATAAACCTATCTTTATCTCTTCCTTTCCGAAAACCTTTTTTTCAAACGGTTTGCTGCTCAGTGATATAAAACATAATGTTTTTAAAGCTTCGATTCACATTACCACGCATGGTTTCTAAGAAAATGATTTTCACGTATAGCGAAATTTGTTATATTTAAAAAAGTTTAGCCTTAATTTTTTTCGGTTAAGTCAAAGGTCACAACATACTGCAAGCGACAAAAAAAATTGATTTTATATATAAAAATTAAAAAAATTACTTCAAGATATAGAAACTATTTCTGCTAATGTTCTTTATAAAAAAAATTTTTTTGTTCAAAAATTTTCTTCACATTTAACCCATTGTGTTAAACTTATAATTGTGTTCTAAAATTCTTTTCAAATATTTTCTAAGTGCGTATGTATGTATGTGTGTTTCTATGTACGATCATCATTAGCAACATTTTCCTTACTTGCCGTAACTTTGTAAATAATTTTTTAATAGCTGTACTTATTTATAAAAAAAAAGTTAACACTTGTTGTGTTTGACTCGTTGAATATTTTTAAATGTTTATAAGCAAAAGAATTTTATAGCTTTTAAATAGTTAAATATGTCGCTAAATAAAGAGAGTTGAAAATAATTAAAAAAAAATAAATATGCAAAAAACAAAAACGTCGGGTAATTACAATTTTAATTAAATCTAGACAGTAGAAATAGTTATTATAAAATGTATTTTTAATTATTTGATTGCCTATGATGCTTGTGATTAATGTCTTTTTGGTGAATGTGCTTAAAAAACGAGTGTCGTTTTGAAATTAATTCCTTGTAAAATCTAGAAAAAAGATGGTGAAGTCAACACGAGTTCAGGAGTTTTTTTCAACTTAAATTTAAAATTTTAGTATTTCTAATATGTTTTCATTTTTTTATTTTACATTCAATTTGGTTAAGCTCGCTCTTACTAATTTTTTTTTTAAATTTTGTGTATTTAAAATTGTTTTTTTATAGTCATAAATAAAAAATTTAAATAGAGCCTGAGGAAAAAATTTTGTAAAGATGAGTTAGAGAAGCGTCATGTTATATTTTCCCTATAAAAATAATCTATTGCAATTACACGAACAAGGCGTTCAGGACCATAATCGTCATCAATTATCAATTAAAATAAATTATCTGTATCACGCGCTGTATGGGCTGCGGTTTAATCCTATTGAAACCAGATGTCAGCAAAACTTATGCCAACCAATTAAAGCACGAAAAAGTTAGTAATAATTATTTCTTTATACCTAATATCGTTGACAAATGACCCATATAAAACAACTAGCAGTGATCTTTTCTTAATATAATGGTGTTGCTGCCATCTGGAGTGAGTTTTTGCGCTGACTTAAATTTTGTATGGAAAGTTTGTAGCAGTTACTTGAGTCTTTTCTTTATTAGATGGCAAGTCAAAGTAACTGTAATAGCAGGGATTGACTATCATACTCAGTCGTAATATCTCTCAAAAACTGTGTGGATTAAAAGTGTATGAGTGTGACAGACTTTTTGACAGATCTGTACAATTTTATAATCTTTTAAAATAGTTCATAAAATGATTTTTTCAATGGGATCAGAGTTGAATTTTTTGAATATGTATAATTTGTATAATAGTGTAGCAGCTACGACGCCATTTTGAAACGACTTTTAACGTGGGAAAGGATTCTGTCAGATTTTTTTATGATTAAATCGTACGATTGTGTATGATAGTGAATCCTGGCCTTAAAGCAACTACAAGATGCAAAACGATTATTAAACAAAGCAGTGTTGCCAACTTAAGCGTGTTAGCGTTTATAAGTGTAATGATTAGACGAAGTGCTTTATTTAAAACTAAGTTCCTATTCCTGTACACTTTTTCAACTGATGTTTTTACCTTTAACAAGCTTTAATAACAAAAAATTAATTTCCAAATAGTGCAGTTATTTTTCAAAGATACAGAATGTTTAATACACTTTTTTCTTAATAAAAATTTTATAAATAAATTATTTGCAACAAGAAGTCGGTATAAGTGGGTAACCCTCGTATGTATGTCTAATAAAAAAATATTTTATTTTTTTAACTTTTTTATATGTTTAAGTGTTAAAAAATGTTATTGCTGAAATTGATTGTTTGTTGTCCTGGTTGTATTTATAATTAAGAAAAATTTAGTTACGCCATCAAAAAAGTAGTAGGTGGCTGGAAAGTGAAGTTAATTATTGATGAACAGAACTGAAGTATTTTAAATAAGAATGTCAGCACGGTTTTAAAAAAACTGCAAAAGTTTTTGATGATAATATTTTAATACATTATGTAAAAACACAATTAAATATATTTTAGCTGTGATGGTAAATTTAATATTGAAATTCCATTCCATTAAAGGGAAGTAGATTCTTAATTAAAAACTTTAACACAAAATATTGGCAGAATGTAAAACTGACGAAGAATAGTCGTAAGCTTAATAATACATTCCTGGCCTTTATGTTTTTTGTAGAAACTGGAAACATTCGATTTTTCGATTTATGATTCATTTTAAAGATGTTAATGTAGAGCATCTCGGTTTAGTGAGCCAAATTGGACACCTTCAGGGTAAAATAACTTAACTGTTTTCCCAAATGAAGAATAATTATTTCTTTTTTATTGAATTATTAGTTGAATAAATTAATTAAATTATTTTTGGCTTAAGTTCAATTCCATTTTACTTTATAAAATTTTTAAAAATAAAAAAATACATTTCGTGGTCATACTGAAAGTTGGTACAAAAGCAAAAACGAATGTACGGATTACAGAGAGAAGAACGGAGAAATACTCTGGGTTGTAAATGGACTTTGTTAAATCAAATTAATACTGCTTGATAACGGATACTTCTCGAAATCTCATTTGCAAAATTAGTTAGTTTAATGGGTGATGTTTAGGTAGATGCAGCATACACTCTGCTGGTGTCTAATTTTTGCAGTTTTTTTTAACAACCGCATACATTTGTGTATAATTTCTTTCTTAAAAAATTTTTTTTTAAGTAAACTGGAATTGAACTTAATCTAAAAATAATTTAATTCATTTATTATAATAAAAAAAGAAAGAAAAACGTCAGCATACATTTATAAATATTTTCTCTATCTAAAGTTTTTAAGAAATTAAATTAAAAAATTAACTTAAGCCCTAATTAATTTAAATTCATTAATAAATTAATTTTTAAGGTATAATAACATAATTAAGACATAACAGATGATTATGATATATTAGTTATTATTAAAAAAATATATATTACAACAATGTGTCCACATTCACTGAGCCACCATGGTTAACCTTGAGTATTTAAAGACTGTAATTACATTTATTTAATAAGGAAAAAAAAGAGAAAAACATTAATAAGAAATAATTAATGTTTGTGTAACCCGCAATACTTCCATTTCCATCAATGTCATTACCACCACAACTACAATACTAAAACCAGACAAAGGAACAGCGGGAGGAACTAAAAAAACTTTTGAATCATCTTTTTAACTAGAAAACGAAAAAAACAGCAAGAATAACAATTTCGACACTATCAAGTTTAAATGGACACGTACTTCAATGTAAATTTTCTAACAATTCTCTATTGTACTGACTGCATGAATAAAATTTATAGTTATTGCTGCCAATTTGTTAAGATTGATGATCATTTTCTACTGTGCACACACACCCACACACAAATGCTTCTTTAAATTGTGGTTAGCAAAAATGTAAATGTGTGTGTGTTAAAGTGCTTTAATGGAACTTTATGCATAATTGTTCTTGCTCGTGCTTGTCGACAAAGGGAAAAACGGAGACGCATTTCACGTTGCCAACCCGTTCGCTAGCTGTCTAAGACATACTAAATGGCATAAAGAAATTACTTTTCAAAAAATTTACCTAATTTCGTATTATTTTATAGGATTTGTAATAATCTGGTTACAAAAAAAAAACAATATTAAAGTCGAGCTTAGGAAATGTCTTTTATTCTACATATTTCTTTTTTTCTAAAAATAGCTCATGCCATAACAGATACGGTATTCATTTATTCGTTCGTACTAGAAAACATAATTCATATGTTCATTAATTACCATAAGCAAAATTTCTTTAGTTATAGTTGCACAGTCCAATGAATTAAGTTAACGACTTACAAGGGTTCAATAGAATACACAAAATTATACTTTAAATAAAAATAGTGTCACCCCAAATGTACTAAAATTTTATTTCTTTTTTATATATTTTTTTTTTTCTTCTTGTGAACAGGATATTTTATATTCATTTCATTATGAATGTAGAAAAAAGTGTCCATGTTACTGGTTGGTATTTCGTTTTTCATTTATCTTTTTCTTTCGTTTTAAAGGAAAATAAAATATTTATGAAAAATAATTTATGATAAAAAGGTTTGTATACTTCTTTATTTATATGTTCACTTGAAGGGGAGGTTGCCACAATTCATTTTTCATTTTGTTTTCTTTATATGCGAGGGTTAGTCAATGTGCCTTAAGAATATTTAAAAAAAAATATTCCATCTTTTTTTCTAATTCTTCTACTTAAGAAATAAAAATATACAAAGAAAATAAAAATATTAATTTGCTTTTTTACTTTAAAAATTTTTTTTCTTGATCTTCTTTTTTTTTTGTTTCTTTCTGTTTCGTATAATATTAAGATTTAAAAAAAGGCCCCTTTTCAATTCTGTTCACGCATACATACGCCACACTTGAAAGTGACGGAAGTCACAATTTTCAAACACATTCAACATTTTTAATGGAAAAGTATTAACTTTTAGCTTTGACTTCACGAATATTTTTAAAAGAGGCAAATATTTGACTCATGAAAAAAAGAGTTTCTTTGCCGATATTTAAACACGAATTTGCTACTATTAAGTGGAAAATAAAGAAATCGGTCTATTGAGTTTTATTTTATGAATCCATCAGACCAAAATAAAGCAGATTCATGTGATAGTAATTTTCTTTTTTTATATTGAAGATCTCATTTGTTTAATATAAAATTAATAAATTGGAATATTATTAGTCTGAAATACTCGATTTAAATTTGGAATTTGCTGCGTATATCTTGTTCTCCAAATTAGGCAATTAGCGTCGTAAGGAAAGTCATATCTGAGACAGAAGTCCTATTCTGAAAAGCTAAATAAGTTAAAGATGAAGATGCTGAGCTTTACGAAAACAAGAAATCTGCTCAAAAAATAGTTTTATTTTTTCAAAGGTTTTTTTAAATCTCCTCCTAGTTTAATTAACAACTGCGTGTTTTTTTATTTCGTTTAACAAAAAATAAATAAAATATTAAAACTTATTTTCCTTTTTTTGAACTAGATAAAAAATTTGTATGAAAAACACTCAATTTTTTTTAGTTATCTACTTTTAAATTTTCTAGAAAAAATGATCGCCTGCAATACAAAAATATTTCCATGAAAAGCAAAAGATATGCTTATTCAAAATATACATGCAGAAAGCTTATTTTCTCTTCTGTTTAAAACCATTTCAGTTTTAAACTTTAATGCTTTACATATGACTATCATCAAACATAACTTGGTTGCGTTAGTAAATGATAACGCTCTTGCATAAAAACCAATTTTTAAAGGAAAATTTATTATTTTAAATTCCTTCAATCCCTTCTCCAACAACAAACCAAATTCCACAATTTACAATTCACAATTTTAAAAGAAAATTATATAATTTAATGCGAAATAAACACAAGTCACTTATATTTTCATTTTTGTCGAAAATTGATCGATCGATGTCATATATTAACTGAAGGAAAGCACGATAATTTCTAATAAAAAATGAAAATAAACATATTTATATAACAGAAACATAAAGAAGGGGAACATGTCATGTTAAAGAGACTACACGCTGCATTAATAATATAAAACTGAACGTTAGTAGTACAATTACCATGAAAGGAGCATTAAGGATGTGGTGGTTATAACGATAATTCGCAATGGTCATTGAAGAAGAATATAAAGATTTTGATATTAAAATAAAGAACTCTGTAAGACTGGGATTCCATTGTGATATTTCAACTATTTTAAATTGCCCACGATGCCCACCTCCTATTAGAGAGAGAGGCTCACCCACACAAAATATGCTTCTGCTCATTCTATCATATTATTTCCTATAATATTCAACCTTTCTGTGTGTTTTTAAATACGACAGTGTCCTGTCAGAGCGAGCACGATGAAAAAGATAACCGATATACATAACGACAGTACAGTGCTAGACTTTCCTCTATTAGGCCAAGGCCATGTTAGTCTGGAGCGTTTATACTTTCCAAGCAGTGATAATCTAATATTAAATTCCCTGAGGGCCTTAAGGAACTTGCAGAAAGTAAGAGGCATGATCACACACTCTGTCTTCCTGGGTCGTGTAAGGTAGTCTCCCCAGTAAAAAACAAAAACGAAAACTATTCAAATATAAAAAATAAATGTTAAATAAAAAAAGTTTGTCCAAGAAAAGTTCTAAAGAAAATTAAAGGGTTACAGTTCGCAATTCATAAGTGATTTTATTTGAGTGACTTATACTGTTTAAGAGAGAATTGGGAAAATATTTATATCAAATAATCAAATAGCGATCGGCATTTATTTGCTTATGGACGGCAACAAGTGTTAAATATGTTTATCGCCAATATGTCAATTTGTATATTTTAACACATTCTAAGTGTCCCAATTGTTAGTATTGTCGATTTGCGTCACAAGCAACTTCATTCAATTTTTTATGAAAAAAAGGAAATTTAGCAATTTGAATTTTTTTGAAAATTAAATAAGAAATGTGCTACTTTTGTTAAGAGACCAAGTGAAGCAAACAATATTGAAGTGAAAATATTTATTTTATTCTGAAAATATTATTTATATACTCACATACACACACATACAAATCCTCAGCATGTGCATGATATTAAGTGTTGCTTATAATTTGTTCATAACAGATGGTAACGTTGGCCTCATTCAATGTCAATAAAGTGATTTTTCAATCAGTAACTTGTTTGTCAGTAATTAACGCTATGAATAAGTAATAAGTTGTGTACTTTTTGTTTTTGTTTTTTTCTTTTTTGGTTTAACCACAATGTGCGTAAGTAATAAAAACAACAACAACAAAATGTTCACATGTCAGACAAATTCAACAAATAAAATACTGCTGTTATTCTTGTAAAATAAAATATTTATAAAGTTTTTTGAAAAGAATTAAACAAAGTATTAAATTTATAATAAAGAACTTATGAATTTGTTATAAATTGTAAGAAAAGACACGTAAGCTGAAGAAAATTGATGACACGTTTTAAATTTAATACATGACTACAGGTTAAGAGAAATTCTTCAGTCATTCATTTTAAAGAAATATTTAGAAAGAATGGTATGTATCAGAGTCTTCCAGGTAGCTAAAAATAAAACACATAGCCTTTTCTACGCAGAAAATATTTTTCACCTTCCTATACTCACGCATACGGTCTGTGAGACCGACTCTGTACATTTTATGTTTTAAAAATGTTGCTTCATTTTATAAGATTAAATTAAAAAACCTATTAGATATTAATAAAACAAGTTATTTTTTCTAAACCTTTTCTTTATATTACTAAAAACATACATTAAAAAAAACTCCTTTAGAACAATAATCGCCAAACAAGCCTACGCAGGCTCACGTATGTAAAAAAAATCTCAACAAAAAGACATTTCCGAAACAAATAAGAACACTGTTTTAAAGCAATAAATTTATATACAATCGTAACTATTTCTTCACGGTTTTAAACTCTTATAATCACAAAAACTCTTATTTAGCTTTCAATAGCTCGATTTATTTAATATTAAATCTTAAAGTGCTTCTCAATGTAAAACAATATGACAATTTAATCCTAAAAATTATTATATTTGTAGCGAAAAAATTTTTTTCGTCTCAAAATCACCAGCATATTCTCATTTAATGCACACTCTCTGGATAGCGACCACTGCCTTAGAGTTTAATTAACAATTTTGTGAAGTAGAGAAAATATAACTGTATAAAAAATAATTAAACAAGATGTTAAACAAAATTTTATTTATATTAAAAAGTAAGCACTGGTTCAAAAAGCTGTGTATTTTAGTAACAACTGTTCAAGTAAGATGTGCACATTTATTTTAAATTTATATATACTATTCAATTTTTATTTACGAATATAGTAACGTGATATTGTTTGGATAGTTGCAGGCAGGCCATCTTTTATTTGAATGCAATAAATTATATTTCCTATCGAAGGAAATTCCAAATAGGCCTTCTAATAACTAATAATGTAATTAAAACTGGTGACAGTGTTTTATTCGGCTATGCCGAATCTTTTATACCCTACACCATGTATGTAAATCTAGGTTAGTGAACTAACTCCAATAAATAAAAAAAAATATTGCGACGAAAGACGATTGAAAAATAAAAAAAAATTTTTTACATAAAAATGTCATCGGGTTTTAGTGGATTAAGCACTTAAAAAAAATTGGTATTTTCTAAAAGATCTCCTCAAAAACTTTTAAATGATACCCATATTGATATTTTAAATAAGGCCTTTAACTCAGAAAATATGGTCGAGTGCCAATTTTTTTACTTGATATTTTTTTAATTTATTTTCTAACTTCCTGTCGCCCCATATATTTGTTTTTTGATTGGAGTTACTTAATTTTTCTAAATAATATAGAAAAATTAGAGGCAGGCACGGTGTTTTGCCCGCTGTCTCGAAGGACATGGATCGATCTTGCTCATTTTCAATAGCAACATTTTTGAAACTATTTAAATTTTCTTTAGCTCATCTAATGCCTTGGCGAAAATTCTTTCACGAAGATTTCTTTCACGGACAGACAGACGGAAATCGCTCAATCGACTACGGTATGCAATATGGGGTCGAAAATGGATATTGTAAAAATTACAAATGGAATGATTAACTTAAATGTGAAGGGTAAAAAATCATACAAGGTATCAGGACTTTTTATTACTAACCCACTTAAAAAAAGGAGAATATTGTCAACTAAGCTAAACTTTTCTTATTTGCTTCCACAGAACGCAGTCATTTTGCCGAGCTCACACACGTCAATTCCTCTCTGTGGAAATGAAAGGAGCGCAGAATCATTTTATTTATTGTTTTCTCAGCCACAAAAATTAGAGTTGCTGCAAGAAAAATTGACGTGTGTGAACTCAGTATTTCTGAATCTATTTTGATTTTTTGTTGTTGTTGTATGTAATGCTTACAGATTGGTTCCAGTTCAAGAAAAAAAGAGTATCGCCTTACAACAAAAGTTAGTTTTAAATGGAAAGTAAAGAAAGTAATGAAAAAATGCTGTGTTTCTTTAAATTCTTTAAGCAGTCGAAGCAATATTACTGTCATGGCATTTGTCTAAGCTCACTGCATTAAAAAACTTAATATTTTAACTCTCACCCTTTAAAAAAAGATAGACCGACTCAATTTTATTTTTGTTTTTTAGACATTTAAATTTTTGTTACAACTAGCACGAAAACAGTGCATTTTTTAGTAATTTTATTTAGTTTTTTTTTTTTGGCAAGAAGCTCCTTAGTATTAAAATGAAAAATGTGCTCAAATTTGTGATAATTATAGTAATAAATTAAATAACAATCACTTCTCATTAATAATGCCAAAAAGTGTGAGGGTTTTTAGTGTGTTTTATATTCCCCATTCGTTTTGAACATTTGTTCATTTTATTGAACTGACAGTGCGAATTTAATAAATTTATTGTTCCACTAAACCCATTTGAAAGATATTATAGCTCATTGACTTTAATAGTCACATAAGGAAGAAATTTTACGCAATAAAAAAATAAAAAATTGATATATTTTTGTTTTGTGTCTTTTTTTTAGTGGACAATAATAATTAATTAAGTTGCTCAAATAAGTGCTATAATATAATATTATTAAGTAATTTTTGGAAGTAAGTTAAGTTAACTTTAAATGCCGCATTTATAAAAAATAATAACAAAATCAATTTTGTTTAAAAATAGAGAAACCTTAATCAATTCTCTTTAAAAAAATTGTTATAAAGTTTTTTTTGTCAAATAGAGACAAAATTAAATTTGATTAACTATCGCCAAACCACATAATAGACTGTTGGAATGACATCCATATGATTTGTAAGAATTGTAGAGAGAACAAGGAGAAAAGCTTGGATTTGTGTGAGGACGTCGTCTATCCAAATTAATATTGATTGATTATGAATATTTTTCGTGTTTTTAAATACAAAATTAGTTGGTAAAATAGATGATGTTGTTAATGTACACAACCTATAGATTCGGAGAATGCTAATGACGAATGTAGCCATACAGAAAAAGCAACAATAAACTTAGAAAATATAAAAAAAAATTAAAGATCTCAGCGAATGGAAAATATAACATAAAAAATTTTACAGAAAACCAAAAAAAAGTACTCCAACACAATCATATTTAATACTTAAAAAAAAAACAAGTAAGAGTGTGATATTCGGCTATGCCGAATCTTATATACCCTTCACCACATTTTAAATCTAATAAAGTAACTCCAATTAAAAAAAAAAAAAAAAAAAACAAATATTGCGGCGACAGAAAATAAAATCAAAATAGGAAAAAAAATTAAGTGCGATATATAATTTTACATAAAAATGTCATCGGCTTTTAAAGGGTTAATCATTAAAAAAAATTAATATTTTCTGAAAGATCTCTTCAAAAGCTTTTAAATAGATATTTAAAAAAATATGATTCACAATAATTGCTTTCTTTGAAAAGCTTAGAGGCCCATAACTCAGAAAATATGGGCGAGCGCCAATTTTTTCACTTGACAGTTTTTTTTGTTTGTTTTTTTTTATTCTCTATCGCCCCTCGTATTTGTTTTTAATAGGAGTTATTTTGTTGTTCCAAATTATATGCAAAAATTAGAGGCAGGCGTTTGTTTTGCCCGCTGCATCGAAGGTCATGAACCGATCTGGCTGAACTGAACGGATCAATTGGCGTAATTAAATTTTCTCCAGCTTATCTAGTGCCTTGGCAAAGTTGTTTTCTATACTAATACTAACATGGACGGTCAGACACACAGACTGATAAGCGGACATCGCGCACTCGACTTCGCTACGCATAGGAACTCAGAATATACTTTTTGGGGTCGAAAGCGGACATTGTAGAAATTACAAACGGAATGACTAACTGAGGCTGCTGTAGTCACGGTAGTATATACGTTGACTACAAATCAGGTTTGAACCCCTGCGGCATGGTTGCCTGAAGTGCTACTTCTCCTAAAAAAAACTTAGATTTCCCATTTTTCCCTTTTTTAATTGAAATACACGATATATCTATCGCATTTATCCTTAAACATGTGGCAACGCTTTCACTTAGTCAGAGGAGAGAAAAAGTATAAAAAGCAACAAAGAATCTATTATAACAGCATTGCCATCTATAACCTGACGATACATTGCACTGACTACAAAACGTGTGTAAACTCGTTGTTCATAGCTTTGATTAAAACTGGTCAATTATATTTTTGGTCTTAACAAAGTTTTGTAGCCCAAAAATACACACACATAAACACAAATTTGTGTATTTGTTAGTAGTTAAATGTATGTTAAAGTGATTTATACGATTTCCTACAAATTCCTGACTTAATGGTTCAATTTATTTGACACTTAGCACAACAGCCTTGGAAATTATAAGAATTGATTATTTTGAATACTTTTTAAAGTGTTGGTTACAGCCATCTTTTATGTTTTTTGTTTTCTTTTTTTTTTTGTCCTAAGTTCATTAAAAGTGTGTTTAATCATTGCCAAAAATTGTTAACTGAAATGTTTTAAAAAAATTTTTATATTTAAACTTTTGTTGCAAAGGGTTATCTATTTTGTGGTCTACATATAACAAGCTTGTTGCAGTCAAAAACATGTCGCACTATGTTGACAATAGAGTTTTTGTAAAAAATTCAAAATTTAGAGGTATATTTTACACCCTTAAAAATCTCAATCTCTTTGATTATACTTCCCAAAAGAATTTTTTTGCTTGTACGTATTAAGTCGATAACTTTAATGTGTGCGATCAGTAAAACAGAACTTTGATTTCGAGAAACATGCCTACAACACAATTTACGAATGTATTAAAATTAGGACAACTTTATTGCAAAAAAAAAAAAAAAAAAAAGCCGAATGCAATACTATATCGAGCGAAATTTTAATCACATTAAATTCAATAATTTCCACACTGATTAATTAGTAATTATTTCATCTCTGCTTTCCTTGTTGCAGTGTCAATAAAAATTTTATCAATAACAAAGCCTAACAACATTTCGGCCTATCAAATAATCTACTCATCAATAAGTCTATTGATGTTTGCATGTCCAACCTAAAAAAATAATTCTATTGTTGAAGCCAGTTCCTTTACAACATGATCTTCAACAACTTTGTTGCCCATAAATCAAATGATCTGTTATCGAATTATAAATAGTTTCCATTAAAAGCACAAAATGGGTAACCCTATAATTTGCTTAATTGCCATTTTCATTACTTTATTAAAAAACATTATTGTTTTTTTGTAGATTTCAAAGAAATGTGTTTCGCATATTTAATTTAAATTTAATTTAATATTTGTACTGCACAGACAGTTAAGAGCGAATGTGGCAAAAAAAATTTTACTTAACATTCAAAGAGCATTGTGAGTTAAAATATTTTTAAAGTACGGGTGTGTGTGCTGTGGTAATTTTTGAGAAAACGAAACAAAATTCTGAATGAAAAAAAAAAAAATAAATAAAACGAATTTACTTAATAAAAATTCAATAGTTTGAAATTCTAAGGAAATCACTCAGAGCTTACAAAAATAATTTGCAAAATGCTGTGTATTATTCGAATTTAACTATAATTAAATAGCATTATATTGCACATTAAAGACCTAGAAAACATCATAGAGATATTTCGGTTTGTTCCAATGAGCCTTTATGCTTCTCTATTAAAAATAAATATATGATAATCGGCTTCTATTTACCCACTAAAGAATTAAGAAAATATTTCATTATTGTCTTTGTGCTCTTTTTTTTTTGTGCCCTGCAAAATAATTTTCTAAACATTGTTCATTAGTACGTTAATGATTTTAAATTTAGCTTCGAATGCACTTTGCAATCTTTTGTTATTACAAAGAAAATTTGGATTTTGAAAAATGTAACCAAGAAAAAATTTTTGTATTCAAGGGTCTTTTAAAATTTTGAGTTCTTAAAGGTGGATGGGGGAATGGAAAGATATTACCCTCCCCTTCCAAAAAATTGAAAGTGTTTAAAGACAAAGCAAAAAAAAAACAATGTTAAAGAGTAAAAAATTAATTTTAGACTCAAACCTGACACAAAAATAGTTCAAACCAATTAGAAAATATAAGAAATTTTCTTTTAATTTTTCCCAACTGCAAGTTTTTGTTTTCAGTAAGAAAAAACTTTAATAAAAAATTAATTTCATTTATTGGATTAAAAAAAATCTAAATGAAAACGCCTTAATTGTATTAGAAAATAAAAATTTTACTTAAGGTTTTATCAAACAAGTAGGAGTGCTTTAGTCGACTATTCCAAATCTTATATAGTCTTCACCATGTATGGAAATCTAGTTTATTGAAGCTGCTCCTTAAAAAAAACAAATATTGGGGTGACAGATAAATAAAAAATAAGAAAAAATAAGTTACTCGTATGAATATAATTTTAAATAAAAATGTCATAGGCTTATAATGGGTTAAGCATTTAAAAAAAATTTTTATTTCCAAAAAAAACCTCTTCAAAAACTTTTAAATGATACCCTTATTGGCCATTTTAACAATCGAACTTTTTAAGAAAATTTCAGGGGCCTATAACTCGAAAAATATGGGCGAGTGCCGATTTTTTCACTTGATGATTTTTTATTTTTTTAAATTTTCTATGGCTGCATATATTCATTTTTTTTTTTAGTTTGATTTACTTCATTGTTCCAAATGATATAGAAAAAAGAGAGGCAGACGTGGTACTTAGCCCACTGCCTCGAGGGACATGGAGCGATCTTGCTGATTTTTAATATCAATTCTTTCAAAACTATATCTGATCAATTGGCGTATTTTAGTTTTCCCTACCTTATCTAGTGCCCTGGCAAAGTTCAATTCAACCCGAACACGGAGGAACAGATGGACATCGCTCCATCGATTTGGATATGCCACATCTTTATGGGGTCGGAAAGATTTTCGTAGAAATTTTAAGCAGACGGAAAAACTTAAAAAATCACCAAAATTACTCTGTAGCAATAAAATGTCTTATTTATGTTGATTTGATTCGGGCATGATAAACATTACATCCAAGTATTAGCGCTCTGCTGGTATTTTCATTATTCGATGTAGAAACATTGAAGAGAAAATACGTTTCAGTATCGTTGTAGTGAATAGTAACCAAAGGTCTCACCATGCCACTGAAGCAAACATAATTTTTTCAATGATGTAGCAGAGATATAAACAAAGTATCAATAAATAAGTAACACGTGCTATTTGACTTTCTAGGCGAAAATGCTAAAAATCAGCTCAATTGTAACTTAAAGTTTTGCAAAATATTGCTGCTGGCAGTGAAAGTGTGTAAATGAGCCGTAATCCTATAATTTTTTTGTATATTTTGTCTACATTTACAACAAGTTTTCTGGCTTATGTTTAAAATCCACCCTGTTTTAATTTCATCTCAGTATTTCTAGGCAGACAACAACTTTTGAATATTTTTCGAAGCGCTAAGCAATTCTCATAAATTAAACATTTAATTTCGCGGCACGTTAATTGCCGCACACACACACACACACACATCTTCTAATTAAAAAATTTACTATAAAAAATGAAGTTTAGCATCTTGAAGTAGAATTTGCCTTTTCACTTCTTACATTTTTTTCTAACGACTAAACGCGTTCTTTTAAAATAATTTCGACAACCATGAATAATATTCTTTTTTCACATTTTTTTTTACAAACAAAAGTACTTATTTTCCATAATATTTATTGTTTATTTCTTTTACTTTTCATTTATTTTGTTAAGAAAATTTTTATTCAAGTTCATTGTTGCAAACGGTGAACATTCGTTAAGAGAGCAAAACACCAGCAAGAAAAGTAAATAAGAAAGTGTGTGACAAAGGTTTTTTACCAGCATGAATAATAAAGTAATATTTGCACAAATTTATAAACTTGTAAAACAACATAATCCCAATTCTTTTCGAACAATAAATTTGTTTGTATATTCGTTTTATTGTTGTATGAATTTTTATGATTTTTAAGCACTTGCAAGGAGGGTTATATTATTCCCTTTAAAATCGTATGCTCCATAAAATGTATATTTACAAGGGATTTTCAAATTGAATCTTAAAAATATATAAAAATAGAGTTTTTAAAATGTCTTCGTAACATTAGAGAAATTTTATTATGAAGCATTAAATTTAATGGACTTAAAATGTTTTATATGATAAATAATTTAGATTAAAAGTGGGATTTTTGCTTAAATTTAACACCAAAATTTATTAGCTATGTAACCAAAAGGACCACAGGAAATCTAGTGAATGGAAAATTAATATTAAAAAAACATACACTAATATTGACTGTAGGCTGTAGGAAATTGGTCTTATTTCTCCTTGCGTTGACGGCTGATAACAAGCTCTTAGCTAAGACTTGTCTTTGTCAGGAGGCTTGATAAAGTCGAGCGTGGACATCTTTTTTTTTTCTTTACTGGAAAATTTATTTATTCTTATTCTGATCAAATTGAAATTAACATCAAAATTAGACAGGCATGGAAAAGCAATCCTCACAAAAGGTGTTCGCTTGAAGAAATTTGGAAGAGATGAACAAAAGTACCTCACAAGAGTCAATATTCCTTCATTAGTTAATTCTTAAAGTCCCTTGGATGTAATCGACAATATGCTTTTAGCTGGAAGACTACATTAATAGCAAGTTACGGAAATTTCAAAATTAAAAAGGCTGATACGTTAGCATTTCTTGTAATTGAGTGTCTAGCCCTGGCTGGGATTAGTCTAAGAACCACAGGTTGACACATTTCAAATATTTAAAATTATGCAAGACTCTGACTCTAAAAATATGAAATCAATAAAGTCGAGAGCAAAGGCTAGTGACATTGGAAGTCTCAATAAACTGAGACGCTCGTAAACTTACCATTTGTTAGTAGAAAACATTAATAAACGATCCATTACAATAGTGATCTGTGAGAACACTACCAGCAATCTATTTTTTATACAGAAAATACTTTTTAAAACCAAAATAAAACTAAGAGCACTTTTGAAGAGAATTTTTTTTTATTCTGACATTAGATAACTCAGTTGAGAGTGTAAGTTATCAATAATGAGATAATATTTAGGAAACAATGCATCATATGATTAATTGGATAAATCGATTAATCAAGGCTAACATTTTTTTATTATAAAAAAAAGAAATCACTTAGAGTGACAACAAACCACATTTTAAAAATTATGTTCAATAAAAAAATTAAATATATAAAAGTTGCGATAAATTAAGCCTTGCACCTACCTTGAAGAAAAGGCGTTCTCATAGCACAATTAAATTCCATAAACATTAATTTAAAATTGATTCTTGTATCCTATTAAAAAATACAACAAAATAGTTTTGGGGTAATTTATGAACATAAAATATTTTTTGAAAATTTTGATGTTGGTATAGAAAGTAATTAATATTGATTTGGATTTTTTGTCTGTCTGTGTTCGCATCACGTAAAAATAGGTAAATGAACTTGAATAATTTTTTGTGAGGAGGTCGCTTAGAACCTTAGTTCAAATATAGAATACTTTATTTTTAATGGTTCATTTCGTAGAAAAACTAGAAATACAAATGTAAAAGCACCTAATTTTACCGGTATAATGGTACTAACCCAGGCGCATTTACCAGGTGACTGCATCAGATCATGCGGTCAACATATTTTTTAACTTTTACGTGTATTTTATTTTTGTAAAATTTTAGCGAGCTGTCAAAAGCGTCTCGCAATATGTGTATGCAGTTGTGAAAAATAAGCCACTATAAGCCACTAAAAATATATTGAAATACATACACACATATTGCTAGACGTTTTTGACAGCTCAATAAAATTTAAAAAAAAACAAAATACACGTAACAGCTAATGCATTCACCTGGTATTATTGCGTTATGGTACTAAATAACAATTGTCATTACATTTCATTTTTGCAGATGAAAAATTTCTAACACTGTTTGCAGAACTCAACAACAAATGTTTAAAAACACATTTTTCTTAATTTTAATTTTGAGAAAATTAGAAATAATACGCGGACGAAGTCATGGCCACTGCTAATTAAAAATATAATTATAACGAGAGAAAATGTATGGAAGGGCTTTTGATTTATACGTAATAAAATGGGCTGTGAAGTGGCATGGATGCCGCTAAATTAAGCAACAATCTGGGCAATGTTGGCCTTAAATGGGTCAATCGGTAATGTAGAGGTACGAAAGAGTCTGACAAAATAAAGTAATAAAAATATCCTCAAAATAATAACAAAAATGTTCCATTTGTGGTGGTTGATTACTCATACTGGAAACAGATATCATCAAAGTAAAATAAAGTAAACTTAAACTAAAAGAAATTGGATATTTTTGATTTAAAGTACTCGTTGTTGATAGTGTTAATCTTCCTAACTTCGTTTATTATGAAGTCCGAAGAATGATCCCGTCGTAAAAAAAAACTTCACCAAAAGTAATTTATATTAAATTCACTGCCACCCGATAAACGTGTGGTTTGGTTTTTTTAATTGTTTGTTAAATGGCTTTTTACACTTTTTATTAATTTATTTTTTTTTTTAACAAAATTTATAAAATAGGCATGCAGCTCACTCGACTAAATTGACAAGTTGATTTGGATTTAATACCTTAAAAACAAATTAATGCTTAAACAGATGCTGCCAATACTAAAGTGACCAGCACAGACTCCCAGGCTGGCTTTGTTGAAGCCTGTTGTTAAAAATTTTTTATGCAAAACAAATTTTCACTTTCTTTTCTCTTTAAGTTCCTCATGCAATAATTATAAATTTAAATAAATAACAGCTTTTTAGCGAATAAATTTTTAACACTGTTTTGCTTTTTATTAAAATTTGCAGAATCTATTTGAGTGCTTTAAATACTTTTTTTAAAAATTAAAAATATTTAATCTTCTCTTTATTTAAAAATATTTATAACTTGGGTTTGTTTCTTTATTTTTTTTTTTTATTAAAAATTAATTATAATTAAAACATAATTTTTTTTTAACAAATTACACTCTTTTTTGAAAATTCTTCAACCGACACTTTTTACGTTTTCTTTTTTTTATTAAAATTTTTCCTTTCAAGTCATGATACAACGCGTTTGACTAAAGATTCAAAACTATTCATACCGGTCAAGTCAATAATATATTTTGCAATAAAATTTTTATTATTTCATATTTCTTCTTTTTTATTCAATACTTTACATACAATGACAATGACAAAAAAAAAAAAAATAAATGAATAAAAAAACACGCAAAATTACTAAACAAAAAAATAGGAAAATGTGAAGAAAAACAGGTACAAAAAAATGAAACAAAGATAATTATTACTTTAAGAAAAAAAGTCAATAATAAATTTTTTTTAGACAATTTAGGAAATATCATGCACAAGAGGCAAAAAGTAAATAAAAAATATTAGTGAGCCAGACAGTAAGTGAAACTCAGTTAACAACAAATGGCTTAATTGAAAAGGAAAATGGAAATAAAATTTGTATTAAAATTGTAAATGCAGAAAGTAGTTCTGCGGTTTCCAGAATTTAACATTGATGGCAGCACGAATACATGTCAGAGTTTCACAAACATTTAAACAATGTGTTTGTTGTTCTTGTGGTATATTTTTGCACACTGACATATTGTTAAGGACCTGAAGTATTTTTCAATAGGAAAAAAAGATATGGAAAACTAATTTTTAGCCTCTCAAGTGGCAAGCAACTCAAATGGGTAAACTAGGTCCAAGCATATTTTTAGACAAAAATTAACAAAAGAATTTTATATAAAGAAGTCGATGTCAGACAGCGTTGGCATTTGAATTTAGATTAAAATTTAGAATTTTTTCAACTGATTTAAATATTTATATACGAGTAATTAAATAAATAATTGATATATTAAAAAAAATTATTTAAATAAAAAATGGGGGAAATAAATTTAATTAAATTAATAAATAAATCAATCAGAATGCAAATAAAAATTTTAATAAATGCAATTTTTTATAACTTTTTAAGAGAAAATAGGATAAATTACTTAACATTTTCTCGTTCACTGTCACAGTAATTAGAATTCTTCGCTTCTGTTTGGTTGACTGGACGAACTTCAGACACAATCCAAAGTTTTATTAATTTTCTTCCTAAATTTATTAGTAATAAATTTACAGGTAAAAAAGTCAAGGCTTGAGTATTGAATATCAATGCGTAAAAAAATAAAAAAAAAAATAAATAAAATATTTATTTTTAAATTATTTTCTTGCATTTTGTAACTAAGCTTTTCTTATAAATCCTGCAATTCTAATGAAATATAAGTGAAAAATGATGAATTAAAATAAAAGTTTAAAGACTGATTTGATATTTTTTATTAAATCAATTTAAATTCATCTAATTTAATTAATTTAAATTTATATTATTTATTTTTATTTATTCCACAGAACTAAATAAAAATGTATCAAAAAGAAAACACTGTTGGATTTTTTTTAAACTTGTGAAACTCTGCTAAAAACGTTTAATTCTAGTTTTTATGTTGAACTATTAATTGCTTCTTCACACCGTTTAGGTATCCTCTTGTCTTTCTGTTTGTTTATTTATTTGAAGGGAGGAGTGTCCTTGGCAAACAGTCATTCCTAAAATCAACTTAATGCACGTGGGCCTGTTTTTTAATCGTTATTAATACACATACACACACATATACAAAAGTGACCTTTTTTGAAAAAAAAGAAGACCTTTAATTTACAGGGGTCAAATTATAAGAGGTCTTGTTTATGTTAACCGCAAAGTTACAAATATTTAATGAAATAAATAAATGTAAAATTATGCTTGTAATTAAAGAAAAATAAATAATATTTTGTTTATTAATGATTACCATTTTTTTTTATAAGTTGAACGATTAGATTCAGAAAATAACTTTCTAAAAATATGAACATAAACTGGGTTGACTTGCAGTACTAAAACCCAAAATATAAGATGACAGAAAAATGTGTTTATAAATATTTATTGTAGGGATCATGTTAAAAATTTTCCATCTATAAAAATAAAATGTGCCGACAACTGTTTTAGTACCATTATACCAATAAAATGTGGTGACTTCACATTTGTATATCTGTTTTGTCTACGAACTAAACTTACTTTTACGAAACAAACAGTATTCTATATATGAATCAAGCTTCTTAGGGACCTCCCCAAAAAATTTTATTTAAAATCCATTCAGCAGTTTTTACGTGATTTGAACACAAACAGACAAAACTTCAAAAAAATTTCAACATCAAAATTTTCAAAAAATATTTCATGTTCAGAAATGACTTCGTTACTGTTTTATTATAGGAAGAGACTAATAAAACGAAAGTTTAATTCAAATTTTACAAGACATTTTTTTTTTTCGAAAAAAAACTGCGTTTACGAGTAGTAGACAAATATCGTACAAAATATTTTAAAAAGATAAATTTTCTCTTCCATCAGAGACAAGAATTTTTAAAAGCTAATAACGATCCGTTGGTTTTTTTAATAAAATAATGGCATTTAAAGGGCATTGAAACAAAATTATTATTTTTATTATTTTTTTTTAATATTGAGTTTCAGTTGTTTTATTTTTCATTATGATAGAAAGATCTATACAAATTATGTGTGAAATAAAATGTAGGCCAACTCTATCCGTTGTTTCATATTTTCAATGACTCTTTCTCATAATTGAGGTTCAATGCCATTAAAGTGCTAAACAATATCTTCCTTTAACTCTTGTTCTTGGCTTATTAACCAACACTTTTTTTTCGTTTAAAAATCCTTAAAAAAACAGACCAACGATTTCAAATCATGTGTTCATGTCGGCTAATTTTTATTGTCATGCATGGCATAAAATAAAACGGTCATTAACTGCCAGTTTCACGATGTCGCAATCGTTCGTTCATTCGCATAGTTACATTTAAAACAAAAACAATTTTTGAGAAATTGTTTTTGTTTTAAATGTAATTGTGCGAACGAACGAACGATTGCGATATCGTGAAACTAGCAGTAAATTTCTTGCGCAATAGAGTGATTGTTTCGTTGGCTAATGTGACAAGTGCCATCATCCTATTGGAACCACCTGATATCCAGATACACAACATTTTCCAAGATGAAAGAAGGCATTCTGTGCTTAAAACACATACAATGGAATCATTATTTGGAGCACTTTTTGTATTATAATTTATTGAGCTACAGGTTTGTTACAGATATCGATTGGATTTAATGAATTTAGTTAATAATATTGAGCGGTGGTTCAAGTAATAACTAAAATATATTGAGCATTTTTATATTGTGTTGTGATCTAGAAACATTTAATTTTACCCTGTGTTAGTTTACAGGGCGCCGCCTTAATCAACGGCAGTCCACAAGCCAGATTACAATACTTTGAATGCCGTCAGCCAGATAACAATTTATTTCGACTTTGCCGAGATTTGAGCTGACAAACGCAGCTATTTAATCAATACTTGTAGTCTTCGTTGATATTTTTTACCAACCAGGTACTTTAACCAACTCAGAAGCGACAGTCACACATTTTTATGTTTGTATATACGGCTTCGCCGAGATTTGGAAATTACGATATTCTGATTACCTTAACCTTGTTCGACTAATCCGACTCAACTTTACTAAAATTTACTTTTTTTACTGATTTTAACTTATTGTTTTTTTATATTATGCCAGCATCTTTAACAACTAACCAACTCAGCCCTCGCGACTGACAAAATATTTTATTATTATTGCGATGAAGATCTCTGTGAGACATATACTCTTCCCATAATGAAATGTTATTGTTGATTTTCTTAAATATTAATTTTTATAAAACAAAGAAATAAAATAAAGTCTTGTTCTTTAGAAATATATCGCTATCAATTCAGTTGATTTAAGCTTTACAAAAATACACGTGTTGTAATAAAAGTTAATGAACGCAATTTGTAATTTATCATGACATAAAGAAATCCTCTATGATGATCCACAATCATGTACTGTTGTTTTTTGTATTTCCACCTCAATCTTCTTTAATTTCTAAAGTAATTACAAAAGAAAATAATAAAAGTAACAAAACGAAAAAACGATTCATTTTATGTCACAAAGTACAAATAAAAGTACAAATTTAATTAAACAAAAACACTTGCAGATTCTTTAACATTTGTTTTGAGGTTTAAGAGTAAACTTTCTTGATTTGTTAGTAATGATGGAAAGGAGTATTCCTTGCACAATTTAGTGTATTTTCTAAAATAAACTAAAAACCATAGGGGTTCCTATTTTACAAATAAATGGCATAACAAAATGGACCCTAATTTAAGATTTTATCAAATGTACAAAACATCTTGGTCACAAGATAATTTTCAAAATTATTATTTAAAGAGTTCTATGACTGTGAGAAAAAAATTACTTTAAATTAAAATTCAAGCTGATAAAGAGAAATAAAATAAGACACAGTCACGCTAAAGACAATTAAACTTCTAAGGTTTACTTTCCTCTTAAAGGAATAATATCCTTAATGACACATGGCCAGACACAAAAAAAAACTCATGTAAAATTTCTTCGGGATTATTATGTTCAAACATGCAACTTATTATTCAAGACAGTTTAAATTCCTTTAATATTATAAATGCATTAAGAAATCTTTATAAAATATATTTTTATTTTATCCTTAAATTTAGCTCAAACGACATGTAGAAGTTCATGAACCACATCCTTCAGTTTAATATCTGTTTTTACTGAGCTGCTGCTTCTGATAAATGTGTTTGATATAAAAATCATAAAATTATTTCTTAAAATGGTACAATAAACGAAAACGAAAACGAAAAACATTTAGAACAACAACAAAATGGACAAAGAAGGAAACCCTCATCATGTTTAAAAACCAGCACAGAGATTATCTGTAAATGACAATAAATTTAAACAATGAGAGAAAAGGGAAAAACTTCAAGAAGAAAATTCAATTTTAAATCATTTTTAAAATTTTATTTAATTTCTTAAAACTGTTAAAATATTTTTATTTTATTTTTTATAAGTTACCAGTAATTATCTGAAGGTTGCTGTGATTTAATAATTTAAGTTTGAGTAAAAATTCAAAGGACTGTTCATTAGTTCTTTAGCTGATGTAAATATTTTAGAATAAAGTCCAACCACAAATTGTTGCTATGACTAATTAAAATTTTATTTTAAATACTTGCAACTTAAAATAACATTCCTTAAAGCCTTTGGTTTCTAATTTCACTATAAAAAACTTATATTTATAAAAAGAAACACAAATATTTTTATTAATTCGGCTTAAGTGCATTTCTAAATATTTTTTTACTAAACAAGAAAAATTATGTACAAAATTTTGAGGACTTTTTCTAAAAAAAAACAGGAAAAATTAGACATGAACTGAATGTCATGTAGCATATTCTGGATTACTACATCCATCATTAGCGTTGTTATCCTTTTAACCAAATAATTTTGTAACTAAAAATACGAAGAATATTCATAATCAATCAAAATTAATTTGATTAGATGAAATGAAATGAATACACAAACCAAAAATGTTCTACGCTGTTCTCCACACAAATCGTTACATAAAAAATAAAAAATAAATGATTCATTATTTTACCGTGCATTAAAATTTTGTGATATATTCTAAATATGCAATATTTTGGCTTTATTGTGAATTTAACATTTTATATTGCAAATTGCAAGTTTGATTTTTAGGCATTTTTATTTAACTTTAAAATTTCTTCTTTTTGTGGGATTGCAGTTTTATTTTTGAAACTTTAATTTAAAGCTAAAATTTAGATAAATATTCAACTTGTTTTGTGATGATACAAATATCTTTTGAGATTTAAATATTCCTTATTTATTCGGAGTTTTAACAGAAGTTAGAAGTAAGAAGTTATTAATATTTAGTGTTTTATTAAAATTAATTTTTTTTAATTAAAATATTTTGAAAAATTTATTTTTAAACATAAATTTTTATTTGGAAATTAAAATTTTTCGTTAATACATTTATTTTCAAACACTTTCCATTTCTCGTTCTTATAACTTTTTTTCTTGGAAATTTAAAATATTTTTAAATTTTAGTTTCGCGAGTGATATTAAAAAATACATGGCGAAATAATTACTAGGTGGCTTCAATGGCATTCAGTAGCATATGCCATTCATTTTCGTTTCGCTGTAGACCAAGCCTTCAGGAAATTGGAGCTGTGAGAAAGCACATGGACGATACCCTTAATCGCGATCTTTTAGTAATTTCCGAATGGGGCCTGGCGAACAGGATTCAGTTTAACGCTAATAAAACCCAGTGCTGTGTGCTTTCGCACAGGCGTACTGCTGAACATGCTACGTCATCTGTTATTATGGGTGATACATATATTAAGGAATCAGAAGCTCTCGATGTTCTTGGCATGAAAATTCAATGCGATGTTCGTTCGAACAAGCACATTTTTCATGTTGCAAAAGAAGCATTCAAGTGCCTAGGTTTTCTGAAACGGTGTAAGAAATACTTCACTCCATCTGATCTGATGAATACAACTCTCATGTATGGGCCGGTGCTTCAAAGTCAGTTACTGGACCGCGTACAGGAGAGAGCGAAGAGGCTCATCGGTGACAGTAGGGCATCCAGCTCTATTGGCTCACTGGTGCATCGACGCAATGTGGGGTGTGTTTCACTGTTTTATCGTTACTACAACGGAATGTGCTCTTATGAAATCAGGGAACTTGTTCCTGAAAACCGTAATTTCATACGCGCAACGCGATCTGCATCAAGAGCGCATTCCTTTGTGGTCGATTGGCCAGTGAATCGCACAACGCATTACAGAGAGAATTCGTTTTTTAGCCGAACAGTTCGTATGTGGAATAAACTCCCTGCAGAGGTCTTTCCTGCCACTTTCAATGTGCAAAGATTCAAATCAAATGTTCACAAGCACTACTTCCTCTATCCCCCATCCCAAAACCTAATTTCCTAGTTCTGGCACAATGCATTGCATAATTAGAGGTCATCCGCTGAGTGCTGGTCCTAATTAAAAAAAAAAAAAAAATGGCGAAATCGTTCATTTTCGCCGTTGTAGAGCACCACGTTGTTGTCGAAAATAGCTGACTAAGCAAAAGGAAGCCGAATTTAATTGAAGTTATACCCAGTTGGTTTCTCTCTCCTGTATATTCAGCAATACGTCACATTTCATTTTTTGGTTTTAAAATTTTATTTTATAAAACTTACAACTTTTTACATTTTTCAATGATTTGAAAAATTTTTTATTATTAAATTTATTTTAAAATTTTGACAACAACGTCGAACATAAACAACAAACATCTGGGCTATTGAACGAAAACTTGAAAGCAAATTCGCAGCAAGTTTTTAAAGTGTGAGTGTATTGGTTAAAAAATGAGAGAAATTTTAAAACTTGAATGAGACTTGAATGAAAACTTGATCATCTGACACCCTAGTTAACTTTGATTTTTTTTTTTCAAAAACTGAATTTTCTAAATAAACTATGTTTTTCAATGTATTTGAAATTTTCAGTTAAATTTTAATTTTTTGATATTTTGAATTTAGTAAAATAACTCCCAACAAACAAATATTAAGGAGACAGAGAATTAAAAAAAACACAAATTTACATAAAAATGTCACCTGCTCTTAATGGGTTAAGCATTTTTAAATTTTTTATTTTCTGAAAGATCTCTTCAAAAGCGTTTAAATGGTACCCATTTTATTATACTGAAAATTTAAATTTTTTATGAAAATTTCAGAAACCGATAATTTCCGAGTCACTGGCGAGCGCCAATTTTTTCCCTTAACATTTTTTTCTTATTTTTTAATTCTCTATCGCCATTTATATTTGTCTTTTTTTGAAGTTTCTTCATTATTCCAAAGATATGAAAAAATCAGGGACAGGCATGGTGTTTTGCATGATGCATCAAAGAAGATAGAGCGATTTTGCTGATTTTCAATAGCAACTTTTTCGACACTATGTCTGGTTGATTGGCAAACTCTATTTCAACACTAACACGGACAAGCGGAATGACAAATTTAGATATCATTTTCCTCTTTTTTGGTGAAGGGTATAAAAAGTAAAATGAACGAAGCTCCATTTCATTATCACTTGAATTTCAGGATGATTAAGGGTCTTACATATCATCGTGGGATACCGTTATAACCATTGACTTTTTTCTTTTATCAGTGGCAAACAGTCCGTTGAAAAATACTCGCATTAAAATTTCTCATTTTACTTTTATTTACAGTGCTCGTATTAAAAACTTTAAACTGTTTTCCTTTTATTATCCATTTTATGTTACAAATCGTAAACACTTTTAAATTACTTCCCACACACATATGAGAGTGACTTATTCAAATAGTTTGTCTGATAGGCACTTTGTCCTTTCGTGAAATCTTTTTTTATGCTTAAAAAATAAAATTTTCCGATTTACATTTTTTGAATGCATGATTGCAAATATTGAAAATAATTTTAAATCTTTTATTTAACAAAATACTTTTTGTATATATTTTTAATCGTATTAGTAAATATTTTTGCTTGAATCTGTGTACGTGTAACAACAAAACAAAATGAAACAGAAAGTTCTCTAAAGCTTTCCGGTTATAGGAAGTAAAACAACAAACCGCTAAATAATATCAATTAATCATTAATAATGGAAAAATACTCCCAGTTTTAATAAATAATGAAGAATACACCTGTGTATTAGTAAAGATTATAATTTTCTAGAGTGAGATTATGGTAAAATAGACTAAATCAAGAAATTTGTTATTTTGCACAAAAAGATAAAGTTAAAGTTATCAAAAATCAATATAAAAGAAACCCTTAAAAAAGATAAAGAATTTAATTCAATGATTTTATTTTGTTTTTTTATGTCACAATATCTTGTTTTAATGCCATTTAAATTTTGTTAAATTTATAGCATTAACTAATAATAATTTTATTGTTTTTCTATTGGTTTTTTTGTGCCAACTAAAAAAAATCTCTACAGTCACTTAAATTTTTTTAAAGACAAAAAATGGTAAATGTGTTTTTTTTTGCTTCTTGGTCAAGTGTTACTTAAAAAAGAAATGTGTGTAAACTAGAAACCATTAGCACGAATCGGAAACTAAAAATGATAAAAGTTTTCACAAGCACTACAGCCAAACACAACACACACACACACTTAAAATATAAGAGCAATTGCTATGAATGAAGTATTTTAAAATTCTAGAAGCAAAACAAAAACAGAATTCAATATTCCTCTTTCACAGCATGATAGGGGTCAAGAACTTTTAAGTTTGTAAAGTCGGGAAAAAATATAAGAAATTTAATAATGAAAAGTTTTCTAATATTATTAACATTAGAATTCTAAAAGCAATCTAATGGCACTAACGCTACTACTGCTAGAAGATAAAGTCATTTTTGGAAATTAAAAATAACGGGATATTTTCTCCAGAATTGCGTATTTTCACATAAAAAATTTTAATAAAACAATTGTATATTCAGAGGTTTTTTAAAGATTTAAAAAAAGGGTTGCTTTTTTCACTTTGAAAACTATCATACTCTCGTCTAAACTAATTATACATTCTGGAAGTAAAGACTAAGATGAAAAATTGTGGCAACAGTACAAATTATCTTGCTACACGCTTTATACTTCGCTTCAGCAAATAACTTTTAAAGAAGCTTTTGACGTAACATTATCCTAAGTACATAATAGTTGGCCACACAATATTAACATGTACCTTTACGATTGTTTAAGTTTACTTAAGCTAGCTTAAGCACATTAAAGTTGGTCCTTAAGAGTTTAAGAAGAGGAAATCGAAAATAAGAAAATACATAAAAAGAAATAAAATTACTATAAAGTTTTTAACAGAATCGCGGCGATTTTATTAGAATTTCACAAAAACTGGCAGTAATGTGTATTATCAACACCTAATATATTTTTTTATTTATATTCCATGTTATAAAATATTATTGTCTCTTGATGTTTTCCACATTCATAATAAATAATATAATAATAATTTCGTATATCATTTTATAAATTTGAAATCTTACACTCACAACATGTCTTAATTCTTTAAGTGCACTAAATAGAAAAAGAATAAATATAATTAATTATTGGGAAGTGAACAAAAGTCCAGAATTTACAATTTTGTTTCCCATAGAACTGTAAAACATATAAAAAGACAATAAAAAATGTTTCTATTGCATTTAACTAATTTAATAAGCGGATACTTGACCAGATAATAGCACATTTATATTTTTTATACAAACTTTTCTTTAAAACATCAGTCATGTTTAAAGGCATGTTCAATTAAATGTAGTTGTTTAGATTTTAAATTTCATGAATTCATTTTAGAAACTATTTTTTAACAAACAATAACAAAATCTAAAATCTATTAGCTAATGTTGTGTTATTAATCTAAGATGTGTTTATTGTTTTTTAAAAATAAAGTCTGTTGTAAAATTGTGTATATGTTTTGGTTTTTCATGTTCAATGTAATTTAATTTAAAAACGTTTTTAAATTACAAAATAACCTTGAGAAAGTCGACAAACAATCGACGAAACGTCGAGTAAAAACGTAATTAAATTGTTTTAATTACTTTAAAAATCTATAGGCCTAAGTAGCTTAATGGAAAAATACCTTTAATACTAACCAGAAAATTTGGCCAAGTTAAACACTACATAACAAAATCTATAGTTTTATAATTTTCTTAATTAATTCATTTAGTTTCAAAATTTTTAAAATATTTTCCAAAGATATCGAATAAAAATGCCATAGTAAATTTAACACTACAATTGCAAATAACAATTTATTTAATAAAAATAAAAATATTTTTTTAAAAGAAAATTGTTTTCTTAGGATATTAAAATTTCGTGTTTTCAAGCTAATTTTTCCATTTATTTATAAATTTGGTTTAACCTGTAGAGAAACGTAGTCTTATTCAAGTAAAAACAAAAGAAAACAAATTTCAACACCCTGAAAAGTCAAACAAATATTTATGAAGATAAACCAAAATCCAAATACAAAAAAAACAAAAATCTGCGAAATTGCAAAAATTCGAGCTAGCTGGAGAAAAAAATTCTATGGTAACAAGTGCTCCTCCTAAAAAAACATGTGAGCCTGAAAAAAAATCATCCTTATTAACATTTCGTTATTTTTAGCTTTTTAGTGAAAAAGTTGCTGCAAAAAATAATATTTAAAATATTGTAGAATTTTTAAACATTTTCTAAATAAAATTTAAAAATTAATTTTAATTATCCTAATTATTTAATTATTTATTCCAAAAAAAAATTAATTTTGCTTTTTAAAATTATTTGTAAAAAACCGAATTTGTAAAGGTCTCGTATCCAAAGCGGCTGCAATCTATTCGTCTGTTATAAGCATCTATCTCTGCAGCCGAAGTAGCTAAACACTTGAATTATTATCATAAGTTGTATTATTAGAATTGATACAATAAAAAATATAAAATATTAAAGAGTGTCTCCAAAGAACCGTGCCTTTACGAACCATACACGGAAATCTTTGTATGTGAGAAACAAAACTTAAAGCAAATAAAGAAGTTATAAGAAAAAAAGTTAATAGTCAAGGAAAAACATAATTTATTAATTAATTGTTTTTAAAGTTAAATGTTTTGTGCGTTTTTTCTTTAAAAAAAATTATATTTTCTAGACTTTTAACTCTTTTGATGACAACAATTCTTATTTAACTGGTTTTTAAAGAATTATATATTTACAGTTTTTTAATAAAAATTTGGGTAAAAACACTAATGTGAAATCTAATGGCCATATGTAAAAGTTTTTTTATAAGCTTATATAATTTAAGTTAGCTTATGTTTAGTATGGTTTGGCATTTCAACATGAATAGACTGATGCCCCAACAAAACTAATTCAAAAGCAATTTTGTTTAGCGCTGAATCTCACTTTGGGTTGACTGAATACACCAGTAAACAAAACTGCCGTATATAAAGTGAAGATAATCACCAAGTGTATGTTGACACATCGTTACATCCAAAAAAACGACTATTTGGTGTGATATTTTGACTAGTAGATTCATTGGTCCCTACTTCCTTAAAGACGATACTGTTCAAAAAGTTACAGTCAATGGTGACCGCTAAGCAGCCATGACTACAGACTTTTTTGTTTATCAACTGAACAACCGTAATGTGCAGGAACGTCTGGAAGCCACACGAATGCGTTTGTGGCAGCCACCTTGCGAAAAGATTTTTCATACCCAAGTCATTTAAATTGAAACTCTTAACATTTGTCACACTCTTTGATCGGACAATATACCGTGAATATTTCCAAGTTTTAAAAACGAAATTTAAATATTATAGGGTTTCTCTACGATGACATATGTTTGACGTCTTTCATAGTATTTTCATTTTGAAACGTATTAGATAGACGACAAAGCACAGGTTTTTCTTAGTAAACTTACAAACGGTCGGACCCCTAGGGTGAAGGGAAGATTCTGATAAGCCACCAAAGTTGGGTAACTTGGGCATATAATTTTTTTAAAGTATCATAAAAAGTTTATTTTAAAATTAAGATTTCCTAAGTTTACTTAGACCTTGAGAATATCTATAAAAAATGTGCTTAAATGTGTAGGTTAACTCTTTAAGCTTATATGAAAATTTGCTTACAATTTCTTTTTTAATTTAGGCCGACCTTAACATAGTGTTTTTAACTATGTGCACTTAATAACTATAGGGGTTTTGCTTTAATAAAATTCTTATATTCTTGATAAAACTATGAATAAACTATTTTAAGGATTTGTTCTAATAGCGCTTTTCTTTTAAAAGTTACAATCCTCTGAGTAGGGAAAAAAAATAAGAAATACCGGATTTTCTCCAAAAGGTGGTACTCTTGTTTGCTTATGTTATTAAAATTTACTTCGGTACTAGCAAATTTTTTTAAATCATTTTAAAGAAAACCCATAGCAAATACAAATAGAAGAAAAATAAAATCAAAAAGTAAAATGGTTCTCCCACCAGCCATATCCTGACATAGCCCATTTTGAAACAAAATTTTTAAATTATTACAAAATTTCTCGAAGTGATGGTTTGATTAAAAAACATAAATGGACGAGTCCTTAGACAAAATCATTGATTGCACTACCACCAGTTTCTTACCATCTATCAAGACTAGCCTACAGAAGCACAATATTCAAGTTGTGTGATTGACATATGTTCTCTTTCCTTTTATAATAACTTTACATTAACCTTGGTGTTTGATTAAATTTATAATTTTAATGTTCCTTACATCATAGATTTAACGTTATTGTATAAAGCCTACTGTATTACAAAATGAGCGCACATGGTCTAGTCACCCGGCGCCTTGAGTATATTTTGTAAATTTATTTACAGAATATATTGTAAATAAATAAATAAATGGATTTTTAACGCCACAATTGTTGGCCGAATACCCCGAAAAATTATTTGACAGTCCCATAATTAATAAAAGAGGAGTAGCCTCTTTTGTAAAACAAAAAAAATTTTTTGGGCACTTTTTTCCCGTTCCGGCAATTTATATGTTAAAACAAAAATAATGTAAGTTATATTTCACTACTTGATTTAAAACTCTTTAATCTTTACAACTATAAAATTTTGTTAGAATATTTCGATTTGTTCCATGGAGGGAATTTAAATTTCATTATGATTTTTTCAGCTTTTGGGGTGTAATGGACTGGGAAAAAGTCTTTACAATATTATTAATCTAGAAGTCATAAGCTTTCCTTAAATACCACTTATATGTATATTGAGCATGTATTCAAGCAGCAGGAGGTTCAAACATCTCGCTTCGTCATAATTTTTTTTTTTTTTTTTGTTCAATTTATACGTAAAAAATACAAATAAACATTAAATCAAATCAATATATTCATAATTTAATATCCTCTAAGCAAACAACAGTGTTAATTGAATTCAAGAAAACTAACTCGGCATCCATTTCAATAAAAATTACTATCTTATAATAAATAGATGGGAAATTAATTTTGCTGGATCGAGGTCTGCATACTCAGACATGTTGGTGCAACGTAATCAAGTGGGGTAACATTCAACAGAGTTGTTTGAGAACAGTAGTCTTAGCTACAAACGGGAACAATTCGAACACTGCTATAGTTTGAAGTGAATAAAGTTTTATGAAAATAAAATTAATAATTTATTGTAAATAAATAAAATTATAAAACTTATAAATTTGTACTAAATTATTTCACAGAGCAGTTAAAGCGCACTAATAAATTTGTTTGATAAAACCCACCGAGAATTATTTAACTTGTATGTTTATATGTATGTATGTGTTCATCTATATGTAAATTATTTTGAAAAACATTTTCTTTCAACATTATTTTGCAAAAATCTTCAATCATCTATTTCGTAAGACGTTGTACAAAAATGTCTTTCTAATTCTATTGAAAATATAAACAGAAAAACATACATTCCTTAACCTGCCTGTCAAGAAAATTTTGTTTGTTGTTTGCTCATTATTATAAGATGTCTGCACGTCTGAGGACGTGTTTTTCGTTTTTTTTTTTTTTTTTTTTTTTTTTGAAATAAAGCAATCAATCAAATGTCCACTGATTTATTGTTCCATTAGCTAAAATGTTTTAAAGGAAATTGTATTGATGTGATAAGTGAGATATGTGTTAAAAGGGCTTTTATTGGGAAATCCAATCCCGAAATAACTAATTCATATCAAATTTCCTTATTCTTGTAAGACTCATCTATGGACAATAACAATAAAGTCAGTTTTTAATTAAAAACAAAATATTTCGTATTAAATATTCAGTGACTACTGATTGATGCTTAATATCACGCAAGCACACAGTTCGTGCATCGCAGAGAAAAAATGAACCAAATTAAAAAAAGATCATAGAAAATTTATAAAAAAAAATCTTTTTTTTTTTAATAAAGTAAAACTGTCTCGTTGAATTAGGCATTGTTTTAATATTTTATTAAATGGATGTAAATAAAATTATTGCTTGAAATTCTTGCCATTCTTGTCGTATGAGTAATAATATTTGCTTTCATATCATCACTCATACGTTACGCATTTTCATTAGAAATGCCTAACTTATTTTTTGCTTCATTTAATACAAATTGTAAAATTAAAATTATATAACATCATCACACTGTCCCTTTCCTTTTAAAGCTTGATTACGGCAAATATTACTGTCTGTCCAACGATGCGCACAATTACATTTCAAATTGTAATTGTGCGAATAAATGAATTCTTGTGACAACATGAGACAGACTAGTAAAATTATTTTTAAGCAATTTAAAAGTTTTATGAATAAATAATGTAAATAATGAGCCCTTTAAGCAATTCATTGGTTTCAGTTTATCCCTTCATAAAACAAACATGCGAGAGAGAAGAGAAAAGTTTTCATGGATAAATTTGAAAAGATTTTTGCTGAAAGCCAATGAACAATATGATTTAAGTAAAAAAAGAAAGATTTAATGACCGTGTCTACTTTTCATAGACAAGGCCGAATGAAGACTAAATCTCTGTTGAATTTTCTGAGACTCCTCGTCCCAACGATTTATTCACACTTCTCACAAACTGCACTGTAACTCTTCAGGCTCTAAATTAAATTTTCAAGCTACCGTACTTAAATATTAGTTTTAAATTTTATGTTGTTTATATTTGCTGTTGAAAATTAAAGCACCTGCTATTACGCTCCAAGAGGTCAAACATTTTTTTTATAAATCCGGTCTTTTAGAGGAATATCCTTTCATCATTAATTTTTGTATGTTATAAATTTTATAGAGGGTGATAAGAAATATTCATTATTCTATATACATTAATTTTATATATTTTTTTCATTTTTTTATAGTAGGCATAGCAATACAAACTCTGCGGGTTGTTCAATAAAATCATGCATCTTGTGGAAACACCTATTAATTTTTAAATTTACTGTTCACACCTATTTACTAATGAGCATATTTCTACATTCTCCATGTAAATTGTAAATGTCTGTCTACTACAATTAAAAAACTTAAGCCGTATACGGTTCAATCAAGTCACTTTAGGAACACTCTCTATTATTTTAGTTTTTTATTTTTGTACTTGTTCTTAAAGCGGACATAAAAATACTAAGACTTAAAATGTCCGTGTATTACGGTTCAAAAACAAGGGCATGTAAGTGAAAAGCATGTTATTATTGGGACATCTTTTAAATTAAATTTTTTTTTTGTACTTGTAGCTGTAGCGGGCATAGTTTTACAAGGACTGTATTGGCCCATCGCAGTTTAAACCAAAACAATACATCTTCTACTAAAATTCCAGGATCACACCTTTTACGGTTCCAAAGATAAAGGGTTGTCACGAGAGACGGAGAGAGATATTGTAGCGAAAAAAATAGTGTGGAACTTGAAAAACATTTTTAAAAATATATAAACTATATTTTTGCAAGGAAGGAACTAAGCAAACGAAAAATTTAGCTCAAGCCTACCAAATGCGATATTGACTTTGCCTTTCTCATCCTTTTCCTCTTTAAAAGAGGGACAAAAATTTATAGTAAATTTTAAAGACTGTAGTCGTGTTTATTCCCAGCCTTCCGAAAATGTATCCAATAATAATGCAAAAGTTGAAAAACAATATATTATTCATTCCCTAAAGAGAAAAGAACCGATTCAAAACTGGTCGCTTGATATAAAAAACCTTTTATGTTAACATGGCATTGTCACAACAAGGGATCAATTGAATCTATTTTGTTACACTGAAACAGTTCAGCGTTGCAGTTCGATGACTAGTATCGTAAATTGATATATTTTTTTTTTGCTGTGACTTTTTGTGTGATGTTTGTAAGTTCAAGTGACAATTTTTTTTATTATTATTAGCACACCGTAAATTCCTTTTTTAATTTTTTTTACAAAATATAATTGAAAGAACGTACATCGATGAAAGCTGGCATCGTTGTAATAATATAGAAACCATCACGATTTTTTTTACTTAGCAACTTCTTTTTATTTTTTATTTGAAACATTGAAATGAAAAAGTACCAGACAGCTCTTAACAATATTTCTGCAAAACTAAAGTATAGTCTTTCGCCAAAATAATTTAAGATTTAAATAATGTATGCATTTATCTTTTAATTCGGAAGGGGTTTTTTTTAATAATTCTTAAACAAAAAGAAATTCTGAAAATGTAATACAAAATAAAAATATTGATATCGATTACAGTGCTATTGTTTTTTGTACAAAAAACTTCAAGATTTTTACTCTCTCACTGCTAAGCATTTTTCAGGAATAAAATCTTCATTTAAATTCTCTTATTCCCATAATACTTTGCAATCAAAAACAGAACATAAATTTTTTTATTTAAACTTTAACATAGAAATAATTGTTTCAAAGGAAGCAATTTGGTTTCCCATATTTTTCATATTTCATTTCACAATTACACAATTTTTCACACTAAAAAAAAACAAACACCTGACTAAACTACTTAACATACCTGTGATAATCTTTTTGAATTTTCCATAATACTTTCATTATAACAAGACTGTATCTCTTCGTGTATTCCATCATCATTGCTATTATCGCTATCAGGGTCATCTATCTTATCATTTTCACATTCATCATAACTACTATTGTCTGCATCAGAATCTTTATTTATGTCTTTGTTGTGTTGTTGGTGTTTATGGGAGTGTGGTCGTCTATTTCTCTCGTGATCAATTACTAATGTTGTAGGTTTTGTTACCGTATCCGAACATTGAACAATTTGTCCATAACGGCGACTATGCAAATCACCAAAATCTTCATCACTTTCATGACAATAGACAGAAGATGATGTGTTTATTGTTGTTCGGCATGATGGCAATCTAGCGACTGATGCCTGACTGCCAACAAAACAACTTTGTTCATCTGCAAAATCTTCAACTCTACTTTCACTGCTACAAGCGACGTCGCTTCCCTTTGTATGTGCTCTTTGATTTTGTTGATTGGTTTTAATGTTTTTTCTGGCTATAAGTACAGCTGTATCAGCTGTCATAGTTGTTGAGGTTGGTGCCAGGGGAGAGAACAGACTTGTGCCATCTTCCATTTCAAAAGATTCACTTGTAACTGGATTTGTATAGACATCATCAATACCAATAATATGTTGATGTTGTTTATTATGATTTTGCTGCTCTTGTTGTTGTCGTTGCTGTGTCTGCTGTTGTTGTGAATAGCTGAATGTTGTTGATGGGGTAGTGCCACTGGCTGTGGCATAATGATAACTAGACGCGGTGGTATAAGGATATGAGCTACCCAATGTTGAAGCTTTACAACTTTGTTGTGACATCGATACATTATTGTGACGTATGGAACGGTACATGGGACGGGAAAGGCTGTTGATGTGAAGACAAAAACTTTTTAAAAACAGGAAGGATTACTGTAAATTTTTAATAGATTTATTTTATTAAATTTTGGAAATAAGAAATAATTTAAATAAATTTAAATCTTAAACTAGAAAATTTTAATATGATTTTGTGTACCATACGTCACTGGAAAAGTCAACGTGAGTGTTTATATCAGTAAGATTCAAAAATGCGAAATATTTAAAATAAAACTAAAACTAAAACAGATTAGAAAATGTAAAAAAAAAACGCTTAAACAAAAATTACTGAAATTAAAGTTGTAGCAAAAAAATCGAAAAACAAAAAAACTTAAGAAAGCTAAAATTCTCCTTTTGCTTAAATAAAATACTGCCACACTAAAATATTGAATTGTCCTAAAAGAACCTGAGATAAACACAGACAGCTCGAAGATAAGTTGTGTATCAGACGTTAAATCTTTTCAGACGACTTTGCATAAGTATTTCATACCGTGATATGGTTGAGTGTAACGTAATTCAAGTTGATCTACTTGCTGTACGCGAGGCTTTTAAACTACTTTACGACGATTAATAAAAATTATAATTTAAATCACTTTGTGCAAAAAGACTGAGTACATGTGGTATATCTGAATGCATGACGAGTTGCCAAATAAATTATATTTCGAGGTTTCTGTCAGTACTGACGAGCTGGTGGGCACTTAGAAAACATACTTTTATTTTGACTTTCTTCGAATGATTAAGGTCGCTACTGGTAGGACAGGAAATAGCCAGCCTTAAATATTTCCCAACAAATACATAATAACTGCCGCTGATCATTTTTCTGAAGCAAGGGTTTTGGAATCACCTTAGATATCTTATAGCTTCGGGGTAGCCCTCTTACATATCTGATCTGCTAAGTGATGTGCTTCTTTTAAAACGGGGTCCTCAAGATTTTAGATGAACGTTTGCACAAGTCAATTATCACAATAACTCATCAGTCATTATATAATTATTGCCAGATATCATTTTAACCATTAAATTAAAAAAACTGAAACTAAGTTTAAGAAATCTCCTAAGCAGAAAAAATAGAATTAAAATCCCGAAAATCCTTAAATAATAATTTCAGCAAATACTTCTTAATCTAGAACCAAAAAAAATTCAGCACGATCTGCTTTTTTCCCTTTTTCTTCTCTTATTTACATGTAACGTAATTATATGCCAATTTGCATACATGAATATTTTTCACTCCGTTGCACAGGATAAGAAAGTTGTAATCAATAAGTAGCACTGCTACATAAATCCTATGAAAACGTATGTAAATCAGGTAGCTTAATTTTCAAAAACACAAAAAATATCTGAGCAGGTGGCAAAAAAATTTTTAAGTACCTGTGGTCATCGTCATTACATAGAAAAGTTAAAAAAACATTCTTAAAGGTTTGTGCATATGATGTCTATATCAAACAGCGTTGCCACTAACTTTTTTAAAAAGCTGGCAAAATTTCCTAAATCTCAATTTACTTTTACAACAAATTTTATATAATATCAACATGATATTTCGAACACAAGCCAAAATTCCAAGTTATTCTACTAAAATCCCCATTTAATAACAAAAGCACTACAACGGCAACGCTGTTCAATATAAAATTGTTATATATTTATGTGTTAGTGAAAAATTTTGTATGTATCAATTGCGGTCATAATTTCTTGCTGGGTAACATTTGCAATTAAAACGCTAACTTAGTCTTTATTTATCACAATTTTCTATTTTAAAATTTTTATTTGCAAAAAAGATTTGCGTGTCAACAAGTCAAAAATAAATATTTTAAAATTAATATTGATAATTTTAACAAGAAATAAATTAATTCTTTTTTTTTTTACTTACTTATAACCATATTTGGGTGACTCAACTTCATTACGCCTTCTGGACATCATAGAATTGACCCGATCTCCACGGGCAGCAGCCATCATATACGTCCACATGACGAATCATGTCATAAATTATACACTTTAATTTCTTTACGAATTATTATTTTTGTTTATGTAGATATGTAAAAAAGTATTTATACACGTACATTTATTAATTACTATTTACAATTGTATTTTTACACGGTCAGTGATATCAATTTAATGTGAGTTAAACTTTTAGATTTCCACTGACATTCAAAACATTTAATCAATTTGATTGACATACGAAGTTTTTGGCAAAAACAAAGTCCACATGGACATAAGCACTGTAACGTATTTGTTTTTAGAATTAATAGCCATTTGAAATTAGTCTGTATTCATTTATGTTACCATAAATTTATGTTGATAGTAATTTTGTATAACATTAATAACGGTCTGACTGAAGAAAGTGACATAATTTTGTCATTTATCATGTTTTTGGTTTAATAAATTGCCTAATAAAAATAAAAAATAAAATATTCAACGTTCTGTTTTTAGAGGCAATTGATAATTCACATATATTTAAGAAGTCTGAAAAAGCTATAAATTATTAATTTATATTTATTTATTTTAATCAAAATGTTACTTTTTTTAATCGAACTTTTAATGAAAACAAAATTCAAATAAATTGTGTTATCACCTCAAGTGAATAACATGTGCATTAATTTGTACAAGAAATGGATAACAGCCTAAATAAAAATCAAAAGCCCCCTTAAAGGAAAGTAAGGATACAAAATATAAATAATTTCTGCATTATATTTATGTGAAGTTCAATATATTTAAACTGAGGATAATAATAAGCCACGTGAAATATTGTTAGCACAAATAAAACCTACTTAATCATGCGTGTGCGATTATAGTTGAAGTTTTTGTTTCTAAACTTATGTAAATTACTTATTGACACTTCAGTAGTTCAGGCACTCACACACATACGCATAATAATAATAATTTAAAAGAGAATTTATTGATGTTTACTATTTATATTTTTCACTTGACTTGATTTGATCGTTGATATGGTTAAAGCAGCAAAAATGCAATCCCGCATAATTGTGTGGGCTTATCGGTGTTTGTTTGCCTTTTTACATTGAGTTAAGGTCATTTGTTTGGCGGATGCTGTATAAATGCAATGATAAAAGAGAAAAAAATTATTACATTAATTTTTAATTTATCAATTTAATGTGCATTACATAAAAATATTTCGCTCAGTCTGCAAAAATTTTACAAATTCCTTTAACAACTTTCAAAAGAGGAGAGAGTAACTATTATCTTTTTTTATAATTTAAAAAAAAAAAACAAAAATATTTATGAATGTATGTGTGCATGCAGATGAGGAAATTAACAATCAATATCAAGTTTTTGTACTAACGCATTCATAACTGTTTTTTATTAGGATGATACTGTCGGCCGGCATTGTCATGTGTGCAAATATTTGCCATGTCACAGAGTTTAAATCCGTTAGGAAATTGAATTTTGTTTGTATTTTGATTCTTTAGAAGACAAAAAATATTCGGAATGAAACCACTTTTTATTTGATTAAGGAATTTAAAATTCTACGAATCTTAGAGAAAGCAAAATATTTCAAACCAATTTTTACTGGTTCCTATTAACTTACTGCCATATTTATTAAAAATAACATTAGTGAGAAATATGTTTTATGACAAAATTTTCATACAAATTTGTACTAAAATACATTTTAAATCTATTTTTTTTAAGAGAAGTAAGTAGCACTTCAGGTAATAATGCCTATTTAGTTAATTTCGTAACCGTGCTACATTCTTTAGGAAAGCGATAGATGCGAGGTGTTGGTGCAAGAAAAAGATAGATATAGCCGTTTTATTAGTTATTTTACTTCGCCCACGAATATGCTATGAAGAAGTAGCCACGAGGGAGGCTGCACGTTTTAATGTTATTTCTGAAAATATATTTATACCATTAAACGGAAACAAACATTTTTATTTTTTGGTTGCCGCAGGGGTTTAACCCTGGCCAACCATGTTTGTAGTCAACGTGTTTACTACTTTGACTACAGCCCCGTTAGACTTTACAAAAATAAGATCAACATTAAATCTCTACATTGACATCACACAACAGAAAAGTGAAAAACAACGCCTAAGATTATGCTACACTATTCTTGCAAAAATTATATATTACCACATTTTTAAAATAATAATCATATTAAAACATTTTTTTATTAATAAAAATGCCACCAGATAATATTTTTCAAAAAAATTCCAAACTGAATCTGTGACACGACTGTCGAAATTCGTTAAAAAAAACATTTTGTATTTAAATAATTTCAAAGGAAAATGTTTCATACCTTTTACAAAGTTAGTGGTTTTTACATGATCGTTGATTAGTAAAAAAAACCGTAAAGTGAGCAGTTCAAATAGATGTTCTTTATAATTGATTGAATTAAAAATTTTACATCCATACAAAAGTTTCGAAATGTGATGCTCAAATGACTTGTCAAATCATTGACAGTGTTTATCTAAGCATTCTATTATTATTGAATTTGTTGTGTAGTCAAACCTGTTTCAAAGATCTGGCTAAATTTGTATTAATTCAATGAGTTTTAAGGAAAAAGTCAGCACTGCTTGATATATAAGTCACTTTTTTGATAATTGATTTTATTTTTGGTTTTCAGAATGTAAAAGAAACTTTGTTTTATGGAATGAGCAGTATTGCGGTCAACGGTGATCGTCATACAACCTGTGAAATGTCCAACACTGTTGTGGTAGATTTGGTTCTACGCAATAAATGATATTTCTTTCAAAAAGAGCAGCCAATTTACGCTAACATTTTTTGTATGGTCATTATTATTTACCTCGTTCAATGAGCGAATCGGGAAAGAGAATTAAACAAAAATTACTCTGGTCACCGTGGCGCCGGATAGCCAAATTTTTTTCAACGAGAATTTCTTATTTGTAAACTGCACTTCAGTCATATTGAAGACTTTATAAATTTAAAAAAAACTAGTTAAATTTGTATATAGAAATATTTTAAAAAAATATTTTTTTTTTTTTCATAAAAGTAAAATTCCAACGTTTGTAGTCTTGAAAACGATTTTACAACGGTAACAGATATAATTAAAACCTCACAAGTCAAGTATTGTAATTATTTTCCTGTAACTAATTTTAATTTAATTCAAGACAAGATGAAAATCAGACATGTTAATTGACACATTTTACTTTTTGAGCTTTCGATGATTTATTTTTTTTACTTTGTGCATCAAACTCCTCACTGAATAAATAAAATCAGCAAAGGTATTTGCACCATTGCTAACCACCTTTACATAAAATTTGAACTTTTTATTTTCCTACTCCTTTTCTTTCATTTGAAAAACCCAACTAAAAAATGGTAAGAGAGATAAAATAAAGGAAACTGGCAAGCAACATTTTACCACAATTGCAAAGCCAACAAAAAAAGAGAGTCAACTTTAAAATTACTTTTGCCAAGCTGGCAAAACTAAAACAAACTTAACAAAGAACCTTAAATACTTTGCTAGAAAAACCAATAAATGAAAGGAAGCAAACAATGAAATAAATGCTTGACTCTTATTTAGCTAAACAAAAACACTTGAAACATTTTGATGACTGCATTCAAAAATGAAAATACATTTAATTTGAATTTTTCAATATTGTTTTAAAAATTAAAAAAGTCATAAATTCAAACTATGAAAGTTCAAAGACTGTCCAAATATTGAAGCGTAGCAGTGTAGCCGGGGCAACAATCTGCAAGGATATACCAAAAAAAACAAATCTTGAAAAAACATTTTTGTCTTCAAAAGATGCAGTTGAAGAAAGTTAAAAATAAATTTCTATAAATTTCTTAATATTAAAGAAATTAAGTTACAATAATAACCTGCATTGTAAATTTACAGAAAGTTGTTGTTGTTTTTTTTGGCATCAATTTTATATAAAAAAAAGCACTTTTTGAAAAGGAAAAATATTTAAACAAAAGTAATCATTATTTTAGACAACGACGACGTCTGGTCTTTTTTTTTAGCTGTTATTTTTCCTCATTTTCCTTTTTATGTTGAGTCGTATTACAAGCAGCAAAAAGACTGGCGTCAAAGAAAAATTATTCAACTGCAGTTTATATATTTAAAAGTGAAAAACTTTTGTTACAAACAAACTTTCATACACATAATATTTCTTTTGCTCGTACTCGTACAAGTTAAACTTTATTTTATAAGTCTTAAATAAACTTACTTGAATGTGCAATGCAGTGTCAGCACATTTACGTTTTGTTGAAAGAGATTGCATTTAAAATGGTACAAGTTTTATTAGGGTGTTCAAATATTCGTATTTCAGATAAAAAAAATTTGAGGTACATTGTGTGGTATGTTGTATCGTATATTGTATCGAATGTTGTATCGTATGTTGTATGTCGTTTGTATTGATTATTGAAACCGTGATAGAGGATCCAGACATAACAGTACAGATGCTTAAAAATCTCTTTATCATTTTGATGACCTCAAGAAACCTACAGGAACATTGTAATTTGGTACTGCGTAGGCGACCACATCTGACCATTTGGATTTTTGAAGCTAAAAACGGTTTCACTAATAAAATCAAAACAGAAACGATTTTTAATTTTTTAATACACTAAAATCATACGAACAAAAAAATAATTAAGTAACAGGTCCAATTTCCTTTTAAAATTTTTACTTTAAATGTTTTTATAGTTTCATAAAAAATTATCTTATATTCGCTGATAAGTTCCTGGCTGCTTAACGAATTTGTTTCGGTCTATTTGTAGCAGCAAGCCATAAGCTTAGCTAGAGAGTTTTTCTGGTAAAAGTTGTAACTCTTTATAGAAAAGTAAAATTACGTCATCCATTAAAAATTCCACACGAAGGGAAAGCTTTTAGAAGAACCGGACTAATTGTGTAAGAGCAATGGCGTAACCCTTTCCAGAGATGATTAACTATATTAATGCTGTAAACATTATAAATTGCCTAACAGTAAATTGGATCCAAACACAGCGGAAATTTTTTTTTTAATTTTTGTTAAAGCGGCCTTTGCTGTCTAAGTTTTCAATGTCTGTCTAATACGGTTTAAAAAAATAAGATCGTTCACGTCTAAATCTTTCTTCTAAAAAAAAACACCTTTTGCGTTCTGTTTTTATTTTTAACCGAATGCGAAAAACAAAAAGTTATCAATTTTTCTGTATCTTTTGTGTATTTATGACTACGGGACTCAGTAATTTCTATTGCATTACGAAAATACTTTTATAAATTTCAAAAATAAAGGGTGCCCCCACCTAACGTATGTGATTTCAATACTTCTTTTGAGCAGTAAGAGAAAAGAACCTCAAGTTTCCACAATGGGCGTAATGCTATAGCTCCCAGTAATAAAACGTTTAAAAAACTGTACTTAAAAATTAAAGGGTGTGCCTATTTATAAAATCCTATAACGCATATAAACTTATCTCTTGCACCGCTATATACGGAAGCTGGAAATTCTTACAGAATATTGTTTATATATTACTGTATTATATTACAGTATTACAGGGTGTTCCATTAAAAGACGTTAAGTTGATGTATACGTCCTTTTCTTTTAAACGGTAGAAGAAAGACACTTGAAATTTGCACAGAGTTTGTATAACTAAGTTCGGAATAAACAGCAGGAATAAAAGTTAAAATTAAAACAAAATAAATCAGTAATCAATACATTTTTTTAATTGGGGCACCCTTTAGCTTACACTTTTATATATTTTTTTTAATTTCTTATTAAATAATTTATTTGACAATTTGTTACGAATAGAAAGATAAGACCCTTAAAGCCAAAACGAAAGTTTCTCTGGGGACACCCTTTAATTTATTTACAAAATTTTTTTAAGCACATGTTATTATAGCAAGTACAGTAGTACAAACTGCGTGTAACTTTAAAGAGTCTGCCAAATGTCGTCCAAAAAGTAATGATTTTTTTTTTAGAGCCGCCATTTCCTTTTTATTTTTATTTTATTTCGTGATCACGTCTCTGTTAGGGCATGATAAATTTGTTTAACATATTTTATTACTTGTTGTAGCGGCCTCATATCATGAAAAGAAAATGTAGACATTTTGAGAAATAGTAGATTGTAAAGGACTGTACTGTTTATAGAATTTCGTATTTATCCTTTGGCTACAAAAGAAAAAAGTATAAAAAATTATCATTACTAGCGACGGATTTATTTATTGTTACTTAGTCTATTGTTTCCCTTGATGTATTATCGCAGCTTCAGCAGTTTTCAAAATATTCAATGTAAAACATATGTTGCCTAATTTTAATTTATCATATTTGTAAAAATCTAACGTAAAACAAATCAATCAGATAGGACAGTTTTATAGGTTACAAAATTTGAAAAAATATATTTACATTATTTTTTTAATGGAACACCCTTTCCTAATGTCAGTGTTTACAATATCAGAGCTTTAATCTGTAATAATATAATTTACAAGCAAATTCCGTTAAACTTGGGATGCTCATTAGATTTGTCTGCAAAAGTTTTATTAAAAAAAAGTTTGTTTCCAGACACACAACACACAGTGACGATTTAATCTGCTAACAATGCAATAATTTATGCGAATATATTATTTTAAATACGTATTTGAAAATAAGTTTAGAAAAATTATTGCATTTATACAAAACGTACCTTACCAAATTTTACGTTAAAGAAATTCTTTTTTGTTTTTAAAACAAGTTTTATGTTCCAAGTTTTATTAAAACAAAAACAAAAAAAAACTTAAGCCATTTCTAGGTTGCAGATATTCTGGGTATCCCTTTACTTTCCACATTGAGCAAAGCCTTTTGAATGGCAAAAGGCGTTAATATATGCACTAGCTTTGATACAACAGTACACCCGCTAAATTGCGTTATGTAGTTCCATAAGAAATAAGTGTTTCTTTTAAGACGCTAATGCATCCTCTACTATAATGACAAAATCAAGTAGCAATTGGTTGCGATATGGTTTTTCTCAAAACGTTTTAATTTGCTTCTCAATATTTTCTTGTCGCACTGCGTAAATTCAATTTATTGTATATTTTTTGCTCCGCGAACAACAACTATACAAAAAATAAATGGCAAAATCCTTGTAATTGTTTCTGCAGCAGACGTTTGTTTCGTTTTATTTATTTGCGTACCCTGGTTTAAGCTTTCAAATTCAGTTCATGTATAATACTCCCAACATTTTTGCAAACTTAATAGAATGCGCAGAGAACAAAGGCGAATTACTTACAGTCGGCTAACAGTCAATCGCTGACTTTAAATGAACGCAAAAGGACGTGGCCAAAGTCTATTGGTATTTAATTCATTAGCTAAGTCGCGTCTTTTTTCTTTTTTTTTTCCTTTTACACCATTTAATGTAAAAATATTTATAAAAAAAATATATTAAAAGTAAGATTTCCGGTTTAAAAGTTTCAAAATTTGCTTTAAGTTTTTTACTTAGCCGACCCTTATCCGCGTATTTTTGTTAAGCCATAGTCGATTTGTAGCCGCCACCAAGTACATTTCGTTTAGCCGCCGCCGGTCGTCATTTACCATCAGCTTTGTTCTTTGGACTGTACTGCTTTAATTTTCCGAAATACTTTAAATTAAAAAAACTTTAATTTATTAAATATTTTGTTTGATCTCGTGGTACATTCTTTGAATGAATTTTTTTATGTTGTTTTTTTTTTTAATTGTAAATAAGTACAAACACTTAAATAATTATAAAACTCCCGCAATATGGACACATTGTTTGTGAGCAAATACAACTGCAAATGTACAAAGTTAAGGTCTTAAAAAAGTTTTTAAAAGGATTTTAAAAAGAGTATTATAAATCCTAAAAAGCATTTTTTATAAACCACTTAATTTTTTTAGGTATTTTCTTTATAATTACTTTATATTTTAAGTAAATAGAGGCAGACATGTTTTAGCAGACATGTTTTGGCAAATAAAGTTTTGTTTTCGTGAGAAAGAGCAACACAGGATTGCTGTCAATGTTACCCAGCAAAAAAATTAGACATTACCTTAAAAAGTACTTGCCATATAATGACCAATTTTTGTTACTCGCTTACCAACACATTACATTAGTTCGCAGGTAAAGGAAGAAGTAAATAAACTAGTTATTTAAGTAAAAAAAGATTACCTTAAAATAAGTACTTGTGATTTTTATTATTTCCTGCAAAAATCAATGTAATCAATTCTTAGTAATTGATTATAAAAGTCTTTTATGCCGTGTTAAAATCATTAGGTTGGTAATCCAGTTGGAAAGTCCTTCCACCAAAAATGCTTAATTCTACACTCGATTACCTTTCTTAAAATTTTTTGCTCGGTATTCTGTGCTAAAGAATCTAAAGATTTTTATTGGCCACAAAATGAAAGTGTTTCAGTACAAAGGTGGAGCATATGATTTAAAGCTTAAGTACTTGAGAATTAAATCGGAGACATTTCAACAATTAAATTATTTCTAATATTTTTTATTTGTTGTTGTTTATTTATTTAACTCAATATATTTTAAATAAAATGTTTCTTGTATACAATTATTATCTTTAAAACCAAATTTACTTTCTTACAAAAATGAATTTGAAATAATAATAAAAAAAACAGTTCTTCTTAGTAAAAATAGTTTCACGAATCAAGTAAATATAAAAATAAGCAAGTAAGAGTGCAATATTTGGCTATCCTAAATTTTGTATACCCTTCACCATATATGTTTATCTAGTTTAGTGAAATAACTCCAATCGATATAACTAAGACTGAGGTGACAGAGAATTAAAAATATAAAAAAAATAAATTTTACATAAATATAGCACCCTTTCTTAATGGATTTATCATTTTTAAAAAATTTTAATTTTTTTCTGAAAGATCTCTTTAAAAGCTTCTAAGTGATACCCATATTGATATCTGAAAAAATATAGTGCACAATCGTACTTTTCTATGAAAACTTCAGATGCTCAAAACTCGAAAAATATGGGCAGCGCACATTTTTTCACTTGATTTTTGTTTTCCTACTTTTTAATTTTCTATCGACCCATATATGTGTTTTTTGGAATGGAGATACTTTATTGTTCCAAAAGGTATGGAAAAATTAGAAGCAGGCGTCATGTTTTGCCAGCTGACTCGATGGACCGATCTTGCTAATTTTAAACAGCAAAATATTCTAAATTATATGTAATCGTCTAGTTGCTTGTCAAAGTTGCGAGTGAAAAAAATTTTTCAGAGCTTATAATTTAAATTTTTAAATAAAAAATTCTAATCTTGGTCTTTTTTGGGCTATCACTTGTAGTTTTTCTAATATAAAAGATAGACTTATACTGTTGTCATACCTTTTGGTGAAGACCCTCGTCACTGGCTGTATATTTGCTACGTTTGGCAAGCGCTTTTGATGTGAGAACATCATTTTCAAGCCTCATTTTGATTAGTTAACCAGTACTAAGTAGTGTTAGGCGTTTATTGTATAGATAGTGATGGGTTCAGGTAGTTTTGCTCGTTAGGATGGTGTCTATTAAAATGGTATTATGCAGGTAGATTGCCTGATATCTGTCATGTTTATTAAAGGTATATAATTTCAAGATTTCAGACTTTTATTATTGGGTAGGTAAGTGCGACCATATGTGGGTGTTTTCCGTTTGTAAGATTATTTTAAAAATTCTAGTAGTGTAAACATTTTGTCAGAGGTTGTATTTAATGTTGTCATACCTTTCGGTAAAGACCGTCGTCATTGGCTGTTTATTTGGTACGTTTGGCGAGCGCTTTCGATGTGGAAACATAATTTTTAAGCTGCGTTCTGATTAGTTGTATTTAACTGTTCGTTAATAATATTTCTGTTAAACGTTCGTGTTTTGTATATTTTCATGTTTCTTCGTCCTTTTTTTCTAGGATGTATTAATGTCATAATACATTCATTTATTTCCCTTGGCTTGTGTTCATGTGTGTTAAGATCGTATGTGTTCTGTGAACCTTTTTAATGTTCGTCCAGTTTGTCCTTTGTCTGTATGGTTGCAGGTGTAAGTAAATCTGTATACTCCGCTGGTGTTAAATTTATCGGTTATTTCTGTTGATGTCTTGAGATTGTTTCGTAGAGTGTTGCTCGTCTTGAGTGCTGTCTGTAAACCTTGTTTTTGAAATATTTCTAGTCCTGCGTAAGTAAAAATGTTTCGTCGTGTTGTGTTGATGGTCTCCTTGTTTTCTTTCTTCTTGTTTTTAAGTACTATAATGTCTGAGTAGTTTGTACCCGTTATTTTTAGCTATAGTGTAAATTGTGTCGAGTTCTTTAATAGACTTATGTTAAAAATTATAATGAATTTTTGTAAAATTTGGGTAATGCACCCTTCCATCAGCATTGCTTATATATTGTCAAAAATTTACCAGTTTTAAATGAGTGTGAGAAATTAATAATTAAATTAACCCACATTAATACTATTGTTTCGAATATCCTTAAATCAAATGCGAAGTTCTTAAATCAAAAACGAATTCATCAATATTTTTCATTTGAATTTATTCTTCAGTAAGCTGAAGCTACTAAATTAAAATGATGTGAAAAAAAATTTTATCTTATTTTGTTCTATTATCTTGACTTGAAGTAACTTACAGCAGTTGGAAGAAACTTGATATTACACCGTTACTCAGACTTCTTAAGAGCTATTTTGATTTATGGTTTTTAGTATTTTAGTTTTATTCTTTTTCACATTTCACAACAATCACAAATTTTGTGGTTGTATTGAAATTTCGTTTAACCAGAAACAAGATAAACATCTCTTGGTATTAGAGAAGAAAAAAAAAGCATAAACAAAAGGGATTCAGTGAATACTTGTATAACAGCTCAAAGTAACATTGAAAACACACTTTTCTTACTCATCCTCTTCATTCGTCCTGGGCACTTTGATGATGTTTAACATTATGAAGTCTTTAAGTCTATAAAAACAATAAATTTGTGTTAATCAAAAGTAACCATGCAGAAATTCGACGGATTAATGTTTTATGTTGTACCTGCTATTGCACAGAATTCAATGTAATTTAGAAAATTTCAATACAGTTTTGCCGTTTTTATTTTATTTTTATTTCCTTAAAGTTTTTCAAATTTCTTGTTAAGGGGAATTTAGAAAAAAAAATGGAAATTTAACTGTAGTTTCTAGAAGGCTAGTCCGATTGTATTGAGACCTAAGTAGGGGCGCAGAATTTTAAATTTGTATGCAAAACTTTAAGATAGCACAGCTGGGGTGTACACAAAAATAAAAATCGTTGCCAAATTTTTATTTTTCCATGCATTTTGATAATACTAAATTCTGGCAATTAATTAACATGTGCATTATCTTTTATATTTTAGAAGATATTCGCCGAAACAGAAACTCTTCCTAAAAATTTTTAAATATTCCATTTTTTTTTTTTTTTTTTTGGTACAAAATTAATTTTAAACTATATTTTCTATATTTTTTTAAAAAGACTACGACTATTTCTAATTTTTCAAATACATCATTTTACCGTGAATTAAAATCTCTTTCCTAACTGAAAAATCGCTTTCTTAAAATTTTTAAATTTTTTCTGGAAATTATGGGACTTACATTCGTTAGCACAGGTGGAAAAAAGGTGTATCTAAGTTTGTCATTCTGTTCGTAATTTCTACAATATCTATTTCCGACCCCTTAAACAATTTATATTATTCCAAGTTCTTATGTAGCGAAATTGATTAAGGGATGGCCGTCTGTTCGTCCGTGTTCAGATTAAAACCAACTTTGCCAGGGCACAAAAAAAAACAAACAAATATATAAGGCGATGAAAAAAAAATAAGCAAAAAAACATCAACTGAAAAAATCTTCGCTCGCCCATATTTTCCAAGTCATGGGCCTCTGAACTTTTCATAGAAAAGTACGATTGTGCACCATAATTTTAAGATAAAAATATGGACATCCTTTTTAAAGCTTTTAGAGATTTCTTCTAAGAAATACTTAAATTTTTTTAAATGTTTGGCCCATAAAGATCCAATCCAAGTAAATTTACGTAAATATGTAAATTTCTTGTTTTTCATTTTCCTATCGCCCCAATATTTGTATTTTTTATTTTTTTTACTTCACTAAACCAGATTTACATACAAGTATGATATCCTAGCCAAATAATAATTATAGCCTTCACCACAAAAAGTGGAATAAGGGCATAAATAATTCTGTCATTCCATTTGTAATTTCTATAATATCCATTTCCGATCCCATAAAGTATAAATATTTTGACTTCTTATGCATAGCGAAGTCAATTGAGCAATGTCCGTCTGTCCATCCGTGTTATTGTCGAATTCAAGTTTACCGAGACACTAGATCAGATAGAGAAAATTTAACGTCAGCAAAATTGTTCCATGTGCTTCGACGCAGCGGGCAAAACACCACGCCTACCTCTAATTTTTCTGTATCATTTGGAACAGTGAAGAAACTTTAAGCAAAAAAAAAAAAATATATGGGGCAATAGAAATTTATTAATTAAGAAAAAAACACCAAGTGAAAAAATTGGCGCCCGCTCAATTACGAATATGCACCAATTTTCTTAAAATATCAATATGGACATTATTTAAAAGCTTTTGGAGTAATCTTTTAATAAATACTAACATTTTTTAAGAATGCTTTATCCATTAAGAGCCAGTGAGTTCTCTGTAAAAATTTTTTCTTGTTTTTTATTAATATTTGTGTCCTTGTTTTTTTTTTTTTTTTTTTTTTTTGGTTTTGATTGAGTTACCTCAGTAAACTAGATTTACACATGTGATAAATTAGTGATCTATTACATATGGCATAACCAAATATAGCACTTTTATTTGTTTTACTAACTAATTAAACACATGTTTTCTATAAAGCGTAAGGCAATCATAACTATGGTGAAGAGTAAGTAAGATTCCGCACAGATGAATAAAAAAGCTTGAGAGCTTTTTAATATTGTTTTCTTGTTAAGCTTGTGTTGTAACAATTTTCCTTTTTACAATTATTTGATATTTACTAGGATTTATTTTATTTTTGTTGGGATTTATTTAATGCGGTTTTAGTTTAAATGTAGGCAAAATATATTTTAATTGAAACGTGTCAGAGGCCATAAAAATAAACTCTGTTTTTTTTTCATTCTTTACTGAACGCCAGCATTCATTCCCTTTTGACAAAACCACAAATTTCAGTTTGTGTTTCATATGCTTCTGTTAATGGAAAAATTTTTGTTTGGCGAATGTTTCGATGTTTCATCAAGTGTGGAAATTTTGTTTTTTTTAAAGAAAAAAGAAATTTCATTCAGGCATTTTTAAGAAGGAAATATTTAGTAAAATTGTTAAACATTTACATCTTATGGGTAAAAATTATGAACATCTCATAACAAGGGGTCCTGTTAAGTAAGATACTCAAATAAACCACACTTGAGAATCCTGATAAAAATTATTTTGAATAAGACCCTTCAACAAGTTGGCAAAGAAAAATTAGTAATAAATAACTTTTAATATTTAAAAATTAAAACACTTTATTCGTTTAATCCAAAAATTCGTTTGCGGTCCTATTTTTGGGGCAGTCACACAACTGTAATTAAATTTAAATAAATTTTTAAAAAAAATTATTAAATATATTTTCATTAGGGCAAACGTTTTAGATTTAATTAAATAATCTTTGGTATTTAAAAAGCAAAATTCGATTGAAGGTCGACTTGTAAAAACAACAGTGTATCCTGCTTTTTACTATGAACATTGAAAAACGATCACCTTTATTTACAAAAGAAGTTATGACCATTTAAGAATCGTTTCAAAGAAGACATGAAAGAACCCTAATAATACTCAACATTATGTTCTATAATCCACTGAAAATATGAAGAGCAATAGAAAAGAATATCTATCATCTTCTTTCTCCTTTAAAGCACAAAATGTTTTTTTGTTGGTTTGTTGGAAAGCTGTAGCTTACACTAGTGGATCGATCTTCATTGAATTTTCCCAGTTTTCAGGTATGCGGTTTGTAAAATATAGTACTTTTCTTGATAGTTTACATGGGCGTAGCACTTCCAATACAAAGTAATTATCAATCATCATCTTACTTGCTGACTGTAGCATGTAGCGCTTTAAAACTTCCTTCAAATAACTATTTTATTAACAGTCATAATGTAGCAAAATATTTTTTGGATTGCAATAGTGGGCATGGTACCTCCCATAGTAAAAAATTTTTACCGTGTATCTAAAGGACTAAAATAAGTCGAGTCGTAATATTCAACTATTAACTCAAATAACAGTTTTAATAATCTGGCGAAATACAGACTAGAGTGAAGCATTGGGCGTGGTACCTTCCACACAAAGTTCAAAATTATTAAAGGGCTAAAATAGGTACAGTGTTGAAATTCTTATTATACCTATTTTCTCTTTTGCTTAAGAGCTATTCGATATAAAAATACAAACAAAATTTAAATGAAAGTTGGTTCATGAGTTAGGAAAAACACTGAACATTGAATTCATTACCCCACTCCAAAGCAGAGATGTCAATTATTAAGCATAGTTCCAAGGCAAATTGAATACTAGGTAAAATTGATAGCCCAGGTGATCGAATTCGCCTTACAAATTTTTCCTAAAAAATTTAAAAATTGTTTACATTTTGTTGACGCGCCATTTAAAAACACGAAAAAAAAAATGTTCAAATTTAAAATCGGGTAAAATGTTTTAAATAATTAATTTTTTTTTAAATAGTGAATGTGCAAATAAACATTTGAGAAACATTTTAAAAAATTTTTAATTTTTTTTTTCAAAATATATGTTTGTGTGTATGTATGTACATTTATTAAAAATATTTGAAAATATATTTTAGTGGAACTTTGTTCAAAATGCCGAAAGACAACAAAGGCAAATAAAATAAAGTAGAATTTGTTCAGTAAATATAATTTTCTTCTCTGTTTTTTATATCATTAATCACTGTTTACTGTTTCGCCGTTGCAGAAAATGAATAAAATTCGGCACTGTCACTATCTGGTACATGCTTTCGCCATGTTAGTACTCTGTTCAACATTTTGTGCGAAATGCAGTCAAAAGTCCATATAAAAAAATTACTGCGAAATAAATGAGAAATAATGTTGCTGATGTAGTACTCTGTTTATTTGCGTAAAAGTCGCAAAATGTTTCTAGCAACATGTTTTTATCAACTACAAAATGTTTCTGGCAACATTTGTTTTTTAACTACGAAATAACATAAGCAGTACTTTTTTTGAATGAAAATTATGAAATCCAATTTTTCAGACCGCTTGTTTTAATATAATTTTATTGTGTTCAAACAATTTAAAAAAAGAAATGGAAAAAGTGTAAATTTAAAAAGAGAAAAGAAAAACAAAAATTAAGTTAATGTCTTTGAAATCGCTGTAGTGTCACCACTAGTTAATTGTCAAATTTTTCAAGCGAAATAATGAATGTTGCGCAAAATTTTTCACAAAATCGTATAATCATAATAGTAATGAAAGTAAATATTGAAGCTACGATTTGAGAGTCAGTAACCGATGTAGAGTATTACATTGTTGGACATGCTCCACTATATTTTCTTTTTTGCATTTTTAAAAATTATTATTGTTTTCTTCCTGCATTTAAGAAAATTATTTTTAATTTAAGTGAGCATTTCATGACCTAAATTAACGAAATGCAGATTTTATTATGCGTAATGCAACCTTGGCATTTTATACTTGTTTTTTTTTTTAATTCTTTATGTAAATTAAAATTATTTATTGTTAATAAAACATGTTTATTTTTTGTTAAAAATTTTAACGAAACACTGTTCTATGGGTTTATAACAATTCAAATGAAAATTAAGTTGTTAGAAATCTTAAATTTTTTTTCTACTTGTGCAATTCACTAATTTGAATTGAAGTTTTTTTATATAACAATTTTTCAATGACATTGAAATTATGACATTAACATAAAAATAGTTGCCGTTAAGTTAATACAAATGAAGTATTAGCCTTCAGTAAGGCTTAAGTTAGTTATTAAAAGTGATTAATTGTGAAGAGTACAATTTAAAAAAAGACTAAATAAAATAAATTTTCTGTCACGTAAATGTTGGGAAAATGTAAATTAGTTATAGATTTAAGACTCAATTTTTGACACTATATCAGCTAAAAAGAGTTATCAAACAGAGATAGAAAGATATTGAAATTCTGTGAACTAGTTTTTTTTTATTTAAAATCTATTCTTTAGAGTTCCATACACAAAGTGTAAAAACGTAACTCTATTGTCTTATTCACAATGTCCGTCCATCAGTCACAGCTCTTTATCTCTGAATCTCTAATATGTAGACTTAATATTTCTACAGATGTATTATTTTAGCTGTTATAACAACAAATACCAAGGCGAATTCACATAAAGTAACAGTGCCGCTACAACATTAAAATAATGAAAAGAAAAAAAGAGGCACTCAAGCAAAGCGAATTAATATTAGGTGGTCGCAATAGCGAATTTAAAAATTTTCGCCAAAACCTGAAATGTTAAACTGCATTTATAAAAAATTTGTATAAATTTGTATAAATTTGTTTATGGTGTTTGGCATTAAGCGTTTCGGCGAACATCAATGAATTCGCTATTAAGACCACCCAGTGTTATTTCGCCATGGTTTTAGGCTAAAGGGTTAAACATTATTAAAACAAAAGTAAATATTTTAAATAACATTTATTAGAATATTCGAAACGTTAATTTGTTAAAGAGTCAATTTTCTAGGCAATATTTTTTTTAATTTAGAAAATGGTTAGTGTTTAATTTTGCAAAAACTTCACTCATTACCAATATATGTACAAATATATTTGTAGTTTTCCTCGATAAACTTTTATTCCTTGAATAAAAACTATACTTTAGCTTTAAATGAAAATTACGTGTGTTTTAATTTCGCTAACATGTCTCTCCGTCTGTAACAGTCCTCTATTTTTGGAAAAAGAAGAATCTGATTATTTTCACAGAAGCTAATTTACTATAGGCGCTGTAACAACGAACACTAAAAATTAAAGGGCCTCCCGAAAATAACGTGATATTCATTAAAATATTGTTCATTTTTAAACATTGATAGGCAGACACGTCAAACTTGCACACTGCTGGTAAAAATATTTACGCGCTATAGCCACATAAAGAAAAAAATAACTAAAGGGTTTCCCAAAAGTGATGAGATTTTCCCACACATAGCCTAGCTTTTGAACCGCAATAGGCAGATACTTTAAGTTTAATTTATTTTACGTCAACTATATAGAAAAACAAACTTTATATATAAAGGGTGTACCTATAGTGAATTGATGTAATCGTATATTGTATTAGTTTTTGTTAATAAATATTTCGTGTTCTTAAGGAGTTGGCGAATTATTTCTAACTGACGTGTATCTGGTATCTACATATTTATTTCACCACTTTTTATATCATGAAACTAAATCTACACGTTTTCAAATCCTTAGTTTTCATGCCTGCTGTAATTTATTCCATAAATTTTGGTAGATCCTCAATAACTTTTTTATACAACTTTCTTGAAATTTATTTTCTTAAAGAAAACGCAGTTCTCTATTTACATCAACATGTTCATATTTCTACACTAAATCAAACTCTTAAACAAATAAATGAAAAGAAAAATAACTAAATCGTATTTATGCCGGAAAAACTAATTTTTTAATTTTTATATTTATTTCCGTCTTAATAAAAAATAAATCATGGACAAATTATCTTCATCATCATTTATATATTTTATTCTCATTCTCATTTAGAGATTTTATTTTGTTTTTGCTAAAATCATTAATTTGCATATTCGAAAATGGGTTGCTTTTCTCAAGCAATAAAAAGAATTTTGTTTAAGAAAAACGCTGGTTGCTAAAATAAAATAAATAAAGAAAATCTGTTTTTTATATTTTAAAATTTTTTATTCTCTTTGGGTATTTGTTTATAATTTTTTATTTGTTTTTTCTGTTGCTGTTGTTGTTAATGTTGATTATGTGTCTCTTGGTTATTTATGATTAAAATTTGCATAAATTCGGTTATTTAGTTATTTTTTTTTTAATTTTAAGAATGGAAACACTGCGCTGCGCTAAGTGAAAAAAAAATAAGTAATTGATTGTTAATCTGACTACTATGAATTCTGAGAAGTGTGTTAGAAAAGGGCCTTCACTAAATGAGACTCTCAGGGGTTAATTAGGGGTTAGAAGAGAATAAATTGTTTTAAATAAATTACACTTTGAAACAAAAAAAAAATAATAATAATAATTAAAATAAAATAAAATAAAATAAAAAAAAAATTAAAATTTATACTTTTCTCGAATAACTACTTGAGCCGTTTATTTTTAAAGTGGCATAAGTCCCTTTGCTTTTATTAATGCATATATTTAAATAATTTTGTTTTAATGGTTTTAAAAGTATTGAGCCAAAATTTTGAGAAGATATATTTTCACTATTATCTCAAGGTGCTTAGTTTTACCTGATAACAACTTCGGTCAACATAAAACCGTAGCAGTTCCTAACATTTAATTTATTCAAGTGTTTTATGCCACTTTCAAAATAAACGACTAAGTTATTAGTAGACTAGAAAAGAAAATATTTAAAGAAAAACTCCAAACAATATTAAAGCACTCTGTGCAATTCTAAACCAAGAATCAGCAAGTTTAATAATTTTCAAAGCCATGAAGATAACATGGCTCAATAAAATCAGCATCTACTTTGTTGGAAGAGAGGGTCGGTGGATCCTTCATCTAATGAAGATGCTGGCTAAATAAATCTTCCGAAGAGAACTAGATTCTTTGAAACAACATTCGTTTCATTTGTGAAAAGCATGGCTTCTGATATGACTACTCTGAATATCTGTAATAAAGTTCAGCTTTTCTTTATTAATTGTGCAATGAAGATAGAAGACAAAGAAACCTTCGAATTTCCACCGGTCAAGAAACTTAATAAAAGAAATTGTGGATTGAAACCTACACATGGGACGTAGAAAATGCTAATCCAGCAGCAGTAAATACAGCTAGTAGCAAATTCGTGGAAGACATAAATTTAAAACCGTATGTGAACCCACGAAAAAATTCAAGGATACCATATCTGGAGGTTTGAATCTGTTCTAAATACTGAAGCGGCAGTATAGAAGTAAAACCACCACACAGTCCAGCTGACATGCAAGAAATTGGCAGGTTTTCATGGATATCGAAAAGTGCAACAATTTAAATTATTTGTAGTCTCGCTAATTGACCTTTAATAACAGGAAGAATTGAGATTTTTTTATTAATTCTTTTTCTATAATATAAAATGCAAAAAATACTTTAAAAATGTGATCAGAAAAAATCGGTTTTAAGGCTCTAGGACCTCTAGTTTACGAGATAATAGAGTTTTAAAGTTTTCAATAGTAAAAAGCACTTTTTAGGTACAAAAAAAATTTTTTTTATTAATTCTTTTTCTATAATATAAAATGCAAAAAATACCTTAAAAATGTGATCAGAAAAAATCGGTTTTAAGGCTCTAGGACTTCTAGTTTACGAGATAATTGAGTTTTAAAGTTTTCAATAGTAAAAAGCACTTTTTAGGTACAAAAAATTTTTTTTTTTTATTAATTCCATTTCTATAATATAAAATGCAAGAAATACTTTAAAAATGTGAGGATTGAGATTTATGTTTCCAAAAATATGTTTCCATTTCACAGAGGAGTTCGGTTAAACTAAAAAAAAATTTTATGCACTGCCGATAATCAGCCGTTGAAGGTTTGCAGAAAGTAAAGCTGGTAATTGGTCTCAATGCTTAAGAGATGTTTTTCTATAAACGATATTAGTGAATGGAACATAACGGCTCTGCAGCAAATGCACTTGCAAAAAGGAAATCAACTTTTACATTATTTACTTTGCGGTATGTTGCGAAGAAGGTGGCAGCTCTTAAGCTGCGTCTGGATGAGGTTAAGACGACAACGCACATCGTGTAGTATTTTGGAAGCGAATGTTATGAGGGACCTTAGCCTAAAGCAAATATTATGATGTATGTGACACTCTGCGATTCAATATGAGTTTAGCAATTGTTAATCGATGGAACACAATCACTAGTCCAGACTATAGAGTAAAGAGCCAGTTGAAGGTCGCAGTGATATCCCAAAAGGTTCCTTTATAATATTTTCTGGCTGAGAAATGTAAGGTGTTTTGAAAAAGGATCCAAATATGAGGCGTTTCACTTCGATATACCCTCCCCCCATTATGCTGTAGAGCCACTTGTATAAAGTTTGTTAAATTTGTTGTCTTTTTATTATAAAAATGTATTCTTATTAATTAACATACATTCCTTATGAATGAAATATCTTTCACACATCAACAAATAAGTGGCAAGAATTAACTAAAACTGCAAATGAAATCTTGATTTCTCTAGAGAATAACCGCTAACATAAAAATTTTATAACCAAATTATTTTTATTATTATTATTTTTATTACACAAGTTTTATTAAACTCTGCTTTGTTTCGATTAAATACAAAGGAAATTAATAACTGTTAAGAAAGACATATAAAATTAAGGACTGAAATTTCTTTAATTAAAATTCAAGGCCTTTTATATTTTTTTCTTGGGGTAGATAACAATTTTCAATTAAGATTTTGACATGAATATTTACATAAAACTTTTTCTTATTAAAGTTAATTTGCAATAAAATATTTCGAAAATTTATCTTATAAGCTCGAAGGAAAAACTTTAACACTTGCCTTTTATTAAAAGGAAAACGTTTAAGAAAATTACAAATTTTAGTTTTTATTTTGTTACTCATTTGAATTTATCCTGATGCTATAAAAACTTAACACATCAGACTTCTCATTTAATTCTTTATAAGAAAAATAATTTATTAACTTTTTATTAATAAATTATTCAATTAGCATTTGCGTATTAACTTACAGACACCATTAAATGCAAAATATCTATGGAAAAGTCAAAAATGTTTTACGGCATAATGTGACACATAAGAGGCGGCATTCGTAACCAATTGATAACAAGAAGACAGAAATGAAACACGTGTGTGACATTTACAAAGTTTATTGAATAATTTATTGTTTTCCTCTTACAATTTCTTTAAAAAAAATATAAATAAAAAGAGTTTGGGAAGTAAAAACATTTTATGTTTAGCGGAAAGAAAAATGTGTTACAGGGTAAAGCAAATATCACTTGAAAATGTTCAACTAATTTTTTATCAGTAAGTCTGCAGTACTTTTGTTTTTAATCCAAGATGGATCACGTTAAATAAATTTCAAATTAATCATAATTAGATACAATCACACAAACAAAAATTCAATCAATTTATAATCGATCTTGCCTTAAAATTCAAAGCAAATAAATTATTAGTTGGTAAAAATGACGGTTTCATTAATTTTCATTAGTAACTTTCAAACTCCATATAAAAAATATTGCACAGATTCTTGTAACCTTCACGACAAAGAGTGAAAAAGGGAAAATCTAAGTTTCTCATTCCCTTTATAATTTCTGCAATATCTTTTTCCAACCCTATAAAGAGCATATATTCTGAGTCCTTATACATAGCGATTAAGCGATGTCCGTCTTTCCATCTGTCCATCCGTTTTAGTGCCAAGACACTAGATGAGCTAGAGAAATTTTAATATACCAATCGATCAGAAAAAAAAATTTTCTATTAAAAATCGGCAAAATCGTTGTATGTCCTTCGGGCAGTGGGCAAAACACCACGCCTGCCTTTAAATTTTCCATATTATTTAGAACAATAAAGTAACTCCAATTAACAAAACAAATATAGGGAGCGATAGAGGATTAAAAAAAAAGGAAAAAACATGAAGTAAAAAAAATTGTGCTTTCTGAAATTTTCCGGGCCACTGAATTTTTCATAGAAAGATACGATTGTGCAACATATTTTTTAAAATATCAATATAGGTATCATTTGAAAGCTTTTGAAGAGATCTTTCAGAAAATACTAAAATTTTTTAAAAATGCTTAACCTATTAAGAGCCGATGACATTTTTATGTAAGAATTTTTTTTTTAAATTTTTGCTCTGTCAACTCAATATTTATTTATTGTTCTTTTTTTTATTGGAGTTACTTCATTAAACTAGATTTTCATACATATAAAGCAGGTTATTGCAGCTCATTTTCGCCGTTGTCCAGAATATTAAATTACGCAAAGCAAATTCGTTAAAGGTGAACGAATAAGCTCATGCAGCCTAAGGTCAAAATTACTTGATATTGTACCCGTTGTCAGAAAATAAGTAGTAAAAAAAGTGATTACTATTATGAAAGCATGTAAATATGCTTAGGATATCAATGTATTTACCCAAATTTGATTAAAAAAATTGGTTTCAAATAAATTTTGTATTTGCATGTGCATGTGCATACAGTTTTTTGTATTTTTTTTTTTTTGTACCCTTCACCACAGGTGAAAAGAAAGCTTATTATTTCATCTGAAATTTCAACAATATTTTAATATATTATATTTTAATTACTATTTTAATTCTTATATATAGAGAAATTGATTTAGAGATGTCTAAATAGGTGCTACCGAAATTAAGCAGTAGCAGCAAAAATTAGGCGAGCGACTACATGTTTTTTTTTGACGTTTAACAAACTTTTTTTGTTGGTTTTTGCTATTTTTTGCTTCATTTTAATGAAAATCGAAAATTCAGAAAAAACTCTATAAAATATAAATTAGAATATTAATCCCAATTTCACCTTATTAATTATTAATTTTATTTTCATTAAGAATATTATTTACTTTACTAAAAAATTGTTTTTCAATAAAAAAAAATAAAATTGGAAAACCCATTTAAAACCGAAAATTCGACACAAAAAAATGCTGTAGATTAGAAAAAACTGTTATGTCACTTACTTCACTGAAATATTTATTTTCACGATAATTTCACCAAAAAAATTTTAAATTTTCCAAAAAATTGCAATAGCAAATAAAAAATTTTTAATTTTTAATAATGTTAAATGATTCCAAAAGAATTTTATTTTTATATTTTCATACATTATATTTTATTAAATTGGCACTAAAAAATATAATGGCAGGTGAGCTTTTTCGCCCAACAATCACCTTATCAAGTGCAAAGCAATAAAATAAGTAAAAAAGTTTGCAAATAATTTTGATATTAAGCCAAACAAATCTAACTGTTGGCTTCCTCCCTTACTGCAAATATATGTATGAAAATAATAAAATATCAAATTCATTTTTACTTACAGGTTGTCCTACAATTTAATAATTAACATTATGAGGAGTGTAAGTTAAATTTAAAAAAGTGGTGCAAGAGATACGTTATATATTATTAAGTTTTAAAATTCTTAGGCTATCTTCTTGCAAAAATGTGTTTATATTTCGATATAATACACTGAACCAAAAATCTACATAAATACGGTTAAATAAAGTATAGAAGTAAAAGAGAACATTATTATACAACTTAAAAATTAATTCTACAGATGTGTTTTATGAAAACTAATTTTAGAATATTTAATATATTGAAGAAATTTCTTTCAGTATTAATGTTCCTTTGCTTCGTTACTAAACAGGCTGTTACCATGATGCAAATTTAACTTATTAAATATAATAATTACTAAGTGAACAAAAAATATAATAATTACTTAAACAAGTTATTTGTTGTAACAAGCTTTTATTTGAATAATCTAAGATATTAAAATTTTTAATTAGATCAAAGGCTTAAAAGAAATCTGAAAAATAAATTGTGCTCTTTCAATTTCATAAAATTTGTTAATTTGAACTATGAAATTTTGTTCAGTGTATATTTAATTTAATTACAAAAATAAATCCAGTGCTGTTTTATTAATTATGATTACCACAACAAATAAGAAATATCATCCATATTAATACTATCTAATCTAATCTAATTATCCAGCTAAAAATCCGCCACAAACAGCTAATTTTTTTTTAGAATTTACAAAGTAATAAAATTTTCTTTATAGATTTTCTTTATAGATAATTATGATTGAAAAAAATTCATTCAATAACTTTACAAATAGCAACAATTTGAAATTTTGCATCAATTTTGGAATATGCTTTATTATATTACTTTTTATTATTTATCATATTGTTACGATAATTAATCTGTTTTGTTATTTTGGAAGAAAGCAGCAAAATAAATTTATTATCAAGCGATCCATATTGCAATTTTCAAGGCCGATAAGCAAATTTTATCTGTGTTCATTTAAATGTGATATTACACACACGAAACAAACATCAAAATAATATTTGGAAATATAATTTGAAAACTATTAAACATATGTTGCGCGTACTCTAGAAATGTTTGGGTATGCAAACGTTCCAGAGGGCATGCAAAAGCTCATACATTTGCAAATATATACTTAATGGTATAAATGTTCAGATTTGTAGTCAACGTGCTTACCACCTTGACCACAGCAACCATTGATAAGCATGAAAAAAGATTCATAAATGGCTGGTCAAGAAAGCCCTCTTATCTCTTTTTATATTGGGTTTCTTTCATTTTTCTGATTTTAATAGGCATCCCAGCATGCGTTGAAAGTTTTCAGAGGACGTCCAAAATATAACCTTTGGAGAAGACCTCAGTAGATGTACTAGGATGTAGATGACTAAACCTCTAGGAAAGCAATGAATCTTGAGGGATATCTAGTGTAGAAAATGGGGTTAATAAAGACGAAGATAACAGGTCCCTGGTCACTAAAGTAAAATATGTTTGTTCTTATGAAATAATGTTTTCTTTTACTTTGAAACTTTAAAAACTCTTAAGAGAAGGTCATGGCAGTGGTCCATGGGTCCCTAAGTAGCGATTAGGGCTTTCAAAAGGACAAGCAATGTAAATATCGGCCATTAAACCTCAGGAGGAGCCAATTGGCTTGGTAGTAATAGTCTCCAACAAAAATCAAAGTACCTCTTGAGTAACCAATGAGAAGTTCGTTTAGTTCGTGTCATTTTATAGTATTTTTTTTTTTTTTTGAATTTTAATATATAAAATTTATTTTGAGTGGATAAAAGCTCCTCGAAGCAAAAAAAAAAAAAAACAACCAGAACATAACAAAAAATTCGCATAATATTAAAGAAATATTTTGCTATTAAAACTTTTATTCATATAAGAAGGATGAAGTGTATATAAGGAAAGTGAAAGTTATATAAGCCGAATATAATGTAAAATGTGATATTAAAAAAAACAATAACTGTTCCACATGACAACAAACAACAAACTCATCAAAATATTTTCTTGATGGAAAATTTTTCCTGATGCTAAATTTGAATGTTTTCACAAATTATTTTTCTCAATAATAAAAAAATTTATTCTCTTTTTTAATAACTTTTTTAAGAAGCTGATGCAGACAACCCTACCAGCCGATTTTTTGCCCAAACTTTGCATGCCATCAACAGTAACGTAATCGTAGGAAAGTTCCAAGAGCGTTACATCTGTGAGTTTACATATATTAACTATGAAACAAATTCATAATTTGTTTGGTGTTTTAAAATTATTTTTTTTTATTGCAGTTAAGATTTTCCCAAAAATTGGCCAGAATCTTTTGAATTTATGAACTACAGGTTTTTAAAATTGAAAAAAGTTAAAAACGAATCTTATGTATATAAGGAAAAGAGAACCTTTACTTTTGTAACAATGACCTAGAAATTTTTACATATGCAGGAGTAAATAAGAAACTATAGAATTATTGTTTTTTTCATAATACAAAGATTTTTCTTTAAACAACTTAAACTTAAACTAAAAAAACACTTAAATGTCATTTTCATAGCAAACTATATACAACAACAACCTTTTTTAGGATGTTTAAAAAATAGAAAAAAAATGTTTAGTAGTTTGCAAATTTAAGAGACAAAAGACATTATTGTTTTATACAACATCCTTCGGTTTCACAAATCCCAAAAAAAAAACAAAAAAAACGACAGATGTTTCATCACAATTTTATAAATTTGTGTAACCTTAACTGACATAAGATTTACATCAAATGAAAACAAATAAAAATAAAACATATTTACACGTAACTGAACGAGTGTGCTTTCAACTTTAATAAAATTTTGACACCCACATATGAGACGAAGTAACAAAAACTGTGTCGAAAGTCAAAGAAAATTGTAGTTTCATATGGTTTTATAAATAATTTATGACATCTCAGGATAAGTATTTGCAATAAAAACCTCGCATACAATAACTGACAGTATCTGTTACAGGATAAATAATTCAATATACATAAGTTTTTTTCTCTCTAAACGTTCTTTGATTATAATTCTAATATGTTCCTTTTGTGTTCTTCAAGTGCCAAACTTAAATACAATAACTAGGCCAAGGCTAATGAAATGAAATGAAATGAAAGTGAAAGAAAAAAATATGTTGGCAAAATAAACGGAAACACAAAACATTAAATTAGATTGAAAGTCAACTGGGTGCCACTGTGGTAAAAGTATAAATGCTGATTTTAAATTATATAAACACATTACAACAGACGATATAAACAGACACATTTCTCATTTTATTATACCACGTTAGAGATAAGAAAGAGCTAAATTTATTTATTTATTTTTTTTTTTTTTTTTTTTTGTTTATCGTCTCGACATTTAAATAACCACCATCACTAAAACATGCATGATTTTGTAATGCAGACATTTATTTTTTCACACACGTACATTCTAAGATTTTCCCTGATATCTGCAAAAATAATAATAAAAGTGATGCTCAAAAACTGTGATTTTTTGCTTTAACCGACATCGGATAAAACGGATGCAAAAGCGATACGGCACCACTAACTGTTACGCACGTGATGCTGCACGAAATACTTGAAGTACTTGTTGTCTTATGCACTGGCTACATAATTCCTTTATAAACATTTCATGTAGTATCTTGTATGGATATGAAGATGAACATTGGAGAAATGAAATTTATTAAGCCCTTCGTCTGCCCCTTGGTAGGAAGGCCTTAATGGGATAATTGCGTTAGTGACAGTTCGTGGAAATTTCAAATATTATCTGCACTGGTCGTAGAGACTGATGCTAGCAGGCTGTGACTGGAAGAGGCGGAAGCGGTAGCGCTAATTTTGTTTTAATGTACGGCACTGGCTGTCATAAGACTTAAGATCACAGGCAGAAACTATCTAAATATGAACGCCATGGGGAATTGAAGTCTTGCGATAATGCTTGTGATTTCTAGGGACTCTGTGAGAAAGAAAATTAAGGCCGACAGGTAACAGTTTGAAATTACTATGGTCAAAATTAAAGACAGGTACTACCTGCTGAGTTATAAGGATAGGGTTACCTTAAATTACGTATCGATTGCCTAAAATAATTAAGAATGAAAGGATATTGGAAATATAAATTCTTTCGCCTGTAGAATTTACTATTTATTACACATACATGCATCACTTATTCTTATCTTAGTTCATGGATATGAGTTTAATTAACAGTGAAGCAATTTAACTAATTTGTCAAAGTGTTTTGTGATATTAGTCTCGCAGTCGGGAATCAACGTAGAGAGGTTGCCAACAGACATCGTTTAAGCCCTTTCACACTATAAACTGGGTATTAAGACTTGTCAAAAACTTAAATCCTACGAGAAAGTGTGGTGGTGTGAAAGCAATATGTTATTAAAGTATGAAACAATACGGAAAGAAATTTGACATCCCATAATACCGAACCATTTTTAGAAAATTTTCTAAACGCTAACACTTTCTTTCTTCTTTCATCCTTTCTTTGTCTTGCAACTGCTTAAAATTGCCCCTCTACTTGTCGCTTACATATGGATTTTGTTTACAATAAAGTACAAATAGCTGCAATTTTTTATAACTTTTATTGTATTTTCTATTTTTATTTATACTAAAAATTGTCATGTGAACGGGAGTCTAAAAAATAGAATTTGAATAAAAAAATCGTTCACATCTTATAAACAACTTGTTCACAGAATTTTAATATATTCCCATCTCTGTTAGATAACTCTTTTTAACAGATAAAGTGTCAAAAATTAAGTCTTAAATCTATTACATTTACATTTTCCCTACATTTAAGTGACAGAAAAATTTACTTCATTTAGTCTTTTTTTTTAATTGTTCTCTTAACAACTTATCACTTTTAATAACGAACTTAAGCCTTACTGAAGGCAAATAATTCATTTAAAAATGACTTAACGGCAACAATTTTTATGCTAATGTCACAATTTCTATGATATTGTAAAAATTCCTATATAAAAAAACTTCAATTCATATTAGTGCATTGCACAAATATATGCAACAACAATAAATAGTTCTTGTAATGTTTTTGCAAGTAGAAAAAAATAAGATTTCTAATCTAGATTTCATTTGAATTGTTAAAAACCCATAGAACAGTGTTTCGTTAAAATTAGAAAAATAAAAAAATAAATATGTTTTATTAACAATGAATAATTTTAATTTACATAAGGAATTTATAAAAAAAAAAAAACAAGTAGAAAATGCCAAGGTTGCATTACGCATAATAACAACTGCATTTCGTTAATTTAGGTCATGAAAAGCTTACTTAAGTTTAAAAGAATTTTCTTAAATAAGAGAAGAAAACAATAATAATTCACAAGAATGCAAAAAAAGAAAATATAGCAGGGCATGTCCAACTATGTAATACCCTACATCGGTTACGAACACATAGTACTGACTCTTAAATTATAGCTTTAGTATTTACTTTCATTACTGATTCCACGAAATCTTGAACCTTTATTCTGTAGTGTTCTATGTTGTTTTTATACGATGTGACTCTTTGATCACTGTAATCCTCAGTTATCTTATTAAGGGGACTTTAGTCTTATTGAATCATAATTGTTTTAATTGTAAAAATTTAGATTCCATCATGCCATCATCGAGTGCTTGTCTTGTTATAGATTCGCATAAATACACGACAACACACATTTCTGCAGCTTCTCGTCTCTCTCTATTTGAGGAATATTCCCATTTTTTTATCGCGCTGATTTATCAAAGTTGTTATTTCAAATGTTCCGGAATCTTCCATTGGAAATTTATAAGCCCGCCGTCTGTTGCTTTTTGGAGCCTTTGTAGACTTCTTTAAAACTTTTTGTTAAATAAACTCTGTAATATTATCAGCTTCATCTGTTTAATAGAGTCTTAGGTCAATCCGGAATGACTAAAATGCAGTTAAGAACGACTAGTCTAAATATATTTTTTTTTGTTAACGAGATATTTTAATACACTATAATATGCTGTTCAAGGTACATTTATTTTACTAGGTAGTGTTGTCCGCCCAGCTGGTTTGTAGTTGGACATGTCAAAAGTTGTTTATATTTTCCTACTTTTGTTTACGAATTTCAAAAAACACTAACAACAAGCATATGTAGAACAAAGAGCGTTTGTTTTAAGAGCAATTATCTTTTATTTTCTGTTTCTATTTTTGGCATTTCCACTCACAAAGCAACAATAAAATACCATGTTGTTTTTACAAATGTTGTATTTGTTGTAGAGCCGCTATTACCTAGTAAAATAAATGTACCTTGATGCTGTTCATATATCTGTTTTAAGAAAATTTTAATCTCTCCTTTAACAGATAAAATTGGATATAGTTTGAGATTAACGATTAAAAATATAGCACGTCTATGTCGAATCTTATATTTATGTAAATTTAATTTATGTAAATCTAATTAAGAGAAGAAGCTCCTATAAAAAAAAAAAAAAAAAATGCGGTGACAGACAATTAAAAATAAGAAACAAATTAATTACGATATATAATTTTACATAAATATGTCATCAGCTCTTAACAGGTTAACCATTTTAGTATTTCCTGAAAGATCTATTCAAAAGCTTTTAAATGATACCCATATTGACAATCGACCTTTTTTATGACAATTGCAGAGGCTCATAACTCGGAAAATATGGGCGAACGCCAATTTCTTCACTGGATGTTTTTTATTTCATTTTATAATTCTCTATCGTTTTTCTTCATTTTTTTGATTGGAATTACTTCTTTGTTCCAAAAATTAATGAAAAATTTAGAGACAGGCGTTTTGTTTAGCCTACTGTCTCGAGAAACATAGCCCGGTCTTGCATATTTCAATAGCAACTCTTTCGAAACTATGTCTGATTAGCAATTGGCATATTTAAGTTTTCTCTAGCTTATCTAGTGCCTTGTCAAAGTTGATTTCAACACTAACACGGACGGACAGACCGACTTTACTATGCACAAGGATTCAGATTATATATACTTTATGGGGTCGGAAATGGATATTTTAAAAAATACAAACAGAATGACGAACTTAAATATTTCCTTTTTTCCCTTTTTGTGGTGAAGAGTATTTAAAAAAAAATGATGAACGAAAGCAACGATCTAGTTTCTTTAATCTATAGATTCGGTCAGATTAATTCACCCAACCAAAAGATTTTTCCCAACTCCATCAGAAATTGATTTTTTTTACCTTTTGCTAGACTTCACGTCCTTTTATATTCGGTCCTAAAAATAATTTATTTCCTTTTCATAGCTAAGCTGGGTCGAAGTTTTTTAAGTTTTTACCTCTTCATATTTTCTTTACTTTTGTGGTCGCCTTCTCTGTTTTTTTTTTTTTTTAATGTGGTAACTGTTGCAGATACTTATATCTTGTCTACTTCTTAAGCAGGTTTAGATATTTAAGAGATCATACCATTTGGATCTGTCGTTTGGCGATTCGGCTAACCTCGTGCTATATACTCTACTGAGGAGCTGAAATTAATATAAGTCTTCTTTATTCCCTCAATTTTTTTTTTTTTTTTTTTTTTTGGCCAGTCTTCTTTAAGCATGATTAAGAATTGTGATTGAAGTCCCTCTGCTGGTCGCGAAATTTCGTAAATAGACTCGTTCATTTCAGTGACCGGTAAATTTTATTTCAAAGTTCAAAAATGAACTAGTTCAATTTTTAGTTCAAATTAAATAAAGCTCAAAGCTTTTTTAGATTTAATGATTTTTTAGTTAAAATGTTTTTTCGGAGTTGTAATCAAATCTTAAAAAAAAATACTATTGTAGCTTCAGATCTGGTCCCATTCTATTTGACTAACAAAAGCTGCCAGTGAATTTTATTCTATTTATTTTGCAAGCAGCACATCATTTACTGTCTAACGTATTCTTTTCCCTATTTCAGAATTTAAAGATAGCAGTAAATAACTATAGTTCTAAATTTTCTTTTATTTGTTTAAAAATAGTGTCAGAAAAAGTTAACAATGAAAAATGTTCTTGCAATTTAGTCCGTCAGGTAGTTGTTCAAACACAAAGCAGAGGTAAGTGGAGGTACAATTTTTGAAAATTTTCTAATCTCAATTTTTCCTATTGCTTTTTTCATTTTAAATTTCTATACTTTTTTTACTTTATTAACCTTTAAAATAAAATTGTCTTTTATATAGTTTTTTTCTACCTTTTTTTCATGTTTACCGCTTGTATTTTCAAACTCAATAAAAGTCTGATGGTTGACAAAGTGACTAAATTAGAAAATGTCTGGCATTTATTACATTTATACAATTGTAATCGTAAACTTACCGGAAACGGATATTTTAATCTTGTTATCCGGTCAATGGGAAATGACCCAATGACACCTCATGCCACAGAACTGTTTATTTTAATAATTCTTTACACTTGTATTATTCTTTTAAGTTCTTTTTTATTATTGGAGAATTTCCTGCTAAAGCAAAACAGATAAAAACTTAAGTAACAAAGTAAACAAAAATAAAAAGAATAATAAATAATGTCGCTTCGGTGATTTATAACAATTTATTCATTTTATGTTTAAAGAAGAGAAAAGTAAAGGAATTTATATCAAGGATGTTATGTAAAGAAATTTTAAAATCAATATTTAATATTTATAAAAGTTGAAGGTTTATTAAAAAAATACTTAAATTTCACCAAAGTAATTTCACTACATGCTGTAAAATTTAAGCCCTCTTTTCAACCTGAAATTGTTATATTTTAACACCATTCGAATGAATCTTCTTTATCATGTCACACTTTCAAGATTGGATTTAGATAAAAGAAACAAGAAAAAATAATAATTTTCAGAACATTTTTATATATTTTTCTGTATTTAAATGAGTTACTACTATTCATATACAGACACAGATACTTAAAGTAAATAATTCAAGTACAACTGGAGGTATTTGGTTTTTTTTAAGGGTCATCCTAGAATTTGTCTTCTCTCTATAAATCCTATCATTGCCAATTTGAATCCTTATAATGTTTTTCTTATTTTTTCTTTAGTACATTTTTTTTATTATGTACAGACAAACAAATATTTTATTTAAATAATCACAACACACAACGTAATAAAAATTATTTTGGGATTTTATAACTATCTTTTATTTATTACTTTATTGATGTAAGCAAGTTTTAAAAATCTTTAACAATCTGTACACAAAAGCACAAATATTAAAAATTCCTGAAACCTCGAAATTCTACAAGTTTTCAAATTACGGATTTTTTATCATTTTAATTGGCAACCCTAGTTGCAATATTTCATTAAGGCGAATAAAACCACACCATGACTTTTCTTTTCAAATATTAATATAAATCATCAAGCCCCCTAAGGTATGCTTCATATTATGCGTCATTTGTTATAAAAGTATCGTAATAGATGTATATAAGCAGAAGAACCAACAAAGGATTCTGGTAGCTTTATTAGCCAAGTTAAATTTCGATTTGATTTCATATTTTGAATAGCAAAAAAATTGATGAGTTATAAAAGGTGTTTTTTATTGTACAAAACGTTTAAATGAAATAAAATAAAAATGAAAGTTTTAATTTGACATAAAATTTACTTTATTAGAAACGTAAAATTCTGAGATTATAATTTAAATATTACTTCTGGCCATTTTTGGCTCGGACCTAATCAAACGTAAAAGTCCAATTTTCGATGACTTTTTCCAAACTTTGTAGTCATATAACGTCAATAACGTGACGATATAAATTCTCTAAATAGTCAACTGTTTCGGTCTTAAGTCGCACGATCTTGAAGACCAGTTTATGGATCCTTAGCGTAAAACTTTGCGCTTTCAATAAATCAGTTGTGTGGCAACGTAAAAATAGTTCAACAGATACGGGGGCATACTTCGATTGCAAGAAACTAACCGTATTTGAATAATTACAGGTTGCAAATTATGATTAAAACAGAAGTGACTACATTGTATAAACACTTTTGTCCATCTTTATAATTTGTTTTATCTGTATTTATCGTTATTTTTTGAGTTGAATGAAAATGTTGGTTTTTGTTTCATAATGAAAATGAAATTAAATATGTCTAATACACAAAGTTATTTTTTTGCACTTTTTATAATTGAATATATGAAACTTTTGGTATGTATGAAGACTTAAGTCCTTGACTGTATATTTTAGTGTATTCGTGAATGCAGTTTTAAGTAAGTTATAGAACATATTATCGCTGGCGTTTTAACATTAATTTTTTTTTAATTAATTATTAATGTTTTAAAAATTAACTTAAAACTTGTTATTAATTTATCTTTCTTAATAAATTTCAAATTAAAACAAAGCAAACTTTAGAAACTTTTTTTAAATATTTTTTATAATAAAATTAAAATATTAACGTTTAATTGATAACAAAATATTTATCGTTCCTCTCAACTTTAAAGCTTTATATACAGGCATGTAACAGAACTCAATTCCGATCGAAAGTGCTTTTAATTCCGCAAATTGGTTCTTTGGAAAACCAAAAAAATTTTTTAGAATAAAACCACCATTTAATTCCAAAACGGAGTTAATTTTCTTTCAAATTTTATATTTTTTCAATTTTAAATTTACTTTTGTTATGTATCCTTATTGAGATTAGTCTATTTGTTACTTTGGTGTGACCAGTGAAACCATTTTAAATTTAAAGAGTAGAGATTCAACTATTATTTTTAAAAACACATAATCGATCGGAATCTGAAGAAGGTAATATAAATGCGATCAGAATTGTTAATACGGAATTAAAACTATTCCGATCGGAATGTATGGCATGCCTGATCAAAGATAACTGATACATTTTGGCTCTAATTGCTCTATTTGTAGATAGAAGACATAAGGTCCCTGCTGCTTGCGCTTTAAATTTATTTGTTTCGGGCGCTTAATTTTTCTTGGCTTGTTGTTACAAGTCACACGTCGATGCCTATAAGACTGAAGCTTGCTTAAGCTTAGATTGTTATCACTTTGAAAACCAATATACTGTTAGTTTACCGGCCACAACAAGGAATTTATTTTAATTTAATGATGAGAATTTAATTAATTGATGTGGAAAAAATTTTTTTCGAGACTTTTAAAAGGTCCGAAATGCCCCTTTTTGCTCTAAGGTCTGGAAAATTTGAACACAGGAAAAAATCTTTTACCATCTTCTTCTTATTTTTTTTTTCTCAATCGTGGTTTCTCCATAAGTATTTAAAAGAAACTATTACGACCTTATATTCCATCTCCAAATTTATTTATTTTTATAGCAGACTTAGCACTGCAGATCCTTGTTATTTTCAACCGTCTGCCTACAACTGTTAAACACGTTGGCAATATATCTATCAAATTACACCAACTATAGGGGCACGCTTTAATTTTCAAACTCACGTTTTATACTTGCAGTTGTAGTAGACTTAGCAATCAGGTTCTTTGCAAATTTCAAAAGTCTGTCTATGACGGTTAAACAGCTTGGCCATATAAATCAAATTGCATTAACTATTGTAACACCCTTTAAATTTTAACATAAAATTTTTATACTTCTTATTATACCAAAGTCTAATTTTCAAGTATTTGCATCAAACGGTTCAAAAGATACGTCCATGTAGGTCGAACTACGTCAATTATAGAAACACTTTTTAATTTCTAATTTAAAATTGTAAACTTGTTGCTATAGCGGACTTAAAGCTATGTGTCTATGAATATTTAAAAGTTTGGTCACATACATTAAAAAATATATTAATTATTTGGACACCCTTTAAATACCTTTGTGGCTGCTGTAGCCAAGGTCGTAGGCACGTTGACTACAAGCCTGATTGGCCAGGGTTCAACCCCTGCGGAAAACAAAAAAAAAAATAAAAATGTGTTTTTCTGTCTAATGTTTAAAATAAACAAAATAATAACTAAAAATTATAAAAAAAAATTGTTAAATATTGTTTCCAAAATAATTTGTTTAATAAAATACACAGGGTGCTATTTCAAAATAAAAATTAAAAAAATAATAATTTCTTTTTTAACGATTTTATTAAAGTTGTGTACAAAAATTAGTAATGTTCACAAAAAATAAACCAAAAAAAAAAAAAATATATATACATCTACTTTCATTAAAATTGACAAATAAGACAGATTGTTAAACACAGTTAAACTCTTAAACTTGACGAAGAAAATTTAGAAACAAATCCAAATAACAACAAATAGGCCTGAACAAAAACAGTAAAAGAAAACGAAAAGCCTGCTTGTAATCATAAATCAAACAACAAAATAAATTGCTTTAATAAAAAAAATTGTATCACAACGTCTAAAACTAAATATTTGATGAAAAATGAAAAAAAAAACAAAGGAAAAAAAAGACAGACAAGAAAATGAAAATCTTTTCATTGATATGATTTTATTTCTGGCAGAGCTTAATTTTTCACACTTTTCCTTTTTCCTTCCTTCCTTTGATTTTTGGTTTTATGAAAATATTTCTTTTCATTTGATTTTTGTTTATTTTTTGCAAATTAACTTTTAAAATAGAATAGCAATTGCTTAGCCTTTTTATGACTAAACCTTAGATGTTCTTTATCTACTTTCACTTAAAAATTATTAAAGCAACTAAACATCAGTTGCGAAGTATTTCTTCATAGCATTTCATCACATACAAAGTTTTTTTTTTATTTTATACCACTTTCTTTGTTGTATCCTAAATCTGTTTATTTAATAAATGTGTTAAATGTTTGTTAAATAAATTTGAAAAAAACAAAAATCAATTACCCAAACACCAAAATAATGCAAAATAAGAGGTATAAAAACAAACTATCAGACAGTTTAATAAAATCGAAAAACTTACGAGAGATATTTAATACTTGAATGACAGATAAAGAAACAGTAATGACAACCCGTTCTAAGACATAAGAAACACTTTACTTAAATCATGTTCATAGATTTTAGCACAGAAAAAAGTGCTTGCATCAATTAAATGTTTTATTTGTTTTTAGATTAAAATTTAATCAAAAGTTAATTTACTTTAATCGTACTTGATTCCTTCAAATATAAGTATTTAATGACATTCTCAAAAAATATTTATTATTTAAAAATGGAAAGTGAAACATTTTAATGCTTTCAGTTTATGGATTAAGAATTTCGATTATAAGAAATTAAATTCTTGTAAATGAACCGTGAAACTATTCGTTTATTAACCGACTTTGCAGTGGCGAATTTCATTTATTTTCGCCGTTGCAGAAAATGTCAAACTTCATATAAAAAAAATTTTCGCTGATTTTTTATATATGAAGTTTGACATTTTATTATAACGATCACAGCAATCGACATTCTTTTCAATTTGCAAGCGTTTACCTATAACGGTTTAAAATACAGGCTCATATAGGCCAATTTACGTTAGCTATGGTAACACCCTTTAATTTTTAGATTTATTTATTTTTTTACTACTTTTTGCTATTGGGAGCTATAGCGAAGTGGTTCCCTTTACGGTTCATAATACACATTAAAAATATGTATTTTGTGTGGGGACATCCTTTAATTTAAAGTTTAAAACTTTTTTTAATCTGTAAGCATCTCCTAAAAAATAAAATTTTCAAAATCAATTCAGAAATTACTAAAGGTACCCATACACGACATGTTTTTTACATCTGACATGTCAAATTTGCCACTGTAAAACACATACATGTCGTGTAGGGCTGTTAAAGCATTGCTTCTGTAAAATAAATGTGGAAAGTCATCTAACAAAATTTCATTTAGAATGTTTTCTATTTTGATCTGACAAACCATCTGACATCAGCTGTTATGAATCTATGCCGTATGAAAACAATCAACGGCGGTTAAGCATTGCGGTAGATTTAGCCGACTGAATATAATATTTTATATGACCAAAATTTAAAATTGCTTTTAACTATTTAGCAACAATTATGTAAATTTTGTATCATTATTCAATGCAAACTGATCTTCTTCATATTTTTTTAGTAAAAAAAATTATTAAAACTGACCAGTCTTCTGTCATTCCGCAATGCACGCAAAAATATTTTAAGACGACTACAAGCCATTTTAAAACCGGACGGCTTGGATATTTTATCTTTGATTATAATTTAATTGCTGTTACAATTGAAATAACACTACACAATTCAATTGTTTTAGTTTCTGAGTCCATTTTTTTAATAATCACTTTTAACAAAAAACAATTTTAATAAAATTTGCAGATCAGCTGTTGTTAAAAAATAATAATTATGCTAGACGAAATTATACATGTACGTTTGTGACCAAATATTGAAAGTCATCTGTAAAATACCAATTTTGACACACATACAGAATTACATATGACTTACACAGATAAGAAGTCAGATGTAAAAAACTTGTCGTGTATGGGTACCTTAAGCAACATTCAATCGAATTTATTACCTCCTTCTTTTTTTGTAGTCGGCTAAAAATTATAAAAACGGCAAAAATTGTTGCATACTTCAAGGCAATAAACCACAACTTTATTTTGAGCCCATTTTTTATGGGATTTTGATGGTATATTTTTGTGATTAAAAACGAATTGATATATTAAGAAAACCGTTTATAAAAAAGATTCTTGCCACAAATAACAAGGTTTGTTTACTTAATTTCGGGTATGTACCAAAAAGTTACAAAAATCTGGCCAAATATAACAAAATTAGACATAATACGTGAAAGCCTTCAAAAGAAATATTAAACAAATGTAATCAAACGGCATCATTGTTCTACATACATATATAAAATGAAATGAGGGTGAAATCATTTTTGCCTATGTAAAAGTTTATGTCTGTATCTCTTTGAATATTTTTATAGTTTATACATACGTATGTATGTCTGTGTTTCCTTATATATACATATCTCGAGTGTATTGTAAGGGCCTTATGTGTGCCTGGTGCTAAATGAAGCGAATTATAATATTCCATTCAAAATCACTTTAATAATTTAATGATGATGTTAATGGCGATAATAATGCTGATGACATTAGTGACATTATTAAAACTTTCTATACATATTTACTTATAAATTATGTATTTGCTTTTGTTAAATTTTTAAAGTACGAGTTTATAAATTTTTTAAGAATTTTGTAAATAAATAAGAAACATTTAAACACATATTTTATTGCATGACCTAAATAAATGAAATGAAATATGATTTTAAATTTCATTTAAACAAGTGTTTCAAAGTAATTTTTATTATTTACATAAATAAGTTTCACTTAAAAAGAACTTGAGCTAAAAAATTAGCTTTTTCTTATTTCAGCAAGAAATTTATTTAAAGTTATTTGTGTTAATCATAGTTGATGCCTTAAAAAAAATATATTTTTTTAAAATAAACATTTTGTAACATTCGTTACATTAAAGTGAGTTATTGCGAGAAGAGCTCTGCATATGTTCAACTTAATTTATTAAATGGGGATAACATTCACTTAAAAGGAATAAAAAGTACTTATTTATTTAAATTTAATTTAGTGTAATAATGAATGGAAGGAATGGTTTTTATGAATAAAATTTAATATAGAAAAATCTTCAGATCAATGTCACCTTATATTGTAGATTACGTTTAATGATATCAAATAATATAGACATGAAAATATAGTATCTGGTCCTAAGGGAAACCAAAAAAAAAAAAAAAAAAAAAAAAAAAAAAAATAGAACAGCTAACATTTAATAATTTGTCGCTGAACAAAAACAATGTTTACTGCTACCGCCCACCAAAAAAAATGCCATCGGTGTTTTTTTAAAGTGAAAATAATTCAATAGAAATGATTACGGCAACACTGAAAAAAAAATCGACTTAAACTTTAAATTATTAAAATCAACTTCTGCACATCTCAGATAAATGCACGAAGATGCCATTGTCTACACGAATTACCAGCGTTAGTTAAATTTGTGATAAAATAAACTTCTTGTTTTTGCTTGTACTCTGTAGGGTTGTATATTCATTTTATTTATGGTAATCTCGATGCTGTGGCTAAACCTCATTAAGAATTGTTAGGTTGCGCTACATTTATGCTGGCGTATAGGAGACATTAGTACTAGATGTTTGCCTGCAGTTCTATCAAGGTTGTACAGCTCAATATATTTAACTTCCTTGTCATGTTTCCCTATGGGAATTATATGAACAATGCTTCATACGAGAATTTCATAATATTTTGGTGGCTGAAAGCATGCAGGGATAATTGGAACGTTTTTAAGTATAAGTTACCGTATCAGAGGCGCGATATGCGGTTTTTTTATGATATTAACGAATCTGGTGGGAGATGTGCCAGGCGGTTATTATATTACCTGAACTACAGTAAAAGCTTCTCAAGTCAATTGTCGCTTTAAACAGGATAGTCCCATTTCACAATGTAAAAATTGAGAGGCAGACAGACGAAACTTATTGCCTAGGGGGCTAGGAAGAGGTAGAGCGATTAGCACACGACTATGTGTACTAGACATTTATTGTTCCTCTTTTCTAGTTTTCGTAACTTTCATGTTGTTGCTTCATATAAATTTTCAGACTTCAATATCATGTCTGCCCATCAATTTCTACATTGTAAAATGGGACATGCAAAGAATCTGCTAGCCGTCACTTCAACTGCAGCTACCACGTCCTCCGATGCAACTTTAATAGACAAATGGCTCAAGGCTTTCTTTCTTTCTAGCCCTTGTTTGGCCTTAGGCTTCTAATATGGTGAATTAGAAAATTAAGCGAAATAAAACTCTCTTGCGAGAGTACTTTTTTTGAACAGGATAGTCCCATTGGACTAACAATGATAAAGGGTACCTAGACTTTGGCTTTAGCTTATTTCTGTAACAGATACTAAAGCAGTTTTTTAACAAATAAATCTATGTTTTATTTCGTTAAATGAGGGAATTAAAGGACTGTTAACATGTACCAACGTCATATCCGGTTTTATTAGAAACTTAGATAGAATGGGAATTTAATAACGTTGTAGAATACGGTCAGGTTAATTGGAAGTTTGGTGATTCTCCTGTAAAGTTCTAAGTAGAAGAAGGTAGAGATATTTTTAGTGGAAATGATTTCCTAAATGATCTTTCATTGACATCCATTGTATTCTATTACGTGATTTTGTGCCTTGGCTCATTATGTTTTCTTCTGTTGTCTGCGCTTGTGTAGCTTTGCCTGCTGGTTTTTTGTTGCGTTGTTGTTCTGCGATGCGTAGCATGCTTATTGCTACTGTCCTTTTTGCTATCCTTAGTGTTTATTGCTACCTTACGTTTGGCATGAAGAAATCTTTCTTCGAGGCCGAATGTTATATTTTGCTTCAGTTTCAAGCCCCTTAATTTGTTTAATCTTGTTAGGGGACCTACACGTGGCACTAAGTATCGCTCATAAGTCCGAATGTCCAATTTTTGTCCGCTGTTTTCTTTGTTTCTTCTTGCCTAAGATGTCATTGTATGTTGGATGTGCGGTAAATCACAAGTACAAGCCTATTGTTTCCAGTCTGGCAAGGCTGTGTGCTTCTGGGAAGATATGTGAAGACTAGTAGAGCTCAAGCGCGATATAGATTTAAGCTACAACCAGATTCTATTTCTGGTAGATTGATAAGAAATATGCCATTTTTCTAACCTAGAAATGAAACATGTTATGAACACTGTGAGCTTTGGCCTTCAGTGTCTCACAAAAATACCTGATTTACATTTGGAATTTTTTTATTTTAAAATGCATTTTTCATTAATAACTTTAAAATTATTAAAAGAAGTGGAGGGGAGCAAAATGATATGGCAACTTCCAACTAGAATATTGAAACATGTTACAGCAAGTTTAAAAACAGCGTTGAAATTGATAATAATTTTTATTTAGTATTTAATATCTCACTTCTGCAAAAATAGTAGATTAAATAGATATTTAAAATTTTTCAGTAGAAGCAAAAAGTAACGCATTTTACACTGAAGTTATATGGAAACTAAATACAAAAATTTAAAAAAAAATTGGAGTTGCACAACAAAATTTTTAAAATTTTTTCTGTTTATTATTATTTTTTTATAATTAAAATTTGTAATATCATTTTTAATACTCCCATATTATTTACATACATACATAACTGGCAAACGTCACAAGCCCTTTCATAATAAATGGTCTAAGTAATTTACATTTGAAAACAAATAAAAAAAATACAATAAAAAAAACCACGAATATGCGTCACAGACAAACATTTTAAAGGGTTTCATGGCATGACATTGATATTGACATTGGTAATAAAAAAATGTATTAATTTTTCATTTTGCAAGTAATTGACAGTGTTTAAAGCATTAAAAGCCATTAAATAAAACAAACAGTATGTCGCAAATAAATAGCCAAAAGAAAAAATGTAAGCTTTTTGGTTTTATACAAGACGAATCAATTATCAGATGGTAGCGATGGCGAACTCATTGATTTTCACTGTTACCCTTAATGGAAAACTCCATACAGAAAAGTATACAGATATTATAGCTTGAAAGTTGTAAAATTAATGAATTCGTTAACTGATTCGCTTTAGTTTTCTTAATTATTCTTATTTGGTTCCTTATGGAAACTGAAATGTTTTGGAAAAATTTTCTTTATAGTCAATAACACTGTATCAAATCGAATTTTTAATTTTCGCCATAAGCCCCAATTTCAAACTACACATAAAAAAATAGTATACAGATTTTTTATATATAAAGTTCGACACTTAGTCTACCGTCAAAAATCAATAAATTCGCCATCGCTACCACCAAAAAAATACTAGGTGGTCGTCCATTTTCGCAGTTATAGAGCACCACGTTGATGTCAAATGTTGACTAAGCAAAAAAAAGCCGAATTTAATTTATCCCTCTTTCATCATTTGGTAGTTTAAATGAAGTTATACCCAGTTGATTTCTTTATCCTAAATATGCAGCAAAACCTCACATTTCATTTTTTGGTTTCAAAATTTAATTTTATAAAACTTACAACTTTTTACATTTTTAAATTGTTCGAAAATTTTATTTTTCAACGTCAAACATAAACTTAAAACACTTGGGCTATTAAGACCACCTGGTAAATTATTTCGCCATGGCTATCACGATATTTTAATATTTAAACAAAAACTTATTTTTCGAAAAAAAAAATATATATATATATAAATTTTTTTCAGTGTGTGAGATTATTGCTGACACACTGTATATGCATATTTACAGTTTCTCTTTGTAAGTGTATGTCTTGCATGCTTAAATGTATTTAAATATTTGTAGTTTGTTTTTCTTATTTTCTTGTTAACTAAATGAAATTTAATTAATTAAAAAATGTATTGTTTCTACAAAGATACTAGGAAAAGTGTGCAAGTCCTTACAAAAATAAAGAAAATCATACTTTTGTGTTATTTTTATAATTTTTCTCCACAGTCTTCTTTAATCTCTATCTACTTTTGAAAGCTCTTAGCAAACTACTAAATCAGTCGCTTAGATAATCTCGATATAATTATTTTTCTAGTAGCTTTTTATAATTATTTTTTGCAAACTTTAATAATGATTTCCTAATATTTTGTTCCTAGAATTTTCTTAGACTTTTCTCTTACATTAAGGAATTTTCTTTTATCCTTAAATCAACTGCATAGAAAAGGTATACCATCCTAAGCAAAATCTGTCGTAAGTCTGCAGTCTATCGTAAGGACTACAGAATTATGATAAGGTTTCTGCCTGTTACTTAAACTACCATTTAATATCCATACTACCAATACATTCGCCATTCAGCATCACATATATGTGACGTGGGATCTTTCAAAAGTAAAAAACTCATGCCACATATATGTGTCGTAATATTATTTAAATGTACTAAGCTGTTATTTCAGGAACGTTTGTAGGAAGTAGTTTTCTTGCATGTTTTAGTCTCTGGCAAGGTGATACGATTTGTATATACGCTTAGCATGTGGCGAACGAGTTAAGTGAGTTGAAATTTTTTATATATTTTTTTTATTTATTAATTTAATCTTTAAATATAAACTAACAATAAGGGTGCTTTGTCTGCAAAGTTACCTGTTTTGCGCTCAGATGATAGCAAGCATAGTAAAATTAAGATTGTTAGAAGCGAATGGGTTACCAGGGGCACGCTTAGGTCTTTGTGAATTTGGGAGTTTTTAATATACCATAGAGCGGCTGTAATCATAGGGAGAATTTTGTTTTGTTGCTTTTGAATTTTTTAAATATGTGATGCCGCGACGGTACCCCATAATTAAATTCCATAACATTCCAAATAAAATAATAAAAAAATGTTATGAATAATGGCAGCCCACGCTGTATAAAAAGCAACAAATATATTATTTTCATGTAAGAAATTTTTAACTGAAGTTATAGAAACAAGATACTGGCTACATTGCAAACATTGTGGGAGTGAAACAAATCTTAAGTTTCGATTTTCGGATTTTTTCTCTATCGCATTATGAAATATTCACAAACAAACAAAAATATCAATTCCGACTTAAAAAACTAAGTTTGACAACTCCTCCTTCACATTCATTTGAAAATTCGTTTAATCATGCTTGCAGATCAAAAACTATTGTTTTATTTCCATCTTTTTTTTTTTTTGCATGCCCCACTGTGCAGCATAGACTAAGAACCCTAGAAAATATTGGGAATTGACTTAACAATTATAAATATATCTTTTAACAAAAGCAAACTTTAATACTGGAAAAGTTCTGTTTATAGAAATTTTTATTTTAGAGTCCAAAAACTAGTAGGAGCCCTATGAGAACAGTGACAGTTATTTGATCGGACATTTGACTATCTTTGATGATAGAAATACCAATTATTAAGTAGAACAAATATTCTATTACATTCTTAATGGCAAAATGAAGAAAATGATAACAACTTTTGCATACATGTGATGTCTGTAGCAAGAAGCGTTGCCAGTGACCTGTTTTTAAAACAAAATTAATACAACTTTTGTCTGATTTTTTAAACAAATTTTATAACAAAACTTTTTAAAACCTGTATTTTTTATTTTTATAAACACAAGTCAAAACTTATATTTGATATACAAAAAAAATATTATAATTTAATACCAAAAGCGGTACAACGGTAACGCCGTTCGGTAAAAAAATTGATGCATATAAGTTAGTGCGAAATTTTGTATAAATTCTTTTCATTCACTCATTTCTTGATGCCAGAATATTTGAAAATGTTTTTAAAATCCGTTTTAGCTTTTTTTTAAAAATTTTAAAATGAAAATTTTAAAGCAAAAATAATTTCTTATGAAAATTATTATGATTTCCTTTATTTCTAATATTTTCTTCAAATTGTCTAGTTTGAGCAAAGAGCAAACTCTTAAGCTTTAATACCTTCCGAATATTTGTTGTAAACAATTATGCACTTAAAAAACTTAGTTTATTTGTTAAAAACTTTTCCATATTTCCTGAAACTTGCAGCGGAGTTTTGTTTTTATTTCCGTATAAAATAAAATTATTGTTTAGAAAAAGTTATTTTATTTCATTTGTTTAGAAATGAGGTTAAAGTTTTAAAAAATTTATTGTTTTTTGTATATGTTGACCCTGTATTAAAAGTTTCTCAACAAAAAAAAAAAAAACAGTTAAAGCAATCAAAAACCACACGGACGCAAAATGCCAACTTTGGTGTAAATACAAAACTATTTTAAAAAGTTGTTTATTGAGAAAATATAAAATTATTACAAATATCGGCTTCTGCCAGCTGATTGTCATTAAAAATGCTGACTTAATACTTGGGGCGAAGGAATCGAAATTTCTTTAAGAATTATTCTTATGTAGTTTAGGCAGCAGATATTTATGAAGAGAATTTTTTTTAACAATAATCTCTCCTTGAATACCAGGCGAGCTTTAGTTTTTACACTACGTAACCTTCCTATTTTGTGGAGCTCCATGCAGGCAAAAATTAAAATTCCTTTCTTGTTTTCTTTTTTTTTCTTTTGATGAATACAAAAAGACTTTGATGAGAATCCTGACAAGCATAAACCAAGAGAAGACAAAGATAATGCTAATCAGATATAAGCATAAATATTAAATGAAAGTCGTATTGGAAAACCTATTGAGATGAACTGTTGACTACGAAAAATAATGATCAAGAAATAGTTTGAAAGCTTGAAATTTATTTTATTTATAAATTGTATAAAAACGGAAGGTGAATATTTACGGTTCTAGTAACACTAATATACATAAAATGATATCAGTTCATTATTACAATGCACAATGGGATAAAAAAATATATTTTTTAAATAAATTAAAAATTTTTAAACAGTTGGGCCAATTGAAGCAAAACTTGAGTTCGAGCTCTTTAGGCATTTTAGAAGTGGTACAAGCGGCGTCTTGAAATAAGAGATAATTAATAATCAGAAACTTTTATTCTTTTTTTAATTAAAAACCTTTTACCGTTTCAAAGCCCTAAATAATGCTTAAGTCCGAAATTGATAAAAATATAATGTTAAAGGGAACACTCTTTTTTAAAGTTACATACCCAAGGGTGAAAAATGCAACCCTGTTATTTTCCACACAATGCCTGTCACAACCCTCTACCTCCGGAACCGTAATTGGCACGCCCTCAGCTAGAGCTGTAAATGAATCTTTTTTTTTTTTTTGATTTTAATTTGTTACGAATTAATTTAATATTGAATTAATTCTTTTCACAACAAAAAAGAATTGCATGAATCAATTCAAACGAATTAGGCAGAAATGAATTTAAATTTTAAATGAATCAATTCAAACGAATTAGGCAGAAATGAATTTTAATTCGTTTCCAATTCAAATGAATTTGTAAAAAGAATTGCAATTCATTTCTAATTCAAATGGATTTTCCAAAGTGAATTACAATTCATTTGAAATTAACAAGGAATTGTAATTCAAATGAAACAATTCCAAAATGAGTTGATATCAATCGAATTCAAGAGAAAACCAAGGGGTAATGAAAAATGGTAATTTCTTCTACTAGACTGAAAATATCTAATGATCAGAAGTTAAAGGAAACATGAAAATGCTTACTACGTATTTATTTACATAATCAATTCAAAGTTCAATCAATGAGTTGGTAATAAATTGCTAATTGCTTTTTATAATTTATTTGTTTAATTTTAAAGTTAATTCAGTTCAATTAATCGAATTGCAATTTATTCTACAAATTTATTAGAATTGTAAACGAATTGTGCTGAAAGAAAGCTAATGTAATGTTGAAAACGGAGAGACAAACATCCCTTAAAATTAGCCTTCCCTCCAAGATGATGACCTATTTGAAGTCAAACAATTTACTAAGCGACTGCCAGTATGGTTTCTGTAAGGGGTGCTCTACAGGGGACTTTCTTGCTTTACTTTCAAAAAATTGTGTCCCTTTATATATTATTGCAGCGAAAGTAAGATGATGCCTCTAGATATCTTTAAGGCGTTTGATAGACTGTGGCTTGGTACGCTTCCTTAAAAACCTATTTTTTTAGTTCGGTGATAACTTTTCTCGACTTCCTTAAGAACTTACTAAGCGAGTTGTTATAGATGGGATTTCATAAATGTCTCTGTTCTTTATATTTCTTATTTTTCTAAATGACTTTCTTTGTCAAATTTTAAACCCTTTTTACTCTCTTGCAGATAACAGCAACATTTGCTATTTAAATTCATTCGGCAAACGGCCAAGCCCTTAAGAGATAGGGGCCATGCGACCAAATATGAATAACATGCTTAAACACGATCTCATAATAACTTTGATTTGGTTGGAGCAAATAGAGTCCATTTTAATGCTCATGTTAATGCTTAATGGTGCTTCATTTATAAGTTTTGGCGGTATAAGTTTTAGGAAACAGAAGCTCTTACTATTAATAACATGAATTTCTGTGTGGTGCTTGAAGGACTAAACAGAGTTTTCCAGTCTCAAAAGAAGCTTTTAAGTGTCTTGGCCTATTGAAATGGTGTAACTGATATTACACTTATCTCGTTTATAATTTAGAGATATAGAAGCAATCAAAAATAACATGAGAACTCGACAATTACCGGCTCAAAATAATAAATCACTGAGGAATTAAGAGGTGTAAAACATAAGTAGTCCAATTAAAATTTTCTTTGATTAAATAAATCCAAAACAAACTGTTTTTTAAATCGTTTTAAATAGAAGGCAATTGACTTGTCTTTTTTATATAACAATGTAATAAAAAAAACACCCCCCACAAACGTTTGTATGAGTATGGACTTGTTCACATGCACGTTAGTATAAGCTTCCACAGTCTTAGATTATCATAATATTTTGTTGATATTAAAAACTTGTAAGAAGTTTTTATAATTTTTATAAAAATGTTTTGTTTCTCTATATATTTATCAAAACGTTTTCGTTTAAAACTATTTCAATAGAAGTTCTTGTAGCGTTTGTGGTTGTTATGAAAGTTATCTTTTTTATTATCACAAATAACAATTTCTGTTTTTTGCACATTTTCAGTAAAAAAAATACTTTAAGTTATTAATAGAGTGACAAATACTTGGACAGAAAATAACGAAAATAACTGTATTAAATTGTTTACAAGGATGCGAAAAGTCATAACAATAAACAGCGTTACCATTTTGCTTTATTTTATTCAAAGTTAGTTATTTTTTATAGGATGTGTAAATGTATACTTTTCTCATTTTGATTACTTTTTTAACCAAAACTTTAATATGGAATTTATCACACTGTAAACACCAACAAAAGTACTTCGTCTAACTAATGAATTAAAAAAAAAAATATGTTTAAGGAGTTATCACTTCAGTGCTTATGGCGCTTTTCTAAAATGTATTTCTATTGCAAATACAGCAAAAGCCATTTTTAAATCGAACGAAAAGTTTCGAAGCTTGTTATAGGTTTTTTTACACATAAATAGCTGGGGTTCACCCTTTTTCCTTTATATTAAGATTGTCTACTGCAATCTGGGAAAGCTTTTTTCAACTTGTAGAAAGGAAACTCTTCGTATGTTTTAAATGTCATTAAAAACGGTTTACTTTATAAATATGTTTGTTTTCCCTTTATTTACCTTTATAAACAGTCATTACAAAATTTAGAGCATTTGCAATTTTTGGTTAGGTTCTACCTATATTTGAAATTTTATTTCAAAATTTGTTATCACACTTTTTTTTTAAATTTTTGTTGTGAAATTTTGATGGGTGGGGCAACACTGACAGCATATGAAAAAATATAACATTATAAATAAAGTACGTGTTAATAGCTTTTTTATTAACTATTGCAGGATTTTAAAAATTTTCTAAAAATTATAAAATATCAGTTTTTAATAAATTTTTCAGATCACACTTTTTCATAACGATTTTTTTTTTTGTTTTTTTTTTTTTTTTTTTTTTTTTGTTTAATATTATGTTAGTGTTTAGATATTTAGGAATCCTTAATATTTTTTCATAAATATTTTTATTATTAAATAAATGTGAAAAGAAAGAATTTCTTTCTGTTTAATATTTAAACGATTTGATGGAATATATTTTTGTTAAAAATATTTTTTTCGATTTTTTGAATCATTGTTATTTGAGTGATCGAATTGAAAAAAGTTATTATTTCTTAAGGGCAAGCATTATATAAACGAGTATTTACATGGGTATAATAAAAATATAGTTGGGAATTAGTCTTTTATTTATACGCTTAAGTTATTAAATTAAGGGCACCTTATTGCTTCAAAATTTTGTCACCTGACATTATGAAAAATTTTCACACTTTTTGTTTTTTTATGATTTTTAATATTTTTTAACTCTTTTATATTTAAACAAATAAATTGATTGATATGATTTAAGTTTTTTATTTTAATTTTTTTAAATTGTCTAAGAAATAAAAATAGTTTATAAATGTTTGCAAACATTTTTTAAAGAAGACAGAAAAATTAGGCACCAACAAAATTAATTCATTTGTTAAAATATCAAACACTTTAACTTATAATTTCATAAAAATCATATTACTTGCAAGAAATAGCGCTCAATAATACTTACTTCAGAACAATCAAACAAAAAAGAAAAACTGCTAGAACAAGAGACTTCTTGCATTTATAAACTTTCTTCTTTCATTTTTTTTAAGTTCTCTGACTGTGTCCTACAATAAATTATTTGTGGGTGAGTAATTTTTAATCTTATATTAATCATACGTTCCGATTCATTTTTATACCCATTACCACAAAAAGTGGAAAAAGGGTACTTCTAATCATGTCATTCCGTTTGTGATTTCTACAATATCTATTTCCGATCTCATAAAGTTTATATATTCTGACTTCTTATTTATAGCGAAGTTGATTGAACGATGTCCATCTGTCCATCCGTGTTAGTGTTGAATTCAAGTTTGGCGAGACACTAGATCAGCTAGAGAAAATTTAAATACGCCAATCGATCAGACATTGTGGCGAAAGAGGTGCTATTTAAAATCAGCAAGTTCAGTTTATGTCCCTTGAGATAGTGGGCGAAACACCACATCTACCTCTATTTTTTTCCATATCATTTGGAACAATGAAGTAACTCCAATAAAAAAAAAAACAAATATATGGGGCGATATAAATTTAAATAATAAGAAAAAAACATCATGTGAAAAAATTTGCACTCGCCTATATTTTCCTAGTTATGGGCTTCTGAACTTTTCATAGAACAGTGTAATTGTCATTGAAAGCTTTTGAAAAGATCTTTCGGAAAATACTAAAAGTTTTTTTTAAATGTTTTGGTCATTAAAAGCCGATGAAATTTGTATTTAATAAGTCACCTTATCTGCACATAAAAGCGTCTTAAATATTTCCTGTCATTTATAATATTTTTTGTTTTCTTTATAAAGATTACAGTTCAATAAAAAAATTCTTACATCTTTATTTCTTGCACTCGTAAACAAGAAGAACATCTATTGAGTTTATCAATTCGACTTGTTTGTTGTTTTTCCAATAAAAAAATTAAACAATTTTTAATTTAATTAACTTAAAGCAAGTTTTTTTCTGTTAAGAGCCTGCAAAACCATTTTCTCTCTCTTTGTTCTGCTTTAAACTATTTTACAAAAACATTCCAAAAATAAATATTTAAAAAAGTGATACTAAAAAAACCACTTTTACTTCAAATTTAACTATTTAAAAGATATAAGAAAATATAATTTCTTTAAATTAATAAAAATTATTAAAATTTTTATGACTGTTTACATGATCTTCTGGTTAAAAATCACGAGAGGTACCCTTGTAAAAGCGGTATTTGAACTTCAATTTAGACACCATTTGTGACATCTATATTTCGAATTGGAAAACCATCAACAATTTACAAACATAATTGATTATTGCTTTATCTCTAAAATTTTATGTGATTGTTTATTTCTTTGTTTAAATTCTTCTGCAGGCGCTCTTTTATTAAATGCTGTTTAATGATTCTAAACATTTGGTTGTCTCAAACAACATCACTCATTTTTGTCACTTAATGGGACGTTCTTGTACATTTTTATATGTTTTTTTTTTTTATTATCTTACATTTTTATATTTATTTATCTCTGCTTACTCATAAATAATACTAAATATCAATCACTTATAATTTTATCACTGTTTTCTGCATAATTGTTTTTGTTTTATTTTTCCTTTCATTCGTTTTTAGACACAAAAATTTTAATGCCAAATAAAAATTTAATAACAAAAATATTCATGTATTTAATTGGAAATTATTTGTGATTAAATGCTTTTTTGTAATTAAATTAACGAATTATACTTTAAGCAGGATTTTGACTGTCCAAGACAAATATTAGTTGGGATTTTTAATATGTCGCAATTAACACGACGCCTACAAAATAAACTTAATTCCCTTAATCACTGTATTTCTGGTTAAAGAAGAGAAAACAATCACCCAAACACAAATATGTTCATTGCAGCCAATTTAAAAAAAATAAAAATATAGCAGCGAAAGGATGACACGAGGTGAGATCATTTCACTTATCAAAAATTTATCTTACTGCCTTTAAAAGCTGTGACAACATTGAACTTTTATAAAACACAAATGCTTTAAAATCTTAAACCTCTCCCTTGTAAACATCTCTTTACTTTAAAACTTAAATCTTTAGGAAAAATATGTTCAATTGAAAAATGTAATTGAGTTTCCATTTAGTTACACAACATAATTTAGAAATTCTTAAACTTTCATGTTTTAAATTCCATTATGATGTCTGTCTTTTAAATGACTCTGATTATTTGAAAATTGAACCATAAAACACTGAAGTTTTTATAATTTACTTTAACTGTTTTAAAATTTGTATCCTTTTGATGTAAAACAACTAAAGTCATTTTATACAAATAACACAATTACTTTTAATGCTTTTAGTTGTTCGTTTGACTTTTGTTTGTTTGTGCTCTCTCTTGAATAATTTTTCAGCACATTTGTTAGATTTTTCTCTAATGTTTTTTACATGAAATCATTAGTTTTGTTTGTGAGGCATTTTAAAAAAGGTGTAAATTTTTTAAAACCATTTTTTATGTAAAAATAAATTTCACCAATGAAATACTTTTGCTATGTAGCAAATTTTATTTAGTGTTACATCAAGGTTCTTGTTTCAAAAATATTCAAATGACGTGTCGTTAAGGGTAAATTTAAAATTTAAAAATGTCCTTTAACTCATAGTAGTATTTTGATCACTGCCCAAAAATTTGAATATCAAATGTTTGAATAAAATTTTTGTGAATGTGTGAGTATTGTTACATGAAAAAAAGTCACAGAAGTTTATAATAAATAATTAGGCACAAACTCATAAAATCTGAGTAAAATATTTGAGTCCTTGTCACTCGCTTTAAATTAATTTCACAAATACACAGTCAAGGGTTCAAAAAATCATTATCCATTTAAATAATTGTTCTTTTTATTATTTAAAATAATTAGGATTTATTGAGATCTTTTAATTGAAATTAATTTTATTCAAAGACAGAATTAAAAAATAATTTAGGCATAAAGTTTCTTTTTGTGAGCACTTTACTGATTGCTAAATTGTTTTTAATAAAAAATATATAGCGAAATTTCAGATAAGATTCTTTGTAGTCAAAATTTCTTTAACCAGATAAGAGTTAATAGAAAACAATAAAAATTTAAATAAAAATATTAAGGGGGAGTAAACTGATAGCATTCTATGGGCTTAAAAACCACAATAATAATTATTGTCCCATTAACCAATAATAAAATATTCGAAATTTATCTGAATTACCAGCAAACAAACTACGTATTTAATATTTCTTAAACTTTTTCTTACATTTTTTATACATAAATCAATTAAAATTTTACCTTTTCGGCTTTGATTCATTTTTAATTTAACTTTTATTAAGAAAAATTATTTTTCAAATGTACGCGGACGTTTTTCAAAGAAAACAAGAAAAATTAGATGCTGGCAGAACGTAATGCTGCATTTTCAGGACCGCCAAATCCATCATCAGCATTCTTTGCATCCATCACCTTGACTTGCGTATATTGTAAATATCATCCTTTTAACCAACTAATCAATATTAATTTGGTTGGACGAAATTCACACACAACATAAAGCATTTTTTGTTGTCTTCTCTACAACACGTTTTGTACATTTGTTGCAATTTTGTACTATACTGAACCAAAGCCGAAAAAGTAAAATTTTAATTGATTTATTAAGATCACTGGTTCAACCCCTGGCTGGGACTAGAATTAAAAAATAATTTTTTAAACATGTTATGAGACTTTTTTTGCAATTTTAAAAACTCTACTTCTAAACTTTTAATAAAATTTAGACAACAGGTGGCTGCATTTTAAATCGCAAAAAGAGCCTTGCCTACTTTTAGGCGTAAGAAACAAATATTTTTAGTTAGTGGTTACCGACGAATATTTAAGCTTTGTTAAGACATGACAGAAGACTTCACCTACGTTCTGAACATAAGGTATAATAATAGAAAGATTATAAAAATAAAAAATATTACACATGGCAACAAATTAAAAAGAAATATCTCAAGAAGAATTAAATAATAATCATAGAATATCCGACTAAGAAAAGATCTGATATGTAAAAAAAAAATTAAAAAAAAATAGAAGAAATAAAAGTAAGTGGAAAAAATAACAATTTGTACACGAAAAAGTTGAGAATTTTTCATTACCATTGAATGGTATCGATTTGTTTTCAATTATAACTGCTTGTACTGATAGTAATAAATTTATAGTAAATAATGAATTAAAAATTCATGATCGTAGTAGCTTTTAGATACGGCGTATAAATGAAAAAAAAAAAACATGAAGCCTTGTTCAATTTATAAATGTTAGTGCTATAAAACCAATTAATTAATTAACAATTAATAATTAACAGTGAAACTATCGTTCATTTTAATTAGTGAGATCTTATGAATTACTTCCATCTATTGTATTCGATTAGTAAATTCAAATGAATTGAAATGAACTACACAAGTTGGTAAATTTATTTTTTTTTTTTTTTTTTTTGGAATCAAACTTTTTGTTTAAACACAAATAATTGGTATTTTTTCTGTATAGCTAAAGCCCCTTTCACACTATAATACTGAGTATTAAGACTTGTCAAAAACTTTAATCCTACGAAAAACCGTGGTGACGTGAAGGCAATATTTTATCAACGTATGAAATAATACGGAAAAAAATTTGTCATCCCATAATACCGAACCATTTTCAGAAATTTTTTTAAACGCTCACACTTTTTATTTTATCAGGGTTACTTTTTTTAAAAGCAAATGAAGAAAATAACAAAAGCAGCTGTTGCGAAAAGAAATATACCAACTGCACCGCAGACAACAGCGCGCCGTCGTCTAAGTTATATTTTCTTTATCTTGCAACTGCTTGAAATTGCCCCTATACTTGTCGCTTACATATGGAAATTGTTAACAATAAATTACAAATAGCTGCAATTTTTTAAAACATTTTTTATTTTGTCTTCTTAATTATCAAGACTTTAACGCCCAAAAATTGTCATGAGGCGGCACTTCCGCGCCATTCATAATATTCTTCAGTCGCCGTTGCTAAATTTCGTACCAGCTTGGTAATTTTCATATTATTTGAAGTGTGATAGTGTGAAAACAAAATGTAATGATGTTACGTTAGATTTCTTGACAATCACAACAATTCTCAGTATTATAGTGTGAAATGGGCTTAATAGAAATTTTAATTTTTAGTGCCAGTTGGCTTCCTAAATTTCTTAAGAGAATTTACACACTCGCCTTCTGCTTTCCAGATATCCAGCACTCAGGAGGTGACCTCTACTTATGCAAAACATTATGCCAGAAGTAGGAAATTTAGTTCGAAAAAGGAAGATAGAGGGAGTAGTGTCTGCAGACAATCGTTTTGAATCCTTGTAAAATAAAAATTAGAAGAAAGACCTTCTCAGAGAGCTTGTTCCACATATGAAATTTTCGACTAAAAAGCGAAATTTTTCTGTTATCCATAATGCGATTAATTAAAAGTTTTCAGAAACAAGTTCCCTGATTGAAAAATTAGGGATTTTTTAAGCCAGCGATTTAGTGGTGTTACCTTCTATATATTTTTTAAGAAAAATTACCAAAGCTGCTACAAGCAGCCAAACATAATTATAATTTAAAGTAAAGACTGCACAAATTTAATTATTCCTCGCGATAGATCTTAATTGTTCGGCATTTTACTGACCAGCATAATAAAAAAGTTGCAAAGATCTGTCGTTTACAATAAATCAGCAATCAAAGGCAAGTGACATTCCACATCCTTATGGCTTCTCAATTTAAGTCTCTTCTCAGTATAGAAACATTAGAGGTAGGCGTGGTGTTTTGCCCGCTGCGTGGAAAGCATTGACCGATCTTGCTGATTTCCAATAGCACCTCTTTCGACACCTAGTCTGATCGATTCACGTGTTTTAATTTTTCCTGGCTGATCTAGTGCGCTCGCCCATATTTACCGAGTTATGGGACTCTGAACTTTTCATAGAAAAGTACGAATATTCACGACATTTTTTTAAATATCAATATGAGTATCACTTAAAAGTTTTTATAGAGAATTTTAAGGAAATCTATTTTTTTAATGCTTTTCCCATTAAAGGCCGATGATATTTTAATGTAAAATTATGAAAATTTCTTTTGCACGTAGAGAAACCGGCAGTTAATTTCTGTTTGTTTTTTTTTTCGATAAATAAAAAACCGTAGTGAAAACCCGAAAAGTTTCTTTAAGGGAATCGTTCAATGGAATGGAACGATTTGAAGAACTGTTTTCGCAAAACTTGCACTAATTTTGTATTGTGCTTTAAAAATTATTACGCGATCCCTTTTGGGACACCCCAACTTTGGAAGTCCCTTTATTTTATTAACACAATTGCTACGTTTACGGCCAACGTACATTTGTTAACTAATATATTTATTAAAATTCAAACAAATTAAATTAAACCAAATGTAAATCACGTTTAATCATGTGTATAAATATTCAACTGCATGTCACTATTTAATTAGGAACATGGTAAAATTTATTATAATAAAAGGGTATTTTAAACGCAGAAATATAAATAAATTTATTTCGTGCACAATATCTTTACTTTTTAATTAAATTCAATAAAGAACACTTGTTTACCCTCAGTTCAGTTACAATTCATCCAATTTACAAACGAAAAAAAGAAGAAAATATTTCTTGCCTTTATTTTTATTTATTTGTTTATTTATTTTTTTGTACATTTATTCACGGCTTTTATGAACAGGCAGGTGCTTAATGATCCCATTCACAAACAACCATTAATAAATGAGACAAATAAACTCAGGTGATAGAAAAAGCACGACATACCTTTCATGATGATGGTCCTGTGGGTTGAATACTGATAGTCGTTGTGATAAATGGTATTTCAACAAAATCTCAGCAAAATAACGGTAATATTCTGTAGTTGAAGAGCACAGATAAACCTGCATAAAATTAGAATTAAACAATCACATTTCTCAGCGGAAAAATACATAAAATGTAAAGGAGCATCAGTAGTGGCAGCTACAACAAAGAAAATTGAAAATGAATAGATTTTAACATTTGATAAAGCTGATGCAAAAAACCACTTACAAGATTTGTTTGTGTATCTATCTGTTTAATAAAGACATCTTTGCTTTAGGTAACAGTAAGAGTAAGTGAAAGTGATGGATAAAGAATCAAGTCAAATTTCTAAATCACAACCCAGCAAGAAATAAATGATCAAAATGAATGAATATACAATTTTGCAATAAAAGATTTATAAAAAATACTAAAATGAACAGGTTTGTTGTTAGAATGAAACTTTTTATTAGACCAAATCTAATTTTTATTTTGAGCTTATAGTATTATCTATTGTAAAGTTCAAGATATTTATTATTATTAATGTAGGGAGAAATAGCGAGGCTTTCTTAATAGGTCATCTTTCAACCTCCTCCGTCTTCCATGATTATAAGCCACCGATTTGCAATTTATAATCACCTAACCCTCATTGAAATAGAAATTTCCATGACCGTAATTTCATACGCGCAACGCAATCTGCATTAGGAACGCATTCCTTTGTGGTCGATGGGCCAGTGAAATGCACAACGCATTACAGAGAAAATTCGTTTTTTAGCCGAACAGTTCGTATGTGAAATAAACTCCCTGCAGAAGTCTTTCCTGCCACTTTCAATGTGCAAAGATTCAAATCAAGTGTTCACAAGCACTACTCCCTCTATCCCCCATCCCACAACCTAATTTCCTAGTTCTGGCCCAATGCATTACATAAGTAGGGGTCATCCCCTGAGTGCTGGTCCTAATTCAAAAAAAAGTACTTCTGTTATATCTGAGCTCCATTTGAGACTATCTACATTTATTAGTATCCCGACACCTTCTTAAGTTAAGTCAATTAACACACTGTAAGACCTTCACTCTCATTAGACTATTTGCTAGTGCTACTGTGGGTTCTGATACACAAAAATTTTCAGCAGATCTCTTTTACCAGCTGGCATGCTGCTTTATCCCCAGCTGTGTTTATGTGTCTTCTAACCCTTATTAACGTTTCATCGACAAACGGAGCATATTCTAGCACTAGATTGGAATACACTTTAACTTGCCTCATGCGTTTTATAACCGACTTATTGTCAAGTGTTATGAAAACTATTCTCTCATAAAATCCAACTGATTCAATGCATGCCCATGAAGATAAGGCTAAATTTGTATTAAGTTCATTGAAAAACTAATCAGTGAGATGTCGGCTCGCAAAACTGAATTGATTGTTCGGAAGACATCTATTCTTGCTCTGAATAGGGTTCAGCTTATGGCTTAAGAGTTTCCTTAAATTGTTTTGAATTATATGATTCTACCTTCTTGTGATCTCCTTCTTCGGTTTTATAGTAACCAATAAAGTATTTAATTTTTTAGGAATATATTTAAAACGCAGAATGGCACTAAAGCAACTGTTTCTATCAGCAATTGGCTTTTCAATATCTCAAAGTTTAATTTTAACCGGGACTATTGCTTCTGCTTTTATGGGCGGTAATACTACTATGTAAAAAAAATTGGGTCAACAATCAAATAACAATCATTTATCAACGAAACGCAAGAGTTTTTGAAAACATAAGAGCTATTTGTCCAAGTGCGAAGAAGAACTCCAGGCCATAAAATAACAACACTAACAGAGGATTCAAACTTTAATAAATTTAAATAAAAATCTGAGCTACGGCTCTATACTCCTCATAACGGATTTTCTTGAAACTTTTTATTCTCCTTAAAAAACGTTCTCTCTTCCCACTGTGTTTCGTAATGTTCTGCTGCGGTGTCCATAAACAGACTTCACTTCGCAGATGTTCTAGTATTTATTTTTGTTTGTAATGGTTGTATGAATCGTTGAATAGTTTTCTGTGATTTGCATTTTAATTTTAAAAATAAAATTTAATGTTATTGCTAGTGTAACCTTGAATTAATTTACAATTGTTTTTCCCCTTTTATTTATTTACATACTTTCTTTGTCACGGTTGTTTAGTTTCTTTCTCAATTAACAGGTTATTTATATTGAAATTTCTCGATTGTTTTATGTTTTTTCTGCATTACATTTTATATAAATGTTACTTTTTTTAGTTTTTTTTTAACAGCGGAATGCTTAACAGAACATCTAGTGTTAATTTAAAATTCTAATTTTAGGTGCTTAAAATATACAACTCATTAAAACAAGGTTCGTTTTATTTTCTTTTTATGTGGCAACAAAATAACTTCTTGTTTTTTTTTTTTTTTGCTCAATTGTCTTTGATATGGGTTTAATGTTTAACGCACAGTTAAATTTTATTTTTTTATTTTAAAAAGGTTAATGTTGATTTTTTAATTAAAAGTCTGACTGTGTAAAATTGTTTTTCAATAAACTCGTTCATGATGTTTATCCCTTGATAACTTTTTGAACACAGTTCCTTATCGCTGGCTAAAATAAATACGGGCTCAAATGACAGATCATAAATCAGTTGTTAAAACTTGAAGCAAATAGACAAAAAAAAAAAAAAGAGATTATTTAATGTGTTAAAAAAATATTTGTAGATTTTTGTGTTTTTTCTTTTTAGAAGTTTACATTTTTAAGTTGTCAAAAGCCTTTGGGCAACTAATGACTCAACAGCCAACATTTGCTACGTTTGAATATTTCCAAATTTTGTTTAAATGAGTATTTTGTCGCAGTTGAAATGAATATAACATAAAAGCCATACACTGTAATTAATTGTTTGCTTTGAATTATATTCCGGTGGTATCATTATATAGATCTATAGATCTTAAATGTGGTGGACAGAATATTACAGTCACTGGCATAATTACTATTTTTTTCATACGTAAATTTGCTGGCGTTAGTTTAGTTGACATGTGGTTCCATTAACGCAGGGCCATTAGAATAAGATTAAGCGATATGAACACTACTTTACGTAATAGTCCTGTTATTTGAACACCAGAATCGTGTGATCAAAGCTAAATTGATTATTATCTTATGGACCACGTAAATTAACTTGGAGCAGAAGATTTAAACGCATTTGCTACAAAAACTGTTTGAGAACTAGAATATCAAATAATGACATCTACTGCGGCCAAATGCCCGGAAACTCTTTAGGCATTTGTGGACTAAAATTTCCAGTAAAGCAAGTTTTTTTGTGTTTTTTTTTTTTTTAATTTTTAATTTAAAGTTGTGAACATTTAAAAAACGATTGTCACGTAAAGCGCAAAATATTTAAAAATAACAACGCAATACAATTGTTGACGGGTACACAACTTAGTGTTTAATTTTTAATATCTGCTCTAGCAATTCACTTTTTTAACTCAGCTCTACTCACATTTCAATAGAATTAAAACTTTTATTTCGTTCCAATTTTCAAAAGAAAATTTTAAAAATTTTATCAATTTCTTTAACTTTTGTTTATATCTCTGCTGCTGGTTGTTGTTTATAATAAATATAAATAGTAAGTGATCTATATTCGTCTATGCCGAATCTTATATACCCTTCACCATGTTTGTTAATCTAGTTTAGTGAAGTAACTTCAATCAAAAAAATAAATATTGGGGAGACAGAGAATTAAAAAACAAAATTAAGAATAAAGAACAATATGTATTTTACGTAAAAATGTCATCAAATGTCTTAATAGGTTAAGCATTTTTTAAAAATCTTAGTGTTTCCTGAAAATTCTCTTTAAAAGCTTTTAAATGATACCCATTTTAATATCTTAAAAAATAACAATCGTACTTTTCTATGAAAAATTCGAGGCCTATAACCCGAAAAACATAGGCCAAATTTTCCACTTGATGTTTTTTTCGTATTATTTAATTCTCTATTGCTCTATACATTTTTTTTTTCATTTTTTATTGGAGTTATTTAATTGTTGCAGCAAGTGATGATATGGAGAAATTAAAGGCTGTCGTGGTGTTTATTCCACTTCTTCAAGGGAAAAAAACCGATCTTGCTGATTTCCAATAGCATCTCTTTTGAAGCTATGTCTGTTCGATTAGCGTATTTAAATTTTCTCTACTTTTTCTAGTGCCTTGGCAAAGTTGATTTTAACGTTAAAACGGACAGACAGACGGACATGGCTCAGTCGACTTCGCTATGCGTCAGAAGTCAGAATATATATACTTTATGGGGCCGGAAATAGATATTGTAGAAATTATAAAAGGAATAACAAAATTAGTTATACTTTATTTTCACTTTTTGTGGTGAAGGGTATAAAAACTAAATTAAATTAAATTTACTGTCACCTTCGTAATTTTTAACGGTTTATTAAGCTTTTTGTGGTGTACATCTTCCTAAAAATATATTTTAGTTTTATTATGTCTTGTTTAACACATATGTAGATATTAGTTAAAGTAAACAAAATCCAAAAAAGAATATATGTTGGCCGTATCATATTTCCGCACGTGAAGTTTAATAACTATTGGGTTGCACGCCCTTCTCTTATTTTGTTTGTATTTTTATTTCACCCTTGTACAAACTACAGTTTTTACTTTAACTTTGATAAGAAAAATGTTATAAATTTAAAAGCAAAAAGTTTCAAATAGCTCCTCAATATTTTAATTTTAAAACATTTACTACCGAATAAACTTATATATTCACAGTGGTAGCAGCAGCGAAGAAGAGAAGCAACTTTTTGTAGAAAGTAGTCAAAACACAAAAATAAAAATTTTTATTAAAAATGTTCATTCCTGGAAAATAATTTTGCGTGTAGGAGTTTTTTATAAACAGATATGACACAAATATTTTTTCTTATATGGTGTAACGAACACCGGATTCGATAAGCAAAGATTTCTTTCAAATGATTTTATAAAAATGTTACATCTTTTACCGCATTTACATTATGCAATTTTTCATAGGCAAGAAGCCAATTATTTCGCTTGCGATAAGTATTTGCGTTGCTCACGTACCTGTTTATAAATGTATGTCACTTCATACACAGGATTTTATAATTGAAAAATACTTTAAGAAATTTACACAATAAATAAATGAATTAACTGTAAACTAAATTTAGTTAAACAAAAAAACAATTATTCTTTATTGAGTGAATTAATTTCAGATTTAGAAAATGTTAAGTCCGTGTCATATCGACATTGTTTTTGTTTTATTAAAATATGAAAGCACAGATTAAATTTTATTGCCAACCTCAAGAGGACTGCCTGACATGGCCAATTGCTTTTTACTTGACTTCAAAAAAAGAAGGTTATCAATTCGACTGAATGTTACTTTTTTATGTTTTTGCCTGCAGAACTCATTCATTATTGAACCGATTTTGGAAATATTTTTAAGTTAATAGATTACGCTAACAGATTGGTCCCGTTCATACTCTTAAAAATTAAAGGGTGTCCCAATACAACAAACATGTTTTTAAGTTTATTATAAACCAAAAAGCGCAATTCTTTAAAACTTAAAAAAAATTGCATATTACTACAGCTCATAATAGCAAAGATTAATAGAAAAATAAATTTAAAAATTAAAGGGTGCCCCATTTGTAATGAAATTGACTTTTATGCGCCCATCTTTTGATCTGTTATATACAAACGCTTGAAAATTGAACAGAATGCCGATTACTATGACCGTTATAATAACAAGTATTAAAGGGTGTCCTAATAGTTAATGTAATTTTATGAATGTGGACAAAATTTTGAATCGTTATAGACAGACAACTAAAATTTATAAAGAACCTGTATTGCTAAGTCCGCTATAATAACAAGTATAAAACTTGAATTTAGAAATTAAAGGGTGTTTCCATATTTGAAGTAAATTGACCTATATGGCCCTATCACTTGAACCGTTATATATAAACTTTTAAAAATAAAACAGAATGTCCACTACTTTGTCTGGTTTATTAAGAAGTATAAATATTTAAAATTATTAATTAAAGGGTGTTACAATAGTTGCTGTTATTAAATGTATATGACCAAACTGTTGAACAGTTGATTAAAATTTGCACAAAACTTTTTTTGCTAAGTCCGCTAAAACAAGTAGCAGACTTGAAATTAGAAATTAAAGGCTGTCCCTATAACTGATGTAATTTGACTTATATGGCCCTATCTTTGAAGCCGTTACAGATAAACTCTTGAAAATTAGACAGAATATCCACTACTATATCAAGTATGTAAACAAGTATAAATATTTAAAATTAGAAATTAAAGGGTGCCCTAATGGTAGTAATTTGATATTAATGGTCAATCTTTTGAACAGTTATAGACTAAAGCTTAAAATTTAAACAAATTTTGTTTTAATGTGCCAGCAATAAAAGTGTGAAAAATAAAGGGTGAATACATAACTGCTGATTTTCCTTGTATAATCTGCGTTCATATTTTGTTCTACGACATATAAAAAATCCTAACGCAATTTTGCTCGAATAAGAATATAATCAATGTTTAATTACCGTCCTAAAAAATTATGATTTTAAGTTTGTCTGTTTTAAAGTAAGTTTTTTTGCAAGAATTATTGAGAACTGTCTATGCAGACTAAATTGCAGCAGATTGTCTTTTATCTTAATAAGTCTATATATCCAATCAAAACGATACATTTGAGGAAAAATTAAAAAATAAAATGTTTTTTACTTAATAGCAATTTCGATGGCTCTTTTTTTTTTTTTGTTTTTTTTACAAGTTCCCATTTGCAATAAAAAAAGTTGAAATAAACTCGAAATTAAAAATTCGACTAACCAACAACTTTTTCTTAAGCTTAATTTTAACAACAAACTTTGAAATTTGAAAACAGCAAACACACTTCTTAATAAAAAAAAGAATTTTTTTTGTTTGTATGCGTGAATGGTCTTAAAGTATTTGTATTCCTTGAGTCTAACACAAAAAAAAGAAACAAATAGAAAACTTTATCTATTAACCAGTCCTTAACCTTCAGCACTTAAAATATTTGTTCGTTTTATTTATTTATTTATTTTTTTTTTTTTGTGTAGGCACATAAATTTAATTGAAAAATAAATTATTTAACAATCATACGCATCGTGTAACACCACACAGTGGTTTGCCACTTGTTGCTATGCAAACGAAAATTAATTTAAATTTTGCAATATATATTTATATTAAAGACATATAAATCTTTATAAAGTTGTTCATTTTGTTCATTTTAAATGAAAAATAATGTCAAATTGACATTAAAGCAAAGTATGTGTGTGTGTGTAAAAAGAAAAATGTTAAAAACAACAGAAAACTTTGGAAATAAAAAAAGATCATAAAACAATCAAAAATAACTGAAAGGAATGTCTTCAAATTTATGATTCTGTTTTATAATAAATCTTGTGGCACCAAAATTAAAGGAAATAAATCATGATGAAAACAAATACTTTTTTTAATATAAAGGGACAAAATAAACATTTATTTAAAAACAAAAATAATTTGTTAAGTCGGCAATGAATTATTCCTTATGAATTAATTTGTTTAAAAAAAATATTTAGTTGGTAAAGTTTTATCATTCCGAGTAAACGAACAACTTTTAGGTTCGTTATTTTCACAAATCTGAAAAAATTAAAATTGTTTTGTTTATTATTAATTACTACCATCTGCTTCCAAAGGTGATTTCATAGTTTTATAAGAATTATTTCTACGCACCCACATAATGATTTGAGATTTTTGTTTTAAAAAAAAAGAAAACATGTAACTTTTTTACTCAAAACTTTAAATTTGATATTATTAAAGGCCAGGATTAACTATCATAGACAATCGTACTATTTAATCACACAAAATTCTGACAGAATTCAGTCCTACTTTAAAAGTCGTTTCAACATGGCGTCGTACGTTCCACACTATTATACGAAAAAGGTGCAAGAACAGATGATTTTAATATTTTGCTGCTGCTTTCTCTTCAAATTCAAAAATAATCAACTCTGATCGCATAGAAAAAATCATTTAATGAGATATTTTAAAAGATTATAAAATCGTACAGGTCTGTAAAAAAAGTCTGTCACACACATACACTTTTAATCCACACTATCATACTATTTGAGCACACATGCAATTTATGACAGATCGTACGACTGAGTATGATAGTGAGTCCTGGCCTTTAATACTTGAATACTTGACTTGTATATCGGTAGTTGTCTCAACAGTGATATTAAAACATTTGAGTGCAATACTCACAATAAAATAATATGTGCTACCGCTGTCTTAAGGTGCTATTATAATTAGGGATGTAACCGACAACGATACCAATACTGATATATTGGCGATACTTCTGGTTTTCCCATGTATCGATATCGGCGATATTTTACTGTCTATACGCCGATACTTCTTTTATTTTATTTTTCTTTAAAGTTTTTTGAACAAAATATTCAATTTTCAACACTTTTTTTTTGCATAACAACTATGAGAAAGAACACATTAAAAGCAGAACATAAAATTATAGTAATGAATTGTTCTCTCAATACTAAATCTTGTATGTGTAGATAGAACTTAGTAGGTAGAACTTGCAACCGACGAATGGATAATGATGGAAGAGTTGGTGAAAATTTTGGCTTACTTTGAAGAGGCTACAAAATCCATAAGCAATGCCACTGCTACATTGTCTGATGCTATTCTGTTAGTTAACAGTTTTCGAACATTATTAGAAAACATAATACATGAATCAACGTAGATGGAGAGTAGTTTGGAATCCCAAAAATTTGCGACTAACTTAGCATCAGCTTTGAATGAAAGATTTGAGGGTTTAGAGAATAATGAAACCTTTTATTTATCTACAATTCTTGACCCTAGATACAAAGCTCGAATATTTCAAAGACAATCGACTTCAATCCTATCGAAAAATTGTCTAATTGAGATGTTTAGCATGACTCTACATTCCGAAAGTGTTGAAGAAACAGTCCTCCCTACACCTCGCAAAATTTTTGATAAGTCTACGAGAAGTACTCGCCTTTGGAGCGTATGTGAAAAAATTATAAAAGAATCCGAGGAAGTTGAGCCTCTATCCATCCTAATCTGGGGTTTTACTAACGAAGAAGTCGAGAGATACCTTAGATCTCCTAATTTCCTAGAGACGCAGATCCTCTTGCTTACTGGGGCAATGACATAACCTACCCAAACTTAAAGAAAATGGCGCAGAAATACTAAAGTTTTCAAATGAGTTCTGTTGCATCTAAAAGACTATTTTCCACTAAACGGATTTGAGAAATAGTCTATCTCCGCAAAATTTGAGAACACTTTGTTTTTCAAACAAAAATCTTATTGATATCAATTTTAGATATTAATCTTTTGCAATGTTGTTTTTATAATTTTAATTTAATATCAACAGGATCTTAAATTTAATTCGTTATCTCTTAAATCTTATTATTATCAATTTTAAATCTTTAGTCAATCTAAACTGAATGCCAACGTTTAATTTGTAAAATCATAAATATTGCAGACGTTTTGTAGTTTGAAAATATGAATTTTAGAAACTGTAATGTATTGCAAATTTTGATAATTTGAATGTCTCATTAATAAACACTGTTTTTTGTGTAATTTAAAGAATTACTCTACTTAAGTTTTGTTATTTTTTACTAGAGCTCAATTTCAATATGCGCATCAGTATCGGAATCGGTATGGGCGATATCTATTTTTGAGTATCGGTATCGGATCGGCGAAATGGCGTATCGTTACATCCCTAATTACAATATTTATAATACATTAAAAATTTACTGTATAGACTTGACTAGTAAAGAGGTTTCTTTATATTCCAAGGTTAAAAAAAATGGTGAACATTGAAAAGGAGAATGTAAAGTAAAATGAAATGACATGGGAATAAAATATCAAGGTGTAAAAAATTGTTCTATAAAATTAGTCAGATTTAAAAATTTTAACTGTTGATATGCTGTTACTTTCCCCGAGTTTCAAGAATGACGGTTGTATCCATCTATTTATAAAAAAAAATCTATTAAAGACATAACATCGAAATTCAGATTCTTTTTTAGTCATTATTAAAAATCAAACATAGATTAAATCTAATTATATCATAGAACGACTCTTTGGGAGTTAAATTAGGTTTTTGAAAAATATCCCAAAAAATTATTATATATTTTTTATATTTAAATAAAATCATTAGGTTTTATAGAAAAAAGGCGTGCACACTTATCTGGTTACAGAGTGTAGAAAATAAAAATTATATTTTAAATCTTAAAACACTTACAAGCTTTTTTAACACTTCTTGACACCACGCTGTATTTATTTTTTGATGTGTAATGTAAAACGTAACAAGTAAGAGTGGTTAAACAAATAGCGAAACACGTATAGACACCTAATTTTCTAACCAAGAAATAAGTTACATTTTCATTTAAAACTAACAGTGGCCACGGCTTCGTCCGCGTATCATTTCCAATTTTCTTAAAATTAAAATTTTGAAAAATGTGATTTTAAACATTTTTTATTAAGTTCTGTTAACAGTGTTAAAAATTTGCCATCTACAAATATAAAATGTGCTAAAATTTGTTTTAGTACCTTTATACTGGCAAAATTTTGTACTTTCGCATTTGTATCTCTAGTTTTTCTACGAAAAGTATTCTATATTTGAACCAAGGTCTCAAGAAACCTCCACACAAAATTTTATTCAAATTCATTGAGCAGTTTATATGTGATGCGAATACATACAGACAGACAAAAAATTTTGTATTCCGTATCGATTACTATCTACACCAACAACAAAATTTTCAAAAAATATTTCATGTTTTGTTATATGTTTAGTTGTTATGGGATATTGTGACGGTTCCCTGGATGATTTTACAAATAAGAACAAGTAAGAAAGCTATATTCGTCATCATTCATCGTCACATGTAAATCAAGTTTAGTAAAATAATTCCAATCAAAAAAGCAAATATTGGAATGACAGAGATTTAAGAAATAAGAAAAAAAGGACATAATTGAACATAAAAATGTCATTGGCTCTTAATGGGTTAAGTATTTTTAAAATATTTTCGTATTTCCTTAAGGATCTATTCAAAACCTTTAAAATTATACCCATAATGATATATAAAAAAATTTGAAAATTTCAGATTCATTTTTCCCTTGATGTTTTCTTGGAAAATATTTTTTCAATTTTTTCACTTAAAGCTTTTTTCTTAGTTTTTAAATCTCTATCGCTCACATATTTATTATTTTTATTGGAGTTACTTTGTTGTTTCAAATGATATGAAAAATTTAGAGGTAGGCCTGGTGTTTTGCCCGCTGCATCGAACGACATTGACTTATCATGCTGATTTCCAATAGTACCTCTTTCCAAACGATGTTTGATCGATTGGCGTATTTCAATTTTCTCTAGCTGATCTATTGCCTCGGCAAACTGGAATTCAACACTTACACGGATGGACAGACGGACATTACTCAATTAACTTCGCTATGCATAAGTAGTCAGAATATATAGATTTTTTAGGGTCGGAAATGGATATTCTAGAAACTACAAATGGAATGAAAAAATTTGTTTTACCCTTTTTTCACTTTTTGTGCTGAAGGGTATAAAAATATACAATTATTTATGCAAACTGTTGACATCACTTTTATTTATTTTTTTTTTTTTCTCTTGAGAAATTTAAAATAAATTGCTTTGTTTTTATTTTTAATACGCGTTACGTCTGCATTAAGAGTTTGCATATGACCAACCTAACGTGGAAGGGAATGTAAGAAAAAATATTACGTGGTTTGTTTTTTGATAATTTTTGTTTACATTTTTATATGGGCTTCTGCTATAATTTTCATGTTGTTTTTAAAGTTTTTATATTAAAAAAAATTTTTTGGCTTTTCTAAAAATTTGGATAAAGATTTCCCGATGACTGGCGAAATACGTAAAGATACCTGCTATTCCAACCAACAAATAAATTCCGTTTTTATTTGAAATATTATGCTTTATTCGGCAGTTGCGGAATATATCTTTGATATAATGAGGATATTTGGGGTGAACTTGAGTTGTTTATTTGTTACTTTGGGATCTGCTCTGCACTTCTCTCCATGAAAGATTTTATTAAAATATAAGCGCGAAAAGCTGAAAGAAGTATTACAGTGTAAATATGCTTTTTTTATTGCGAAAGTGAGGCTTTTTACAAAATTTTCATATATTCGATAGTTTTAATTTATATTTTTTTTTGTTGCGTTTTTGCTTTTAAATGAAATTTTATATTTTTTATTTCGCAATACTGCAAACAGTAAAATGATAGTAATCATAAATTATTAATTTATCATTTTTATGTGCTGCCTTTTTAATTTTGATCGAAAAAATTTATGATACCTTTTAGTTATTAATACAGGGTACAAATTTCAATTTCAATAAAAAAAATGGTTTTTATGAGGCCCATCAAACACTATCATGTGTATGAGCTTATTACAGTCATTTATTAGGAAATGATAGACCAATAAATAACATTATTTGGGGAAAAACCCACACTGCCCACCACTCATAATCTCTTGCAATAACAACAGCTGTAATTTCAATAAAATACAAATCCATAGTTATTAATATATAACTCAAATAAAGCAGGTGCAGTAAATTTCATGAATTACATATATTAATTTGTTACTTAATTACTTTTTTATTTAAGTAATTAGTTCTAATAACATATTTCAATAAAATCCTTTAAAATCTGTCAAATAGCATAAAAATATGTAAAACTTTTCAAGACGAATTTACAAGAGGTAGCAGGGCTACTACAGCAATACAACAATAAAAAGAACAAGTAAGAGTTCTATATTCGGTTATTCCAAATCTTATATACCCTTAACCATGTATGTAAATGTAGTCTAGTAAAGTAAGTCCAGTCAACAAATATTGATTTTTTTATATTTTTGATTCTCTGTCACGAGTTAAAAATTTAACAAAAAAATATTTACATAAAAATGTCATCTGCTCTTAAGCTTTCAAATGTTACCTATATTGGTATTTTAAAAAATATGGTGCACAATCGTAGTTTTCAATCAAAAGTTCAGAGACCCATAACTCGGAAGATATGGGCGAGCGCAATTTTTTTCACTTGATGTTTATTTTTTTTTTAATTCTCTATCGCTTCATAAATTTATTTTTGAATTGATTTTTTGATTGAAGTTACTTCATTGTTCTAAATGAAATGGAAAATTAAAGGCAGACGGGATGTTTTGCCCGCTGCCTCGAAGGTTATGGACCGATCTTGCTAATTTTCAATAGCAAAATTTTCGATTGTAGTATTTAAAATTTCTCTAGATCATCTAGTGGGTATAAAAACAGGCACTTGACGGTATAGGCAACTTAAAAACACAACGTTTTTAGTAAGTTTTCTTAAAACTTATTACAATTCTCTTATTAAAAAAAACACGTTTCTCAAATAAAATAATGATACACTTTTGACATGTACTTTACACTTAACGAAGTTAAGCGGAAAATGATGCCACCTGGTGAAAACTATCTACTGTTCCATAATTTGACAGCTTTAATATTTAAAAAGAGTTTTAAAAGTTAGAAATATCATCCAATCATTTCTTTGGTAAAGTTATAAATGTATTTACCTAAACTCTAAACATACTCGTAAATGGAAAATATATGTTTAAAGAAAGATCCAGGAATTGCACTATATTCTGCTTGTCTCTCTTAAAATTAACACATGATTTGAAAATATTGATTCTTCTTGAGCAAAACTGAAAGGTTGATATTCCTAAAGACTACTAGAAGTAAGTTAAAAATTGAAGTTGAATTTTATTTTGAATAAAAAGAGCCAATAAATATCTGAATATAATGCAGCTAAAAAAGATAAAATAAAGTCGGACTATACAACAAATCTATTAAATTGCTCTGCAAGGCCACGGTTTATCTAACTAAAGAACTATCGGGCAATAATTTGTAATTAATATATGCCTTCACATCATGCATGCAAATTATTTATAAACAAGTTTTTCTGAATTTGTATCATGTCCATATACATCAAGTTATTAAATTTTACATCATTCAACACGAGTGAACAGAAATAAATACACAAAAGAATTTTATTAAAATGAAGAAGGACTGGCTATCTTTGGCACGTGAACAATTAATATTATGTCTATAAATTTATCGTTTAAAGTTTCGTAAATCAAGTTTATGTGAATTATAAATGAATTTCAAATGGAAAATATTAAAAATTCATTAAAATTTTAAGTAGCGTCATAAAATTTTTAACGCAGGATAATTTTTTTACTATACTGCGCAATGATCATTTTTCATGAATATTCGAGCTTCTGGTAACCGGCATTACCTGAGTATAATAAGAGAGCATTTCTAGCAGAGTTGGGATTATTTCATTACTATTGAAATTTCATTGGCATTTATTGAAATAATGACAATAAAAGAAATTTATTTATCATTTAATGGTAAAGATTTTATTTCAATTATAATTGTTTTTACAAATGTTAATGAAATCGGGTAATTACTAATTACAGTTGAATCAAAAAAAGTTGTTTTTATTAAACACAATGTTTTGATCGCAGGAACTCTGCTGAAAATAATAAAATAGAGTACTAAATGTTATTATTTGTAGACAGATTTGTATTTGAAAATTTTAATAATTTATTAATTTTAAGTGAGTTTAAGTTTATGTGCGAGATCTAAAGTCATTTAACACCTCCTGCTAGCGGATTTTATTACTTACACGAAAATAAAAATATGATCCCTCGTTTTTTTTTTTTTTCTTTTTTTTTTTTTTTTTTTTGAGAAAGTTAAAACACATACATTTCACCAAATTTTTGTGATCAAAATGCTATTTTTAAAAATAATGGTTAACTATATTTCAAGATGTATATTTAGTGTAAAGATAAGGAAATCATTCAATAATGATAATGATTTAAGACCATTTAATCATTATTCAATGATAATGATTTTATTTTTTAACTCATTATCAATGAAACCTTTTCATTAAAAAGCATTATCATTTGAGAAAATAATGATAATGCTAAATAAATCATTAGCATTATTTATTATTAATTATTTATTATTAAGCGCTAGTGAAACCGTCAGTTAATTAGAGTATTTTATTAATTACTCCCATGTATAATTTCTAGGTACTAATGAAATGAATGACCCTCTGTAACATTTATTTACTCTATATCTTCACTCAAAATACAGCGAATACAATTTTCTAAGTCGAAAGAATGTTTTCCAATAAGATCCAACATATCATTGAAATCAGTTGACAACTTGCGAAGAATATCTCGATATTTTTTTAACAAGAACTATAAAATCAGACATCATGCAAAATTACAATTCCGTTATAATCAGTTTATCAATGCAAAAATATTGTACTTCCACACACTAGGAAACAAACATAGATTAGTGAACACCTAAATTTTTTTTGAATTAAAATAATCGTTTCCCCCTTATTCTCCGCTCTAGGTCACAGCCTTGAAAAAAAAGCCTCTTTCAACCTTTTTATAACGTTCTATATTTCAAATACGATTTCGAATACGATTACAATCGGTTCAGACGATTAAAGCTTACGGATTTTCCCCTTATGTCCCCTCTTTATCCAAGCTAAAAAAAACAACCGACTTACTTTCTGATGAAAGATCTATCTTTGTTCCTAATTTCATTAAAATCGGTACAGTAGCAGAGACCGAATCCGATGGTATATGGCTACAGGCGGCAGAAAAACGGCGGCTAAAAATCAACTAAAGCCGAAAAATTTTCAGCGGCGGCTAGACAAAAAACAAAAGCTGATCAGTAAAATAAACTGAGTCTGGAAACTTTGCTTTTCAAATATTATTTTAAAATTATCTTTTTAACACATATGTTTACGTATTATACATTTAAACCAACAACAGCTGATATATTTTACACTAAATGATATGAAAGCAAATAAAAAAAACGACTTGGGTGATGAAGCCGGCTGCAATTTTTAGCTTAAATCACCTACACAGTTCATTTGCAGCTTTTATTTTCAATAAAGGTCGGTGGCGGCTGTTAGCCAATTATTAAACGATCGGCTTTGCTTTATGTGCAATAGTTCAGCTATGATTCATGCATAAACAAACAAATTTAAAAAGAGATTTATCACATATTTAGATTGAAGCAAATATGATACAAAAATGAAGATAAAAGGAGTATTTTTTTTTTTGTAAATATTCAACCAAAAAGAATTCTGTAGTGTATTGTGTACTTGACTCTCTAATCGGTCTGGAATGAATGAGCTCTGAACTAAGGTTTTTTAATATGTAAAACCGTGTAATAACCCTTTATAAAAACTTTTTTTAACAACATGTTAAATACATATGTGAAAATTTAATAAGATTTGGTTGCACACTTTTCCTTTACTTAACAGAAGACCAAGACTTAAACTAAAAAAAATTAAAATATTGTTGCCAAGTCTGATATGGCAGAACTGATAAAACTCGTACAAAGAATATTTAAATTATCCAGAATTATAATTTTAAAATAATACACAACTTTAGCACATTTTATTTTTGTAGATGAAAAATTTTTGACACTATTTACAGAACTCTGCAGCAAATGTTTAAAAAAATATTTTTCCAAATTTGAATTTTATTAAAATTATAAATAACAGGCAGACGAAGTCGTGGACACTGCTAGTTTAACATAAAATGATTAATTCATTTGGCGTAACTTGGCATTGTCATTGAATGAAAAATGCAGATCGTCAAAATTTGAAACTATAAGAAATTTAAAAATTGAAACTATAAAAGATTTAAATAAAAGTTGATGTTATCTGCAAGAGAAGAAATGTGCTTGACAGTTTACCTATCCTCATTCCATCTGTAAGTATTCGTTAAAAGTGAACTTTGAGAGAATTCGATATGTATTAAAATTATTTAAGTAATTTTAACTATAAATATCTACGAGTTAGGTACGTTTATTAAGAAAATGAAAATTCAAGAGCTTATAAATTAGAAAACATTTTTATCGATAGTAAAAAATTTATTTATATTTTCACTTATTAATCATTTGAACCCACTGTAAAGCATAAATTTCCACTTATTTATTGGTTTTTTCATTTGGCTGTTGATAATGACAATGATAAAATGTTAAAATGTTTGTGTTTATAAAATGTGTAAATAAACACTTTATGGTTGTACAAAAAAAGCAAATATGTGTGTTTATTTCTTGTCAATTTATAGATTTTCATTTTTTGCTCCTTCGTAGCACATCCTTAAATACCATCTCATACTTTTTAAATGATTGTAATGAAACCTTTTTTATTGTTGGGCGTTTTTTCAATACGAAAAACTGTATGACTTTAGATGCTATAAATAAATGTATGTCTATCTGTCATATGTTGTTTGTAGCAACAAGGAGGATGTTAAATAAAAACTAAGAGAAAAAATAGAAATTATAAAACTTATTTTTGCAAAGAAAACAAATATACAAAAGTTTGTTATTTGACCACAAAACAATTTTTTTAGCCAATTTCTCGTAAATCATTGCTATATATTTTGGGGATTGTTGTTAACTAAATTTTTTTGTTCTACTAAAACATTAACGGCTGTATTTATAAACACTTGAACCGGGTCAATAAACCTAAATAAACCATAAACCCAAGATAGGAAAATGTTGATAATATTATAATTATAAACAATTTATGATTTAAAAAATCTCTAATGCAATTTTATTTTTGGATTTTCTCTTTTTCAAATCAAAAATAAAATTCGTCTTTTCTAATAGATATTTTGTTTAAAAATTAAAAAGTTTTTTGGAGCAGAATGGACGTATGTACATATTTTAATCCATTACAAGCCAAAAGACTTCTACGGAGATACAAATGAAAAAATCGCTCTTAAGTCTAGTTTTAGCGAGCACTTTAATGGTTTTATCAAAAGTAAAAAAGTTCAAAAAGCAAAAGCTTAACACAAATCTAAATGGCTCTCAATGGTATTTTCAGGGTATCTAATAGTTTCTTTAAAAGACTTTTCATTGTTTTATTTAATTTATGGGTTTACGAAGGCGTTTTTTAAACATTTCTTCAAAACTCTTTTTTATACCCGACCAAATATTTTTTTTTTAGAATTTGAAACTTTGTAACATAATATTTTCGAAAAAAAAACCAACTTCAAAACAAATTTCATCTGTCTGTCTATAACAGTTCAAATATAATTACAATAACTATTGGGACACCCTTATATTCCATCTACAAACTTTATACTTTTTAACTGTTCAACAGTTTATGCAATATACATCAAATTAGAGCAAATATAGGGGCACCCTTTGATTTAAAAATTCAATTTTATATTCTTGCTGTTGTTGTAGACATAGCAATTAGATTCTTTGTAAATTTCAACCGTCTGTCTATAACGGTTGAACTGTTTGGCCATATTATGTTGGTCAGATTACATCAACTATTGTAAAACCCTTTAATTTATAATTAAAAATATTTATACTTTTTATTATATCAAACAAAGAAGTGGACACTTTGTCTTATTTTCAAGTGTTTATATATAACGGCTCAAAAGATTCGGCCCAAAATTAATGTGATTCGACCTATAATCACATTAATTTTGGGAACGCCCTTAAATTTCCAAATGCAAATTTAATACTTTTTGTTTTAGCGGAGTTAAAAATACAATTTCATTATAAATATTAAACGCCTGTCTACAACAGTTCAAAAGTATGGCCATATACATCAAATTAAATAAACTATTGGAGCACCCTTCATTCTATAATTTTTAATATTAATACTTGTTACTATAACGGTCATGTCAATCGGCATTATGTCCGTCTTTCTATAATAGTTCAAAAGATAGGCCCATATAGGTCAATTTACGTCCGCTATAAAGACACCCTTTAATTTTTAGATTTATTTTATATTACTTTTTGCCATTGGGAGCCTTAGTGATACGGTTCATTATACACGTAAAAAACATGTATATTATATGGGGACACCCTTTAATTTTTAAGATTAAGAACTGTTTTTAAGAAAAAAACTGCATTTAGTCGAATTGATAACCTTTTTTTTAAGTCGGTTAGAAATAGGTCGATTTTAAGAAGGTCGGTGGGAGAAATATGACATTATAAAATTCAATTTGCGAAAAAAAATAATGGAACATTCTTTAAAATAGTGTCCATTATTTTTAAGAATTTGTAAGTGGACCCATGTGAAGCGTCTACCTATTACAGGTTCGTTCATGATAATGAAAATAAATTTATGAAACATCAATCAATTATACAGAAAATAAGTTTAGAAAGGGCGTATGCTTTCGTTTTTCCTTCTGTTGTGTGTATGACAGTTACAGGCAGCACCATAGCTGACATATTTTAAGTAATTGTGTCATAACTCACATAAACTTCATTTCATTAAGAATATATTAATTAAAAGGAACAAAAAAAATTTTAATTATTTTTTTAATGATGTTTATTATTTTATCTCTTTGTCCATTTGTGTTTTTAATATTATTTCATTGTTTATATTTTATGAAAAACAATATTTTAATTGTGTGAAATAAAAAACTTTTTTTTTCAATTGATAAACAAAAATAAGTTTTCAAATTAAATACTCTTCTTATTATAAAGTGGAAATTATTTGCCAATCAACTTCGTTCACAACTTTTATAAAGTTATTTATGTGTTCCAGTTGATATTAAGCAACAGGAATGTCTTATATTTTTGTAGTTTATGTTGAATACTACAAATTAGTATTACGAGGTTAGTTCAATATGTCTTTGAAAAATAACAAAACTAAAAAATTTTAAAAGCCAAATAAAAAATTTCGCAGGAAAAACTATCATTCAATTTGTTATTTAAAATCAAATCAAAATAATGTCTGTAGCTTTTTAGACTAATTTTATTTACCACAATCACTTCGAAAATCGTTAATGAATTAAAAAAAAATACTGAGCTACGGATGTTTGGATGTGCGTGAAATAGTTGTAACCATGGACGTGTCAAGTTTAAAAAAAAATTTGTTATAAAAAGTTTAGAATTTTGTTCAGAGCTGGACCTGCCACAATTCTGATGTTTTTTTTATTTGCTCATACAAATATGTCGAAAAGAAATAAATTAACCATCATGTAAAGGAAACACATATAACTGCATAGGAAACAAAACCACTATGGTCTTTCCTAGATGTGCAGGAAATGTTCTATGTTGACCACTGGAGAATATAACTTGTTATTATTAAATGTCTATATTTTAGAAGGTATAAATTGCTTTCAAAGCTTTGAAACCAAAGAGAAGTTGGACATCTAGCAATGATGATGTGTTTTTTTTTTGCCCTTGTTAGCTAGGTACACTTTTTCGAAGGCCCGGCTTTTGCTTTAAAAGCTAAATATGAATAATAGTAAATAAAGAAAAATTAGTGTCCTAAATACTCAAATGACTGTAGGCGTACCGTCAACTAAATAAATATTATATTTTAAAATGGTTATAATTACGAGTTCCTTATTCAAAGTATTTTTTCTTTGTTTCGCTTTTTTACAAATAAAATTTTTTTTTCTCGTCTTAAATAATTTTTCTATTTTCAATTAATTAAAGTTGTGTAGTGGATCTTAAACTCAAAAGTAAAATTGGGGGTCGATCGTATGTTAACTTTTATATATAACTGTATACTTAAGTTTTTGAAGTAAAATTATATTTTTTATTAAAAAATTATTAAAAATGCAATATTTTTAAGTTTTGAAGTATGTTCGAATTTTCGAACATAATTTCGAATTTTCGAACTTACTTTTTTAGAGTCTAAATTAGATGTAATTAAATTTTTTATGTAAAAATTTCAATATTTCTTATTTTTTAGCTCTGTAGCTTCTTAGAGTCATACTGATTTCTTTAATTTTGTTAATATTGACTTTGATTTTTTAATATATGTACCTTTGTCTTTCCAGATTTTAACATGTATGTATTTATTTTTGCTTATGCAAACATATATAATTAATTTTCCTTATTATTTTATTTTAAATATATAATTATATTTTTAAGAGTTCGTATTAATACATTTTCGAATTTAAATTTGTTTATTTTGTTCTCTCTGTTCACAAAGTAATAGCTTTACATACCTTTTCCTTAGTCATTTTAAAATTGTATCCTTAAAAAAGATTTAAGTGCTTATGTTAAAAGGAGATGCAAAGCAATGTTTGTATATCAAAACACATAAATATTTTTTAAATTAATTTTTTATCACTTTCATTTAACAAACATTAATTTTTCTTTTAATTTTCGTTTATATTAATTTAACATAAAGACATATTTACATTTTTCATCTAATAGAATGCAAACTGCTTTGAAATATTTTTCGTAACGTTGATTTTGAATTTTGTCATTTAAATGCAAATGCTTAAACAAATGATAATTTCGTTTGCAGATTCTTTTTGTTTTAACTTCATTTATTATAATTTCATTTCATTCTTTTATATTTATTTCATAAAAATTATAAAATTTGCACAGACTGCACCATAAAAATTCAAATTTTACACAATTTACAGCTGTTTGGTTTAAGTATTTTAGGACACTATTAAAAAAAGGATTGAGTAAATATGGCGCGTTTAAACAAAAAAACAAAAAGATTGTAAACATATGCAAAGTTGAATTTATTAAAATCTTAAACACTTTTTTATATTAAATGTTGTCAAGCAATTTCAAAAATATCTTTTTCTAATTGCTTATTTAAAAAAAAACTTTGCTTGACTTTAACGGCAATGACAACATTGTAAAGAAAAGAAAGGATTCAAAATTATAAATATTTTCACTTTATTTAATATTCCGTTAAATAGTTTCGTTATCATTCCCGGTTTAAAACATAATGACTGCTTCGTTCTCTACTGGCAACTAAATATTCAATGTTTGAAGCCTGCAGCGTTACTGCTTTAATATTGTTGTTTTATTTTCATTTCATGTGTTGTTGTTTTCCAACAAAGCATCCAACAAATACGAACACACGAACCGCAACAATCATTAGATATGCCTGCAAATATACGACCTCCATACATCTAACGAAAGCGAAAGATAAGCATTTTGTTTACATGTGTTCGCCTGTGTATGTTCGTCTACTTATACGAACACAATAGCTGAAACTATCTCTGGGGATATATGAAGTTCCAGACAACAAACATGTAAAACAGCAAAAATTTCATTCATTCATTCATTCATGCATTCTTTTAAACAGTCAGTCATTTATGTACCCAAACATGATGTCTAACAATGCAGACCGGACAGGGATAAAGAATTTGGTACTTTAGTACCAACCGGAAATAGAAATTTTTTTTAAAGTTTTACAAAAATGTTTGCCTTGTTTTAAATTGACTTCGTTTGTAAGATTTGAAACCAAAAAAGAGACAAAAAAATGTTTTCAACTTAATCATTGAAAGTACTGTCGTCCAAGTTTACGAATATCGTAAAAATATGTTCGTGATATTAATAAAACTGCCTTCGATCCATTCAAATGGTTACTTATGACAATGTTGGTGAAGGTACAGAAATACCGATTTAAAATTCGAAATTCGCCAAAACAAATTTTTATAAATTTTTAGTTTTAAAGCGAATTGCTGGATTGATTTTCTCGAATTTTTAATAGGCTTTCCATAATTTTCCTTGCATTGTATTTTTTTTTTGTGTTGTATAATTGAAAGGAATGTTATTCGCTAAATTTTATGGTATAAATTAATAAAATTTGTATTCGAAAAAATTACTTGAGCCCTTTGCCATTGCCGTAAGCCATTGCTGCTTAAAATAAATGTAGTTTGTTGTTGTTTGTTTGTGAATAATGCTAAAACATCGTTAAAAGCCTTTAAAATTATTTGAATAAAATACAACCATTAAAAACATTAGTTTTATTTACTTTTCTTAAATAAAAATGGAGAAGTTGCTTAAACTCTTGACCAATTTTTTTATAAATTTTAATATCTTTTGATAATATTTTTTGAAATTTGAATAATTTGTAAAACTATCAAGGCTTACAAAGCTTTTTGGTTGATACTTTTTCTAAAACATTTTTAACAGTTCTCAGTTTTAAACAATTTTAGGGATTTCCTCAGTGTTTTTGGATGTAGAATTTTAGTCTGGCCATAGCTAAAATTGTCGTTGCTCAAAATGTTAAACTTCATATGAAAAATTTAAAGCAGATTTTTATATACGAGTTTTAACATTTTCAACGATGGCAACAAGGCGAATCAATTTACCAGGTGGCAGCGTAGGCGAATTTAGTATATACGATCAAAGCTTCGCCAATGTATTTATTTTCAAATAAAATTCACCAAAAATTTTAATTTTTTCATTTGAAGCCGAAAAAGCAAAATAAAAAAATAATTTAAAAAAACTATCAATAGTTTTTAAGTTTCCCAAAGAACATCACTTTCGCAAAAAAAATCTTTTATACACAATTCTTTTGATGTAGGGTATATAAGATTCGGCATATCGAATTCATCATATTTTCTCAAGTTCATTCAATGCCTTGGCAAAGCTGATTTCAACCTGAACATAAACGGACAGACGGACATCGCTCAATCGACTTCGCTATGCTTAAAAGCTCAGAATATATTTATTTTATGGGGTCGGAAATGGATATTGTAAATATTACAAACGGAATGACAAACTAAAAAAATAAAAAAATAAAAAAGCGAAGACCCAAAATAAAAACAATGTTGGTTATTTGTTAAGTCAATCTCACACTTTAATCAGAACTTCGATCTTTGTTTAATTTATTATTATTTTCTGCCAAAAAAAATCAACGAAAATAAAAAAGTACTCTATGGTGAGCTTTGCCGTATGCAAAAAAAGTACTTTTTTGCAGGTTCATTATTACAACACTTTTAATCTCTGTGTACAACTACAAACTCAAAAAGCTTTCTTTTAGAGAGATAAAATGAGAGTGAAAGTAAAAGCTTATTTCATCCTTTAATACATTTTCCTGATTCTTATTACAAGCTTAAACAAGTAAGTATTTGTGTGTGTGTGTGTGTGTGTGTATGTATGAATGTGTGCAAATATCTATTAGAAATAAAATAAAGTGTATGCGTAAAAGCCGGAAATCGAAAACCTGTTGCATGTTCATTGCATTTCTTTGTATGTATGAAGGTTAATGCCAATGTTACTACATTTCTATATAGAAATACGCACCCTTATATTTGTTAAAAAATCCGACAGACATACATATTCAATTTAGCTAAAGACTTAATGATACCATGGAGTGCAATTTAATTAATTACACCAAACATTATGGGAATTTAAATGCTTTTCTTTAAGACAATTTATAATTAAGGAATTAAACAACATTTAAATGCCTGCTTGACAATGATTTTTTTTATAAATCCAAATTAAATACACAAGAGCTTTAATTAAATAGTAAATAAAAGAAAATAAAAGTAACTTATGAAGAAAAATTTTAAGTAAAAAAAATATTCCGAAATGTCATGTAAGAAATCTGATCATATGTTGCTTAATTCACAATTAAAATACAATAGTGCATGGCGCAATAATACCAGGTGAATGCATTACCTTTTACGTGTATTTTGTTTTTGTAAAAACTAATTCGAGCTGTCAAAAACGTCTGGCAATATGTGTGTATGTATTCCAATATATTTTTAGTGGCTTTCTTATTTTCCACAAATACATGCACACATTACTAGACGTTTTTGACAGCTCGAATTAGTTTCTACAAAAACAAAATACACGCAAAAGCTAAAACATATGATGAACATATGTTCGGATGCAGTCACCTGTTTGATGCGCCTTGCAATAGTGTATGCTTGTTGTTGGAACTTTTTATATAAAATTTTAATACACCAATACACTTTTATTTTGCATGTTTTTGAAAAGTTGTATTGGTATTCGTGTTATCAACTACATGTGAATTCCATATCACATTGTAAAGAAGAAAATAAACAAAAGACATTTGTATTGTTTATCATTTCAAAAGTATACTTTTCGCATAAAAAACTTAAAATTTTGCTTTTTTCAGTCCTATTGTCCATTTTACTTCATTTTTTTTTATCAGAAAACCTTCTTGTGAATACTTTTTTTCTTCTTATTATTAGCTTTTTGACATTTAATATACAAAATAAATTGATACAATAATACACTGCGTGTTCACAAGCATATAAACAGAAAGTGTATTCAATACAAAATACACCATTAAAGATTTTGTGAATTAAGCATACAGTGCGAGCTAGATTTTCGCAACCCCTGATTAACGCAACACCCCGATTAGCTCAACAGGCAAATTTTTTACATTACAGTCTTTATAAGTGCAACAATTTTCAAAAATGAATCTGAATAAGTGCAACACTATTTTTTTAATATATTTACAATGATTTCTGTTTGTATTTCTGGTTCAAAAACGTACTTTTATAAAAGTAATCATATTTAATCAAAGAATCCCATTTCAATGACATTTCTCCCACGTTGGTGCTGTCCCAAACACATTTTAAAACATAAATACAAACGCATCAGTTTTCTGTTTTGTTTCAAGAACTGTTTTTTAAAAGTTAGACCGCATTTATGCACGCAAATTTTACTTTGCAAAGTTTTTGATTTTATGTGAGAGAGAGGGAGAAAGCATGAAATCATACAAGAATTGATTAGTGAAAGTACTATTAAGGATAATATGGTGAATGAAAATAAACAAATCCTATCGGATGAAGAAGATGTAGTAGATGCAGAAGATGAAGAAATACCGAAAATAAAAACAGATGAAGTTATACAAGCTATTGACATTTGCATCCAATGGGCTACAGAAAATGACATTGACTATGAACAACTGAGTACTATCCAGAATATCAAAGAGATTGCATTACAAAAAAAAAATTAAAAAAAAGCTAAAGTTCAAACGAAAATTTCAAAATTTTTCTCTTTAAACTAATAATAACAAGCAGCAACAAACAAATAAACTGTTACTTTTTATTAAAAATGGGGTATTCTCAGGTGCAATAAAAAGTGGTCGATAATTGCACTTTTTCGGTAGTAGCAATTGGCCAGATTTTTTCAAGTTGCGAAAATCGAGCTCGCACTGTATATTTTTAAGCAAACCATCAATCACACATCTTTTCACTAACTCTCAAAATATGAAAGAGAGAAAGTTATATTAATTGCTTCAGCTGATCTTTTAATTTCGCTTAAAGTTTTTGGAAAACAAAAACCTACATCGTCAAATGTCACCATATTCGGATGTGCCGAATCTTATATCTAACTCACCAAAGGAATTGTTTATTTTGTTTCCTAAAATATAATATATTGTTACGAACATAAGATCTGGCAACGTCTGTTGTTGTTGTCCTTATGTGCGTGGTAAAAACAGAAGGTGAATAAATTACTTCCACCACCATTGGGTGTGTGTATAGAATAATACGAAAAATTAGCTAACGCGAATTGAGCACGGCTGCTGCAAAACAGAAGATCGTGAGTTCGAGCCCATCTTCGGACATACGTACACAGGAAGAATAATAATTGTGTAAGGCAATTTAAAATTAAGAAACTGCAGTAAAAACCTCCCGGAAAGGGAAAGACAACTATTGTGTGAAGCCATGGCCAGATAAATTAGTGAAGACGTCTATTTAATAAAAGTAGTAGTAGATAGTTGTCAAAGACGACCTTTATAAGAAAGAGAAGAGTTCAAGGTGTTTAGCGGAAGGAAGTAACAAAATGATTACAGTGTACGGCAGATGTTAAGTTGTGGCTATTGGATTAATAGGGAGAGGCATCGAGTAGTTCATGTCTCGCCGGAGTAACACAGTAGTGTAGCGTGGATGGCTGCGTTTGTAATAACGCATGTTTAGTAAATACGAGAATATAGGATCCTAAAGACGGGTAGGATCTAGTATGTAGCCAGATAGAGCCATAAGAAGTTAAGAAAAATAACGAATTTATAATATCCACAGTGAATCCGTACCTTTATCCTAAAAGGGAAAAACGTAACAATATATTTTTTGGCGGAATATGTATATCTTTTATATAGTAAAGATATTTGGATTGAACTTGAGTTGTTTATTTGAAAATTGAAAATGAATGAATTCACCACTTCCACTACCTGGTACATGATTTGCCATGGTGATTGCGATGGCGAATTATTAATTTTCTCCCGAATGTCAAACTAAATAAAAACAAGTAGGAGTGCTATATTCGGCTATGCCGAATCTTATATACCCTTCACTATCTATGTAAATGTAGCTTATTGAAGTAACTCCAATCAAAAACGCAAATATTGGGGTGACAGAGAATTAAAAAATATAAAAAAAATTTGGTACTGCATATATACAATTTTACATAAAAATGGCATCGGCTGTTAATGGGTTAAGCATTTTTAAAAAGATTAAGTATTTACTGAAAGATCTCTTCAAACCCTTTAAAATGGTACCCATATTGATATTTAAAAAAATTTGAAAATTTCGGAGCTCCGTAACTCGGAAAATATGGGCGAGCGCCAATTTTTTCATTTGATGTTTTTTTTCTTATTTTTTAATTCTCTATCGCCCCATACATTGGAAATACTAAATTGTTTCAAATGACATGAAAAAATTAGATGTAGGCGCGGTGATTTGCCTGCTTCCTCGAAGAACATGGACCGATAATGCTGATTTCCAATAGAACCTCTTTCGACACTATGTCTAATCGAATGACGTATTTATTTGTTTATTATTATTTCGATGAATTTTCGGCTTTGAATGCATTTTCAAATTTTTTGTTGCAATTAAAATTTTTTGGAAAAATAAAAAAAAATTAAAAATTTTCGAGAAAACAAATATTTTAGTGAAATTTTAATCGTTTTGGAAAAATCCAATTTTTTGATAATAAAAATTTCCAAGTATTTATTGCAAAATCAATTTTTTTAGCAAAGTTAAATATTTTTGGTGAAATGTTGGTAAAAGAATTGCTTTAGAAATAAATAAATTTTTATTCTTTTAGGGAGAAAGCTCTTAAAATAATAAAAATGATAAAAAATAATAAGGAGAGACTTAAAAAAATAGTTTTAATTTTTGGCATTTTTTTAGAAGCGATTTGCAGTCTAAAAGAATTTTATTAATACTTTTAAGAGCCAGCTTTATTTTCTGTGCAACACTAAATATTATATAGCAAGTATTCCTTCTGAAATACCGAGTTGTTAGAGTTGCAGACTTTAAATTCATAGTATTTTTTATGATCATATCCGTAATGATTAAATCATGTGCTCTGTTTTAACATTTTAATTAAAGGAAAGACCATTTCTAAATAAACAAAAAGTATTGAAGGAAAGGGAAACATTGAAAGATGTAAATGTAATTTCTAATAACAACAAAAAAAGAAAAGAAAATAAAAATATACTTTAGTCAATTTCTTGCGACGCGTGTTTAATTAAAATTAAATTCGGTCATTTAATAACAAACGCAAGTTGTTTTTTCTTTTGTTAAACTAAACATTTCGATAAGAATGAATGAGCCATACAATCAACTACACAAAATACAAAAACTAGTTTTACAATGGAAATGCTGTAAATTAAAAATAAATAAAAAATGATACAAAAGTGCAGTGAATCCTTAAACGATCCCTAACGTCTAAAAGAGGACTAAGAGAAAGAAGGTTAGAACCCGTGTTTGAAATAAATGACTAACGTATAAAATATATTTATCTAAGATTCTGTTTGCAAACTGTTCTGAGTCAAGTAAGACTATAGAACACCCTACAATTATTAAAAATAAAACTTAAAGAAACTTATAAAATATTTCTTTAATTGTAAACACACAAAACAAGAATTTTAACGCCAGTCAGTTAGTTATCAAAATTGTGAATATTGTTAGAAAAATAATTCAATAAAAACTTTTTAATATCTGCAAAAAAAAAAGGCAAAAGCTAATTTTGTTCGCTACAAAAATTCGAGAGTGTCTAAGATAAATAAAAATTATAAAATATCAATTTCCACCACAGCTGGAGTTATTGTATTTGTAGCGGTACCTTGATTGGTGAATAAAAAAAAATAATAATTATTTTATTGTTAAATATAAAAAATTAAATCCGCAAAGGCGAGTTGGAATCGTACGCGAAGTATTCCGTGCCATTTAATTTTAAACTTTATCTTTTTTTATTGTTTTTATAGCTGACATTAAAATTCATTACCTGTGTAAATTTCATGCTTATGCTCATAATGGGTTAAAAGAAAAGACTATATTCGTCAAAACCGTGACCTCTATGGAAACATCATTTAATTTTTAAATTTATTATTTTGCTTTTTAAATGTCTGCCCACTAAACTATATACGTTAAAATCACGTCACTATAGGAACATCCCCAATTTAAAGTTTTATTTATTTATTTTTTTTTTTTTTGCTTGTTGATATAGGGACAGTACTTAGTTTTGCATAAACTGTACAAATTGGTCTGTGTCTGCCTATCACCGTTCAAAGTAAGAGTTATATAATTGGCTATGCCGAATCCCTTATACCCCTCACCATATATGTAAAAACCTAAATTAATTAAGTAACTCTAATCAAAAAGACATATATTGGGTTGTTAAAGAATTAAAAAATAAGAAAAACAATTTAGAGTGCTCTATTCGTCTATGTCAAATCTTATATACTATTCACCATTTTTCTAAATCTATTTAAGTAAAGTAACTCTAATCAAAAAAGCAAATATAAAGGTGACAGAGAATAAAAAAATTAAAAAAAAAATGTATATAAAAATGCCATCGGCTCTTAATCGGTTAAGCATTTTTAAAAAAATTACTATTTCCTTAAAGATCTTTTCAAAAGCTTCAAAATGATACCCATATTGATATTTTAAAAATTTTGAAAATTTCGTTGGCCCATAACGCGGAAAATATGGGCGAGCACAAATTTTTTCACTTGATGTGTTTTTCTTATTTTTTAATTTTCTATCGCCCCATATATTTCTTTTTTTTTTATTGGAGTTAAATTACTGTTCTAAATGATACAGAAAAATTAGAGGTAGGCGTGGTGTTTTGCCCGCTGCCTTGAAGGACATGGACCGATCTTGCTGATTTTCAATAGCAACACTTTTGACACTCTTCTGACTGATTGGCGTATTAAAATTTTTTCTAGCTAATCTAGTGCCTCGGCAATTTTGATTTCAACACTAACATGGAGGGACAGACGGACAGACCATAAGGAAATGATTAATATAGGAATATCAATGCTTATTGTAGGGCTCCAGATACTAAATTAAAATATGAATATATTTACATTCAATTTAAAAATTAACTTTAAATGTGTATTCGATTTCGATTTTATCCAAATGCTTTGATAGGAAAATAAATGCTTCATATTCATGTTTAAATTTGTTGTTGAAAATGTATTTATAGTGTTTACCTTTTATTTTTATACAGATAACACAAGCTTCAACTGTCAATTAGAAATTATACTTGTAATACCAAGCTCTCTGCCTGGCAACAAACAGTGGGGGACAGATAAATTACTATATAATAGCACAGCAACAAACCAGTAAAATAATCAAAATTACAATTATTTAAGTGTTTGTAATTTATTTTAATTACAGTAAAGTGTAGGAGGGAAGGTCTTCTGCACGTGTTTTTCATTTATATGTTGGCTGGTTAAAAAGAGTGTTCTTATACAAGTCAACATATACATACACACACATATGTATAACAAAAAAGGAATAAGTGAAAGCAGACTACATAACATAAACAAGTTTTGTATTCGCCATAACCTTGTAATTTGAACACCAACCGTAGTTATTAGGGTTTTTCCTATAATCTCTTTTGTGAATAATATAGTCTTTCTTGTTAGCTAAACTCTATAGGTCTTTACACGATGTGGTACAGAAAGTTTTTGAATATTATTCTATGCAGTATTTAAAAGCCTTTCAGGACAGCCGAGACTCAGTTTTTATTTGTAGGACATTGATTCCTCAATGCTTTTTGAATCGGAACAATTAGAAGTAGAGGTACGTTAAATATGGAGCTTAAATGGAATCAACATGTTAAAATGAAGTTTCAGGAAACAAAAGAAAATTCGCACCACTGCAAATGATTTCCTAGTTCTGGCCAATGCCTTGCACGAGTAGGGAGCATCCCTCAAGTGTTGTTTCTTAAAAATATATATCGCTATTAAAGTTAATTCTGCTTAGCTTCTTTACAAAAATGTAGGAAAACATAACCACAATTACACTAAGCACTTCTTATTTACGTAGCTCATTAGTGGATTTCATGGGAATTTTATTTGGAAAAATAATTTTGTGAATTGTTTGTAAGAAAACAAACCCATGTTTTAATGTTGTCAGTCCTTAAATATTTCCTATTAAGTAAACTTGTTTAAATGACTAAATAGTGAGTGTGAGGGGTTTTGTTTTTACTTGTAAAACATTAGGAATTAATTAATTAAGTGTGCTCTCCTCTCATCTTGTTTGTTTAAGTCTCCCAAATCAAACGAAACTTTTAGAGCAAATTGTTTTTCGGTACAAATTATTTCTTTATTATGTTTTGGAGATATAAAGACGACTTAAAATTATATAATAATTGATAATTTTTTCTTTTTCTCATTTCCCTTCACTGTGATGATTTTTAAAGACAATACTTTTAAGTCGTATTTGTGTTCAGAGTCAGTTCAGTGGGAAGTAAAAAAAATATATAAAGAATTATAATTATGGTTAAATGCAAGATACAAGCAAATTAAGCCTTCGCGAACAAAAAATTATTTGGAGCAAAGAGCCGTTTATTAGTTTCAAAGTTTAGAGAGAAAAAAAATTACAGATTTAAAGCAATCATCTCGTCCTTTTCTTGAGAACCGTAAAGCAGTTACGAAATAAAATTAAACATTCCCGCACATGTTTTTGCAGCCTTTAACCTTCAGTTAGCGTTTCTTTTTTTCAAAAAATTTTCTCAAAGTTTAGGAAGTCTGTTGATATCGTTTAAATTTTTTTGACCAAATAAGAATTCAGTCAAAGCAATCACACAAAAAACAGTACAAATTACATAAAATAGTTACACTCATCTGTTATTTCTTTTTTTTTTCATTACTTTAATTTTTCTTAGTTATTCTGAAGTTTAAAAATATTTATTTGAAAATAATATTTATTTAAAAATAATTTCTAATAAAATAAATCGATCAGATATTAATGTCGAAAGAGGTGCTATTGGAAATCAGCATTATCCGTCCTTCGAGGCGGCAGGCAAATCACCACGCCTACCTCTAATTTTTTCACGTCATTTGGAACAATAAAGTAACTCCAATCAAAAAAATAAATGTGTAGGGCGATAGAGAATTAAAAAATAAGAAATAAACATCAACTAAAAAAATTGCCGCTCGCCCATATTTTCCGAGTTACGGGACTCTGAAATTTTTAAAATATTAAAATGGGTATCATTTTAAAGCTTTTAAAGAGATCTGTAAGCAAATACTAAATTTTTTTTAAAATTCTTAACCCATTAAGAGGCGATGGTATTTTTATTTTTAATTTTTTTTTTTTTTTTTTGTTTTTTTATTCTGTCACCTTTATATTTGTTTTTTTTTTTTTATTGGATTTACTTCACTTAACTAGATTTAGATAAATGGTGAAGGTTATATAAGATTCGGCAAAGCCGAATATAGCACACTTACTTGTTTATAACTAAGCCATTCGGTATAGAATATTTATTTTTAAATACCAACTTTATTTCAATTGCCTGCTATAGATCACAAAACTAAATGAAAAAAGTTCTGTTATGGACAAGATATTCAGATATGTGAAAGAAATTTATCGATTTAAAAAAAATTTATAGGATGTGATAAATTTCGATCGATTGCAATACACAAACCAAAACAAAAATTTTGAAAATTCTTAATAACGGAAACGTACTTAAAAATTAATCACAAATCTGACTTTTAATGCTCCGAACACAAAGTGTAAAAAACGCAACCCTGTTATTTATATTACAATGTCTGTCCGCCTGACACAGCTATCTATTTATGGAACCGTAATAGGGAGGCTCTTGAAATTTTTACAGAAGATTAATTCCTTTGGCCATCATAATAACTACTAAAAATTTAAAAGTGAGAACTGTGAAAGGCAGTTACGACAAATTTTCAGTGTCAGTAAAATTATGTGCGCTAAAGCAACGAATAGAAAAAATAAAACTTTCATTAAAAGAGTGTCCCAACATTAACGTGATTTTCACTTATATAACTTAAATTAACGGTTGTTTCTAAAAGGCTGTGAATATGGCGAATATGGCCTTCTCTTTTAAACCGCTATAAAGAGACACTTGTACAGAGAAAAGTACTGTATGTTATGTAATATATTTATGTATTTTATACTTAATAATAATTATTATTAAGTATGTTTATGTAAATAAAAACTTATTAAATATTTAAAGGAATTTACAAATAATTAACTAATGTGATAAATAAATTTTGGTTTTTATGCGGTTGTCCAGCACAACGAAAACGACAGAATATTATTGATTTAAATCATATTGTCTTTTTGATTATTTTGTGCTTTTTAAATTGATTTACTTATTGTAAGAGAGCTGTAGACTTTAATAGTTTACTTTTAACGTATAGACTTTAAATGCTGCTGTAATTGTTCACAACGTTGGCACTCCTTTGTTAATTGTTTAACAGCAGCTGCGTATTGTCGCTGCAATTCTAAAAGACCTTGTAACTCTTCATTAAGCATGTCACGGCGTCTTTTCTCTTCATTGTGTTTAGCTCTGACTTTTTGTTCCGTTTGCTTGACTCCATTAACAATTTGCTCAAATTGTTTTATAAATTCCTCACGGCCATGTGCTGTCATCATGCCTTCATTATAGGCTTCACATATGGAATTCAGTAAAGAAAGTTCTTTTTCCATGTAGCGTTTTTGATCGTTAAGTGTGTTGTAGAGGGTATAATATTGTTTAGTTTCTAAATGTTTTGAACTCACTGTAATAAGAAAATGTTTGGCTTAATGCCATTTTTTTGAAGTTTTGATTGTAAAACCAGTCTTACTTTCATTGTATAATTCATGGAACCGTCTTTGATACTGCGCCAGTTCTGTACGATCTGGTGTATTATCCAGTTGTCGTTGTATGGCCATTATACCTCTGTTACGTTTGGCTAATTGTAATTTCAGTAATTGTATGCGTTCTTTTTCTTTTGAAACAGCTTGTTCACGTTCTTCTGGATCTTGGGCATTGAAAACTTGTAGTTCTCTGAAGTTAAAAGAAATATTTACAAACAAGTTTTTTTTTTGTAATGTAAAGAAACCTTACTCAATTTGTTGTTGCAGGTCTGCTAAGTCTTTACGACAGTGTTCCTTAAATTCAGATTCATCCTTCTTTAATTCATCGTGTAGTTTTAAAAGACTTTGCACCTTTTCTAGAAGACTAAGAGAAGTATGAAAGCGTTTCTAACTGAGTTGCCTTATAAATCAAATATATTACTGACTAATAAATTGTTCCCTAACATGCTTCTAATTTCAAGAGCAAACGGTTATGTGGCATTAACATTTAATATTTAAAATTTTGTAATCCACATTTACATGCATGTCACACATTCCGATCGTAATGGTTTTAATTCCGTATTAACAATTCCGTTCAACTTTGTTTTACCTTCTTCAGATTCTGGTCGATTTTTTTATTCCTAAAAAGTAATGAATCTCCACAATTTAATTTAAATGTGGCAATATTTTGCACACTAAAGTAAACAACAAGGCTAATCTAAGTAAGACACATCGTAAAAGTAAATTGAAGAAAAGCAAATATAAAATTTTCAAAGAAATTAAATTCCACTTTGAAATTCGAAAGTGGTTTCATTCCGAAGAAATTTTTGGTTTTTAGCTTTCTGAAGAAGCAATTTGCGGACATGCCTGATAATTTCAAATTAAATTAAATTTTTTCAGAATTTTAACCAACCTTTATAAATGATTTGAAATTATTTTTATAAGCTTTAATGAATAAGGGCCGGATTATCGCTTTGCTATATAAAACTGTGTTTTTACTTTCTGAATTTAATTTAATGAGTAAAAATATTAATCAACTAATGAGTATCAAATGTTATTTTTTCGGTTTCAAAATTCTCTAACGTTTTCGAAAACAAACGGCTTATTATCATTACAGGTTTTTTCTTTTTATTTCTTTTTACTTATACGCTAATTTTACTAACCTTGGGTCCGCACTTTCTTCCAATGTTTTGTACCTCTCTATTTCTTTTGTTAACTGTTCATGTGCCGCTCTTTCAGCTTCAAACATCTCTGTCTCTCGCTGCAGCAGATTAACTACTTCCTTATTTTCATTCTGGTTACGTTCTAATTTTTGTTCTAAGGCCAGTTTTACTGTTTCAAGAGATTTTAGCTGATTTTGTTCGGTTAATTCTTTAGCATCAGTTTCCATTTCCTGAACAAATTCCTGATAATGTTGTTTTAATGCCAAGCGAGTGTTACTATCGAGCTTTTGAGGAGTTCCTATGGCAACCTGTTTTAATTTATTTAAATTAGTTAACAACTAAATAAAAGCATGAAATACAAAATAAAAAATACCTCATTGGTAAGAACAAGATTTTTAAATAACTTTTCAACAGCAAGCTGCAAACAAAAAATGGTGTAAATAAAACATGGAAAAAAGTTCGTTTAAAAATTATATAAAAATAACGAATGTATAAAAAGCAAACGCAAAAAACTATTGAAGTTTAAAATTAAATGTTTTAGCTTACTTCAGTATCCTGATCATTCTGAAGTGTTTTATATGCATTTTCAGTATCTTGACTACTGTGAGACGCTGTCATTACATCACCATATTCTAACAAAGTCATATGAACTCTTGTCTTCTCATCTTCATCTACAAAATCTCTGCGTTGATATTGCCTTACGGGATTATAAAACTCCTATTAGAAATAGTTTTTTTTTATAAAAAGTTAATCCATAGTCGTATTTAAAAATTTTTTACTTACCTGGATCCTTTTTATATGAATGGAAGCATTGCGTATTTTCTCCAAATGTTGTTTGTCACTTTTGTACTGATAGTTATTGTGAAATTGACCAATTGCAAAGCGTTTTAAACGTAAGTTACGTTCCTCTCTGTTTTCCACCTTGAATATATGTTAATAACGAAATCTATGTTGATGCTAAGATTTTACTTTCAGTTGTATTTCATTATTTACCGATTTTTTTACTAGCCATTGTATGACCGGATGTATGCTTAAAAACTCCAAACCTTGTATTTGATGAGGCTCGATACGAAAAGGACATTTCATTTGTGGCAAAACAGCAACAATTTTTTCAACTAAAGATCTTAAAAATAAAACGAAAATTTGCTCAGACATAAGGGTCAATAAAAAATTCATACTACTGAAGCAGAAAAATCTATACTTAAGAACTGATTATTAATTTTGTGAAATCTGATTGTACAATTACGTAGAATTACGTAGACAATTGCCAAGCAAAATAACGAAATTTAATGTCGCAAAAGTAATGCAATTTTAAATGCAATGGAAAAAGCTGTCACTTATTTCATAGAGTATTGTTAACGATATATTACATCAGATGTTTTGATTGAGTTAAGATCCTGTAAATAAAAAGCCTTTTACACTTCAAAGAGATTTTGTTTTCATTTTAAGATTTCGACTTATTACTTTTAGAAATGTACGTAATTTTACTAGGATCTGTGTGCGAAACGTGCTATTAAATATTTCACTGTTGATGTTTGACCTTTTCACATAAAATAATTATTTAAATAAAAGTTCAAGCAAACTAAATTCTTTTGTAAAATAGCAAAACGACAACTGTTTTTCTAATGAGGTATATCCTCAGCAACCCTTTTTGCTATATAACAAAAATTAAGAAAAATACTCACATTTTTTGGCCAATTGTTAAATTTTCATGAAACAACAAGTCAACGTCGACATCGTAATCACAACATTCTATGCACCAAGTCATGCCTCCAACCACTTTATCAAAAGCCGACAAACCCTTTATACACGCTCGATAGTAGCCTGCTTTTATTAACATATCGAATGTTTCTTGCTCCTTTGCTGTAGCGTCAACATCTTCTCTTCGTTCCACCTAATGATATAAATATATAGCATGGAGTATAGTTAAATATTACCTTCTTTAAAATTTATCAAACAAATTATTACTTGTACTTCACGCCCTTCAGCATCATATCGTGTAGCCAATTTTACATTGGATTTTATATGTTTAGAAAATATTTCCTTATTCGCCATGTGTTAGACACTTTGTTTAAGATGTTAATATAATTTAATAACTGAATGTAATTGAATTTTACTAGAAAATTAAACTAATTCTCACTATTTGCTATTATTGTTTTTCTGTTTTTTAATTTTACTTTTGTTTTGTCCGTAAAACAGCTGTTTTTTGTTGATATCCACATATTTATTGTTGTTTATGCCGGGGCACAGTGTTGCCGTGTCAAATGTTTGCACACATTTTTAATTGAGAACAGTTTAAATATTTTCCGTAGACAAATTTATAAGCATTAAAAATAGAATTATGTATATGCTAATAAAGCATATGAATTTCTTGACTTCCGTTATGAAACTCCTCTCTTAGTAACATCCAATAACAAGTATTACATATGATCTGTGATCTGTCTCAAGTGGAAAAAATGAAGTAGCTTACCTACATTAGGTTTATCTGCACCAGGCCAAATTTAAATCGCACAACAAATTCCCCGAGATGTAAACGAAAGTAATCGAAAGTTGTTAAGAACTAGAAAGTGTTACTGACGCTTTTCTTTTATCTTAATTAATAACGACCTTAAAGCCAACTGAAAAATAATAATTTATTAAGTTATTTATATTATAATTAAAGCCAATTATATTGTAATTAAGTTTCTAACATCCACTCGAGCGTCTAAGCACATGCTAAAAACTCTCTTCCTTAGCAGGGAGACCATCGATGGCACGGCTATTAAAATTAAAATTCTTTTTCTCTACTTTTGTAAACTCATCAAAATCCGTATTCACTTTAAATTGGCTGTGTAACACAAATAAATCAACACGTCCGATTGATTTCATAAGAATAGCTTAATGTTGCATAATTATCTTAAAGACCTTGAAAATCATAATTATCTTAAAAATCAAATATATTTATAAATACTTTGGTTTTTACAAAATAAAAATGAAGCCACTCTTTTATTCTTTAAAGAAGGTAAAAACCACAGACATAATGGTAAAAACAGTATATATTAATCGTGCTTTATAGGGAGTCTACACCTGATGAATTTATATCTTGATGAAAGTCAAATTTATATCATGATGAAAATTCATCCTGTGTAGACTTCATTTATTAGTATTATATCATCGTTATGATATAATCATCAGAGCTCATAGACTAATAAATTCATCATGATATGAAAAGTAATTTTATATGTAATTTTATTTTTGACGTATAATTTTTTCAATAAAATTTTAAATTATTATAGCTTAGGCATTTTTTTCTTATATTATTATTATGAAAACCAACCGAAAGTAAGAAAATAACATTTAGACAGAATTGTTTGGATCTATTGCCTTCAGAATGACCAATAAAGAATTATTCATCATAATATTAAATCATTAACGTCTACCCCTTTGAACTGATATTAATATAAATTTGACAATTGTTCTGCCAGCGTTATATTAGGCATTATGATGAAAATTCGTCTCGTGTGGACATAGTGTTATAATGCGGCTTATTCAAGGCATATTACTATGAGTTGTGTTTATTACGCAGATCTATTACTATCACACTAAAAATCCCATCTGGTAACACTTATAAGTAAATAATTAAAAATCGTACATTAGGCAACTTTGTGGTATTTTACTTTGCCGGTTGTTGTTGTTTTCTTAAAATTGTAACTAATTGTTAGCGTCTTTTTTGTTGCAAAAAGCAACGTGCTTGTAAAATAGATCTATATATCCATTTAAAGGAATTTTTCTAATTGTATACTAACGTCCTTTGTCTTATTAATAACCATGCCATACATATGCCTATTACAAGAAGGCATTTTAAATTTGCCCAGCCAAATTGAAAAGGCGCAGCGTAATAACTATACCGTCATAGCCGTACCGCTTAGCAGCGCCAACATACCTATGGAATTTGAACGTGAACCCATGAAGGAAAAGCAAATAAATTTTACATATGCTGACCTGGTACTAACAGCCGATGAATGGAATGGCAAAGTGATAACTATTCTATCAGACACCATTGATTGTGATTCTATAGACGATAACGTACGTAAAAATTCTATAGAAATTCTAAAACGCGATATTTCCTGGACGGAACATCTTCAATATGGTGGTTACACCATGATAAAACTGAATAAAGGAAATAATTATAATTTGGTCACCGTATTGACAAATAAGGCTAAGGGTAAGACAAATAGAATAAATTTTTTTGTTTTATATAACAGAATTTTTCTTCTGTGATTTAAAGGAATTATATTAGTACAAGTTCCATTTTACAATAGAGCTGTTGCTCAATCAAGCTCTCGTCGTGACTTCACTGAAGATGAAGTTCTTGCTTTACAATCGGAAGACAGCTGGCATTGGTGGAATCGTTTTCGTAAAGCTGCTGATTTTAATCCAAAAGTTAAGGTCGTACTTGAATTAAACGAGGGAGAACGTCCCGATATTAATGTTGTATTACGCTGGCTGGGAGAACCAGTTGAAGCTATTATCCTGCCATCTACATTGTTTATAAGAAATCGCCATAATTATCCTGTCCTTCCAAAGTCTTGGCAAGAGGTCTTAAAACTATTTGTGCAGGCTCACGTCAATATGATTGTTTCCACAGACACTGAAGACGAAAGCTTAAAGCTGTACACCGATTACCTAATTAATTTTCGTGAAACGTTTAAAGACTCGCATAGTCTGCAAAGGTATAAAATGAAATACATGACATAAAAGAAATTTTTAATATTTCGCTTAACATACGTATTCTTTTTAGCTATGAGGATGTTTTGGAAATTCCCTTGCAACCTTTATACGATAATTTGGATTGTTATACCTATGAAATTTTTGAGAAAGATCCGGTTAAATACAAGCTCTATCAAAATGCTATAGAGGCTGCTTTAAGGGACCGCGTTAAAGAAGATGAAATTGACAGCAAATTGGTAAGTTTATTAAAATCTAATAATTTCTTATTTGCAAATTTTTTTTTTTTTTTGGATTTGTAGTTATAATATTATTCAATTTAATAATTTAATTAATTTCTCAAGAGAAAGAAAAAATCAGAAGTGATGCCAATAGTTTGCACAAGCAATTGCATATTTTTTATTTGTAAAATTATTTTGGGAATTGTTTAATATTATTAAATATATTACGCTAACTTCCCATAACATTTTCAAATAAAAAATGCAATTTATTTGTTGGTTGGAGAAGGAGGTATTTATACATATTTCGGCGGTTGCTAAAGCCAGCTCATAAGGAAACCTTTAATCGAAATTTTCAGAGAATCCAAAAACGTTTTTCTTAATATATAAAAACTTCAAAAACAACATTTGACAAAAACTTATTTTCAAATTTCACCAAAAATATAAAATAAAACGCAATTTCAATCGAAATCGAATAACCAGAACTTAGCTGGCAAAAATTGACAAAAGTAGAAAATTAAACAGAAAAGTCCAAAATACATAGAAATAACAAGTCACAAAAAATAAATTTCCGTAAGAAGCAATTATCAGTTAAAGTTACATTTATTGAGCCTTTTTTTTTTAACAATAAAAGTTACTTTAACGTATTATCTTTAAAAAAACAATGAATTTAGTATAGCACCATGCTTTACAATAAAATAGGAATAATAAACCAATAAAGTTTAGCACAAAAAAAATATCGGCTTGCCCTTGGAACTGACTTAGTTAAAGAGGAGAACTATTAAAATATACTTAAATATAAATAAAACAAAACACAAAATCCCCATAACGTGTACTATCCTCTGAGAGTTCCAGGCGTAGTTTTGTAAAAAACGGTACCTTAAATGAATATTTAAATTAAAGTACGATAATTGCAAGGTAATTTAATTTACTCCAATTAATCACCTTCTACTCATTAAAAGTTAGTTGGTTTTGATGTACTTCTAGTCTATTCATAAACTTTCTAAGAATTTTGCAAACAAAGGCTGACTTCTAAAATGTTAATTGCTTTGCAATTAACAAAGTATACTGTTTCATAAAGCCGCTGTACAAAATATTTACAATATATAATTTCAAAACATAAGCAATGAGTATTTTCAGGGCAGTGAAAAAGCAACCAGGCATCAGTTCATTAGTTGATGTTTTGTTTGATATTCTTTTGTTTACTCATAAAAAATAAAAAACAACCACAAAACGTTTTTGTTCGCAAAGAAAAAAACATACATTATAAAAAATGACCACAAAGGCTCAAGCATGTCTTTTAAAGCCTATAAAAAAAAATTTAGAAATCGAGTGAAAAAACTTCCTATCACTCACGTTAAAAGTAGTTATTTTCATCCTGAAGTGGCTGCTGAAAACGTCATCCGGCATTATTGCAATAACTTCCCAAAAATTACCAATTTTTGGTATTTTTCTGCGCTGTAAGTGTTTTGACTTTAGTAAAACATTCCTTTTTGTTTTAATAGATTTTATTGCAGCAAGAAAATTTTGTGCAGAGTTTCCACTCAAATTTTCTGATAATTTAAAAAAATCTCAAATAAAAATTTTACACCCGACGGTTCCATTTTCGTGTTTGTCAATAATAAAAATGGTTTTATGCAACATTTCTGTTTCATAATGAAAATGTAAACAAATCATATAGTTGCGTTGTATCGGAACTTTGCATATGGAAACAGTTTAAGTACCGCAGAAAAACTGTATACAAACTTTGTATTCATACATTTTGGAAGTCAGCCATACAACCGATTGGAGTTGTTTTTGAACTACAATAAATATATAAGTTTGATTAACATCTATTTTGAGACTCGAAATTTTTCTGAATACATCTTAATACTTTTCTTTCAAAAGCAATCATCAGTATAAAATGAAAATTTCTAAAAACTCCAAATTAAAACAGAATTTAGTTTATTTTTAATCCCGAATATAGTAATCTTCCTTGAATTATAGACATACTGCCAGTTTTACGATGTTGCAATCGTTCGTTTGTTCGCATAATTACTTTTCAAACAAAAACAATTTTTAATAATTTGTTTTAAATGTAATTGTGCGAACGAACAAACGATTGCGATATCGTGAAACTGCCAGATAATGTGGTAAAAACTATTTCTAGAAAATTATTAAAAGTTACAATTTGGTTGGCTACAAAAATATATAAATCTGTTTTTAATTTCAATAAAAAGTAAAAAATACTTCCGTATTTTATTTATTTATTTATTTTTTTTTTTCAAAAATTGTTAACAACACTGCTTTACAAATTTATATTTTAGTAATTTTTAAAATTTTTTTTAGCATAAGGCTTGTTCGAAAGTGCATCACCGCGCATGTGTAATTATTTTGCGTTGCCGATGCAAAGTAGCTAATAATAATACTTACTTGATGTGCAAGCAAAAGGAAATTTTCATTATTTTTCAATTTCGAACGCTTAATCATTAAAAATGAACAGATTAAAAATGATTTATTTCTAAAAATACATAAACAAATTTAATTTAACAAATTAAAATTAATAAATACTAAAAAAGATACTCGTCTATCGCATCAGCCATTTTTATGATGCGTATTTGACGTTTGTTTGCAGATCATAAATTCTAGAATGCATTATAGGACACATGACATTTGCAGTGATGCCAACTGATGCATTTTCGAACGTACTGCGTATGAGCCAGTTTACATTAAGGGCATTGTAGCTGACTTTTATTGTTTTATCTTTTGAAGTATTTCCGTAAGTCGTCATGCGTTTACATTATAACTCTTTTCTAGCAAGTGAGAGAATTTTTCTTTCTACTACTTTATACGTAACAAGTGTTGCCATAAACAAAATGTATAATGAACAATATAAAAAACAGCCATTTTGGCAAAACTGCTCAAGTATATAACTGCAAAAATACGAAAGAGAGAAACAAGAGTGAGAGAAAAATGAGAGAAGAAACTGAAAAGAGTCATTAAAATTAATTTCGTGCTACTTTTGCTACCCCGTAAGCTTCTCTACACCGCTATATATATAAGTGTACGAAAACCAATTTATTTTCTGATGCATCGTTTGTAATAACGAGTTGAAATATGTTTTTAGTTATAAAGTTCAAAAAATATTAATATATTACTTTTTGTGTTTCTTTATTTTCTGTTTCTATAAGTTTTTAATTGTTAAAAGTTCTATTATATCTGATACTGAATAAAATTCTTTTTGTTTTTTTTTTTTTTTGGAAAATATTTTCTTTACAAAAGCGGTCATTATTTTGTTTATGTTTCTAAATCTTTTTAGACTGTTATTATGGTATTAGGTGCTGGTCGAGGTCCGTTAGTAAGATCTGCTCTAAATGCAGCCCATAATACCAATCGCAAGGTACGAGTTTATATCATAGAAAAAAATCCGAACGCCATTCGCACTTTAACAGCAATAGCAAAGAAGTTGTGGCATAATAAAGGTACCTTCTAATTTTAAATATAAACAACTTGATTTTATAAATATTATACTTTATCTTTTTTGTTTTTTTAGATGTGCATATTTTCTCAAAAGATATGCGTGAATTTTCTCCGCCCGAGCAGGCGGATATTTTAGTTTCAGAGCTTTTGGGATCATTTGGCGACAATGAACTATCACCAGAGTGCTTAGATTGTGCTCAAAAGTTATTGAAAGCCGATGGCATTAGTATACCTTGTAAATCAGTATCGTTTATAAATCCAATAATGTCATCTAAAATATATAACGGTGTGCGTCATGTGGTGAGTCGTGAGGTATTTTCGCGTGAAAAATTACCCACTTATCACACACATTCCGAAAGCGGTTTTGTGGTATTACTTAAGAACATATACAATATTGATAAGACAAAAGCATTATTTGAATTTGTACATCCAAATCGTGATCCTGTTATTGATAATAGTCGTTATAAGGTATTAAAATTTAACGTAGAATTAGATTGTGTCTTGACGGGTATAGCGGGCTATTTTGAATGTGTACTCTACAATGATATAATAATGAGTATTAATCCACCAACTCATACGATAGGAATGCCCTCCTGGTTTCCTATGTATTTTCCATTTTCGGTAAGTTTGTACACGATATTTATTTTCTACTTACTTAAGTTTTATATTTAAATGTTTAGGAGCCTATGGATGTTAAAAAGGGTCAAATTATTGAAATACATTTTTGGCGTTGTGTTTCGAAGAAGAAAATTTGGTATGAATGGTGTTTAGCTTCGCCTTTTACAACTCATATACATAATTTAGGTGGCCGTTCCAGCCCAATTTATTGTACATAAATTATTAACTAAGATTAAGCTTACCAAGTAAATACATTTAAAGCTTTATAGATTAGATTTTATTTTTTTTTATTTATTATTGTTAAGCATGGCGAAATAATACTAGGCGGTCGCAATGGCGAATTCGATATAAAAAATTTGTATAACTTTTTCTTTATGGTGTTTGACACTTAACGTTTCGGCGAAAATCAATGAATTCGATATCGAGACCGCATAGTATTATTTCGCCATGATTGTTAAGTATTCATCTATAATAATTTTATATACAAGAAATGACTATTATAAACGACTTAATTTTAATTTTTACCCAATAAGGATTTGCACCGTTGATATTATAAATGAATTAAAATTTACTCTTTTTTTGGCCTATGTTCAGTTTTTAATTTTAATTTTAAAAAATTTTAGAAAGAAAAATTCCTTACAAATGTATGCGGCAACAAGAAAAAATAAGACGCTAGCAGAATAAAATGCTGCATCTATCTACCATCTATTTAACCAACGAATCAATATAAAATTTGTTAGACGAAGTTCACACACAACCCAAAGCATTTCTTCTCTCTGTAACTCATCTTGCACATTTGTTTTTGCTTTTTACCAATCATCGGTATGGCCACAAATGCAATTTTTATTCACTCATAGTTGTTACCTCACAATATTATAGATGATGCTGTTCCAGTATCATATAACTGTTGTTGAGTTAAGTATGAACGTAAAAAATACGTTGTTTTTTTTTTTTTTTTTTTTTTTTTTTTTTGTACGAGATGAGTTACAGAAAAAACAACGAAGAAATGCTTTCGGTTGTGTGTGAGCTTCGTCTTACCAAATAAATATTGATTAGTTAGTTAAATACATGATGTTTACAATGTACACAACCTGAGAAAGATGCGAAGAAGAATGCTGATGAAGGATGTAACTGTAAAAAATGCAGCATTTCATTCTGCTAGCGTGTAGTTTTTCATGTTTTGTTTGGAAAACGTCAGCATACATTTGTAAATAATTTTTGTTTTTAAAAATTTTTAGAATTTAAACTAAAAATGAATCTACGGAAAAAAAGTAAATTTTAATATTTGTATATTATTTACGTATTTTTTTTTTTTTTTTTTGTTTAATAGTTTTACATATAAAATATGTTTTTAACCAAGGTACATTTATTTTACTAGGTAGTGTCGTCCGCCCAGCTGGTTTGTAGTTGGACATGTCAAAAGTTGTTTATATTTTCCTACTTTTGTTTACGAATATTAAAAAAACACAACAACAAGCATATGTAGAACAAAGAGAACGTTTGTTTTTAGACCAATTTTCTTTTATTTTTTGTTTCTATTTGTGACATTTCCACTCACAAAGCATCAAAAAAATGCCATGTTGTTTTTACAAATGTTGTATTTGTTCTAGAACCGCTTTTTCCTAGTAAAATAAATGTAACTTGTTTTTAACCTTCTATTTTTAAAAATTATATTTTCAATTTTGTATACACAAAATTTTACACTACTGACCAGAATCTTTCATAAAATACACACGGTTATATGAATACGATTAATTTCAAATATAAAACAAAATATTTTATTTAACATAAAAGAAAATCACAAATTTAAAACGCGCGGTCCGCGAACTTGTAGCCCAATGATCTGTGGTCATTACCAATTTAGATTGCAACTCCCTTCTGCCCGAAATGCCATCTAAACACTCAAATTAAAATATTTAATTTTTTAAATGATTTTTAGGGAAAAACTTTCGACTTCAACAGAGCAGTTTAAACAATGACAAAATTGAAATATTATAAATGCACAATTGAAGCTTAAAAAAAAAAATAAACTACTTTCAAAGATTACTTTCGATTCAACAACAACATCACCTTTTGACTTAATGAAAAAGTGATATGTTTCTATACCTGAGATAAAATTAGCACAAATTTAAAAGAATTTTATATCGGTTTTTTTGTATTTTATATTTAACAAAGTAGAACAAATTATTCTCGAATTATATAACTTCCTTCTTTTTGGGTAAAACGGAATGTCTTAAAAACTATAAACTTTATTTATTTATTTTTTTTTCAATCAAGATTTGAAGCGCGGATATTTTAAATTAATTAAAATTCACTTTTTTTGCTTAAGGTTTATTTTTTTAAATTAAAAATTTTTAGAAAGAAAGTTTATTATAAATGTATAAGGACGTTTTCCAAAGAAAACAAAAAAAAAATTATTCTGGATCGGTACATCCTTCGTAAGCAATCTTACCATCTATCTAAATTAAGTTGTGTACATTGTAAACATCATCTATTTAACCAACTAATAAATATTAATTTGGTTAGTCGAAGTCAACGCACAACTCAAAGCATTATTTGTTGTTCTCTGTAACTTATGTTGTACATTTGTTTTGCTTTGTACCAACCATCGGTACGATAAATTTCTAAATGAAAGACTATTGAAACTATTTGAACATTTGGATTGTTTTTAGATTAGAAAAAATATTATGAGACAAGCTGCAGCTTTTTTAGTTCAATTTTTATAACTTTCACACTTAATGAAATTTGTCCAATTATTCACTATTTTCATTCATTTTCGATTTTTATTCCTTTAAATTTGTCGAATCATAAAACAACTTTCACGACTGTTTGTAACTAGATAACACCAGTTAAATGTAAACAAAGTCACAAGTTACGTGTTAGAAAATATAAAAAAACAAACAAAAAAAACTTCATAATTTAGGCAATATAAATTCAAACAAAGAACACACTAGGGAACATTAATTGGAACAGGCTCGTGATTTCTTCAATGTCTCCTCCTCTAACATTAGATGCTTTACTTTATTCCAAAAAATTACCCAAATTATTAACTTTTGTGCAAAAAGCCAGCATTAAAGGTAATCTTCGAATGTAGTTGACCTGTTCTTCAATAACATTAATTTCACGTTTATTTATGATCGTAATCACTAATTTTTAGTCGTTGGAAACAACAAGTATTTTAGCTTTGTGAAATAATCAATCAATTCAATAGTTTCTAGGTCCCCGTCCACACTTTGCAATTTTACGTGTGCAATTCTTGAGTTTGTAGGTGAGAGCGGAAAGACGAATAGAAACGGGTACATTGTTTCATGTGCTTGCATTTCTCTTTTAAAAAATCTAAGCAATGAAGACACGAATGCAGTTTTAAATTTAAGAAAATTACAGAAACAAAAATTGCGTGTCTGGACGTCAACTAAATAAATTTGTTTTCAATATCTATCCCTGACCTCAACAAAAGACGTACAAAAAGGCTGACTTTGAAAACGTCAGTTGCTTTGTATTCGAATTGTGTTTCATAATGCTGTAGTACTAAATGTTTACAATACATAACATTCCAAAATGTCGCAGACAAGTATTAAAAATGTTGCATCATCAGTTTCTAAGTTGACGCTTTGTTTTGCAACTTTGTATATGTGCAAAGTCTTAAAACCGCAGCAAAACTGTATACAAACTTTGTATTAACACATTTTGGAAGTCAATCAAAATATTATTAATTTAGACAGCTGATCATTAAAGTAATTGCGAATGATGAAATAAAACTTTAATGAATTGTTACTTTGTTTATTGGTTTACGATTTCCAATTTCATATGAATAATTAGAGCTTGCCTTGTAATCAACATTTCACCGAATTTTTTACTCAAAACTTTTTTTAATATATAAATGTATATAATTTGCATGTGTGTAGTAGCAATTTAAAGGATGATTTATTTCTTATTTATTGAAATGATTTAAATGAGATGAAGACGGTATATAAAGCTCGACAATACCTACTAAACGTTAAAAGAATAATCGAAAGGATAAAAACCAAAGGAGAGAAGTTTTGTCTTTGCCTGTTTTTATATTGATAAAATTTTTTTCGTGCATGAAAAAAGAAATTTAAAACTGGTTCTTGTTTATAATATAAAGATAAAGCTCTTTAATAATTTTACGAGTATATAAATTAATTTCAGTTCATTTATTAAGTATAGAGGCAGATCTTTTTTTAACCAACGAGTTCTTTTTGTATTTTGCTAAGAAAATAAGTTTTTTATGTTATTATTATTTATATCATTTAATTATTTATTTTATTAAATAATTGTTTTTATTAAGAATTATTTATTGGCTCAGATTGGCAGAAGTTATGAGATTCGAAAAATATTTTCTTTCCAAAAAACATCCATTAACTTCCACATCCGGTAAAACTACCCTGTACTAAAACAGGATGTCTCTACTTTAACAATCCAAATACTTTTCGACGAACCTATATCCGTTACAACTTTTTTATTTCACGCCATTTTCTCTTAGTATTTAAACTTTATTTGGGTTAAATGATGAAATATTGGGCAAGAAGTTTGCTGCCTAAATATTATATTAAGAAAAATTTATTTTTTAAATACATTAAAATTAACTTTTGTTTTAATTTAATTTCGGTTCAGATACTGATTTGGAAAAAATTAAAAAAAAAATTATTCACCCATATTCTGCGTTTCGATTAAGTCTCTGCATTCTGAAGAAAAACGGAATCGAAAGAAAAAGAAGACAACAATGTTTATAAAATTAATAGCATCACTGTGGAATGTGGAAATGAAATAGAAAAATGAAAAAGTTTGTAATCATTTTTATTAAAAAATTGCAAATTTAATACAAAAAGTTGTATGTTTATATAATTAAAACTAATTTCTTGATGAAGTTTAATAAAAAAAATTGTTAAATAAAATAAAAAAAAATATAAAAACAAAATAAAAATTAATTGTTCACGGCAACTAATTTTTGCATTGAGGATTCCTGCAACTTGTTCTCAGAACGCTGCTACTTCTTCCTTTAATCGCTGGTGGTATCCACATGCAATGTCTGCTTTAGATGCCATTACATCTGCCAGTTTTTCATACTGCTCTGGTGTTGTTGTTTTCGACCCGTAATACATAAAAAACACATCAGATTCGGTTACAAAAATTAACAATTTAAAACAAAAGAAAATTTAATTAAATAAATTAGTTAAAAATAATTTTAAGGGTTTTTTCTGAACATTTTATCGCAATTTCTATTTACATTTGTTCAACTATTAACTTTTTAACTAAAAAACAAATAAAGAAAAACCCTGCGTTAACAAAAAAAAAAGCACAACTGAGAAAAACAGAGCTCCGATCATAATGCAGAACACATACAATCGAAAGAAACTGAGTGGTATCGAAACGCAGAATACCAAAGTTGTCAGACGGAGAAAATTTCAATTCGAATCGAAACGCAGAATAGAAGTGATTTTTTCTTATTAAAAATATTTTACTCAAGAAATAAAAAAAAATTAATATTTATTTTTTAAGAAAAAATATGAAAATCAAAAATAATAATAACAAATCTTAAAAAATAATTTTTAATTTTAATTTTATAACAAAACTAGCGTTGCCTGTGTTTAGTTTATGGCCTTTCTAGGCACTGTATTAAATAAAATAGCGTTGTTTCCTTTGGGACTCTACTCCGAACACAAATCAGTTTAGACCTTGATGCTCATAGGTGCCTATGTATTTGGTTTTATATACATACATAAATATAAATTTCAATAAATAAACGTGAATGTGGCGGAGATAGTCCGTTTTTCTCTTTCAGTATTTTTTTTTTTTTTTTTTTTTTTTGTTTACAAAAATAATCGTTATTTGCGAGTCAAAAATTAAATAATAATTTTCTTTCCGTGTAACTATAATTAAGTTAAGCTCCTTTACTTCTTTTAAACTCTTTTTAAAAGTTATTAATTTTAAACTAATTGCGCATAATTGTAGTGATCAGTTTGATTAATATGCCAATACACGCTTGGACCAGCTTTTGTGTTAAATTGGCTTTCGTTTAGTTATTTAAAAATCTATTCATTATTGTGTTTATCATTTAATAAATAAATGGTGAGATTAACATTAAAAAAAAGATTTTTTTAATTGACCATTCGATGAATAAATGGCGAGATTTGCTTTAAAAAAGTAGTTTTTTTTTAAATTGTGTATCCAAAATGTTTATAAATAAAACAACAGTATTTTGTATTTCTCTTAAATTTTTGTTTATTCTATCAATTAGATTTTAATTAAAGTTTTCTCTTGTTTTATCCTTAGATTCTTAAAACGAAAGAATTTGTAATTATTTAATTTTACGTTTTTTGCAATATTTGATTTTTAAATATATTTTGTTTAGTGTAAAATAAGCATTTTTTGTAATTATTTTTATTAATATGCAGTAGAGTAGCTGAATTACACATAAATTTATTTTTATTTTCAATAAATATAAATTTATTACTTTTATTTTAATTATTACTTTTTTTTATTATTCACAAATAAAGCGCTCTCAGGTGTTTTTTTTTTCGAATTATTCATTTTAAATATTTTTGAATACCAAATGGTGTGCTGCCAACATTTTATGCATTTGTAAATAATTTTTTTTTTAATATTAATTTTTTATAAAATAAGCAAATAATATTTAAATGCTGTTTAAAATATAGACTACGACTATTTTTTTAAGAATTAATAAACTGTTATTTTTCTGTTTTTTGTTTCTTTACATAATTTAAAAAAAATTGTATTTATATTTATAATACACAATCTAAGTTTATTTCAAATAACTTCTTTTAAATTTTTCTTTCTAAATTCTGTGAACTACTTTTTTTTATTTGTTTTTCCAATTGCAGTGGTTTTGTTTTTAAATTCACGTAATTTTAAAACATGAAATTGTAATTTAAAATGTTATAACTTTTGAAAATATTTTGTGATGTAATAGTTTTGAAACCAATTAAAACCGTTTTTAATCGCAATTAAGTTTTGTGATATGCCTGACAATTTTTGAAGTGTTTCGAAAAATGGATAAAGTTCTATCACAAGTTTACTTTTATTATTAATCAAGGGTTGTTACATAAATGGAGCAATGGACCCAAATGAACCTTAAATTTAAAAACATTTGAGCCGTTTACTTTGATAGTGGCATAATTCACTTAAAAAAAAATGTTAAGAGCTTCTACGATTTTATATTTACCGAAGTTTTATTGGGAAATAAGTACCCTGAGATATAAACGCAAGTAAGTCTTCTCGATAGTCAACCTCAAAACTTTTAACACCTTTGAAACACAATTCTTTAAATATGTGTATCAGTTTAAAAGCAAAGTGACTAATGCTACTTTCAAAATAAACAGCTCTTTTAATAATGAATGAATGAATTTTTTTCACTTAATCAGCCCAATCATGAATATTCTCACAGAAAAAAAATTCCTCCAATTATGAATTATTTGGGAACAAAAAAATTAAAAAGTGGCATCACCGTAAATTGAAGGAATCTATTTTTTTCGAATTTTTTTCACTTTCCGCAACCAATAAAAACGGGAACAAATTTATAATAGAAGAAAAGGGAAAAGTGAGAAAACTCGCACAGAATTTCTGTTTATAATTGTGCTGAATGCTTTTTTTTTTCTTATCGCCCCATACATACAAAATTAGAGGCAGACGTGGTGTTATGCCCGCTGCATCAAGGGACCGATCTAACTGATTTTTAATAGCAAATCTTTCGAAACTATGTCTGATCAAATGGTGTATTTAAATTTTCTCTAGCTCATCTAGTGCCTTAGCAAATTTGATTTCAACACTGACGCGGACGGACAGACGGGCATCGCTCAATCCACTCTGCATAAGAAGTCAGAATATATACAGTTTATAGGATCGGAAATGGATATTGTAGAAATTACAAACGGAATGACAAACTTAGATAATACTTTTTTCCACTTTTTGTGGTGAAAGGTATAAAAAAAGAAAATATTTTCGGTTTTACGATTCAAATTTATTACATCTTAAATAGAAGTATTAATTACACTGTTCTGCAGAGAAATTCTCGTGCCTAATAAGAAAAACGGTTGTTTTTTCTATCTCGAAAGCCTTTTTAAAGGAGTAGTAAATGATAAAGCAATTTGGTTTAACTAGAGAGCGGTCGGTACACTCGATATGGCTTATTTTAATTTAATTTGTGCCCGCAAAACTCCAGTCAGTTCTAAACGGATTTAAAAATGTTTTATTTGAAGGGTAACGACGCCATTATAAAAAAAAGGTGCTCCTGAACCGTAACGGACAACAAAAATTTTTTTTCCAAAGTTGGTATGAAATTGGAAACTTAAGGGTGTCACCATAATTAATGTATACGGCCTTACCTTTAGAGACAGGTGGTTGAACTTAACACAGAATATGTGTAGTTAAGTCCTTTACAACTAGAATATAAAATTGGAATTTAAAGGTTGTCCCCATAATTAAGGTTATTCAATGACCTCATCTCATGAACCGTTATATGACACATTTAAAATTTCAACAAAATATGTGTTGTCTACAGTTACAAGTATAAAAAGCAAAGGGTGTTTCAATAGCTAACGCAATTTGACTATCTATATGGCCTTATCTTCTGAACCGTTATAAATTGAAATTTTAACAAAACACTTATTTCATATAAAGTGACCCTCTGCCCGTCTGTCTGTTTTGACATAAAATTTTGAATTTCGCCATTTTTTTTTTTTTTTTTTTTAATTTTAAAAAGCACAAACTTTTTAGTGTTAATACAAAAAATTGTCTGCAACTCGTTTTAGAATAATTTAAAAGCTATTGAACGGATAAAAAGTTTCTTATTTTATCTCTCATTTTCTAGTGTTTTATTTATTGGCCACGGCCCTTAAAAAAAAACTGTACGTGATGAGAAAAAATGAAACGAAAGTAGTTATTTATTCAGTAAATTAAGCCCAAGTTTTTTAGTAGTAAAAATAAAAACTAAAAAAAATATTTTAACTGACAATTATATTTTAAATTCGCTAAGTAAGTTGATCATGTAAGACTTAAAGTCCATGCAAATTAAACTAAATGTTTAAGAAATCTTTACAATTCAATATAATTAAATGCTATATAAACCATGAATTTTTTCCTTTAACATTTTATTTGGAAATGATAACACTATAATTTTTTTTAACCTTTATAATTATTTTATTTTCTAATTTTAAAGCACTAGGACAATATTTTTAAAATAAAATGTTGTTTATTCTTTTATTTTTTCAATATTTCACCACACCGTTGGGTGTCATCTTCAAGAAACAGAAAACAAAATTATTAAAAATTAAAAAAAAAAATAATTATATTAAAATTAAATTTTTAATATCTTTGTTTTCTGAAGATAACACCCAACGGTGTGGCGAAGTATTAAAAAAATAAAAAAAAGAATAAACAATATTTTTATTAAAAAAAAAAAAACTGACCTAGTGCTTCAAAAAATAAAAAATAATATGGAAATGATATTTATTTTATTTAAATTCTTAAAATCAGCAAATGGAAATAGAAAAATGCAAAACTAATTTTAAAAACTAAATTTTTTGTTGTCAAATAAAATACAGAATTTTTATATAAAAATAAACAATTTAAACAGTTTGCTTTAGTACTTTAACTTTTAACTAAATAATGTTTCATTTAAAAGTTGTGTGTGGCAAAGGCACATTTTTTTATTAGAGATTTATAAATATTTTTAATTATTTAAGAGCTTATTTAAAAATTAATTAAAACACTTTATATTTTACACTTGATAAAATATAAGGTTTTTGTTAATAATAAAATAACTAATGATTTAATTAATAAAGATGGCATACTTACTAAAGCATGACGTAAAGTTTGCAGTGTATAACATTTGAAAGTGAAGTCAATGAACAGCAGTAAACAGAAATTGTTTGTTGTAGTGTAGAGATCAACCTGGAATTTTTTTTGTTTTTCTTTAGGTGGTTACATTAAATAATAATTATTTTTAAAGTATAAAGAAAACAATATTTAATAAGTAAGATTTTAAAGAAACAACGAATAAATGTAGGAATTTGAACTATAAAAAAAACATGAATAGATGTACTCACGCTAGCAAAAAAACAAATGCTGCCTAGCAAGAAATAAATGACCAAAACTTTACACATCATTTTGCTAACAAATAGCGCTTTAGGTATGAAATTGAAATACATTTTTTTTACTAAATTAAAGTTTTAGGCTTGTGTTGAGAGATATTTGGCTAGCAAAGTTTAAAGTTGCAGCTTATCAGGGTTGTCATAGAAACCAATATTGTCGGAATTGGTTTTAAAACCGACAAGAAAAAACGCTTTAGGGTCATAGAAACCAGTGTTATTAGTTTTATGTTCGAACTAGAGTTAGTGTCGGTTTTAGGTATCACAAAAACCAATGTTATTGGTTTTTTATTGGAAATAAAGCAAGCAGCTTACTGCTGTCGGTTTTTATTTTTGCGTGCTTAAGATTTTATTTTTTTGCAGCGGGATATTTTTTAGAAATGTAAGTAAACTAATTTAATTTAATATTTGCTTTATGAAAAGAAAAATTTTTGCATTGACCTTTTTATTTTCTCGGGAAAAACATTAATAGAGTACACAAAATACCATAATCATGAAATTCATAAGAAAATATCCGGATTTAGGTAAAGGCTTCACGAAGCGCGACAAACTAACAGTGAATGCCCTGTGAGAAGAACTGGCTGATTCACTGAATGGTGCCGGGCCACCACAATTTGACGTGAATGGATGGAAAAAGGTAAACAATTTTTTTCTACAGAACAAATTGTATTGTTATATGTAATGTCCTTTTATTCATACAGAAATGGACTGAGTGAAAGAGCAAGATAAAAAAAATTAGCTCCAAATAAGACAAAGTCTTTGGCAACTGGCGGTGGACCATTTGCAAAGCAACAACTGACAACAACAGAAGAGGCTACAGTACGGCTATATGGCATTTCCCAGTTGGTGGAAGGTGTTTGCGTCGTAGTAGTTGGTCTTAACAAAGATGTAGATGCTGCATGTGAGAAAGAAGTGCTATCTACATCTTCAAAACGCCCATTGTTTCCCGTTGTACCAACCAGTACTGCAAAAAGATATAAAACTGAAAATACCGGGGAGCATCTAAAAAAATTTTAGATGAAGACGATAAAAGAAATGAACGATAAGCTTGATGAATTAATTCAAACTAAAAAAAAATAACTCAAGCAACTTAAGACGCTTTTATAGAGCAATGAAAACGGCAATGAATCTGTTGCAAATGCTGTCACTGATTTGAAAAAGTAATTTGCCCACGTAAGTACAGCAATTTTTGAAATCTTTTCAAGAAGAAAATGAATTGAAGAAGAGACAATTGGATCTGGATATTACTAATTAATTACTTATATAAATGCAAACAACAGCTGATTCGAATATTGGTTTTATTTGCATTCGAAGACAACAAAACCGACTTGGTTTCATGACGCCAAATGAAACCAATATTGGTTTTGAAAACCGTGAAACATCAAAACCGACTTGTGGTTTCTATGACACCCCTGTATAAAATGTTTTATAATTAAATGTGCTCCATAGATCAGGCTAAATTGTATTTATGTATGTTTTTTAATGACAATGGCAACGCTGTTTGCTGTTTTTCAATTTACCTTTAACAGTGTGATAGAAATTTTGTTCTTTGACAGGTGTTTCAGCAGGTGTCAACAGTAGTGGTCAAATGATCAGATATTATTTCCGAATATTTGATATAAAATTCATAATTTTAATACAAGCTGTTAAAAACAAGTCAGGTAATTTATTTAAGCAATTAACAGTGCTATTCATGACATTATCACTTGTTCGTTTTATTATATTATAACGGTTGTTATTTAGAAAGAACAAGAACAAAAAATTCTTATTTTAAACCCAGAATAAAAAAAATATTTTTACTCTCAATAAAATATGCTTTGCATTCAATTGAGAACAGCGCTGTTAATCTAAACTTTACAAAGTTTTCATAAAAGTCAAGAGGTTTAAGTTTAAGGATTGAAAAAATGGTACCAGAATTTTATGATTACAGTGGCTCATAGCTTTTTTCATCTCCCAGCTTATTTTATGCGGTTACGTTTAATATTGAAAACTTGTAAATTTTGTTTGCTAATTTTTATGTTTCAATACTTAGTACGGTACCCTTTATTATCTATAACAGACTTGAGACGGTTTGGTATGGGTGCAAGAAGTTTTCGCGTAAATTGGGCGAAATATTCCCCCACTCCAATTGCTTCAAGTCATTTTTGTTTAAAAACTCGGTTTTTTTTTTTCAAAAATGGACCATAGAATTTTAATGACATTGAGGTCTAGTGACTATGGTGGCGCAAGCACCAAATAAGGGCAGTTATAAATTAATCAAGACTGCACAAATACCGATTTATGTTTCGGATCGTAATCCTGATAAAAGCAAAAGTTTGATCTTAAACCTAGATTCTCTGCACTTTGCAGCATATTGTCCTCAAGAATTTGAAGACATTTATTTTTGTCCATGGTTGTTTTAATAAATTCTAAGCTTCCAGTACCAGCAGCCGGCATACAGGCCTAAACCATGACGCTGGAACCACTATCCTTTACTGGTTGCTTTTAAATTTTTTTTATTAAGCTCGGTAATGGGTTTCCGCATTACATAGGATGTGCCATCTGAGCCGAATTTATTAAATTTCGGGTTATTGAATTCCAAATCGATGCGTCCTTGAAAGCGTGTTCTATAGCGAAGTTAATCATGCATATTTTGTTTTTGGCGCTAATGAAGGGCATCTTGCGTGCAACTTGGCCTCTAAAATTATGTAGACGAAGAACTCGACGAACAGTTTTGACGCAGCATTGTTTGCCCAGGTCGGACTGGATACTGAAAGTCAGTTTGGGAGCTAAGAGTCCTTTCTTTTCTTTAATTTTTATCACAATAATCATGTTTGCTAAAAATTCTATTTGTCGCTTTTCTACCTTTGTTAATTAAACGGTTTGCACGAACGATGCGCTTAAAAATTTTTTGCACCGTAGAAGCTCTTATTTAACATTTCAGCTATTTTCTGCTGCGTTACAAAAAGAAATAATTTTTTTTTTTTTTTAAAGAAGTAGCACTTCAGGCATTAAAACCTATTTAGTTATTTTTCGTAACCGTGCTACATTCTTTAGGAAAGGGATAGATGGGAGATAAGACAGGTGGTGAAAGGAGAAAGATAGTTATTTTACTTCGCCGGCGAATCTGCTATGAAAAAGTACCGACGAAGGAGACTGCACGTTTTTTTTTTTTTTTTTTTTGTTCATTCTGAATATGTATTTATACCATTAAACAGAAAAAAACATTTTTTTTTTTTATATTTTAATTGCCGCAGGATTTGAACCCTGAACAACCAGGTTTGTAGTCAACGTGTTTACCACTTTGACTACAGCAGCCTCAATGCATGAAAAAGGCTTTTTATTTTGTTTTAATATTCAGGTATGTGATGAAAAACGATCGTTTTGAAAACGCAAATCAATACTGAAAACGATAAGGATGTGATGAATTTTGATTGGTTTCATATTCTAATTTTTGTTTCAATCCAATTTATTTTTAAAAAATGCTCAACAATATCTAAGAAAAACAAGTCTGAATTTGTTTATGACAAAGTGAAAAATACATTAAAGTTTACATTTTATAAATATTTTTAAATGAAAGTGTTTAAAATAAAAACAAAAAAATTAAAATTTCTTTTGTTGTAGCAGCAGCTTTAGTTGTAATGAATGAAAAACACATAATTAAAAACAACTGCGAAAAAAATTTAATCCTTTGGACCTTCCTGAAGATATGTAAGTAAAGTTTTTTTATTTGAAATAAATATTTTCTTATATTACTTTAATACAGCTGAATAAATGCTACCGACTAAACAAAGAAGGCTTTAAGATGATTTTGAATTTAATTGGGGAGAACTATGTGAAGACATCAATACCACTTACACTACAGTTGGCGGATGTTTTAAGATTTTTTGCAGAAGGCTCTCTCAAAAAATCTATTGAAAATGATGCTCATATTTCAGTGCATCGAACAACAGTTTCAAAACTACTGACAATACTCCTACCTAGCTTAGAAAGAAAACTTTGTAAAAAATGATTTAAAAAAATCAGAATTGCTCTTAAATACGTATAAAAATTTATAATTTATTAAACGTTTAAAAAAAATACTTACATTTTATAAGTTTAAAAAAAGAAAACAGACTATTGCCATAATCCTGCTTTAAAAACAATTTCAAACCGATTTTATTGTTTTTCATCACATATCAAAACTATTGCTTTTTACTTGAAACAAAATGGAATTTGAAATCAAAAAGACAAAACGATGTGGCATCACACCTTTTATTGATTTTAAATCGTTTTTATGTCTTAATTGTTTTTCATCACATACCTGATTTTTTTAGTAAAGTTTTCTTTTTTAACTAGGCCTTTTTCTCAATTTAATATTTCCAATTCTTTTTTTTTTTTTGTTTTGTTCCTACTGGTTTTATTGTAACATGACTTAAGAGATCAAATCATGCAGTGCATAAAATAAGCTGTGAGCCACTGTATATTTGCTTTGCAAAAAATACAAATTTTTTAATTGTAAGATTTTGTTTGAACAGTAAATTTTGCTGCCGTTTGTTAGTGCAACTGAAGTCTATTGGAAATACATATTTCTTAAAAAAATTTTTTTTAAACTTTATAATAAATTTAACTTAAATTTTGTTTTCTGACCATGTACGAATAAGAGCAGCTTTAACTTTCACAGCTTTTTATATACTTTAGTAACAATTTTTCAAAAACAATTAACGCTGCTTGAGTTCTAATCACTGAAGTGGTTAATTTGTCTTGGCTCATATTTAAAAAGCTAAAATTCGTTATCTTGCTGAAAAATCAGAGCATTTTCTAAAGATGCTTTCAAGTTTTGTGTCAGTATGATTAATAGCTTTCCATATTAAAAGAAACTAAACGACTCGTTCCAGATAATGGCACTATATTTGACTTTAATTATTGCATTCGTTCTGTTAAACTTTAGATCGGCAATCAAATTCCAAGAATGTAATACCAAGTCTAGAAATACTTAGCAATCTCGAGGTCATGTTCACATTTTTTTTATACTAAAAGGTGTATCCTTGCGTGTTTTTTAATTAAAACTATTAATATTAAAGCGTTTTTGATTGTTTTAGCAGTAAATAAATATTTGAAAATCTTAAAAAGTGACGTATAACTAGAATGCTATTTTTGATACCGTTCAAATATAAATTTTTGGTAACGAATAAAAAAGAATAAGTAAAGTTCTTAAATGGGAAATATATTTAAGAAATTTTTTTATAGTTTTTAGAAAATGGAACTCTTGCTTTTGATTTGTTTAGCTTCAACTGACGAAGAACAAATCCTAGATAACAATTACGATATAATAGCTATCTTCTTATTGTATTGTAAAGTAAATATTGTAAGTTTTCCCCATTTAAAGTTTAACGATTTTTATTGCCCTATTAACAGAGTAGACATTCAATGTCAGATTAAGAGATTTCTATTGATCTTTTTTTAAATTTGAAATTAAATTAGAATGACATTAACAGATTATATTTTGTTAACCATAAAAAAATGCTAAGATTAACAGAGTTTATGTCCTTTGATTCTGTACTATTCTCATCAGACGTTTATTAAATTTTATTCTTTCTCAAAAAGTGCTTTTTGTACTTTTTATTAAGCCAAAAGACTTTGACACAAGCTTCAATATTTTCTGAAGGAGATAAAAGTTAATCTAATGCTGTTTGTAACAATATGAATAAAATGATTTTTATCAAACACAATTATGTTACAATTTCATGATTTTTTTTTTATATTTTAATTTTGCTGCACCAACTGATTCAATCATGCTGTTTTGTTGGAAGCTAGAAATTAAAAAACCAATTTGTTTATATAATTCTAGGCAAGTTTTTAGAATGAAAAATAAATTCTTAGTAAAGCTCATCACAAAAGACATGCAAAACTTTATAACAAAACGATAGTTAAAAAAAAACAGAGCCCTAGATTGTGTGCTGGTTACAAAAATTTAAATTAATTTTTTTTTCTTTGTTTATTTTTTATTGTTTACTTAATTAAGCTTGAATTTTCGGTTGTGTTTTTTTCATCTTCATAATTTTATATTAATATAATTATTAAGCTTTTTTTTTTGCAAAATTATTTAAAAATAAAATTATTTTTATAAGCTTTTTTAATTATTTTCTTTTGTTAATAAATAATAAAAATAATTTTAATTTATATATAAAAATCAACATCGTCTGGGGTTTCGCTTTGCTCATACCAGATCAGTTTAACTAATTTAAGAAAAGAAAAAAAGCACTGACAAAATAATAATGGGAAAAATTATTTAAAAAGGAAAATATCCTCGTCTTTAAGATGTATGAGTTTAATGACATGCACTCATCTTTATGTCTTCTTGTATATTTTTGTTGTTTTTTTTTTCTTTTTGATAAATTTTAAAAATAAATTATTAATTATACATTTTTTTGTTTTTTTAAGGTTTTTCATCCGTTTTTTTTATCCATCTTTCTTATTCGTTTTTCATAATCATTCATCAAATTCAAAATAATAAAATAAAATATTTTTTTGTTTTAAATAAGTGCAATGGAGAAAAAAATCTCAGTTAAAATATAAAATAATGAAATTAAAAGGAAACTAAAAAAGAAAACTATAAAAATAATAATAATTTTCGTGAAAATTACAAATTAATCTTTTTACGAACTAACAGCACTTGCTTGAGGCATTTGTGTGGGATTAACGCCGGCACCACCACGTATAGCAATTGCACCCTGACCAGCACGTATAGGTTTTGCAATTTGCGCTTGAGGACCACGACGACCAAGATGTTTTTGTCTTACGGCTTCCTTAATACGATCGACTTCATATTGGTAACGTTTGCGATCACGCATTGCGCCTTCTTTGGCTTCTTTAAGCGCTGTTTCCAATGCCTTGACACGTTCCATTGTCGTGCGCAGACGTTTTTCCAATTTGGGTAATTCGCAACGCAAATCGGCATTGTCGCGTACCAATTGTTTGTGTACCTTTGTGAGTTGATCGAGATTGTTCTCGAGGAAGGAAATTTTTTGTTTCTGAGCCAAAGAACCACCATCTTCTTCGCTATCTTCATTTATGACAGTTTTCTTGATGCGGGCCTAAAATATTTCAAAAAAGATATAAGTATTCAATAAATCAAAAGTAGAACTTTAAATAAAATACTGACCTGTAAATCTTGCACAAACAATTTTCTTAAATTATGTAGTGTTTGCAATTCCTTTGCAACTGTATCTTCTAGACCCTTCAAATCTTTGCGTGCTTGCTCACGTCTTTCATTGGTAAGTATGATTTCCTGTAATTTATTTGATTTTTCAGCCTCTTCTTGCTTGAGTTTCTCATAATCGGCGGACATTTGTTGATGTGCCAATATTAATTTCTGATGAACATCTTTCATTTCGTCCATTTCATGCTGTTTGGCGACGATTTCATCACGCAATTCGGATACCTGTTTGGTGTGAGCCTCGCGCAATTCATCCATTTGTAAATCAAACATGGAACGTAACTGTTCGGCTTTCTGTTTCTCCTCCGCATTTACTGCGGATACATGTTCGGCAGCTTTAAGTTTAGCACACTCTTCACGCAACGAATCGATTTGCTCTTCTAGAGCACGTTTTTTATTTTCTGCTTCACGCATTGATTCTTGAAGAGATTTCATACGAGCCTCATGTTGTGAAATCAGAAGGCGATACTCTCCAAGATCTTTTTCGTATTCACAAAGTTTCTTATTCGAATCCACTTGTTGGGATTCCATGTTGGAACAGCGTTGAGCCATATTTTTAGCTTCCGTTTTCATTTTGCTGATGTATAGGCGAGCCATAGTGAAATCTTCTTCCACCTTTCCACTATCGCCGGCACTAGGTATGCTATTCATCTTCATGTCCATGGCAGAATCGCCAGAGGCTAAAGCTTGGCCTACTTCAGCTAAATCCCGCAATAAATTGGACAGCATTTCGTTGATACGTTTCTTTTGGTGAGAGGACATATCACGCAGTTGTTGCAAGTCGGCGGTGGTTGTGTTAAGTAATGTTTGCTTTTGCTGCAACTCTTCATTTAAGTTGTCGATATCTTTGTTCTTAGTATCGATTTCTTGAGATTTTTGGTCATAATTTACGGCCAATTCTTCCAAGGCTTGCAAGACTTCCTTAACTTCCTCCTTGGCCGACTCGTTCTCTTGTTGGATACGTGCCATTTCTGATTGCAGAGCCTCATATTCACGACGAGCGTTTGCAATAAGTTCTTCTTGCTCAAGAATTTGCTCCTTAAGATTTTCAACATACTGACTTTGTTGATTTATTTCCTCATCCTTCTCGTCCAATTGTTGGTAGAGACGTTCACGTTCAGCCTCCAAACGGGCACGTTCATCGCTACTAATTGAACCCAACATAAGACCAGCCGCAGGAGTTGCTGGCATAGGAGCGACAACAGCTGCGGGTACTTGAGCTTCAACTTCAAGATTTGGAGTACTTGCCTCCATGAGATCATCCACGTTAACTTGTTCCTCGGCGTTTACTGTTTCACCAGCACGCCAACGGGCCAATTCCAATTCAAGTTTCTCAACTTTTCCCTTGAGACGAGCATTCTTCTCTTTCTCTTTTTCATAACGACGTTTCCATTCTTCGGCCGTCAACTCTTCATTGACACAGACAACATTCTTGACGGTCTTGGCTCTACGGCCAAACTCTAAAGTGGACTTAGTTTCGGCTTCGTTAAAACTGGCAGGAGAACAGCAAATTACAATGGTTGTGCGAGCATTACCACCTAACGATTCTTGAAGAATACGTGTTAACTTCGAGTCACGATAGGGTATGTGCGTTTTATTGCCATCGGCCAAAGCAGATATAACATTACCCAAAGCAGACAAAGATTTATTAATGTTTTTCGCCTCATCTAACACAGTACCTTCTGCACCGGTTTTTGATACCTTTTCAGAACCAGCCAAATCTACCAAATACAATTTACCCGATAATTTCTTTTGATTTTCTAAATTCTCTTGTTTGACATTTATCAAAAATACTGAATGGGAACGTGATGAATGTTCGTTCATGTCTAAAAGAAAAATTCATATTTTAAAATCGTTATTTAAATTTGAATTTTAAAACAATTACTTGTTACGGCAATGTGACGGTTTGATTTTCCCTCCTCTATAACCTCAAATACATCTTCCGGTGATGACACAAAACGTTCGGTGGCACCCTTAACATATGGCACACGATTCTTATCCTCGTGCACACTCAAGTTAACCTTCGACACATCCAACAAATCACGAATTTTATCCATATAGATTTCATAGTACGACACTTTTATATGGAATTCCAAATTCATTTCCATCGTGTAAATGTGATTAAAAATGTCATTGACTATACGCGGTATTATGCCCTGCTTAACCGAATCGCCAATAACACCCTCCATGGTATGCGTTTTACCCGAAGATGTTTGACCGTAAGCAAATATTGTGCCGTTATAACCAGCCAAGACATCAGTGACAATGGATTTAGCTGCTTCATTGTAAACTTTCTCTTGCGATGCATTTGGTTTAAAGACTTTATCAAATAAGTAAACTTTACCCTAAAAACAAAAAAACATACAAATTTTCAATTTTAAAATATTTATAAAATCTGAATTAGCGGTTTAAATAAAATTAGAAGTTTTATAATTTTCTTTTAATTTATTATTTTATTTATTATATGAAAAATGTGTAAATAAAACTTACAGCAAAGTGTTTCATTTCAAAGTGTTAAATGCTAATCTGTTCTATTAACTAAAAAGCTTAAAATAAAATTAATTCTTTTTTTTTTTTTTTTTAATTTCCGCAAAATTAGTATTGCTGGATTTTCGCCCAGTTGCTATTTATTTATTTTTAAATAATGGGCAAACAAATGGGCTTGCTTGCATAGTAGTTTTAATTCAAATAACGAATGATGTTGAATCTAGAGATTTTGGAAGTGGGTCCCATTATCTTCCCCGAAACAGGAAAGTATACGACCAGTAAATGTATCAGTAATTGAATAGATGCATGGCATGTGGCACCATCTTCACATCATTTTTATCCAATTTTAAAGAAATAGTTTTGTTATTAGGTTGTGACTTCGACAACCAGTTACTGTTGTAAAAGCTCCACTGTTGTTAAGTTTAGCCGAGGAAAAACTTTCCGTTGGTATAGCTGTTGCTAAGTCGACAATCTTTGGACAAATTTTACTCGGATAGTTCCGGAGCGAAGATCCAATTGTCCTTGGAACGAGACCACCAGTAACATTAACGACTTATCCAGCATAATTTAGGAAGAAGTACTTAGCCCTATCGTGTTTGGCGTAAGCGTATTTCGAGTACGACAATTTTGATGATAACTGGTACGAGCTATCTTTAATCTATTACAAAACTTTTTAAAACGACTAACTTTCGCCACAAAAACGCCAACCATGGTAAGGGTAACTGCCTGATAACGTATCTAGCCAAATATTCGCATCAATGCATGATGATTTTTCCAGCTCCAAGAGCGAGATATTTTACGAGAACATATTGTGTACAATAAAAAAAAGTACATTTATTTGCAAAAGAGGAAGTCAATAAGTCTTTAAAAAAAATTCAAAGACACATTTTTCCTCTTATTTCTCCTTTTTTAACTCTTCTCTTTATTTAATTACAATCTTGTTCGATACATTTTATTGAGCGATTCTCTATTTTGTCAAAATGCTTTTCCAAATAACAGTTTGAAAGCATCTCCAGATAAGCCGTATTCTCAGATAAGGGGAGTAAAGGGTGTAGCTTTTGTTTGAAATAAATTTTGTGATTTCGTTAAAAACGGCATGAAAGTGGCTTTTTTTTAGAAACTAAAAATTATATCTAAAAAACAAGCATACATTCTGAAAGTGGGATACTAGACGAGCAAAATGCAGTAGGTTGAAAGAAAATCTATGCAGTGGTTCCCAGTTAAAACCTTATTTTACTTAAACCTAAATAAACTTAAACCAAAAAATTAAAAAATAATAATAATAATCATTATGAAAAAATTTTCTTCGCTTGCCTTTTAAAAAGTATTCTTATTGTGAACAATTTGAATAATTTTATTTATTTCTTAGAATTTTTACTTTATACCTCTTAACTTTTCGTACAAAACGTTTTTTTTTCACTTGTTTTGTTCACTCAGTTTTAATGATTTTTTTTCTTTGTTCCTAGTTCGTAATTAGTCCCCATTAAATGTATGAGTTTCCTTTAGCCACTTTATCTTTTCATACATTTATTTCTTAACAAACCATTTTGCTCTCTTAATAATTTCTATTACTTTCTTATTCAAGTAATTCATAGGAGTAGGTAAGCGGGGTTATATGCTCTTTTTCAATTTCTACATGGCTTAAGCATAAAATTGTTTTTGGCAGAAAGCCAAAATGAAAAGCGTAATAAAAAAAATTATATCAACATTTTTGTTAGATTATGTTTGATAATGATTGAAGGAAGATATAGAACATCAACAACAACAAAAACAATAGAAAGTAAAAGAGAGAGACGTCAAAAAAAAAAAAGAAAGAACCAACCTAAGAAAAGGTATTTAACCCAAATTACTTTTCACCGTGACATGAAATTGTTTAAAAACACATAGAAAAATTTTAAAATTTACTTTTTAAAGGTTTTACGCCCATATTAATTAAGAGTTCTTATTTTATCTTGCAAGATTAAAATACATAGTTATTAAGGTTTTTATTCTAATAAACCATTTTTAAAATGTTGTATTTAAAAACTCATAACAGTTCAATAGCTTATTAAAGTTTTAAAAAACTTTCTTTTTTATCTGTTCACTCCTATTGTGATATAATTTATAAGTTCTTTTAAAACCAATTTAAATTAAGTCAATAATCAAATCTGATTTGCAGTTGACATTAATTTTATAGAGTGCCCAGTATACCAAAATAAACTTAATTCGAAAACGAGAAGGATGGGTCTAGCAGAATAACAGCTAAAGCATATAAGAGCGCTCCGAACAAATGTACAAGTTCTAAATAGCCAAATAGAGGTTATTGCAACAAAAAAGAAAATCATATATTTTCATACTGACGGAAATTCATATAACAATGGATATTAAAGGCACTGAAATAAATCTACAAGGATATGGTCATATTATGACACCTTCTGTGTCAACAAGTAACAAGTAACAAAGATAATAGAAAGAGTTGAAGGCGTAAAATATCGTATATTAGTTTGTGTTGGAACATGTGGCAACTACAATGTGATTATTGGTGCAATATATAGATCTCCTAGTTATAGTTAACTGAAGTTCTGTGATATTATTGAAGAAGTAGTGGAGGAAATATGTGATAATAAATGTAATAACTGTGATATTTTACTAACAGGTGACTTTAATATAGATTGGTTGAAGAATTTGACATATAGAAACAGAATTAGGTGTATAATCAATGATTATGGGCTAAAACAAATAGTAAATGAATGTACTTGAGTTACAAAAACCTTCAGTACAATAAACGATTACGTTATAACTCGTTTTTTTTTAAGTTTTCAACAGCATTTTAGATTTTATTACTGTTGCGTTAAATCAGGGAATAACGACTTTAGCTGTTTAGATTTTTAGGTAAAAAATACTAAGTTTTTAAGGTACAAAGATGAAATTTCACTTTCATTAGAGATTCGAGTGTTAGAAGTATAATATTAGCAATAACTCAATTTGTTCTTAACTCGACTTTAGCTGTTATTACTTGTGGACGCAGATATATTAGTGAGCAATAACACAACAAGCAAGATAACAAACCATGAGATGATAAATATTCTTATTACGAACAAAGATTATTATAAACAAAGTAAAAGGAAACAGATGGAAGTGTTCAAATATAAGACAAACTCATGTGCAATGGAGCTGGAAAATAACACAAAATACCACTAAAACAGTGACATTGATCAAAACATAGTTTTATTTTGACAAAGATTTTAAAAATGCTACAAGAAAATCTACAAGTAAAAAATGGTTAATGAAATCAGTGTTGTTGGTTTTAATAATGAACTGGAATATTTAAAGAGAGAAAAAATAATAAGGTATTAAAAGGCAAAGATAAAATACTCGAAACAATCGTGAACAAGATATAAAATAATATAAAACAAGTACAAAATAAGACTCCAAAGTGAGAATAAATATATAAATGGTAATAAAATCAGAAACAAATATAGAGACAAATAAAAAAATAACTCTTAGGCGAAAATAAATCTGTAATATTTGACCAACACGAATACAATAACATCCAAGACATAGCTATTAAAAGAATAACAAACTTAATTGAGCACGTGCAATATGAAAATCAAATAGTATACAAAACACCCATAATTTTAAATTTCGTGCAATAAATATCCTAGACCTTAAACATACAGTAGAATTAATGAAAACTAAATTTGACAATGACAAGGTGTCCAATAAGATTATACTTTATAACTGAAATGTAACAGAAGAAGTATTGTTTAAGATAATTAATAAATCATTAGAAAGCGGGGTTTTTTCACACAACTGGAAGGAAACCTATAGAAAAAGTGCAGAAAACAAAAAATTGTGAAGAGTTCATTTTGATAAAAAAAATTGAAAACATGCGAAAAATTCTTGAAAAGATAGTAAAAGATAAATTAGAACAATACATTTTAAATGGAAATATATTATCAAAGTACCAATCGCGATTCCGAAAAAAAGTATTCGTGTGGATCGACATTAAATTTGTAAAAAGTCGATGGGAGACAATAGGAGACAATGGGCAGGGCAATAAGAAAATTATGCCAACATTCCTAGATTTAAAAAAAACGATTAAGACAATTGATAGGCAAATATTAGTGAAGAAGCTTTATATAAACGGTATAAGAGGCTTGAAGCTAAAATGGTTTGAATCATTCCTGAAAGACAGTAGACAAAAAACGAAAGTAAATGAAGTTTTATAGGATGAAAAAAGAAACGAATATGGTGCACCACAAGGTTCTATTCTTGGTGCATTACTATTTATAATATATACAAACGATATGCCGAACAAACTGGAAAAATGTGATGTTACCCTTATTTATACGGATGGAAACAATGATGAAGAATATAGATCAAATGAAAATGAATAAATTACAACTAAAAAAAATAAAACAATAATATGAGAAATAAATATGGTCACTAAAGAGACTTTTCTAATAAATAATAAAATAATATAAAAAGTGAAACAAACAAAATACCTTGATTTTATTATAGACAAAAAACTAAAATTTAATGAACACCTATGCAAAAAATTGTTTTTTTTTAAGATTTAGGGATAAAAAAACAAGGATATCTGCAATAAATATATATAATACTAATAACTTAACCACATTTTAAGTATGGATCAACAATATTAGCTGTAGCTCGACACAAATTAAACGAATGCAAAAACTGCTCTAAATTTTTCATAGAAAAGAACGTTTGTGCACTATATTTTTTATAATATTAATTTGGGTAAACTCAAAGCTTTTGAAGAAATCTTTCGGTAAATACAAAATGTTTTTAAAAAATGCTTAACCCATTAAGAGCCGTTGACATTTTCATGTAAAATTATATTTATATATATATATATATATATATATAGTTCTTGTTTATGATAAAAATTAATTAAATTAAGTTGGGACGACAACCCTAAGCAAAACTTAAAATTTTCGGAAAAAATAAACTTTTTTAACAGAAAAATTTTATGGTAGAAAAGAATTTCTTATGAAGATTTTAATTTAAATTATTTAATGACAAATCTGCAACATGGTAATTGTGGTAATACATATATAGTGAAATATAAACGATTATAGTAATCTTACTTACATGCCCAAATAGGAGCGGAACGTTTTCTTCCTCACAGCTTTACGCTAAAATGATATATTTTAACAATAGCGCAAATTCTACGCCAGAACATTAGAACTGGGGTTATTACAAAAATAAATAAAACATTTCTGATAATTTTAACACGAATAACAATTCTGGTGTTTGTGTTGTGTTAATTCAAATTTTATTAAAAAAATTACTGCCAGTTTCACGATATAGCAATCGTTCGTTCGTTCTTACAATTACATTTAAACCAAAAACAAATTCTCTAAAATTGTTTTTGTTTTATTAAATGTAATTATGCGAACGAACGAACGATTGCGACATCGTGAAACTGGCAGTGAATTATTTAAACTAATATTTATTTTTAATTAATAAACAGCTTGTCAAAATCGCATTTTCCAAATGAAAAGCCTTACCGTTACGTTTCCGCCGCGTTTTTTCGATTTGCAACATGCCGCTTAAATTTCTGTGTACGAAAGATTTATTTAACTAGTTTTTAATATTTTTTTCAATTGTGACCACTGTTCTATGTTTCATTTGTTCATGAATTAAATACATACTTGATTTATTAAAGAAAATCATATATTGCGTACTGTGTTGGAAAATTCAGTGTTTTTAGTTTTCTTTTTTGCAAAAACAAACGTTAAGCAATGAAAGCCTTAAAAAGTGCAATAACCTTCTTATTAAATACATAGTTTTGTAAATTTATATTTATATTAATGATAGCATTTTATATAACGATTTCCTTATTTAAGAATAAGTATTATGAATATTAAAAAGATAAAAGTGTCACTCACGGCACTCCCATTTAAAAAAATTAATTTTATTTAAGAAAATTTTAGAGAATCGACTGCAAAGTAAACTGAATTATTTAAAAACAAAGTTAGACTTAACACTTAGCTGTGACTTAGATCTTAGCTGTTATAGAAAACGTAAAAATCACAATAAACTTAAAATAAACTGAAAAAATAACGAATCTTTTATGCATGTACATAAGTATATTCATAAGTATATATGCACATATGTATATGAGCCGCTTATTTTGAAAGTGGCATCAGTATCTTTATCAAAAAAAAAAAAAAGCTACAGCGTACGGTTTTATGTTGTTAAGGAAAAATAGGCATCCTGAGATAATAAGTGCAAGTACGTCTTTTCGAGATTTAGCCTTTATTCTTTTAAAATCTTTAAAACACAATTTTTAAATATGTGCATTAGCTTAAAAGCTGTGACTAGTGCCACTTTCCAAATAAACGGCTTATATTTATGTATACTTCGAAAATTATAAGTTTTGCTTAGGGTTGTTGTCCCAGCTAGCTGGTGAAAATCTCATCAATTTTTCTTATATTTTTCATTCTTTATAAATTAAATAGAATTTTACTTTTTCGGCTTAAGGTTCATTTTTAGTTTAATTTTTCGTGATCATCCGATAGCTGATACAATTGCAAAAACAATGTACGGAACAAATTACAATCAGAACAGTGAAGAAATACTTTAGTTTGTCTGTAGATTTCGTCTAACCAAATTAATGTTGATATGAATACGCCTCGTATTCTTATTTACAAAATTAGTTGGTTAAATAGATGATATTTACAATGTACACAACCTAAGGTAGATAAATGCGAAGAATGCTGATAATCGATTTGGCGGTCCTGAAAATGCGGCATTAAATTCTGCCAGCGTCTAATTTTTCTTGTTTTCTTTGGGAAACGTCCGCATACATTTGTAAATAATTTTTCTTTTTAAAAAAATGTTTAGAAATTAAATTAAAAATGAACCTTAAGCCAGTTGGGAAAAAATTATTGTTCATTCTTTTTTATCATAAACACAACCACCTGCAGGAACACAAACGAAAATTAAAGAAATAAGTATAGAAAATTAGAGGCAGGCGTGATGTTTTACCCGCAGCCTCAAAGGACACGGATAGATCTTGCTAATTTTTGAAGCTATGATTGATCGTTTGGCGTATTTAAATTTTCTATATCTATATATTCCTTTAGCAAAGCTGAATTCAACACGAACACGGACGAATGTACATCGCTTAATTGACTTCACTATCCATAAGATTCAGAATACTTTTTGGGGTCGGAAATGGATATTGTAGAAATTAAAAATGGAATGACAAGCTTAGATATACCCTTTTCCTCTTGTGGTGAAGGGTATATAATAAAAAAGCGAAAAGTGACCGAAAAATTTAAAATTTCACTAGAATATCACATCATTAAAATTTTAATACTTTATAAACAAGTAAATAAAATCCAAATTAGACCAGAAAAAATCATGACTAAAATTTAAAAATTCCAAAAATCTTAGTTCATCTAATAAAAGCAAATTTCACCGGAAAAAATGCAAAATATTTCACCAAGGTAAAAGGTCAATGATTATAAAAGAAAAGATATATTACTCTACTGTTACTTGTTATTAATTATAATTAAAAAAAATTGCAAGGCAAACTAAGCTCAAAAACATTTTTCAACATTCAATTATAATAGTTAATTCATACAAATGCAAATTTAAAAATTTATATTGCAAAGATAGAGAAAAGAATGAACGAGAAAGAATTGAATCATATGCTGTAGACAAATGCCCACAAATTAGGTCACATTTCTTTGATATGTAATTTATTTACAACCGTCAGCAAACACAATATTAACGAATGAATATAAAATTAACACAAATTACCTATTTGATATTTTAAAAAATATAAGTAATAAAGAATTAAGGATTTAATTAAATTTTCTTGTTGTGTTTTTATCTGGTGAAAAAAAAAATACTGAAAGCATGTTCCTAATTTGAAGTATCTTTTAACTTACTGAACCGCATAAACAATTCATTCGTACACAGGTAGTTTCCCAAAATTAACACAAGATTGGAGTTTACCGCCATAATAAAAAGAAAAATATAAAATAAAACAAGCAGGACGTGCATACTTTAAACTGGTGGCCAAATTTTTTTAATCGTTTTGTACATGAGCAAAACAATTATTTTTTGAATGTTAAAAGCTCAAACAAAAATATTAGCTTTTCTCTCATCAACTTGCAGCAAAGGAAATATTATTTCATACAACTCAGAAGTACTTTATTCCAACGAAAGAGTCAATAAAAAGAAAAGTGAAAACCGCTGTTGAATTTAAATTCAGTTAGTAGAACATCGAGTATAAATTTCTAGGATTCTGTTAATATAAAAAAAATAAAATAACAAAAAAGATCGTGGCTTTTAACCCTATGTTCCTATGCACTTAACAAAACGATACAAAATAGGTAACAATTTTAAGAGAGAAAAACATCATTAGAAAGAAATAAAAAAAATCTTTTAGCTGATTTAAAAATAATAAACAATACATACCTACATGTTTTAAAGTCAAAATGAAATATATGTGTATTTGCTGCTTTAATGCACGAACAAGTTGTAAGATTTTTGTAAAAGTTTTGAAATAAAAAAGTACGTTTACGAAACGAAAAGCCCCATTTGAACACCATATTCAAGATGAGAAAAAAATTTATTTTTTTTAATATAATTAGTGGTGCCTTCTTGGAAAATTATTTTCCGCCTTTTTTTCTAAATTTAAATCTCAAGATTTATGAAAGCTTGTGTAAAAAAAGCTTCAACAAAATTGCTTGATGTAAATTAACTTAATTAATAAAACTTTTTTTTAATATAGGTTGAGAGTTTTTTGACGATTATAATAAAAAATTATAATTATTTCTTGGAGATCTTAGATATCTTTACGAACTTTACTAGCCGGTTAACCCAGATCATTAGGAAACCTTTACCCAAATTTTTCGAAACTGTGTAAAATATACAAAACATTTAAACTTTAACAAAAATTACCAAACTTTACTTTTCTACCATTTTTTCTGCATTATTCAATAAAGGTGATAAAAACTCTGGCTTTAGTAACCAGGAGTGAACTATTATAGGTAATAGTTTGTTATTCAACAGATAAATGGCGTTGTGATTATAAAATGTTATTGGCGGTTGAAATAAAAATGTTTGAATGGATATTTTAGTTACTTATTTTTACAGTAGAAATTTAATATGGGTGTGATGAATTTCGATTGGTTTCAAAACACAAAGCCAAAACAAAAATTTTTAATAAACAAATAAAAACAAATTTTTAAAAACGAAATCACATTCAACAAGTAAAAGCGTTGCGCTATATTCAGATATGTCGAATCGTTTATACTCTTCACCATTAACATAGGTATTACACAAGGTACATTTATTTTACTAGGTAGTGTCGTCCGCCCAGCTGGTTTGTAGTTGGACATGTCAAAAGTTGTTTATATTTTACATTTTTTTTACGAATTTCAAAAAACACTAACAACAAGCATATGTAGAACAAGGAGAGCTTTTGTTTTTAGACCAATTATCTTTTATTGTCTTTTTCTATTTTTGACATTTCCACTCACAAAGCAACAATAAAATGCCATGTTGTTTTTACAAATGTTGTATTTGTTGTAGAGCCGCTATTACCTAGTAAAATAAATGTACCTTGGGTATTACATATATCTAGTTTAGTAAAGTAACTCTAATCACAAAAAAAAGACATATTGGGGTGACATAGATTTAAAAAAAGAAGTTAACTCGGAATGTGTGTGAAGATAAATTTTAAACATTTAAGCTTTGCCACAAAATTATTTTTATTTAACAGAGCTCTGTTAGAAATATAACATAGCCCTGTTAAGGAAATAAATATCCGGTTTATGCATCTAAACTGTTATTTTCATGGAAACAACAAAAGATGGCAAAATTATATTGTATGAAATTTGTTTGCGAGGAATCCCTCTATTTTTCTCAATACTTAAAAACTTTAAACAGAGTGAGTTGGAACGGGTTTTTGGGTTACTTAAGTTACTTTAAGATACTTCACTTAACTCGATTTGTTCAAAAAGATATGGAGAAATTAGAGGCCGGCGAGATGTTTTGATCGCTGCCTCGGATGACATGGACCAATCTTGCTGAACTTTTCTATTTATATCTGATCGATCGGAGTAATTAAATTTTTCTCTGGCTCATCCAGTGCCTCGGCCAAGTTGATCTTCCTTCATGGTGGATATTGAAAAAATTGAAAACTTAGATATACTACTTTTCAATCTGTGGTGAAGACTACGAAATAAGCGCTAGCAACTAGAGCTATCGAATTTTATTACAAAATAAAACTCTGTTATTACATAATTTTAAACATCATTTTATACCTACGTATCTTGTTATATTTTGGTTTGTTCGTTGTATGATGTATCAGTCGAGCAAGATAGATTAATTTTAAATAAGAAAACGTATAATAAAAATAAAAATTAATGTATTTAATTTCCGTGCAAATACCGAAACACAAAATCAAAAAAACTTCCAGCAAAATAAAAAGGAACACACTTCACTTGAGTTCAATACACCTGTCGTTTTTTGTTTGGGCATCCTTTTAAGTTTTTTGCTTTGAATCTAATATTCGTTGTTTAATAAACCCTGCCAATAAAACTTCCTTGCAGTATTCATGTAAATAGGGGTTGCTATTTTATTTACACACGTACCAATGTTGGCTCTAGATTATTTAAATTATTGTTTTTTTTTTTGTTTTGTTTTTTTGTTGTGTTTTTTTATATCCAAATCGTTTGACTCCAGCTTTGAAATTAGTTTTATTTGTTATTGTCGTGAAAATATGCATGTTGAGTTTTTATATTTATATTGAAAAAAGAAAACACAAATAGGGGTTATGGACAAAATGACGTCATCTGACAAATAAACATAACCCCAAAATAAAAATGTTGAGTTTTGGTATATAAAACAAAATGATGGTTGAATTTTATAATAAATCTTTAAAACACTTACCGCAATGGAAAGACAATTTTCCTCAGTGCTATTTGGAAATTTAACAATAAATTTTGAACCGGCTCTTTCTTCGCTGTCGTTTAATGGACGAAAACGACAAACGACTTTAATACTGTCCTCTGCTGGTATTTCACGTTCAGCAGACATTTTGATACAATTTTTTTATATATTTTAAAAATTTTATTAGTATTATAAATACCACAATAATAGCACCCAATTTAGGAGTTCCTGTAATAATTTCAGTTAAGTACAATATTGTTGTAATTCACTTTTTTAATATAGTTCAGCAGAAAAAACCAAACTTGATATTTTTTGCACAATATTGGAGCAAACGCAATACAAAACGAAGAATTTATACGAAGTCTATAGCTATTCTTCGTTTTTTAACTCCTACAGTAATTTTTTTATGTACTTTGATTTCCAATATACATATGCATTTACAATCACAAAGCTATTAAATATTTTTATTAAAACAATTATATATTTTTGTTAAAGGCGATAATCAATTGGAAAATCGTTTAGGGAATGACCTGTCATACAATAGGAAAAATTGCTCATCATTTACACATACACACTCACGCACAGATATTTTATACGAATGTTAAAAAAAACGTCTATGTTAATTTACTGTAAACTAATAGAGAATTTTAGCAATTCTTAAATAAGAAAGAATTATCCAGTTTTTCAGTAACTTAAGCAAATTTTTCAAATTGTTTTTTTTTTCTTTTAAAAAATATAAGAATTTTCACTGTGACTCGATCCAATGACAACCGATTGTGAGTAGACAAGAATATAAAATAAAAGCAGTAATGATAATGTAGAGATTATTTTCCAAAAAAATCTAGCTGTTTTATTTATTTATGTCGTTACATAAAACTATTATGGCCAATATAACAATTATACGTTACTATATTATTGAATATTTTCATTATTTTTTAAAGATCTATACGTGTAAGAAATTAATAAATCTTGTTTTTATTCTCAATAATATAAAAAAAAATTTATGATCATTCAAAGTAACTTGACTTCCAATGATTCAAAGTTCTACTTTTAGTAGTAATGAGAATTACTTGCTTATTAAATTCTCTACCATATGAACTGAGTATTTTTATTATTTTTTAAATTTTATTTTATTTATTTTTATTGAAATTCTTTAAAATTTCACATACACCTGGTTCTAAGCATCCTCAAACCCTTTTAGAATACGATCGCTGCATTTGTGTAAATTAACTCGGTCAATCTGACAGTCAGTCATAAGCATTTCTTAATCCGTATGGTTGGCATGCCATTTTTTTTGTAAACGTCTTAATTATAAATAACCTCACCTATTTAGATTATATAGTTAAATTTACATGTTCATTGTCGTAAAAGGTTTAGCACAGTCTTTAATTTAACTTTGGATTTCCGTTCGGGTGTAGTTTTTTACCGTGGATTTCCTTGGAAAATTTATCTGCTATAATCTTAAAGAATTTTAGACGAATCATAAATTTACTGAATAAGCTAAGAACAAACTGTATATAGAGTTTTTTATTGTAGATAATAAATTGTACCTTGAGCTGAGTTGTACAACTCGCAGGTGGATGTCAAACCGTTTAAAGTTTGAATAAAAATCAGTGTATGCGCATATTTGTTACACGTTTTTATTTCTTACAAATGAATCTCACTGTATTTGCGTAAAAGGGCGAACAAGCTCACAGAGTTAGATTCAGACAATTGAAGTTGCCGGTTTACTTATGGACATATGTAACAAAATTAAAAAAAGTTATTAGCGATTTCAGGCACCAAATCAAAAATTTCATAAAGGGAGTTAACGTCACTGAGAAAAAGGAAAGTGGAAATTAAATATGTGCTGCCAAAGCTAACTTTTTTTACTAAGTCATGCCAAGGCGCATCAAACAGGTGACTGCATCACACCATGTGTTTATCATATGCTTTAGCTTTTGCGTGTATTTTGTTTTTGTAAAAACTAATTCGAGCTGTCAAAAACGTCTAGTAATGTGTGTATGTGTTTGTGAAAAATAAGAAAGCCACTAAAAATATATTGGAATACATACACACACATACACACGTTTTTGACAGCTCGAATTAATTTTTACAAAAACAAAATACACGTAAAAGGTAATGCATCCACCTGGTATTATTTCGCCATGAGTCATGCCTAGTTTTGATTCAAGGCGAATTCATAGCAGGTATACAAGGAGACAATAAATACAACCAAAGTATATCTATAACAAGTACATGCAGGAGCTCAGGTGATATTTGTTTACATCGCCCAATATGTCAAAGTTTGTTTATATTTTTATTCTTTGTTTGCTTTTTTCATGTTTCTTCCGGGGATGGTAAACGAAATTTTCCGATTACAATTTTAAAGCTCAAATTGAATTAAACATAGTTTTCACAAATTCTTGTTTTAATTAACATTTCCATATATATAAGCAGATTACTGTGTTATATATTTGTTATTAATATTTATTAAAATTGATAAATAACTTTTTGTATTACCACAAAATACTATCATAGCCACTTCTCCATCTCTGAGTTGTAGTTAGCTGCTTTTTGACACATTGGGAGATTTTTACACACAAAATGCCTGTTGTTGTTTTAATGTTGTTTTTGTTGTAGACTTGCATGTACTTAATATAGATATACTTTAAATACAACACTACAAATAGTCTTCGGCTGTCAGAAATTAAGACATTATAAGTTTTGACGGTCAAAGAAGGAAAAATTACAAGTACAAAAATTGTCAACTGGGCTGTCAAGGCCACCTGTTATAAATCCGGCTGATTATAAAAGCCCATTTTAATAAAAACCTCTAAAACAAGCTTAGACGTATAAAATATGCGGGCTACAAATGGCAGGTTTTTGTAATTTTCAAGTGTTTTTGCTTATGAATGCACTAAATTTGCCTTGGTATTATTAAGAAACAAATTAAGACCAGAAAATAAATTCGCTTATCGTCGTAATCCACTTATAGCCTGTTTATGATTCAATATGATCGTCTGTGAGCGCTTATTGCGAAATAATAAAATTGAATATTTGCTCTTTCTAACATAAATTAGTTTAAGAAGTAAACGTTTTGGCAATTTCTGCTTTTGCATTTGTTTTTTAATGGCAAAAAATAGAAGTTTGACATTTAGCGTTTCACCAAATATTTATGAATTCGCCTTTGCGACCACCAAGTATTATTTTGCCATGTCTGTCTTGATATATATAATTGATGTATGTAATTGATATATGTTATAGGTTTGCCTTGGTCTGGAAGAAAGCGAATTGATAACAAGGTGGTATCATCAGCATGAAGTACTGTTCGAAATAACGTCAAAGTTTTGTTTTTTTTTCAATTCTGTTAATTTTTCGTTTCTTGTGTTTTTTGTTATGTATGAACATACACTATAGTTCAAGTGATTAAAACCGATTAAATTTTTGTTTCAGTAGGACATATCTTCCTCTAGAGAGCTAAATTTTACTTCCATCGGAAATGGAATTTTTTTAAGATTCCAAAAATAACAACGAAAATATCAGAGTTTAAGGCAAAAGTTTTTAAGTTTAGTTTTTGTTTTAACAAGTATTTCCATTTAATATAGTTTATTAACTATGAATATTAGTAGAAAATAAATTATCCTCTACTAAACACTAGCGAAAAATGGGCAAGAAGAGTTATTTAAATAGTTAATGGCCTATCAAGTCATCGCAAAAGAAATTGGGCTATATCATTAACTGTTGTCGGAAACTTAAAAAAAAAGATTGAAAACGATGGGAAGAAGTGCACGGTGTTTCTATGTAAAAATAAATTTACTTGTATTTTTGAGTTGTTATAATCATTTGATCCTGAGTGTTTGTATATATAAATACAAAAACTAAAAAAAAAAAAAATTTTTAATATTTTTTGGCAAAAATGTAATTTCTTGTTCCATGATTAAGTTATTCCACAATTTTGTGTTGTTGTTTCTTTACTGAAATGCTATTTATTATTTAAAAAATAATATTAAAAAACAGCATTTATTTTTGTTATGTTAAAATAAGTCGCCTGGTTTTTTTAATATTGTTATTCTTGTTTTAAATTTTTCGACTGTTTGCTTTGTATCTTTTCAAAGCAAATAAAAATTTTATTCGCTTCAACCAATTGTTTTTGCACGGCCTTGTACAAAAATGTTGCCAAGGCGAATTGATTAATTTATTCACCTTGAATGTTGCTTTGTTGTATCAATTCGCCGATGACAAAGACGAATTAATTTACAGTTGGCCAGCCCAGCTGATTTTGTTTTTGTTCATAGTTGTCAAAAATTTTAAAATAATGTAAAAATTTGTGTTTTTTTCTTATTATTTTTCGACCTCATTAAGATTAAATATTTTTGATTTAAAAATAAAAACTTTTAAACAAGTTGAAAAAGTACGAAAATTTAAATTAATAAAATTAAATTTCAAGCACAAAAAAATGAAATATAAGGTATTAATGCATGTGCAGGGGATATATATTGTGATATTTTATTTTTCATATTCTTTTACTGTATAAGGATCCGACAAAAAACCAGCCGACTGCAGTGGATAAGGAAAAACAAAATCATTGTTATTGTTGTTTTACGCTTAAACTTTGATTTTTTCAAGCGGTAGTGAAATGGCCATCGTGCTTTTACCCTCAATAATGAATATCGGTGATATAATAATTTAATCAGAATAAAAATAGCACTATATTTTTTTTTTAATTAATTAACTTAATTTAGTATCCCCGTGGTTTAATTTAACTTTGTTTATATAAATTTTAATTTATCTTTCTTTATATTAATTTTATATCACTTTCTCAATATTTAAACAATTAAAACGCACTTCGTATAGCACTCATTCGTAAGTAAAACAAATTATTTTGACATTAATAAATTGTCAACAAAGGAAAAAACTAATTCAAGCAAAAAATATCATATGTTGTAGCGCTGCCACCTGGCTAAATATGTTACGTACACTTAAGCACTCATCTCTGTATATTTTCAAAGCAAATAAAAATTTTATTCGCTTCAACCAAGCCAAATTCGCCTTGGCTTCAACCAATTGTTTTTGACACGGCCTCGTACAAAAAAGTTGCTTTCATGGCGAAATAATTTACCAGGTGGCAGGATAGGCGAATTCAGTATTTTTTGCTGGCGTACACCACTGTCAAACTCCATATATAAAAAATTTGTGTACATTTTTTATATATGGAGTTTGACAGTCGTGTATACCAGCAAAAAATACTGAATTCGCCTACGCTGCCACCTGGTAATTTATTCGCCTTGGTTGCTTTGTTGTATCAATTCGCCGATGACTACCTCTTATAGATTCGCCTTGGTCTAGAATATATGAACAAAGGCGAATTAATTTACAGTTGGTCTTAGTAGCCCAGCTGATTTTGTTTTTGTTCATAGTTGTCAAAAATTTTAAAATAATGTAAAAATTTGTGTTTTTTTCTTATTATTTTTCGACCTCATTAAGATTAAATATTTTTAATTTAAAAATAAAAAACTTTTAAACAAGTTGAAAAAGTACGAAAATTTAAATTAATAAAATTAAATTTCAAGCACAAAAAAAAAAATGAAATATAAGGTATTACTGGATGTGCAGGTGAAATATGTTGTGATATTTTATTTTTCATATTCTTTTAACTGTATAAGGATCCGACAAAAAACCAGCCGACTGCAGTGGATAAGGAAAAATAAAATCATTATTGATTATTGTTGTTTTTCGCTTAAACTTTGATTTTTGTATGCGGTAGTGAAATGGCCATCGAGACGTGATTTCACCCTCAATAATCAATATCGGTGATTTATAAATTTAATCGGAATATAAATAGCACGATATTTTTTTAAAATTTATTAATTAAATTAATATCCCCGTGGTTTAATTTAACTTTGTTTATATTTATTTTATATCACTTACTCAATATTTAAACAATTAAAACGCACTTCGTATAGCACTTGAATATAAAATTTAAATAAATTTTTTTTCATTCGTAAGCAAAACAATTTATTTTGACATTAATAAATTATCAACAAAGGAAAAAACTACTTCAAGCAAAAAATATCATATGCTGTAGTGCTGCCACCTGGCTAAATATGTTACGTACACTTAAGTGTACTTGCACGTGTTTGTTTATTAAACAACATATTTGGATTTAGCAAATTATAATTTGTATTTTTAAGTAAAATTTATAATGAGTGATGATGAGTTAGGTGATGATTTGCAAGAGTTAAATGAACTTATTGCAGAATATCGTAGCAAAGAGGAGGAAGAGGAAAAAAATAATCACAAAAACATCAATAAAAGTAATGAAAAGCATATTGAAAATGATAACAATGCAGTTCCAATGGATAAAGTTTTATTCGGAGATAAAACCAAACTCATTAAGAACATGGAAAGAGCAATAACAAAAGTCCCAATGCAAGATGACATTTATAAAACTAAAAGTGAAACAGATGAGAGTGATGTAGACAAAGATTGTGGGAACAAAGGTAATAAAACAAAGGCTAAAAAACGAAAACCTGCCTGGACCGATGCCGACGATGAAGATATACAATTGGGCGAAGTAAAGCAGGAAACTAAACGCACTGGTCCGCTGAATCATTTAAAAATGGATAAAACCTATAAAGAATATTTAACGTCACGTTTTACACGTTTTATCAACCAACCAAAATGGGCTTCCCTGGATGAAAACGTGAAGCATGAAAGCGACGAGGACGATGAACTCTTACGTACTGTTGGATTTCTAAATAAATCGCCAAAAATCACTCTTAATCCAGGGCATATAAACATTAAAAGGATGAAGGATTTAAATCGCGCCACTTATGGCGAAGGCGTTATCAACAGCATACAATTTCATCCTACAAGTACTGCAGCTTTAGTAGCTGGAGATCACGGTGTAGCTACGATTTATGCCATTGATGGTACGCAAAACGATAAATTGCACAACATACACATCGCTAACTTTCCAATAAAATGTGCAAGACTTTTACCCTGCGGCACTAAAGCTGTATTTGGTTCCTTTACATATTGGGCTTATCTATATGATTTAATGAGTGCAAAGGAGACCCGGTTTAATTTGAAGCGTGATTTCGGAAATTTAAGCAATTTTAAAGTATCTCCTTGCGGTCGGTATGTCGTATCAGGGGGCCGTTGTGGCGAAATTCATATTTACGAAGCCAAAACGTTTGAAATTATACGAACATTAAAGCAAAACGATGAAGTAGCATCATTGTGTTTTACATCCGATTCGCAGAGAATTATTGTCAGTGGAAAATCTTCGAATGTCAGCATATTTTCAATGCGACAGCAACGACTTGAACACAAATTTATTGATGATGGTTGTATAGAGGGTAGCGCTATGGATTTATCTCCCAACCAACGGTTATTAGCTACAGGTAGCAGGGAAGGTGTAGTAAATGTTTATAATTTTGATAAGGTATTGGCTTCCCCTGCTCCTCAGCCAGAAAAAACACTTCTGCATTTAACAACATGCATTAATAGTGTAAGATTTAATCACTCTTCAGAGCTGTTGGCATTTTGTTCGAGGTTGTGTAAAGACGCAGTAAAGATAGCTCACTTTCCCTCAGGTACTGTTTACTCAAACTTTCCGAGTTATATGCCAAAATTGGATCACGTTCGAACTCTAGAGTTTTCACCAAATTCTGCATATTTTGCTATGGGTACCGAAAAGAAGTGTCCTTTATTTAGAATTAAACATTTTCAAAATTATTAAAAAAATATATGTAAGTTCGTATATTTAACTCCATTTTGCTGAAGAAAGTTAAATTAATAAATTAACCCACTTATAAAAAATAACAAGTTCATTTATTTGTTTAATATTAATACATACTATTCTGAGTAGCTCATGTTTATATAAGATAAAAAATTATCTCTTTTTGAACTCTCTTAATTATAATAGGCCGACCGAAAAAGATCTTTCGGAGTCCCTTTTAAAGGTTTCATGCATTTTTGTTATGTCTTCTAATTTATTTCCAATGGACGAAGTACTCTGCTCAATCCATTGCAATGAACTCATATGGGCATTTAATATTTTTCCGATTTGTATAATAGGATCGGAATTGTCTTGGCATTTATTCGACTCATTTAAGTTGTCGATAATTTCCTTTAAATCTTCCGACATTTGCTTCAATTGTGTGTCTAGATTCTCCACCATCAAATAGGTTTGAGAACGTTCCATATCAACTTGTGGTATCTTTAAAAATTCCTTTTGCAGCGGCAAAATACTTTCCTCCAATTCTTTATGTTGTGTGGCTATGAATTCAAGTTCCTGTTCCAAAGTTTGTTGATCCGATTTAACCTTCTGCACTGCATCATTTAAATCAAGTATTTTCTGATTATTACTAATGAGTATTTTATCCCATGCATTAATTTGAGTTGCTTGATCAGTGAATACTTTCTCCTGTTCTTCTAGTTCCAACGTCCATTTATTTATGTGTTCCTCTAATTGATTGTAGGTCAAAGTTGAAGCGTTAGGTGGCATAGAGCTAGAATCGGTAGTTTTTGTAGCTGTTGTTAAGCTAGCAAATCCAGATGTAGTTGTAGTTGATGTTGCGGTAGTAGATTGGGCCGGAGCTGTTAATAAAGTAGTTGCCGTTGTAGTTGAAGTTCCTGTGGCGGAAGCTATAGTTGCTGGAGCAGCAAAAGCAGAAAAGCCACTTGTCAACGGTGCAGACGATGCAGCTGGTGTTGATACATTACTAGCTGGCGTAGAAGAGGCTGCAGCTGCTACCGATGTTGTTGCAGGTGTAGTACCAAAACCAAATCCAGTGGAAGCTGGCTGAGCGTTTGTTGCTGTTGCACCAAATGCTGGCGCTGCTGGTTGAGCCGTTGTTGTAATAGTTGTGGATGCTGCTGCGGTAGCTCCAAAGCCAAAACCAGTAGATGTTCCTCCACCAACCGAGCTGAAGGTCGCAGTACCCGATGCTGCCGATGTGGTTGTTGTGGCCGCCACACTTGTCGTTGTAGAGGTTGCTGGCCATAAACCAAATCCGACTGGTTTAGCGCCAGCGTCTCCCCCGCCTGTGGCACCAAAACTAAAACCGCCAGGCTTTGCTGCAGCTGGTTGTGCTGTAGTCGTAGGAGTATTTGAGGATCCAAAGGAAAAGCCCCCACCAGATTGTGCATTACTTCCAGGTAATTGAAAACTCATTTTGTGTATTTTTATATCGTGAAATTACAATTCGTGCATTCGATTTCAATATATTGCAAAGCAAACAGAATGCATCTTCTTTTTAAATTTCTTCTGATGAATTGATAACACTAACCTCATGATGCAGTACTGCCAAGTATAATAATTAATTGGCACTACAGCAAATACACTTTGCGTCGCTGCTACACGTTGTACTAGGTGCATTTATTTTACTAGGTAATAGCGGCTCTACAACAAATACAACATTTGTAAAAACAACATGGAACTATATTGTTGCTTTGTGAGTGGAAATGTCAAAAATAGAAAAAGAAATTAAAAGAGAATTGGTCTTAAAACAAACGCTCTCTTTGCTCTGCATATGCTTGTTGTTAGTGTTTTTTGAAATTCGTAAACAAAAAATGTAAAATATAAACAACTTTTGACATGTCCCGCTACAAACCAGCTGGGCGGACGACACTACCTAGTAAAATAAATGTACCTTGCGTTGTACCATGGCGCATTGAATAGGTTACTGCATTAGATCATGTGTTCATCATATGTTTTAGCTTTTACGTGTTTTCTGTTTTTGTAAAATCTTATTGAGCTGTCAAAAACGTCTGGCAATATAGTGTATCTAGTTGTGAAAAATAAGAAAGCCACTAAAAACATATTCATATACACACATATCGCCAAACGTTTTTGACAGCTCAAAAGTTTTTACAAAAACAAAATACACGTAAAGGCTATTGCATTCACCTGGTATTATTGCGTCATGAGTTGTACGCCAATTTAAGTTCTTATGTACATAAAAAAAATTAAAAAAATTTAAGGTCATATTTTTTGTTATGGCGAAATAATTTACCTGGTGGTGGAAGTGCGAATTTATTAATTCTCGCCGTTGCACACATATTCAATATCAGCGAAAAATTTTTTTATATGAAGTTTGGCATTTTCTGCAACGGTCAAAATGAATGAAATTCGCCACTGCCACCATCTAATACATGTTTTTTGTTTAAGAACTTTCTATATATATCTCTACAAGGCGAATAAATTGTCTAGTAGTACTGATGGCGAATTGATTGATTTTCGCCGTTATCATGAATTTTAAACTTCATCATTGCCACCTGATACTTGATTCGCATTGTATCTCTTTTTGGATTATTTTTCATTACAATTCCCAAATAAAATTGAACCGGCATTAAAAAATAATTCTTTTATAAAAGCCATCTGGCATCATTATGAAGAAATGCTAAAAGCAAATTGTACTTTTACATCAGCTGTCCATTTTATTTGACATTCAATAAGTCTGGGAGACACAACAGTACAAAAGTTTTAAATGAATTATGTTAGAAGTTTTAATAAAATTAAAATTATTGATATTAACCGCTTTGGTGCTAAGTGAGGGTCGAAAGAATGATTTGGTGGGACCAAAAGAAACTCTTGTATATGGGCATGGCCTAAAACCGGACGAGGTCGTCTTGCCGGCACGATATTTTTTCATTCACGCCTCAACACCAGAGGGTGTACTGTAAGATAACTTAAATCTAAAAAATTATTACAGATAATTTGTTAATGTTTTAATTAGGTTCAACGAATCGCCACCTTTAAAATTCGAAGTAAAAATTGTAGGCAACTCTGCGCACGGTCGTTGCCGGTCACAAGTTGATGTTGTCGATCGCGGAGATGGTACTTTTTGGGCACGCTATAAAATAATTGACAACTGGTGTGATAGTGTTGAAATTCATGTGCGTTACAATAACTCACATGTTGCCAAGTCACCGTATTACATTTGGAATAGGGTATATTCGGAAAAATGCTATTGTCCCACTGAACTCAATCTGTGGATGATAAATAATGAGTGTGTATCCGCCGCACAAGAACCACAGATTATCTCGGATTTACATTCCTTTAAGCGTGTTAATTTTAGTTTAATTCGAGAAAATTTAATTAAACGCTATAATCAACCTGAAAGTATTTCCTTGTGTCACTACATTGTTAAAAACCAGCAAATTTGGCGCAAGTGCTATGGAAAATACGATGGTTTTAAAATGTTTATGGATGCTACGCTATTGGCCTTAGGTCGTATTGTCCAATTGCCCGATATGGAATTTTTCTTGAATCTTGGCGATTGGCCGCTATCGAAAAAGGGTGGCCAGCAAAGAACTTCTGGACCATATCCTATATTCTCGTGGAGTGGAAGCAATGATTCACACGATATTGTATTGCCTACTTACGATATAACGGATTCGACATTGGGTATTATGGAACGTGTAACTTTGGACATGTTATCAGTCCAACGAACTAAATATCTATGGGATGAAAAGATCGATAAGTTATTTTGGCGAGGACGTGATTCTAGACGTGAACGCTTGGATCTCATCGATTTATCTAGACAACGTCCGGATCTAATAGATGCTGCCATAACAAATTTTTTTTTCTTTCGCGACGAAGAAAGTAAATATGGACCGAAAGTTGATCATATAAGTTTTTTGGAATTTTTTAAAGTAAGTTTTTGTTTTTATTTCTTTTTATTTGATAAATATTAAAACATATAATCAATAAATTATTTTCAATAATCAAAATACATACTTTAATGCTAATTTTTAATTAAATTATTTTCTTTCCAGATTTTCAAAGTTAGTTATTCGAAGTTAATTTGATTAAATTTTATTCAAAATTAATAAATTTTATACGTTGTTGCTTATAAATTCAATATAAAAATTTTTAAATTTGTCGAAAATAAAATTATTTTTTTTCTCAAATTTCAGTACAAATATCAATTAAACATAGATGGGACAGTTGCCTCATATCGTCTGCCATACCTTTTGGGTGGTGGGTCGGCTGTGTTTAAACAAACCTCTCCATACTATGAACATTTCTATAGTAAACTACAGGCTTATGAACATTATATACCCGTCAATCGAGACTTGAGCAATTTAATAGAAGCCATCGAATGGGCCAAAGAGGAAAAAAATCAAGAAAAGGTTAAAGAAATTGCCCTTAAAGCTAGAGAATTTGCTGTCAACAATTTATTGCCACGAAATATATTTTGTTATCACATGGCATTATTTAAAGTAAATTGGTTTTATATTATTTTTATTCTTAAATTTGAAAAATAATTATATATTTTTCACAGGAATGGAGCCAACGTTTGGTATCACCAATAAACGTTATGCCTGACATGGAACGTGTACAAGAACAAAATGCTTGCTCCTGTAAAGATACGCATATAAAAGATGAACTTTAAATTAGTATTTTATCTTTATCTAAAAATAGTAGACTTTATTGTTGTTTGTTAATAAAGAAACAGCACCCAACCAGTCATTTACTTAACATATATTTTGCAACCACCCATAATGCAATTTACAAACTTTTACACAAATTTGTGAAAAAAAATATTTTAAAGAATCTAAAAGTTTTTTTGTAATAAAAAATCAATAAAACTGTTAATGAAGTTTTTTTGTTTGTTTGATTTTTTAGTGTTGAACTTATACGGTGGCTCACAGCTTATTTGTAGTGCCCGTTTCAGATCAGACGCATTTGAAATGTTGTGGTTTCTTATTTTATTTTCCAGTACTGACCACAAATTCTCAATGACGTTGAGATCTGGACTCTGTGCAGGTGTCTGTTCTACATGTAGGCAGTTCCAGGTAAGCCAAGTTTTTACAGTACCAGACGTATGCTTGGGATCGTTGTCTTGGTAGAACCTAAACGAATCCCTAATGTCCATTTTATCCGCTCTTTGTACTAAATTATCTTTTAGCAGATCCAAGTACATCTTTTTATGCATGTCACCTTCAATAAATGTTAAATTTCCGACGCCCGAATAGGACATACAGCCCCATACCATCACACTGCCTCCACCGCGTTCAACTGTAGAGCGCAAATTACATGGTTGAAGCGCAGGATTTCCCATCAGACATAAAAAGGTTAAGGTCGATGATTTAATCGGAAAACTCCCAGCACGTCGTCGCTGCTAGCAATGCTAGGCGAATTTGCACCCAGAACCATTCTTCCTGGATTACCATAAAAGGGTCACACTAGATAAATCTAAAATTGGAAATTCTAAATAACCTCCAATTTTCTTTATATAAATTTGAAAAATATAAATTCGCATTTTGTTTACGGGAAAACGAATTATTCCAATATAGAGAAAATAGTTTAACTTAGATCTCATTATGGACGGTTGGGTATTTAAATACCCTTTTTCAGTTTTAAGCGTGTGAAGGCCAAGTGTGTTGACAAATGCGGCGGCTAAGGCTATTTACAATGTGCAAGCGTTTTTTATTTTTCGCATTATCCTTTATTTGACAAACATCTCTTTGATCATTTTTTGACAAACAAAAGCGCAATTTTACTGATTCTCATACTGAAGGTAAAAATAAAAAAGTTTTTTTTTTTAATTTTTTCCCCATATTAATCAATCTCTGATATTAAATAAAAAAGCAACTTGCAGACACTATCTGTTATCAGGCCAACGTAGGATTTTTTTTTTAACTACTTTAACTTTTTTGGGTATTTAAATACCCAGTCGACTAAAATGGGTTAAAAAAACTTTTTTCAAAATATTTTTGTTTAAAATACCTTAAATAATTTAAGTTTTAAAATATTCTCTACATATTAAAAAAAAAACACTTTTAAAAAGTACCTTTTTTATTAGACTCTTTTCAAAAAGACAACAAAAACCTAGTGGAAATAGTACTATTTTTTAAAGTTTAATTTTTATAAATAATCACTGTTAAAAACCCCTTAATAAAAAAAATGGTCTTTAAAGAATTGTAACTGTATATTAAAACATATGCTTTTTTTTTTTTGTTAAAACTGGTATTTTTAAAACTATTAAAAATATATTAAAAAAAAGTATTTTTAAAAGTTAAATTTAAGAACAATTTTTTTTAAAGAAATTTGATTTAAAAACCAGTTTAAAATGTACGATTAAAAAAAAGACATTTAAGAATATATTTTAAAAGTGAAAACAAGTAAGTACCTTAAAAAAGTACGCTTTCAAAAACTTGCCATTGAAAAAAATATCTGCTTATACGAAAAGAATTCACCTTATATAAAAAAATGAACTTTAAACAAAGGAACTATTGAATTTTACGAAAGCCCTTTAAAAAACTATGCTTCTTTTTATAATTTTATGAAGTAGCTTTTGAACTGTTTAAACCATTTAAAAAAAGGATTTTTTTAAGAAAAAACTTTACAAATATATTTAAAAAAAGCAATCAATTGAAAAATTACGTTTTTATTCGAAAAATACTCTTCTTAAAAGAAGTGACCGGATGGTTACAAAAAAATATTTTCTAAAAAGTACGAATCAAAAAATTAACTTTTGAAAACATACAATTCTTTAAAAGAAAAAAATTGCTATAAAAAAGTACTTTCTTAAAGAAAGTATGTTTAAGTTAAGAATAAATACCATTTTTGACTTTTCTTTTAAATGTTTGTATTTTTAGCATAAACTTGTATAAAAAAGCCTTTTAAGAAAATTCTTTTTAAAAACACAAAAAAAAAATTTTAATATTTTCTGGAGTTTTAAGGTCAAATACATATTTAGAATATAATAAAACATATTATGAAAAACTTAATAAATTTAATACATAACTATCAAAATAAACAAAACTTAAAAACATGACTTTTGTTTCTAAAACTTCTTACACACATCGCAACTGTCAGCCGAGGAGCTGTGTGGCCAATGAATGGCAACAAAATCTTTAAATTTACTTACGTAAATACATTTGCTTCATTCACAAAATCTTGTATGGTGTATTTTGTATTAAATACACTTTCTGTTTATATGCTTGTGAACACGCAGTGTATTATTGTATCAATTTAGTTTGTATTTGTATATTTCAAGTTATCGAAATTAGACTGGAGTAACATTAAAACAAAAAAAAAATATTTGTATATTAAACGTCAAAAGCAAATAAGAAGAAGAAAATAAGTATTCAGAAGAAGGTTTTTAGGACGTAAAATGGACAATAGGACTGAAAAAAACAAAAATTTAAATTTTTTATGCGAAAAGTATACTTTTGACATGCTATCCATTTATTCTTTTTTTGTTAACAAATTTTTAACATCAACAATACAAATGACTTTTGTTTATTTTCTTCTTCTCAATGTGATATGGAATTCACGTGTAGTTGATAACACGACTTATCAAAAACTTGTAAAATAAAAGTGTATTTGTGTATTGAAATTTTATGTGAAAATTTCCCACAACAAGCATACACTATTGTATTTTAATTGAACTATACACAGTATACACGGATACAAGGGGTTTTGTGAATTAATCAATTGTAATAAATATTTGACTGTAAAACTAGAAAAGAAAAACTTTTATTATCACAATTTAGACACCACTATTGTATATTGTGTATATATGTCTGCCTGTATGTGCATAAGTATAAAACGCATACTAGATTGAGTTAGTGTGTTCCCTTGTGCTGGCCAAAGTGTCTGGCTGACTCTCGATATAGAAAAAAAAGTGTCACCTTAAAATTTGTTTTTCATTTTTTTTTATAATAAAACATATTTCTTTATTGATTTTTAATTCACCTCTTTTTATTTTTACTATAAATCTCTTAGAATACTAATTTGTTTTATACAAATTTAACTAGTATTTTTTTATGATGCATGATTTTTTACAATTTTAATTTAAAATAATTTTTTAATGCAATAATCTCGGGTATGTTATGAAATCCACATTAAAACAGTTTTTTTATTATTTTGGTAGTACGAATAAAAACGGACTAATAATTTTTTTTATACAACAATTTTTATTTAAAAGAAAACTTATTTGAAAAATCTTCAAAGCAAAAAATTCAACGCAAATAGCGTTCTTATTTTTAATAATTACTCTTTTCCTATTTAATACCTTCAATGCATGTATTTAGATTAATAAAGTTTGATAATTTGTAGATTTCAAAACACGTTTATTTTTTGATAATGTGCGTAGATACAAACATTTTATGAAATTAAAAGGAGGCACAACCCGGAAAACTGTTTTTAAATAAAGATTAAAGAAATTATTTACATTAGATTTAAAGGAAACATTTTGGAAATACTAAACTTCAACATTTGTGATTACCAAAAAATAATAACAGAAACTACAAAATATTTGTTGAAAAAAGAAACAAGCAACGAGAATATGAAATAAATTATGTATAAATGATATTAAAATCTTAATGAAAATGAAGATAAAAATATATTTTTACATTAATACATTTTATCTTAAAGTTTTGAAAAAAGTTTGTTTCCTAATCAAGAATAAACAAAACAAAATTCGGAAAATATTTAATAAAAACACATTAAAAGAACAAACAACTTATTAATTTTGAAAGTTTACATACAAACATTTTTAATTTAAATAAATTTTATTTATCGAAAATATAGGCCTAATTTACACCTTGTGTAAAAAAGAGGTATAGAAAAGAAATTTGACACTTGCTTTGTAAATATTTAGTTTAAAGTTGCAGTATATTATATTATTTAAAATAACACACATATTATAATAACGGATAAAAAATGCTTAACCGATTACATAAAAAACTGCAAAGAAAAATTTTCACGAAAATGCTGTATCGTGTAAAAATGTTCATAGCAAAATTTTAGCTTGAAAAAAAAAAACTGTTAAACAAGTTAAAATGTCAATTTGTAAAATAAAAAACAAGTTTTATGAAAAATATACTAATTTTCGGTTTTATGTTATTCTGCTTTTTTAAGCTTTCGATTGAGAATTAAGCTCAATTTACAAAAGTGACTTATTCTTATTGCCAAACCTAAATTAATATAGAAAGCTCCAATCTTCATACTAAATGTATAAAGCAAGGCGAATTAATACCAGGTGATTGCATCAGCTTTTACCCGTATTTTGTTTTTGTAAAATCTTGTTAAGCTGTCAAAATCGTCTGGCAAATGTGTGTATGTATTTGTGAAATTTACAAGTGTTTAAAACAATGCGAGCGCCGTTCGTATCAGCAAAGTAACATATAACAAGAAGAAAGCAACAATTTTGACAACTGGATAAGGAAAACAGCAAACCTATGTTGACCGCATGAGCCAATAAAGCCACCTGTTTAATTCGCCTTGGGATGAAGGAAATGTAAAAAGCCCGGAGTCCTGTAAAATTTGCAAATTATAAAGAAGCACTCAGGCATTCATTAATTCATTAATTTTTGCCGAATTACTTAATCTCAAACTCGTTGTATAAAAGAAGTGTATTTTTTTATATGGTGTTTGACATTTATAGTTCCGGCGGAAATAAATGAATTCGCTACCTAGTAATTGATTAGCCTTACATTTACCTATTATGAATTCGCCTTAGCTAGCAAGTATTAAAATAGCTTAGTTATACTAATGGCGAATCAATTATTAGGTCGCAGCGTAAGCAAATTTATTCATTTTCACCGTTAACATAACTGTCAAACTCCATATAAAAATCTGTATGGTATTTTTTTCTATGTGGACTTTGACAGCAATGAATGAATTTGCCTACACTATCCCTTAGTAATATATTCGCCTTGGTTATACTTAAGAGGTGCTAAAAACAATTCAAGACTGTCGCAGTAATAAGAGAATGAAGAAAACATCACTTATTATTTTCATGCAAACCTGTTTATATTAAAAAAAACTTATTTTTTTAGCCAATAAATTTGAAACTTTTTCACATATCAAAAAACTTGCAATTAAAGGAAATGATAACGTTTTATATTCCGAGCAAAAGTGAAAATGAACGAATTCGGCCCTGCTATGTACCACCTCGTGCATTAAAGTAATTTAAAAAAAATGTTTGAATAATCAAAAAAATTCATAAATTAAGCTTATCAATTTCAAATATTAAATAATTTTCAAATTTTCTTGAAACCCTGTATGAAACATTTTTTTTCAAACTGTAAATTATTTTTTCATTTGAACAAGAGCTGTAAATAATCATTTTTTTGAATTAATTGACAAATCATTCATGCTTTGAATTAGCATTTTAAAAGTAATTATTTTTTAACAAAAAAAAAAAAATAATTAAATAATAATAACTGAATTGAATTCATTTCTAATTCAAATGAATTTATTTAAGTAAATTGCAATTGATATCCAATTCATATTGATTAAATTGATTTTAAATTAATTAAATTGATTTTAACTTATAAAAAGCAATTAGAAATTCTTTACCAACTGATTGATTTAAATTTTTATTATTTTTATTATTTTTTAAACGTACAGGAAAGGCCGGGCACATAGAATCCGTCATACGTTTGACTTTGACGTATTCAATTTAAAGGCGAATGATATTGGCACAATGAGTACTTTGTTGACGGATATTAAATCAAATTTTGCTCTCTATTTTCAATCACTTTAAAATTTTATTTGAATTTTATTAATTTAATATTTTTTCCGCCAAAATAATTTTATTAAAATCACAGAGTACATATAAAGGAGTAATAAGAAAACAAAGAAAGAAAAGCCATTAATAGCTGTCAAAATATTCAACACTACGTCAAAAGTTAAAAGCTTACTAACTTCTTTCGTACTTTACGTTGACAGACGTTGTGACATCGCTTGTCAGTTGAGTACGTCAAAGTTTAACGTGTGACGGAATTTACGTGACCCGGCCTTAAGCATCTCCATTTTTTCTCTTACCTCTGATCAGTGAATATTTTCAGCTTAATAGCAGAAATTTCCATCTTTCATTACTTCATTTTTGATTTTATTCATTTGAATTACAATTCGTTGTTCTAACTTATTTGAATGAATTCAATACAAACCAATTGGAAATTACTTGCAATTCACTTTAAAAAACATTTTTAAATTGGCAACAAACTCATTTTACAAATCCATTTGAATTAGAAACGAATTAATATTCATTTCTGCCTAAAACATTTGAATTGATTCAAATTTCATTTAATTCTTTTTTGTTGTGAAAATAATTAAAAAATTAAATTAAACAGTCATGTCACACATTCCGATCGGAATGGTTTTTATTCCGTATTAACAATTCCGATCGATTTTGCTTTACCTTCTTCAGACTCTGATCGATTTTGTTTATTCCTCAAAAGTATTGAATCTTCACTATCTAATTTACACACAAGGAAACTAAATTCGACTTTGAATTTTGAAAGTGGTTTCATTTCGAAGAAATTTTTTGTTTTTCGTTTTCTGAAGAAGCAATTTGCGGAATTGAAACCAGTTTCGATCGGAATACAGTTCTGTAACATGCCTGAAAATTTAAAAAGAATGAATCATTTACAGCTTTAATTTGAACACATGTGAAAAAAGAAACTGTTATACATTTTTATTTTATTTTCAGTTATGACAGATATGGACATTTTCTTTGAATTTATTACCAACTTTTTGCCAGTATTTTAAATACTAATATTTTTCTTCTTTGAATATTTTAACTCATTTTCATTCTTTATTCTAAATATTTGTTTTAATAACTTAATTATTAAAATTTTTTATTATTGTTCTGTTTTAAGTATTGTCACATAACCGGCCTCGTTTGTATATATAACTCTTATATTTAATTTGTTGTGTAATTTTATATGTAATTCATTGCTTAAAAGCCAATTTATTAATACAAAATATTTAACAGAAAAAATTATATAATGGGGATGCATTTAACAACGGTTTTGTGATTTTTATATTTTAAGAAGAAGAAGAAGTAAAAAAAATGTATGTATGAGTGTGTATTAAAATTACGGCTGATTTGTTGTTGTATGTAAAATGATATAATAAGTTAATAAAACTTTAAAACATAACAAATTAAAGTGTAAACAAAAAAATCATAAAAAAAATAAATGAAATAAAAATAAAATAAAAATTCGCTATGAAATAAACAACTTATTTTTGATTTGGTGCTAAATTTGAACCAATTGTTTAACAGATGATTTCAAAATTACAAATCGATTGTGAATGAGTATTTTTATAAAAAAAAAAATGGGAACCAATAAATACTATTTATTTTCATTTAATTTGTCCCATAAAAATATCTCTTTTCTGAGTGTAGAATTTGTTCGCTTAATTATTGCTGCATTTGGGAAAATTATATTTTACAAAAAAATTAGGCTCAATTGAACAAATAATAACAATGTTTACGTGGACAATGATGATGCTGCATTGGCGCCCATAGGCTGGGGGCCTCGTGGCCTTATCATCATGGTGGCCTTTTTTAAAGTATAATCCCATCCACGCCAGCGAAACCAAACAATACCCTGACGAGCTGTCAGGTCCTGGGGATCATGTAAATATAGACCATTTAGACCTCGACCGCAAGACTTCCACCACCAGCCGCCCTTTAAAAGAATTAATTAACATTAAATAGTGTTTAATGTTTTATTTAAAAAATGTTTGCTTTCTTTCATTTTTTCTTTTTTTACTGACCTTGAGCATACTTGCGCAATTTAATGATGATCTATCATTATCTCGATTATATGTGGAGAATGGACTATTATTTGAGCCATACCAAGGATCATTTAATGAATCGCCAGCATTACCTTCATAGCCATCAATTTCCAGTTTATAGTAATCAGCTTCAGAATGTATTTTAAAATGTGAATATTGAGCATATCTGTAAAAAAAAGGAATAAAGTTTATATTAACAGAAGCATCTTTTGCGTAGATTGAGTTAAAAGTCAAGCAAAAAATTTTTTAAAAATAAATTTCCATGATTTCACTTCTGACTGTGCTGTGTCAGGCAATAAGTCAAGCGCATTCACTGTATTTATTATTTTAGCACAGCTTCTTAAGACAAAAAAATTTATTTTGTTGAGTTTTTAAAGGAAACTCCTGCAGATAGATTTTGCTTGTTGTTTGTTTGAAATTAGTAAATTAATGGATTTTTTTACACTAAATATGCATTGTTTGAGATGTCATGGTCTTTATTTTATTTACAGTGATATTTCATCATTTATATGAAATTTAATTAAAAAACATTTTTTTTTAATTTTTGGTTGTGACAGTAATATTTTATTAATCATTTAATTCTTCTTCAAAACATTTCCATTTGGCTATGCCGAAACTTATATACCCTTCACTATGTTTGTAAATCTAGTTTAGTGAAGTAACTTCAATAATAAAAAAAAACAAATATTGCGGCGACTGAGAATTCAAAAATATGAAAAAAATTAGTGCAATGTATAGCTTTTTATAAAAATGTCATCGGCTCTTAAGAATTTAAGAATTTTTAAAAAATTTTAGTATTTCCTGAAAGATTTCTTCAAAATCTTTTATATGGTACCCATATCGACCATATAGACAATTGAACTTTTTATGAATATTTTAGAGTTCCCATAACTCGGAATATATGGGCGAGCGCCAATTTTTTCACGTAATGTTTTTTCTTATTTTTAAATTTTTTATCGCTCTATATATATTTGTTTTTTTAATTGGCAGACATTAAGGCAGACTTCTATGTTTTTCAACCCTCCTCAATGATGACTAAAACTTCTACAATTAAACTCTCACGCTTATAAAGAGGTCTTCTGTTAGTCAACCGGGTTTTACACTACGCTAGTAGTTTCTGCCCTTCGACAAATAACTGTCGCTTTCCTTTTTGGTCACAGAGTCTAGAGTCATTTCCAGCCTTGAATATATTTTCCTTTACATTCAGATCTTATCAGCCGTGTCATAGATTCCGTTTGGATTAATTTTAATTTTGTCGCTGCCAATTATAAACAAGTTTATTTTGTTTGCTCTACAAAGATTTCCGCAATCCGGTAAACCCGACTTTGATGTTGAAAAATATGGCAATAAATTCTGCAGCATAGTTTTAGGCGTGTTATTAATTCTGCCATATGTCTCTTTGAACTTTTTTTTTGTGGGCTGCTAATCTGATGAGCAAAATAATAACGATATGGCAGTACTAAGGAAACTAATGCGTACATTTTGTTGCATTAATTTATATCTTAAATGCCCTGAAGACGATCAAATTTTGATTGTGAGGGGGGATTCTTGTCGCTAACCGCAGACGTACATACGAATAAACATGTCAACTACAATTTGCATTTTAATTTCGCAGCGTTCGTACATCAGCTCGTCGTCATCGGATGTTGATTTATTGTTATTGACCTGTTGTGCAATTTTGTTAAGAAAAAAGAAGGAAAATGTGAAAAACACATTTTGGATGAAAAGTTGAACCAAACAAAGAAGCCGTTATATATATGAAAATCTTTTAAATGAATGTTTATTAAATGTGAATATAACTTTTTTTTCTATTCTAACACATCGACTTCTCGTGATTCACAAAGCAATTAAGCTAATTTTTGTCAATCACAATTTCATTTGGCAAATGAAAATATCAAAACCTTTTGATTTCTATCAAATATCGCCAAAAACTCGTTGGCACATGACTACAGAGATTTGATGGGTTTATTTGATCGTCTTTAGAACACTAAGCACTTAAGAAAAATTTACATAAAAACAACTGATTTTTCTTAAATATTTTCGAAATAATTGGTTTAAAAAAGTTATTTGAAGCTTAGGATTTAGAAAATATTAATTTTGTTAATAAAAATTAAAAAAAATTATTTGTCTTTAGTTTTCCAAAGCACTCAAAAACGGATCGAACTCCATTTCTTAATTGTGCAATGTAGATAGCGGTAGAGATTTTCTGTGATATATTCAAAATTTTGATTTATAACGATTGGTGTTTTACGGAATTTTCTGATTTGCCTCCTGTTTGCTATTAAATTGATTTTGCAATTATTTCTTATTCTTATCCATTTCTTTTTGGCTCTTACCTTTTATTTCCTTCAAAATCTTCAAGCTCTACTCTTAAAACATAATCTTCGTTGTTTGTTAGCATATAGATGTTTTCATTACCCAACCAAAATTCTTTACCCGGATCGCCAAAGCCATTTTTATAATCGGCCCAATCACGATTGAAATTCTCACGCGGTTCACCAAAATCATCACGTCTTTGTATGACCTATAGTTATAATTAAAAAAAAAAATACAAAATGCAAAAACAAATAAATTTATATGGAGACGCACCGTCCAACCGCCATCAGCAATTTCCTGCTCGCAAAAGACTTTTAGGAACCAATAGGTGGTGCCTCGTATTTGTAAATAGAATACACCCGACTGTTTCATACCAGCGTTCAATAAATCGACGCAAGAGAAGCCCTGGAAGTTAGAAAATATAATTAAAATTTATTTGCAGAATGCAAAACGATTATTTCTTTTGAAAAACACATAAAAATAAGACGTTCAAATATGAAATATAACTAACCTTAACATCCTTGAGTGTCAAAATATCCGTGGTAAAAGTTGTATTCACCACTGAGGGTTTGTTCTTTACACTGGGAAATATTATGCCACCTTTACGGGAAATTGGTTTTGTTGATGATGTCGATGCTGTCGACGAAGAGGAAGATGATGAACTGCTGCTTGTTGTTGATGTTGAAGTGAAGGTGTTGAAGGAATTAGTTTGATTAGAATTTACACCTGCAGCAATTGTAGTGGGTGTTGTTGGTGTTGTAGAATAATAGTTACCAGAGACAGAGTTGGTCAACATTACTGGGGATGGTGTATTCGATGTGTAGGAAGAAGAGTAGGAATTTTGATTGTTTGTGTTAGACGAAGGAGAAGAAATTGTTGAAGGTGTTGGTGTTGCTGCTAACGAAGCAGTCGAAGGTGTTGTTTGAAAAGTTGATGTTGTCGGGGACGTACTACTACTACTACTACTATGTGCGGTATAATCATCAATAACGGAGTATCTATCGTATAACAGTTTGAAGTTATTTGTTTTGTAAGTTCAAGTTTTTATTTTTAAATGAATGGAATTAAGAAAATGAAAAGAGGAGTGATCTTGTGTTATGTTTTATCATTTTTTTCTTTGAGTGTAATTATGACTTTTAAACGAATTTTAAAATAGAAAATGCTTAAACTACATATGTATTTCATATCAATTTAAGCTTCTTTTTCTTTTTTAACTTTAATGTTAGAGAAGGGAAATTTGTGTACAAACCTATTGGGATCATATTCGACCAAACGATCTATGGTTGGATCCATTAACAGTTCGGCTGGTACAGGTCTTTGGGCCAATATCTGTACATCATCTTCCTGTTTCTTTAAACGTTTTTCCACCATATCCAAATTGTTAATAATTAAATTTGTTTTTGTTTTTAAATCTTGATGGATTTCTCCAATAGCTCTCTCTTGTCTTTGGGTTTGTGTTAGCAAAGCATCCGATTTGGGCAATAAATGATCCACTGATGACTTAGTGCCCACAACAACATCCCAAACTTCATCCATTTTTTCGGATACCGAAACCATGGGACGTATTTGTTTAACTAAAGCATCAATTTTGCTAGATTTGATTAAAGGTAAAGCTGTTGTGGTGGCATTAACACTATTGAACTGTTCATGATGATCGACGACAGCTTCATGTATATCACCCACCATGCGCAACATGCGTCCTACATTTTCCGATACTATATTTATGTGGAATTGTAGCTTTTTGTCAATGTTATCAGTGGTATCTCTTAGTTCGCTTAGTTCATTAGAAACATGGGACATAACCTCAGCATTCATTGCCTTGGTAATTTCAATGACATTCATACTGATGGGTTTCTTTTCACTGGCCTCAGCATTGAACTCATCCACTTGCAGTAGATTGTTGTCAATTTGATTTTTTAAAATTTCCAATTTTGAATCAATATCGCTAACTTTTTGATCTAACAAAACCAAACGATTGTCCAGCTGTTGTGCCGACGAGGCTGACGAGGTACGTGCCGAGCGACCAGTTGCTGCTCGATTTTCTGCACCAATTATATGAACTGTATCAATTATATCATTTGATATTTTTGTATCTAAAGATCTTAGTTTTGAAATAACCGAATCAGTTTTTACTAAATTATCTGATACACGATTATCCAATACTTCCATACGTTTCATCATGTGTTCAACAGATTTATCCAGATTATCAATACGTTTCAATTTACCCTCCAATGTATTTATAATAACTTCAAATATGTTTAGCAATTGTTGCTCTCTGCAAATAAAATTTGAAACATAAAAAAAAAATTTAATTTGTCTTAATTGTCTTTGGAAAATAAATACAAATAGTTTTCCTAGTTAAGAAAAAAATCGTGCTAAAATTAACCCAGTTTAATGTTTTATAACAGAACTAGATATTTATTGTTTTTTATTTTTATTTAGTTTTTCTGTTTAAAGGAAGAAATATGTTAAGGCAACTTTTAAAATGTTGCATGTAAGTATGTACGTGATTATTACGATTGCAATCATATTATCTGTCACAACAATACATCAGTTACCAATCAATCTTTAATTGATTGATATTTGTTAAATAAAATTAAAAAATACGTGATTAAAGTGGTCAAATTTATGCCAGCATGTAAAAAAATTTTTTCAATGCATTTTTAAAAGTAAAAAAAAAAAATGATTGTGTGTTTATTTTATAATTCAATACAAATCATGTTTTGCATAATCTTATATAATTGATAAAGAGTTCTGATGGATTGCTCAAAGAAAAATGTATCCAGAACTAAACGACGAGATATTTAATTTTATTAAATTTAGCAGGTTCGAGTTTGTCTACCACACGCAGGTTTTCGTAGCCCGTATGGGCCAACAATATGTCTATTATGCGTTTTTGACAATAGTTTAAATATTTATATTCTATTGATGTTTAGGGCTTTCGTTAACTAATTAATTTCTTGCTGATGCATTTTTTTCAATTTTAATGTAAGAAAAGTTTTAATCAATATCCAAAACTCAGAGATGGTAAAGTTGGAAAAAATATTATAAAACAAAAATATTTACTGAATGTTTGCTACGTTTTTATATAAAACATTTAGAGTTCTTACTTATTTAAATTATTATTTTATTATATTTTTTTGCTTTATTGATTGAATATTGTTCTCATTTTATCAATTTGGCTTTTGATATAATACTTTCAAGTTTTCTGTACAAGAATTGGGTAGAATCTACTGATGAGCTATATAAGCAGTTAGCGAAATGGCCATATGGATATGCTTTCCCCACAGTAACACATTTCATTTTATAGTTTTAAATAATAAATATTTCATGAGAAAATCATGAAATATTTGTATTTGAAGGAATCAAGCACGATTAAAGTAAATTAACATAAAAAAGATTCCGAATAATATATTTTCATATTAAAAAACAAGACCTTTAAAATTTCTACAGGGAGTAAAACTAAGCCACAATGCCAATTTTAATTCTCAAATATCCACTTATGTAACAAGTATTAAAAATTTAAAAAAAAAAAAAAAAAATAAAATTAAACATTATTGGCTGCCCTATTCAAGACGTGAGTTTTAAGTGTTTTACTTCTCTTTGAAACCGCAAAAGGTGTCATATGTGCCCACTATAATTATAAGTTTTGAATGTAAAATTTGTAATTAAAAAGTGTTTCCATAGTAATTTTGATGAATATGACGTTTTTTTTAACTTTTAGAGGCAGATGATTGAAATTGACACCAAATTTTTACACAAGACGTTATGTCGGCTATAACAAGTGAAAAAATTCTATTAAACTTTAGAGGTGTCTTCTCAGAAGACCTGAATTTGAAATAAATTTTCTTATCTTTGACGCTCTTGACTGATTTATTAAAAAATTTTTTTTTAGCTCCTTGCGATGGTTAATTCTTTTAATGCGCTGTAACTACACCAGTTTGATTTGTTTTAACCTCTTTTGGTTTGTTCCATAAGATTTTAGTTGAACAATCTCGTTACTCATAAAGCTCTCAGACTATCGATACAACGTTTCTAAAGACAAAATACATTTTTTAATTCTTGATTAAAAAATTTCACCTCTATTTTTAAGAGCCACCCTTACAGAAACGAGTCTCCACAAGAATTTTTGTTTTTATTTTGATGGAGAAATTTATGATGCCGGAATTTTTTTATTTCCCGGGAAACGGGAAAAATTATCGCATTCCCGTGATTTCTCGGTATTCCCGGGAAAAAACCAATTTTTAAAGAAAACAAGTTTGTTTAATAAAATAATATTAAAAAATACGTGGTATTATTAAAACATGAACAAACAATACAAATAATTGTTAAATAATAGTTTGAACAGTTTATAAAACTTAAAAACAGTTCAGGTGACAAGACATACGTCTGTACATTTGTACCATATAACGAGAGATAACGAAGATAAAAATATTAAAAAGAATTTTATTAATTATTTTTTGAAATAAGTGATTTTAGAACTTAATTTAACAATTTACTAGACATACTGTTGCTTTTTTTCCATGCAAAATTTCCAACAATAGAAAAACCCCTTTCACTTTCTACTGATGTAGGTTTTGTTGTCAACAATGCGTTATAAAGATTATCCATGTTCGTGTTTCAAATGTTAGTTGCTTCGAATAATTCAAAATTTTTTTAAACAAATAAGTAACCTTTTCTTTTATTTTATATCTTACTAGCAATGCCCACGACTTTGTCTGCGTATCATTTCCATTATCTTAAAATTAAAATTTAGAAATATGTGTTTTTAAAATTTGCTGTAGAGTTTTGTAAACAGTGTAAAAAACTTTCCATCTTCAAAAACTAAATGTACTGCAACTGATTTAGTACCATTCTGCTGATAAAATTGGGTGACTTCACATTGCTATCTCTAGTTTCTGTAAAAAATTACATATTTTTATGAAAAATAGTATTTTATATTAGAACCAAGACTCTTAGGCACCTCCTCACAATATTTTATTCAAATTCATCCAGCAGTTTTTATGTGATGCGACCACAGACAGACAGAAATTCTAAAAATAGATATTTTATATTCCATATCGATTGCTGTATACACCAACATAAAAATTCTCAAAAAATATTTTATGTACGGATGTATAGATGTAGTAGAATTTACACGAAACGAGATATTTGAAAATTTTTAAATGTCACAACCACAATATTAAAAAAAAAACAATCAGTGTATTTTTTAAAGTGCTAATGATTTGAAAATTCAAGTTTTCCGGGAATTTAGCCAAAAATTTTCCGGGAAGTCATGGATAGATTTTCCTGAGAATCCTAAGAAATTGCTGCCTTGCACCTACTCGTACATTATGGGAATTCTATTAATTACAAAAATAATTTCTAATGGCTCAGTAGGTGTGATGTGGTTCTGTTTTTCAAAAGAAGAAACAATAAAATAATGAATTTCTGATCATTTAAAGACAACTTATTATTTGTGAAAAATTAATCATTAGAAATTGTGGGCTTCGAAATGTTACAAGAGCTTTTAATGCGAACTGATTAATTGTTTTATCGATACGAAACAAATAAAGTTATTAACAAGTTCACAGTTTGTTTATTTGAAGATTAGAAACTGACAAAAACAAGCGCACGTTTGTAAGGTAGTAGTTACAGGAGTAAGTAAGTAATTTTTTAAGGTTGTTTTGTTTATTTGTACCGAAGTTTTAATACAAAGTGTTTCTACTTTATTATAACAAATTATAACAAAACTAAAAAAGTAGCAAAATTTAAAAAGATATTAAAAAATCATATAAATTATCTCTGTAAACAACAAATGGATAGTTTAAATGCCCCTTTAAAATCAATGATCATTAATTTTATTTTTAATTCTTTATAGCCCAAAGGGGCAAGTGAAAATTGAACTGGGATCATCAATTTTTAATGTGCAACTACATTTTATAAAAACTGAAAAAATGCTAAAAATGTGCCACGAACCTTATCTTATTAAGTTGTATTGTTCACGACATTAAAATAATTGCTTTTTAAATATTTTTCAAAAATATTAAATTTTGTTTTAACCAAAAGTGCATTTGAAAAAAGGAACAAATTTAATTTTCTTTTCTATCCATGCTTTTGTTTTTAACGTTAATTAATTTTTTTTTATTAACTTCTTAATAATTATTGTCTTACCCTTTAATATTGTAAAACCTTAAAAAGAAGCAAATAATTTTACACGCATGCATTCCATTTTACACGACTAAGTAAAATATTGGCGGACTTAAATTAAAAACAAAAGTTGAAAGCAATAAAATCTCAATTTTGTTTGCTTCGTTCAAGTCAGTTGCGGTCAACGGTTGCAAATAATAATGAGAAACAATACAATAGTTGTTAAGAGGGGAGCAATGTATCGGTAAACTGCAATAGCCAGTGTAAAAAAAGTGCTTGTAAAATGTTTACATACATGAGTAGGTAATGGCAAGCAATAAAATCAATTAATGCATTAATAATGATGTAATATATTAATAACAAAAAGACTTAAGACACAAACAGCATTTGTGTGACATTATCAAAAGACTTAAGCAACAAACTTTAAATTTTACTTTTCATTACTTTTTTTTTTTAATTAGTTTTGGGTTTGTAATATTCTAATATACTGTTCAAGCTTCAATTTTTTTTGTAATAATTTACCTTTAAATATATCATTTAATTTATTTCAAATAAAAATAAGAATTATAAACTTTTCAATGAAATCATGCTTATGGCCTGTTTTCAATCAAATTTTTGTTACACAATTTTTGATATAAATGCTTTTGTCTCCTTTACCGACTACAAATCAGAAATCAGAGTAAAATGCATTTAAAAGTAATTTATGAATGAATTTTAATTGCAGACACCTGTAGTATTAAATGTTTTTATTTGAATTTATTTTGTAAATGGTGTCTCTATCAAAACAAGTTACCGACTAAATAGATCCGTTTTAATATTTCATACTGTAAATTATTATTTTTGCAGTTCGAAAAGCCAATATATTTAAAAAAATATTATTGGTAAATTATATTAACAGTTGCAAAGAAAGAATATTTCGAATAAAAGATTGTTAAATCTTATAAAAAAATGGTTAAGAAATTTTAATGCATAAAATAAACTTCAATGTGAGATGTTTTTTGATAACAAGCAACAATTAAGACATTAAATATATGTGCTGTTTCTGTATCACAAGTGATAAAAGTCACTAGAAATTCGTATAAAAATCACTCAATTTTTTTTAGTTAATTCTATACAAACTCTTGAGACGAGTTGATAAATTTTAATACAGAAATAGCTTAATAATGAAATTGTTAAAAAATAATAATAATCCCGGTTTTAATATTTAACTATTGTGTAATTATAGTTTAACTTTTATTTTTGAAAATAAACTGCCGGTTTCTCTACATGCGAACACACTATTCTTTCGTATATTTATATTGAAAACTAAACAACTTTTTATTTTTTGTTTTCAATACAAGTAAATATTGTAAAAACTGATAATAAGAATAAACAGAATCTGTTATAAATTTTAGTATTCATATAAAAACTTGCTTCTTGTATGCAGTTTATCAGCAAAATTTAGTTAAACAAATCAAAGAGAAAAGTGAAAAATTTTATACAAGGGAATATTCGTTTCCATAAAATGTTGCTCAAGTGAATTATTCCCTGTTGCAATTTCTTGAAAAGGGAAAAGCATTTCGACAGAAAAGATATTTATGATAGGAGTGATTATGTGGTTTTTTATATGTTTTTTTTACATAATTCTTACAATTCAACAACAAACACAACATCAACAACAACGTAAATTTTTAAGCTTTTAAAATATTGACAAAGAGGCAGTTTTTTTTAAAGCAAACATTTTCAAAGTGTTTTTGTCATTACATTTGAGGAGGGCTGTATATTAATTTAATAAAGTTTATATTTAAAATATTATCTAAATCTTTTACTTTTTAAACCTGTTCTTTCATTACAAAAACAAAATATTTATTATGCTTGACTTTCTTATTGTATGTAACGTATTTAGCAGATCACTTCTTCTTTTTTTCGACGTTAAATAAAAGTTTATTTCTACACTAACTTGTATTTAAAAAGACTTTTCTCAACAATTAGTTTAATTAAAATGAATTTGATTTTTCGTTGATTTAAAATGTTAATAAAATTTATTTTGATGTTTTTTAAACGACTTCAAAAAGGAGGAGATAAGAAAATCATTTGAATTTATTTTCTTCGTGCTTGCAAAGCTCAGTCATTCCGAAAACGATTTAAACTTTTTTAATGGATAAAAGTGATGCTTTTAGATTGGGTCCCAGTAAAATAATACAATTTAATTAAATTAATTAATTTTTAATGTCAATTAAACCGTAATGGACAGCCTTAAAAAAAATTTAAGAAAATTAGTAACCAATAAAAAAACCTAAAATCTTAAAGGGTGTACCCATAGATGATGTCATTTAATTTATATGGACGTATTTTTTGAAACGTTTTAGTAAACACTTAATAATTACACGGAATGTGTACATATACATCCGCTATAACTACTAAAGTAAGTATTTAAAATTGAAAATTAAAGGGTATCCCCCATAAGTGATGACATTTAATTTTTATGACATTCATTTCTGCACCATTATAGACAGACAGTTGAAATTTAAACAGAAGATGTATTATTAAGTCGGCTATAACAACAACTATAAACATTTAAAATTATAAATTAAAGAGTTCCCCACAACTGATGTTATTTGATGTGTATAGCTTTATCTTTTGAAATTTACAAAGAACGCGTATTGTTAAGTCGGCAATAATAACAAGTGTAAAATTAAAATTTGAAAAAAAGGGTGCACCCATAGATATCGTTCTTTTAAATATTTGATCTTATCTTCTGAATCGTTATATATAGACACTTGAAGTTAACAGGATGTATAATACTTAAACAATAAATGTCAAAGTAAAGGCTGTCCCCATAGCTACTATATGACCTAGAACTTTTAATCGTCAGCAGGTACAATAAGTAAAATTAAAATTTAAATGGTGTCTCCATAGGTAATGTTATTTAATGTATATGGACTTTTGGACCGCTATGGAAAGACAATTGAAATTTAAACAAAGTGTGTCTTACAATTTTTATTTCATTTTCTACTAACCCCTGCCTGTGTGTCTGTTTTAAATTTTTATTTTTTATTGGAAATTATTATTAAGAAGCAATCAAGTCTCCATGCGCGCTCTAATAAAAATAATTTGTTTGTGGTTTCCTAGAAAATTTTATTTTTATACATTTTCATGAAATAAACAGTCATTTATAATAAAATGCTATCCTGCAGCTTAAGTATTTATCCAACATCAAATATAAATGAAAATTTAAATAAATTGAGAACATAAATTTAACTATTTGATCAAATTCAATTAAGAAAAAAATTCTTAAGACACCTGCTTGCAGAAGTAAACTATTATAAAACGAAATGAAATGAAAAGAAACAGTGGGAGGTTAAATACAACAGCCTACAATTTATCAAAGCGTGCATCATGACTTAATACTCGTATTTATACTATAATTAATGTGCATTAGTGTTTTAAAAAATATATAAAAATGCATTACTTTTAATATACAAACGTCTGCGGTGAGTATTTGTTTCTTAATCGTTGAATTAATTTCATGAAGTTCAAAGAGAATTGTTTTGAAAAAAAAATAGCAATTTGATTAAATTATTTTGTTTTAAATTTTTCTAATTTTTTTTCCAGAGACTGTTTGAATGTTCCTCGCACCAACTTAAAAATAAAATTAAATTTAAATTCTTGAAAAAGATATCACCTGCATTTGGTTTTGCATGCAAAGCCTACATGTCATTCGATAAAAAGAAAAACTAATAAACGAATTGGCAAAACACTAAATAAAAGTTTGAACCTGTGTGCTGTTTGTTTAAAATATTTATCTTTTATCTTATCGAAAATCTTTCATTTTATTTCATTTGTTGTTGTCTTTCTTGTTTGCTTGTTTGTTTGTTTAGTTTAATTTAGTTTTTCTCACCTGAAATCGAATATGTTGTCTTTAGCAGCGGTGAATATCAAAAGATATCAAGGCGTAAGAAAAAGAGATGAAAATTTAGTGCAAATTCGCACTAAATGTAGACAGACAGACACACAAAATACACACGTACACTTTGCATAAATACTCGCACTTAAGACGATACTTAAACAGTTAGTATTCATAGATTTTATTTTAGCCATAAATTAAAATAAATGTAGAAAACATATTTCGTCGGTAAAGATATTTTAAGTGAATTTTACTTTATTGCCTTTCAGCGTGTATATGTATGTATGTGTTTATTTAATAATTATATATATTTGTGTATAAGTTTGCTATTTACATAATCTGAACAGAAATGATAAATCAATTTAAAAGAAATTTTTATTTATTTTTAGTGTCTCTGTCTGCGCTATCAAATGTTTCACTACTGTAAAAAAGTCTACCTGAGAAATTTATGTTATAATTTTAAGTTTATAGTTGCTTCAGTTACTGAAAGGTTTAATAAATTAAAATTTCGAAAGAAAATTTCAAACTTGGACCTTGCTTTTTTTTTAATTTTGCAGATGCGTTTTAATTAAAAGTTCAATCAGGTTTTTTGCTATTTGAAGAGGAAATTTCTTGAAGCCAATAAATTTTAAAGGCCAACCGAATGACTTAAAAAAACGCCAATTGAAGGTGAAGAAATTATTGACAAAAATTGATAAGAACATGCTCAAGGGTCTTTATTGTAAAGTTATTTGGTAAAATTGGAAATAGACTTTAGTTTAGTTTTTCTAGAGTTTGACAAGAGTTATCATGGAAAAATAAGAATTTAGCAATAATTTTATTTTTATACACTCGAGGTGTGTTAATTAAAAGCTTCGTGGCGCCCGCTCTCTTGGCGGTATAATGTCCGAATTATAAGCCGCATGAAAGAACATTATTATTTAGAAACTACAAGCGTTTAAAAAATCCCCCTGTGTGGCGGAACTACCACGAAAAGCTACTTCTTCGGAAATTTATATAACCAGTTAGAAAAAGCCAGAGATATTTATTTGTTAAAAGTCTAGGGCGCCTTTATCCCGCAAAAAAAGAGGTATGTTTTTTAAAAAAATTCAACAATCAGCCAATAATGCCTACAAATTAATTGTGTGAGCTGTTTTGAAAAGCAAAAAGAATAAAGAAGATAGCTGCTAAGAAGAGTGAAGATAGAAAGGTTAAGATTTTACAACTCTGAAATTTCAGGTCATGTTTATTTTTAAGGCAGTGCCTCTAATGTTTAGTAGGAGCATTATATTTTTTAATATATATACATTCTATTTAATACAATTTTTATTTAGCTTCTGAATTTATACTGTAGAATAGTAGCAGTTCATATCAGCTGGGATATGAACCTAGATCAAAAACCACATGATCATTCAGTCAACCTGCCTGACCTCTAAGATGTAGCACAACTATGAGGCCAATTGATATAAGGTCGTTCAGATGAATACCAAGGCTGAGTGAGTGATTTAATCTCACAAATCAAATACCGATGTAGGTTTAGAGATAAGTTTGTTTTCTTATTCACGAAAGGTTTAGGCCTAGAGCTAATGCTGTTAGTAATTTTAACAGGGAAATTGAAAAAGTCCTTAATTAGGTTTGGTTGCAATGAATTATAATCTGATATGACTACTGATTACTAAAGACGCTGCCATTAAATTTACACACATAAACTCGATAAGCAGTGACTAGGGTTTGAGATTTCCCGGAGTTTTGTATTTTCCGGGAAACGGAAAAAATTTATTGTATTCCCGGGAACAAAGCTATTATTGAAAAAAAAAAGTTTATTTAATGAAATAATATTAAAAAATGCATTGTTTTATTAAAACATAAACAATAAAAATAATTGTTAAATAATAGTTTGAACAGTTTATAAAACTTAAAAACCATTCAGCTGACTAGACAAACGTCTGTACATTTGTACTATATAACGAGAGATAACGAAGTTAAAATACAAAAAAGTATTTTCTTAATTATTTTTTGAAATATGTGATTTTAGAACAGCATTTAACAATTCACTAGACATACTGTTGCTTGTTGTCGTTGCAAAATTTTCAACAATAGAAAAATCCCTTTCACTTTCTACTGAGGTAGGTTTTGTTGTACACAATGCGTTATAAAGATTATCCATGTTCGTGTTTTAAATGTTGGTTGCTTCGAATAATTCAAAAATTTTTTAAACAAATAAGTAACCTTTTGTTCTATTTTATATCTTACTAGCAATGCCCACGACTTTGTCTGCGTATCATTTCCATTATCTTAGAATTAAAATTTAGAAAAATGAGTTTTTAAAAATTTGTTGTAGAGTTCTGTAAACAGTGTTGAAAACTTTCCATCTACAAAAATCAAATGTACTGACAGCTGTTCTAGTAATATTATACCGATAAAATTGGGTTTCTTTACGTTCGCTTGTATCTCTAGGACATGACATACTTTTATGAAATAAAAAGTATTCTATAAAGGGACCTTCTCACAAAATTTTATTCAAATCCATCCAGCAGTTTAAAGGCAATGCGAACACAAACAGACAGACAGACAGAAATTCTAAATATATGTGTTTTTTATTCCATATCGATTACTATCTACACCAACATAAAAATTTGCAAAATATATTTCATGTACAGATATATAGATGTAGTAGAATTCACACGGTACAAAACATTTGAAAATGTTTAAATTTCACAACCAAAATATTTGAAAAACAATCAGTGCATTTTTTTAAAATGCTTATGATTTTAAACTTCCCGTTTCCCAGGAATAAAGACAATATTTTCTCGGGAAATTGTGAATAGATAACCCTAGCAGTGACAGAGGATTTGAAACTTGTTAGCCATAATTTTTGCATTAATCTATTTAATCTCATACCAAAAGTAGCACAATAAATAAAAGCAATCATTTCACAAAAATAAAACAAAATACTAATCAGATAGGTGTTTTGTAATCAGTAGTGACTCTAAATAGCTGGTGCTGTAACAGTGACCACAAGTAAAGTGGGAACAAACACAGTATTTTATTATTAAATTGGCTGTAGACTTTTATTTCAAATATATCAAAAAATAATACAAAAAGGGTAAATTTTATTCCAATAAAAAAAATAACGTTCTGCCTTTTTTTAAATTTCATTTGCATTTAAAATTTATTATACGTCCATGTGCTCGCTCGCATGTAAATGCGTTTACTTTACGATAATATTTGTTTGTGTGTAAGTAGCGAAGGCCTTTAAATCAAATCTTCAATCGTGATAAGAGAAATATTCGTAGTGTTAGCTGCGCTAGTTAGCAGACTATTTAAAGTAGTTCATATGCGCTTTATTTTCATATCTTCGAATGGATGGATGCTTGCATAGATGGACAATTTGCATGCATGTATGTATGTATGTAAGTTTGCACGTAAGTATGTCTGCCTATGCACCAGTTCTTCTTTTTCGTAGCCACTAACTTGGAATTGTTTTTTCTTAACTACTTGATATGCAGCATAGATAATAGTTACCAGGAGCTAACGAGCTGGCATCGTTATTAGATGGTGTTACAGCCTAAATGATGGCGTGGCGTTGGAAGCAGTTGCAAATAATTATTAATTAAATATTAAATATCTTGCATAGTGCGAGCATGCGTTTACACATTTGTTTGCATCGGCACAAGAAAAAAAAAAATAAAAAAACCAAAAGATTGATGAGCCTAAATTAAAATGTTAGAATCGATGCAATGTACTTTTATAGATAAAAATTTGAATTTAAATTAAAAATGAAAATTATGAGATTGTATCGCAATATAATGAAGAAAAATGATGATGACGATGATTTGTTGCTTGTAAATGATAACAAAAGATTGAAGCAACTTACAACGATACAGTAAAGAAGCAGCAATTAAGTGCAATATTCATGTAATGACATGATTAATTAGTTTTTTAAATATTTAAAAAAAAAAAAAATTAACATTCTGGCGATTATTAAGATTTATGATCAAATAAATTTTTATAAACAACAAGGAAAAAGTGTCGATTAGTATTTGAAATCTAACGTAAGGTATGATATTTCGATTATATTATGATTATGATAACGATTTGTGGAAATACATGTATTGTTACGAAAATGAGATTCGAAACCTTTTATACATTTGTAAAAAGAAAACTAAGCGATAGGGTTATTAATATCCTTTCAAAGTGCTAACTGGAACAAGCTTTCTTACTCTCACCACTAAAAAGTGTGGTGTATGTGTGTAAACAAAATAAAAACAAAGTTTAGCTAGCGTGTGTTTGATTACGGAGGTGGCTGTGTAGAAGCAACTGCTTATTTGGTAAATTAAAAATAAGAAATCACGAGTTCAAATCCCAACAGCATCTTGAGTAACACAATGGAAAGCCACATTGCATGAATTCTCTGAAGGTGAATTAGGAAAAAAAAAAACAATTTTTACGTATCTGCAGTGATCGATTTGGTGAAGGCGTTTGCGTTACTGAAAATCTTTGACTGCGCTGGTTGAATCCCGAAATTTGCCCTTTAATTTTTTAGCTTGATTTTGGTATTTGTTGTTGTATTAGTAATACAAATACCAGGTCTGTGTAAATTTTGAATATCTTGCGAAAGAGTTTTGTTGTATACGGGCATACAAATTCGCAATAAAAACAGACTTCCCTTTTTATTCTTTGACCACAGGACCTAAAAAATCTCTTTTAAGATACAAATTTGAAAAATGGCGTTGTGCATAAAAATTGCTGAAAGAGCAGAAAGAGCCTGTTTGGTGGCTGCGGTACAAAGAACAAGCATAAGTTCAATATTTCTAAATGTATTTCATTCTTTTTCCCCCCTATAATTTAGGACTTTAATTATTAATAATTTTTAATATGATAAAATGTAAAAGTTTAAAAATACTTGCAAGACCTGACTTTATATGAAGAAGAGATATTTTTTTTTTTTATAAAGTGAAGTAGCACTTCAGGCATTAAAATCTATTTAGTTATTTTTCGTAACCGTGCTACATTCTTTAGGAAAGGGATAGATGAGAGATAAGACAGGTGGTGAAAGGAGAAAGATAGATAGTTATTTTACTTCGCCGGCGAATCTGCTGTGAGAAAGTACCGACGAAGGAGACTGCACGTTTTTTTTATGTTCAATTCTGAATATGTATTTATACCATTAAACAGAAAAAAACATTTTTTGTATTTTGATTGCCTATCATCCTTTTATCCTTTTATATTGGGATTTCATCTAAGAACAAATTTACAAAAGATTTTGATGGCATCTGAGAGGATGTTTTTTTCTGACAACAAGCACATTTTGTGTTTAAGTCACATTCTTTACACTTTTTTCCAAAGGACCTCATTAATAACCGTTGAAAGGGCTTATAGTTCTTGCGGACTACCAACTTCCATTAGTTAGTCACTGGCAAGACTTCAAGACCTGATAATATCTTTGTAACCCAGGCGACTGGTTCTGCTTACACTAGGGATGGACAAAAAACATCGATGTTTTAAAAACACTCGATGTATTGTGTCGAAACATCGATATAATCCGATGCTTTTTTTGCTCCTAAACAATCGGAAAACATTGATGTTTTTTTTCGATGCATCGAAATGGCAAATTGTATACAGAACGTGTAGATTAATGTATAAAAGTGTTCGTAGAAATTAGAAAAGCAATAAGAGTGAAGATATATTGTCCGATGAACTTCCAATTTATTTGAGGACTCCTGTTGGATAGACTTGTGCCATATAGTTCAATTTAGTTATCGCTCTTTTTAGTTCGATGTTTGAAAATGAACTGGTTCAAAAATTAGTTTAAACGCTCTTTTTAGCTCAAATTCTCTCTTAGTTCAAATGTTTTGTTGGCGAATTGTTCGTACTTTTAACTTTTAGTTCAAAAGCTCTTTTAGTTCAAATGTTCTTTTCAAAATATGATGGCAACAACTCCGTAGCATTGACATAACAAAAGTTAAATAAAATGCGTGGCAGCACTAATTTCATGTCGGAAATAGTCAACAAGGAAACTAAGACATGGATTCTAGTACATCTTGTCTGGTAGTTCAAATACAAAATGAAAAAATGAACTAGGTGTACTTAAAAGTATGAAATAGTTCACTTAGTTCAATCGGTGGAATCGTTTAAATGAACTAGTTCGTTTATGAACTACACCCGTCTACTGGTGGAAGACTAAACGAAAATCCGTTGAATATTTGGAAATATTATAAATCGCAGTTTCCTAAGCAGAAACGCTTTTAAGTACCTTACAATGGTGGGAACATCGGTTCCGTCTGAAAGACTATTTTCACAAGCGGCGCAGGTGATGACTCAACAAAGAAACATATTGAGAGGTAAAAGACTTGGTAAACTTTTATTAAACAGTATTGAAAAAAAGTAATGTAAAATAAACTTTCGAAAAAATAATAATAAATAAAAAACCTCAAAACTTTAATAATAAAGAATTAAAAAAAATATATAAAACACATCGATGTATTTTATGAAATATCGATACAACATCGATGTATGTGTGCGCTGCATCGTGGTGTCCATCCCTACCTTATACTCTATGAGTAATATTGTCAAAGAGGTGAAAACTTTAAGACAAAACATACCCCTGGGGGAGTAAAGGAAATTAAAGGACAATGCTACCAAACATTTGTTAATAATTGTTGCTTTGCATTCAGATATAAGCTACAGCTAACACTCATTACTGTGGTTGTAGAGTTTTCAGTTAAACTATTTTAGCATTTTAAAAAAAGAAATAATTTAAGCCTGGCTTCATTTAGTTCACGTATATTTAAATTTCTTAATTTATTAAGAAGAAAAAATTGTTTACAAGTTTTTTTTTTAAATGTTTAAAGACATTAATAGAATTGAATGCATAATATTATGCATCGCTACATCCATCATCAGCATTCTTAGCATCTATTTTCCTTAAGTTGTGTTCATTGCAAGCATCATCTACTCAACTAACCAATTTAAGAAACTAAAATACAAGAAATAACTTATTTTCAATCACTGATAATTTGGTTAGACGAACTCTAAATTAAGTTTATCGTTATTTGTTTTTCAATTCGCTTTATTCACTTGTTCTTGCTTTCAAATTTAAATGTAAATTTAAAATTGCCATAAAAATTCAAATAATACTGCTCCATTTTTAGTAAAAAAAGCAGATTTTTTTAAGGCGATTAAAATTGCTGAAAGTTGTTGTTTAAAATTGAATACACAATTTTCATTTTGTATTGTTTAAATTAAAACACCTTTTTTTAAACAACTCTCTTTAGAAGTTAAAAATGAGTTAACTTATTTAATTTTAAAACTTAACAACATTAAGTTTACATTTTTAATTATTTAAAAATTAATCTTCAGACAAAATCTTAGTAAAAATATAATAAAAAAAACTAAAAATTTAGTTTCACTTTTTTGTAGATCAGCATAAAATGCATTTTAAACTAAAATTATATGACTCATTAAAGAATTAAGTATGGCAGTGTGTTTGTAAAAAATAATAAACACAATTATTAAAAAAACAATAAAACTAATGATTTTTTAGCGGAATTAAATAATTATAAAAAATATAATAATGATTTGGCATAAATCTTAAAGATTTTTCATTTCCGTGCCAAAAACAATAAATATCAAATACTAACAGCAACAATAATAACAATGACAACAACAACAACATTTGGTAGTTTCTAAAATAAGCAACAAATTATAGCCAAAATAGTTGTACCGAAGTAAAATAATAACAGCCCCAGTGTGCCAAAGCAAAATCATGAATTATTAACACAGTAAAGTCTAATAAATGTTATAATGGCTAATGAAAAGTGAGTGGCAGTGATTTAGAAAAAAATACACTCATTTCTAAAAAACAAAACAAAAAGAAGGAATTAGCTAAAAACTAAATGATGGCGTGTCTAGCTGCAAGCCGCTAGAATGATGGAAAAAGAAAAACGAAAAAAACTAAACCAACAAAAAGACAAAAAGTAGTCTACAAAAAATTTAAAAGTTTGAAAAATAAATGCACACTTAAAAAGTATTTATACAGTGATTTTTTTGTTGTTTGCTTTTTCAGTAAAGAATTGTTGGTAATTTTTTTTCTTGTTGGTCGTGGTATGTGTAATAAACTAAAATGCTTAAATGGTTTTGTTATTGCCGTGAAGACTCAACAAATATTGTAAAGAAAATATATTTCGTGTCCTTCGACCAAACCGAATTTAAGAAGTTTATTTAAAACTGTTTATCTCGATCATATGCCTAAGAGCGGTCAAAATTCAGAAAGGTAGAGCTTTAAAAATGTATCAAGCAATTCACTATTGTGGAATAAGAACAATGAATTATTTATTTCAGTGTAAGCGCAAGTAAACATATCTTAATGATTGGTAATGAAAAGGCATTAAAGAGTTTTACCGAAATTGCTTATAACAGATTCCAGCAAATGTCAAATTTCGTTCATTCTTGTATTATTGATGTTTGTGCTAATTCTAAGGTCCTTAAGGCTTCACTATGGGTTGCAATTTGGTCAATTTGAAAAAGCGATTAAGTCGTTTGCTGACTGATTTGAAAAGCATTGATTATTCATTTCATCATTTAAAGTTAATGTGATTAAAAATAAGAATGACTTGCAATACACTCATCTGTTCACGGATATTATGTCTTTTTAAAAAATGTTATAGTGACCATGGACATTGTGTGTCGTTTTAGCATGTACATATTGTCACTTTTGAAATTGTTATAATGACCGCTTGCCATAGATTTCCTAGCCGGTATTTTACCGGGTCCAAAGGTTTTCTCCTCTTTGGTTCATGGACACTATGTCATTTTCTGGTGCGACATAATGTGTATGGACATGATGTCCTTCGATTTTATGTCCTGTCGCTTTTCTTTTGTTGTTTATTTTTTTTTTTGTGTGGATGTTTTAAAATACAAGCTTTTACAATTTTTTTTTGATTGGTACTAATTTTCCTTTATACTACAACATAACAAAATTGAGTTGGCTTAGAATTTTTTTTGCGTTTAATCTTTCATATTTTTCCTAATAATTAAACAAAAGAAGAAATATATGAACCCTTTAGTTGAGAAAAATTAAAGAATTTATGGTTCTTTTTTAAAAGATATAAAAAAAATTTTATGGCTCAATTTAACAAGAACATTGAAAGTAAAAACGCTTTAAAAGTTATGAAGAAAGTACTTTAGGATAATACAAGTTCCAGCAGCTGGGGCCATTTCTGCCATTTTAAGAAAAATCTAAACTAAGTTAAAGAACAGAAGTATATCCCTGGCTGACTTATTATTATAATTAACAATTAATTTTTTTCAGCTTGATAATTGTGGGCACAAAACGTTGCCATAACAGATGTTCCTAGAATATCGTGCAGGGCTATAAGGATCTGGAATAAAAAGCATGATTTCAGAATACTGTGGCATTTATGAAAGCTTGTATAGAGTTACGGCATGATTTTTAAAGACTTCAGCTTATTTACTTACAATCCAAAAAGAATTTTAATTTTCGACTTTAAGTAAAATTCAAACGTTAAAATTTCTTAAGCTAATAAAAATTTAATGCACTAAAAGTAGCAGCCTATAAGTTTTTATTGAATTCTTCTGTTAAAGACAATCATACTAAAACTATTATTGCAATTAAACTTAAATCCTAAAACTATTTTGATTTAAAAAAACCTATCAAATTAAAAGAAATAGTTTGCTAAAAAATCTAGGTCAATGTGTAGAAAGCGAAAGAAACATACAACTTTAATTGTTTTTAAAAAAATAAATAAATAAATAGCAAAAAAAAAAAAACAACTATTACTAGTTTTACAAAACAGTTTTAAAAAGAATAAAAGAAAAAAGGGGTTTCTAATCGAGATAGGTAGGTAGTTTTTAGAAATGTTTAGGGATAAAGCAATAATTTTTGTAGATCTTTCGTTTTGTTGGTGTACGGAACTTGGCTACCAAACATTCAGTTGACTGCTTTAATCAACCAACATGAAAAATGGTTGACATGTAAGTATTATCAGCTCAAGAAAAACATTATTTTTATTATAAAAAACAAAGTAAAAAATAAAAAATATGATAAAGCATAAAATTAATTTCTGAAATTGGAAACCCCTTTAAAAATAAATTAAATTTGTCACATAAAAACAGAAATAAATTAAAATTAAAAAATTCAAGTTATTAAAAGAATTTGTTTCAAGTTCAAATCAAATTGCTCGATTGATTATTAATTTGTTAAAAATCATAAAAAAGTGGATATTATAAATAAAGCATAAATTACACAAAAAAAAAAAAAAAAATAAATAAAAAATATTGGAATAAAAACTAAGATATAATTTATTTAATATTAATTTATCCTATTAATATTCTAAATTTTAAATTTTGTGTTTAAATGTTTGTTGCTCAATCACGTCTAAATGGTCCAACCGATTCCGGCGAATTTTAAATCACAGATAAAAATATTCAAACGAATTAATTTAATAGAATTCATTTTTCCGAATTTTAAATTAAAAGGAAAATAGAAAGGATAAAAAATCTTAGCATACGTTTAGGCGTCAGATAGAAATTCTTTTAAAGTAGACTTTCGTAGAAGTCACAGGTAATAATTCTTCAAGTTACTATTTACATCTTAATACTGAAAGATGATTTTTTAAAAGCTATAGGAAAGTTAAAAAAAACATAAAATTCAGAAAAAATGCATGAAATCTTTATTTGAATCGATAGTGCGGTCCCGATAATTTAATGTTTGAAGATTCTTTCATGCGAATGTTGTCCTTGACTGCGCCTCAAATGGTCCATCTCTTAGTCCAATTTTGGCATACTCTTTCCAACATTTCGGCTGTTATCTCACAAATAAATGCTTCAATGTTGTCTTCCAATGCGTCAATTGAAGCGGGCTTGTCTGTATAGACATCAGCTCTAACATAGCCCCACAAAAAATAGTCTAAAGGCGTTAAATCGCATGATCTAGGCGGCCAATTGACCAATCCTGAACGTGAAATAAAATGTTCACCGAACTCGCCTCTTAATAAGTCCATTGTTGCGCGTGCTGTGTGGCATGTGGCTCCGTCTTGTTGAAACCACATGTCTTGCATGACAAGTTCTTGCATTTTGGGCTAAAAAAAGTTGGATATAATCTCCCGATAGCGCTCACCATTCACAGTTACGTTACGATTCGCATCATCTTTGAAGAAGTACGGTCCAATGATGCCATCAGCCCATAAACGTTACCAAACTGTGACTCTTTCTGGATGCATTTGTAGCTCTTGCAATGCTTCTGGCTGATATTCACTCCAAAAATCAACAATTATGCTTATTTACGTACTCATTGAGCCAAAAATGAGCTTCGTCGGTAAAAAGGCGGATCTTCGGCCAAATTTCCAAGAGCCCATTCACCAAAAATTTTACGTTGCGGTAGGTCGTTAGACTTCAATTCTTGCACCAGCTGTATTTTGAAAGGCATCACACCTAAATCTTTTCACAAAATTTTCCACGTTGTAGAGTAACAGAGGCCAAATTGCTGCGAACGGCGACGAATCGATAATTGATGGTCATCATTAACACCGGCCGATACAGCTGCGACATTTTCTTCAGTTCGCAGTCGACGTAAGCGAGTTGGTGGTTTAATGTCCAACAATGTAAATTTGGTGCGAAATTTAACCCGAATAGCCGCTTCAGTGGGTCGATTAAACGGACCATAAAATGAAAGAAGCTCGCGATGAACTTTGTTAACAGAGCACGCATTTTGATAATAAAAATCAATAATTTGCAAGCGTTGTTCGTTTGTAAGACGATTCATGGTTAAATTATAGACCAAATTGAAGATGTTTGACAGTGAAACAAAACACGAAACGAGTGTCAGCTGTTTAAACCAGTGTTGTCAAAAAGATAATAGCTAAAAAAATCACCCTCAAAATGCAAATTAACCACAATAAAAAAAATTGTACAGTTTTCGGAAAAATTTTTGGCTACTTTTTAATTTCTTTTTGTAATATTCTAGGATTCGAATTACCTAATTATGTAAAATTGCGGTTTTCTGTGATTTTCTATTAAATTTTCAAGATTTTTGTTATTTCAAAATTTAATTAAAAGTGTAATTAATTAGTCTTCATATTTTGCTATTAACCACAGAATTTGTAGAATATCCACAACAAAATTATCTGAACTATACTTAGCGGATCTGTATAATGAAAAAATCTAAAAATATTTAATGTCTTTTAAATAAAATCTCTTTCAAATGTAAACACTTCAGATATAATTATTATTTTTCTTAGAAGTGGGCTGATAACGATGTTGAGGGGTATTTTCTTTTGTTTTAAATTTAAATTAGTTAAAAATCTGTAATCTGAAATTCGCGATTGCCATCCCTTATCGAAAGTAAATCAAAAAGTTCCTTTTCCAAGTGGTGATACTTCAATACCAGCCAAAATATTAAGAAATATGCACTCAGCAAGATTTAGGTTATTGCACACAAAAAAAAAAACCTAAACAATTATTTGATTAAAAAAAAATTCGTAATTACATTACCTTCACTGTTCAATAATAAAACACAAGAATTAAATTAATGTGACACTTTTGAACAATAACAAATAAACATTTCGTATTGGAAATCGACAAAAACAAACAACCAGCCTTAAAAAAAGACCTAAAACAATAAATCTATTCGCATGTTTTTGTTTTTACACGAAATAAATTGAAAAATAAATTGTCAGCAAATTTTATTGGACCAAAGTTGTTGCGTTTGATTTATAAAAAGACTTTGATCTGTTAGAACGGTTCTTGTGCTTGACCAAGTCAAAAATTTGTTAAAAAATTCAATCAGAGCTCAATGACCGCAAAACAAAATAAATAAAAAACGCACACGCTCATACAAGGGAAAACACATCAAGTTGTATTTTAGGATACTTATTTGGAAAATAAATTTCGGTCAATAAATTGAAAAAATAAAAATAAAAATGAAAGAAAAATGGAAAAATTACTCCACACAGCTGTTTAAATCATGTTAACAAGCCATAAACACCCGCCGGAGGCATGTGACTTTCAACCACAGCCACAACTAAGTTTTGTTACTGTCTTTATTTTTTATTGTAATTTGTGTGAGTGACAGAGTGACATATCGACAAGATTTTTAGATTCAACATGATACAGCATGCAAATGTTTGTTGAATGTATCGTTTTTTTAATATTAAAGCGTATTGTGTTAAAAAGGCGTTTTGAACTAAAATAATTGTTAAATTAAGGAAAGCCTTAAAAAAAAAATATATATTGATAAGATATAAAATAATAATGTTATATGTAGCAATGTCAAGAAGTATGCCACTTACAAAAGGACAAGTTTTGTCTTTGAGTAATTTTTGCAAGTGCTAATTGTTCAAGTTTTTCAAATGAGAATTTTTTGTATTTGTTTTTTTTTATACATTGAAGGTACCCAAAGACATCACAATAACATTAAGTTACTTTACTGTTTGTATCATTTCCGTTTTGCATTTATGTGAGAAACTTGCTTAACATTATTTAATAAAAATTTGTGCAATAATTTTTAAAATTTTTATAATTAAGCAAATTATTAAATAATTTTTTTTATGTTATAAAAAAAAAAAAAAAATAAAAAAACGCAAAAAATTAAAAATTAAAAAACTTATATTTTGCGAGAAATTATCATCGTGAAATACTGAAAATATAGTTTTTCTGTTTGCGCAACGAATATTATTGTGCCTTGTGCAAATATATACATTGGCACACATTTTATTGAACCGCATTAATTATTGCACAATAATATTGCAAGTGTGTGTGTACTTGACACATGTGAAAAGTATAAAACGGTAGTGAAAAGCAGCAAAAAGGGTTTTAAAATTAGTTTCACTATGAAAAAAAAAAAACAAGTACGAGTACAAAAAGAAGAAATAAAAAAATAAAAAAAAAAAGTAAAAATTAATTAGAATGCTATATTCGTCTATATCAAATCTTCTATACCTTTCATCATCTACGTAAATTTGGCTTTGTGAAGTAACTCCAAACAAAAAAACAAATATTGAGGTGACAGCTAATTAAAAAATATTAAAAAAAAATTTACATAAAAATGTCATTGGCTCTTAATGAGTTAAGCATTTTAAAAAAATTTTGGTATTTCACGTAAGATCTTTTCATAAGCTTTCAAATGCTACCCATATTAATATCTTAAATAATATGATGTACTTTTCTATGAAAAGTTCAGAGGCCCATAACTCGGAAAATATGGGCGAGCGCATATTTTTCACTGGATGTTTTTTTTGCTTATTTTTAAATTCTTTATCGCCCAATATATTTGTTTTTTTGACTGAAGTTACTTCATTGTTCCAAATAATATCGAAAAATTGAAGGCAGGCGTGGTGTTGTGACCGAAGGACATGGACCGATCTTACTGATTTTCATTAGCATTGTTTTCGAAACTATAGCTGATCGATTGGCATATTTAAAGTTTCTCTAGCTCATCTGGTGCCTTCGCAAAGCTGATTTCAACACTAACACGGACGGATAAACGGAAATTGGTTAATCGACTTCGCTCTAAAATGAACTCAGAATATATAAAATTTTTGGGGTCGAAAATGTAAATATTTTAAGAATTACAAATGGAATGAAAAAATTACATATACCCTTTTCTATTTGCAGTAAAGGGTTTAATAAAACAACGAATTTATCCACTGCAATGTCAGGCGAAATTTTAAGTTTAAAATATTTCATTTTTTTTTTAAATGTGGGATATAGCGGTTATCTTTATCATTATTTATAAGAATGGTCGGCGTTCCAATGGGTTAACCAAACCTTAAGCTCCAAGATTATCAAATAATAGAAACAAAATATTATGAAATGATAAAAACAACCTAAGTCAAATGTTTAAAACTCATTGCAACAAAATACTTAACAGAAAATTTTTATTAATACTAACAAATTACTATCGAGGGCAATTCAATAAGTCTTAAAAAAATTAAAAAACATATATTTTAAGTTTATCCAGACCTTTAGTATTCGTTATCTTTTCACAAGGCAAATATCGGAAGTCTTTAAAATGGGTTTTTGATGTACAGTTGATCTTATAATTTTCCTGCAATATTTTTATTTTTCAATTTATTAAAATTTTAAAATACAAAAGAGAAGAAGAAAAACATAATTTGGGTATTTTTGCCATTGAAACTAAACAGATGAATATCAAAGGATATGGAAGATTTACATTTTTAAGGAAAATATGACCTTGAATTTTTTCCCCATAAATCGGTTCAATAACGATGAACTGTGTTCTTAATTTGAAATTTTTTCTTTTTTTCAAGGTTCTAGTTTATTGCCTTTAATTTTTGCCAGATTATTGAATGTAATAAAACCTGAAGAACTTTTCTTCTTCGGTTTATTCTGAAATTTATTAAGCTGCCTAAGCCTGATATCTTGTATCATGAACAGCTTAAAGGGATCTAGGATCAGTTTTATATTCTCTTACACAATTTCAAGTAGTCATCGACGATGCACACTGTGGTGGAAACGAAGTATTTTGGAAATATTGGAGCATTTTACAATCGAAAAGACTGATTAAAATAATTTGGAGAAAATATTTAAAAATACAAAACCGATTTTAATATAAAGAGATTGTGTACATCTGCAAAAAATTATCTTAAAAAAGGTTTCTTTTAAATTGAATGTAATATGTGAGTGAAATTGGAAGGGCAACAAGAAATAGCCCTGCATATAATTTATGGAGATGAAACAACTAAGAAATCCTTTAAACCATTTTTAAATTGGAAGTTTTTAATCCCGTATTTATATAGTCTTAGTAGTGGGGAAAGTTTTTAGAAAAACTAAGGCACAAGCAGAATGTGAAGAAGCATTTTTGGAGAAACAGGCTGCTTCAAAACAGACCGCAAACAGCGGAAGTCTGCGTTAGCATCCCCTAAACGCAAAAAATATTTAGTTATTTTGAACACTTTTCATTATTTTAATCTTAATTTTTTAAAGAATTTGTGTATAAATAATTAATTATAATGTGATTTAACAAACTGTGCTAAACAAAAAACACAAAACACAAAACAAAATATTAGATGTTAAACGAAAGAGTCATAACCTTCAACAATTTTTCTTTTTTTTTCTAAAAATGTTTAATTTTTAACCTAAATACTTTATAACATTTATGTATATGCTTTTTCAATCAATAATTATTTAATATTTAATTGTTAAATATTTAAGCAGGCTCATAATTTATAACGAATTTTTATTCGGTTCATATAAAAAACTCAATCAATTGACAGCCTTAATAAAGTTGTTAAAGCGCTCTTGTTGCTTAAGTCTTTTGTTTTTTTTTTCTGCTTAAAATGTAAAAATATTGATTTATTGCTTTTCAAAATAGCAACATCATACTAATGAGCTTTAAGTGGCAAATTAAACAAAATTATACTGACACATTGATATATTTAAGAAAATGACAAAAAATTTTTAATCAATTTGTTTAACACACCTTGAACAAAATTTTAATTGTAACACACACACACACATATGCACACCACAAATTATTTTAATTTCATTTTAAGTGGGGGTGATTATTAAACTTTTTTAATTTTTTTAAATATTTTAAAATCCTCATGATTATAACGCCTTTTATTAAATGGGCCATAATCATTTGAAAACCACATGCAAACAAATAATAAATTATTTCAAGTTGTTTAAAGAATTAAATTTAAAAAGGAAATGTAACAATTTAAAACACATGATTTGAAATTATTTTTAATTCTTAAGTTTGACACAACATTTTTAGCTTGAAGGCATATTTAATAAAAATTTTGCTTTTATATATATTTTTAATTCACAAACTGACCTTGTTTTATGGGTTCGCTTTTAAAATACTTTTTTTTTGTATTGAATTCAGTTTTAATTAATTTGAAATTTAAGTTTCAATTTAAATGATCTTTATGTTATGACACTAGATGTAACATTTATTGATCTGAATTCAGTTTTCATTTAATCAAAATTATTTCATTCAATTAAACTTTTTTTTTCTAATTTGCACTGACTTTTGTATGACACCTACTGATTCGTTAAAAATGTTTAAATTAAAAAAAATTTTAACTAAAAAAATACCATAAACACTAAAATTGTACATATTTGTATGTTGTTTTTGTTAACCTTGTAACATAAGAAAATTTGTGCTGAAAACTTTCTGACTATTGTTATGTTAACATGAGAGATTGTGTGTCCAAAAATTAAGTGTTCGGAGGGCCAACATTCAGGCAAGAGATCTGTAGCTAAATTTATGTTTAAAACTGATAAGAATCTTTAATCTGGATATAAAATTGCTGCTATGTGAAGCACCTTTTACTGTTGCGTGTAACCAGAAGAGGCCTGTTGCATGCAGGCCTCCCTTTTGAACTTCGTGAGGAGATTAAGAAAAAAATTAAACTTAAAAAAATAATTTATTTGTTGTTCATCGACTGCTACAGTTAAGAGCTGTGCAAAATCATTCTGTTTAGTGAATTGTTTCGGCTGGGCAGAAAGTTGAAATGAACTAGATCGTTCCTTTCGATCATTTTTCCTTTTTTTCTTTGGACTCTGCATGAACGACTAACGATAGGAGAGATTTATGTATTAAAAATATCAAAATTTTATTTATTGTTATGACTTGGTAAAAAATAATTATTTAATTTAGCTTTGATTAACAGTATTTTATTCAAAATTAAAATATTTAACCTTTTTTTAAATAAAAAAAAATATTTTAAAACGATGAACGATAAATGACGAACCCTTCATTTTACGTTTTCATGTAACGGAAACAGGTCATTCAGGAACAACGCAAGACTAAAATAGTTATGTTAACATCTGCATAAGTTAAAGCAGCATATATAAATAAATAAAATATGGTTGCAGTAACCATAGTCTAATCAAATAAAACATATTTATTGTAAAAATTATATATTAAAAAATAAATAAAATATAAATAAAATTACCAAATTATTCATTTAAATGGGAATATTTTAATAAAGAAAGACTTTAAGACTTGTAGCAAATATTTTTTATTAAGAAATTACCGCCAGAAGAATACTTCCAAATTGTGGAAATTTGCTTCGAAAAAATCAAAGTTCGTAGAGCACTTCACCAAACAATTGCGTTTGTTTGCCATGTTTAGAGCGAAGACAATCCTCAAGCTGTTTAAAAATCGTTTCAAAGTGGTGTCTTAGGTGCCACACTATTATAAAAAATAGATGTAAAAAATAGATGGTTTTAATATTTTATTGTTTTTTTTTCTATTAATATTCAAAAAAAAAAAATAAACTCTGATCGCATTGGAAAAATCATTTTTAGAATTATTTCAAAAGACTATAAAATCGTACAGATCTGTTAAAAAGTCTGTCACACACATACACTTTTAACCCACACTATCGTAATTTTGAGCACACATGCAATTTTTGGCAGATCGTACGACTAAGTTTGAGACACGCTACTTATTGCAAAATTAATTTGGTATCAACTTTATATCCAGAAGTGGTCAAGTTCACTGGGCCTCTGGATTAATTTTTAGTAGGCTATAATGTCATTTGTTTATGACGACAAACCAGCAACTCTGAAAGCATTTGAAGCTAATATTCAAGCCAACATTGAAAACATATGGCCAGATTTATTGAAAAAAATAATTAAAAATTTATTTGAGCTGATCGAATAAGCAAAACAAACTGTAGACACTGCAGGCATAAGACCGAAATCAAATTAAAAAAATAAATGACATGAAATTATCTTTAAGCAACTCTTTTTTGCTCTATAGAACCTTAGAAAAAAATGTACGTTAATTTTTACTATTTAATAACGTAACAGACAAAATTAAAATTTTATATTGATATCAATAGATAAGAAATAAATTAAGGTTTTCAATAGTATGACTAAGTTTGTAAACAAAAAAATAACACTTTCCTTAAAGCTTTATTTTCAGATTAAAAGTAGTTGAATTCAGTGGCCCCCATTTTAATATAAAGGTTGTTCACTGCCCTTTTTAGATAACTAAACAGTGTGTAATTGTACTTGAAGGAAAATTTAATGATATAAATGCAATCACAACAAAAACTAAATTTGTCTTTCAAGTTAACACCACCGATTTTTTTTTTGCTTTATTATGCGGCTGCTTGGCTTTGTCTTGTGGTTGTTTTTCCATATCTAATTGTACAAGCTATTCTTTTTTGTTATTTTTTGCTTTAAGGCATTGTTGGAGTTGGTTTTAGATTTTTAAATTGAATTTAAATGTCTGTTTTATTGTCTTGTTTTAAAAGAATGTTAATGTATGATGTTAAATTTTCTATAGTACGAATATTTTTTGTTCGTCTGTCTTTTAAGGTATTTTTTTTCTCAATGCACCTTAAGTTTCAGCAGATTTTACTTTAAAGAAAAAAAACTTATTAACTTTAACAATTTATCGCTTGAGATGAGTTGCTTTTGAATAATGTTTAAGGAAATTAGTTACAAGTGCTACTTATGTGGGTGTTGCAAAAAAAAAAAAAAACAAAAAAAAATCTGTTTAAAATTTTCATAATTGAAAATAAACACACAAATATCGTTTTTTAAAATATATTTTCGTATACAGACATACATTTTTAATCTGACTTTAAATTTAATGAACTTGAAACTTAATTTTTAGTTTTGTAATAATTTTAATTTAATTTTGTGTGACAGTTTGATGTTAATGATTTTTTGAAATCTTATGAAATATTTAAATGTAAATGGCAAACTATTAAAACTTTAAATGAGTTAAATGGCAGCTTTCGGGAGATCAAATAATATAATTATTGAATCGAAAATAGTGATAAGAGATGAATTCACATATCATTGCATAAGTATCAGGCATCACTAACAATTAAAATCATTTATCATTCATATATCTCAATTACACCTTAAAGCTTTAGCTTTTATAAAAAATAAAAGCATAAAAATGTTTTATTGCTTAAAAATAAGAGTTGTTAAAGTCATTATCCTATGAAAACATATGTTTATTTTTTTTTTTCAATTAGTATCTTTTTCATCTAAAAATATACTTCCTTTTTTCTTAGATAACAAAATTTAATAAATCATCTTCATAACACATGCATACTTTCTCCAGCTTTTTTTAATGTCCAAAATTGAAATTAATACTGACAAACTACTAACGAGGGGAATTCAAGAAGTATCTAAAAAATATAAAAAAACATATATTTTGAATTCATCCCGACATTCGTCAGAGTAATCGTTATCCTTTCAAAAGACAAATATCGGAAGTCTTAAAAACAGTTTTTGATTAACTGTTGATCTTTAAATTGTCCTGCAATATTTTTCATTATTAAATTTCTTGAAAATTTAAAACACAAAAGAGAAGAAGAAAAACTTTAACCCAGGGAATAATAATTTGGTATTTAAGCCATTGAAACTAGACAGATGAATATGAAGGGATATGAAATATTTAAATTTTTAAGAAAAATATGACCTTGAATTTTTTTATCCCTTAAATGGGTTCAATAATGACGAACTATATTCTTAATTAAGAGTTCTTTCTTTTTTCTAAGCAGTGTTTGTATTTGTAATCACCCACAAAAAAATTCTTATTTATTGCCTTTAATTTTTGCCAGATTATTGAATGTAATAAAACGTGGAGAACTTTTCTTCTTCGGTTTATTCTGGAATTTATTAAGCTGACTTATTTTGACATCTTGCATTTGGAATACTTCAAAGCGATCTAGGACCAGTTTTAAACTCTTTTACACATTTTAACTAGTCATCAACCGTGCACACTGAGGTGAAAACGAAAAATTTGGGAATTATTTGAGCAATTTACAATCGAGAAGCCTGATTAAAATAAACTGGAGAAAATATTTAAAGATAGTGTCAAATATTTTAAGCAAATTCGGCTAAGGTCTTAAAAAATTCAGAAATAGAAAAAAGTTTATATTGTTTATGAAGAGCTTTTAAACTTAGTTTTTTAATATGAATCGAAAAAAAAAAATAAAAAAACTTTACATGTCTGAGGTGCGCCATTTTGGAGCATTACTGCGCCGCTTAAAAGATCTGGAAGGCTCAAGCTTTAAACTGCATCTAGAATAAGCCTCAGCGTGTAAAATTTGGTATCCATCGATCGAGCCCTTAAGAAGATGCTGTTTGCAATTTTTTCGTTTCTTCCCCGCTGTAGGCTAGAGTAGATGTTATTACCATTACTATTTATCGCTGGGGTGATGGTGCTTTGTAAGTGTTGAATTTTAATTTGACTTTTAGGTTTTAGACTTGGCGATTTTGGCATTACAAAAGTTTTACTTTTAAGAACTTTATTCTAGTGCTTTTGTTAGACCAAAATAAAGTCTTTAAAATGTTTTATTTAAAAATAGATTTTTTTTATTAAAAATTAATTACAGTAGTGTATTCAAAAGAGACCTGCAAAATAGCTTTTACTGATTAGAATTAATATACTTAATAATTTAAGAACATAATAGAATCCATTTATTTTTGATTTGGTGTCAAAAACCTTGGCCCGCTCTTTGAAGTCACTGGAATTTTTTTTTCGTTAATAAAACTATGTTCTGTTTATATTTTTATGATTTTTTATTAAATAAAACAATAAAGAGAATTGTCTATGGAAATAAATAGCCCATAATACCGTGGGTGCGTTACTGCTTCTCTTAAAAAAAAAATGCATTATTTTGTCGAACTTTTTTTTTTGCAAATAAAGCAGATTTTCCTTTTCCAATATGCGGGTGTTTCTGCATCGTTTAGGAATTATGAACTCTTAAAACTCATGAAAAAAATTCTGGGATTAATTAACTGTAATGGCCAAAACCAGAGAATATACGATTAATATTTTTTTTACCATTAATTTTATTATTTCTAGGGATGTATGTTGAAATCATATGCCATCCACATTGTTGTTATTAAATTTAAATAAAAAGAATTATTATTCATGTCGTGATATCGAGTATGAAAATAAGTAACATTGAATATTATACATTCTTAATAAGGCTTCTAACACTGAAGCCATTGTATGTGCGCGATAGCAAAGACTGTATGCTTTGGCAAAGGACATATTGACTTAACCTCGTATTTCTACAATCTGTACGAATTCAAAATTATAAACAAAATAAAATAAAGTAAAAGACTAATGACTACGACAATTAAGTTTCGCTGACATGACATAATTTTTGCATTGGTTAGTTGTAGTTTTCTTTGTCGTATAACTTAGGAAAATATGCATTGCATTCAAAAATTTTTTTTACTTTCAACAACAAACTTATCTTTGCATTTTTGAACTAAAAGGCTGCCAACGGGTCTCTAATGAAATTAAGAAATTTGTCTGTTAACATTAACAACAGTGTTTTCTTTTTACAATTATTTTTCCATATTTATTCAAAACATTTCCATGCTATACGGGTATTTTTATTTAACTTTTCAATTATTATTGTTATCAAATGACTTTTGCAACTTCCTGTGGTTGAAGTGATTTATTTTACTGGCTCCTTAGTGTGGAAGTGAAAACAAAATGTTGCATTAAGAGATGTTGCATTCGGTGGGTATATTAGTGTCTTGCATTTTTTACATTAAACATGTATTTATTTTATTTTATTTCAGGTGCTTGTCTCATTGGTAAATAAATATTAATTTTTTTTAATTTATTATCACATTAATAATAGGAAAACTAGCAAAAAACTGGTAGAAAACCAGCAAAGAAAAAAAGAAAAAGAGAGGACTGAAGATGCTCACTGAATGTACCGGAAAACAAAAGACTAAAGAAACAAACTTGTTATACGATTAAAAATTTATTACGCAGGTGTAAACAATGTAAGTTATTTATTGCCAAAAAATTATTAAAAAAATAATTTTACCAGAAATAGTCAAATATTATGTAAACAAAAATATCTAATTATGTTAATTAAAATATAAATTTAAATAATTTAAATGTCAAGTAGCAACTTCAAGCTGTTTGAAAGTATTTAACATCCACGCATTAAATAATTATAAACACAAAATATTATATCTATATAAAAATATGTATCTATTTAACGTACAAGAGCTATTTCCTTAATTTAAGAAATTATTAGGTTGCAAAATATTTTATATCGTAGACACATATATTTTTTTAATTTATAAAATTTTTACCTTCAAGTAGTTGGGTGTGATATTTTTTTTCCACGCATGTATATATATTTAATAAAATTGAGTGACATACCTGAAAAGAAAAGGAAAGGATTAAAATAAGAATTTAAAAAAGCTTGTTGTAATTTTAAAGGAATTTTTTTTTTGAGTAAATTTATTTAATAAATAAATAAATCATCAGTCACAAGAACGATCCATATGGTTTTCATACCATATATTATTTTCTCTTAAAGTGTTTGTTTGCTATATCATGTTCCCAATATCTTCTTAAGTACTTTTATAAAAAATAAAATGTTTAGTATTGACGATTTCAAGTTAAGTCTATTAAAAAAAAATGAAGTGTGTAATAACAAGTAGAAGCATTCGTTAGAAATCCCAACTAAACAACAGAGTCTTGCCAGGGGTACCTGTTTTTTAAAAAGGGACATAAATTTAATATGGCTGTGAAAAATACTATAAAAAACTAAAAAACAAGCAAAGGTGAAATTTTGTATATGAAATTTTACCTTAATTTTTTTCGAACATATAAATGATATAAAAACCATTTTTTGTCATCTTAAAGGCCAATTTGTACAGCACCATTAAAAATCTTTGCAAACAAAAAATGATATCGTTAAGTTTTTTGTTAAATGAAGACTTTTCAGAAGAAAACTTGTTATCTTTTTTTAAATTGTCCTCCTATTTAGGGAGTGACATTTGCCCGAATAAACAGGAACAGGCTTCAAGGAAATTTGTTCGTCACACAAACTTTTTATAATTCTCTTGAATTTAGGATTGCGAACTTCAGAAAACATGATGTTAATCTATTTTTAAACAAAAGACTACAAGATTCATATTATGTTTACTGTAACAATATAAGCAAGTATGACTGATTAAAAATTTGCATTTCGTGGCCATACCGACGGTTGTGGTACAAAAAAGCAAAAACAAATGTACAAGACGTGTTGCAGAGAAAACAACATAAAAACTCTTCGAGTTGTGTGTGAATTAGTTTGTTAAATGGATGATATTTTTAATATACATAACTTAAGGTAGATAAATGCTAAGAATGCTGATGAAGGATTTGGCGGTCCAGAAAATTTGGCATTTCATTCTACCAGCGTCTAATTTTTCTTGTTTTCTTTAGAAAATTTCCGCATACGTTTAAATAATAATTTTTCTATATAAAAATTAAATAAATAATAGTGCTATATTCGGCTATGCCGAATCTTATATACCCTTCACTATCTATGTAAATATAGTTTAGTGAAGTAACTCCAATCAAAAAAGCAAAATATTCGGCTATGCCGAATCTTATATACCCTTCACTATCTATGTAAATATAGTTTAGTGAAGTAACTCCAATCAAAAAAGCAAACATTGGGGTGAGAGAGAATTAAAAATTAAAAAATATTGCACATATATAATTTACATAAAAGTGACATCGGCTCTTAATGGGTTAAGAATTTTTAAGAAATTTTAGTATTTCCTTAAAGACCCCTTCAAAAGCTTTAAAATTATATCCATATTGATATTTAAAAAAATTTGAAAATTTCAGAGCCACTAACTCGAAAAATATACGCAAGAGCCAATTTTTTTCACATGTTGTTTTTCTTTTCTCATTTTTCAATTCTCTTTCGCCCCATACATTTATTTTTTCGATTTGAGTTACTTTATTTTTCCAAATGACATGAAAAAATTAGAGGTAGGCGTGATGATTTGCCTGCTGCCTCGAAGGATATGGACCGATAATGGTGATTTCCAATAAGGATATTGTAGAAGTTACACACGGAATGACAAACTTATTTATAAAATTTTTCCAATTTTTGTGGTGAAGGGTATAAAAAATGAAGCTAAGCCAAAAAGTATATTTTAATTCATTTATAATATCCCACGGTTCAATCCCTGATTGGGAAAAAATTACAAATTTAAGTTACAATATAATATTGCGGAAAACATGTTAAAGTTGTAATGTTAATCAATTTTTTGCAAACGTTTAGTCATTAAGTTGTTAAAATGGAAAAAGAGTGCAACAAAGTTGGTTAAAACTAAATAATTTTTTTATTAAAATTTTAGCCATAACAAAAAATTCCAAAATAAAATATGATATTTATAGGCATATTATTTTTTTTAAATAAGGCCAATATGAAAGTGTGACTAGAAATCAAAAAATAGTAAAAGTATTAGGTTTCAAATAATAATTTCACACACAAAAAAATTAAATTAAAAAAATTTGAGTAATGAAAAAATAATTAAAAGTATTAAAAGAAATAAACAAATAATTAAATTAAATTGTTTCATATTTTAATCATATTATATTATAATATTTTTAAGTTTTAATCATAATTATGGTTATATTTAAAAATATTATTTTTATTTGCACTTAAAACAATTATATGCTTTAACTACAATCATATAATTTAATCATAATATGATATCCTTCATTTATGGTTATCCTAACCTTGATTTTCCTTTGCCTATACAGCCTGTTTCTGGTATTTTGTTAAGTCTACTTTTAAAATAATTTTGAAGAAAGAAATGTCCTTTAAAAAGTGTGTAATTAGAAATGCAATACATGGAATAATTTTAATATTATCTTCTTCGCCATTTGAAACTACATTTATTTGTTACTGGCAGTGTCCACGACTTCATCCCCGTGTCATTTATAATTTTCTTAAAATTTAAATTTAGAAAAATGTGTTTTTAAATATTCATTGTAGACGTCTGTAAACAGGGTTAAAAGTTGTTCATCTATAAAAATAAATGTGCTGATAACTGTTTTAGTACCACTATACCGGTAAAATTGGGTGTTTTCATGTTTGTGTCTCTATTTTTCTACGAAATAACATATTTTTATGAAAAAAGTATTCTTTATTTGAACCAAGGTTCCAAAGAGCCTCTACACAATATTTTAATAAAATTCATCCTGCAGTTTTTACGTGATGCGCACACAGACTAACAGGAGTTTTGTATTCCATTTTAATTACCATCTTCACCAACACCAAAATTTCCAAAAAAATATTTCATGGCGCCGTTACTGTTCTATTATATGGACTTAAAGACAACTCAATTGGAAGCTTCTCTGCAAATTCATAATTTTTTTTAAAATCGATTTTAAATGTTTTAGTGAACGCAGTTTTTATGGATAAAATTATGTCAGTCATTACTCAAGGCTATAAATCGTGTATTAAAATGTCTTGCATCTTTTTTTAAAGATTGTACCCACTTCAGATTTACAAAGTCTGTAAATGATTTTCTGTGGCATTTTGTTGTTTAAAAATTCAATAGGAAGTACTTTCCTTTTCCGCAAAACACACTATTATATTCGCTGTCTGTAAAATTAAAAATTGCTATTTTAAAAGTTTATAGTTATCTAAAAAGTCATTGTAGAATTTTTTAAATAGTAATAAAATTCATTACACAGATAGATGTTGTATTTATAATTAAAAAAAAAAAGATATTTAAAAGTTTTACATACAACATGATAAACTTTTTCGCCACCCTGTTTTACTCATTGAAATATAAAAAAAAGTGTCTTAATGAGATATGAAACAACTAACGTATCAACTCTTTTCAATTATTTTTTAAATTCATGAATGACACACAAAGTAAATGCCCACTTAATGGTCAATCATAACAAATTATCATTTTTTAACTTGTCGTTTTGCAGTTCAAAAGAAAAAAAGGAAAAAAAACCTAAACTAAAATGAAATAATTTTTTTGTGTTATTTCTCCCATTAGCCTTAAATAGTAATTTATTTCTATTTTTTTGAAAAGATTAGGCAATTATCAAACTTTAAATAGTGACAGACTCACATAAACCACCCATGTTCGTTGAAAACTTTTAACAAATACGCATTTTTTCTTCATGGACGCATTAAGGCAAAAACGAAAAACACAAAAAACTAAAGCACTGTGGCTAGATTGTATTTATTAGTACAGTTTTTTTGTTGTTGTTACTGTTGTCAGTTTTTCTAATGGTTCAACTTGTGTAAACGAATTTTTTGAGAATTTTATACAAGCGTAGTCAATTAAAAATTGCATAAAAAACACTGAAATTACAACTAAAAATGGTCTTTAACATAAATAGCAATTAAAATTATTTTTATTACCGTAAAAAAAAAAAATGCCAATGAGACAAAAAAAAAAAAAAAAAATACGTTCATAGAAATTATTAGTTTAACTGCGTTACGCACAAACATTCATAGTTATGCGGGGACAAATAGATAGACATTCATAACATTCGAAGAGCCACGCCTTTTAACGTTTATTACAAAAAAAAAAAAATAAATAAATAAATAAATAAAAAAAATAAAAAAAAAATAAATTAAAAATATGGTGCTTAAATGGATTTTAAACAGAAACTCAGTGGCAATTTTTCATGTTAACATGGCCGGGACAGCGATAGCAGGGGAACGATTTTTATCAGTCGACCATTTTAAAAGGTGCTGACTACAGTCATTCATTTATTATCATTTAACATAACATTATTACAATTTTAATTGACTTTTAATAAATTTTCAAATAAAATATTTTTGTCTTTAATATTTACATTTGTTTGTTTAATTGATTGTATATTAATCGGTTGTTGAAAAGCAACAACAACAACAAAATAAAAACTAGGGTTTCCCATGAAGTTATTAACTGGTTTATAATTGTTATAAAAAATAAATTTTTATTCGTCTGTCAGAAATTTGTTACAATTTTTTGACCTGCTAAAATTTAAAAATTTTTTTTAATTTTAAAATTATTATTTAAAAAAAAATTTACTGTTTTAAAATTTTTCAATTTTTTATTAAAATTTCCGCCTAAGATTGCAGAATTTAAAAAGATGTGCATTATTTTTCTACATTTAAAAAAAATATTTTTAAATAATTTATTGAAAAACAAATATTTAATTCAATATGAAATATGTTAATTGTTTAATGTTTGACTTGTAATTAATAGATCTGAAATATCTTTGAGTATCAATTTTTGAATTAGTAAAAATAAGTTGTGATATTCATTTAGAAATAATCGTTATAATAGAAGATTATCATGGTAAATAAAACAAGTAAGAGTGCTATATTCGGCTATGCCGAATCTTATTTACTATTCACCATATAGGTGAAGTAGCTTCTATCAAAAAAACAACTATTGCGGTGACAGAGTAGTTCAAAATAAGAAAAAAAAAACAAATAGATATTCATTTTACATAAAAATGTCATCGGCTCCTAACGTGTTAAGCACTTTTGAAAATTTTTTTGCTTTTTCTGAAAGATCTTTTTAAAGGCTTTTAAATGATACCTTTTATGACCATATGACAATCGAACTTTTTTATAAAAATTTCAGAGGCCCGGAAAATATGGGCGAATGCCAATTTTTTCACTTAATGTTTTTTTCTTACTTTTTAATTCTCTATCGACCCATATATTTGTTTTTTTTTTATATTTTTATTGAAGTTACTTCATTGTTCGAAATTATGTGGAAAAATTAGAGGCAGGTGTGGTGTTTTACCCTCTGCCTTGAGAGATATGGACTGATCTTACTGATATTTTTTGAACTATGTCTGATCGATTGGCGAAAAAAAATTTTTCTAGCTCATCTATTGTCTTGGTAAAACTGATTTCAGTACTAACGCGGACAGACAGGCGGAAAGAGAAGCATCGCTTAATCGACTTCGCATGCATGAGGACTCAGATTATATAAACTTTATGTGGTCGAAAATTAATATTGTGGAAAATATAAACGGAATTACAAACTTTTTCCACTTTTTGTGATGAAGGGTATTACTGCTTTTAAGTTTACTGTTTACAGAAATATATTTGAGTGTAAGACGGTATTGTAACAATTTTACCTTAATATTGTCATCAATCTGAGTTAAGGGTTTACACTTAAATGCATAATTAATGAAACAAAAAAAAAAAAAATGATTTTAGCAATATCTGAAAATTTCTAGTACAAAACCAAGAGATTATACAGATGTATGTTAGTTTTTACACTGAAATTGTTCTTTGATTTTATGACATTCGCTGCTGGGATTGGGATTCAACAAATTTTTGTTCACTACATAGTCAAATTTATATTAAAAAGCCAGGAGATAGTCTACGACAGCAAAGTTCTTACAAAACTTGTTCAAGTGCATAAAGTTTCGGGAAGAAATTTGTCTCCAGTTGATTTTTTTACGTTCTTGGACTTAGTCAAGAAACTTATTTCTTTGAATATGATATTGTTTGTAGCAAGCAACATGCTTTCTTTAAAAGAAAGACCCCGATTTATTTACATAACATAAATTACACCAGTGATGTCACAATCTGTTCATTTGGCAAAAAAAAAACTACAATAACAAAAACTATTGCTTCAGTTGAAAACAGAAAAAAATAAGTGTCAAGACTTATTGTTGCAAAACTTTAAGATTTATAATTATACCACATACATTCTTCTTTTACAATCTATTACAATTTTAGAACAGGTTTTTATATTTTAGTAGATTGATTTGACTTCTAAAACAGATAAGGTAGAATATGATATATTAATGTTTAGGACATTTTCACTTCTTTTGAAACTCATAAAAAATTCTGACAAATTAAAAAAAATTTTAAAGACTTTTTATTAAAAGTTAAATAGAAATATTTTAAAATAAATCAGGGGAATATCGAATTAAATTAATTATTATTTTTAAATATCGTGCAATTTTGTATCCCGATTAAATGACCGACATTGATTATTGAGAGTAAAAGTAAGCGGTAGCGAAATGGCTATCGAGCACAAAAACAAGTCGTGATAAAAACTAGACGGCGGCGGTTGAGCAAAAAATTGTCGGCGGCGGCTGTAAGTCGGCTAAAGCCGACTATCAAGGAGTTCTTGTGCTTTGTTTTAGGAAGAAGAAGAACAATAAAAATAAACAACCCTTAGATGAAGTAAATGTTACAAATAAAGACGCAAGATTTTAAAAATTAATTAAATAATTTTATTTACATAAATTTAATAAGTTATGCATTCATTATTTTCTATAAAAATGTATTTCTATTAACAATCAATTAAAAAAAAAACAGTTTCAAACTTTAATTTATATTTCTTTACTGAAAGTTATTTAAAAATACACAATTTAAAGTATGAAAATTGTCGGCTAACATTTTTGAGTCGTGACAAGCCGCACCATTCGGCGGCCGCTCGACTATTAAGAAAAAATCGGCTAGGGCTTTCAGCCGGCGGTAAGCCGCACGACTTGTTTCTCTGCTATCGAGTCGTGCTTGCACCCTAAAGAATCAACAGCGATAATTTAATTCTATGTAGTTTGTATAGTAAAGGGATAAATGTAAATGACAAAATGAATAACTTGTGAAAATCTTACAATTCCTAGAAAATATTTGATAATTAAAAATTTTTTTTTAAACTGGTCTATTATTAAATTTTGTATTTATTTATTTTTACACATAATGTTTGGTGCAAAATGTAGCTTTCAAAACGGTATAAATATTTAATACTTTTGTTTATAAAGTTTTTAATAACTAACAAGGAAAAGAAGCAACTTTTTAGCTAAGAAATTCAAGAAATGATTTTTATTAAATTTTAAGATTGAGTTTCCTGTAGCTTTTGATTTGAAAAATACTTTTTTTTCCTGAAAAATTACTGCATTAAAAAATAATAATTTAAAAATAATCGAGAGTATTTGCGCATCGATAGAAGCAAAAAGCTAAACACAGGCAGAAAAAAAATTATTTTACTGCTATCAAATAATAATTTTTCATATGCACGAGGTGTGCTACTAAAGACGAGGGCGGTATAGGCTCCGTAAGCAGCATAAAAACCAACTTCCTTTACCACTACTATAGCTGTGCGAAGTTTCAATACAATCAAACAAACAGTTTAGAAATTACAGCAATATTTTCATTTCTTCTTCTTTAGCAATTCCGATCTTTTGTTTTAGTTTTATTGATGATTTTATTTAATAAGAAAAATAATAAACATTTTTTGTTGCATTTTTGAAAAAAATTTTTTTGGTACATAAAAACATTTTTAATAACGAAAAAAATAAATAAACTTGTCTTTTTTTTACTAACTTTTCTTCCACTTCATTTATCGAATATCAAAATTTTGCGATTTGCAGGGTGACAGTGATATATTGGCTGCTTCGCATTTAATTTATATAAATTATTTAGATATTTTAATTTCCAAAGGAGTTTAATATTCGCACAAACACAATTCCGGTAATTCTTTTTTTTTTTTTTTTTTGCTTAAATTACGCTATAGAATTCCAAGCAACCAACCAACAGACCTAAATTAACAAAAATCTACATAATTTATAGTATCGTAAATATATGGTTCGATGCAAAATTAAAATATTTATACAATCAACTCCCCTTTAGACACCAACTGAAAATCAATAAAAACCACAAACAAATTCACATGTGTGCCAAACAATTGTCAAGACATGTGACATTTTTATGTGAAAATGTAAATTCAAATGTAATGTGTTAGAGAAAAAAAAGAATAATATAAAAAAACTGCATTTCTTCTCCTTTTTAAAAAACTGAAAATTAAATAACAAAAGCAGCAGCACTAAAAACGTACAACAGCTATAAAGTGTCATTTTAACGCAATGACTTGGAAAATTTAAATCGAATTTTATTGAATGTTGAATAGCAATTAATTTAATCGCTTCCATGTCTAAACACAAACATAAGAAATCCATTTTATGTTGTCTAATAAAAACAAAAACTTTTAGAAAAAAGTAAAAAAAAAAAATGTATTACAAACAGGGATTTATTTGGGGCATAAAAGCTCAATGTTTGGGCATAAAAAACAGACAAAACAAATCAAAGATAGACATGAAACAACATAAAAATGCGACTTACTCTAAATAAGTATAAATTTCTGCGTTTTTTCATGTTGTTTTCTTATGTTACAATTTATAAACGTTTTAAATGTTTTCTAGCTAAAAGAAACTAAAAAAGAAATGAATTTTATAAAGAAAAGTTTTCCACATACGAGCTGTTAAATGTCAGCAATAATAGTTTTACAGTTTAACAGAGCATGAGTTCAATATTTATAACACTTTTAAATGAATTTAATGGAAATTCGATATTTTAACATATTTTTTTTAGATAAATAAAAACACTGAGTGTTGATCTTTAAAAGGAATTTAATACGATTGGCACACTTTTGCATGAAAATGAAAGTTTAAAAAATATAAAAAAGTAAACAAGTGTAGCTGGCTATTTTGGCGGGTCGCAAAATATTTTAAAGGGTTTTTTTCTTTTGCATTTGCTTATTTTCACTTACGAAATACGTAGATGGGACTACAATAGGGATTCATAATAGAAATCGATAGACATTTATAGTTCACTGCGGTTGTGTTATATAATATTTGCTTAGTCTCAGTTGTTTTCTATGAACTATTTAGTCAAATCTAGAGGAGAAATATGGGAAGCCAGAAATACTTTTAAGCAATTAAAATTTCCGAATACAGCTTGTGCCACATCATATAGTGCAGCAGATCATGGCAAGTAAAATACCTTGAGTCACTGGTTGCATCCCATTACAAAAATAAAACGCCAGTTTTTCTTTATTTTTAAGCGACTTAAAAAGAGGAAGAAGGTTATCATTTCGTCTGAACGTTGTTTCTTTTATGTTTGTGTCTTCAGAACTCAATCATTTCTGAACCGATTTAGAAGATTTTTCCTTTAAAAAAAAATTATTTTTAAATTGTATGCGGACGTTTTCCAAAGAAAACATAAAAAATTAAACGCTGGCAAGATGTATTTGAAAGGTTTTACTTACAGATTGATCCCGTTTAAAAAACAGTTTATAATTTTAAACATAAAAGGGTGACGCTATGTATTATGAAGCCTAAAGAGCACGACTTTAAAATTAAAAAAAGAAAACTGTGTTTTACTATGGATCCTGATAGCACCAAGTAATACAGAAATCAATTTAAAAATAAAGGGTGTCCCTATGGACAAAAATTGACCTTTATGATTCTATCGTTTGAACCATTACAGGCAAACGCTTGAAAATTTGACAGAATGTCGATAACTGCGATCAGAAGCAGAGGTCGTCTCAGTCATACATGTAGACGTCAACTGAGCACTGAAATAGATGAAGCAAATAAATCATGGAATGAGCTGATGATATTAAAAAAAACAAAATTAAATAAAACAAAATTGTTGAGACTCTATGTCCCTTGTAGAAATTAAAGGCCAGCCTCTGAAATTATTGCCTCGTTGGGACTTACTGGACACACTCGTTACTCTTGGAATTTTTTTCTACCTCTTATAATCCATTAAACGCCCACCTCTAATAAACTCGCATTTATATTAAAAAAAAAATTTTCAACATGCTTATAAAGAATGAACTGAGTACTATTAATGATGCAACATTTTTTTTTTTTGTATAAAAATTTATTATTTGAAATCTTTTTTAAATCATCAAATCTTTTATACCCTTCACCATGTTTGTTTAACTAGTTTAGTGAAGTATCTTCAATAAAAAAAAAAAAAAAAAAAAAAAAAAAAAAACATTGGGGTGACAAAGAATTAAAAAGTAAGATAAAAATTAAGTACGATAAATTTTACGTAAAAGTGTCATCGGCTCTTAATGGTTTAAGCACTTTTAAAAAATTTTAGTATTTCCTAAAATTTCTCTCAAAAGCTTTTAAATGGTACCCATTTTGACTATATTGAAAATCGAAATTTTTTATGAAAATTCCAGAGGCCCATAACTCGAAAAATATGAGCAAGAGCCATTTTTTACTTGATATTTTTTCTTATTTTTTAATTTTCAATATATTAAAATTTTTTTTTTGAGTTGATTGATTTGGAAAAACTAGAGACAGACGTGGTTTTTGACCGCTGACCGCTGAAGGGTATTGACTGATCTTGCTGATTGTCAATGGAAATTTATTCGAAACTATGTCTGATCGATTGGCATATTTAAATTGTTTCTAAGTTATCTTGTGCCTTGGTAAAATTGATTTAAATAATTTCGACTTTATAAAGAAAATATTGAAAGAAAGAGTTACCACCCTAATACGTAAAACTTTTATAAATGCAAATCGTTATTATCTCTACATGATATCAACACCAATATCCAGTCAATAGTATTTTGGCTGACAAAATTCATAACACTCTGCTGAACTGTAGGCATCTCTACTCAACAAAAATCATTGATGTGTATATTTACTTCGTTTTATCTGCAAAGAAATATAATTCCTAAAAAAGTTTATTTATTTTTTCGCACAAAATCATTTCGTTGTCCTCATTAAATAAATACCATTAATGAACATACTATATTTGTACAATGTTGTCTTTATAAATTGTTTTTAAATGCTGTTTGCATGCAAAGCAATATTAAAATTTTTAAACAGTGATTCTCAAATATGATGTTAATAAATATAAAATGATTTTTTTATTGAAAATTAAAACTTAAATTGTAATTTTTTACATACATAATGTTATTCATAATGTTATTTTACATACATAATGTTATTCACAAGCCATCGAACAAGTTTGAGAAACCATTAACTTTACTAAAACTTAACATCAAAGAAAATTTGCAACTAGAAAAAAAAAGAAAAAGTTCGGAAAATAAGAAAAACAAAATTGATATCATTTATGCGTAAAAAGCCACTGAAGAAGGCGACACACTGTCCATAAATGATAATTAATTGATGTCGTATAAATTTTCAACAAACATAAATTTTTCAAACACATCAAGTCACCGCTTTATTTATATAAATGATATAATTTTTTCTGTCTGTTCCTCGTCTAGTAAAGTTATTTGAAAAAAAAAATTAAGAGTAAAACTGGAGAAAAAATTGAAAGTTGTTGGGAAATAGGCAAAAAAAAAAATCAAAGTATTTATTAACAGAATAAAATCAGTAACTAAGTAGATTTTCAAAGGATTTAATCATTGATAATAAATAATAGAGCAACATCTGTTTTAAAATATCGAAGTTATTTTTGTTGCTGATTCAAAAAACTCTTTTTGTTTCTCTATTTTGTTTCTCTAGTTTATCAATGACTGTTTTTTTTAATCTGCAAATAGGGCTATTATATCTCTAAAAGAAAGAGTTTGGAGTAAGCGCAGGATTCACCATATTTAAGACTTTATGTAATTATCTGCCAAATCGCTTAAATCACCAATCGTTCATGGGTTGCTTCATTAATGTGCTATCACTGCCTTCATGGCATCAATTAAGTAAAGTTGACCAACAAAATCAGCAAAATTTACCAGATCAATATCTATAAATTGAGATATTGAAACAGGCCATTCGGTTTAACCTCACATAGTTCAGACATATTATCGAGTGTGAAAATGAAAGAATCTGTACTTCGTTTTAATAAAAGTCAGATGTTAGCAGATTAAATCAAAAGCAGTTTCCTCTTTATCATGGTCTTTGCAGTTGACTAATTTTTTTGCTGGAATACATTTTTCTATTTGTGTATTTCTTTATCAGCTACTAGCGCGCAAATAATGGCATAGAACTTAAAATGGTCCTAGAATTACGATTAATAAGTAAAACCGTGCCCTTGACATTCTTATTTAAATTTTGTTTGTTTAGCATTTTGAAAAAAGATTTTAAAAATTTTAGCATTAGCAGACCTTAGAAAAAGGGTTACGGATCTCCCGAAAGAGAAGGTGAAGCCTAGAGAACATACATTGATTTTTACTGTCTAATGCAGATGAATTGGTGTATTATATAGGTTACAGGAGAACCCCAAGTAATTAAAATAAGTCCCCAAATGTCTTCTTAATTGCAGTATCTCCACTTAAAATATACTATCTCAATCCATGAAGCCTGGCACTCTGTTCAGATTTGTGAAAATTGTTGAGCAACATTGATTATTTAATGTGCTTAATTTGACATTTAAAATGCGGTGTCTATCACGCATTTGGAATAATTAAACGTTGTGATGTTTTTACGTATACTAAATTGTTTAAGAGAGGTAAACAAAAGATATATGATCAGCTATTGTTTGAAAAATTACGCATGAAATAATGCCTCTTTGCTTTATTTCACAGCTTTGATAAAATGTTGCCAGAAACATTTTTCATGACTTTTTCATACAAATTTTGAATGTAAGTAGTTTGACAGCATTCCGCATGAAAAGCTGAATAGAGTACTAGGCTTAAGGCTATAAACACCACATCTAACACTGCAATTTACTTTCAAGGTTGGCACTGCACAATTTACATCTAAAAGGAGCTCTTTAAAGGTTTACATAGGAGATTCTATAATCGGAGAGATGTTTGGAACCTTATTGCGTTGTTACCAGATTTGGCCATTGCATTTTAATTGGTAGGAATGTAAGGCCTCTAAAAAATTTAGTTTTTATTAGATTCGTTGTATAATTATTGCCAAAACTCTGTGATCTGAATAATTGTTAGACCAGTTAAGATCCAAATGGAAGAATAACTGAAAATATTGTGAAAGTTGTTAGAGATCACTGTAGTTTTCGTGACCTTGCGCCTTGTGTTCAGGTCCCATGGGAGTTTTGCGCGACATGTACTGACGATTCTTAACTGCAAAACGATTTACTATCAACTTCTTGGTTAAGTAAGTCATACTGAACAACAGGAATAGTCACTCTCTATGGACTTTACAAAATTCTTCACAGCAATTGCGATGGATCGAGTCTTAAGTTATCTTCACTTGTCGATCTGTGTAAGTTTTTGAATCTCTAGTTATTGTCAATAGTTTTATAAAAATCTTTGGCTTTAATTTGACATTTTTGTTAACAAACTTAATTGAAATGTCAAAGCTTTGTCCTTGAACATTTTCGACAAGAAATCGAACTATATTTTCTATTGCAGCGTTTTTTTTTTTTTTGTTAGATTTGCATACCTCAAAGGAAGTGGTTGAAGTGACTCTGCTACTATTTAGTCCCACTGTGTTTATGTTAATTAAACGCATTAAAATTATTTACGGTGTCTTAAATCTTTTTTATTTTACTATACAATTTGACAATTGAAATTGATAGTAAATTTAAGAGTTTTCCATAGCAAAAGATTAGTTCATTAGCGATGCAAAGTTTTGTTCACAAATAAAAATATCAAAAAAAGATTGTAAGTGAAAAATTATATTTAATGATTTAATTAATGGCTTTTGGATAATTGCTTTTTTAACATATAATTTATAAAAATGTTAATAACTTCATTCATTAGCAGCTTTTAATAGTTGCTATTTAAATGTAAATATTTTTTCTTATCCTTTTTAAATAATGGCTAATGAAACGTTTAAATTTTTTCTCCTGTCTTCTGTTGGCGTTTGATAATAAATTTTATTTAAAAAATGTTCGTAAAATTTATTGCATTTGATAATTAAATTAAGAAATATTCTTCCTGTTAAATGCAGGATAAGAAATGTTATGTTTTTTTTAAGTAAATAGTAAATTTATTTATATTTTGAATTTGTGTTGCTAAGTTTTTACTAAGAAGACTTAAGTCTTGGGCGTAATAAAAAATTTTTGTATTTAACAGCTTTCTGGACTTTAAAAAAATATTTTTAAAAAAGTTTAGCTAAATTTACCTAAATTCAAATGAGTTGAATTTTTGTTTGAAGAAATTGCAGTTATTTTAATTATTATGAGTATAATAATCGGCACTAATATTTAATTATTAATATGAAAAACTACTAATTGCGTTCAATAAGGTGTAACACAAAGAAAAAAAGATGTCTTTGATTACTGGGATTTAAGTGATATTTCAAGGAGAATCATTTTTATAAAGAAGTCAAGTATCAAACAACCTTTTTATATGACATTAAGTCCTGTTATTTAATGTAACATACTCGATTAACTGAATATATTAAATAATAATTTACGATATCTAAAATGTTTAAATAAAGAATTAGAGATTTTTGAATGGAATTTGTGTAGATTTTGAGACTTGATGACATTTTTGTTTCTGTTTTTTTTTAACAATTTATAAAAGGCAATTTTTTTTTGATTTTTTTAATTTTTTTCCCACCCATTATTTGAGCCGTGGATATTATAAATAAATTAAAATTTTACACTTTCGGCTAAGAGTTGATTTTTTATTTAATTAATAAAATTTTTAAAAAGAAAAATTATTTGCAAATGTATGCGGACGTTTTCCAAAGAAAACAAGAAAAATTAGACGGCTCAAGAATAAAATGCAGCATTTTCTGGATCGCTACATCCTTCTTCGCATCTATCCACCTAAGGTTTTGTGCAGAGCAGAGTGCAGAACAGACCCTAAGGTGACAAATAAATAAAGATAAATTTATTCCGACAAAAAATTTTTTTTTAAGAAAATAAATAGACAATTCTTTTGTTGAAGGGTATATAAGATTCGGCACAGTCGAATATTACATATTTAATTTTTTTCAATTAAGGTGAAATAATGGGAGTATTTAATTTTTCTTAATAATATTGAGGACCTTTTTTAATTTTTGACTTTTCTTTAGTCTTAAATATTTTGATTTAGTAAATTCATTTAGACGGAAATCTTTAGTTTATTTAAAAATCTATGAGCGATTTCCCGAATAGCTAATTTATTTTATTTAAATGGGATTTAGCAAGATTAAAATTACTTTAATGATTTTTTTGATTTGAAATAAGTTTGTCAAAAGTTTACTTTACAGTTAACAGTGGATTTCCATTACAGCTGCTGCATAAGGACGATAAGTCTTATATTGACTTGAAATGTCTTGCATGAGCTGTGCGTAATATTAAGGAAACTTTAAGCTTTGGGACTTCTTGGCAGAATGCACTTGCCTTTTATATTGATTTTTCAAAGGCAGCTTCGCGCTACGTAAAATATTCGAGGTTATGAATAAAGTGTGTTGTAATTTATTTAAAAAAAAATGTTTTTATATAACAGTGATGTTATGTAATGTGATGCAACACTTGAAACAATTTTGTTTTTTTCACTAAACTGTTAGTTAGAGCCCCTTTCTATTTTAAAAGTTTTTTATTTTAAATAAAAATTTTCAATGAAATGAAACATATTAAAACCATTTATTGTTTAACTGAAATTTTCATATGAACAATTTTTTAATATTTTTTTTTATTAGCGCAACATAAAACACTTGTTTAAACTAAAGCGCGCACAATTACATAACTGCTTTCCATTCATATTTAACGATTTAATAGGGCGTTAATGAAACATCATTGTTTAGGCCTAAAATGACTAATAAAACATCAGACGGATGAGGCTATCCACTTAGCACAAAAAAAAAAAAAATTAAAAAAAAAACAAAATTAAAAAAAAAACAACTTCAAGAGTTTTCTCATGCCAACAAAACAACAAAGATGAGTCTGTCATTTACAAGAAAATTTAAAAGTATTTACTGCTTGTTTATTTTATTACTGCTTTGATAATAAAAACAGTTTTATTACAAAATAACTATTAACTCTTGTGATATTGCTGGGGTCGAAAAAAGTGTTCATAAAAAGCCTTTCACTTTATTCATTTTTAAGTTTAATTTGTTCACAACAATGTTTCGATAACCTACTCATAAATCAAGAAGAAGAAAAAAAAAACATAATGTGTTTATTTACACAGCACTTATTAAGGCTGTTTATAAAGCTAAATGATCTGTAATATAAATTATTTTAATATTAAAAAAACAACAATTATGAGACACTAGATGACCTTAAACTCTACTCCAGCTGATTTAGAGCTTTTGAAAGATACTGTTCGTTCAGTATAATTGTATGTGCAGCATGTATAATTGACAAAAGGCTGGCCAAGACAGATGTCGTAAAACACAGACAGACAGGTAGTTAGACAGTTTAGCTAAGATGTATGGACAGACAGTTAAGGCTGGGTTTGTTTTTGCCATTTAAAATTTATTTTTTACAAACGCAATGAAAACTGTTGACCATTTATAAAGAGTACTTGTACTACAAAACACCCTACACCGTAATTCACTTAAGAGATTTATTTTTTAAAGTACTATTTTTAATAAATTGTTTAAAGTACTATTTTTAAGAAGTTCATTTTTACAAAAATACCCTTTTTTAAAAAGAAACTTTTTTAAAATACTTTTTTGAAAGTGCACTTGATTTATCAAACCTGGTGTCATTCTTTTTAATTGAATTTCCTTAGGGTAATTTTTTAAAAGTTTATTTTTTTATAAATAGTATGAGAAACGTTTAAAATTTATAAAAAGTACTTTTGCTTGTATTGTTTATTAAAAGGATAGGGTGCAACAACAAACTTTTATTATTTAGAAGTTTTTATTTTAGGGATGTCTTTAAAATATTTAATTGAAAGTACCAAGAAAAAATAATAACGAACTCTTTTTGAAAAGGACACATTACTAAAAACGGTTCTAATATTTAAGAGTCATAACAAAAACATTTTTAAAAGTTACTATTTAATATGTGTTTCTTAAAAAGTTCTTTTCTCAAATGAAAGTACTTTTCTAACATTTAAAATTTTAAAACTTTTTCAAATTCATTTTTTAAAAAAGTACCTTTTAAGGTTGCTTTAATTAAAAAATTCCTCTTTACTTAATTTTTGTTTTAAAAGCTTTCATAAGTAACGTAAAAAGTTTTTGGAAATTCTTTTTGGTACAAAATTATTTTTAAAAGTCCTTTTATGTAAGGTGGAGTTTTATTGAGTGGTACTTTTTTAATGATTATTTTAATTCTTGATATATTTTACACTTCCTTTACAAAAATGTCCTGTCTAAAAACTATTTATCATAAAAGCTTTGTACCAAATGTTTAATACTTTTCTTCAAAGATTCTTGTGGAATAATTTTCATAAAATATATTTATTTAAATGGTACTATTTTCAAAAAGATACTTTCATTATAAGATTTTTAAGGGTACTTTTTTAAAAATGTGTTATATTTTTCTTACTAGTATTTTATAAAAACTTTTAAAATAATTTTTTAAAAGTAGCTTTTTAAGGAATACTTTTTAGAGGAAAAATATTTTTGTTTTAAAAGTTTTTTTTTGCAATTTTGTTAAAGTACTTTTTCTAAAAAATCTTTTTCAAAGGATACATTTTTTTCTGGTCCTTCAAAAAGACTTTTTGAGAGCCATCTTTTTAAAACGACCTTGATAAAAAATTAGTTTTTGAAATAATTTATAAAAGATACTTTATTTTTACGTTTTAAATGCCACATTTTAAAAGTACTTTTTAAAGTGTTAAAACCCTAAAAAATTCTCTTAGAGGTTCGATGTAGGGAATTAAAGCTTTTTAAAATATAACCTTTATTTTAGTCAATGTGAAGAAAAGACAACAAAAGCTTTGTTGTCCAAACACTTGTACAATATACTGTAGCTGTTGTTTTTTTGTTATTAAACAATATTTTCATTTTTTTGTAAAAACAATATTTTGTCTAATTTATTTAAAAAAATGAAACCAATAAAAACTGAAACAATACAGCAGCGAACTGTATTAAACAACAAATTAAAAATCCATAAAATAATATCTGGCACTTGACAGTTTGTGTAGTCAGTGGTATTTTGTTACTTGTGATTTTTTTTGTTGTTATAATTTTTTGTTTATATAGTTTTCAACAATTTTCAAGAGATTTTGACACAATTGATCAACTACGCACATGACAATATGTCATGCCTAAGCACGATTTTTCTTGACATCTAACAACAACATTATATTATTATTATTTTGGTTAGAAAAAAAAAAAAAATAAAAAAATTGGTGCATTTGATTGTTGGCTTGTTTTTAATTTATAATTTATTTTAAAATTTTTGTGATTTTAAATACCCAAGCAAAACAATATTTTTTTGTGTTTCTAAAAGTGCCAAATGTATTTAATGAATGGCCTTTTAATACTTCTTAAGTATTTTATTTCAACAACAGTAACAACAATAAGTCTGAATTTTCTGTAGTTTGCTACGATACATGATATATGAGTCGGCGGGAATTATGAAATTTTGTCACCTGAAGTGTTGACCTCTCTCTACACACCCTCATTAAGTGTTAAAAGCTGGATTTATAAGTGTTCGACTATTGAATGTGAACTGACTTTGTATCGTTTAAGTGTTTATTTTGCAGTATTTTTATGTTGCTGTAATTGTTTGAGTTTTATTTGTGATTGATGTTATTTTAATTAAAGATTTAATCAAATAAATGAATTTAGTTTTTAAAAATCAGCAATAATACTATTCATACTATAAACTGTTTAGCGATAATAATAGCGAGGAGCAGTATGACAAAAGGGGAAAAAATTTCATTTTCTTTCCGGTATTCCTATAAAATTTAGTGCATTTAGCTTTATTCTTTAAACGATTGTAGATAGATATTTCAAATGTACACAGATTATGAAGTACTAGTTTCCCATAGCAATAAGTAAATAAGTAAAAAAAGCCCAGATGATTTTTTGTTTACTTTTAATGTTGTTGTCAAACTTTTAAAAATTAAAATTTTTTAAATAATTAACAAAAGGAAATTTTTAAATTTTATAAAATTAAATTTTAAATCGAGAAAATGAAATATAAGGAAGGTATCGCTGCATATATCGAAGAAAGAAGATTTACCAGTTGATTAAACTTCATTAAAGTACTAAATGTTGATAGAAGGATAAATTTTATTCGACTTTTTTTTTGTTTAGTCAGCTATTTTTGACATCAACGTGATGTTCTGCAATAACAAAATTACATTAGTTTTTTGTTTTTGTAGCCGAATAGCCTCCTAATCTTTAATTCGCCTTGAAGTTGATAAGATTTCAAAATTTTTTTTATTAATTGATTTTTAATTTCAAGGTCTTTAATAAATTGTATTATATTTCCTTCCACAATTTTTGGCTTTATCATCAGAAAAAAATATTAAATGACAATTTTACATAACAAGCAATTAAAACATGACAAAAACATTTGTCATATAAATTCAAAAGTTAAAAAAAAATTTAAATAAAAAAGTTATTAAAATTATAATAAAAATGATTGGTAAATATTTTTATGCAATCGATTAGATGATTAGAAGCAGTTTAATTTCTGTTTTCAGTAGGGCGTTTCTCTCCCTCTCTCTCTCTCTCTCTCTTAAAATTTTTTGTTAAATTTAATCATTCCAAAATCTTTAAATTACAGTTGTCTGCACTAGAAATCTATATGTAAGATTTAGACGTATTATGGCCATTAATATTTCCATATTAAATCGTAAATATATTTTGTTTTAATTTTCATACTTTTTCTTTCTTCGCATTAACATTTGTAGCATTAGGTTTATTAAACTTAAGACTAAGTGATTAATAACAAAAAATGGAAAGAGGTTTGAATTCTTATTAACTAAGATTTCAATAAGAAGGTTTTCAACTTTGATAATTCGTAAAACCACTTTATGAAAAACCGAACAATTTTTAATGCAAGTATTAAAAAGTTTACGCTCTCTTCTACGGACCACAATTTATTTTATTCAAATCAGATAAGAAACTAAGAAGTGCTTTATTTATTACTATCTTTTTAACGCCACTGTGTGCAAGCAAGTACATCTCTTAAGTCTTTAATTTATAATCTAGAATACATCAACATACTGCCCAGACTTTACAACCTCACAAAACTTTACACTCATTTACCTACACATTCATTTACTTTTCAAACCAATTACACAGATACGAAAGTTTTCTGTTCCCATGATCTTAGACAATTCAAATGTAATGAGCGAATTAAATAAAAATTTAATGACATTATTATCATTGAAATGTTTATCTTTTACTTAACGCTGCTTAGCTGTTGATACCTGTTATTTTTCTTTTTTTTAGCCTAAATAAAGACAAGAGTATTTTGAAGAAGGAAACTATGGAGCCATAAATAAATTACTGCTCCAATTTGTTTCGTAATAATGATTTTAAGTAAATAATATATGAATATTATGTTGCCTAATGGATCCATAGTTAACATAACAAACATTTTAAAATGCTGCACATAAACACATCAATTTCATAGATTTTATTAAGAAGAAAAAGAAAAACTGTTTTTGTTTTTTAATGTATTCAAACGCATAACTATAGAGCAAAAGCATCCAGACAATCTGGCATTAAGTTTTAGCTGTTCAATACTAAAAGTCTAGTGAAGCATTCATAAGCCAACTAAATATACATTATTATCGAGTTGAAAAAAAAAAACTTTAAAGACTTAAATAATAAAAAAGTTTATAAAAAAATTTTAAAATCTAAGAAAATAACTATCTAATGAACGCTAGTTGTCATATTAAGTAACGGATGTTATAATTCATGGCGAACTAATAACAAAACAAAATGAAAAATTACTTGACACTTTTATAACGATACGCATCCGTTGCATAAACAAAATGCATTTTTTTACCCTTCACCACGAAAGTAAAAAAGTTTGTTATTCCGTTTGTAATTTCTACAACAACTATTTCCGACCCCATAGAGTAAATTTATTTTAAGTTCTTATGCATAGCGAAGTCGTTTGAGCTATATCCTTCTGACCGTCACTCCGTCTATCTGTCTGTGCTACCATTTGGCAAGGCATAAGATGAGCTAGATAAAGCTCGATCGGAAATAATTTCAAAAATTTTGGTAATGAAAATCAGCATGAATGGTTTATGTCCTTCGAGGCAGCGGGCTAAAACATCACGCCTGCCTCTAAGTTTTTTATCTAATTTGGAACAATGAATTAATTCCAATAAAAAACACATATATACAGAGCAATAGAGAATTAAAAAAATAAGAAAATACATCAAAAGAGAAAATTGGCACCCGCCCTTGTTTTCCGAGTTTTGAGCTTTGATACTTTTTATACAAAAGTACAATTGTGCAGTTTATCTTTTAAGACATCAATATGGGTATCATTTAAGAGCCTTTGAAGAGATCTTTCAGGAAATGCTAAAATTTTCTAAAAATCCTTAACCCATTAAAAGCTGGTTATATTTTTATGTAAGAGTATATAAAGTACTTAATTTTTTTCTAATTTTTTAATCCTCTATCACCCTAGTATTTGTCTTTTTTTGGATTTGAGTTACTTCACTAAACTAGATTTACATACAGGGTGAAGGGTATTAAGGATTCGGCATAGCCAAATATAGCACTCGTACTTGTTTTATTTATTGTTTGTTTGACTCTTTATCAATGAATTTTCTTTCTATGAATTCATTTCATTTTATTTAAAAAATTCGTTATTGAGGTGCAACTATCAACATTCACACTTTAAAATTAATTTTACTTAAGGCCATCGTAATTTTTGTTTTTTTTTACATAAATTAATGCTGCATAAGAGATTTGCCGCATCTTTTGTTACCAACCTCTCTGTATACTTTCATGAAATATTATTTTGTGTACCTAAGTTTAAGAGTTTTGTTTCTAACATGGAAAAACTAGTTTTAAATAATCTAGTATAAAACAAATATAATAATCTTTTTTTTTCCATCGTAGAGGGTTAAAAAATTTATGCAGGATTTCCTTAACACAACCTTAATATTCTACAGTTCTTACGCTTTTTAAGTAACTTAACAAAGAAATTTTGTTTTCTTGCCCACATATATTTTGAAATTTTTCATAACCTCATAAATGCTTAAAAATATAGAAAGTCACTTTTGAAAAAATACTAAAAATAAAAAATTAAACTTAAATCTGATATAAGATTAGGTACAGAGAGCTTACAACAACAATTATAATAAGACAACGTTCCATAAAATGACATATGAAAGTGATCAACATTGCAGTGTTTCACGAAACAGCAGGCATTAAATGGGCCTGCAGGTTTTCCAACTGTGCATTTCGTTATCAAATGGAGCACAATTTAATGTTGACTACACAAATTTATCTAAATAAAGTTCATCGTATTTATTTTGCTTTAAGCTTTTTAAACACATATCTAGACGTTGAAATGTTGCATGGTCTTAAGTACTTCTTTCAAGTGTTCATATGCCTGTCTTTACATTTGTCTCTATGCGATAAAGATATGACACGCATATTTTGTGAAACCGTTATATTTGTTTTTCCACCAACAAAGTTTTATGTTGGTTCATTTTATAGATTTGTATTAAATTTTGTTTGTTATTAGAGGTTAGAGAGTTACAGCCTCAACCACCTTCCATTGTTATCTAATCAACGGAAAATAAGCAAAAAATAAATAGAAATATTATTTAATATGTTATAAAACATTCGCATATTTCTATGTGAGTATGTTTGTCATTGCTTTAATGTATTTATGACAAATAGATTTTCAACGCTGCAGTGTAAAGTTAAGTAATTTTATGTGCTTTTTCCTGTAAAGAAAATAATAAATATTTATGAGAGTTTCAAATTCCTAGGAAAAGAAATATTTCAATGATGTTTGTATGTTTTGCACTTTTCGCTTAATGGTTGAAAGTAAAACCAAACTATTTTAAAATTTTTATTTTTATGTTTTTTCGAGATTCGAATTTACAAAACTTTATCCCTGATTTGTCAAATATAGTTTTTCACTGGAGCAGCCGATCAAAACACAATAACTTATTGCTCTGACGATGTTCGAATTGTGGATATTTCTCAATTAGCAAAAAAGTGTTAAAAACGATGCCGCAGTTCAGGCGACATATTCTATTGCTCTGGTCGCGGTTTTTTTGCTTCGAATGAAAGGCCTAGGGCGGCAAATAAAGAAAGAAAATGCACAAAATGCCTTTTTATAAAATTCCAAAAAAAAAATCTTTATTTCAGGAATAAATATTTCTCTTCTGTTTTATTTTATTTCATTTTGTCAACATAAATAAAATTTTTACATGTGAAATTTTTCATATGAAAAAATTTATGTTTCTATTTCAATATTATGAAGCCTGGTATTCTGTTCAGATTTTTATGCGGAATGCTCTCAAACTACATAAGTACATAAAAAAGATGTACAAAAAAGTCAGGGAAAAATGTTGCAGAAGCAATACTTTATTTTTACTGTAGAAAAACATATGAAATGTTTCTGGCAACATTAAAATATTACAAACAGGCATTATTTCAGACGGAATTTTTCAAACACAGCTTATCATATGTCTTTTATTTCCATCTCTAAAGCAATTTAGTATACGTTAAAACAATAAAACGATAAATTCTTCTAAATCAAGAAATAGACACTACATTTTAAATTTGAAATTGTTCACATGAAATAATCAATGCTGCAAAGTTTTGCTGGGAAAATTTACGAAATGTTTCTAGCAGCATGTTTAGTTACTGCAAAATGTTTCTAGCAACATATTTCTCAACCTGCTGCATATATTTCGCTTAAATTCAGCAGCAAATGATTTCGCACACTTTAAAGCAATAAAAACTACAATATGTTTCTTTAAAGTCGCAGTGTTGGCACCATTAGCAACATTTTAAGTTTCTTAAATTATTTAACAATTTACGTAAATTTAAATAGAGAACCTTTTTAATGTAATATAATAAATAAAAACAAATCTGTAAATATGAACACAAAATTATTCTCCAGCACTTAAAACGGGGTCGTATAATATAATCGAGCAGTATGAGACTGATTTTTGCTTTGAATATAAATTCTTTAATACTCTTCGATGCGACAAATTTGATTACCAATGGATTTTGATAAAATAAAACATTCTGCATAGTTTTCTTAAATAGGGCAATCGAAAATACCTGGTGTAATAAAAATCCACTATTGAAAAAAGTAAAGATTTAAGCTTTTCTTCCTTATTCTGTCTATGTTTCACTTAGTTTTGAAACAATGTTCTCAGAAAATTGAGAGGCGACTTATTTGTGACCAAATATTTGTATGCAATGGCAGCAAAAGTGTTTGTTTTTCTGTTAACGCCTACGTTCTTGAAATAAGATTGTGCCTTCAACTCCTGACTCCTATCGTTTTTGAATTATTGGTAACTCTTCCATATGTCATCCCATTTGCATAAGAAGTATGATAAAGGGATTATTACTGAGTAGAGCTTTTGCATATTGAAATATTTCTGATTTTTGCGCATTCATGCTTACTTTATAACAATCAGTGTGATACAGAAACAACATTTACAATGTTGAGATGAAAGAAAATAAAAAATAAATAAAAATAAAAAATTGCATTCATGACTATATCGATGGTTGACACAAAATAAAAGCAAATGTGCATGACGATTTACAAAGAGAACAACGGAAAAATTAGTTGGATTGTGTGTCGAATTTTTCTAACCACATTAATAGCGATTGATTACGGATATTCCTCGCGTTCTTACTTACAAAATTAGTTGGTTAAATTGATGATGTTTACAATGTACACAACCTAAGGTTGATAGATGCGAATAATGCTGATGACGGATGTAGCGATCTAGAAAATCCAGCATTACATTCTGCTAGTGTCTAATTTTTCTTGTTTATTTTGGAAAATGTCCGCATACATTTGTAAATAAATTTTCCCTACTAAAAAGTTTTTAGAAGTTAAAATAAAAGTGAACTGAAGCCGAAGGTAATTTTATATTTTTGTATAATTCAAATCAAAGTCTTTTATACTTCTGTTCCATTTCTTATATTCCTTGAGGTAAAAATAGTTTAAGTTCATTTTAAAAACGCAAAATGCGCAAACTTGTTTGGGATTTTTCAGGAAATGACGTATTTTTTTTCTTTCACATATTTTAAAAATTTTTTATATTAAAAAGTAAAAGTTTTTATATAACGATTAAGCACTGCTTCTTTTTTATTACTTTCACACAGTAAACTCAAAAAAGGCTATAATTTTTTATTTATTTAATGGCTAAATAAAAAAACTTTCTTATTTTTTATATTTTTAATTTAATTTCAACTTAAATTCTTATTAAGTTCTTCAAAGCCTTAACTTTTTTAACTTACAATAAATCATCATCTTAAAAATTTTTAATTTAGAAACTTAAATTCCCACACTAAAATAAACAATGTAACAATAATATATTCAGAAAAAAGAAAAAAAAAACAAAAACGTGTCATTAACTTCCTTTAAAATACATCAAGAGTAAATTGGCATTATCACAAATTTTAAGCATCTGAGACTCATTAGCTATAAGAAACGAAAGACTTAGAAAACGAACGTGATAAAAATTTATTGCCAGCAGCAGAGAAAATTTGATACAAAAAATAAAAAATTATAATGAAATTACAAAACTTATAAATTTATTTAAATTAAAAAAGTCTTTATAAAAAATTATTATGAAAAAACAGAAAAACATAAACGACAAAGTCTTTGCAATTATTAGAAAATAATCACGAAACCTTAAGAAACAATTTTTAATTTATTAAATAAATATTAAATAATTTATTTTTTATCAACAAATTAAGTAACTAAAAAAAAATAAGTAAAGAAAACGTGATTGTTGTCAACTTTGTCAAAGGTAATTATAGTTTGAAGAAAAAAGATAAAATAAAGAAATCTGCTTAAGAAATTCCCAAGTTTTATAATTTATGTAAAATAAATTTAAAATTATTTGAATTTATATAATGAAGTCAATGTCAGGGTTGAATATAATAAGGTATCTTAAATTTTTTTCCCAAAAATAATTATGGTTTATTTTAAGAGGTTTTACAAAAGAGGTAATTAAATATTAGACATTGTTCATAAAAAAAAAAAATTTTTTAAATGTTCTTGACTTAAAAAACTGTGTTACACAAAATGGCATTTGCGTGGTTTTGACCAACGTTATAGTTAAGTTTGGGAACAGAATGTTAAGTCTTTCTAAATAAATTTATATTATTTGTAGACTCATAATGTTTTATAATTTGAAAGTTCTGAAATCGTTAACTGTGTAAAATCGTTAGTTGAAACAATTTAAGATTCTTAATCATTTGGTTCTTTTTTCGTAAATGAAAAATAATCTATTTAAAAATAAATGAAACCAAAATTTTAATTTGTAAAAAATCTAGTTTAAATAAATAAATGAAATTCTAATAAAATAGTAAAAAATACTTAACTGAGAAGTTGTGTTTACAACAGAATGAAGTGCAACCCTTCATAAATACTAGTAGTCGCTTTTTGCCAAAAAATATTCGAATAATTGTGATGTTTTTTTATATATATCTTTTTAATTTAATAAGTCAATTTAATTATTTCACTTCCAACTAGATAAACTACATTGTAAATGAAAATTAATTTTTAAGAATAATCAAAGCTTTATGAGTAAATTTTATTAGAATTTTCCACGATTTATTCTTTATTTTTTGAATTAAACTTTTGTATTTGCCAAAAAAAAAAAATTATTCGTAAATTTTTTTTGCGAATAATCGATTATTCCCATCAAGTTTTAAAACTACTCGCTGTAATTATTTTTAGTTATGTAGAGTAATAAAGTATTTGAAAAGGTGCAACTATAAGTCAATTAATTGAGGGATGTGTTTAAGTCTGATCGTGAGACATGTTTTTGTCTACAAATAAATGTTTCAAACTAAAATGACTCTAAATCAAAAAGACATTGCATTAAAAACTTACTCTTAGATCTTAGTAATTCTGCTTTATTTATTTTTATTTTGAGTAAAAGATAAAAATTTAATTTTTTATTTCTTAAAATATTCAGAAAAAATATTTCTACAAAATTTATAAACAAAATTTATGAAATTTAAAAAAAAATATATACTCGAATATCTTACAACTCTAATCAGATTTTAAAATTTCTTTGAAAAGTTACTTTATTTATTTATTTTTAAATAAAATAGCTTTATAACAAAATTCATTTCATCTGTGAGCTAAAGTAGGGTAAAGGCTACAATAACAAACGTATATTTATTAAAAGTTTATCAAAGGTTTAATTCGCCATATAATTGTTGACCTCTGTTTTTAAAGGCCGATAAAATTTGTAAATTACATTTAGGAATTACACTGTAAATAAGCTCTAGCTCATTATTAAATCTCTTAACGAATTAAAACCAAACAAGTAAGAGTGCTGTATTAGGCTGTGCCGGATCTTATAGACCCTTCACCATGTAAACAGTGAATATTTATTTCCTAAAATTTCAATATTTTTCATGTTTTCTTAAAACAAATTTCGATAAGTTATTTATTTCTTACATACTTGCATATTTCGTAAGGACTTGCCAGGATATTCGATTAAAGTATTTGCAGCATGGTCGCTTCTAATAATATCAAAGCTAATTTTACTGCTGGTAAACCATTTTCTAAAAATTTCCAAAAAAAAAAGATAAAAAGAGTTAAAGTTTTATACAAAACAATAGGAATAGCCTATTGGGCGGTGTTATACACCACATTTTCTATGTCTCAAGTATTTATTCTCCTATTGTAATATAAGTGGTTTTCATTTTTATAAAGGAGACCGGCTACGTTCAATGTCATAAGGGTACCAGTGACAAGTAATTAGACATTGGAATAGTCCTCAAATTGCCCGCGCTTTCAAAGCACTGTCCAACAAAAGCATTCTCAAGAAATTTAATACCCGACCCTTCCATATAAGATTCAATTCTATCAAAGCCTATTGCTTTGCGTATCGCTTTGCAAGACGGCCTCCGGTAGATGCATCAGACCCCTACCTGTGACCATAACCTTCCTCTCCCACATCCTTAGCCTCTCCAGCAGAAGAAATTCAAGACAAGACTGAAAAGGCATAGTATATGAAGGTCAGTTTATTTGGCGATAAGCAAGGAATCGAATTCTCCTATCGAATCCACCCCTATATTCAAGAATACATCGATATGCGGCACGCGCGCTTTAAGACAAAATCTATGGGGCGATAAAATTTAAAATTTTTATGAAAAATTACACCAACGTATTTTAGTTCTCGGCCTATATTAAGAGGTGTTATAAAAGATCTGCTGTTGGGATATAAAAACTTACGCTTGCCCTTTATCATATTTGCCTTAGTCTTATTCATATTTAAGTGAAGCCGCCATTTAGCAAAGTAGGGCTCCAGCCGAGTCAAGTAGTTGTTAACTCTTATGTTTTTACTACGATCGAGGTGCCCAGAAGCTGCAATGAGAATGTCATCTGCATACATTAACAAAAGAACGCGGTCAGCAGGCTTAGGTATATCAGCCATCAATATGTTATAAAGTACAGGGCTAAGCAAAGATCCCTGTGGCACACCAGCACTGATAGACCAATTTCTGCCTACTCTAACGCTAAAAGTCCAATCAGATAGAAAATAGAAGAAGATTTTACACACACACTTATACCGAAGCCCATGTGTATCATGTTAAAAATAATGCTATCCTGCCAAGCGGTATCTAAATCTTTGGCAAAGTCCAAGCTAACCGCATCCTTTACCCTGGATGTAAATCAAGGTTAGTAAAGTGCTCCTTAAAAAAAAAAAACAAATATTGTGGAGACAGAGAATTAAAAAATAAGAAAAAATTGTCATCGGCATTAAGCATTTAAAAAAAAGATCTCTCTAAAAGCTTTTTGAATGATACCCATATTGACCATATTGCCAATCGAACTTTTTTATAAAAATTAATTTGGAAAATATGGGCGATTGCCAACTTTTCACACTTGATGTTTTTTTCTTATTTTTAAATTCTCTATCGCTCCATATTTTTATTTTTTGAATAGAGGTACTTCACTATTTCAAATATTATAAAAAAATAAGAGGCAGGCGTAGTGTTAAGCTCGCTGCCTCGAGGGACCGATCTTGATGATTGCTAATAGCACCTCTTTCGACACTTTGTCTGATCGATTCGTGTATTTAAATTTTTTTTAGCTCATCTAGTGCCTTGGCAAAGTCGATTTCACCATTACCAAGGACGGACAGACGGACATTGCTCAAAAGACTTCGCTATGCATAAGAACTCAGAATATATACACTCTAATGGATATTGTAAAAATTGCAAACGGAATGACAAACATAGATTTATGCTTTTTCTACTTTTTGTGGTTGAAAAGGGTATAAAAAGAAATGACAAAAATTATTTAATAATTTTCAAAAATCTACTTATTTTGAAATTCTTAATCTTTTTTTGTGATGACTAACCTCTTACGTTTGAACATTCTCTAATTGGCAACTTTAATGTAAATATTTAATAAATTTGCTGTACAAATTTCGCCATCATTCCTACCAACCTTTTTAAGTCAGCAGATGTTTCCTATTGTAATATTTTTTTATACTTAAAATTCTTTTCAAAACATTCATTATATCATTCTAATCTTAAAAATAAAATCTTAATGAAATATTTGTTATTTTGCATAAAATTTTAACAATGATTTTATGATCAATCTAAAATTTTCTTAAATGCTATAATTATTGTTATTTTGTTTTTTTTCTAAATCATTGCCAATGTCAAATTGTTTTTCTTGTTTGTTAATTTATTTGAAATGTATAGATTTTAGGATTTAAATAAATTTTTCTTACTTAATAAAATGAAACAAATTACTTCTGCAAATGAACAAATGTTTTAAACAAGATACTTTTAATAAGATAACACTATTGTAATTTATTTGTTTTATTTTTTTCTCATTTATAATTTTTCACTGTATTTTATTCGAAATTTAGGTTAATTTGTGTTTCTGTATGTTTTTTTTTTTATAAATAAATTTGCAATTAGTTTGTTCGTTTATAGTTTTTGACGCCCATTAAAAATAGAAAATAAGCAAACAGAAAAAAAAAAACAAAATATTGCAGCATATAAATTTTAATGAGATTATAAAATGCAGTCAAATCATATTCTATGAATGGTCTGTTGAGACTTCAAAAAAAAAGGTAAAGACTTCTTTTGCGAAGAATGGAATGGTGGTCAGTTGCAGAAATCAATTATTACAAAGCGGCCAATGTCCAAATTAGGAAGCATCTAGTAACGAGTAAAATATAATCTGTATCAAACTCAAGTAAAAGAATGAATAAATATTTTAAAAATATTAAGAAAATGAACGGGCGTTTCGTTTATTTGTTCACAAGATTATTTATGAGCTGTTAAAAAAATCTAAGAATTTTTTATTACATTAAATAAAAAAGTGATTGTTTTCAAACAAATGTTTTCTTTATCATTGTCAAGTCAGTAGATTAAAAAATACTTAAAATGATGTTACATTTTCAGAGTGTCAGACTTGAAAATTAATTTTGTGTTTTAAAGAAAAATATTAAAAAAACATAATATTCCATGATATTCCTTTAAATCAGGAAATTTATAATGCTTGACCACGATCATAAATATCAATTCATTTTGTAATTACTGCTGCTCGTATATCTAGACATGAAAAATGAAAACAAAAAAGAATAAGAAAAAATAATTTCAATCCGTCTGCATGATAAATTAATAAAGCCGGAATTTTTTAGCTACTAAAATTTTGAAATTAAATTTTTAAAAAATTTTGAGCAAATTATAATGTTCATCTTTGGGTTGTTACCATATAAAATTCAAGCTCTATTTTCGTTTTTAAAAATGTCCGTCACTTTTTGGAAGTTTTGAGGATGATAAGGTTTTATACTTGAGGATGTTGCTAACCGACTTCAAAAAAGAAGGAGGTTATCAAATTTTCTTAACGTTGCTATCTTTTTTATGCTTGTGCTTGCCAAACTCAGCCGATTTCTGAACCGATTTTAAAGTTTTTTTTTTTTATTTAAAGGGCTTTGCTTACAGATTGGTTTCGTTTTAAAACCAGTTTAAATCTTAAAAATTAAAGGGTTGCCCCATACAACCTAAATAATTTTTACGTGTATTCTAATCCGTAAAGGGCTTCCAATAGCACACAGTAATACAAAACTAAATGTAAAAATTGAAGAGAGTCCCCATAGATGACGTAAATTGACCTATATGGGCCTACCTTTTGAACCGTTATAGACAAATGCTTAAATTTGGTCAGAATTGATGTAATTTGATCAATATGGCCCTAACTCTTCAACTGTTATATACAAACATTTAAAAATTGTTTGGTGTAATAGGAATTATAAATATTTAAAATTAAAAATTAAGGGGTGTTACAATAGTTAATGTGATTCGATGTATATGGACAAACTGTTTAACACTTCTTAATTGCATTTTTTTTCAACTAGGATTTGAAAAAAAAATGCATTCGTGATGATCCGATGGCTGATACAATTGCAAAAACAAATGTACGGCACAAATTATTAAAGAGAACTATGAAAAAATACTTTGGTTTGTGTGTCGACTTTGCCTAACCAAATTAATATTGGTATGAATACTTCTCGTATTCTTATTTATAAAATTAGTTGGTTAAATAGATGATGTTTACAATGTGTGCAACCTGAGGTAGATAGATGCGAAGAATGCTTATGATGGATTTTGCGGTCCTCAAAATGCTGCATTACATTCTTCCAGCGCACTATGGGCTCCCAGACCGGTTTTTGAGGCAAAAAGTCCATTTCTGAACTTAACATTTTCCAAAAAGTAACTATGGTAATTTATAGATAATATCCTGGGGAACTCAAGTGCAAAAAATTATAACCATGTGGCAACCCTGCATTTAACGGGAAGCTTTCAAAGTCAGACTTTGTTTTTTTATTTTGCTTTCATACATTTTTCACTTGATAAGTAAACAAAGTAAAGGAATAAGTAAGCAATAATTATAAAACTTAATAAATTATTTTAAAATGGAAAATATTAATAAAGGTATGAAAATTTAGATTAAGAAAAAAATTGTGTAAAAATATTGTTGTATTACTTAATGTAGGCTGTTTAAGTGTGCCGTCTTTTTTGTGTATTTTTGGTGATAGTTTTCATATGTAATGGAGTAGAAGTTTGTTTATTGGAACGTATTGTGTGAAAAACTGATGTGCACAGGAAGCTACTAATGTCTAGTTAATGTGTGTAAAAAATTTACTGCAACCATCTGCAACATTCTAAAATATTAAAATTTTTAGATTGCGTAAAAATAAAAAATGCTGATATTGTAAAATTTTGATTAGAAAATAATAGAAGTGTGACTGCTGTTATCAGCTGGATTTGCGGTAAATTTCAAAGAGATGCTGATGAGAACTGTATGATACCAATTAAGAAGAAAATTAATAATTTCTGTGCATATGCCAACCAAAAGTGGTCTGCAAACTTCAGAATCTGGGCTAAATTCGAAAAAAAGGAAAGCCTATGGTTATCCTGTGAGACTGAGCTTAATTTAATAAATAATGATGTTCCAATCAAAAGAGGTCGGCCTAAAATTGGTTATAGTGAAGGAAGTGTGAGGCAAAAACGAAAACTCGCATCCGAAGTTTCGGCAGAAGAGGGAAACGACACCAAGTTGCTGCTTCATGCCGCTTCAATTGCAACTCATTCAAATAAAGAAAAAGATTTGAATTTTGTTTTAAAAAAAAAACAACCTCTTCCCCAGGAGGGCCCCTTAAAATTAGAAAAGAGCTCACCTCTGATAACAAAAAGCCAATTATGCTTTCCCCTGAAGAAGCATTAGGTTTTTTGTTAGAAAATAATCTAACAAAACAACATTATATTAGGATGAGGGAGCTGAACAAATTACACAATTGCGATATTTTTCCCAGCTATAAAAAACTTCTAGAATATAAGAAGCAATGCCGACCTGATGGGTTAATGATAATAGAATCAATTGCGGAAGTCCCTTTACAAAACCTAGTTAATCACACAGCTGAGAGAATATTATCATACCAAGAAGAAATTTTTACGATAATGTCTGAGATAAGTGTAGCGATATTAGTTCTTAGTTATGGTTTCGATGGTTCTACAGGACAAAGTTTGTTTAAACAAATATATAAGAGCAATGCCCCAGAAAATTTAGATAGCTCCCTCTTTGTTACCTCCGTTATACCACTAAAACTAGTCACATCGGATGACGCAATCGTTTGGAAGAACCGTACTCCTCAGTCTATCTGGTTTTGTCGACCGCTAAAAATTGAATATATAAGGGAAACCAAGGAGCATATTTTGAAAGAAAAAAGAAACTTGGACCTTCAAATATCTAATCTAGTTCCTTTGAAATATTTATTATCAAATGGTAAGGAAATTTTAGTGAAATACTAACTAATAATGACTTTAATTGATGATAAGGTGCTAAACGTGCTAACGGATACAAAGTCCGCACAATCATGTCCAATATGTGGAGCAAATCCGAAGCAGTTGTTGTCAATAAAAGATTTAAGTTCGTTAGACTTTCAGCCAGAACCAAGCTCATTAAAATATGGTATAAGCCCCTTACACGCATGGATAAGATGCCTTGAATTTGTTCTTAATCTCTCATATAGACTTCAGGTTAAAAAATGGCAAATTCGAAATACGGAGGACAAGAAATTAGTGCAAGAAAGAAAACGCAAAATCCAAGAAACTGTTTGGAAGGAAATGGGTCTTCATGTTCACAAGCCGAAAAGTAACGGTAGCGGATCGAGGAATGATGGTAATACAGCTCGAAGAGCATTTTCAAATCCAGAATTGTTTGCATCTATAACAGATGTTAATTTTGAATTTATAAAGCACCTGCATATAATACTTATTGCCATTTCCAGTGAATTTGAAATAAATGTTGAGATTTTTAAGAGTTTTTGTTATGAAACTGCTGATATATATTTTAAAAATTACGAATGGTTCCCAATGTCGCCGACCTTGCATAAAATTCTAGCACATTCTTCACAAATATTACAAACTTCAATCGTGCCTCTTGGGTGTGCTGGGGAAAATGCTTCTGAGGCTAGAAACAAATTTTATAAAAAGGATAGAATTGAACACGCACGACTGGATTCTAGGGAACACAATATAACTGATGTATTTAACCGAGCTATGGATTCGTCTGACCCATTTTTATCTAGTGTGTATTTGAAGAAACGTTACTCAGCAAAAAGAAAGTTGACTTTTCCACGAGAAGTTATTTCCCTTTTAAAGATTCCAGAGACTCCTGAATGTGTGTGCGATTCCAATTCTGAAGAAGATGAGACATCATTCCAAATTAATTTTGAATTAGAAATTGATGAAACATTACAAGACTTTGATGAATCTTAATTTTGCTGTACTCTACATAATTTATTTTTTTTTGCTATTTATTGATGGAAGTATCATAAATACCTACAGAGAGCAAATTTTTACATAATAATCGTGAATCATTTTTAGTTTTAATCTATTTTATTTAAAATATATTAGTATTTTATATTAGGCAAAAATTGTTTTAGGCCACCCGAAGTGAACCAGGTTCAACTCAACTTCGGGCTGGACTCAACTTATGAGTTATAAAAAAAAATACGTGTTATATTTTGAATTTATGAATTCAAATATTTTGAAAAACTCGTAAAAATCGAAATATTGAAAATGCGATATCTCGTTAACTAAAATCCCCTTATATATATACGTATATATTTTCTACAATAAAGCGGGTCAAATTCTATATACTTAGCACATTTTTTGCCAAATACTATTTTACTGTTGTCCAGAGTAGTTAAAACAAACTCAGTTTCAAGTCATAATTTTATGTATCTAGACGCACAATTAATTTTCGCACATAGAAGTGGGCGTGGCATTACCCAATTAGCATGAAATTTTTACTAAGACCTTTAATGGGCCTTATACTTAATCCCACAAAATTTCAAGCGTCTAGGAGCTTCCTATGATTTTTTGCCTCAAAAACCGGTCTGGGAGCCCATAGTGCAGCGTCTAAAATTTTTTGTTTTCCTTAGAAACCGTCCGCATATATTTGTAAATAATTTTTTTGCTAAAAAATGTTTAGAAATTAAATTATAAAAACCTTAAGCGGAAAAAGTAAAAATTCTATTTCATTTAAAATATCCACGGTTCAAATCCCAGTTGGGAAAAAATTAAAAATTATAGCTTAATTGGCTCTTAATGGGTTAAGCATTTTTTAAAAAATTATAGTATTTCCTGAAATATCTCTTCAAAAACTTTAAAATGATACCTACATCGATATCTCAAAAAATATGGTGCACAATCGTACTTTTCTATAAAAGGTTTAGAAGCAAATAACTCAGGAAATAGTGGCTACCGCCAATGTTTTGTATTATTTTTTATTATTTTTTAATTCTGTATCTTTCTATACATTCGTTTTTTTGATTTTGAGTAACTCCATTGTTCCAAAAGAAATGGAAAAATTAGAGGCAGGCGTGGTGTTTTGCCCGCTGCCTCGAAGTATATGGATTGATCTTGCTGATTTCCAACAAGAAGATTTTTGAAACTATGTCTGACCGATTGGCCTATTTAAATTTTTTCTAGCTCATCTAGTGCTCTGGCAAAATTGATTTCAACACTAACACAGATGGCAGACAGACATCGCTATATTGATTTTGCTATGCATAAGAACTCAGAGTATAAATACTTTTGGGGTCGGAAATAAATATTGTGAAATTAAAAACGGAATGACAAACTTAAATACAACCTTTTTCCACTTTTTGTGGTGAAGGGTATAACAAAATATTTTTTTAGTTTTTATTAAAATTAACTGCAATTTGTTTTTCCAAAATCCCCCACTGTGTGACATTGACCACCAAATACAAAACTTTTGTTTTTTTTTTTTAAATCATTTAGAAAAATGAATGGTATAAATGTTTAATATTAAATGACAAAAAAAAATATTTTTTTCAATATGAAAAAAAAAAACAATGTCACGGTATAGATCATAAGTAGTAATGAAATTTTTTTTTGTAATAATTGAACGAACATGTGCACAAATTTGTTTTATTTAAATTAAATGCAACAATCATATGTTTTAATGACCACACAAATATTAAACTTAACATTCATTCAAATATCCAGCTTAAAAAAATATATATTTTGCAGTTAACAAAATACATATGCATATTTTTCATACATACATACATTCATATATTTTTTATTAAATTTTATTTTTTTTATATTTGCGTATTGTATAAATGACGCCTTTGTGTCTGTCTAAAAAAAATTTTTGTCACAAATTAACAATCGTTTGTATAAGTAAACAAATTAGAAAAACCAATAACATTTTATTGTTAATTTAATTTGATTTAACATAAAAAGATTTAAATGATAAGAATTAGTTAAAAAATATGTATGTAAAAGTGTCGTTAATCACTTAAAAAAGAGACAAACATTTTATAAATAATTAAACAACTCACCAGAAGGTTGAAATTGAATACTGAATATTTTTTAGAAATCTTACCTGAAAAGAGAGAAAAATTAATTTAATTAATAAAGTAAGACCTTCGAGTTAAAATATGGATTTTAAAAGTAAATATATATTTTTTTTAATCAATAGGGTTACAACCACAACTGACACTTTGTTATAGAAAACTTAAGGCGAATTATTTTAAAGGCATGAAACAATTATATTCTGTTTTTTAATTTTGTTCTTTAATTAAAGGTGAAAAGTTGTGCGTTTATTATATTTAGTGATGGCACGATTAATGGAGAGAAAAAAAAAACAAATTATTATTTCTTCTTCAACCAAGTTTTAATAAATTATTTTGATATGCCACCCACTATGACAACGAAAATGAAGGAAAATATATTGTAGACTTAATTAGTATGAAGATATTGTATCACAAGGCGAAAATATATCACTTATTCATGGTGAGGCAAATAAGAAACAAAAATAAATTGTAAATTTATTGTGCCTAAAACAAGAAAAAAATATTAAAAATAAAAAAATAATTTATTGTATCATTTTCACTAGAGTGAAGTGCGATTGATGTTTGTAATGAAATAACAGCATTTGTTAAAGGGAGTTGGATTTTTGTTTAATATAAACGTGCGTGCAATTAAAGTTTATATTTTTAAATTCAGTTCTAAGAATACAACATGCTTATCAAATCATCTAGTTTCTAAGTCTATATCTATATATATATTAAAATAGTAACGGGGTCATTTCTGTGCATGAAATATTTTTTTGAAAATTTTGATGTTCGAGACTCTTATTTTTGGAATTTTTGTCTGTATGTCTGTGTTCGCATCACGTAAAAACTGCTGGATGGATTTGAATAAAATTCTCTAAGAAGATTCCTTGGAACCTTGGTTCACATATAGGATAATTTTTTATAATAAAAATATATAATTTCGTAAAGAAACTAGAGGTGAAAGTTCCCAATTTTACTGGTATATTGGTACTAGAATAGTTGTCAGTACATTTTATTTTAGTAAAAAGAAAATTTTTAACACTGTTTAGAGAGCTCTACAATAAATGTTTAAAAACACTTTTATTCTATTCTTTTTTTTTTTTTTTGACAGACAAAATCGTGGGCACTGCTAGTTTAAAATACAATAAATTCTTCTTGAAAATAAATAAATGTGACTTATATTAAAAGAGTTGCAATCTTTTCTTGATTAATCGATTAATTATTTTTAATTTAATTTAGTATTATCAATGGGATTTATTTATCCATTAATAATTTGTTTTGACATTACTAATCAAGTCTTTTGTACACAGGAGAAAATACGCATAATGTTGCACTCTTTCAAACATAGATCATCTTTTTTAAGAGTCCTTGCAAGGCATAAGCTTTTACGTGTATTTTGTATTTGTAAAAACTTATTGAGCTGTCAAAAACGTCTGGCAATATGTGTTTTTATACTTCAATATATTTTTAGTCGCATTCTTATTTTAATAAATACATACACACATATTGCAAGACGTTTTTTACAGCTCAATAAGTTTTTACAAAAACAGAGGGCTTATTTAAAAATTATTTTAATTTATAGTTACTGAGCGGCAAACAGGAAAATTAAAATTATCAAATTTAATTAATAATAATTGGGACATTTTTGATTAAAATGAAGGAAATTTTTAAATTATTATTAATTTGTAAATATAGAATTTTTAATTTATATATTTTTGTTTTTTTGAATAATAAACAAAGTCTAGATTTACACTATGCAATTTTTTGAGGCCTTTTTTTTCAATCTATCTATTTATCTGTTTAAGTTGCAGCGATATGCGTTAATAAAAATTGATATAAGCAGCAGTAATATCACCTCAAAATTCAAGTTTCATGAAAAATTGCATAGTGTAAATGCCGTATAAATTATTTATGCAATTCAAGATAAATTTAAGTTTTTATTTCAATAGAGTTTATATTCCGGGCAACTGAAAAAAGGAACCAGAAAAGAAACATAAACCCGTTTTTTAAAAAGCAACTATAAAAATCTTTATCTTTATAAATCACTACGATTTGAATTATAATAACAGAAATTTTTTGCCAACATTTATTTAAATAATAAATAGAATTAAAAAAAACAGGCAAATTTTTTATGTTTTTCCAATAAGGTCTCAGATAAGAAAACTTAACTTCAGTTCACGATTATTTGACCAAAATTAATCGAATAATTGTTTATTCTAAAATTATTAGAAATTTACTGCCAACTTCTCTACATGTGAACGAATACTTCTTTCGCATACTTGTATTGAAAACAAAAACAAAATATAAAAAATAGCTTTTGGTTTTAATAGAAATATATGAAAGAACTGTTTGTTCGCATGTGAAAAACTGGCAGTAATTAAAGAACTTTAATTTATTTGTATATTTAAACAATTATTCAATTATTTTAGGGATATTATAATTAACCGATCAACGTAATAAAACCCTTATTTTGACATTAACTTGAATTTAAATATCATTTTAACGTTTGGAAAATTCAAATAAATGTTTAATTTTTATTAAAGCTGAAATTATTTTTTTTTTGAATTTGAGTAAGAAAAAAAATTATTTTCAAAACATGTGTTAATATCATTCAATAATTAGGGCAAATAAGATAGGGCTAGATAACACTCACATGCCACTTTATCGGTATTTTTCAATTTGAATTATTTGTTGAAACTAATTTTTTATCCTCTTTTTTTAATTAGACCAGTCATCATAGTTCATTGTATTACATCATGTTTTCAATGTTAAAAATCTGTTCAAGTTTTAACTTGTTGTATCTTATTTGTTTAACATTTAACTAAAACTTAAGTTTGCCCATGTCTGTCAGTATTTAATTAATTTTGTGGTTTATTGCCTAAAAATTTTAAACTTTAACGAAAATAAATAATTAAATTTTGTTTTGTTTTTTTTATTAAAAAATAACAAGTTGAACCCAAAAGTTTTCATTCAAACATGTAATAAATACAATTACTATGAAAATTAAATACTTCATGGCATAATTTTTAAACAAAATTCATTAAATTTCTTAAATCATTTTGCAATTTACCCACAAAAAAACTTTAATGTTTAAGAAAATGTAAAATTCATTCATTGTCATTAAAAACTTTTTTTAGTAGATAAAGTTAAAAATGTTAATTATTATATTTTTTACAAAAAAATTTAATTATACGAAATGACTCTAAAACAAGGAATTCTTCTAAAAAAGAGTCTATTGGGAAAAAAAGCAATTCATCGTTTAAGGCGGCTTGGAATTGGGTAAGAACTGTAAAGATGGCTTTTAGCTCACACATAACACCCAGTTGCGAAAGTTATCTCCGCTTATTGGTAAAATCGACCATTATGTTGTTTATTATTTCTTTTTGTTTGCATATCATGGAAAAAAAAGAGAATTGTGAAAGACGGACAACCTCTGTGGCAATGTTAATAGGGTTACGTTATTAAACTTTGTTTCCAAAAAACTTTGAAACAAAAAAAAAAAAAAAAATTAAATATTGATTAATCGGAAAACTACACTTTCCTCAAGTATGTTATTGTCGTCTTTATTTTAATTTTGAGAAAAAAAGAAAAATGATATGCTTTTTTATTTAACTATAAAATTCTAAAATTTCTTTTTAACCAACTTCAAAAGAGAAAAAGAAGATTATCAATTCTTCTGAATGTTGCTTTTTTTCTTTGTTTATGCCTGCAGACCAAGTTATTTCTTAACCGATTTAAAAATTTTTTTCTTTATTTAAAAGATTATTTTTAAAATTAAAGGGTGTCCCCATACAACATACATGTGCTTACGTGTAATTTAAACGCGAAATTACACTACTTAAAAATTAAAAAAAAACATTTCGTATCACTACAGCTCCCAATAGCAAAAAGCAATACAAAAAAAATTAAAGGGTGCCCCCGTAGGTGACGTAAATTGAACTAAATGGGCCTATCGTTTAAATCGTTATAGACTAAAGTTTGCAAATTGGATAGAATCTCGATCGCTATACCCTTTATAACAACAAGTAAAAACATTCAAAATTATAAACTAAAGGGTGCTCAATAGTTCATTTAATTGAAGTAGATGGCTATACTTTTGTACAGTTGTAGACAGTCAATTAAAGTTCTTAAAGAATCTGTATAGCTTAGTTTGCTATTATAGGTAAAAAGTTTGGATATGGGATCTAAAGGGTGTCCCAATATTTTATGTATTTGACCAATCTTTTTCCCGTTATAGACAGACAGCTTAAATATGCAAAGAACCTATACCGCTTAATCCGCTAAAACAGCAATTGTAAAATTTGAAGTCAGAGATAAAAGGGTGTGCCCTTTCTCTTAAACCTTTATATACAAGCACTTAAAAATTAGAAAGGACGTTTACTATTTTGTTTGCTATAATAAGAAGTTAACTATTAAAAATTATAAATTAAAGGGTTTTACAATAGTTGATGTAATTTGATGTATATGACCAAACTTTTGAACAGTTTAAGAGAGACAACTAAAATTTATGAGTAACATTTATTACTAAGTCCACCAAAAGAACAAGTATAAAATTTGAATTTGGAAATTAAAGGGCGTCTATTGAAACATTAAGGACAACCATATAAAATTTTAAGAAAACTGTTATCACTTTTGCTTTCAATGACACAAAGTAATAAAAAAAATTAACTTTATTATTGTAGGAGATATTATTTTATTTATATTCCCTTATGTTTTGTGTACTTCTATGTAAATAAGTATTAAACATTTTAAACTAAAGGGTGACTCCTTATATGATGAAATTTGAAGTATATGGCATCACCTTTTGAACTTTTGCAAAGAGATTAATAAAATTTACACTGAACGTGTGTTACTATTAGGGTTTGGAATTTTCCGGAATTATTCATTTTCCAGGAAACGGGAAAAAATTATCGCATTCCCGGGATTTCCCGGTATTCACGGAAAAAAGCAATTTTTGAAGAAAACATGTTTATTCAATGAACTAATGTTTAAAAATTCAAGTTTTATTAAAACATAAACAAATAATACAAATAATTGTTTAATAATATTTTTAACAGTTTATGCAACCTAAAAACAATTCAGGTGACAAAACATACGTCTGTACATTTTTACTACATAACGAGAGATAACAAAGATTAAAAGTACTGAAAAAGTATTTTATTAATTATTTTTTGAAATATATGATTTTAAAACAGCATTTAACAATTCACTAGACATTCTTTTTTTTGTTTTCGTTGCAAAATTTACGCTTTCCCTTTCTAGTGAGGTAATTTTTGTTATCAGCAATACGATATAAAGATTATCTATGTTTGTTTTTCGAATGTTAGTTTCTTTGAATAATTCAAATTCCTCCAAATTAGTAATCTTTTGTTTTATATCTTATGTAGTACAATTCTCACGAGATATTCAAACATTTTTAAATGTCATAATAAAAATATTTGAAAAAACAATCAGTGTTTTTTTTAAGTGTAATGATTTAAGTCTTCCCGTTTCCTGGTGATTTAACCAAAAATTTCCTGGGAATGTGTGGATAAATTTCCCAAACCCTAGTTACTACACCCGCTGTAACAATATTTATAATCTTTTAAAACTACAAATTAAAGAGTGTCCCCATAGGAAAGGTAATTTGGTGTACTTATTTTTATATTTTGAAATTTACACAGAGAGTGTATTTTCAAGTTCGCTATGACAAAAAGTATAAAATTTAAAATTGGAAATTAAATGTTGTATACATAGATAATTTCATTTGAATATTTAGTTTTATTTTTTAAACTGTTATAAATAAACAGTTGTGTGCTTTGTTAAACACGCTACATACAAAACAAAAAGTATTAAATATAAATTTAGAAATTGAGGGGTTTTCTCTGTCTAGTTAGAAGTTCCTTATTTTGTAACAGTTTTTAACATTATTTCCCAGAATGCATCTTATGCACTCAAAAAAAATTATTTTCTACTACATAATACACATTTTGCCAATCCTAGCTCTCTCTCTCTCTCTCTAGATAAAATAATAATAAAAAAAAAATTTTCTTTTTCATCTTATCAACTAAATGACCACAACATACAGCCACAAAAATATAATAATAAAATTAAGCAATTAACCACAGTTAATACATGGAGTCTTTGTTGCATTTTAAATAAAATGACCAAGTTTAAAGTTTTTACACTTGGAAATGTAGGGCAACTTCTTTTGTATCCAATAATTTGACATTCAGACAATATTTTTTTTCCATTTTTTTATTTTCAAGCGACATTTAAATAAAAATATACTTGTGTTAATTAAAAAAAATTGTTAATTATTAATAAAAATACAATTGATTAATTATTACCATTATAAAATGATAATTGAAATTGATATTATTGTTACAAAATTTGTTGTTTTTATACATTATTTCCTCGCTCTAATAATAAAGGGAAACAAGTTTATTTAAGACAAAAAATCATAATTTATTTAAAAAAAATTAAATATTTCATTAATAAATTTTTTCTTTTTGCTATTTTACAGTAGTGTTGTAAATATTTTGAATAAAGATGATATCGCTTATTTGCCGCAATGTCGTTTTAACTCAATAAATTCAAATTTTGGCAAAAAAATAGAAGTGAATAATAAAGAATGTTTTACAGCATCCAGGCAACACATCAAATTTGTTCATCAAACATAGTTTATTTAACTGTGATAGTTGAAAAAAACCTCATACGTATTGGTTGATGCATGTTTGACGTCAATAAATATACTTTTTCAAATTTTCAAACTCTGCCTAACAGAAATTCTGAAGCTGGTTTAATGTGTTGGTGCGTAAATTCTTCGAATTTCACTTAAAGTTTAATATGATATAAAAACTTTACGTTCTTTTTGTTTTTAATACAACTTTAAAATGAAGTATAGAAGGATGAATTTGATGTGTTGTTAGTGAAACAAAATACTTAAATGTACGAGAAATATGGACTAAAAATAAATCATAGAGGATGTAAATCCAAGCTTCCCTGGATGCTACTTCTTCTATAAAAAATACATTTTAAATCGTAAAAGTAAAACCTTTGCGAGTTAAAAAATGGACTACAGCTTTAAATTCCACCGATCACAACCGGAGCGAATATAAACAAGTGAATTAATGAAAAGTGAATTAATGCGAAATATAAAATTAATCATAAAATCCATCTTAAATAGTGATAAAAAGTCAAAAGTTGTTAAAATGTCGTTAAATATTATTTTTTTAATTAAAAAAAAAAATAAAAATTTAAAAACGGTTAATGGAAATAAAATTTTAATTGTATTATATGGATCAACACTGTAACTAAATAATTATTTTTACAACACGTACATTAAAATATTAGTATTTTTAATTTGCAAAACGTAACTGTTGTCAATTTCTGTCATGCTTGAATTAAAAACATTTAAAAATACATTTTTATTAAAGTCACTGTAAAGCTTGAGTGCATTTGTTTTTTTTGCTTTTTTGTGTTTTTTTATTTTAAATTAAGGAAATATGACTTTATCTAAGGGGTTTATTGTTATTATTTATATTTTTATTACTACTTTTTTATTTCCAAAAAAATAAAGTTATTAACGTTGTTCATCATGACAGCAAGTTGTTTGCTTTATTTGAAATTTAGCTAAAAATAAAATAATGATAAAATGCATTAGCTATCACTCTGCAGTTAGGTATGCACTTTGCTGTTAAGAAAGTTGTCGAAATTTTTTTGGAAAATAAGAAAAACCTAATTAAATTAGTCCGTAAAAAATACTAGAGTTGGGGGTTTGCAAAAATTTTGTTTTAGTAAAATGCAAAAAAAAAAAAAAAAACAAAAATTTTATCCTCCGATAAATAAATAAAACTTCCATAAATATCACCTTTCATCAAGGAGATGAAGGGTGACTCAATAATATCAGTGATTTTTTCAACAGAGTGCAGCAGTTTAAAATCAGTATCGGCTATCAAAAGAGCATAAAACTATATGAGATAACACGGCATATTCTGGATATATCACAAGTCTTTAAATCTGATTTAGAAAAAAATGGAACAATCACTCACATAGTTGCGGATAAGCTGACGAGATAAAATGTTATAATTCACAATGTGGGAATCGACAGTCTGTACACTATTCCAGTCTCAGTCCCAGGATGGCGTATGAATAATGCACTTAATGATCAGAATCAGATTAGTTTTAGTAGCGAGAATAGCAGGATTACGTTTATGTAACGTTTTAGTGGCTGATATACGGATACGAAAAACTTGAAACACGCTCTTGCAAAATGTGTTTAAACAGTAGAGACAAAAGCAGAAGCTGTCTCAAGGAAATGTATTGGGAACTGATGATCACAAATCTATTATCTTTCTGTCTATTCTCTATTGTAAATTCTTCATCATCATTAAGATATTAAAATTTCAATTGCGGCTTGCTGAGTAGGCAGCTGCATTCCTTTCTTCCCGAACGAAGTGAACTAATCTGACGGTATTTGGAGACAACTACAATTGAAACTCGGTTATTTAAAAAAAAAGCAAAAGTTCATCAATTATGGAAAGGCAATAATTTATAATCAATTTACTTCAATCACTTTCCGCAAAAAAATATCCTTCATAATGGCGAAAAAATTAAAAAAAAATATTTTATTCGTCTTAAAATTTTATAAAAACATTTAAAATTAAGAAAATTAACGGGTTATATTATTATAATTATATTTAACTTCTTAAATAATCAAATTTTGTTAATTTTGTGGGCAATGGGTCTGATTTTATTTATTTTTCGATATTTTTCTACTCGTTTGCGTATAAAAATACAAAGTTATTTCAACAAAATTCAATAACAGTATTTATTTTCCGTGATGACGCTACAAAAAGGAATAGCGAAGTATCGAAAATTGAAATAAAAAGAGACATAATAAATATAAAATAGTAATAAATAAAATCCAAATGGATTACCCAGTCTTGAGTTATGGCAAAATATGTTTTTATAAGCGTTTTATTCTACTATTCACCCTATTTTCGTTAAAAGCTGCACATTGGTATTATTTTTCACAGTGCCGTACACAGGTTCAGAGAAATTTAATTTGTTGAATAAAATCTATATTTTTTATAGTGATCAGTTTTAAGAAAGTAAATGGCTTTAACAGTGTATATTTTTAAATTAAGGCAGCCATTAAATTAAGTAAAAATCTTTATAATAGTGGGCATGACATGCTGTTAAATGACAATATATTGTATAATTTAAAAAATTTAATTTATTTACTTAAAAATAAAGAACATATCACTCTCCAGAAATTGTCATCAATAAATGGCTGCAACTTTTTGTTACATTTTTAGAAGCGAATTAAAAATAATGTATAGAAAAGCGCCCTAAATGAACTTTCCACAGTTACAAAAAAGTTTTCTATTGACGAAAAGAAGTTTTTTTACAAATCACTCCCGATACAACGAATATAAAAATCTCTACACACTTGACAAACGTATAATTTAACGTGCTTGTTTTATTATTTAAAACCATCAACAAGACAAAAAATGTGAGTTACAAAAAGAATATTGCAGTGCGGAGTATTAAAGAAGAGGATAGATGCCGTCATTCCCAACTTGTAGGTCTTTGTTCTTATTTTAAGAAATGATCTTGCAGTAAGTGGCTATTAAATGCAGCTCGTATAAGAATTTAAGCCAAAAGAACATCATTAAATTCACTTTTATGTTAATTGGGTTTTATTTTAAAACGGGCCGGAGATAAGAATTTTTATCAAAGACTTGAGTTCATTTCTGATTAATTGGTACTTTAATAAGTAAAATTGTCGTATACGGAGCGAGGTCAATTTTAAAGCTGTAAATGATTAACCATTATATCCACTAATATTGACTATTTGGTATGGTTTTCATGTTAATGGCAACATCGGTCCTTTCTTATTTTGAAATAAGCAAGAAGCTACCGAGCGCTTTTGAGCCATGCTGACTGACTAATGGCATATTGTTTTGCGAGACATGGCAGAAGACACGCTCAACAAGCGATTTACTAAAACATAATTTGGTGACAACTTTATTTCCAGAGGTGTTATTGTTCACTGGCCTCCCCTATTGGGCGATTTATTGCCTCTGAATTATTTTTATGGGTCTATTTTATCATTGGCTTATGCCACCAAACCAGCCACTATTGATGCCACACTGCTAGATTAATTGAAAAAAGCAGGAATCATATTTAAAAAACAAGTGCCATGAAATTATCTATATAATTATACCCAGCAAAAGAAGACATGCAAAAGAAGTAAGTAATTCATAGGTTCTACGCAAAACGAACTGGTTCAATTTAGGGGAAAAAACACATGATTTCAACATTGGCTTGTCTTGGGCGAGCATGGGTTCACATAACTTGGCATTTAAATGAATGCTTAAAACTATTGAAAATTCGATGATTAGGATACGTTTTTTTTATTACTTTTTGTTATTTATAATTTCTTTTTTTATGAATTTTCATGAGTTTTTCATGACTTTAAAAGTTATAACTTAATTAGAATAAACGAACTTAGTAAAAATGCATTAAAGAAAACAAGTGCAGGAGGAGCAATGAAAACATCCAAGATTTTTGAACTACTTCATTTTTTTTGCTGGGATAATTAAAAATCTTTTTTTTTAACAATATTTCTGTCTTGTTTTATCATTTTAAGCTAAAAATTGGTATGAAATCTAATAATTTACACTTTTAATTAAAAATTTTTCATATCCAGTAAAAAAGTGAGGAAAAAAAAATGTAATGAAAACACCACATCTACTACTAACGAAGTGATGCAAATTCGGCTGAAAAACCTATGAATTTTACATGGGCATGTTATTAAAGATGTTGTTGGTTTTTAACAACATTTTACAACTTTTTATTCGCTTTCTTAATACTGAAAAAAACTATAGTTTTATGCAAGGAAAAATGTAGACCTAAAAAGCAAATCAACATGTTATTTCAAAAAACATTTGAAATATAGATTACAAAATCTAAAAATTGTATTTAAGCTTTTTTTGATGTAAATAAGATGCCCTTCTATAAGAATGACTTACATTATTTTTTACTGGGATATAAATTACAAATATTGTGTAATTTTTTTTTTGATAAATCATAAACTTTTAAATGAATACGACAGTAAAAATTTACCACTTTTTATTTTTCAAGTGAGGTAGGCAATTCTGCATTAGAAATAAAATTTAATTAAATTTACGAAATAAATATAATGACTCTTTTTATATTTTTAGTAATTAATTTTTATACCACTTGATGTAAATTTATTGTGTTTTTTATTTGATTGACGTAGTTCGTAGGAAGTATTTCACAAAAAAATTTTATTTCTTGACAGTCAAATTAATGGAATTAGTGTATATCTGAATGCAATGCTTATGTAATAAAATTATTTGCGAAAAACACATAAAAATGTTGATACAAATTCAAAGTTAATTTGATCCTTTCTAACTTGATGATATTTTATGGCATATAAACATTTTTTCAATCACTTTGTCTGAATTTGTATCGAAAGCGTTACTCGTATTTTTTAGGTCCTTAAAAATTATTATAGACTCAGGGCTAATTATTCTACTCATATTTCCAAAAATTTTTTAATATTTAATTTTTCTTTTTTCTGACCTTTTTCTTAATTATGTTGTGGTTGAAGTTCCTTTAGAACATTCGAGCTTCTAAGTCTAATATTTACAAATAAAACATTTGTTTATTTATTTAATCTGGCGTTTCGTTGAAAAATCCTTACTTCATGGTATCGCTGGTAGCATCAGCCTATGCAAACCTGCTCTCTTTTTAATCAAAGTTAAAGAACAGCCCAATTTTATATGCACAATTCAGTATTGAATCATAATTTACACCTTATTTTACACCACAAAATCTCCTTGATTGCTTAAATCTTAAGTGCCTTTTATTTTTCAATTAAAATTTATTTAATTGGTCTAATAAAGCTGTCTATATCTATTAAGTGAACAAGTAAAAGTTGTTTCAAAAATGCTTCACAATCTGTTCTCTTTTATTAAAATTAATTATACACATTGAAATACTACTTTTGAAACATATATTCTGTTGCAAAAAATTAAAAAAAATAAATAAATAAACCCTTTAGCGTTAAATTTAATCAATATTTTGCAGTTTTAATTAATACTTGAAAATATTGCAAATTACTTTTTGAATAAACAAAGTTTTAAATACATAAATGCGTTAAATGTGTTGTAAATATTTATTAACAATAATTGCAAATTTTTTTGTTTTTAATAACAATTTGAAACATGTATGTCCAAAAAGTTTTGGAAAGAGTACAAATTATTGCAACATGCGTTTTTTTAAGAAACAATTCCAAAACGTACAAAAAACAAGATGAAAAAAATAATCGATTGTGATTTAAATGCTGCGTAACACAAACATGTTTATGAAAATTGATTCGTGAAATCAATGAACATACGAATATCATTTAACACGCCTCATGTCAGACATGATGTTGGCTGTCTTGTGTTCATTCATACGGGTATTTAGGTTCATAGATTATAATTAAAACTTCTGTTGAATAAAGCAAGTAAAAAAACTAACAAGTTAAGAAATGTTTTTGTAATTAATTTTAGCTAGAGGCGTTTAGCATAAATAATACAAACTTAATATCTGCTTTGATCACAATCTTTAAATATTACCACAGTACTATCCCAGAAGTAGTTCAAAAATCATGGATGTTTTCATTGCTCCTCTTGCACTTCTTTTCTTTAATGCATTTTTAATAAGTTCGTTTATTCTAATTAAGTTATAACTTTTGAACTCATGAAAAACTTATGGAAATTCATGAATAAAGAAATTATAAATAACAAAAAGTTATGAAAAAACGTATCCTAATCATCGAATTTTCACTGGTTTTAAGCCAAGTTATGTGAACCCATGCTCGCCAATTGAAAACCAATGTAAAAATCATGCGTTTTTCCTCTAAATTGAACCAGTTCGTTTTACGTAGACCCATGAATTACCTACTTCTCTTGCATGTCTTTTTTTGCTGGGAAATTAAGTAAAATTCAATATCTTATTATGAACGCTGTTTAAAATATTAATTTGCTGTCTTTGTTGTTGCTAAGAATTTGCTTGGAAATACAACAAAAAATTTTAGAGCAACCATTGCTGTAAGGGATCAAAAATTAAAAATATCATTAATGTTGAAAAATAATTATTATTTTGTGCTACAAAAAAAAAAGAATATGTGTGGGTTCCAATATAGTAATTCTGCCTTATTGCTGTCCATGAAGTACGGACATTTTATAATTTTTTTGTTTTTAAAGAAAGTATTTTTGCAGTTTTGCAACCGATATTAAATATTTTTATACCCTTTACCACAAAAAGTGTAAGAAGGTTATATTAAACTTTGTCATTCTGTTTGTAATTTCTATCTATTTACGACCCCATAAAGTATTAATATTTTAAATCCCTATGCATATCGAAGTCGATTGAATGATGTCCGTCTGTTCGCCTATCCATTCTTGTTAGTGTTGAAATCAACTTTGCCAAGGTACTAGATAAGCTAGAAAAAATTTAAATACGCTAAACTGTCAGACATAGTTTGGAAAATTTTGTTATTGAAAATCAGCCAGAAAGGTCCATGTCCTTCGTGGCAGTGGTCTAAACACCATGCCTGCCTCTAATTTTTCCATATCATTTACAACAACGAAGTAACTCCAATCAAAAAATCAAATATATGGAGCGATAGAAAATTAAAAAACAAGAAAAAACATCAATTAAAAAAATTGGCGCTCGCCCATATGTTCCGATTTAATAGCTTCTGAACTTTTCATAGAAAAGTACGATTTTGCACCATATTTTTAAGATATCAATATGGGCATCATTTAAAAGCTTTTAAAATAGATCTTTCAGGAAATAAAACTTTTTTTTTAAAAAGCCTAACCCATTAAGAACCGACGATATGTAATGTAATTAATTTTTTTTCTAAATTTTTAATTCTCTCTCATCCCATTATTTATTTTTTTGATTGAAATTACTTTACTAAAGTAAATTTTTAGATATAGGAAGCACTCTTAATTGTTTTTAACCGACTATAAAACGAGGGAGGTTATCAATTTGACTGAATGTTGCTTTTATATGTTTGTGCCTGCAGAACTCAGTCACTTCTGAGCCGATTTTGAAAATTTATTGTTATTTGATAGATAATGTTTACAGATTCCTCCAATTCTAAGAACAGTTCATAATTTAAAAAATTAAAGGGTGTCCCTATACAACATACATAGTTTTTAAGTGTATTATGAAACGTAAAGCGTGCTTCTTTAAAATAAAAAACTGTATATCAATATGGCTTTGAATAGCAAAAATAATATAAAAATAAATCCTAAAGTTAAAAGGTGTCCCAAAGGATGACGTAAATTGACTTGTATGCGCCTATTTTTTGAACCATTATAAGTAAACGCTTGAAAACTAGACAGGATATCGTTTACTATAACCGCTATAATAACAAGTATAAACATTCAAAATTGTAAATTAAAGAGTGTCCCAATAATTAATGTAATTTGATGTATGTGGCCAAACTTTTGAAATAAATAGATAGAAAGCTGAATTTTAAAATGAACCTGTATTTCTATGTCCGCTATAACAATCATCATATATATTATTTCTAAAGCACTTTTTTTTGTTGGTTGCAAATATCTTCCATACCACCGCATCAAATTTAATGAATGAGATACATTTTAAAGCTTATTTCTAACACTAATGACGAAAAATAATTAGAAATTGAAAAATTAATATTTTCATGGATAAAAATTATATTTTATATAGAACTGCGTGATCATACCGTCATTATATGTTTTTGTTCAAGTGTGGTAATACAGGGTCGCTTCTGCATGATAATACTGTTGTCATTATGATTATACATTTTTGTTCAAGTGTGGTAACGAAGTTCTATATAATACAGTATGTATTAAAATCCATTCTGCCAATACCGCTATTTACTAAGTCAGTTATATATAATATGCATATTACGTGCAAATTAAGAATATAAATAACGTGAATTTAGATTAAAACAAGTAATATCAGCAAAAATTATTCATACCGATAAAACTGTACTCATACCCCGAATCATCCTTACACCTTCTGTTCCAACTGTGCCTTTCCGAATGACACGAAAACAATTCCCTGTGAAAGTTGCTTTTGATATGACAATAAACAAAGCACAAGGTCAAACCCTTCAAAAGGTAGGATTGTATATACCAGAACCGGTCTTTTCACATGGTAAGTTATACGTGGCTTTTTCTCGAGTGCATACGTTTAAAGATATTATTGTTTGTATTAGGGATTCGTACGGGCAAAAAGTTAACGATGATCATGTCATTACCTCTAATATTGTATTGAAAGAAGTATTATAAAAGCATTTAAACATATGTGTGTATGTATGTAAATATGTATGATATATTATGATTTCTAATATTTTTATACTTTTAATAAAATGTATTGAAGTTACTAAAATTTCTATTAATTATTTTCATTTTATCTTACAAAAATGACAACTTACGCTGCGAAATATTCGCACGGGTCATCTAGTAAATATAAAATTTGATTTTGGAAATTAAAATGTGTTCCCATAATTAAAGTAATCGACCTATCGTTTGAACCGTTATATACAAACTCTTAAAAATTAAACAGAATATTCACTTTACTATCTGGTATATTAAGAAGTATAAATATTTAAAAATATAAATTATAGGGTGTTACAATATTTGTTCTTATTTGATGTTTATGACCAAACTGTTTATGTTTATGACCAAACAGTTGTAGAGAGTTGATTGAAATTCGCACAGAACCTTTATTGCAAAGTCCGCTATAAAAAGTAGCAAACTTGAAATTAGAAATTAAAGGGTGTCCCTATAACTGATGTACCTTGACCTGTATGACTCTATTTTTGAAACCGTGACAGACAAACTCTTTAAAACTGGATAGAATTTCCATTACTATATCAAGTATAACAACAATTATAAATAATGAAAATTAGAAATTAAAGGGTACCCCAATGGTTGTGAATTAATGTATATGGCCAATCTTTTGAAAAGTTATAGAATAACGCTTTAAACTTAAACAAATTTTTTTTTACCGAATCAGCAATAAAAAGTATAAAAAATAAAGGGTGGCCACATAACTTCTGAATTTTCTTGTTTAATATGCATTCATATTTTGTTCTACGATACATAAAAAATCCTGACGCTACCTTTCTCGAATATAATAAAATTAATGTATAATTACCGTCCTAAAGAAATATGATTTTAAGTCTGTCTGTTTTGAAGTCGGTTTCTTTTTTGCAAGAATAATTTGTTAGTTTCGGTTAATCACAGAACTGGCCAAAGCTTTTAGCGTCACGGCGAATAAGAAACTTACTATTTTATTTTAAAAATATTCGTGATCTATTGAAGTCATTTTGTTACATTTATTAACTTCTTGATGGTTTCACAAGCGAATCAATATTAGTTCGTCTTAAATTGAAGTTAAGTTTAATTTCCAAAAATATTGTTTTAAGAAAGAAAAATTACTTTTACAAATTCTCATGTTAATTTTACAATAAGACAGAAAATATTTGAGACTAGCAGAATGTAATGCAGCATTTTCTAGATCTGCTCATGTTTTACGTCATATGCGCTCTATAGCTTTTCTACGTTTATATTATTTCATATTTTTGTTAATATTTTTGTACACTTGAGAAATTGCTCTTTTTGATGTAAATAGAATTTTAGCTGTTGACAAAAAATTTTAAAAGATATCGCCCACTAAGTAGCAAAAATTATGTGCGTCTAATCAATTGAGCAGGAATGTGTATAAAGTAAAAGTTTACTGTATTCTTTCGTTACTTTTTAATTAAAAATTTAATAAAACAAAAACATTGTTAAGAATATAAGTTATTAATATTACATTGCTGTCTTTGCTGTCTCTGAAAAATCTTGGTGGTGTTCAAACCAATCAAAAAAGAATTTTCAAAAACTTTGTTTTAATTTTTCAGTTTTATGTTATTTTTTTTTTAATTATAAAAACAAAAAATAAATACTTAAAGCAATAATCAAGCTGCGATTTATTATACAACTTGTAGATTTGGCATATGAAGTGATTTGATTATGAATTATTAAGTCACTATTACAGTTTAATTTTGTATTTCTATTTAATTATATTGAAATTTATAATTTTTTTTTCAAATTAATATTGTGAAAGTTAATGAACTGTAAAAATTGCTTAAATGTAAAAATAATGAATTAAAAAAATTAAGCTAATTTAGGAAAGAAAAAGCTTTAGGGTGCTTTTTAATCAAATTCGTTTCACTTACATTAATAATGTAAATCAACCGTAATCTCTCATTCAAAAGACTCCACCATATAAATTTAAATACTTTACAAAATAATTGCTAATCTGTACAATTTTTTGCTTTTTAATCTTGTACAAATCTTTTGTTGCTGATTTGTTTTCTTAAAAATTTAACGTTTTGTTAAAAAGTTTTTTTTTTTACATTTTTTTGCTGCGATTGTTAGTTGATGAACTAAAAGTGTTGCTTTGATTTATAAATTTTACCCCGATTTGTACAACAAGTACAAATCGTTAAACATGATACTAAATTTAATTGAGTATTGTTTTTGATGTTAAAAGTTAAATAAGAAAAAAAAGAAGAATGATGCTTTTAAAGCTAAAGGCTAATCCGTTGGCTAGACGAAAAGAAAAACTAAAATTATTTGCAGCTATTTAAAGAACAATGCAAATTTCGGTTAAAAATATTTAAAACAGCTTATTTTTCCCAAAAGGGTTTTGAACTTAAGATTATGCAATATTTACAACAAAAACAAAAATATTTATACAAATCAAGAACAAGTATTTGATGTTTTATTTTACAGAATGGTATATAAATTTTCAAGAAAATGTTCTTAATCCAAAGCGAAAATGTAGGTAAACAGGTATTACAAAACAAAAGAACATTTGAAGTCAAAGTAGATAATTTTTGGAAATCGTGTTTGCTTTTTACAATATTCAATTTGTTCTTATTTAAGAACTAAAATTTAATAATTTATTCAAATTTTTTGAAAGAAGCAAGTAGATTTTGCTTATTGTAATTATGCTGTTATATTATTTTTTACCTTTTCTTATATTTCAGATACTAAAGACAAATTACGGTATCAAGAGGGTAGGTACTGAGTTTAGATGATAAGGCCCAATATAAATATTTGTAAAATAATTTTCTTTCCGAAACTATCAATACTAAAGTTATTGGTACTATTTTTATGTGACATACTTGTGATACGTTGTTTAAATCCTGAATGGAAGAAAAAAAAAGAAGAAAACGCAATAAAAAATTGTGAAGATGCGACCATGGTCATTATAAAATTTGCAAGCATTATAGACGCAAATTTGCGTTCTACGATGAAATTTTTGGTTTAATGGTTTTGTTGAACAACAAAATTATCGCATATGAAGTGAAAACAAGACACAACAGGCCCACAGACTCCATTGTAGTGAGAACAACTCACCGTTTGAAGCACAATTAGACCTTTTGCTTCTATAAATGAAGATCGTTACTGTACCATATTATTAATTAATTTTTGTTTAAAAATATGCGTGACATTGATTCAGTTGTGGTGTGGTTTAAACAGAACGGTTCTATGAGCCATGCGAAGATCGCAACCACCGATTAATTGTAAACAAAATTTGGCAATAGATTGATTTAGAAAAATAGACCTCTCAATTGGCCTTTAAGAACGTGCGATTAAACAACTTTCAATTTTTTGCTATAGGGATACGTAAAGTCCAGAAATAATCAATGCCTTGAGGAAAAAATTGTTCGTTTTATTACTGGCATAAGGCCAATAATGTGTGTTTAATTGGCTTAAAAAAAGGAGCTCAGAATGTGCTTCGTCGACAAATGACCCAGTGGGGATATGTCCGAATTCATTTTCACATGTAAATGCTATCTATTTTTCGAATAAAATTTTTTGTAATTAAAAATTATTTTTTGCTTCTTCTTACAATTTAAATTTCTTTCGGCTTTAAAAAATATGCATTATATGAGCTTTCTTCAGTTATTAAATCAAATTCTTCAGTGTTCAAAATGTTTGCTTACCACATCACAGTCTACTGATACTTCCAACAATAATTTTATTTGCCTAAAAATAAGCTACAAAAGCGGTATAAAATGAAAAACTGAACTTATTATGCAACATTTTCGTAGAATAAGAACTTCTATACCACGTTGTTTCGAAGTTTAATTTTAATTTAACACACATTTAGCATAAAAATGTCAAATCTCTCAAGAATTTCTACAGTGATAAAGTTGCAATGATCGCTAAGGATCAAAAAAAATCTTTGTCAGGATATTGTAAAGTTCAACCATAAAAACCAAAAACAAAGTTAAAACTCAAAAAAATTAATTTAAAAAAAGTCAGTCGTATACAGTGGATAAAGAAAAATAAAATCAAAGTTGGTTATTGTTGTTTTTGCTTGAACTTTGATTTTTGTCTTCACTTTATTGTTTAGACAAAAATCTTTAGTTCATTAAAAATAATTTTGAAAAGTTTCCTAAAGAGCTAAGTAAGCGGTAGCGAAATGGCCATCGAGACGTGCTTTCACCTCCAATAATCCATATCGGGAAGTAGCATTAAATTTTAAAGTTTAATTAATATTATTAATATCCATTTAAAAAAAAAATTCAAAAAATGCACATGATCTTTTCAATAAAATTATGAAATATTATGATTGCTTGTTTTTTTTAAGTATATTTTATTAAAATTTCGTCTACATCTATACTTTCTTATATTTTGTTTAATCAAGAATGTTTTTGCTAATACCAAGCATTTTGGAAATTTAAGTCTGGCAATGCTAGAAAAGATATACACTAGATGGGCTGCATGTAGCTAATCGGCTTAAATTTGTTGTGACAAGTAAAAGAGCTATTATCGGCTATGCCGAATCTTGAATGCCCTACACCATGTATGTAAATCTAGTATAGTGAAGTAACTGCAATCAAAAAAGAAAATATTGGGGTGATAGAGAATTAAAAAATAAGAAAAAAAAATTGTAATACTACTTATACATGCCATTGGCTCTTTACGGGTTAAGCATTTTTAAAAAATTTTAGTATTTCCTTAAAAATCTCTTTAAAAGCTTTAAAATGATATCCATATTGGTATTTTAAAAAATTTAAAAACTTCAGAGGCCCGGAACTAGGAATATATGAGCGAGCGCCAATTTTTTCACTTAATGCTTTCTTCTTATTTTTTTAATTCTCTATCGTTTAATATATTTATTTTTTTGATTGGCGTGGTGTTTTTCCCGCTGCCTCGGAGGACTGATTTTCAATTGCAAAATTTTCGTATTTCAATTTTCTCTAGCTAATCTAGTGCCTTGACAAAGCTGATTTCAACACTAACACGGCCGCACAGACGGACATCGCTCACTCCATTTCACTAGGCATAAGAAGTCAGACTATATATATATATCTTTTATGGAGTCGGAAATGGATATTGGAGAAATTACAAACGGAATGATAACTTTAGCTATATAGTTTTTCCACTTTTTGTGGTGAAGCGTATAAAAAGATAAACAAAGTTTTTTAAGGCAAGGTTTTATGTTCATAACTTTAAACTAAAATTAAAATACAAATATTTGTTGAATTATACATCTAAATAAATTTTGATTTGCATTGTAACATTGCAACATTGTTTTTGTTTCTTTTTATAAACAAAAACTTCAAAATGGCTTTAGTACAAAAGATGTATTTAAATTAAGTTTAATTTTGAAACAAATATATAATTACATTCAATGTCAATGTGTAACACATTATTTAAAAGCTGAAAAATAAAATCAAATAAATGTATAAAAAATTCTATAAACATCAAGTTTGGGAATTGGTCGTAGTTTTAGGAGGAAACTTTTAATAATCGAAAATTTAGCAATTAACTCAAGAGTTTAAACCTTGCGAATCATTTTATGCAATTAAAGGTATTTATTGAAATTGACAGGAAATCAAAGCAATTATTTTAATTTTAGAAAGTTTTAAAATTAAAGATTTTTAATAGCAAATATTTGCATAAAATTACATCAAATTTTACAGAAAAACAGATTGAAAGCTTTTTTTATTTATTTAATTATTAATCGACTAAAAAATTGAACTCAGTTGCATATTAAATTTAAATAATTAATCGATTAATATTTTTGAAGTATGACATTTCAGTATTAAAGCTATGTGTTAGACAACGCTACATTTAACGAGCTAATTTGGTCTGTTATGTTTGCTTGTTAACCGCCTTTTGCTTATTCTTCACTAAAAAGCTGTAAAAAAAACTTTTCTTTTATTTACTTGATCCATCTCTGACGATTGCAAAATCTGCAAATACAACAAATTATTGTATTGTTTCGCTCCTATTAATATTTAACAGTTTTTTTTTAAGAATTATAAATGATCTTATTTATTATTCATAATTAACAAATTATGAAAATTTTGCAGACAGCAATAAAACCATAAACGTATTTAACAAACCGTGTTACTTAACAAATAAACGAGGAACTAGGCCGCAGTTTAACTACAAATGAAATTAAATTATGATGAAAGCAAAACAAAGATGAACACTTTAACATACAAAAAAAAAAAATGAAAAAAAAGAAACTTTATCAAAACTTTCAAGTCATTTATAAAATTATAGCTAAATACGAAACGAATTAACATAATGTAAATATTTAAAAAAAGAAAATAGAAAAAAAAGAGGGCTACAAATTGTCTACCATGAAATTTATTTAAATTTTTTGTTTAATTTTTATCTCGCTTGTTTGTTTTTGGTTTTTTAAATTTGATGGACAATTATCAACGCTTTTGCCTAAGACACAAAAAAACAAAAACATCTCTTAAATTAATATCTTTAAAATCTTTTTAAAATTTATTTATAATTAACTTTTTTATATTTATTTTTTTGCTAAGAAACCTCTAAATTGCTTTAATTCAATTTGTCTAACAAATAATTTATGCTAAAGTGCCAACTTTTAAGCCGCTATTGTTATGGCTTCGTCTCTAATTGGATACAACATTTATAAAGTGATGATTGTGGCAGATTTTGTAACTTTTCATCAAAATTGCAAAATTCTGCGCAAATTAATTTCATAATAATAATAATTTAGCATATTTTCAAAATGTATAAGTGGTTAAAGTATAAAGAGCTCAGCGAGATGTTGCGAACAAAATTTGCTTTCGCAACTGTATTTATGGTCTAAAAAAAATTGTTTCAAATCAAAGAGAGCTTGCCCAGCTATGGATAAGTCATTGTAAGAGCTCTTGAGCTGCTTTAACTATCACCATGACTTTATAGCGTTAAGAAATACGTTGAAAGGATACAATAGATTCCCATGACATAAGCTGACTGTCTATACTGGCAATAATTATTTTGCAATAATTAAAAGTATTTATTTATTTGATGCAGATTTTATTTTATTCATGGTATCAACCGCGTCTGCTTTTATAGAGCCCAAGGATTTGTGTTAAATCCCTAAATCAAATTCAATATCATTAGAAGACTCTTCGCCATCACTTCCATTGCTGTCATCTGAAAGTCTTATTTCAATCACTTGGTTTCTAATATTTTTCTTTATTTCAGGTAAAAGTAGGGGATCTTAGAAAAACATTTTTAAAAAACACTCAGTACGGTTTGCGATTTCACTATGAAAAAAAAAACAAACATATAAACAACATTCGTGAGTCATTTAATTTAATTATAAAAATTCCTGCTGTTAAGAAAGTATTTTTTATGTTTGTTTTATGTTCGTCATAATTGACCCAACGAAGAGGTTATTTAAGCTGTTGTGACCAAATTTCGCACCAGTTTCTCTTTATCAGATATGGAAAGAGTGCTTACCGAGAAAAATATTGATGCTGTATCGGCCAGTGTTGATAAGGATCACGTTGTATCAATTCGTCGCTGTCGCCAACAACTCGACCATCTGAAAAATTTTCTGTAAGAAATCATATGAAAATGAAGCAAGAATTGAAGCCCCCAGAATGTCGTTAATTTGATAACTTGGCCTTAAGAAAGTTGTATGAAGATCCAGTTTACTGTCGAAAAATTATCTTCAGTGGCGAAACTTACTTTTGGCTTTAAGGGTATTTCAACAAACAGAATTGCTAAAATTATTGTGATAAGTAGTCAGGGCATCGAAAAATGTACTGCTTGGCAGAGTTTGTGAGCTGGATTCATCAATAGAACGTCCATCTCCCAGAGCGATGAAAATTGCAACAATATTATCAAATAAGCAAGGCGCCGTGCGATCATTACTGACTGTGCTTTATACAAAATGGAAAATTTGAACTCCATTAACGATGATTTGTATAAATCATTGCAATGCGAATTTGGTGAGGTAATAGTATCACGTTTAGGACCAGTTTATTGGCCACCAAGCTTGTGCTATTTGATCACACTAGACTATTTTTTGTGAAGATAAGTGAAGCCTCTCGTGTATAGGGACCAGGCGGCCACAATTTCAGCCCTAGAAGTCAACATTATAGCGATCATTAGTGAAATACCGGCCGGTATGATCGAAATTGGAGGTCCGAAATTGACAGGAAACATTTACATAAAATAATTTTTAAAAAGTAAATAGCAGATATTCATTTATCGGCCCCAATTAATATTTCATACACTTTTCATTTTTTTATTTATTTTTTTTAAGTTTAAAAAACCTCCAGTTTTAATTCGATTAATCGAAAGATAATTTTTTATACAATAAAGAGAGCAAAATAATCAACTATTGTTAGTTTTTTCGATCAATCGTATTGTCACTATATAACATGCAGTCATATATTTTATTTATAAATTTAAGGACATGAATATATCTCATGGAGGTAAAGTAATCCCAATAGGTGTTTCTAGTGGTCTTTGGCGTGGGATGGATCTCTTGAATAAATTGCTATTTTTGAAATCCCCTGTTATGTTATAAGTAAATTATTAACATATAATCGGGGTATACAAAGCTTAATTAAACGACACGATAATCGCTACTATATTCTGTCTTAAATACACATCCAGGAAGAAAATTTATGTGCTTGGAATAAGCTGCAAGTCACTTGGAAATAGGCTATAAATAACATATGCTGTCTGCCGCAAGGAGCCTTGGCCAGAGTAAAAACAAAAGAGATTGTAATTGTAAGATGAAAAAAGTCTCTTGAACTAAAACGCATTAATAACTGAGAGAAGACAATCATAACGTAGGGCGCTCTGGCTTCCAACCTGCACTACGGTTATTATTCGTGTTATTATTGAGCTGCTGGTTTCATTAGGCAACGGTTTAAATTTTTTATTTTTGATGAATTTTTAGCCAACTACATTTCTTCCTAAAAAAAGAATAAATATTTTTTTCATTAAAAAAAAAAAAACTATTTGTATTCAAACAGTTTCTAAGACATGCAAATAGTGTAAATTAATATTTTGTAAACGAATATCTAACGTTTAATTATATACTTGCTTTTTGCTTTTTTCTTTTGGTATTCTATCATTTTATTTTTCGTAATATATTGTATTTCTATAACTGTTATATGTTGTCCGTTTACTTATTCATGCAACATAGTTGCAAAATGTTAAACATTTCTTTTCTATTTTCGAAAAAAACCGCAACCATTTTCCGCATTTTTAATTAGCGATACAATGTTAAACTTATACCGCATAAATTTATGTTGGAGAAACATATAACATATTTTGTTAAATAGAAATAAATAAATTCATTAAGTTAAACGAAAAGTTTGAATATCTGATTTTAGAGCAAACCCCTAGAAATTATGTTTAAGCTTAAAAAAATTTAGGAAAAAACAAAAAACGATTTATAATATCATGTCGTGACGTTAAATGATTAAAAGAAAAAAAAAAAACATATTTAATAAACCACATGAAACTACTGCTGTGAAAATATTCAATTTTATTCTCCATTTAATTTTTATAAGTTTTCTCGTGTTATTCAAAGTGTTAAATTCGTATTAAAAGTGTCTATAATTGTTATACTTTGTTGATGGTGGTAAACGAATAATTTGTATGAACATTTTTTACTGATAGTTATACATCATCTGTAGGCAACAACAGCTCTTTCGCTTTTAAGCACGGCTGTTTTAAAAGTTATTTCTGACACAAACTGTTTTTAGATACGAAATATTGATGGACGATTTTTAATCAAAATCGAAATATTTTAATCTCATGAGGAGTAAGTAAGAGCGTGTGAAAGTTATACATTTTGTTACATTTTATATTAACATTTATTAGGATATTAATAGAAAAATATCTATTTAAAAAAAAATTTCAAATGCCGAGAGAGTAATTCCGCTTTAATAAAAAGTATGACAAATAATAAGATTTTTAAAGAGTGTCCCCGTAGAAGATATTATTTTAATATATATTGTCTTATTGCTTAAACCGTTTATAACAGACACTTTAAATTTTTAACAATAAATAATACAAAAATTATAGGGTGAACCATAGGTGCTATGTAGCTATTTGATACAGATATATTTAAATTTCTTTAATAGTTATTTTTTAAAAGAAATATCGACAAAAAATTTTTATTTTTTTAAAATACTTTTTTACTACTTTTAGTTTTTAAGTGGTAAAATTTCAGTACTTTTTAGGTGCTATTTTATGGGGTTTTTTTAAAATGTATTTTTAAGGATACTTTTTCAGTAGGTACTTTAATACAAATTACTTTTTGAAAAAATACTTCACCACAAAAAGTTGAAAAAGGGTATATCTAAGTTTGTCATTTCGTTTGTAATTTCTACTGTATCTATTTCCGAACCCCTTCTGAGTCCTTATGCCTAGCGAAGACGATAGAGCGATGTCCATATGTCCGTCCGTGTTAGTGTTGAAATTAACTTTGCCAAGGCACTAGATGAGCTAGAGAAAATCTTAATACGCCAATCGATCAGATGTTGTTTTGAAAGACCTGCGAATGAAAATCAGCAAGATCAGCCCATGTCCTTCGAGGCAGCAGCCAAAACACCACGCCTGCGTAAAAAAATTTGCACTCTCCCATATATTTCGAGTTATGGGCCTCTGAAATTTTCATAAAAATTTTCGAATGTGCACTATATCAAGACATCAATATGGGTATCATTTAAAAGCTTTTGAAAAGCTCTTTCAGAAAATATTTAAATTTTGAAAGAATACTTAACCCATTAAGAGCCGATGGTATTTTTATGTAAAATTATATTAAGTGCTTTTTTCTTGTTTTTAATTATTTTTCACTGTAATATTTGTATTTTTAATTGGAGTGGAGTAACTGCACTAGATTTACATATATGGTGAAGGGTATATAAGATTATGCATAGTCGAATATAGCGTTTTCCTTTATATTTAAGCAACATTTATAAAAAGCAATTTTTAGCAGATATTTTTCAAAGGTACTTTTTAGAAGAGTTGTTTTGTTTTAGAAAGACATATTTAAAAAAATAGTATTTTGAAACAGTCAAAGAGGTAAGTCTTGCAAAAGGTTATTTTTTGAGAGACATCTTTTATGACACTATTTTAAAGGGTACTACTATTAAGGGTGCATAAAAAGTACTATTTTGAAAAAGTACTGTTTGAGAAACTTTTATTTAAAAAATGATTTTATGCTTATAAGTTTGTCCTTGGAAATAAATACTATTATATTTAAATTATTAAAATCGTAGGTCAAAAGTATAAAAATGGTTTTATTTTATTTAAAACCTATTTTAAGGTTCTCCTCTTTATATCCTAAATTTTAGCTTGTTTATTATCACTCCACCTAATGTTAAAATAATTATACAAATGCGTGCTATGATATGTGAAAACACAAATGGTAAATTTAGGTGTTTCCAAGTTATGATTTCAGTTCATATAATTAAATTCTTTACTTAAAATAATCTTCGGAAATGAACTGATGTTTTAAATATATTATTATAATATTTAGTTTTATTTAGATGTTGTTCCGTCAAAAAGAAAAAAATAAAATAAATTAATTAATTCGTTATGAATAACTAACAATAATCATTTTTTCTTAGCTACAGCATGGTGTTAAATCTGTCATAAACATGATTAATAGCATTTCTTTCAGTCGACCGCGCAGCATAGGTACTATGGCGAAAACTTAGCAATAAAACACATAAAAGTTGTGCATCACTATCATGACTTCAATGTTGCTAAAGCCCCTTTCACACTATAATACTGATTATTAAGACTTGTCAAAAACTTAAATCCTATGAGAAAGTGTGTTGGTGTGAAAGCAATACGGAAAGAAATTTGTTTCTCATAATACCGCACCATTTTTAAAAATTTTTCTAAACGCTAACACTTTTCATTTTATCAGGGTTGTTTTCTTTCAAAAGCAAATGAAGAAAATAACAAAAGCAGATGTTGAGCAAAGAAATATGCCGAATGTATCGCAGACTATAGCGTCTACGCTATCTTTTCTTTGCCTTACATCTGCTTAAAGTTGCCCCTAACTTGCCGCTTACATATGGATTTTGTTAACAACAAAGTACAAATAGCTGCAATTTTTTATAACTTTTTTTATTTTGTATTTTTATTCACCAAGAAGCTGAACGGCCAAAAATTGTCATCAGGCGGCACTTTCGCACCATACATAATATTCTTTAGTCGCCGTTGCTTAAATTTCGTACCAGCTTGGTAATTTTTATTTTATTTATTTGTTTTTTGTTTTTTTAAATTGGGACTAGCACTCAGGAGATGACCCCTCTTACGCAATGCATTGTGCGAGAACTAGGAAATTAGGTTGTTGGAAGGGGGATTAAGGGAGTAGTGCATGTGGACATTAAATTTGAATCTTTGCACATTGAAAGTGACAGAAAAGAACTCTGCAGGAAGTTTATTCCACATACGAACTGTTCGGCTAAAAAACAATTCTTCTTTGTAATGCGTAGTGTGATTCACTCTTGTTGCAGCGCGCGTTGCGCGTTGCGCGTACGATATTGCGGTTTTCAGGAACAAGTTCCCTGATTTCTTAAGATAATGAAACAATGAGCTGGATACCCTACTGTCACCGATGAGCTTCTTCGCCCTCTCCTGCACGGGTTCGAGTGACTCCAAAATAGACCCTGAAACACCGGCCCATACATGAGAGTTGTATCCCATTTTCGGTCTGCTAAAGGTGACATAGATAGTAAGGAAATCAGATGGTCGAAGTATTTCTAACTACGTTTCAGAAAACCTAGGAACTTGAATGCTTCTTTTGCAACATGAAAAATATGCTTGTTCCAAAGAACATCGCATTGAATTTTATGAATTTTATGAGCGTTAAATTGAACCTTGTTCGCCAGGTGAAGTGTGATGGTATGAAAACAAAATGTAATGTTACGTTAGATTTCTTTACAATCACAACAATTCTTATTTGATTTCCTTCTTACAAAATCCAATGAAAATCTTAATACTCAGAGCTATTGTGTGAAAGGGACTCAAATACTGAAGTGAAAAGTTAATACTCCCTGCAGTAAAATATGCAAATTTTTAGTAATTGTTTGTGCTTATAGTTTTATAAAAAAAGTCTAAATATTTGCGTTATGGAGTGTTAGCTAAACTATTGACAAATATATTAAAGCTATATGGCAAATTCTGAAGTAACTGTTGGGCAAAACTGGTGACATCATTTTAATGCAGCCCACTGATTTTAAGAATCTTTTGTGGTCTGCAAACAAAAATTACTTATCAAACTCTCCAAACCGAGTGTGGCGTTTTATTACCCTTTTCTTATTTACTGTTATACTGTGTCATTATTTTCTCTTATATGTTTGATATTTATCCTATTCTGTACCCTTTGTTTGCTTTTTCTATAAAATATAAAAAATAATAATATAAAATTGAGAATAATTTCCACTTGCCAACAAATATTTTGTTTTTAAAAAAATATAATTTAAAAATTTCAATTTCACATGCCTGGTACCAAATCTTTACAAGAAAAATTCAAGTTCATTTCCTAAGTCTTTTGTTTAAAATACAACTGATGCGGTTTTTGCATTTAACATTTTTATATAATTAAATTAATTGAAAACGAAAGCATGTAAATTGACAATTTCTACAAGTTCAATGCACAACTAAATTCATTTCAACTTTGTTGTTTCAAAGACTTAAAATTATAACATTAAAGTGTCAGAGTTACAACGCGAATTCATGTTCATACAAACTAAAATTAACAAGTGAAACTTTTTGACTGCACATTAATTTCCCTAAAAATGTAGAGAAGTTATCTACAACAAATAGTCATTACAATGTCTGCTAAAAACTCGTGACAAAAAAATATTTGCAAAACACTCAACTGAAGACAACAAAAGATGCTGAAAAAAGGTGAAATTTAATAATTGCAGTTACAAACAAATAAAAATTTCCCAAAGTCAAGAAAATGAAACACCTGCAATTTTTAATTTGAAAAATAAAATCTTCAAATATTTGTTTAAATAAAAGAAAAACTATGCAAGTTTTCCTCAAGATTTTCTTTAACATTGCTGTACAATAGACAAAACCTTTTAACAGATATTTACAAGCTTTTCTGACAATTTTTAAAGTTTTCACTTGGTTGAATTTCAACAAATATTCAGTGTCACTGTTTTTGTTGTTTTTTTTTTGTGGACCTTGAATTATATTGTTTTGTATTGTATTTAAATACGAGTGCATACGAATGAGTTTAATGAACACTCGCAAAAAGATGTCTTAGATGCAGCAACATGTTTAAGTTGATTTTTTTAACAAAAGTTTTTTCTATTTTTGATAAAACTTATTGTGTTTATAATCGTAAATGTCAATGTCGCTACGACAAAGAAAAAAAACCGTTAACACTTTATTTTAATATTTTTATCTTAAATATATAAAGCGTATTGAATTTACTTTTTTTGAGGTTTTTTAAGTTCGAATTTAAGCGGGTAAAATAAAAATGTTTCAGTCTCTTATGTAAAGAGTTATATGGTTAAAATAGGTTCATTTCTTTATTGCTATAATCGTATATTTGAAAGGTTGATTGCAGCAGCTCATCCTCATAATTATGTGGTATTGATAATTTGTAAAAATTCTGAAGGAGCTGAAACTAAAGCGCTAAGCACGATGATAACTAGACCTGAAAATGAATAATTCTTTCTTGATTTTAATTTGTTACGATTTAACAACAACAAAAATTTCAATGAAATTTGAATCAATTCAAACGAATTAGGCAGAAATGAATTTCAATTCGTTTTCAATTTAAATGAATTTGTAAAAAGATTTGCAATTCGTTTCTAATTCAAATGGATTTTTCAAAGTGAATTGGACTCCATTTCCAATTCATTTCAATTGAATTGATTTTGAATTCATTCAAATAAGTTAGAACAAGGAATTGTAATTCAAATGCATAAATTTTAAAATAAGTTGTAATCGATTGAACGGGTAATGAAAAATGGAAATTTCTCCTACTAAACTAAAAATATTCAATGATCAAAGATCAAAGGTCAAAGAAAACATTTTGCTTACTGCGTATTTTCTTACAAAATCAATTTAAATTTTAATCAAGGAGTTGGTAATGAATTACTTATTACTTTTTATAATTTATTTGAATTAATATAAAGTTAATTCAGTTCAATTGATTTGGAACTGAATAACCATTTACAATTTCAGTAGAATTGGTAACGAATTGCGATTCATTTTTGCCAAATTCAGTTTAATTGACTTAAATTTCATTCAATTAATTTTTTGTGTATAAAGAATTAATTAAAAAATTTCTAATTCAGTGCGTAAATGATTCGCCAATTATTTCAAAAATGAGTGATTCATTTACAGCTCTGATAATAACGAAGTGTTTTATTATTTGGCCTTAATTTTCAGTAGCTGGCAATTAGCAATATTAATTTTTCTGAGAAGTTTGCAACTATATACGTTTATATATGATGTGATAAAACACATAACTTTTGGCCTCTTACTGTCCTCTACCACTAAATCGTATAATTCGCCAGACAGCTAATAACTTTATTCAAGAAAAATCTCCTTTTTTAACGGTGACACTGTTTAAGAATACTAAGTTTTTAACATATTTAGGACCCAGTATTTTTATATTAGTTAGACTTTGAACTCCACTTTATGGTGGATGCAATGGCCATTTACAAGACAAGTGATTCTCTAGGATGCGTCTTAAAATTCCAGAGGTAATAATTTAAAACAAAACTTCAAAACACAGCCCACAAATGTAAATTTTTCTTTTGAAGAGATTTAACGTAAGCGATATCACGTAATAGACCTTTAATTTGGTGGCTTAAAGGTTATTGGCCTTCGGATGTCAGTTAGTTGCACTTAGAGATGGCAGTCGGGATTGATTTTGAACAGTCCATTTTTCGGGATCCTAAAATCTCTTAAAATCCTGGAGTTTTAAGGTTTTTTTTTGTATTTTCTAAGTCTTTGTATTTTTAAGTAGACAATATTTTTGACTCGATCTAGAGTATGCATTAGGAAAAATTCTTTAAAATCAAAAAAGTAAAAACTCTTCGATTTGATACGTACCATACTATGGACATTTTCTTATTAATGTTGTGAAAGTTACTTTGACCAGTATCTTGTTTCTGTAACTTAGTGAGAAAATTATTACATGAAAATATTATCGTCATGTTGTTTTCACGATAAACTGTAGCTTCAATTACAAAACCGAAGCACAGATTTTTCAAGTTAACTCTTTCTATTAATTTTTCGATTTTCGACACAGATGCGTAACACTAAAAAAACTGTTTACACTTTCATTGTGTTCCCTTGCTGGTCACTTTATCTTTCAAAAATTAAATTATTAATATTTTGGGTAACTTTAAATTATCCAAAATGGCTTCAAGTGAAATAGGTAAAAGGCCTTAAAATTAAAAAAAAAAAAAAAATTGCAGATATTTACGGCATTTACACTTTGCAATTTTCATGAAACTAGCATGAAATTTTTGTGCGTTGGTGAAGCAAGAGGGTTAAGCAATGGTATTTCTTAAATTTTGATGGGATGTTACTGTTGCTTAAGTTTATTTTTAAATAACGAATAACGCTCCAACTTAAATAGAGAATTGAGAATAAATGCCTCAAAAAAATTGCATGGTGTTAATCTAGACGTTGTTAAAAAAATATATTCAAGCTTGGATAGGAAAATTGATACAAATTAAGCAATAATTTAATGGCCAACATTTCTTTTTGCATAAACAATATCTTGTAATTGATTATTTATGTTTCTTGAAGTATTAATAAAAAATTATGAAAAACTTTATTGGTATATAAATTTTAAATTCCGAATTCGGAATTAATTTGTCCCGAAAATTCGTTATATTGATCCAGAGATGGCTTCTAGTAGCAGTGCTGGCCTAAGAGAGAGTAAAAACTTTTTTAACTACATTTTTAATGCAAGCACATCTCTGAAATGTGAAGTTCTTTAATTTCGCATTCCATAGTGTGGAATGAACTGAACGTACGAAATGGATTATGAAGAATAGCGGAGTCCCTAAGTCTATTCAATGTAAGGTTGTGTGTGAGAGGGCGAAATAAAGGCGTGAGGAATAGTTGCACGTTCTAATAGAATTAAATCAACAAAGCTCTGCGAGGGTTAATCTTTATGATTGTTAAAAAGTAATTTGACAGCTGACTACTTTGGAAATGGCTTGATCGACCATGGGATTATTTATTATTTCCACCATCCCACAAAAATCAATTTAACGTATGAGGGTCGATATAGCAAAAACGAAGTTTGCAGAATTTTGTCATATACAAAGGCTGATTCCTCTAAATGTTGGAAGGAAAATCAACTCTTTACTTTACGCTGATAACTGGGCAGTTTAAAGAAATTGAAATATTGTCTTTCATTAACTAAAGAAAAAAATTATGTTTTAAAGTTGTGACTCAAGAACGCTGAAAAAACTGGATACTTTGTAGTCAAATAACCTGCACTGGTCTTCTAAGAATACGCTCTAAAGTTGAGGTTGTATGGATTTGGTAAATAGTAAAGAGTCCAATAAATACTTTTTTTTTGTTTAGAGGGTTGTAAATTAAAGGTGATTTCAAAAGTAATTAGGACGACTACTATTAAAAGGAAAAAACGAGCATTAACGGAATAGACGGCTTAAGTGCGTCCCCCTTTCAATTTGTTTTTAAACACAACTGTTAACGAATACTTTATTGATTCACTTACGTTAATTTGTTGTTTTACATGAATAAATATTGATTTTAAAAGGTAACATTTCAAAATCAATATTTTTATTTTTTTTAATCTGATCTATACAAATTCAATATGTTTAGAGGATTAAAAACTGTTATTAATATGGCTACAAGTTTAATTTTTCCTAATACGATTAATGCTCTTAAAACAAAGGAAATTAACGTCATGTAAATTGATTTTAATTCTCTTGATCTCTAAACAAATTATTAACAGTTACAAATTTCTAAATTTTCCACATCATCAAGCTGCGAACATAAGCAAAGAGTAATTAATCATAAAAACTTTGCTACTGCTGATATTTTTGTTTCTAACTAAAAAAAAACTTTAATCTGATTATGTCTAACGTTTTAGATTTTTCTAATTTTTACCACTTGGCATGGCAAATATGCTTGAAGTAGTAAAATTGTAAAAAAAAATTTAAATAAATAAAATTATACTACGCACTCGTCTGAGTCGAGTCTTAGAATTGACAAATGCCTTTTAAGTTTTAGTTTTCAACAACTAAATCAATTTCTAGCAACTCTTGTTGCAACGACAACAACAACATTTGAGTAGTTATAAACCATCAGACATATTTAGTGCAACCATGGCAGTAACAGAGCAGTCACTTAATAGTTGTACGAAGTAGTTTTTCGTTTAATATTTTTTTTTTATTTCTAATTTTTCAGCAGCCGTGACAATATCAAGTGCAGGCGTTTTAACATTAAATTTACATGCACGTTGTTGCGTGTAATTGAAATTCTTAAAGAAAAAAAAAAAAACTCACTTCCATAGAGGCCAACACAATATGTTTTCCTGTGAATTTTCTAAATTTTGGTTGGAAATTTTTCATGAGTTCTTTAAGGATGAACTGTATAATAAGGAAGAGGTTGTCGTTAAGTACTCAGAATAAATTGAAATATTTTTAGACCAGATTTATCGGTTGTAACTTAAAGTTGTTAAAGAAAATTTAGTTTTAAATTCAGACTAGTGATAAAGTAGGTTAGAAAAGCCTTTTTGGATTTTAATTTTTTAGAAAAAAATAATGAAAGCAAATTAATTATTTGCTAAGCTCTACAAAAATGTAAAATCTTTTCAAAAACAATACTTGTGACTTTTTAAAGATGCTACAACAATGTTAAAAGTTTTATGCTTTTGTGATGCAATTGTAAGTAGATAAATGCGTAGAATGCTGACGGCGGATGTACAGATCCCAAAAAATGGTGCGTTGTATTCTGCTAGTGGCTATTTTTTCTCTTTTTTTTAAAGAATTAACACAGAAATTTGTAAATAATTTTTCTAAGAAATTTTTAAATTAAAATATTTATGAACTTAGTAGGGTTTAGACTACGTATTTCGTCGGTCGCAAAAATTCGAAACGGGTTATTATTTGTTTTAATTTTTTTATTGAAAAATAATTTCAATAGCTTTGTTTTTTTTATATCATCCCACAATAAACATCTCCTATTAATTTTGTTTTTGTTTATTTACTTTTAACACAGTTTAGCAACGGAGTAATAACGTGTTTTATTTTGTCTTCTAGAAAGTACAAAAAATATGTTAAGAGTTGTCAACCTGTGCCCGACGATATATTATTTAAAATAATAAGAATCAAATTAACTAAAAGTAAAATGTAAACGTAATAATAAGTTATAAGTTTTATAAAAGCAATAGAACTTGTTATTTGTTATTGTCAATATCGTGTACGATAGAAAATTCTTGATAGCCTCTTCCGGTTACCAAAGTACAAGCGAAATAATCTCTTGTAATGTTTTATGCCAATCTTTAAATATCTACTTTTGTCTGATGTCTTAAATATTACTCTTATTCTTCTTGCAGGTAATACAAAATGACCAGGCCTCTTTTGTTGACGTATATTTATAGTAATATAATGGTAGGGCAAAGCCACCCCTAAAATAAAATCAGCCCTATTGTCACAATTGTTTTTCTTATGATTTTTTTAATATATAACACAAGCTACTTTTCGAGAAAAGTTCTCTCTATATATATTCGATTCTTTTAAAGGCATGTTAAGAATAATTTTAATTCGACTTAGTTAGTTAGTTAGTTAGGAGTGGCAGCCTCTCGCGACGAAGCTCACTTGAGCACAAACGAATGACCCGTTGTGATGCCACAAAGAAGGCGGCATGACTCCCATTACCCAGCCGAGAGCCATGAGGATTCACGGATGAACTTCGCTATGTCCCTTATAGAGTGAGATGATAGCTCCGTAAGAGTTTCAAAGAAAGGAGAGCCCAGAATTCTTAGTCTTCTTCGAGCCAGGGATGGGCAGTGGCACAGGAGGTGCAGTACGGTCTCTTCCTCATCCTCCGAGCCACAGCTGCGACAAAAATCATTAAAAGGCAGACCAAGACTTTCAGCATGCCTACCGATTAGACAGTGTCCAGTAAGTACCGAGACCGTGATACTTATGGATTTTCTGTCCAGTCTGAGCAGCTGCCTGGTCCGCTTGAGGTCCAGTGTAGTCCACAGTTGTCTGGAAGCACAGCAGGAACTTTCATCTACCCATAATTTGCGAGCCAAATTTAGGTAGTGGTTCTTTATGGCCATTTTCACCGTTGCCAGAGGAATTCCAACGTCTGGTAGCGGGAGATATTAGGAAGCAATGTGCCCCGTTTAGCGAGATTATCGGCCTCACAGTTACCCTGGATATCCCTGTGACCGAGACCCAAAACAGGTCAATCTGTGATCGCTCCGATAAAGTGTTCAGTAATGAGCGACAACTCAGGACTAGCTTAGATGTACTATATGCACCAGCAAGCGCCCTAATTGCCGCCTGACTGTCCGAAAATATCCGAATAGCATGACCAAAAAGATCGTCCCTGAGCGCTATTTCGGATGTTTTCAGAATGGCCATTACCTCGGCTTGAAAGACACTGCAGTAGTCAGGGAGTCTGAGGGAGAGTCTTAGGCCAAGATTATTGGAGAAGATTCCGCAACTGACTCTGTCGTCCAGTTTCGAGCCATCGGTGTAGATGTCAACAGCACCACCCACAACCACATCGTTACGGACCCATATCTCCCTATTTGGAATATGGATCCAAAACCCGTGGTCCAGAGCGGGAGTAGAAGAGATGTAGTCCACCATTGATGGCAGTGGCACATCCCGATCGATAATCTTAGAGTGCCCTATGTCCAGCCTGAGCCAGCGTGAGAGGGCATTAAGTCTGGCTGCACAGCATTTAGCCTGTTGCAATACCAGAAGTTTGGTGGATAACCAGTGGAGAAGAGCATACAGAGCCTTTGTCGAAGTAGTTCGAAGAGCCCCAGTAATCAAAATGGCGACATAAGTTCGTAAATATTTAAATTTCTAAATTTGTTAAAAAAATTATTCTTAAAATTTTTAAAGAAAAACTTGAAAACTGTATGTATCGCAGAATGCTTATGCATTATCAGCATACCTTCCATCTGCCTTCCTTAAATTATGTACATTCTAAATAATATCTATTTAATTAAGCAATTCAAAAAGTACGAGGAATATCTGATATGTAACTGATTAGTATTAATGGGTTAGATGAACTTCACACATTAGTTACATATTAATTTTAAAGCAAAATATAAAAGTTATTCCTAGAGAAACATGGAAGTGCACAAAGACTTTATACAATCATTTTATGTTCTTTGTAACCAATATATGGATGTATTAAACAAAACGTAGTTCGTTTGATCTTTATAATTAATTTTATTTTCTTATTCAACAAGCACTAGGTCGGTTAAAAAAATATTGTTTATTATTTTTTGTTTACAATTTCACCACACCGTTGGGTGGCATCTACAGGAAACAAAATTTTTTTTCAAAAACAAAAATTTAATTTTTAATAATTTTGTTTCCTGCTTCCTGAAGAAATATTAAAAGAAAAAATAAAAAATAATAAACAATAATTTTATTTTAAAGCTGACCTACTGCTCGTTGAATTAGAAAACAAACGTAGTTCTCTTAAGCTACACTTTTTTCACGTTGACAAGTTCAATTAAAGAAAATATTAAAACATGGTTTCTTTGAACTAATAACTTTAAGAAAAAATTCTCACCAAAATCCAATTTTTATAACTATCCCCAAAAAAATTTTATTTCTAACTGCAGTAAATGAAAAACATAATTTTTTTTTACAAATTACTCAATTTGTTATATAACATATTTCAAACTGATTTCAAAACATCACTGTTAAGACGTAAAAGTTTTCCAAACGAAAATTTACATTCGTATAAAATTGTAAATTATGCTTCTTTCTTAAGTCTTTTGTTTTAAAACACTGCAGTGCACTGTTAGATGAGGCTGCAATAAAAAATAAATAATGGCTTAGATTTATTACGTTTTATTTGGTTACAATATTTCATTTACATACATTCTAATTCATTCATAATTACCTATTCTGTTTTAAATTACAAGATTTAAAATTATTTGAAAAAAGATTTTTTTGTTGCCATTAAAACTTGGACAGGATTTTTGCACAACAATGTCGGCTATACAAAACAATAAAATAAAACTACTTTCAAGTGATAGTGTTGCATTAGCGCGTTTGCTTTGTAATAACCAAATACTAATCAAGGAGAAGGTATCCCAATAACACAAAGCTAATTATATTTTTAAGAGTTATTATTTCAAAAGGCCTACTGTGCGGTGTTAGTGCATAAAACTATACAAAAGCGTACAATAAGTTTAAGAAATATATAAATATAAATAAAACAAAAAAATATAATTCAAAAGGAGACTGGAAAAGTTTAAAAAAATTCACCAATTAAATTCGTGGTGTCATCATAATATCTATTTGAAAAGAAAACTTTTAAAGAAATTAAATTTAATTCAAAAAATATTACGGCATATTATCGGTAACATTTAAGTTATACCGCATTTAGACTAGGCAATTTTTCATGAAACTTGCATGAAATTTTTGCTTGTTGGTGAAGCAAGAGGAGTAAGCAATATGGTATTACTGGGATTTTTAGGGTATATTATTTTTGTTTATGTTTATTTTTAAATAACGCACGCCGCTGCAACTTAAATAAGAAATTGAGAAAAAAATGCCTCAAAAAATTGCATAGTGTAAATCTGGACTTAATGTACAAAAGCTATGTTTGACACCTAATTTTTAAGGCACGATTAAAGTAAAAATACGATTTTACTCAAATTCCAAATGTTAAATTCCAAAGGTAAAAACTACTTTTTGACGTACTACGTTGGACACATGCGTGGAATCGCTGTTGTCAATACCTTAGAACCTAATGTTCGTTGAATTACTGATCTTAAATTAGACACAAAACGCAATAAATTTTACCAGCTAAATCCACTAAACCCAGAGAAAAAATTACCGGCACCTGCTGCGTGGAATTAAGTGCCGGTGGACCGCACTATGTATTACAGAGAATATTAGTTTTTTAGCCGAACAGTTCGTATGTGGAATAAACTCCCTTTTTCTGTCACTTTCAGTGTGCAAAAATTCAAATCAAAGGTCACCAGCACAACTCCCTCTATCCTCCTTCCCACAACCTAATTGCCAAGTTCTGGCACACTGAATGCTGGTTGTAATAAAAAATAAAATAAAAAATAAAAAAATCACCAAAGTTTTTTGTATAGTTTAAAGTTAATTAGTTTTGAGTTAAAGAGAGGATGATTTTTAATATTTTAAAGAGTTTAAAAAAGTTGCAAAGCCAATGAGTTTTTGATTACAAAAATATACTTTCATTATATTCTTTTTGAAAATTTTTACGACTTTTTTTTAAAACTTTGTTTTTTAACATTTATAAATAAAAGATAAATTATTTTTGAATTAAAATGTATTTAAATTGTTTTACAGAAAAATTCTGTTTCGAAAAATTGAAATAAATCTGCATTTACAAACAGCTTTCACATTAGAATATGTCGCCATGACTCGAGAACGGTTTATCTAATTTGTATTAAAAATTAATTAATTTTAAGTTTCTTGCTTCAGAAATATTCTGTAATTAGTGACTAAAAGTCCAAAGCATTCTTTGCTAATAAAAATAATGTTTTTGCATCGATGTTTATGAAATATGGCCTTTCTTATTCTTAAATTCATAAAAAACATTTCAAAATAAAATATTTTTGTAAATATGAAGATTTTTAATTTAAAAGCTTTTAACGGCAATCACCTTAAATTGTGCATGATTCCTTTAAAAAATGAAATATTTTACTGTTCCTAAAAAAAATGCATGAAAAAAAATAAGAAATTATAGAATTTTTTTCTAAATAGTTGAACAGATAAAAAATGTGTTTAAGTAACTTTTAGAAAAAATTGTTCTTCAGCTTCTGGTATTCAGTTTATTTATATCAATCTAAAGCGTATAAAGCGTTCATGTGAACACCTTTTTTCAAAGCCCCTTAATAAAAGGTGCAATAATTTATAGAAAGTATCTCTTGCTGATAATTATCCAATTGTCTGTTTAAATACTTAACTCTAAGTTGTAAATAATTAGGACTAGGGTAGTTGCTTACTATAAATACACTGTGCGTAAAATTGATGTAATTTGTTACATTGCACATTTACACACATTTGCACATACCGAAGGTTTAAGACCTAATTAAATTTTTAACGGTCTCAATTATATAATTAATTGAAAAAATTAAAAAAAAAATTTCTTATTAAATAATTAATTGAATCAGTTAAAAATTTAATTTATTTTCAATTTAAGAACTTTAAAAATATAAAATTTATGGACTCTACTCCATCAACTGTTGTACGAAGACCTTCTCCCGTTTAATACTTTCAAATGTAATTAATATTCGACATGTAATTATTTATATGATTTTCATTCATTCATCAAAAACTATTAAATGCACCACACAGGTCTCAATAAGAAATCCATAAGACATTATTTCAAATTCTTATTCTAATGTTGTTACAGTTTAAGGCCAAGGTAGTTTGCTCTTTCAACAAAGAATAAAAAAGTAGTTGTAAATCACATCAACAAAGTATTTCAATAAATAAAAGCAATTAATGAATAATTCATAAAAATAAATATATTCTACGCACAAAATTTACATTTTATTAAAAAAAAAAAAAAAACAATTAATTGTTTGTATTCAGTCAGCGTTTACAGTCAAACTGTTATGAGAAATTTTGTAATGAAACTGGCAAACTGAAAAAAAGAATATAAAACAAAAAAATTGTGGGCGGGAATAATTATAAAAAAAAGATTTATAATCGTTCAAGCTTTAAAAGGATGTAGACGCTATAAAAGTGATCTGATATAAATAAGTAGGTTTGTATTAATAGCTGATTGCACTAAAAAATATTCTTACTCTGCAAGAAAGTTTTGCCAAAATTTAATAGGAAGGTATTCCGATTAATTATATGGCAACTTCTCGTTCGACTAATCTATTTATAAATCGATTATTAACATAATAATAATTTGCAGATAAAACACTTTTTTCTTCCTAAAATATTTGAAGTAAGTGTAGACTCTGCAAATCAATATTTAAAAACAAGATGGAATTAATTTTACACATTAGCCTACTTTTTATAAACTTCTATAATATGATAGCATGATAGCTAAATAATGATAGCATGATAGCGTCTAACAAATTAAGAGGTCATTTTTAGAAAATTCTGATTTTTTAAGACATTTGAAGGCAAAGTCCACCTGTTTTATGGCGATTAAAAATGAAGAAACAAATTATAAAACTTCCGTGGCAAATTAATGAATTTTTTGGACAATAATTATTATTTTATTTAAATGCTATAAAATAGACTTGACATGCTCTCACTTAAAATATTTAATATCGGTAAATTTAAAATATTTAACCGGGGGCCTAAGCGTGCTAAAATTAATTAACGTCAATTCAACATTCCCCATATTAATTTTTTTTCAAAAAAAAAAAAAAAATCTGTTAAATCTGTTTAATCGCCAGTTCGAAGTAAAAGTTTTTATTTTATAAGAACTATTTGTTTATACGTAGATGTCACTTAAAAGTTTTCCGCCTAATTCATTAAAATTTTTTTTGACAAGTTGTAAAAAAATTTACTGTTTGCAATCATTTTAACAGATTTTTGGAAAAAATAAAAAATTACGCCCTTACTTGAATAATAATTAGCAATCAAAATTTTATTGATTCGATTAGTTACATTATTCAACGATTAAAAATTTTTATTTGTTATCACTAATTATAAATTTGGTTTAAGGCATTTTAAGGCATTAAAATTAAGTTCAGTCTCGCATGTCAGGACATGTCAAAATAAGAGCGGTTAATATTTTAATAAAATTAAAACTTACAATTTAAGAGATTTATCAATGATTGATTTAAATTAAACTTTGTCACAAATTTTTATTTAAGTTATTTTCGCATAGGTTTTCTATTTGTTTGTTAAAAACCTTAGATGAAGAAACTGGAATTATCGTAGCAAAAATTAAGACGAAAATTATACTAAAAATCTTTTAAATAATTTTATTGTTGACTTATGTTAACGATTTATTTTCTTCTAAATTAATTGTCATTAATAAAAAAAACTTGTAATGTCAAAAAAGGAAGCATTACTTATTGCTCAATTCCAATGAAATAAAAGGAGCATTTCAAAATACAAAATCAAGGGAAAACAATTGCGTTCAAAAATAATACAATGTGTAGCTTTGAGTGGAAATGCATGGAATGTGTAATAAATTTAAACTGTTATATGTGTGAGTAATATTTTATGTTAGCTCTGTCCCAGGAAAATAAGGCGAAGGTTTGAGGCTTATTTTTTTTAACATAAACACAGTTCGAATGACTTCAGTTATTACAGCAATATTCTCTGCTGAGAGAATAATACAAAAACAAACAAAAAATTTCATATTATGATGTGAATGAAGCTCAACGAGAAAATTTTAGCCAAATGATTAATATTTTAAACAGTTACTATTTTTTTTTTGGAAAAAATTTCAAAGACTCTTTTGTTTTGTTTACAGTCATATTGTTTAAACGAAACCATTAAGTTTTTAATTTTTCAAAGTGATAAAATAAAGAAGCTACATTAATAACAACTACATTAACAAACTTAAACGAAACTTAAATTTACATTAACATTTTTGTTTTGAATAAAAGTAAAGACCATGTCTTAGACTTTAAATAGTCAAATACACTGAAAACGTTATTTGGAGTGATAAAAATTAAAAAAGATGAGAAAAGAAATTTCTCAGATTTGCAAATTTCATTAAAAATTATTTGTTTCTTCAAAAATTATTTATTTAAAATCCCGTTTGCGAACTTTAGTTCTCAATTAAGAACTTGAAAATCCAAAGTTTTACTGTAACCCGGTTTAAAACAAACCTTTCATTCTTGTGTGCGTAAAGAAAATTTTTAAAAGCAGTATTTTGCTATTTTCCGTGCGTGAGCATTCATGACCAAGCAATTGTTTCTTGTGAGACTGTAGAAGCGTATGTGACGCTCCTACATTCTCACTGTTTTATTTCGTGAGAGGGCGTGTTTAAAAAAAACGAAATTCTTTAAGCTTAATTTTCGAAAATTGGTCCAGTCAATTGGCTGTAACTAATTCCGTACACAAAAAGACATTTGAAAACAAATTTTTAATAGTTCGAAAGCAAACTCTTAAAAGGTTAGTTATCTGCAGTTAACGTAATTATTTCAAGCGAAGGGAAGTAGACTTTTAAGTAAATACCTTTGAACATCCTGACTTGTTTCCAAAGATGCAGACAATAGACACCTGTCGATATCTAGTTTTAACATAGACTTACCTGTGTAATTGACACTTTTGCAGGTGGACCTTATTGCCGCCTAATAATCGATTATTAAGTAGGAATTAAAGAAGAATATATAATGAAAGGATTGTTTAATTTTGGGAGAACGTTTTGTTGCAACATTGGAATTCAGAGCTGAGAGCGTCGTATGTGTTAAATATAGATATGAAAGAGGAGAGTGAAGAAGTTAAAGGATTTCGTGTCCGATTAAATAATGAAAGGGGTAGCGTTATCGCACTGTTGTTAGTTCGACTGATAAACAAAATGGCAGACTTACTGATCCGCGAGTCTCTTATTAAGTTTGATAAGATGGCAAAAGACAAATACATGCAGGTAGAATCCAGAAATGTACAAAGTTGCCTGCCAATATGATGAGGGACACCACTATAAAGCAAATGCTTCCACCTACGCGACTTTCTTATTAAAAGGCAGTCGACGACCAGAAATCATACGTTTAAAGTAACACTTAAGGGCTACGAAATTACAATGGTATTTTCAGCTCGTCAAGAAGAAACGTAATGCTGAACACGAAAAAGAGGCCTGCTTCAATGTAATTCCTAATAGAAGTACGAAATCTACATACAAATACGACCAAATTATTTATTTTTTGAACTGAGACTCTAAGTAATTACATTGAGACTAAAAAAAGGAAAACTAAAAAAACTAAACGAAATGTATCGGTCCTTATTTTTTAACTTAATTGGAAATAATTTGTTTAAGTCGTAATATTTTTTTATATTGCGTAATTTTATGATAATTTTTTTCTTTCACTCTTTTTGCATTTTTTTACACTAATTAATTTAATAAAACTGCTACAAATATATAATCGAGTATGGAAATATTTTAAACACTTAATTATAAATCCCGTTATACTTACATAAGTGCCGTTAAGCGATGTTTATATCTTCATTCATAATTTCGATATGTTGACTTACCTAAAATAAAAAAAAAACATAAATATAAATATAAATAAGCAACTCTAAAGTCAAGAGTAAAGTTGAATAATAAAAAATCACGATAATCAATAAACACGAGTATAAAGACAAAAATTAATATAAACAATAAGGAGATGAAATATTTAACAACCTGTACGTTCACACTTCAAACACAACATAAGAGTTTCAACACACTTTAAAATTGGCAAAAAAATAAAACAGTTAAAATAAATTTATTAAAAAAACATCTTCAACAAAAAGCGCACATCGTTTGAAATATGAGCGCAATTTAATTTTTAACGACACAAGTTCGAGAGATTTAAAAAATCATAACAAAATCGAAACACTTGTTGCTAATTTTCAAGGTTGGCGAATATGTTGTCTGTTGAATGTTTGCTAGTGGCTGTTATGTGTCTCTTCTTCCATTTGTATATTGTCTTGTCTTGTATGTTGCTTCTCTATTTCAAAATAAAAAATAAATAAAAGAAATAATTTTACGATTTCAAAAACAACTTTTTCTCTTCCCAATCATTTTCGTTGTAAAGTCTTTACATTAATAGTGTCTTAAATTTATTTTCAAAGCCAATTCCAAAAACAACTGTTTAAAAATGAAACTAAACACAACAACAATAAAAAAAACTTCCTACTATTCAAGCGAAAAGCTTGAATACTTGACAAAAAAAAACAATCTGTTACATCTCTTGCGGCATAAAAACACCAATACGAACAACAAAGATGAGAAAAACTCAATACAGCATCAGTTACTAACACAATATTAAAAACGAGAAGGCCAATCATATGAAGGGTAATCATTCCTCTTAACCCCTTGCTCATCAACCAGTATTAAAATGAAAACAAAAATCAAATGAATTTATTATTGACTTTTTACAGACTGATAAAACTAACGCAATCACAAAAACATAAAATTTTTTCTTATGCAATTATTGTTTATAAGAAACTTTCTTCTTTAAAAATACACAGCGCTCTAAGATATTTTAATTTTTATACAATAAAAAGTTGAACTGTAAACATAAATAAATTAGAATTTATTTTTGACCTTAGTTCATTACAAATTCATGCGAACGATTTTGTTGTGAGCAAACAAATAAGAATGACTAAAAATAAAAATTGCACTCGTGATCAACCGATAGTTGATACAAGGCAAAATCAAATGTACGAGACAAGTTACAAAGAAAATAGTGAAGAAATTCTTTAGTTTGTATGTTGACTTCGTCTAACGAAGTTAATATCTAATGAATACATCTTATATTCTTATTAACAAAATTATTTGGTGTAATAGAGGATGTTTACAAGATACACAACCTAAGGGAGATAGATACGAAGATTGCTGATGAAAATGTTTCTTTTTGAAAAACGTCTGCATACATTTGTAAATTAAATTTTTTTTCTAAAAAAACGGTTTTTAGAAATTAAAAAATGAACTTAAGCCAAAAATAAATGTTAATTGATTAATTCCCAAAAACATGATATATTTTTTTTTTCTTTTTTTTCTTCTTATAAGCAATTATTGTTCATAAGAAACTTTTTTCTTATAAAAACACATAGCGTTCTAAGAAAGTTTTTTTTTCTTTTAAAAAATCTGTATGATTTTTACAGAAAATTTAAATAAACTTAGTTTAAAAAATGAAATGTTCATAATTATGTAAGTTCCTGTGTAAGTTTATGAGTCAATTTATACAAAAATTAATTTATAAAAATTAAAAAAAAAGAATTAATTTTAACTTACAAAAAAAATAAGAACAGCTTTGTTCGAACGAAACTATAACGTTCATACTGTGTTGAAAAAAATCCTTTTAGGAAATATATTTTTCTATTATTTTCCTAATTAGTGCTTATCAAAAGTTTCTTATATCGGTTTTTTTTCATTAGAAATTTTTTATAAATAATAACTTTAATGAAAAATATAGGAAAAAAACGGCGTCTTTAATTCACTTTTTTAAAAGTGAATACGAGGGCTGCTCTATATATTTCTGGCCTAATAGTGAAAATGCGAATATTTATAATCAAAAATGGTTTTATTGTTTTTCAAAGTATTCTCCAGCATGATTTATACACATTTGCATGCGCTCAAACCAGTTGTCAAAGCCCTTCTTCCACTGCGATTGAGACACCTCTAAGACATAGTTTTTGAACACTTCAACAGCTTCTTCTGGCGACGAAAATCGTTGACCACGCATTTTTTTCTTGATGTGCGGAAACAAGAAGAAATCATTAGGTGCCAAGTCAGGGCTGTACGGCGGATGACCCATTAATTCGACGTTTTGGACGGTCAAATACGCTCTGGTTTGAGCCGATGTGTGAGAGCTCGCATTGTCATGCTGAACAATGATTCGTCTTTTCTTGTTGGTTTTTCGCATTTCTCCGATGACTTCAGGCAAACAAATTATAGCGTACCACTCAGAAGTGACCGTCCAACGTTTCTCAAGCTGAAAAGTCGCCACATGACCAGTTTTGCCGAAGAAACAGGCGACCATTTGCTTCGAAGTGCTTCTTCCACGAACAACTTTCGTTGGATTTTGCTCGTCTTTGAAGACCCACACGGTCGATTGTTGTTTCGTTTCGGGCTCATACGCATAGATCCATGATTCATCACCTGTGACGATCTTATAAACGTCTTTTAAAGCACCAAAATCGTATTTTTTTGCAACATTTCTTTGCACCAATCGACACGAGCCTTTTTTTGAGCGACTTTCAAATTGTGCGGGATCCAACGAGAACAAACCTTTTTTACGGCCAGGTGTTCATAGAGTATCGAATGTATGCTGGTGGAAGAAATGTACAAGGATGTCTCTATCTCTCGGTATGTCGCATGTCGATCTTGCATTATGAGTTCACGCACGGTATCAATGTTCATTGGCACAACAGCCGTTTTTGGATGACCTTCACGGAATTCGTCTTTGAGCGAGCTTCGGCCACGATTAAATTCATTATACCAATTTTTCACAGTGCTATAGGATGGTGCTTTATCGCCATACAAAGATTTAAGTTCATCAATGTACTCTTGTCGTGATAATCCACTTTGAAAGTTGTAAAAAATGATGGCACGAAATTTTCACGAGTTAATTCCATTTTTTTCTATATTAATTTTTTCAAGTCACTGTAAACAACACAAATAATGGTCGTACGTCAAAACTTTTTGAGTACGATTACGCTTAAAAATGACAAACTTTCCAATGGAAATGTCAGATTGTACTTGGAAGCACTCAGTGTTGCCAGGCCAGAAATATATATAGCACCCTCGTATTTCTTATAAGAAATGTGCTTATATACAATAAATAGTGTGGTACAAATGAAAAAACAATTGTTGAATATAACGAAAATATTTACTCATTTAATGCCCGAACAATTAAGTTTGCTCTGCAATTATATTTGCATTAATATTTTTTTAATCCCTCGGTTTTACCTTTTCCCAAAACTATCAAAAAAATCAATTTATATAAAAAGTCAATTTTGAAAAAATGTGTTCAAAATGTAATTAGTACAAAGAACAAAGTTTTAAGTAAATTTGTAATATATTCAATTATTTTTTTAGATAGAAAATTGTTTTCGATTATTAAATTACTACATTTTGCATTTATATATAAATAATTAAATCGATAAAAAATTTAATTAAATTTCAATATAGAATTTTCTTGTGGATGAAGGCTTTGGATTTATATTTAGCTTTTAAGGGTTAAGACTGCTGTGCCACAACAAGTGTTACGTATAATTCCCATTTTGTATTTCTTACTCATTTGCTGTTGCTGCCGAAATTAATTTGTAGTCAAAAATTTAAAAGGAAGAAAAATGTGCATATGAAAGTTTCTTTTCTGTTTTCATGCAGTTAAAATTTTTATAGTTATTTTATGTTCACAATGTACATTTTTTATAGGACAAGGTGGGAGTTGAAATGCCATTGAACTTTTACTCGTAAGCATTTACACATGCATTAATGGCTGAAAAATTTACTTACAAGCCAGAGCGCGTGTTTTTTATTTTCCACATGCCACAAATGAGGTAATAAAATTGTTTACGTTTTTCAATATTAAATTATTTTCCTGTTTGGCTTAATTTGCAAAACAAACAAAAAAAAAAATATTGTTTATAATAAACTGCATTGGAACCTTAAAAAAAGAAAGAAGCAAAAGGTTTTCTCTTAAAGGGAATGTTACAAATATTTAAAACAATGACTTGTCCCGTCTTGTTTTTTTTTCTGTATTTCAACAATATATTTATCAAATACTAACAACTTTTTGTTTCATATTACGGCATAAGTTTCATAACATCCAATACAAAATATCCGCCTTGATGAAATATTTTCCTAGCAATTTGTTTACTAATGGAAAACCTTTTAATAAATGCAATGTTATTTTGCATAAGCTATAAAAATAAAAAATGAAAACAATGTGGAAAATTACAGTATTAAGCCGAAACTATAACAAGGAAGTCATTGTCAATTTAACGTGCCAAAGGTTTAACCACAAAACCAATATTGGGGCAAATAAAAAAATTAAAACAAAAAAATTTAAACATTTCACGGTAAAAATGTTTATATTCATTCGTTTTGCACACAAATATTTTTTTTAATTTAACGTTTAATTTCTTCATATTTTTTATTGCAACACAGGCACGTGCAAGCTGGTTGAAACTTAAATGAACTGGGCACAACAATTGCTTGAACGTGAAAAATTATATTTTCACATTATCTAACGTTTAAACTTTGTTTGTGGGAAAATTATTGGAGGTTTTTTAAACAAATTATTTTTTCTATACATACATATGTACATATTTTCATGATGGTAAAATGACAGGGATTAAATTAGTAAAAATCTATAAAAAAAAGTGGACCAAAACCTTTAAGTTTTATGTAAAATTTTAGTAAATTTGTTGTTGTTTTTTTAATAATTGTTTTATAAAGAAATTATTTATTATTTGTTAAGCTAAGGTTCGTTATTATATGTGTTTATTTGTAGTAATAAAAATCAAGTCAGATGTTGGATAGAAATATTTTAAATCAAAATAATACTTCTGTGTCGTTAGAAATAGAAGGAGAAGAAGAGTGATATATAAAGGCCTTAATTTTTAAGTAGGCTCCATTATAAACAGCGGCTCCATTATAACAGCTACCAAGCCAAACTAAGCCATTGAAAGCAAGTCTATTCGATTTTAAACCCTATTTATGGATGACAGCAGCATTTGCCAATTATATTCATTCGGCAAACGGCCAAAGTTGTTAGAGGTTGGGGCCAGGCGAATGAATTTGAATGATTGGGGTTGGGCTTATAGAGTCGATTTAAATGCTCGTAAGACTCAATCTTGTATGCTTACGCGCAGACGTTTGACCGAAAGTGGTGCCTCATCTGTAAGCATGGCTGGTATGAGTATTAAGGAATCAGAAGCTCTTGATGTTCTTGGCAAGCAAATTCAGTGTGATGTTCGATAGACTTAACACAGTCTCAAAAGAAACTTTAAAGTACCTCGACTTCTTGAAACTGAAAGATATTTCATTTTATCGGATTTCCTTACTATTTATACTACCTACCTAACCGAGAATGGATACAACTCTCATGTACAGGCCTGTGCTTCAGAGTCTCTTAACTCTGAGCTCTCTTGAACACCGATGCAATGTGAATTATGTAACGCTGTTTTATCGATACTACAATGGATTGTATTCTAAAGAGCTCATCGATTGGCTGCTATATGTATTAAAAAGAGAATTCGTTTTTTAGCCGGAAGAAAGAAAGAAAGTTCGCATGTGGAATTATCTTCTAGCACTTGTCTTTCCTGTCATTTTCGATGTTGGAAAACTCAAATTGAATGTCTATAAAAACTACTCCCTCTATCTTCCTTTTTATAACCTAATATCCTAGTTTTGGCACAAAGCATTGCGAAAGTAGGGGTCATCCCCTAATAGTAAGAATAAATATATCATCATAGAAAGATGCAGAAGATGTTAAGAGAGCAAAAAAGCTATCTCTAAATATCTCTTGGCTGGCTGTTAAAAATATAATGAAAATGCGAGTAAAATTTTCCTTGGCTTCAATATTAAAACAGATTCATACCAAAAAATAAAACCAGAATAATTTCTAAATAATGGATAAATTATACTGGGACAGAACCCTGATAACTGATATAACAGTAACTAACAAAAGACTAGTCGTTCTAATTTTTATAAAAATACTGAAAAAAGTGACTGCAATTTTGAAAGCAATAGTGAACAACAGTAACCTGGCAACAGCTTTTAACTCAACTTTTTATAACAATTAAAACAACAGTCCCTCTTATCAACTGGCCTCTTAAAAGAGGATGTTTACAAGATACACAACCTAAGGGAGATAGATACGAAGATTGCTGATGAAAATATTTCTTTTTGAAAAACGTCTGCATACATTTGTAAATTAAATTTTTTTTCTAAAAAACGGTTTTTAGAAATTAAAAAATGAACTTAAGCCAAAAATAGACTAGTCGTTCTAATTTTTATAAAAATACTGAAAAAAGTGACTGCAATTTTGAAAGCAATAGTGAACAACAGTAACCTGGCAACAGCTTTTAACTCAACTTTTTATAACAATTAAAACAACAGTCCCTCTTATCAACTGGCCTCTTAAAAGAGTCAATAGTAGAAACAAAAATTAAAAAGTAACCCGACTTTTAAACAGTCAAACTTAAAATCATATTTCTTTAGGGCGGTAATTAAACATTGATTATATTCTTATTCGAGAAATATTGTGTCAGGATTTTTTATATGTCGTAGAACAAATTATAAATGCAGATGAAACAAGAAAATTCCGCAGTTTTGTAATCACCCTTTATTTTTTACACTTTTTAATGCTGACAAAGTAAAACAAAATTGTTTTCATACCTTTCGGTTAAGACAGTCGTCATTGGCTGTATAACTGCCTACAACAGTCAATGGTTTGGTCATATACATCAAATACAGCAACTTTTGTAACACCCTATAATTTATAATTTTAAATATTTATACCTCTTAATATAGTGAACATTCTGTTTAATTTTCAAATGTTCAAACGATAGGGCCATATAGGGCAACTTACTTCATATATGGGAACACTCTTTAATTTCTAAATTAAAATTTTAAACTTGTTATAGCGGACTTAGCAATACAGGTTTTTTATAAATTTAAATTATCTGGCTAAAACAGTTCAGGGGTTCACATAAAATTACATTAACTAATGGGATATCCTTTAATTTTGAATTTTGAATGTTTATACTTGTTGTTATAATGGTCATAGCAATCGACATCCTGTCCAATTTGCAAGCGTTTGTCTACAACGGTTCACGAGATAAGCCCATAAAAGTCAATTTACATCACCTATGCATACACCCTTTAATATTTAGATTTATTCTTTTATTACTTTTTGCTATTGGCAACTATTTTAATACCCCTTTTTTTCCTTTTTTAATTTTAAAGAAGTGCTCTTCCGGTTCATAATATACTTAAAAAACATGTATGTTGTATGGGGTCACCCTTTAGTTTTTAAGATTATAAACTGTTTTGAAAACAGGACTAATCTGTAGGCATAATCTATCAAATTACAAAAATAAAAAAATCGGTTAAGAAATGACTGAATTCTGCAAGTTCAAACATAAAAAAGCAACATCCAGTCAAAACTCCTTCTTTTTTAGGTCGGTTAATAAAAAACTATAAAAATGACAGGAGACTTGATATATGTGTTTTTTACAACTCACGATGAACTTGGTAAATCTGAATATCAGTTATATAAGGAAAAAATAACCTATTTGTAACTAATGAAATACATAAGGCTGTGATTTAAGATAATTTTAAATTAATTAGATCATCATATAATTAATAATATGATTCGATCATAACCATATAATTGATTCATAATATGTTACTCTTAAATAATGGTTACCTGAACCATATTTTTTTCTTTGCGTGTGTAAATAAAATCTCTTTCAATTTTCATTTTAAAATTTACAACTTTAATGTTTTCATAACAAATGAAATGAAAAGTTTGTTAAAACAAATATTCTAATGAAGGATTATTAGATGTTAAAAGTAATGGGTTAGAATACCACGTATAATATTTAACATTCTTCTGCTAAGGATTACATAACTTGAAAAACAACGATGTTGCGATATTTGCGATAACTTAATAGTAAATTAAGTGAAAAAACAATTTCTGTTAACAAGTGATATCTTAATTAAAAAAAGAGTAAATAAATCTTAATATAAAAATAATAACGTCATCATAACCTGTCAATATTAATTTATAGTCATATATAACATTTCTACCTGTGGCGAAGATTATAAGAATGCGTTTGCATAAACAAACATTAAAAAATTAAACAAAATATATATATTCAATAAACAACAACTAAACAACCATTTGTTGACAACTTGCTAACTAACAATGTTGATATTATTAGCATTTGTTAACACCTCTTTTGTTTTATTATGCATTTTTTTTTTTTTTTTTTTTTTTTTTTTTTTAAAGAGAAGTAGCACTTCAGGCAATAATGCCTATTTAGTTATTTTTGTAACCGTGCTACATTCTTTAGGAAAGGGATAGATGAGAGATAAGACAGGTGGTGAAAAGAGAAAGATAGATATAGCCAATTTATTAGTTATTTTACTTCGCCGGCGAATATGCTATTAAGAAGTACCGACGAAGGAGGCTGCATGTTTAATGTTAATTCTGAATATGTATTTATACCATTAAACAGAAAAAAACATTTTTTATTTTTGGTTGCCGCAGGGGTTGAACCCTGGTCAACCAGGTTTGTAGCCAACGTGTTTACCACTTAGACTACAGCAGCCTCTTTTTTTTATTTATTTCTTAAGCAGAATAAACAAACATGTTGATGTTGCTCAAAGCCTAATGGAACTCAATTACATAATTATCAGCAATGGACAAGAAACGTGCGTAACAATTTACTAGCCAACTTAAAATGGTAACTAACAACAAATATTCCTCCTATTAAAATACTTTCTTGTTTTGTTTTATTTTGCACAGAAAGTAACAAACAGGATGCTTGAAGAAACACCAAACTTGTGAAAAAAAATTAAAAAAAAACTCAACATAAAGCCACAATATCATTGCGATAGTGAATAAAACAGTGAAAAAATTATTTTTTAAAGACAAAATTCATTTAAGCCAAAAAGATCTCAAAGAGCCGAGCCAGTATTTAGTCAAAATAACAAAATCGTCAGCCTGTCATTTATTGAATACAATATGGTTAAATACAATTTGACGGATGTCTTTTGATTTACTCAAGTGCTCAAGAAGGCGGATGTCTTTTGATTTACTCAAGTGTTCCAGAAGGCGAAAAAGAAGAAAATATTTAAAACAAGTTGACTAAAAGACACAAAACAAAGCCAACAAATAAAAAAAAACTGTAGCCACATGATTGACGAGTTACGAATAACATGACGATTTATGTCTGCTCTTATGCTGAGCAAAAATTACAGTGACTTGCAAATAATGTTATAATTCTTTTTATAATCAAATAAATTCAATTTTGAAAAATAAAAAATATTTTATTCCATCTTATCTTTTAAATGGAGAACCTTTAAATTAATGTCATAAAAATTTTATACTCTAATTTTTAAAGTTTTTTTTTTGGCAGTTAATTTAATATTCAGCAGCTTTAATTTGAAAGAGCTAAAATTAGTTTCCACAAAGAGTCATTTACTTTTATACATTAATGATTTATTTTGTCAGTCAAATTAAAATTTATGACTCGCGCATTTTAAGGTTTATAAATTTTCAAATACAAACGGTTTAAAAAAAATCAAATCTCTGTGGCATAAATAAAACCTCAAACATTTTACTAATTAAAAAAAAGTATTCCGTTGTCAAATAAAGCGACTGCTCTTTCAGAGAACGGTGCCTATGCTGATACGATGTGATGCTATTCGTAAGTAGTAACTAGCAAAGTCGTGCAGACTTATTTGCGGTTATTTAGTCTGTGAGAGGCCTGGTAAATGCAGCCGAGTTTTATTGACTTTTATTATTAGTCGTAGCAATTAACTAGAGTTGATGGAGCTGGCAGTCACAGAGACCCATAAAATCAAGACTTATGGTATTCGGCATAACAAGGCAGCTACTACCAAAAGTGCATTATTGCCGCTGCTTTACAATACATCTTCAGGAGGACCCTTTTATTAACCAAACTTACAGCCAAATACAATCGGAAGACAAGCTTTAGGCATATGCTAACGATATGAAAACTATTCCTGAGAATAACCATTTTCTACAATAACAGACCTTGTTTTTTTGCCAGGAGATAAGCATTATAAATCTTAGAGGAAAAGATATAAAATTTAAATGTCAGGCTGATGAAAAAGACATCTATTTAGGCAGACATCTTCTTTGGAATGGGAATGTATTGAAAAGACTAAAAAAGGTCTACTATGCGTATAGGAGCTCCATAGGGAGATATTGAGGACAGTAACAAACAGTAGTAAATTGTACTCAGACATCGATCATACGAAAGATATAATGCTTAGTAAAAAGCTTATAAAAAGTTCTTGCAAAAGTCTTGATGTTTGCTTTAAACGGCGTCACAGAAGGTATCAGTGATTCTGACTAACGAAACAGGTAGTAAAAAAATAACAGGCCAAGCTGCGCATAAAGCAACGAATAAGAGTGCTAAATTCAGCAATGCCGAATCTTTATAACCTTCACCATGTATGTAAATCTAGTTTTGTAAAGTAACTCCAGTTAAAAAAAAAAACAAATATAGCAGTGACAAAGAATAAAAAGAAAAATAAACACAAAAAATTAAGTAGGATATATAACTTTACATAAAAATTTTATCGGCTCTTAATGGGTTACGCATTTTTGAAAAATTTAAATATTTCCTGAAAAATCTTTTCAAAATCTTTTAAATGATACCGATTTCAGAGCCCCATAGCTTGGTAAATATGAGCGAGCACCGATTTCTCACTAAATGTTTTTTTTTTATTTTTTAATTGTTTTTTCAATTGGAGTTAGTTTATTGCTTCAAATGATATGAAAAAATTAGAGGTTAGCGTGGTGCTTAGCCCACTGCTTTGAAGGACATGAACCGACCTTGCTGATTTTCAACAGCAAAATTTTTAAAACTGTCTGATTAACTGCCTCATTTTAAATTTTCTCTAGCTCATCTAGTGCCTTGGTAAAGTTGATTTCAACATTTACGCAGACGAACAGACGGACTTTGCTCAGTTGACTTCGATATGCATAAGGACTCAGAATATATAAACTTTATGAGATCGAAAATGAATATTGAAGAAATTACAAACGGAAGTGACAAACTTAGATATAAACTTTTTCCGCTCTTTGTTGTGAAGGTTATAAAAAAGGTCTCAACCTGCAACTGGTACCTGGCGCTACTAACAAACTTTCAACTACTGACAAATGAAAAAGAGTCTTCTTCTTCAATTCACCAGAGTTTACGACCACCAAAAGATGTTAAAATATTTTAAATAATAATCTTTTTATTTATATAATATATTTTCATTTCAAATTTTTTTAATGTGCAGACAGAAAAAATTCTGCTTAAATCAAGTATTTTCTGCCAAACAAATTTCAGAGAAGAAGTATTTAATATATAAATTTCAGACAATCGAATGTCTTCACTTTGTTTTATAAATTAATAATTTTTCAGAAGTTAACAACAAAGTTTTATAGCGATGCAGCGCTACACAAAAAAGTAACTTTAAAAGTCATCGCAAGAGGTCACAAAATCGAACTGCTGCTCTTCAAATTTAAACATGTTGACCTTGCTAAAGCTTGTAGAGGTATTCCTTTACAACGACCTCACAGAGCTAAAGATAAAACTAAAGTTTTTCATGAAATGGGTGCGTTAGTAAATAAAATTTCATTATTGAACTGTAAATTTTAAAGTTTTTGTTGTGTGTTTTGAAAGCAAATACTTTTGATATCGCATATCGATTAAATCGGTTAATTTTTTTTATTCAACGTGTTAGCAACAACTTGCTATTTTTTCTCGAATAGTTGTTGATTGATTGTTAACTAAACTAGAAGAATATTGCTAACGAACTTAGAGATTAAATAAATTATTTCTTGCTTTCTTTTGTATAAATTTTCTCTAAGTTAATTTTCTAAATTAATCTGGATATAAAATTTTCTTTAAAAATTTTCAATTTAACTTAACGTGAACTTAATTCCAAATAAAATTATAAAATATACTTTTGGTTCTTTAAGAACAAATTTTTTTTCCAAATTATAAAATGTCATTTTCTTGCTTTTAAATTAAAATAAAAATATTGCAAACTTGAAAAGTGAACTTAACATGCATGTGTTTTAAAATGTAGAGTACCCTTTACGTTTGATAAGAAAATCAAGCATAAAAAGGTTAAACATGAAAAAATGAATGCTAGAAAAGGATTGTTTGTGAATGAATGAAGAGGCGTTTGTGATGTAAGCAGATATTGTTGTTAGTGTTAATGTTACAATTTGACGTTTTGTTAACTACTTTAACGTCAATAACAAAACAAATTATAAATGCTACAATACTTTGCCTCATAAATCGCTTAGAAAGTTACTATGAAAACGAAAAAATGAAGAAAAATTAAAAAAGCATTAAAAACTCTTGGACAAGACTTTAAGTAAAATCTTAATGGTTTTCTATATGTTTCTTAAGTTGATGCAAAAATTATATACAATTTACCGGTAAATTTATTTATGATTTTTTTATATATTTTTATTTGCGTTATTATTATGTTTATTTTCGTCCGCATCATAATGGAAGCAAGTGAAAGTAAGGAAACTGCTTATTTGTTTTTAGTGGAAATTGTTACTTAAATAAATTACTGTTAACAGTAATAATTATTTTTTATTTAAGTACAAGTTTCTTCGTGGTAGTTATTTCACGTTTATTATTTATTGTACACATTTTGAAAATAGTATGTCTTTGGGTTTGAGAAATTATTTCTCTGTGTATGAACAATTGATTAGCAAATTTATGCCTGGCCTTTTTGTCATTTAAATAATTATTAAAAAAATTTAATACAAAAATTTTAAAATTATATAAAAATGAAAACATTTAAAATTTTTATCTTGAGCTACTTTTGTTCTTCAAAGATACAGTGGAAAATAATGAGAAAATTTTGGGGTTTGTTTTAAAAATTCCGCCATAATTTTGTCTTATGTCTTGTTATGGTCATGGGCAACAAAATCATTTGTTCTTTTAATTCTGGTTCACTGGCAATATTTATTTAGATGTTTTTAAATAGTTTGACCTGTCGATATCTTTAAGATATTCTGCGCAACTCTTATAGTTTTCTATATTGACTGATAGATTCTCATACGCCAGTTCAATTTTATTATCATAAAAATTCTTAAAATAATTATTTATTAAAAAAGAATATACAACTATATAGAGCTGCACATTCCAAGATAAGTCTACATTAAAATTGGTTGAGATCTTTAGGTATCCAGTGTTAGCTGGGCTTGATTTTTCCAGCCTCAGGCCTAACTAGGAGCCAGTTACCGGCCTTTACCTTAAGGAGATGGAAGTCGAGTAAATAATCCAAAGTCTCTTAGGTTGGATATTTTTTAATTAATTTTTTTTTGAGAACGGATGCAAAAAAAATTTATAAAAAAAAGTTGAATTGTTTCAAGCATCTAAAATAAATGCAACTTTTACAATTACAAACATCAAACTATACACCTTAAGGCAACTTATGATCACGTAACTTAAAATCAAAAAATTGCATATGATTTTTTGGCCTCATATTTATAGAAATTCCTTTTAACAATTAAACGGCAGGAACTTATGAATTTGCTTGAGAATTTTTTTTTAACTTTTTACTTTTTTATGTTTATTTTAATTTATTTATATGGTAATCAGTTTGAAGACTTTACCTTCCCTTCTTTTATTCAATTTTAAAATACACTCCAAACAACAACAAACATTTATTATTTTTATGTCTTGTTTTCTAAAACTACAATCAATTGTTTAACAAATATTGTTATTGTTATTATTAGTGTAGCATTTTATTGAAGGTCGTTTTTTATTACTGCATCGACATGCAAACAATTTAGTTTGTTATTTGCTTTTTAATGCAAATAGCCATGGCGAAATAATTTACCAGGTGGCAGCATAGGCGAATTCAGTATTTTTTGCTGGCGTACACCACTGTCAAACTCCATATATAAAAAATTTGTGTACATTTTTTATATATGGAGTTTGACAGTCGTGTATACCAGCAAAAAATATTGAATTCGCCTACGCTGCCACCTGGTAATTTATTCGCCTTGCAAATAGCCAAAGGTTATTGAAATAAATTCAAAAAATACTTATAAACAATTATTTTTTTTTAATTATAACGAATAATTTTATATTCAAACAACACTCATATATTTTGAAGAGTGTTAAAAAGGTGTTTGAGTAGTGCTGCAGAGCTTTTAATTCTTTATTACTGCTAGAAAGGTTTAGAATTTATAAATTTACTTTATGATAATTTTATTTAAATAAAAAAGAATGACTAAGTTTATTTCTAGAAGTATTGACTTGATCAGCAGATATTCTAATGTCACTTTTGCTTTTATAAGAATAAAATTGAAATATTTTATTTTTTAGCATTACACATATTTTCGACCATGATAATGTTTTTTAATGCAAATCTTTTATTGATAATTAATTTAAAAGCAAAATCATTAAATAATGATTAAAGCATTACCATTGATAAACATTATTCCATGACTTTTTAAACTAAACAAACACCTTAAAGTTTAGAAGAATATTATTTTAAAATGACATTTTACTAACAAAAAAAATTTTGTGAAATATAACGATTTTAATATTCTCAGCAACAATAAGATTTTATAGAAATATATTTTGGATTTCCTGCAGGTAATAAGAACTGCCTTCTGGGGTTTTAGATGACTTTAGATCTCTAACATCAAGTTAAACATCTATGGCATTTAAAATTGGTGAATAATTTAAGTTTTAAAACATTGATTTATCTTTAAAAGGTATCGTTTTTTGAAGCTTCTGATACAAAAAATTTATGCTTCATAAAAATATTATTTTTTAATTGTAATTATTAATCAAACGATTGCATTATTACTTCATTACCATTAATAAAAATAATTATTTAAGTTTTTATAAAATTAGGAGTTGAACTGTGGATACCAGTCACAAAGAATTACTTTGGTTGCATTTTTTTCTGTTCCATCCATTAAGTTTAAAAAAAAATTGATTTTACAAAAAATTCAAACATTATCAACAAATCATTATTGCATTATAAATTTTAATATCTTCAAAATAAATACATGGAGAAAACAAAGTTCATACAGCACTGAATAAATATTAAAAAAAACAAGAACTCATTATAAAAATCACCACTAAGTTGGTTAAAATATTTTTTTCTTGTTAACTATAAATTTTGAATAAAATTAGATGTCATAAACGTAATAATCATAATTAATTATCCCAATAATAAGGATTGACAGCACAAACAAATATTTTTATTAAGTTTCGGTGCCACTTCTACTAAAAAATTCACTCTACACAGAAAAATGTTTTTGCATTTTAAGGAGTTTAGTTTAATTTCAGATTAAAATATAATTAAATTTTTACTTGATTTAATTAAGTATTTAATTAGAAAATTTTATGTTTATTTTTCAACTTAATATTTTGGTGAGGCAATAAAAAACTTAATATAAGTGTATGTAGTTAATTCCTTAATTAAAAAATCCTTTTTATTAAATGCTACAAAAGTGTATTTAAATTTCGTTTAAGCTTTTAATTATAACTTTGATTTATTTATAGCCATTAAACAATACCACCTGCACTTTAGGTAATAGACGGTAATATTTTTTTTTTATTTTTTTTATACATTTCTGCATATCGAAACCAAGTTTTTATTTTTCAAGCAAAAACAATCAACCGCTCAAATCATTTTTTTTCTGTTTTGGTTCTACTTGCATACGATTGGACACTTTAAAGCATACAAGACAAGTTGCTCTGGTTATTTCAATTTTTGGTTGCTTTTAAATATTTTGAAATAAAACTTAAGAAAAAAAAAACAACAAAATAAACAGCAAAATGAATAAAAAATTAAAATAATAATAAAAAGAAAAATATTACACATTTAAAATTAGAGAATATGGATATTTATCAAGGTCGTGTCTGTCGACAAAGCAATGTAAGAAAACATTTTAAAATAATTTTGCAAAAATTGCAATATCAAAGCGTTAAGCAAAATTGTTATTGCACCAAGTATTTTTCATTTGTAGCTTTTACAATGAAATAAACAAAAACTAGATTCTAGAAGATCCCACCCATGAGACATTATTTGTAAAGGTAAATAAAAACGAAGTATGTGACTTAAGTCTTACGTTTTATTCTGCAATTTACTTTAAAAGTAAAATTATCCCACAGAAGTGGCATTAATTTTTTTTGTAATCAAAAATAGAGTCACAGTTTCCGGTTGAAGTTTCTTTATTATTTTATTGTAATTAATTTTTTTTGTCGGCTTTGTTTTTGAAAATTATGGATTTTATTTTATAGCCCCTGCTTTATTTAGTTTAGTTGAGAAAAAAACTAATTATTTTCAAATTAATATTGGGTAATTTATTTTTCTAAACCTCATAGTAAGGTTCAACGGTTATAAATAAGTTATTCGTTCCCTTCACGTATGCAGCTGCTGTAATAGATTTTTCATTTATGGGTATTAGAATGATATATGATACACAAGCTTTCAAAAAATTTTCTACAGGATAACTAAAGAACTGGTTTATTGTTCGTTGAAGGATTTCGTATCTAGAGGCGATCTCGGCTCTCTGTCCGTCTGTGCCATAACGGCTAGAAGTAAATTCTTCACAGAATGCAATGACAACAATTAACTAAATTTACTAAAAATATATACGTGTTCACATAGACACACGTATATGACATTATTTTACACTTTAAATTTTGTCAAAAACTATATAATACGTCCGCTTAAATGACAAATACAAAAAGAAGAAAGTAAATATTAAAGGGCTGTTCCATGAAGAGGTGATGATTACGTGAATAGGCTTATCTTTTAAACCACAATTGTTACATTTTTTAAATGTATAGACTCTATAATAACAAGTCTAAAAAAACAGAAAACTAGAGAGTGTGTAAAAAGAATAACTGATCTCTTTAAACCATAAAAGGCAAACATTTTCAATTTTTGAAAACAAATAACAATAACAAAAATTGAAATTGAAATTAAAAACTGTGTGAATCCAACTGGCACTTAAGAGATTTTTCCGTAGTGTTTATTATTTTCCCTGTAATTTTATTGATATTCAATATACTGTCTATTAATACGAGCTTTTAGAAATTAAATTTTTTTATTTTGTTATAAAAATTGACGCAAGTATTTAAATTTCTTAGTTATTTATAATAAAAATGAAAAGCAAACAACTATTTTAATCGGTGTCAAACCTTCGAATTTCATACACCAAACTAAGACTTAATACAGTTCAGATATACCTGGCTGACCTGTATTAAGCGTGCTCTTAGATTTAGGTACCTAATCTTATAAACTAAAACGATCTTATTGGACTTAAATATTGAAAAAGGCCAAAGATTTTAACCGAATCCTGCCTCTAATTTTTTCATTATTAAAAAAAATAATAAAAAACAAATATATCGAGCGATAACGAATAAAAAAATAAGAAAAAAGGATCCAGTGAAAAAATTGGCGCTCACCCATATTTACTGAGTTGTTGGCCTCTGAACTTTTCATAGACAAGTACAATTGTGCGTCATATTTTTAAAGATATCAATATGGGTATCATTTAAAAGTTTTTGAAGAAACCTTTTAGAAAAAACTAAAATTTTTTAAAAATGATTAGCCTTTAAAGAGCCGATGACAATTCTATGTACATTTTTTTAATTCTATCACCTCAATATTTGTTTTTTGATAGGAGCTACTTCTCTGAACAAGATTCGTTTAAATGGTGAAGGGTATTTAAGATTCGTCATAGCCGAATATAGCACTCCGACTTTTTTTTTTAATCAAAGTAATTTTTAATAAAATGTTTATTTATGTTTTTGATTTATGATATTTCGTGTTTCATATTAAAAACTAAAATTTTTAGCTCTCAGCTAGTTAAAGTTTTAGGCAGATTTTTAAACTTTGCTATATGATAATCTCTACTATTTTCTTTCGTTTATATTTTTATATATTATTTCCCTTTTGTCAAAATTTTAAAACAAATTCGATAATATACTTTCTTTTCCTTCAAAGCCTTATACTCAACATAAAAATTATAAAATATTTAAACACTTAATTCAGAACACTTTTTTCATTTCAGTATTATAAACATTTGACGCTAAGAATGTTTTCATGCAAATATTCTTCTGGTTTTAAAAATATGTTTTTTTAAATTAAATAATTAAATAGATTTAATAATTAAATAGATTTAATTATTTAATTATAAAAAGAGGAGCAATTGGATTTTTAATATTCAGCAATTTATATGCTAAGACTTGGATTCCTCTATTATTTTTATAATCTATATTGCACTTGTACTTCGTAATTTTAATTGATAAATGCAAAAAAATTTAATTAAAGTGCATAATAAAAAATTTTGATCCAAGCGTAAGATTAAATAATTTAGAGCATGCATTTGAAAAATGTATAAACATTTTTACGGACATAACTTGTATCAGCGAATGTTTTGAAAGTACATTTTCCTTGAAAATGCTAACAAGCATTTTGAAGATTGAGCAGCAAGCAGTAAAAAAAAAATAATTTTGTTATATTTTAACTGCCTACACAATAGAAGAAGGTTATCAATTTATCTAATATTTGTGCCTGCAGAACTCAGTCCCCAAAACTTAGATTTCAAAACTCAAACGATTTTGGATCGTATTTTTTTTTCTATCGTAAAGCGACGATTATAAATCGGTCCCATTTCAAAACACATAATTTTAACATGTCTATTAAACCGGAAAGGACACTCATATAAAATTTTAACACAGTTGGTATCAAGATAAATCCCAAAGAATTAAAACTTTTTCCTTTAGAAGATTAAAAATTTAAGGAAATCCCATAGGTGATGTAATTTGATTCATAGGAACTTAAAACCCGTTATGGTTAGATAACTAAAATATAAACAGAGTATGTATTACATTTCTAATCCCTTCTGCCAGTGTGCCTGTTTTAAATTTACTTTCTTTTTTTGCAAAAACAATTTATTTTACAAGAACTATTGTAAATTTATTTTAAATTTTGTTTCCAATGTTCACTTCATTTTTCATTTAATTTTTATTGTATTTCCGAATAATGCTAAAAATGTTAAATTCATTTTTTTAAATTACATTATTTCATAAATCGTAAAGAGAGTGACAGCATGGATCAAATTAAAGCCATGTGACAAGCTGCATATCTTTGCAAAAGACTCTTTTGCTAGAGGTGCTCCAAAATTTTAATATAATTAAATTTAATTAAAATTATTAAAATTTAATAATTTTAATTTTATTTTTTATTTAAGAATATCGGCCATACAACTATTTTAACCAACCAGTGAAAAGCGTAGCTCAGGCAGAGTACACGATTTCATTATTTCTTGACTACCTACTATTCCAATATTTAACACAAACATCTCGCAACAAATTTCAGTAAAAATCTTTCACCAAAAGCATTCCTTGTTAATTATTTATTGTTTTAAGTTAAAAATCAATCACATAAGAACAAACACGATTTCTAATTTACTTAACAAAAATATTTACTTCCTCACTTAATTTTGTAAATTTAGCTTTAGCAAAAATTATGAAGTGCTTAAATACTTAAAAAGTAAAAGAACGATCTGTAATATTTCCTTACAATTTTGTTCATAAAATTTTTGAAACATTAACGAAGAATTTTAAAATCTAATGATAAAAATATTGAGTTATTAATTATTTAATAAATTTAATTTTATTTACACCCATTAAAATATAAATCCATTCAATTTAATTATTTTTACAAACAAATATTTTTTACCACTCTTTTTACTATAAATTTTTTTTTTAATATTTGTTTAACACAAAGTTTTTAAAGATTTCAACAGAACAGCATTTATTAATGTTTTAATTTTAATCCATCTCTATTCATTTTATTCCATAATTATTTTTTTTAAACTCAGTTTTGGAAAAAAAATTCTGATTAAACTAACTCTCCCATTCAACTAAAAAATCAGCTATAACAATTATCTCGGTGTAACCACGAGTTTTCGTTACAAGACGATAAGTACCCTCACCTACATGTGATGGCAAATTGTTGGTGCTCAGAATACAGTGCGTAAATTCTATACGACGTTTTGTAAGTGGCACTTCGAAGCTATCAAAGACCGGCACATTTTTTCCGCATTTATCCAATTCATTCATCAAAAGCGGTTTATAATATTTTATCATAACTTGCGTCAAAGTTTCGTTGGCAATAAACATGGGAGTTTTTTGAAATTGATTGCCAATTGTGGTACGCCGATACAAATTAGTTTCAAATATCTGTTTATCATCCAAATCAACTTTGATGTCTAAAAATCCATTAACAGCGAATACACCGCGTGAAACGCGTACAACTTCTAATCCGATGTCACAGTTTTCAGGCTGACTGCTGGTAGCTGTGATCTCTTGAATCGATAAGGACCAGCTTATTTCATTTGCATGAACAAAATATAAGTTACGTAGAATAAGAAGAAGTAATTGAAGTTTTAGGATTTGTTTTACTAAAAGTCTCGATTTAGTTTTCATTATTTTAACTTAAATTCTCTTACGTGGGTTTTTGGCCGAATGTGTTTTAATGAAACGTTTGTTTTATAAAATTCAAATGTTAGTTGTTTTTATAGAAAAATTACGATATTAAATTTGATTTAACAAGACTTGTCACATACAAACTAGTCTTGTTAAACAAAAAAACAATTATTTACAAGATTTACATTGATTGCAAATCAAAATATTTTTCAAATGTTTTTTCAATAACAAGAACAACAATAAAAATGTTAACAAGATTTAAGGCTCACTAATTGATTTTATTATATTTTTTTAAAGCTTTGAAATTATATCACAGACATAGTTTGTTTTGCTTCAGACCAGTAGGGCTTAGCTAGACCAGTTAGGGTTGTTGCACGCACAAGTGTTATGGAGTTAGTCAGTGCTTTCAAATAACGATTCCTCACTATGATTCCTTGTAATCAGTGAATTAGCTGGATTTTGACTTTAGGATTTTTAGGAATTAGATAAAAGTAGCATAGTCACTGTTAACGCCCCATGAGGCCATATGTTTTTTTGATATTCTGTCTACCTGACTTAACTGTTTCAGAGATTATGAAGGCAGCTGTTACCAAAATTTTTAAGATTCCAATTTTTGTTTATTGGACAAAAACTTGTACCACGGGAAGGAAAAATCCGCAGCGACAAGGAAAAGTAACATATGACTATGATGTTATACAAAACTAATGCCTTTCAGTTCAATATTATTGTGAAGTTCAAGCTTGGAAATATCTGCCAAACATGATGTTTTATTTGCAATGAAGTGTATAGCAAAGCGCCCCTAGGAAATTTTTGGTGTCATTGTCATCTTCAAGCAGTGGCACTGACATCAGATTATAGGGGAATGTTAAATTACACTACACTTTAGAAGTATGACTGACTTATTATTAAAAACTAAGAAAACTGTAATTGGCTTTAAAATCATTTCTCAAAAATCATTCAATTCTTTTAAATATTTCAAATGATTTCGGTTAATATTTAAAGCGTTATATGAACGTAATAATTGGCATAATTAAAATATTTGCTTTAATAAAAAACACTCTACTCTGAGTTACAAGAATTTTATTAAATGTAAAGATGAAAATTAAAAAAATATTAAATTACTAGAGCTTTTATCATACAATTAAATCTTATACAAAAATCAAATTCAAAAAATTTAAAATCAAATTACATGAAATGTTCGTGTATCTGATTTGTATAACATCAAACGATATAAAAATTAAATTAAAATAATGGTAATAATAAAAAGTGAACAAAATAACGTTAACGTTGCCAGAATTGAATTTGTTAGTTAACATTTTTTTTAGCCAAATTTATAGTTTTTTTTTTATTTGTTTTAAATGTCTAATGTTTACGCGCATAAATTTCAGTGTGGGAAGGTTTCTAGTTAGTAATGAAATTTTAATTTTAAAGAAAAGAGGGTTAAAATTATAAAACTAAAAGAAAAAGTCTGATAGGGTTTTAAAAGCGTGTTCAAAATTTATTATCAAAAGCATCACTTTTCTTTTTAATCTCTGTTTTTTACCGAAACAATTTTTTTCATTAATTATTTTCCTTATTTTCAGTAATAAAATTTTTTTATTTTAGGTCTGTTTCTTTACTTTTATTCTCTCATAAGTAGACAAAATTGTACGGGAACACAAATTTTTATTTTTAAACACAAAATAAAAAGTCAAAGTAAAAAGTAAATTAAAATCAATGTAAAAAATAAGAACTTTATTCTCTCAAAAATGCTCTCATTTATCCAATTTTCAAGTACGGGAACCCTTTTCGTGCAAATTGGGAGTAGAGTAAAGAAAGAGACCTTTTATTTATTTATTTATTATTTTTTTTTTTTGCTAAATAAATTTTTGTCCTGTTAAATATAAATGCCCGGCTTCAGCTATGATATACAAATCAACTTTTTTTGAGTGGGTCAAATTTTATAGCCAGAAATGTTTGAATTAAACTAATCCATTTATGATTTTTCATTAACCCAGGTGGCATAATTTTATACTGGACGGCGTTACGGCTGTACCGCCTTAGATTCAATTTAAGTTATTTCAATACGCAGCTTATAAAAACGTTGTAAAAAATCTGTTTTAAAAATCAATAAGAGTTTCAAAAAACGGATAAATTTTTTTATAAAAAAACCGCAATGGCAACGCTGTTTGCTACATCCATTCATCAAATGTATATAAAAGTTTCCATAATTTTTTTGCATTAATAAATAAAAGTTTAATAGAAACTTTGTTCTATGCATTGATTTTAATATGTGTCATCAAAGATTGTCAAATGACCGATTAAATAACTGTCACTATTCTCATAGGGCTTATTAAGATCTGGCTTCACACACTGATATACTACATCAAGAATGATATAGGCAAGAGACTACCAAATCTACCTTTTAACTTTTGTCAAAGTAAATCATGATCATGTCATTAGGCTTGGAATCCTTTTTCAATAAACAAAAAATTCCTTTTTTTATTTTATTTGATAAGTCTTGACTCATTTTTTGTTTTTATTCCTTGACTTTTTTTAAAGGTTGAGTTGAATTAAAGGCCTCAACTTCTACATTAGCGAATGTATTATTTACGGGTCTGCTGAACGCTTTTCTTAAAGAACGTGTTTTCGTTTAAAATAACTACTAGGATTCAAATCCAAACACTAAAGGATCATAGATGTGCACTTTGCAATGCTATATTTGGCTATGCCGAATCTTTTATAACCTTCATCAAATCTGTATAACCACATATATGACTTTCCATTGAATAGTTTAAACAAAAAATCGGCATAAAAAATTTTTTTCCTATCATAAAGTTTTTCTGTGAAAAAAAATTTTTTTTTGTTTAATTTGTATATAATTTGCTTAGGGTTGTTGTCCCAACTTAGTAAATGAAAAGGTTTAATTCAGTGGTGAATAAGTATTTTCATTAATTTTTTATAATGAACAAAGCTAGCCGCAGGAATACAAATGAAAGTGTAAGAAAATATATAAATAAATTAAAGGCAGATTTGGTGTTTTACCCACTGCCTCGAATATGGACCGAGATTGCTGCTTTTCAATAAAAAAAAAATTAAAAACTACGACGGATCTTAATTTTTTCTAGGTCATCTAATGCTTTCGCATAGTTGATTCTAACACAAACACGGAACAAACATACATATACATTCTTCCATCTGTGTGCAGGGTGTAAAAATGACTCAATAGCGTAAATGTGTGCGTTCCTTTTTGCGAAAGTGGGGCTTTTAATAACAATTTTAAAATGTTGATAGTTTTTAGTTTTTGTTTCTCTTTGTTTTTAGAATTTTAATGGCATTTTTCAATTTTTATTGCTTAAAAAAATTTTAGCAAAGTTTAATATTTTTGGTATGGTCTTTATATAAAATTTTTGTTAAAATTTTGGTTTAATACAACAAAACAAAAAATAGCAATAGAAACTATTTCTGAGAAAATGGAGTTCATAACATTTCTGTAGTTCCTCTGGGGAAGTGGAAAAACAGATATCGAGCCCGAATACGGACAGGCGGACGGATATCGCTAAATCAGCGCCAGTACACTCCACCTGGGATGAAGGGTATAATAAATTTTTATTGATACTGCAATTTAATTTTCATTATCAACGAATTTCGACTGAATTTTTCCATACACATTATTATTCTCAAAATAAATAAATAAATTTAAAAATTTTTTTAAGACCTCCTTTTACAAAACGACACCTTGTTGCCTGTGATCAATGTATACAAGAAAATCCCTTTTAAAATTTGTTTATTTCCAAAAAATACAATAATTTTTAAATTTATTAAATGGTTACTAAAGAAGAATGGCATAAGGCAGCTAGATTCTAATAATAGTGCAATTTTAATTGCAGTAATAATGCAAATTAGTTTTTATTACCAGTAGAACTTGACTGCAGTTTTAAATAATATTTTAATACTGGGACTTACCACAGCATTTTTGCTGAGACAATTATTAACTAAAAAACAAATTCCTTGAATCAAATTTTATTTCTATTTAATTTTTATATACAAATTTTCATTAAAAGAATTCTTCTTTAAAACCAATATTTTTAAAAATATTTTTACCAAATTTGTTAAAAAAAAATAATAAAAAACAAAATTTGTTATAAAGAATTTTTTCTCACTTTTTTTTTATTAAATCTCCAGTTCAACTATAATATAAAACTCAGCTTCTATCTCACAAAGACCATGCAATTTCATCGACCATCGATAAGTACCATCATTCATATGTGATGGTAAATTATCATTGTTTAGAGTACAATGCGTCAATTCAATACGACGTTTTGTTAGTGGTGGAACGAACTTTTCAAAAACCTTTGTATTTGTTGCACATTTTTCCATTTCGTTCATAGCAAAAATTTTATAATAATTATTCATTACTGCGGTCAAGGTTTCATTTGCAAGTACCATAGGCATTTTAAAAAACTCATTTCCTATTATATTTTTTCGATATAAAGTTCCTTCAATTAGCTGTCTATCGTCCAAATCAATTTTTATATCCATAAAACCATCAATAGCCCATACACCGCGTGATATGCGTACAACTTGCAATTTCATATCGCATACTTCAGGTTTATGATTGTTTATTTTAATGTCCTGTACCTCCATGGACCAATTTTTTTCATTTGAAAAAACAAAATTTATGTTTCGAAAAAAATACAGAAGTAGTTGAATTTTTAGGAATTGTTTTAATAAAATCTTTAATTTAACTTTCATTTTTTTTAAAGTAAATTCAGTTTACGTTGGTTGTGGGCGAAAGTGTTTATTATAAATGTTTGTTTTGCTACATCCAAATGCCTGTTGTTTTTATAGAAACGTTGCAACAATAAATTTGTTTTATCGAAGCTTGTTACAGACAAATTAATATCAAATTAAATTGTTAATCAAAATACATTTTATATGTTTTACAAAAAGAAAAAAAAAAAAAAAAAAATAACAAAATTTAAAGTTAACTGTTTTTATTATTGCATTAGAAGGATTCAAGTTGAAGTTCTTTCTACTATAGAGAAATTTTATTTATTTTTTGCGATTTTCATAGACCTGTGGACTTTTATCAGGTCACCGGAAGTTTGTCCTCTAAATTAATGACCAGGCATGCGCTCGCAACGATTCTTTTAAAAGTAATTAATAGAAATTAAGAATTAACTAAATTTATTAGGGGTGTGGCTACGACCAACAGCGTGTGTGTGCACAGTGGCCAATTACTTGTAGCAGGGGAAAAAGATCCTAAAACGACAAGGGAACATATGTGCTGCTGTGATTTTACTCGAACTAAGTGTAGAGTAACAGTGTAGTATAAGTTCAGATGGTCTCCAACTGTTCAAAGAGGAGTAGGCATGCCAATCATAGTCATATTCTGCGACTTTGCCTCCAAGCGTACTGAGGACGTTTTTTTAATTAGAACCAGCATTCAGGGGATGACCTCTACTTATGTAATGAATTGTGCAAGAACTAGGAAATAAGGTTGTGAAAAGGGGATGGAGAGAGTAGTGCTTGTGAACATTTGATTTGAATCTTTGCACAGTGAAAGTGGCAGGAAAGACCTCTGCAGGGAGTTTATTCCACATACGAACTGTTCGCTTAAAAAACGAATTTTCTCTGTAATGCATTGTGCGATTCACTGGCCAAACGACCACAAAGAATTCGCTCTTGATGCAGAGCGCGTTGCGCGTATGAAATTACAGTTTTTAGGAACGAGTTCCCTAATTTCATAAAGGCACATTCCGTTGTAGTAACGATAAAACAGTGAAACACACCCCACATTGCGTCGATGCTCTAATGAGTCAATAGAGCTGGATGCCCTACTGTCACCGATAAGTTTTTCGCTCTCTCCTGTACGCGGTCGAGTAACTCCAAAATAGACTTTGAAGCACCGGCCCATACATGAGAGCTGTATTCCATTTTCGGTCTGATAAAGTTGATATAGATAGTAAGGAGATCAGATGGAGTGAAGTATTTCTTACACCTTGCAACATGAAAAATTAGCTTGTTCCAACGAACATCGCATTGAATTTTCATGCCAAGAACATCGAGAGCTTCTGATTCCTTAATGTATATATCACCCATAATTACAGATGAGGTAGCATGTTCAGCAGTACGCCTATGAGAAAGCACACAACACTGGGTTTTATGAGCGCTAAACTGAACCCTGTTCGCCAGGCCCCATTCGAAAATTACCAAAAGGTCGCGATTAAGGGTATCGGCCATGTGCTTTCTCATAGACCCAATTTCCCCGAAGACTTAGTCTACTGCGACACGAAAATGAATGGCATATGCTACTGTCATCTGTAAAAGAATAGATAGGGTTAAATTAACCTTGAACTCATTTGATGAGATCCCATCTATAACAACTCGTATAGTGGGATCCCTAAGAAAGCTCAATTTAAGTCGAGAGAAGCCACAGCGACAACAAAAGCAATCTCTTAATCATGTCTCTTTTTCATCACCAAGTAGTAAGAATTATGTCAGGTGAAAACAAATGATTTATCATTATATTCTAACCGTTACCACTAAATGTAAATGTTTAGCATAAACAAACAAAAAATTTTTCAATAGAAACTTAAAATAAAACTAGAAAAAATAAAACAAAAAATCAACAATTATTATAAAAATTTCAAAACGCTACAAAAGCAAAAAATAAATAAAAATATTTATCAAAATATTAAAAAATCTAAAGGACTTTAGATAAAGGAAAAATAAATTGATTTTATTAATTACAAACAAAATATTTATTTTTAAGTATCTTCTTGAAAATAATTCTTTTTTAGTTTTCAAATGATAACCGGCAACATTTCTCTTTTAATTGGCATAATTAATCATAGCATAATTAATCTCGCAATGTTACTAAAATTATTTTATTACATCCCTAATATACGATGTAGAAATTTTAACTAATTAAAAATTAATTTAAGCTTTTATCGCAAAAATAAATCTTACAAAAAAATTAAATGTAAAGCGTGTAAAATTAAATTACATAAATTTATTTATGAATCTGATTTGTATTACACGAAAAAAATACAATTATTAAAAGCAAAAAAAAACAATAATAATTTTATGGGTTGTTATCGTTGTGACCATATAAATAAACTATTTATTATAGTTTCTGAAACCCTGTACTTCTCGTTGTCCATTTATTTAAATAACTTCTAGGTGTTTAAGTTCAAGGGAAAACAATGTTTGAAAAATATAAAGGGGATTTTATTCCAGTCTAAGGCAAATGATTTTTTTACATTTATCAGAAATAATTTTGTGAGGGAATGACAAAAAACATCGCATTTAAATAACGACTTTTTAGATGATTTTCTATTGTTTCCAGGAGGCATTTTTTAAGGGACGTAGCACTTCAGGGAACAATGCGTATTTAATTAATGTAACAGTGCTACATTCTTAGGAAAGGGATAGAGGAGAGAAAAGACAGGTGGTGCAAAAAATAGCCATTTTATCAGTATTTTTGTTTGTTTATTTTTTAATTTTTTTTCTGTGTAAGAATACCGATGAAAGAGGCTGCGTGCTCTATTGTTGTTAAATTCTGCATATGTATTTTACCATTAAACAGAAAAAAAATATTTTTATTTTTTTCACAGCAGGCATTCGTAGGTGATATAAAGTACTTTAAACTAAAGCCAATACTGGCAAATACGCAAGACTTTATAATAAAAAAGGAAGTCGACAACTATATCTCGAACTTCAGAAACCAATTCTCTAGAGGAAAACCCCAGCTAGGTGTCGTGGAATTTGGTAAAGCGCTGAACTTATACATTTTATCTTTATACTCAATTTAGTAAGAAATCTGTAAATTGAATGACATCAAAGTTTCAATGGAATTTTTAGATTTTTGCTCATATAAACCATTATTGGTCTCCAGGGTTATAAATTATTTTTGTGATTTTGGTAAACCTTAAATAGTTTTAATTGTAAAAACTTTAACAAACTGGTTAAGTTTAAATGTAGTAACCATATCCAGCTTAAAGATCTTATAATTAACAGTTTTTAATATTTAAAAAATTTAAGTTTCTTGAAAAAACCAGAATTAAAATGGCAACATTCACAAAAATTTACATAAATGAGATGATCTATCTGGTACCCCCTTGACGTTCTTCTGGAAAGTCTGAACATCGATTTCTCCTTGCCGCTGCCAGAATGGGTTGGAATAGAGGGCGTGGTTCTTTCCATACTAGGTGAATAATTATTATTGTGTATCAAAAGAACTTTAGTAGGCAGAGCGTTAAAATTCCTTTTTATGGTCAATCATAAATATAAAAATTGGCTGGAAGAGTGGATATGGTTTCATTATTCTTATTGAGAAAGCGAAGCGCATCACTAATAGCTAGTTTTTTATATAATTTTTCTAACCAAAAAATTTTAATTAAAATTTAAAATTAAGTGAATTAAAATTTATTTTTCGCTAATTACAACTCAAAATTTATTAAAAATTAAATTAATATTAAGTTTTTGGACACAAATATTTACTCAAAAAATACCTATAGAGTTTGTAGCACTTTTTATATTTCCTTAAAAAATTAAACATGAGAGCAGATCGGTAAGTTTTTTAAATTTTTAACAAATTTGGAAATTGTTTTTTTTTACCAGTGATTAAAATTCTTTTTCTGTTTTGGTTCGGCTAACTTTCTAATTTTTCACAGATTTTTTTCTTTTTATCTTAAGAAACACATTGTTGTCATTGGCAAATATTTAGTCCCTGCTTCAATTACCACTAAACTAATTGTATTTTGAACAAAAGCTACATAAAATACTTTACCTCAAGCCATATATTTCTGATGCTGGTGAATGTTGTTTTAATACAAGTTTTTTTTAATACTTCTTTTTATTTATTTTTTCTTTTTTTGTAATAGTTTTTTTTAGTTTTTGTTTAAGTTTAACTCTGACCATAAACAAAATCTGATATTGTTACAATTTTTCCTTAAAACAAAGGCACACCTTTTTATTTATGCTGCTGGCAACAACTTTGTAGTTTAAGCCAGAAAAGCACGAAAGAAACAAGAAAAAAAGAAACAAACTTTAGCTTAAATAATGCTCATTACTTTTATTTGAAAATCAAAAGATTTGAAATATAAATTAAAGCAAAAGCACTTATTTAAAAAAATATCTCTGAAGTGAAAAGTTTTTTATCTTTAAGTTAATTTAATTAAAAAGCTTAAGCTTTTTTTTAATTTATTTATAGATGTTTCTCTATTGCTTTGTGGAGTATTTTTTTAAAATTAATTTAATAAATATTATAACAAAAATCGAATTAAAAGTTTTCTATTGATTAGAGTCTTTGACGTGATGGAGTCATATCTGGCACAGGAACTAAAAAAACTGCGTTAAAGGTTATAAACACTCTTTAAACTTTTCAGCGCTCAAAGACCTAGTTTATCTATAGAATTTACACAAATGACTTAAAATATTTTTTAAGAATTAAAATATTACAACAAATAAATATATTAACTTTTCTACCCTTCACCACAAAAATTGGCGAAAGCGTCTGTAATTTCTACACTATCCATTTCCGACCCCGTAAAATGTATATTTCCTGAGTCCTTATGCAAACCGAAGTCGATTGAGCGATGTCCGTCTGTTCATTTGTGTTAGTGTTGAAATCAACTTTGCCACGGCACTAGATGAGCTAGAGAAAATCTTAATACGCCAATCGATCAGACATGGTTTCGAAAATTTTGCTATTGAAAATCAGCAAAATCCGTCCATGACCTTCGAGGAAGTGGGCTAAACACCACCTCTGCCTGTAATTTTCCATATCATTTTGAACATTGAAGTAACTCCAATCAAACAAGCAAATATATGGATCGATAGAGAATTAAAAAATAAGAAAAGAACATAAACCGAAAAATTAGCGCTTGCTCATATTTTCCGAGTTATGGGCCTCTTAATTTTTCATTTGTCAATATGGTCTTTTATAGAGAACTTTTAGAATATGCTAAATTTTTTTAGAAATGTTTAACCCATTAAGAGCTGGTTACATTTGTTTGGAAAATTATAGTTCGTACTTAATATTTTTTTCTTATTTTTCTCTGTCACCAAAATAAATATTTTTTTTTTTATTTTTGGTAAACTAGATTTACATATATTAGGACTGTTTCTTTACTTTTTGGGTAAAGTTCGCGAAAATTAGAGCAAGTATAATTTTCTCTCATAAAGAGACAAAATTGTTCAAAAGTACGGGAACACAACATTTAAATTTTAAACACAAAATAAAAAGTCAAAGTAAAACACTGTCCAAATAAAAAAAAAATAAATTTCAAAAATATATATATAAAAAAACAAAGAGAAACAGTCGTTACAAATTTGTTGCGTTTATCAGCTCGCAAAAAAGCATATCTGGGACTTTCCGCAAATTTTTTGGATAAATTAAAATATAATTCTTTCGATATGCGAAAGTGTTGTTTGAATTTTTTTTCCATATATAATGGAACAATTTCAATCAAATAATATGGAATGCTGTTCCTTTTTTGGCATTTAAAAATTTCAAAAAGTTCTAACAAAAGTGATTCTTCTAAGTCGGAAACATATTCAATAAGCTCTAGGATGTCGCCACAATCACTAGAATCACTTGAACTCTCTAACAAATCTGCAACAATGTCTTTTAACTCTTCTTCATTTGCCATTACAAATTGTCTTTTATATTATATATTTTTTAAATATTGCTAATGACTTTTTTTATTTTTTTTATTTTATTTTGTTTATGTTTCATACCTGTTTCACAAATATAAATAACTTGCACAAAGGGCTGTTTCGTGCAAGAAGAAGAAGAACTTTATTCTCTTCAAACCTCACTCATCCCACGGGATCCCAAAGTAGAGTAAAAAAACAGACCTATTATTATATTATTATATTTTACTTGCTATTTTTATTTTCTTATTTCAATATTACTTAAATTTTAATTAAATATAAAAATTTTGTATTTGGAATCTTTCATATTTTAATCAACATTCTGATTTATTTTATTTTGTAATATTTTTTGTTTGTATAAAATTTCTCTTTTTAAATTATAATAAAAATGAACTAAGCCGCACTAAATATTTTACTTGTTATAACATAAAACAGTTCAACTTATAACTTAAAACAAAAAAACTCTAAAAAATGTTTTTATTTTAACACTTCTAAAGTAATACGAGCGAAAAACGAATTTTAAAACAGTTTCAAGTTGAAAGAGAAAATTGTTTTAAAATTCTTTACTTCAATCGTAATAAAATTAATTCTGAGAGGGTTATTACCAAACTTAGTCAGCTAACGTGTGACCATACAATAAGTTGTTATTAAGAAAAAATGAGGATAATGCAGAACACCTACTTTGCGTAATACAAAAGCACCTAATTTACAGTCCGCGACTTCAGAATCCTGCAGACTTTTAGAATTGAAACATATGAACAATAAACTCTTTTATATGGATATCGAATTAGTTTAACACTGAAGCCAATATTGACTTGCAGGGTCAAGCCGATTTTAATCTCCCGATTATTATTATTGAAAATATAAGCCAACGTATACGTATATACGTATCTGTCACAAGGGATACCCTTATGTTAACATTTCTATGTTTTTATACCTAAATTTTAGCCTACCATGTAACTACAATTTACATCTCTAAAGGGTCAATCTTTTATTAATTTCGATTTATTATTTGTCTAGAGATATTGGACCGTTGCAGACATTGTAGCGACTTTTTCAGGTTCATCAGAGTCGACTGTTGAAGTAGCCTTATTTTACTTTGTTGTTGTTCTTCAAATCGCTTTGCTCGCCAATTAATATTTTCACTAATAGACATTCTAACTTAAAATTAAATACAGAATAATTTAGCTTTTCTAAAGTTTCAGAGGATTGAAAGTTTTTTATTCGCACCTTGACATTAAAAAAAAATAGAAGAAAAATAATATTTTTTTTTTATATTAATTTTGTTAAAAAAATTTTTTGCAGTAACTTAATTTTAATTTAAGCTGCAAGAATCACTTAATCATTAATGCTTAATGAGAACTAGTTTTATTGAAATGTTAATTTTAAAATGATTATATAATTATGAATGTTATGTAGCCGTCATTTAAAACAAAAGAGTTAGGAAACGAACTTGAATTCTCTTCTTGATTTCAAAAAAAATTTTAATTTTGCAATTAATTTTTTGGAATTATGTCCGCTAAGATAAATGATTGTTTATTTAACATCTTAATTTTTTATTGTTAAAAATTCAATTTATCTCACAATATTAATTTTGAATTTTTAATTATAAATTTGAAAAGTGTTTGTAGCAAGTTTTTGTTTTGTTTTGTGTTTTTTTTTTTTGCCAATTATGTTTTAATTTTTTCGTTTTACATATTTTCTACTGCAGTATTATTTTTGGTTTCAGTTTCTTTAACGCCAGTAAATTTTTTAGTGTTGCAGAGTATAACTTATTAGGGCGTAACTTATATAAAACAATAAATATGAATAAAATTTTCACAAGTTGAAAGTGTAAATAAATAATTTGGTTTAATATTAATAAAACCTTAAAAAGGTTGTTTGAATAAAGAAATTTTTTTTAGATTTTTAAGAGTTTGGTTTTTAGATAAAAAATTCTAAAGTGATTCCAAAGACCGTCGTCACTGGCTGTTTATTTGGTAGGTTTGTCGAGTGCTTTCGATGTGAGAACATGACTTATGTGGTATTTGTGATCGATTTTTCCTCACTCTAAAGTATATTTTTAATTATTTAAAAACTTTTTTATAGATTAAAATATAACAGTGACCTGCAGTAATTTATTCCTTATTGCATATTGTATGTTTTATATTTTTTAAATTTAAAAACGTTTTAAAAACATTCAATTGGCTTTTATTTTTATAAAAAATTGTAACTAATTTCGTTAAAATATTTAATTTCTAAATAATATATAATAAATAATATCCTGTTTTAATCTTCTGTTTCAGCCTTCCTTCTTTACTTACTCACTAACTTACTTCCCCATTTAAAGCAATTTCAAGTTTAAATCCATAAACTCCATTCATGCACTTTTATATTTAAAAATTGCAATTATTTAAGTTTTTGTTGTTGTTGTTTTGTAATTTTTTTTTTTTTCTTCTCAATCATTATCATCAATATCGATGGTGTGCATTGTTAAGGAGTCTTGCTATTTTATTTACCAGATATCCTTGAAATAACGTGCAGGTTACAATGAAAGGGTTCATTGACTTTAAACGAGAGGTGGAGCAATAAAATATGCAGTAAGTTGTACAAGAAATTGAAGACTGAAGCAAATGAATTAAAAGGAATTAAAAAAAAACGACAGGTTTTTTTTAGCACCAACAGCCTGAGCTTGAAATATATCAAAGTTTTTTAATCTAAAAAATGAAAATCTGCAATATTTTTGTTAAATTAAAAAAAAAAAACAAAAGTTTATTTATGAATAAAAAAAAATTAAAAATGTAAAAATATGTGCTAATTATCCCGACCGTATTATTAAAATCACCGATATTGACTATTAGAGGTGAAGGCACGTTTCGATGGCCATTTCGCTAGTTTATTTGAAATGTAAGAGAGAATTTTCCTGAAGAGCTAAATATCGAAATGGCCATCGAAACGTGCTTTTACCTTCAATAGTCAATATCGGTGATTTTAATGATACGGTCGGGATAATTATCAAGAGTATCAGTAAAAATCTACTTTTTACTGTGTTTTTATTTTATTCAATGATCAATTAAAATTTTCTGGTACTGATAATTAAATTTCATCATCAGTTGAATATTATTTTTACTACAATTTTACTGGTGCTACAAAGTGACCATCTATCCATTATACTATATTTTCCTTTGTTGGACTTGATCCTCTGGAATATTGTCCAATTCTTGACGAAGAACACAAATCTCTTACTAACAAACTGACACATAATTCCTTAAATGTAAATAGAAAGACAAGTTCAATTCTGCCTAATTCAGACAGTGTCATCTCTTTAATTCATTAGTGTTGCATCAAATACTCTCCGCATTGTTTTTTCTGTGTACTCTTTTGATTAAGTTTTTGTTGTAACAATTTCTAGACTAATAAATTTAGTTATGTTCGTTTTTTATCGTATATGTAACACCAAAAAAATTAATTTAAACGGGCTCGTAAATTCGTGACAGGAAACACTTTCTTTTTTTCAATTGTATTTTCATAAATTTACACATACATATATTTAAATGTATGTATATCTATTACAAGTTCTTATACAAATGTATACATAATCTTGAATTTTTATAATTTGAATTAATTACCATTTAATATTTAACTGTAATCCGTTGGCCTTAAGTGGCTTAAAATCTTTAATAAGATAAAGAAAAAGATTAGATAATAAAAAAAAAGGTTGAAACGATAACAATGATATACAATATTTAATTAATATCAAGCTATTTAAAATAACTACAAAAATTATCACATCATTAAGTATGGAAACATTTAAAGGTTTAATCGGTCTTCCGTATAAACAAATGGCTTATTTTCCTTTTAAAATTTTTATAAGAATTAAATTAACTTAGAAAATTATTATTAAAAAAATTGTTGTTTGTTTAATAATGTCAATATTTTATTAATATATTCAAAAGTTTGTCATTAATATAATTGTTAGTTAGTTAATTATTAATTTGTAAAACTAAACATCAGCACAAACATAAGCTATTTAGAGTTATAAACCGCGCATTTATTTAATTTATAAGTTCCGTTAAAAATTAATTAAAATAAGAGTTAATTAAACAACATAATTTATTTTAATTCACCTTAATTTATTTTTAGAAATAAAAAAATCTAAAACCAGAACAGTTCTCCTTGAGTTTAGAAAAAACATTTTTTTATATCAAACTGAATTAGACCACTAAATAATAATTTAGAAAAAACAACCAGTTCTGTGTTGTTTTACATAAAACCTAATTTTAAAAAACTCTAACCACAATTAATATGTTGAAGGGGTTAATGAAATTTCAAGATCGTGGGTTGAAATTTTAGATAATTTTTTAATTTAACTTTTGCCGGTTGTCTCAATTTAGTGTCTACAATAATCCCTACATGTTATAAAACAATGAGCATATTAATTGATTAATTGTGAAAACATTAAAGAACAAATAAAAGTTAATTGTCTTCTTGTGAATTTTGGAAATAGACATCAATGCCGAAATAGCAGCATTAAAAACAGCATTTAAAAACCAAAAGACATATCTCTACACTAAAAACTCTTTTTAATAATTGATCAGGTATCAACTACGATGATGTATTCATAATCCATGCAAGTGAATGAAGATAGAAATTAGCTTAAAAAGGAACAAAAATATATGATAAATCAAATGAACATTTGATTTTTTTTTCCAAAAAATAACTTCCCAATTAAAGTTTGTTGTTTAAGTCTTTTGTTTTACACTTTTAAAACTTTCAAATTAAAATAAATAAAAAAGATAAAGATAACAATAAGTTAAGAAAACTACTTGCTTTAGCTTTAGCATTATTTTCATAAATATTTTCCTTATCGAATTATTGGCATAAACTTTAAAGTTTAACTTTATTTAACGGCATGTTTTACAAGTTGAAAAAAATCTAGGTCGCAAGGGCGTTGAATTATAATAATAAATTGAAGAAAAGTCATTTCAGCAAAACTTGTTTCTCAAGTTAATATGAATACGTTTATAGTAAAGGAAAAAAAAATACTTATATTTCCTGTATTAAATGAGAATGTTGATGCAAATATTATTTCTGTATTCTTTTTTTTTATTATTTTACCTTTAAGAAATACATTATTTATGTTGACTGGGTTGTTTTACAAACTTTGTTATTATAATGAAAGCATTTTTTATTCTCACAAAATGAACCTTTAATTTTTTAACCCAAAAAAAAAAAATAAATAAAATTGACCACCCATATATTTGTCAATTCTACTTTACGCCAATCGAAACAGTTTAAAATAATTGTACTAATGGCGGTTTGTAAACATGTAATATGAGTGGGTTGTTATGTTAGTTGGTGATTTCTTTGACAATTTCATTTTCAAAATAATTAAAGGAATATTTTTCAGCGCTATTTAAACAAAGAGTTGTGGGTTTTACAACAGCTTCTATTTAATGACAGATCCTTTTTAATGAGTTTTTTTATCAGCTATTAAAAAGAATATTATTATAAAATTTTTTCTTTATAAAAGATACTTTATATAAAGGTTTTTTCTATTAGATTTATTTTTAAGTTCTTTTAACGAACATTATTTTTTACCAAATGTGTTTTAAATATTATTTACCAAGCGATTTTTTAAAGAGATAATTTTGATATTTTTTGTAAAAGTTGCTTTTATTAAGAGTCACTTTTTATAGAAAGTAATTTTAAAAAAACTTTTGCCGAAAGATGAAGCAGCAAGCGCTTATTGTGAAAGGTGTTTTTATAAAATTTATTTTTAATAAAAGTAATTTTTGTAAAAACTCTTTATTTTCTAAAATCTATTTTTTAAATAGCTTTTTTTTTAAAACGATTTTTTTAAACTAATCTTTTTAAAATTTTTTAATTTCTATTAAGCTGATATTTATTGAAGCTATTTTTATTAAATCTATTTTTTTATAAATTCTACCATCTTCGAAAAAGATTTCTTTAAAAGGTAGAAGGATAAGGATAAAAAATACACTTTATAATGGTTCCTGTTTTGAAAGCGGGCGCATACGATATCGATCGAAATTTTAATAGAAATTTTAATAGAATTTAAATGGAAATTTCGTTCAATATGGAATGACGTAATGTTGCCCTTGTATTCTGCAAAATTAATTTTATAAAAGCTAATTGTTATAAGATTTTTATATTCATTATAGTCGCTTCTAATTTTTGTTATAAATAACTTTTCTTTTTTAAAATTGTTAGAACTTAAATTAATATAAGTTACTTCTTTAAAATGCGCTTTTTTAGAGGTATTTTTAATAAAATATATTTTTATAAAACTTATTTTATTAATCTTTCTTTTTATAAATTGATCAAATTATTTTTAAAAAATGAAAGTTTTTTATCTCCTGGTAATAAAAGCATATTTTTATCTTAATTTTTTACAAGCGGTACTTTCAGGAAATAAAATCTTATTAAAACTAATTTTCACAAAAGCTTCAATTAATAAAATACACATTTTATTAAAACAAATTTTTAAAAGATAATTTAAATGAGAGAAAATTTTTATATGGGACATACTTTGCATAACACCTCTTTTTTAAAAAAGATTTTTCTTTTTAATGCATTTTTATAAAGGTACTTTTTTAATAGGTACTTTTATAAAAATTACGGTAGTTTGTATATAAACTTTTTTAAAAGACATATTTAATAAAATTAATTTTTCTATTTCTAATTTTTATAAGTGCTTTTTTATTTATTTTTTATTTTTTTTTTATTTTTTTATTTTTTTATTTTTTTTTTTTTTTGTAAAGTCCTTTTTGTTTAAATTACCTTTAATAAAATAGAGTTCTTTAAAAGTGCTTTTGTTAAACGTAACCGTTCTTAAATATATTTTTATTAAATTATCTTAATTGTACATAGTTAAAAGAAATACAGGGTGTCTGGTAGCAGATTTATATTTTCAAACTTAAAAACGTAAAAAATGATAGTTTTTTTAAGAGTATGAACGATAGAATGGAAATTCCGATTTTTTTTGCTTCCAAGTTGAACACACTGCAGTGCCACACGCTGCAGTTAACTTAATTCAATTGAGCTGGTTTCTGGACAAATATTTTCCTTTAAAGCTACAAACAATTGCCGATTGGCATTATTAACCCTCTATTTAAGGTAGCCGCAAAGAAAAATGCATGGTATTTAGAGATCGGGAAACTTGAGTGGTCATGGAATGTGATGTGACCTTAACGTGGTAGTTTAAGTAAAAATGGGCCTCTCCTCTTCAAAAAGATTTACAGTGCAAAAACGCTCCAAAATCTTTTTACAAAAATGTTTGCGTGAATCAAAATCACTTTCTTTTAGTTTTTTAACGATTTCAATGGGACAGAACTTCAGATGATTTTTTTCAATTTCATGAATAATCGTTCTTGGAAGTTTGGTTCCAGTGAGGTTGTTCTTTTCCGATTTGAAAGTCTCAGATTTTTACGTAAGCACTTTTTAACTCGTTCAATGTTTTCGGGAGTTCTTGAAGATTGTCTTCGTCCTAGCCGTGGGATATTCATAGCCGAAGCCGTTGCACGGAAAGTCTGCACCTACCAACGAATTAAATTTACATTCGGACTATTACGTATTTGCCGAATACTGAACTTTGAACAAAACTATCGGCGAGCAATTACGTAAGAATCATTACTTTTAATTAATGTTTAAACAGAGGACGCCGGATGCGTACTTGACTACTGCGAGATCGTGAATGACAAGTCGCAAGATAGATAATTTTAACAGCACCTCTTTCTCATCGTTTACTACTTTTTGAAATAATCGTTTTTGGGAATGTAAATTTGCCTCCAGAAATCATGTACTTTTATAAATGCTACCATTTATAAAAAGTACTATTTGTAAATGCTGCTTTGTATAGTAGGTACTTTTAATAAATATTTTTAAAGCTACTTTTTTCTATTATAAATACCTTTTACAAAAGTACTTTCACCTTCTTAAAACAGGATATAAAGTTTAACATTATTTTATATGTATTTTTTAATTAACGTTTTTAAAAATGACTGTTTATGTTAAAACCATTTTAAAATTATTATCTCTTTCTTTTGTCAACAGAAATCATGTAAAAGTAAAAGTTTTAAATAATTCTTAAAATAAACTTTTCTTTTATATTTTATCTTGCCATATTTTATGTTTAATTACAATATTAAATTAAAAAAGAGAAAGAGTATATAAATTTAAAGTTACAAAATCTCTCTTTAACTTGATAAAAGAAAATAAAAAATAAATTTATTTTTTAATTTCAATAGTCTTTATTAAATTTATTAAAAATTTGTCACCAGCTCCAGGAAATACACTGAATGCTACTTAAAGCCACCTAATAGTTGTCAAATTAATTGAACTCTTAAATCAATATTGAAATCGCGTAACACAACCTGACTTAATAAATAAATATATGTACGCAAAAATTCTCGTATGCGTATATGGCTATAAATATTTTTAGTGTTTTAAATTGTTAATAAATAATTGAATGGTATAAAATTAAAGTTTTGTTTGCTTTGTTTTGTTTTGCTGACTGCCTACTTGTTGATTTGATTGGTCAATTAGTTATTTAGTGGCTAATTTGTAAAATAATGATGGCATAAATTTAACGCAAATAGGTTTTGTGTGTGTGTGTGTGTGTGAGTGTTTATGTGCCAATAAAAATTTCATACTTAATTATAGACAATTTATTTTCCATTTCAAATATTATTTAAAATACAACTTGAAAATGATTTTATTGATTATGCAAATTGTGCGGTTTTGCAGTCAACATTATAACAGCATTTTTACTAAAAGTCTTTAGGATGGTAATAAAATGGTGCTATTGAGTCCCAGGCGTTCAATATAAACCAACACTTATTTTTTAAGTTTTAGCGGAGTAAAGGGTGATTTTTTAAAAATTTAGTTTAAGGAATTTTAGTTTGAGTTTATAAATTATTAATTGTAATAAGAATCCAACAGTCTTTAGTTATTAAAAAGAAAAATCATTATTAGCATTAAATAAGCTCAGAGTCCTCTCCTAAGTAGGTGAACCCAACCTGTGCTAGGTATAAAGAAAATTCTTTACGCAAAATTTTAAAGCTTGTTGTACGTTTGAGATTTGCATAAAAAATAGTATCCCACACTTTAATAAACTATCAAAAATTAAAAACAATTATAAGTTTATTATTAAGTTTACTTAATTCAATTTTTTAAATTTGGAAGACAAAAATGCAATTAAATTTTTAAGTAAAGAGAGTTGATTTAACTGATGCATCTCTATTCTAAAATTAACTCAGTAAAAAAAATTAATAATTTGGTTAGGTAGAGCTGTCAGTCACCGCCTACCCTGATACCTTTAGAACCTCAGCTACACTCTGAAATCGAAATTTGTTAGTATGGAAATAAAATATTAACTAAGAAAATAATAAATGTTTCAGATCTTCATAGAGTCCAGCAGCATACCCAACCTATGTTCAATGCTAAGCCTTTAACGATTGGGCGGTTTTCATAAGAAGCAAAATTAGTGCTCCACAGACTCTTTATTAATTAATTTTTCTTAGTAAAGTTCCATGGGAGTTGTTACTATACTTTTCAACCCTTAATCTCTTTCTTACTTTCGTAGTAATTTACTTAATCATGTGATTCAAATGGGAATTTCCATTGAAAGAAACTTAAAAGAATGTTTCGGTGACTATTTTGCTACTGTTTACTTGGCTCTTTAGAAAACTTCTCTTCAGATAAACTCAAGATTTTTATTCAAGCAAATTGACTACATTAGAATAATGAAATCAAAAGATAAAGACAAAGATCAAATAATAATAATTTTATACAAGCGGTTGAATCCTCAATGATACACTGTCTTCATTAACTTCCATTCAATTCCAGAGCTGGAGATGCTAAGAAATAAGCCGAGATCATCTTGAAGGTTTTGCATAGTAATTTTCTTTTTGGTTTTTTTTTTTGTTTATAGGCCAAAAACTTTTGTGTGAGATCATAAATAAAACTCATAAATAATTTTTTTTTAAATCTTGGTTCTAGTATAAATTGTAAGAGAACGTTTCTTAATCTTAAAGCAGCAAATAAAATTAATGCCCACAATATACAAGCAGGAGGACAAAAACATTAGCAGATAATAATAATTAACATCTCAAACAATCGTTTATTGCTTAAGCATAATCCATTTTTTCTTAAGCATAATCAATTACTACCCTTTTTGCAACTAGACGCTGTGGATATTTTCTCCAAATAATAGAAAAAATTCGCATTCTTACAGTAATTTATTACCCAGATTTATATTGTTTTTGGATAAAAAAAAATTTATTCGCAGTATTTACATTCGAGCAATAGTTTTAACTGGCCCAATTTAACACTTCTCTTCTAATAAATTAGCGAGCAGCACAAGTAAGAATAAAATATAAAATTATTAAGTGTTAAAAAAACTATCTCTTTTCTTTTGCTAAAATCTTTTAAATTATTTGTAATTTAAATATGAATGTAATTATTGAAGCAAACAAAAAACTTGTTTTATTGACATAATTAACATTTTTTTGTATCGCTTAGTCGTTGGCTTAGTTTTTGTTTGTTTTTGTTTCTGCGAAATTTGCGCCTTAATGACCAGTGACAATTGCCAAAGTTCACTAGAGCAAAAATTTTCAAGATATTAACTTGAACATTGCACCAGCTATTGTTGAATATAAATAATTTATTGATAGTTCACAAAATTTAAAGTATAAAAAAAGTTAACAAAACAGCAGATACAAAAAGTCAAATACCACATGTTCATATAAAATTAAGACGTACAGCACATTAGCTCGATTATAAAGGGAAAACTTCAAAAATTTACAAAATATTTATCAAAATATAACTTCGCATAAAGAAAAAAAAAAACTTCAATAGCTTTGTTTTCTTTACATCATCCCACAATAAATATCTCCTACTAATTTTGGTTTTTTTATTTACTTCTAACATGGTTAAGCAACGGAGTAATAGCGTTTTTTCTTTTGTCTTCTAAAACGTACAAAAACATGTTAAGAGTTGTGAACCTGTGACCGACGATATACAATTTAGGGGAAAAACATATTTGTAGCATTATTTCAACAAATATATTATGGTTTTTGTTATAATAAAATTGGTAACAGTGAATAAATTATATTTTTTTAAAACAACAATTTTTGATACACAATTAATGCAATATAATGATTCGAATCAAACAATTTTCTTTAATTTCTTATCCTAACGCCAAAAAACCATAAACATGTAAGCAATGTTGGACTTAAAATAACCACATAATGTTTTTAAAATCTTTAGTTTTGCTTTGTTATTTATCTATCGGTTATCGGTTAAGATGCTTAGAGTAAAAAAAAAATTACATTTTAATTTCAGGCCAAATAAAACAAACTGAATATAACTAAAAAAATAAACAAATGAAAGTTATAAATTAATGAAAAATATGGAAATATTAAAAAAATCAGTTTACACTTTCTAATTATGTTATGATCATATTATAATATAACAGGTTAATAATTTGAACATAACTATGATTCCATTTACAATATTATTTTTATGTAGACAACAGTATGGTTTCAATAGAAATAATATCATTACTGTTTATAATAATATAATTAGACTATAATCATAAATGTTGCTCTTAGAAAACTGTAATTTCGACATTATTTTCTTTGCTTGCCTCTTAAAAAATACATTAATTAAAAAAAAGAATAAATTAAATTTAGTGAAATTTTTTAAAGCACCAGTGCCTTCCACTTTTTTTTTTGTTTTTTTTTTTTCACCAATTGCATTTTTTATAACCATCTTTTAGTCATAAAGATGGCATGTTAAATCGATTTAGTTTCCAATAATTTTTACCACGGTTACCTTTAATGCTTCATAATCTTTTGGACACCTTCAATAAGATCGAATGCGCAAGTTACCTCAGTTGTAAGGTTTAAAAAGCGAAGGAATAATCGAAATCCTTAAAAAATTTCTACCGTAGGAACAAAATTTCATTTCATTTTCAATAATTGAAAATAAGGAGTTTTATAACTTTTAAGGATAATTTTCAAAGAATTTATCTAATGTAGATCGTACAGCCAATTTAAATACTTCTTCTGTAGTTACCTCCTTAGACCTAAAAATAACTCATAATACTGAAAGAGTTCTTTATAATCTCTGCACGGAAATGGAGAGATGTTAAAGCTTCTTAGGAGAAGCATTTTTTTAGTGAAGTAACGATGGAAAAGAACCTTTTGGATACGCAATTTTAAAATTAAATTTAAAAAAAGAAACAAAAATCTGGAGAGAAATGTGCCATGAAAGAATAATTAAATTCATTTTAAATAATTTAATTCAGTCCTATGTTTTATAACTCGCAACGATGAAATAAATAAAATTTTAAATTTATATAGTGACACCCGATTTTATATGAAACAAAAATGTATGTTTTTCAAAGAAAAGATGTGTACCATTTCAAGGTCAGCATTAAAAATAATAAAAGAATTTAATACTTACATGGATTTATTAATTGCTAAGGCGATTAACTCTAATTTATTTTTGTCTTTTCACGTAAAGAAAAACTTGGTTGTGATATGGTTACAATAACCATATTATGTTCCCTGTAACAAGGTGAACACGTTATTGCTCAGTCACAATAAACATTTTTTGTTGACATTTGTTTCAGAAAATGCATCACGGATAGTTTAAAATAAAAAAGAATGAAACCACAACCAAAGTTTTTTTTACTTATTTTAAATATTGTAACATTCTTTTCCATAAGTTATTAATCAAAGTACGATTTACTTTAGAACCTGACAGAATGATTTTCCATCCGTTTAATGATTTTTTTGCGAGCTACCGTTTCAGGTAAAAACGCCCAAAATTTTTTAAATAATGGTGAAAGAAATGAAAACAATATAGAATTAATATACAAAATAATTAAATTAAAATAATTTAATTAAAAAAATAATTGAATTTTTTGTTGTCAATTTATGTTTTTAAAAAATTTCTTTTTTAACAATAAATAACTAAATCTTTCACGAAATGTTTGCACTGAAGAGATCATATTATGATTTAATTCTGTTACATAACATCGTTTATTTAATTCAATATACAGTTCATCGTGTAAAGTACATCATCCAATTAGTAATTTCCTGTTACTATCTGTCGCCAGTTTGGTTCAAACTTTTAAATTTATATAAAAAACATTAAGTATAAATAATTATTTCTTAATTACAATTTAAATAAATTATATAAATCTTTTTTCAAAATATTTTAATATATAAACAACCACCTAACAATTTCTTATATTTAGCATTTTTAAGGTTAAGTTAAGGATTAATTTAAACTGAGCCGTTCTTCTCTTCTGTGTGTTTTTTTTTTTTTTTTTTTTTTTTTTTTTTTTTTTTGTATAACCAGGTCATATATGACAGTATAACGAAAACGTGCCAACGAAATGTCACCCTAAACAATAAAATCATTTATCATTTTATTATGATTTCATATTTATAACAATCTAAAAAAGATATTAAGAAATATACACGGCAACACAATGAATTAAATACAAACGAAGATGTACCACATGAAAGGAAATGAATGAGCAAATATTAATGAGTGGCATCTGAAATTAACATACAAAAATTAAAAACACAAATACTAGTTTTCATATTGAGATTTGTAAGTGAATATAGAAATCAAAAGTATAAAAATACAAGTTTACAATAAAATACAGTGGGCAAAAAGTGGTGAAACAATATTGCAATTGGCGTTAGGAAGAAAGAAAGCAAGAAAACTCAAAGAAAGATACATTGAGATTGAATTATTGAATTAAATAATATTAATAATTTTAAACCTACTCTTAAGAGTTTTGCGTAACAAGACTACAAAATTGCTTTTAACAAGAGAAGAGTATAAAATCGATGATAGAAATTTCTAAAACTTAAAATAAATCTGAGATTGCAAAGCGGTTAAAAATGTCAATCTGGGAAGGATGTCGTACTAATAAAAATAACAAAAAACTGTGGACTAGGCACAAAATAGTACATATTTGGAGCTATGTAAATAGTTAAAAAAAAAGAAGTAGACAAAACTTACATAAATAACAAAAAAAAAAAAAAATAATAATAAAAAAAAAACGAAAAAGAAAGAGAAAGAGAAAGAGAGAAAACGTAACTGGAAAATAAATATTTAGATTTAAAAATTAAAAAAAATAATGTTTTATTTTTTTCCAAATGAGGACTTGAACCGTGAATATTTTAAATAAACTAAAATTTACTTTTTCGGCATAGGTTCATTTTTTAATTTAATTTCTAAAAACTTTTAAAAATAAAAAGTATTTACAAATGTATACGGACGTTTTCCAAAGAAAGAGTTGTGTATGGACTTCGTTTAACTAATATACACAACCTAAGGTAGAGAGATGAGAAGAATGCTGATAACGGATGTACCGATAAAGAAATTGCGATCAATCACGATCGAAATTAACATTTACATTCTATAGAAATTTCGATCAATATCGATTGCCGTAATTTTCCCCCTGCATTACAATCTGCTGGTTTCCTGTTCTTTATAAAAAACGTTTGCTAATATTTGTAAATATTTTTTTTTCTTACACAAATTTTAAATTAATAATGATATTAAACCGCATTTAACTAATTGATTTTGTTTAAATTGAAATTTAATAAAAATTAATAATTAATTTTTATACAAATTTAAAAAAAAAAAAAAAACTGCGTTAAAACCGAAATTTGTTGATCATCCTGGTAGTCACACAATGCGATGGAAACATTTTTTTTTTGGAAAACAGTTATTAATTCATTAGGAAAGAGTCACAATATTAACGTAATTAACAAAGAAAAACAAATAACACGAGAAATAAATTTAGATTTTATTTAATATTATAGAGACACATGAATATATAAGACATAATTTGGAAATTTAAATCTTTTTGTTAAGTTTGCCGAGGTAGGCTTTTGAGTTTTTTCTTATATAATGTTACACATTTTCTTTTGTTTTAATTAATTTTTTTTTTTTTTTTTTTTGTTATATATAAATCAATATTATGGTTCAACCAGTTACCACTGTGCATTAGAAAATGACAGTATCTGAATAAAAATATAACATATATAATCACCAAAAGGTAAAAACATAAAAAGAAGTCGATAATAATAACAAACGAGACCACCTTCAGTCATAAAAATGTCTACGATGTGTGACATGTTTTACTTTCAAAGTTTGATTTCTCAAAGTCTTATGTTTTCTTTCAACACAATTATTAACGCTCTAAAGATTTTGCTTATCACTGATTGTTTTAGTTGTGAGGTTGCAATCAAGGTAAGGTGTGTGTTTAACGACAACCCATCGTGTTGTTTTATTAGTTTATTGTAATAAAAAAAAACAATTTCTTATCAAAAGTTTGGGTCACAAACTCATCTACATGTTTTAATATTTAATTATTTTTATTTTTTGTTTATTTATGAAAAAATGACAAAATATATTACTTTTATTATTTATACGGCAATAAATGTTATTTATTGCTTTTGATATATTTTTTTAGTTACGAAAGAAATGGCTTTCACAAATGAAATTCACTTTTTAAAATTAGTGTTAGTGAATGATGTGCTTATTTACAACTTTTCTGTATCACTCTATATCCGCATAGTGTTTTTAAAAATATAATAAATTTATTTGGAGCCATACAACATCTTATCATGATTTTCTTTTAAAGAAATTCAAATGCTTTTTTTATAATATTCAATACTACGATGAGTGCTAGCACCAGTAGCTACAAAAGAAATCAAAGAAATATTTTACAGGCGAACTGTTAGTAAATGTCATTTGCATATTTTTACGCCATCAGCATAATATTTGTTGATGATTTTAATATTAGCTTCAAAAAATGTGACTTAAATATGATTTATTACCCTGTATTTGGTCCTTTTATAATTAAAAAAAAAACGTAATTTTAGTTTAAATTGATTTGATATCTGTTTTGAGATGTGTTTTTCGAAGTTTTCTGATTATGATAATTTTTTTTCTATTGCATTAAATAAACAAAACAGATTTTCAGGCTGATGTGAAATTTAATCACGTGAAAATTTATAACTTTGGCGGTAAAAATAATTAATTTTGCTAGCAATTCCTAGTTGAGTATAAAAAAGCATCCTGATTAAGGCCTTCATAATTCAAATTAAAAATTTTTTATTAACTTTCTCACGCCGCTATAAATAAATGATTTAAAGCCAATAAAAGAGACATTAAAGTAAAACTTTTTTTCATTAAGTGTTTCCTTTCAACGCTCATGGAAAAATCATTACTAATTGTACACAAAAAAGTAAATAAATAAAACAAATAAAAGTGATACATTCGGCTGTGCCGAATCTTATATATGCCTTAGCAAAACCATGTCTGAGAAAATGATGGTCATAGAATTTCTGTAGCCATTCTGGGAACGTGCAAAACCTGATATCAAGCCGAATATGGACATTCGAACAGCAGACAGAAATCCCTTTCCACCCCTGCCAAAGGGAAAAAAACTTCCACTCTTATTCAACTGGAAAAAAAGCATGAATTATAAAATGCTGCCATGTCCTGTAAGCAAAATTTTTACTGCACAACAAAAAATCAAGACTGGTGGCATTTGTTTTCATCATAGACTCCTTAGTCAGGCACAGTGCTCAGGACAAGAGCCTACGATATCATAACCTGGGATATTATCGATATTATTTGCTGTAAAGAGTGATAGAAACTTGCATTATCTGAATGAACCAGCTGCAGCGTAATTGCGGCCAACAATTTAATGAAGTTGTACATTTAGGTGATAATTAATATTTAAACACAATCAAATTTTCAGCGATTTTATTTAAATTATAATAAAGGTTAACATGGACCAACCGCTAGAACAGATAGAGTACAAAAGCTTATCAACTTCTAGCCCTGCCGAGTTTCCTTTTTTTTCTTGAAACGAAGGACTTTAAATTCAGTAGTAGAATATTAAAGTATTGTTTTTCTACAAGAGAATTATCCATATAAAGATAAGGTCTTTTAGAAACAGATTTCTTTGCACGAATCCTTAATTGTGTTCAGATTTAAAGACGTAATTGTTTTGCAACCGTTTGTGTGTTTGTCGTCGAAATGCATTGTTGAGTAGTTCCGCTCAAGTCAATAGTTGGGTATTGGCTGCCATTTTTTTTATCATTTGTAAGCTTTCTATAGTTGACATCTTGTGCTCAGTCTCCGGAAATGATCGAAGCGAGTCGCATTTTTTGGTTGAGCTCAAGAGTTCCCAACTGTTTTGTAATAGTTGAGCTCAACCTAAATAAACCGCAAGACTCTCTTTGATCATTTCAGCTACGTCTTGTGGACGTACCCAGTTAATAGTTCATTAACATTATTTTTCTTTAACAGTAACGAAGTTAAAGGCTTAAGAAAATAGATCCTGTCAGAGAAGATAAACAAAAAAAAAGGCGGATATAGAGAAGGAGGATAAAGAAAAGTAAAATCAAAGTTGATTATTATTGTGTTTTTGCTTGAACTTTGATTTTTGTCTATACTTTATTGTTTAGAAACAAATCTTTAGTTCATTTAAAATAATTGTGAGAAGTTTCCTGAAGAGCTAAGTACGCGGTAGCGAAATGTCTATCGAGACGTTCCTTTATCTCGAATAATCAATATCAGTGATTAAAATATTTTATTCGGAAAAATAGCATAATAATTTTAAAGTTTAATTAATTTTGTTTAATATTCCCACGTTTTAATTTTTAATTATTAAATTAATTTTATTAAAAATAACTTCATGTTGTTCCCCGGATGGAATGCAGATAAATATTATAAGATTTAAAAAATTCACCGGGTGTGATTTGCATTCAAAAGCAAAGGCTTCCACACTATGGGCCAAGCTTTAATTTTTATTTTAATGTTTTAATTATTTATTAATAAAAATTTCATGGGTCTGTCTATTATGGTTACGTTTTTGGCCACACCATTCTTTTATTTTTAGTTCTTGTCGGTAAGCGGACACACCGCTTCATGCTCTGCCTATAACGATTTAAAAGATGAGAAAATAATCGTCAAAATTACGGTCTGTATGAAAGCACCCTTAAATTTTTAAATTTATTCTACAAACTTATTTTTATAACGTAGTACTATTTACATACTTTACGAAAAGGGGAAATGTCTGGTTGAAAACTTAAAGCGGTATACGTAAAATTCAGGTTTCTATGGAAACACCTTTTAAATTTTAGTTTTATTTTTAATTTTTTTGTACTTGTTTAAAAAAAGCCACATAACGTATCTATTGGTACACCCTTTAATGTAAAGTTTTATTTGTTTATACTTCTTGCTGTAGGGGACAGATTTTGAGTGGCAGCCTATCACAGTTTAAAGAAAAAACAAGAATATTACAACATTTTCGGAACACCCTTTATTTTTAGTATATGCTATTGCAGCGGCTACAGTAATACATCTTGTGTGGAAATTTCAAGAGTTTTCTATTACAGGCTGTGACGGATATTGAAGGGAAAACAACAGGGTTAAACATGTACTTTTTATTCTGCTTCATTACTTATTTGTTATTAACTTTTTTTGAACATTAACACTTGAGGTCTTACGTGGGTAATTATCCAAAAGTAGTAATGTAAAATAAATAAAGATTAATGAATTTAGAAAATGTGTTTTTTTTTTGCAAAATAAAATTGTTGAATAACTGATTGCCTAATAAAACAAAAAATACTTATAATAATAGGATAAGGCACTTTCTACCAGAGATATAATGAAAAAATATGGCAACTCGTGTACGTAATAATAACATTTCTTTAATACCTTTCTATTTCTAGTTTAATTATTTTTTATTTGTTTCTTAACTCACACCCAAATAATACAAATCTTTTTTTTTTACAGTATTTGCAAATGAAATCAACCGAATTATTATCAGAAATAAAATTGCTGTTCCAGTTATAAAGCCATAATATCATTAGAGGCGCGGTTACGCTGTTGGCCAAAAATTAAGCTTTTTAATTTTTAACTTTTCTTAGCAAATCTTAGCAAATTAGTCAGCATAAATTGTTTATTTTTTTTAACAAATAAAATGCTTTATGATGGCTCATTGTGCTTATAAAATTTATGATGACTTTTAATTCGAAAAATAATTTTTCCCTAATAAAAAGAAAGATTTGAGTTGCACAAATATTTCTTAAACAACACGCTTTCACAAAAATAAGGTTTCATACGACATGGCATAACGTACACACAAAATATATTGTGTGTGGTAAACTTTAGAACAGTAAATAATGATATAAATGGATAAATTTTATAATTCAATAACTCTCAATGGGTCGATCTGGAGTATCATATAAATCGTAGTTAAAAGAATGCTATTGGAATGAAAGTATAAAAACTTAATGCAACGTTAGACAAGATAAGATAAATGTTGATCTTTATCATTAAAAATGGTGATTCTATATTTAGTAAACAATATGTTATTAAATTTCATTATTTTAAAGTGTTGTGCGTACGCGCGTGTGTATATGAGTTGCAAAAAGAATTAAAGGAGACTTCTCCAACTCACATAGAGAAGCCGCGAATGCTGCGTAAGTAGAGTTGTCTGCGTGTTTGTTAAACAAAAGATCATAAGTTCAAATCCCAACAAAACCTTGAGTAAAAAGAAAATTAATTTCCCTTGACTATTCTTCGTGGTGAGTTGTGTGATGTTAAAACAGCAAATGAAATGATAAGTAGAACAAACAAAAAGAGCTCCAAGTTGTGGCAGAGAGTTGGTAAAGAATATATTGTGAGTTTAAATTGCACCGGAACTACGGTAAATTGCTGACCAGTATTGGCGTTTGGTTACATTTTTTGTAACTTTTGAAGGCTCCACGTAACATGAATAATTTTGCTATATTTGGCAAAATTTTTGTAACTTTTGGTACAGACACGAAATAAATTAATATCACTGAAAGAGTAGTTTTTTCATTATCTGAAAATGCAATTAAAATCCCATTTAAAAAATCAGTTTGAAATAAACAACAAATAACATTGCTGAAGTTTTATTCTGTTCAATTCGTGGGAAATCGCGCAATGTTTCTGCCTCATGTTTAGAAACAGCAAAATGTTTCTGGCAACAACTCTTTCCAACTCTGAAATAATATGAAATGCATTTCGTGCGGAAAACTAAAAATTCTGTTTAAACTTGCGAAAATTGTTGGCAACTTCAGTTAATTCGCTTGAAAACTTGACAAGCGTACCAATAGAAGAAAGTTGTCTTTTAATTTCCTTCAGGAAGTGCCAGATTATATTACAGAAAAATTGTAGGTTATTTAATAATAAGTTTTAAATTTGTCTTTAACATCGGTATGTTTAAAATAATTAGTGTAGTAAATTCTATCGAAGCTCAGTCTTTCAAAGAAATGGGTAAAACAGTTTAATTAAAAAAATCTTGCTTTTACTAATTTTTTTCAATGGAGGGAGCATGCACTTTTCTATACCGAAATATTAGTATTGAGTCCTAATTTAAATCCTCATGAGTATCATTGGTATGAAATTTTTTTAATTTTCGTGTTGTTTTTGTTCAGGAAATAAATTAGTTGCATTGTTATTTTCCCTGTAGGATGAAATAAAACTTCTTACTATATTTTATCTAAATTACATTAATTTATAATTTATTTAAAGAACATTTCAAAATGTAACTTTTAATGAAAAAATGTAACTTTATTTAAGGAAAAGCGTAACTATTCCCTGTCTTTTCCTGGCAACATTGTTGCTGACTAAATGACTGTGCTGATTAAAAAACACATATTCTCTAAACAAGATATTGAGTAGTTCGAGTATCATCAGAGTGGTAGAGTAAGAGCCAAAGAGCATGAAATACAAGAGAAGAACACTAAAAAATGTTCTTACACATATTAAACTTTTATTTATATACTTGATCCTTTTACTTCTGCAAGGAGCATAGGGCCGCTTGTTTTATTTGCTTTCAAATAATAATTAAACAAAATTTTTAGTTGCTTCAATTTTTATTTGATTAAAAAATTGCACCGGCATTAAAAAAGTATATTTCTATTATTTTGTTGTCTAGAATAACCAAATGTACGTAAACTAAAAAATATATAAAAAGACAAATGCTGTTTAACTAATTCTTTATAAAGACTTCCATCATCATACTACGTGAATTTAATTTTTTAAATATTCCAAAAGTTTAGATTTTATATACGATTTGGTCTATAAATTGATTTAAATTGAAAATTTCTTAACTAGCTTATTTGTTATTATTGTTTTATTCGAAATTGTGATCATGTTTTACTTAAAGCAGTATTTACACTGCAAGCATTTAACAGCAGAAATCTATCGAAATAATTTTTTTAAAACGTTTTCTTTAATAAAATTCAAAAATTTGCTCCTTAAACTTTTTGGAGTAACTTATAAATTTATAGCGCATTGTTGTTTTAATTTTGAGATTAAAAAAAAACTCCAAGAGTGAGTAGCTTTTTTTTCGTTAAAGCAATTATTCTTTATAAGAAATATATTTCTTAAAAAATACATTTGGAAATAAGAACATTACATATTTTATTGTAACACATTTCTCTAGGTATGTAAGAGTTTGAGGTCAACTTATAAAGAATATTATAAAAATATAAAAATATATATCTTGCCAAAAAAAAAAAAAAAAAACGGGAACTAAGCTAAACAATCTCTCCCACCTTACGGCTTCCTATAAGGTAAAAACATTTAAACTTACCGAAAACGGAATTATTTTTTTATAAAAAGTAAGGTTTTAGAGCAATAAAGCAAAAGTTTTATAAAACCCAAAATTTTTAAATTCTTTAGATCCAAAAAGCTTTAAATAAAATTCCAAAAAATTAAATCTTAAAAAAGTTAAACAAAATACTTCAGCGTCGTAGATGTATTGAAACAAATTTAATTATCCTAACGAAGCTTTAATGCGAACAAATTAAATTTCATTACAATTAAATAACGAATTAAGAATCATGGTATGAAACAGAAAAATTCGTTCAGTGCACAAGTGAATTACCAGTTTTGAGACAAAAATATTTACATTTTGTGGTTGCTGGTCAAGGAAGTTAAAAAAAAATAAATAAAATAAAAACAAAAAATGAATATGAATATGAATATGAATATGAATATGAATATGAATATTGAATTTCATTACAAACGAAATTTCAATTTTTAAATTAAACAAAATCAATGGCTTAATTTGCATTTAAAAATGCGTATATTTCTTATTGAATTAAAGTCAAAAGAATAATAAAAATTTAACAAAATTTTCGAAATTCATTTAAAAAGATCTTATGTCTGGAGTTTTGATTAATTATTTTTTTGTGATAATCTAAAAAACCACTTGTTAAACAAGTTTAATTTGTTAATTTGTTAGAAATCTATAAAAAAAAAAAATCTATCAAAATTTTTTTTGGGCATTATAAATCAGAGAATCAAGTAAAAATTGGCTAAAAGATTTAAAGAAGCAAACAAACAATTTTTTTTTTAGACAATTTAAGAACATAAAGCGATGATTGTTAAAAGTGAATTGAATCACATAGAGACCTACAAGCCTTTTATCAAACATATTGTTACAAATATAATTTTGGCATTTCTTTACTTATCTGTAACAGCAAATCTATAGAAAGTAAATCATGCTGAGAGTGTTTTTGCAAAGGTGTCGTCTGCCTTTTTATTAATCAGAAGATTATGAGTTTAAATCACAGAAGAGCCTTGATAAGAAACAAAAATTAGTGTGCAGCTGTGATAACTGTGTGTAGGAAAAGCAAACAGATGATTAAAGCGCATGATGATGATTGCAATGGAAAGAAGTTCTATGTTTAGAAAGGGACAAACGAAGCAATATCAATGAGAAACTTTTAATAAACAAGACGTTTGAGAGAAAAGTATTTATAAACGCATTTCTACAGAGTTTGGTTACACAGAAAAAAGTTTTGCACCTATTTACGGTTTTATTTGTTTTCAGAATGAATTTAATATTTTTTTTTTTTTAGTTAAAAGATAGTTAAAAATTTGCCAATTAAATAATTTATTAAATTAATTAAAGAATTGATTATGTCAATGAATAAATTTATTAAATTTCATTTCACTTGTGAAATTATTAGAAGAAAGTTTTGATATGATTCTGATTTTGCCTTTTGTCCTCGCTTTAAATATATCTAATTGCATTTCAGATTGTGTTTATGGAAATGAATATAAACAGCCTGTTGTGCTGCTCCCAATATTTTTGCAATTTCTTCTTTTCATATTTTATTTCTTGTAGCTTTTACAAAAAGTGTTTGCCTCAATCGCTATCTTTCTGTCACTCAAACCTATTTACAACGGACTCTACAGACGTTACATCCAGAAAAATGTATAGTTTAGCGCGGTAACTACGCTAGTGGCTTATGCCACTTTCTTTAAAATCAAGCCGGAGTTTCCGTTACGGTCGATGAAGATTCTTATCCCTTCAAAATCAATGATTTTTGTTATAAAAAATGGATGGTATAATTTAACAGGATGGCGCTATGTGCATCGTCAGCCCAAATTTGGCGATAAGTTACTTTTGATAAATGAACCTGTTAGTAGGCCTCCACGGTTGTGCGATTTGAAACTTCTCGATTACTTCCTGTAGGGACGCGTGAAGCCACTGTTTTGTAATGATAAATCACCAGTAATTAACACCTTGTTGGCTAACATGCTTCTGTTGTTCATGAATTGGAGGTATAAAATGCGCTGCGTAAAGAATAGCTGCGGTGGCCGTAGATCCAAATTTATTTCCAAATATTAAAAACGTGTATTTGTCTTTCGAATAAAAATTTTATTGTTTTATTAAAATTAATTTATTTTTTTTTTATTTTTGCAATTTTAAGTTATAAAGGGCTTTAAAAATACCCTTTACTTACGATAAACTCTGTGCACTTAAAAAATTAGTGGATGAAAATATCTATATCTATGAACAGACTTATTTTGTGTTTGAAAAAGTTGCAATTCTCATTAAGTTTATAAAAGATTATAAAATAAAATTGCCAGTGTTTAGAAGAGCAGCTACCGTATGACACTGCAGGTGCAAGTAAATTTAAAAACTTGATTAGAAGAGTTTCGTTAAGTTTTGCTCTCGTAATAAAATGCCTTAACAATATTTAAATTTTCTTGGTTTGGTAATAATAGAAATCGTATTAGAAGCTGTTTGATAAAAGTCTTAACTGAGGAAAGTACGATAAAAAAATACGTGCTGTAAGAAGACGTCATGTGAGTGTTCATAGATATCAGTATTAGGATAACCAGTATAACTTAATAACACTCAAGGACTGTGAGAATTATCCTCTACAATGACACTTTTTATATGAGGTAGCAGAAAAGAAAAAAGTCTTTGGTATCGACTCATATATTAAGCCACACAAAATTAAATTTGCACAAAATACTCTTATCCTTGCAGCTGGCCAAAGAACTAATAAATTTGAATGAAATTTCCCACAATATCTATAAAAAAATAACAACTTGGAGTATAAAATAACTTTAAATTATCTTTTGAATAAATTCCTTTTTCATGCATAAATTTTAAAGACTACAATTTTATTTCGTTTTTTTTTTTTTGTGTTTTGCTTTGCAATCATAAAATTGCAATCAAATTTTAGAAATACAAACGCTACCTACCACCATAATATTTCATAGAGCATTTATAATTTAAAGCCCAGTGTTGATCACCTTTGGTCTCAGTACAATTACACGATACTGTAACCTAAAGCTATTTTATTATTATTATTTTTTTCTATAATTTTTTTTCCAGTTTTTATTTGTGTGATTTCATGCACATTTGCTGGTAACATAAACTTTACCTTTGTTTGTTTGCATTTTGTTTTGCTCAAGTTTTATTTATTACCAATAAGCAATCTGAAAGACATAATAAATTATCAAAGAAACAATTTCCTAAATGTGGGAAAAAGAAATTAAAGCCAACGCTGAATAGATGGAATATAAAAAAATCAAGGAATATAACTTTAACTGCAAACCAAGTGTGAGTTAAAGAAAAAAAATTGGACCGGATCAACACACGTGTTTGTTGAAACACAAATATAAAACACAAACAGACGCATACTCGCATATATGATCGCGTACAAGTGAATGTTACGCTACAAGTAAATATAATTAAACCAAATCAAACAGTTTTTTTACTGCCTACACATTAACTTGCCGACTTGTATTCATAGCCCAACGAACATTTTTAACTTTTCTTATACTATCGCTGCCATTAAATCAAATGAAAGTATAAAGAAATAAGGCGAAAAGGAAACTCAAAAGAAGAGAATTTCTTACTTTATGAAGATTTGAAGGTAAAATACTCTTCTTCTAAAACTCACCAACTCTAGCATATAAAACAAAGCATTTAAGTAAATTTAAGTCCGAGAATTTTGTAGAAATATAAAAATCCGGTACTTAAAATCTCTAAGTAGGAAGTACACTGAAACAGAAAAGTACTGTTTTGGATCCCCTATGCTTACTTCTCAGATCATTTTCTCATTTAAATTATGACTGAATTTATCTAAAAGGTTAAGCTTCTAGAAGCCTTGCAAGAGGCAGTTGAACATCAGTGTACAAGGCCTGAAAATTTCCAGCTAACGAATGGAATTTTTAATATATAAAAACTGAAAAATAAAAATTTCCAAAACAAAAATTTTAAAACTATTTTAATTAACTTTCCATAAATCACTTCAAGAGAGCTTTATTTTGCGCATTAAATTTTTAGTAGGAAATTATAGAAACTAAAGTTTTAAAAAATTTTCGTAATTGTTTATATGGCCCAAAATATCACTAAACTATCCAGAATTTTTTACAAAAGCAAGCTACAAATTAATGCAAAGTTTATTAAAAATATCGGTAATAAAGAGACCACATTCATTCACCAATTTATATCCAACACTGTGTCTAGTATATTTTGTTTCTCAAACAATTAAAGTTATATTCAGAAAACAAATACATGTCATCAACATTTGGAAATGAATTTGAACCTATGGCCACCGCGACTGTTCTTTACGAAGCCTTTTCTATACGTCTGACAGCAGAAGCATTTTGGCCTCCAAGGTCTTATAAGAATTAGTCGAGAGGTGTCAACCGCACGGGGTTCATTTATCGAAAGCGATTTATCGCCGAAATTGGGCTTAATAAGTCGATGCACGTTACGCCATCCATTTAAAATATATCATCAATTTTTTTTAACAGAAATCATTGATCTTAAAGCGGTAAGAATCTTCATCGACTGTAACGAAAACTCCGGCTTGATTTTTAGGAATTAAGGTCCAATTGAGCCACTAGGGTGTTAACCACTCCAAACTTTACATTTTTCTGGACGTAACGTCTATAGAGTCTGTTGTGTATTGGTTTGAGTGCTTGAAAGATTGCGATTAAAGACCGAGGCACATAGAAATCAACATACGTTGTACCTTAAAGTATTCAACTGAAAACAAAGTAACGACGGATGAGGTAGACACAAAAAGTATTATTTCGAAAGAGAAAAAATCATTTAAACACAGCAAGAGCGAAAACAAAAAAGCAGAAGAATTAAGTGATAGCAGTCAAAGTATTCATCGTTGCCAAACTTCCGTACTTTACGTTGAAGGAGACATACTGATGATGACAACAAATTTGAAACAATAAGTTTTCAAACCTAAGATCTAAAAATGATATTTAATTAAGTCCAGCCAGTACTGGCACAAAGATTTTCTTATGGTGGTTGCAAATATCAATTCTCATTTCTTTAACCGGGTAATAGCTTTTAAGTCGAATGCAGCCACAAACTCTTAGGATGTTGTATTTACATCTTTTAAAATACGTGTTGTTACTAGTTCACGTTTAAGACTTTTAGCAATGACACGTTTAGGTCTTTGTAGAGGTTCGATCACCCGTAGCATTATTTGCGGCTCTTTGATATTTTTTCTAATTCCATATCGTCATATTGTTTAAAGAATCAAGAGCTTAGTTTAATTTTATTGGTTCCGATTACATTTGTGCTAACTTTTATTTGCATATGGCTCTTTTAAGTAAACTGAGATATTAACCCTCTGAGATTTGTAGTATCATTTGGGAGAAAAGCTTGAGTCTCTTCGCAGTATATTTCGTCCACAATTTTCTAAAGTGAACATGTGGTCTGGTAAAGACTGGGAACTTTTGTGAATGATTAAAAATTCCGTATCGCCAACAACAGTCGGTGCTGACAGCACGGTATAAGAAGAGTTCTATAAATAGCTATGCCAAATCTTATATACCCTTCACCATTTATCTACATCTAGTTTAGTGAAGCAACTGCAATAAAAAAAAAACAAATATAGAGGTGAGAGAGAGTTTAAACATTTAAGAATAATACATAAAAATGCCATCGGATCTTAATGGATTAAGCATTTTTAAAATTTTTTAGTATTTCCTTAAATATCTTTTCAAAGGCTTTAAAATGATACCCATATTGATACTTTAAAAATTTTGAAAAATTTCAGAGGCCCATAACACGCAAAATAAGGGCGAGCGCCAATTTTTCACTTGAAGTCTTTTTTTATATTTTTTTAATTCTCTATCGCCCCATTCATTTGTTTTTTTTTTTTTTTTTCATTAAATTAACTTCATTGTTCCAAATGATATAAAAAAATAAAAGGTAGGCGTGATGTTGTGCCCTTTGCGTCAAAGGACATGGACTGATATTGCTGATATCCAATAAAACCTCTTTTGACACTATGTCTGATCAAAAATATTTATTTTCTTTCCTCGTAGGTCTTTTTTAGGGCATTTACTTTTATAATTATTTGCGTGTTTGTTTGATTTTATTATGTTTTCAGTTTTAGCTAATGGTTCGTAATATATATTTTTGTCGTTAACAAATTTTTTTAATCGTTAATAAATCATATAACTTATTAAAATAAGAAATTAATAATTGCAAATAAATAATTTTTTAACCCAGAAAGAAATGAAATTTCCTGAAGCATTAAAAAATTGTTATATTATTTATTCTGAAAGCAGAAACTAAATTTAAAAGTCTAGTGTTTAAATGCTGAAAACTCTTTAATATTTCTTAACTTAAACAAATCATTTTTTTATTTCAGTGAATAGTATAATAACGAGTGTAAATTTCAAAAGAACAATTAATTGTTTGCTGGGGTTTATTTAATTTCCACTAAATTGATGCAGGCTACTTTTCATACGCTATACACAAGCACACGTACACATACAACAAGAATAAGAAAATATGATTTAAATACCTGCAGTAAGCAACTGTTATTCAAAAATGTGGGTGTGTCATTTTTTGCACTTGTAATTCTTGTTGTAAAAATTAAATAAAACAATTACAGCAACATAATACTACGTCATTATTTTAAATATAAATATATAAATTAAAAAAATATATTTCTATTATTATTTTTATTAAATAGAACTTTTCTTTTAGCTATTTCGTTCAAAAAAGCATTATTTTAATTTTTTAACTAATTGATTTTTTTTAATATTAACGACTAATAAATGTCAATAAATGTGTTAAGAAAAAGATCTAAATAAATTTTAATTGAATCGATTTTTATGGGATAATGCAGTTAAAATATTTGCATAGATGGATGATCTTAATATCAAATACTCTCTCTTACAATTTTCAAATGAAGCTTAATAAGTGAGATTTTTATAATCGGCAGTGCCGAATCTTATACACCATTCATTTTAATAATGTTAGATATTGCCTTGCGCTGTTTTGCTTACCAATATAATAGCCGTATATCTTCGGTTTTAAGTTTAATGCTTAATTTTTACAATGCTTTATTTTTATAATTGTTATAGGTATAAAAAGTTTATAAATAAATTTAGGGGAGTTTATAATTTAAAACAAAAAAACATATCGTTAGCTAAAACCATATAACTACTACGAGAATTTAAATATGTCTTTTTTTTATAGAACTTTTTACATTAAATAAAATGTTTTTATCTGCAATAAAAGGAGAAATTAAATTTTTTTCAATTAGATGACATGTCGCTTTTCCTTTTAACAAACGATATGTCATCTGATTGAAAAATATATATTTTTTGTTTTCAAATCTTTTTTGGAATCAGCAAGGATCAACCTCGAGCCAAGGCAAATATTTCTTTGGTGTTTCAAAAAAAGAAAAGCAGGGTATAATTTGTCTCAATAGCCAATTCTTTCGAGAATTTTAATTTATTTATTTATTTATTTTTTTTCTTTTTTTTATGATAAAAAATGTGATCATTACTTTGTCGAACCCGGGCCAGGAAAAAATTTTTTTGAATGGAACTATTTTGTTTGTTATAATTTATGTTTGTTTTGGTCATTTTTGGCTGCAAATGTGGATTTTATTTATTTCGAAATTTTAGAATTATTCAGTTGTCATTTTTAATAAAATTTAATGGCATTTCTTATTGTTTAATCCATTTTGAATTATTTGTAAAATTTTGTTAAAAATTTTATATTTCGATCAAGTTGTAATTGTAAAGTTTTATTTGGGTTTTCTTAAATTTTTATTTTGTAATGTACAATAAAAAAACAAAAACATGGAATGAAAAATAAAAGAGTTCATCATATTTAAACCGACGCTGCTAAATTTAAAAAGAAACCGTTTAAAAATAAGTATGCAAATTGATGATTTTTTTTAGGCCAGCCTTCGAAACGAACACAGATACTTTGTGGGATCGGAAATAACAAACATAATGACAAACTTATATAAAGCCTTTTCAGCTGTACGAAAACGTAGATTTTCAACACAAAAATAAATAGCTCGTGTGATTTATTTTTTGCCTTTGTGTTTTAATTTTTTGTCATTTTGTTTGTTGGTGTAATTATTATATTATTGACATACAAGTTTTATGGGTATTTTACTTTAGAAAAATAAACAATGGAAATTTATATTATTATATTTTGTTTTGTTTTTCTAAAACTTGTTTTAAATCAATGATTCAAAATAAATATTGAAATTAACTGATGAAATCAAATTTAGCTTCGAAGCATTCTAAAGAAATTTAGGAGATACTATTTTTTTAAATTATTTTTTTATTATTTAAAATTATAAAAAAAAATAAGAGCAGTAGTGTAATTTCTTATATTTTTACTTAATCGCTTTAAATTTATTTTCAGTGGCTTGACCAAAGCTAAAGTGTCTAAAAGTAGACATCAGAAATTCTTGTTGGACAACTCACACCATCAAACAACAGGAAATGACACGAATTATTGTCTATATCTGGCCTTTTGTGTGATTAATGGTTGTAACAAATTCCTAACCTGTAGTAATCAAAACTTCAAGAAGGTAACGGAGCAAGTTTAAAGCATTCGCCAAAAAAATCCCTAAAATTGTTTAAAATCGCTAAAATTGAAAATTTATAAAAAAAAGTTCATTTAAGCAAAGAGATAAATAATGGAAAAATCCTTGAAAATAAAACTTTTATTCCATCGATTTTGGGGAAAAATTAGAAAAGAAAAATTTTTTAAGCTCACAAGAATCGTTAAAAATTTAAAAGACAAAAAAAGTTAAAAATTAAAAAGAAAGCAAAATATGAAAAAAAAACTATTTTTAATCGCTATAAAAATTAATTCGTAAATAAGTTAATATTTTAGAAAAAAAAAGCAGTGAAACAAAAAAGAACCATTTGATATAACTTAAGAAATAGGCCAATCGCAAAAAAAAATGTTAAAAATGAGTTAAAACCGCAAAAATCACGCAAATAAAACGAAGTAAAACAAAAAATTCGAAAATTCGAAATTAATGCAAATTCTAGAAGAAAATTTTAAATGTAAAATATGTAAAGATTTAGAAATAAACAGAAAAACATTTTGAAAGATCAGTAAAAGTAGAGTAAAAACAATCGTAAGAAAAAAACACAAAAGTAAACGTTAGAAAGTCTATAAAATTGCTTAATTCGAAAATTTAAAAATCATAAAAATGATCGCAATTGCCTGACCTTTAATTATATTTTTATTTGCCTGAACTATATATGAAACCATACAAAATTTTTTAGTTAAATAATTAATTGAATCAATTAAAAATGTAATTATGTATCAAACTGAAACAAGTAAAACCTTGAACAGCTATAAAAAAATTTTCTGTTTAAATAGAGAAATAGTATTTGGAAAGCCGAAACAAATACAAAAAAACATCGGTTTTTTATTTAAATAAAATGTGTTCAATTTCACAAATAAATGTGAAAATTCGCAATAAACTACAAGAGAAAGAACGAAATTAAAATTAGTTATTGTGTTCAAATTTACTTGTTTATGTCGACAGTGGTTATTAACTCTTTTTTTTTTTTTTTTTTATCTGAGTCTATGGAAAAAATCCTTACAGACTGGTATACATACATATTACAATTTAAAACATTATCAAAAATTACATTTAAATTAAGTATTTAAAAGCAATATTATGTTGCGTTTAATAGTGTTTACATTTAGAGAAAAATCAATAAAACTATAAAGATTGTTAAAATCGCAACTAATTCTTCTAAAGGGCTCATCATTGGCATAATTATGGCGAACAAATTGAATGTAAATTGGTTTAAAATTTCTGATTGGACGTACAGGAATGTTGAAGTATAAGTTTCCCATAAGGAACTCCGAACAAACATCTCCAGTAATCAAATTAAACAAAAACGTAACATTAAGCATAGTTCTTCGGCTTTGTAGAGACGGTAGCCCAATTTCAGCAAGTCTGGTTTTATATGACGGTAAATTGGAAAAATTATCTCGGTACATATTTCGTAAGCAAAATAACAGAAATTGTTTTTGAACAGACTCAATTATATTCTAAAATTGGCATTACTAAAGATGTATAAAGCTGCTTGGTGATATGAATATCAGTGAATTCCTTGGCCCAACGTTTGATGAAAGCAAGTACCCCACGGGCTTTATTTGATATAATAGCAATATGTTGACTAAAGTTTAATTTAGCATCTAATAAAATACCCAAATCAAGGATCGAATCAACAATTTCCAACTGATAACCATCAAAAAAGAACGGATTGTGTGTATCAACTCTTCTGGAAAAGTGCATATGTTTGCACTTGTTTAAATTTAACTCCATCAAGTTCATCGTGCACCAAACAAAAAAGCTGTCTAGATCCTGTTAGAGAGAATTGTGGTTGTCAAAGTTGTTGTAATTATGAAAAATTTTTACGTCATCAGCGTATATTAGAACATTTGAAAATTTGATAGCAGTAGGTAAATCATTGATGAAAAGTGTAAATAAAATTGGACCGAGATGGCTACCTTGAAGAACACCAGATTTTACAATAATATATTTAGATATGGATGTTTTGAAGCACACTCGTTGGTATCTGCCAGTTAGATATGAGCTTATCCAGTTCAAACAGTTTTTAGTGAAGCCTATTAAATGAAGTTTTTTTAATAACAAAACATGATTAACTTTGTCGAACGCTTTACTAAAATCAGTGTAAATGGCATCTATGTGTTGACCAATAGTGAATGCTCGGATAACTTCGCTTGAAAGTTGTAGCAGATTTGTTGTTGTTGAGCATCCTTTACGAAAGCCATGTTGACAAGGTGTCATTAGTGTTGAAACTTGATGACACAAGGCATGAGTAAGACATTTTTTTTTATATTTGTGATAAAGATTAATAATGTTAATTTTTTTAATTGAAACATCTGTAAAATAATAAATATTTTTTCCTTGAAAAATTAAAATAAAAACTGATATTTAAACAATTCTGCTTTATTTATTTTATAATAAGAAAAGTTCTACAACAAAACTGCAACAACTGAACAACAAGTAATTAATACAACGCATAATTTCATTCAATTTGTCTGCCTCTTTTTTAATTTATAAGGAATTTTTATTTAAGAACCTGTTTAAATAAATTTAAAATTTTAAATTAAATTTATAAACATGGAAGATTTATAATTCATATTTTTGTTGCACATGTGAGTTGATAAAATTTTGAATTAGAATTTACAAACTTAAACCGACAATCTTACAAATAAGCAAGCGACAAAACAAACATTGGCTTTGAAGCACTTTAAAATGTCTGCTATTTTTAAGTCAAAGTTGAAAACCACAAAAATCTTACAAAGTATTTGACAATCTCCTACTTGTACTGTCAATTACAAAACATCTTTTTAGAATTTAATTAATAAAGTTTTAAATTCCATTGAATGGTTAAATTTTTTTTTTTTTTAATTTTTGATTACAATTTATAGGCCTTTAAATATATTTTCAATCATGTTTTAGCTTAAATTATTATTAACATATGTAATTAACTGGCTACTGAAATTAAAGATATTTTTGAACATATTTTTAAGAAATAAGGAAAACTAAATAATTGTAAATGAATGGATATATAAACGTGTTCTGTGAAGCAAAGAACAATAAAAATAAATAAAAATATAAAACTGAATACTAAAAATACGATTTTATTTTGAAAACGTTTTCAAAAAAAGCTGATGATGGATGTAGCCATCCTAAATGTATTGCATTACATTCTGCTGGTATCTAATTTTTCCTACTTTTTTTGGAGGGAAGGCATCCGCAAACATATGTAGATAAGTTTTTTTCTAAATAAAAAATTCTAGAAATTAACATAACACAAAATTAAAAGTAATTAACCTATTTGCTTATTTGTTTTAATATCAAACAGTAAAAAAAATAATTTCAAAAAATTTAAATTTTATTTTTTCCAAAAAATTGGAATACCGAAAAAAAATTATTTCTGAGAGGTGCCCTACTTAAAAAACCAATTCCGCTGCTCAAAACTTTAGCTTGAACCTTTGAAACAATCAATCGATAAATCAGTTTAGAAATTGCCAAACTTTTCTGAGATATTTTCTATTTGCCACACTGTATAAGTTATTAAACCTATCTTTTTTTTAATTATATCGAATGGTTCTTATTTGTTTCACTGCTTTTTTCCCAAAATATTAACTTATTTACGAACTAATTTTTATAGCGATTAAGAATATTTTTTTTTTCATATTTTACTTTCTTTTTAATTTTTAACTTTTTTTGTCTTTTGAATTTTCAACGATTTTTTTGAGTTTAAAATTTTTTTTTTCTTTTCTAATTTTTCCCTAAACTCAATGGAAATAAAATTTCTATTTTCAAGGATTTTTCCATTATTTTCAAATTTCATGTTTTTCAACAATTTGAGGGATTTTTTCGCGAATGCTTTAACCTTGCTCCGTTACCTTCTTTTCTATTTGATATCTACAGGGCAGGAATATGTTACAACCAATAATCCCACAAAACATCATATATTGGCAATAATTCGTGTTATTTCCAGTTGTTAGATAATGTGAGATAACCAACGAACGTTTGTAATTTCTCATTGCTATTCGAGATACACAAGAACGACTACATGGCAACAACTTTACTTTTGGACACTCGAGCTGTGATCAAGCCACTGAAAATAAATTTAAAGCGATTTTGTTAAATATATAAGAAATGGGACGGACTACTGACATCAAATTCTGTAGCTATAATTTTAGGTAACAAAAAAGTTTTTTTTAAATTTTATCGTTTAAATTTTCTTTAGAATGCTTCGAAAATAAATTTGATATCATTAGTAACTTATAATGTATTTTTGAATCATTGATTTAAAACAAGTTTTAGAAAAAAAAAACAAAATATAATAATATAAATTTCCATTGTTTCTTCTTTTTGAAAGTAAAATATCCATAAAACTCTTACGTCAATAATACAATTAAACCACCAACAAAATGACAAAAAAATAAAATACTAACAAACTCGAAAAACCTTAAAAAACTATTTGTCAGAGGTGGCCTACTTAAGAACCCAATTGCGCTGCTCAAAACTTTAGCTTGAACCTTTAAAGCAACCAATCGATAAAGAAGTTTAGAATTTGCCAATTTTTTCAAAAATATTCCTATCTGCCACACTGTACAGCGCTACTTAAGCTAAATTCGGTTAAGTTTTAAACGAACAGTTCTTAAATACTCAATGGTTAAAATCCTTTAATTACAGCATCTAAAGCAGACCACCTGCCTTAACAATTACCCAAAAAAATATTGGCTTTAATTGCCAAACCGGTTAACTCAACTTTCTTTTTACTTATAAACGTTTTTTAAAACACTTTTCGAATTCTAAATTAAATTTGTACAAAACTAATTTCTTTCGCAATCGAAATAAAAATTTCGAAATGACGACATCTTTAATTTAAATGAGACCCTAAAGATGATATAATTATTTTCCAATAATTTTAAATCGAGTTAAAATATGTTTGGCGACTACAGCACTCAATTTTGGTTGAAGAACAAAGTTGAAATCTGAAATTAGGATTAGCTTAGCTCTCGCACTAATCTTATTAAGAGTGAATCAAAATATCGATGTCGACAAAGAAATATATTTCCGCGAAATACCGCTTTTAAATACAGAGTCCATTAATATCAACATTCTGTTATTATATGAAATTTCTTTTTAATCTTAAAAATCCTTATTTCTTTTAAAATGTATTCTTAAAATGTTAACTGACTCACGAGGCGGTTTAGTAGGCAAGAGTTTTAAGTAAAGCCGAGCGATTCCAATTTGACAAAACCCCAAGCCAACCATCCAGAGGATACTGTAAATTAACGTATGGATTCGAAAGAATAGTATTACATCCTTCGTATCATTTTAAAGTATTTAATGAGATCGTATAGATTGGTCGCTGATCGATTTAGATGCTTTTGCCCAAGGAAATTTGTGTGTCAATGGATAAACTGCAACTTAATCGCACAAAATCAAATTATGTTTCCTCCTTAGCATATATCCAATAGCTACGATAATATATATTTTAGCGAAGTTCTAGCTTTTTATCATGTAAACCGACTGCTTATAGAACCATTAACACTGTCGGCGGCCCAGAAATGTCCATCCTGTTCCTATTACTAAAATAAGACCGATGCTTGTTATTATTATGTGGCCTTTTTTCTCAGCTGATTGCAGGTCATACCCTAAAATACAAATTCTAATAGTGCCATGCGGCATAACAGTAGTTATTGCATTGAAGAAATTTAACACAATATCTAGATCATCTGTCTGTTTAATCTGAAAGATATCGCCATGTGCAAGTACACGAGGCGGTGGTATATTGCAGTCTGGATAATAAATCCTTTTACATGTAGTCTTTCGCGTTTGACTCTGAGCTTTGTTTATTGTCGTTTATTCTGTTAACATAAGTCGATAAGCTGTTAGTTCGCCATTTAAATAAATTAGTTGTATTGTATCCCTCTTTAATCGATTAAATTACCCATAAAAATAAATTGCAAATAGTCGTTGTCGCTGAGATGTATCTTAAAACCAACTTTTATTTCATTTTAGTTTATTGCTCAAACTCACCATTTTAATTACTATAATTATGTATTAATTGTTTCTTAAATTAAAAAAGTTAACAAAACAATTACCTTGAAATGCCAATATTTAAACGTTGTTATCAGAAAACCGTTAACTTTATATGACCAAATACCAATCAGGTTACTTTTAACCACAACAATAAAACAGCTATCAAAAATTTAATTAATCTGTTCATTTAGAAATCAATAAATAAAATTAAAATTAAATGACATTCCATCAATAACAATAAAATCTCAACAATAGCATCCTCTCAGAAACGAGTATTTGCAAATGAAATAAACTAAAAAATACATAAATCTTAAATGGAATACTTAGATTTATATAATGATAATGAATTTTAAATGATTTTGCAAATAAGTTTTATATTACGACTATTTTTGAAATATTTCGTATTTGATTTGATGAAATATTTAATGTGTTTTAAATATTATTGATGTTTATTTTTTTTTTTTATATCAAAATGTTACCCGTTATAAAAACGTAGAGAAAAATAAAAGTTAACATAATCATATAATCATAAAAAAGCAGCAACTACAAACAGCAATCTTTACAAATAAATAACAAAAAAAAAACTGAAATACAATTTACATGTGTTATCAATTTACAACTGAGGTAACAACTAACGAAGGCCGGTTCATAAATTACTTGATAAAATATTTATTTTTTTTATTGCCATTTTCTTGGCATTTAAAGAAACTGTATGAAGTTAGATGATTTCTGGCTAAAGCATTGTTTTTACCAAAGGCTATGAATTTTAGTTCAAACTTTATCTATTTTAACATTATTCTCAACAGTATTTAGTTAAGAATGTTATATTTTCTTAGGTGTGATAAAATAATTTAACGCTTAATCATAAACTGAAAATCTCTGAAAATATTTTGAATTTCTTTAAATAATATCCCTCATCATTTAACTAAAACATTTATACGACCTGGATCCAGATTTTTCAAATAAAGAGCAATGAAAAATTTATTTTAAATGATCACTTTATCAACTACCTTTTGTCAATGATCATATGTTTGGTCTGCTTTAACTGCACAGCCAAGAATCTCTTAAAAATTACTAACCGGCTTCTTCTTATTTTATTAGAAAATGTTTAGAATTTAAGCACTTAAAAGTTCAAATGCTAAAATTTTCCAGTTTTTATGGCAATATTTTTGTAATCAAAAGGTCGCAGTAGCTCTGGGACCGCCCTCGTAATGATGAAGTATGCAAAAACTCAAAATCAAATAAATATAATTAAAAGAAAAATAAAAAATAAATAAAAAAGTAAATGCTAAAATAGCAACAACAACAACAACAATTCAAAATTCAAATTTAAATGAATTGAAATCCAAACGAGTTTGTTGCTTAAGTCTTTGGTTTCATTTCAAATGTTTTAAATTTTTTTCTTTGAATTTCGTTTGCAGACTTAAAAAAAAAACAGCAAAATAAAAAAATATAAAAATGACAGCAAATGACATTAAATACGAGAAACAAAAAGAAACATTAATAAAAAAAAATTGTAAAAAAAGCAAACGCAAACCAGTCACTTGAATGAAATGAAAAATAATATAGAAAAAAATAAATAAACAATAACAAAGAGAATATTTTTTATAATACATTTAATTCTAAATCAAGTACATATGAATCAAACACATATGTAAATAACTGTAACTGTTATAGTTAAATAAGCATCATGTAATTTAAGCTAAGAACTTGAGGTTACAAAATCTAGGTTTTCTTCTTTTTTTGACGTTTGTACAAGAACAACCTTCAAGTAAAACATCACTGCAGACAAAATGAAGAGCAAAAGTTTTAGTCTTTGTGTAAGAAATTAATATAAACTTGAAAAAAGTACTGGTTCTATAAAGTTAAGCTAGATATTGTTATTTAAAATTGCAGTAGGAGGGCTAATAACCTAATCTTTCAACCAGAAAAATTTTAAATAAAATAAAAATAACAAGACATACAAAATTTATAAATAATCGAATTTGTAAATAATTAAATTATATAATTTATTCCTTTTTTAACCAACTTTTAGGAAAAGACAGTCAAAAAAAAATTTTTTTTTTAAAAGCAGTAGAAATTTTTTTTACTTTAAAAAAACATCTGCTTAAAAACTAACACTCCAAAAAGACTAAGACTGTATAAGATTTTTGGCAAGATTAACCTTTCGTATAAACTGCTAAAAGGACATTTTAAAATAAGTACCCTTGAAGTAAATAAATATTAACTTTCAAATTTTACATTTATTAAAAGAACTTTTATAGATACTATTTTAAATAAAGACTACAAACAAATCATTTTTAATACAGTCTCTCATAAAAAACGTTGCCTTAATAAAAGTAAGTTTTATTACTTTTTTAAAAAGGCTTTTTTAACAGATCACCTTTTTGAAGGAGAGTTTTTAACAAAAAGGACGTTTAGGAAAGCACTACTTTCCAAGAAAGCAAACATTTTAGTAAGACACAATATAAAATGTACCTATTTTATAAAAGTACCAGAATATAATAATTTTTATAACAGACTTTTTAGTTGTAACCCTTATAGGAAGACAGCTTTTACGAAAAGTGTCTTCCAAAAAAGTACCTTTTCAAGAACCTTCTCTTTAATCATTCATAAAAAAGTACCTTCAAAATTAAGTTCAAAAATTAAAAAAAAAATATTTTATTAAAAAATCATTTTTTAGAAAAATACTTACAGAAAATAATTTTAAAAAATCATTTACCAAAAAATGTTTCTCAGCTTAAAAGTACTTTTCAGAAACATCTTTTTTAAGAAGTTATTTTAAAAAATACAAAAACTATAAAAGAGTAAAAATAATTTAAGGTTTTTAAAAATAATCGCAATACGAAAATGACACTCAAAGTAGATTGAAAAAAATTTGAACTTTTAAATTTTTTCAAAAAGTACTTTTTCTTTCTTAAAAGATTCGTCTTTAATAAATAAGTTAAAGGGAAAAATGAAAAAAAAAACTTTTATGAGTTTAAGCTAAAACATTTACTTTAAAAAAAAATAAAATATTCGAAAGAAATTTTACAGAAGTATCATAAAAAAAATACTTTTAAAATAAATTGATTTAGGGTTCTTCTTCTGTTGTTACCATGGTAATTCTTTAAAAATTAAAATTCTATAAAAAAATGCCTTTGAAAATTGTTATTTCTGTTAAATTTCCTGATTTCTACACGAAATATAGAAATATAGAAAATTTATACGTAAAACGCCCTATTTTTAAAATATTTCTGAGTTATTTCCCGAAACAGCACATCTTCCCCCATTCAACCTTCAAATGAGTTAGTGAGAAAAAATTCTAAAACTAAATTCTCTAAATACTTACAAAAGAAATTCGTATTTTTAAATTATTATAAAGCTCAATTACTAATAGATATCAAATAACAACAACAACAAAGAAACCAAAAGTCTTACAAATAGAAGTTCAATACATGTTCAGACAGCTAAGTAAAATATAAAAAAGTTTTTGTTTTTAATTCATTTTTTTTAATTTATTTTGTACTCACCTTGTGCGTAAATTGCCGTTGCGAGTGTTGGAGCTATTTAATGATTTGGCAGCCAATTTATAGGCAGCACTAGTGGCACTTGTGCTATTACCGCTATTCAATTGACTGGCACTGGTACGTGGCAAACGTGCTGAGGGATTGCCAGTACCGGGTCGAACAGCACCAGCACTGCCAGCCACTACAATGTGACCACTTAGAATGCAAACGATCAATAGAAGAGCAATTGTTAAAGAAGAAGATGATGATTGTAAAGACGATGGTAATTGTGATGACGATGATGATGTTGTCGTTGTAAAATTAAGCGACGATATGCTTGTTCTTGTTGTAAATGTTGCTGGTTTTGTTGTTGGTGACAATGATGACGAACACAATGAAGATGATAATATTTTCGTTAATTGTGTTGTTTTATTTTTAAAGAACCTGTTATTAAGCATTTTGTTGTTATTGTTATATATATGTTTTGGTTGTTGTTGATTCTGTTTGTTATTATTTTTGCTGCTGCTGTTGTTGTTGATGATCATGGTATTATTGTTGTTATTTGTATGGTTACTTGTAATGTTAAAGCCACCATGTGCTTTCATTGCATCGCTGGCCTTAAAGGCCGACATGACGTGTTATTTAATTTTTATTTTTTATAAAAAATTTCTTGTCTCTTGTGATGAATGCTTTGATTCTTTTTTATATTTATTTTTGTATTTCAAAAGAAAAGTAAAATTTCAAACACAATTTTGTGTGTTTTTTTTTCTTTGTTGGTTTTCCACTTGCTTATTAATTATTTTCGTTTTTTTATAGTTGTTTTTTGTTTTTTCTTTTTTATTATTGGTTTTTTCTATTGCCAACTTTTTGATAAGTTGTTTAACTATAATTAAAAAAAGAAAAATACTTTATTTTAGTTTTAATTTTTTTTTTGTTTGTTTAATTTTTTATTTATTTTTGTAATTCATTGACTTTTTAAGCAGGTTTTATTTTTGTAACGTAAAACTTTTTTATTTTGTGTTTTAGATTATTTATTTTCAATTTTTACGATGTTATACTTTAATATCGTTTCTCAGAATAAATAAAAAAACAATATTCTTAATTTTTTTTGGCTAATTTGTTGTTTTAATATGTTTAATTAAAGAAAGATTAAAATTTTTTGGGTAGAACGTTTTGAATTTTTATTCATTTTATTAAAAAACGTTATTATTATAATTATTATTATTATTATTATTATTATTATTATTATTATTATTATTATTATTATTATTATCAATTTATTTATTGAAATCCTTTGCAGGCAAAGAACGTTAAGCAAAATAGCAGCTATTTTATATATATATTGATTTCTCTGCTTTATTAAGTTGACTGAAGTTAGCAGAGAGTAAAAGAAATCTGAATTGTCAAAAGCCCAGCTGACATCTATGACATTACATTAAAAAAAATGAATTGGCAACTTGGCAAAAATCAAAATTGTTCAAATCAAATGAGAAATGGCATCGACAAAAAAAGAGTAATAAAAAAGAAGATAGCGATGAATTAATACAAAATTGAAAGAAGAAATACGTTTATAAAATTCGTTTTTGAATATAAATAGCATTGATTTTGGCACAGAGTTTTAAACTCAATTTTACAAGAATGTTGTTCTTTATATTTAAAACAGTTCCAAAGCAAGTGTTTGATCAGCTTTCAGAAAACGTGTTTTTTTTAAGTTCAATATCGATTTTTAAATTTAAAATAATGTAACTCAAATTAACTTTTCTGTATTTCAAGAAGTTTTTAAAACATTTGGAGACCCTAAAACCGCACTTGGTTTTCATGAATCACAGTTTTATAACTAATATTACTTATTTTAATATATTGGCGATATTCAACAAGCCATTTGGCGGGAAAGATCGGAAAAGAACTGTCAACACTGCTCATACCGGCTTGATGATGCGACCGGAATAAAATTACTAAATTAAAATAAATATTTTAGCCCAGTTTCTTTTTCAGTGTTTACATTTCTTCACCGCTTGCTTACCGCTTAATATTAGGCTGTTTAAAAGCGAAAGTTATATTCAAAGTTTGATTAAAAAGAAACCATTTTTATCCTTTGCTGGGTTTAGATCACTTTTTTGTCTACAAAATTCTCCAAAAAATGCTCAACTTATTAATTAACAATAAATAAAAACCAGTTTTGAAATGTTGATTCTTAAAAAATTCTACAAGTTATTAAATTGAAATAAATAATTTTTGTGTCAATTTATTTGGAAGTTGTGAGTAAGTGAGTGTAATAGAGAAAATTTAAGAAGAAAAATTTTATATACATATATTTTTTTCACAAGAAACGTAACTGTTAAAAGATGGATTCATTGAAGAGAAATTCCTAACCTTTTCTGTGTAATTTTAAAAATAAATTTATGTATGAATTTATAGACAGAGACTTTCTATGCAGAATTTTTTATTTAAAATAGGAAATCATTAAAAAAGTTCTAATCGCCTTTTCGCAAAAATAAACCACTGTGTATTATATAATTTCAAGCCAACTGCAGCTTTACAAATTTTTGAAAATTTAAGAAATTAATATTAAAATACTTTTTGTTTTTATAAAATTTACTTCAACGAAATTTACATTTAAAAATTTAGGTTTTAAACACATTCTAAGCGTGTTTATATTTGTCCATTCATTTTACTCAATACAAGCACAAATCACGTATAATTTCAAAATTTTATATCTTTATAGAAAAAAAATGGCATTTATAATAAAGTAACAGAAATCTTGTTTAAAGAGGAAATAAAGTCAAGATCTTAATTTACATTTTAGCTACAAATCAAGTTCTTTAAAAGTATTCGATTATATAACGTTGCTTAAGGCTAATTTATCTTATATTTAGACAACATTTGAATATTTTTATTTTATATTAAAGAATTCTTTTGAATACTGTGATTTCTAACATTCATCAAAGGCTTAAAGAAATCAACATCATTATTTCTGCTTTTTATTTCACTAGTTTTAGTAACTGTTTTAATTTGTGAAAAAAAAAACAAATGCAAAACAACGTCCTTTCATTTTTACACACACACACACATACATACAACGTTAAAGTTGAAATAGAATAGAAGAAAAAAAAAAACTATTTTAGTACTTCTTGTTAACACGTCAATATTCAACATGAAAAAAAATTTTTTTTGCTTAAATATTTTTAAGCTCTTATTTTCGTCTAAAACTAAACTTGAATTAAATTCTTAATTTAATTTTTAGTCAAAGACAGAGTAAGTTAAAGCATAAAATTAACAAACAAAAACTAAACCATAACAACAAAATCAGAGATAATTTATTAAAAAAAACAAAAACAGCTTAAATTTTTTTATTTAATGCAGATTTTTATATTCATTTTTTGTTTGAAAATATGCTGCTGCTATTTTTTAAATATTTTTTTCCTTTTGCTTTTAAATATTTTTTACTTTTAAATTGAAAAAAATTTATTTATATATATTTTTTTCTTAAGCACAATACAGGTTTTTTATATGTGTTAATTTTGTTTTTGTTTTAAAACACTTAGCACAAGATTAATTTTTAGTAAATTTGTTAATTTTTAAGATTATTTAACGTTTAATTAATAAAATTAAAGAAATAACGGACAATTTTTTATTCAGACTTGTGTTAGATTTTTTCTTGTGATACGAAGACTAAATTTATTTGTTATTAAAAAAAAGAATTAAATTTTGTATTTCGCTTTTAATATCATCCGTATTCTTTTGTTGTTTTAAAAAATTTCATCATTTAAACTGCAATTGTTTAAAAAAAAATTACTTAAGGAAATCATTGTTTTCTTTAAGTTGGTAAATTTAAAAAGTCTTCAATTCATAATTTTTTATTAGAGCTCTCTTTAACGCCTGCTAATAGCCAAATTTTAATTGCACATTGTTGCCAAAGATATCTGTCTTGAGGAAATCTTTACGTTTTACAATTTCATTGACCCAATGAGAAGTGCAATCAGTTGTGTTTTAATTTTACTTAAGTTAACTTATATTAAATAAATTTCTTCAAGCTGAATTAAAGTATGATTTTTTAAGTAACCGATATTTAACGACGAATATTTAATTCTTTTTTTATTGTAACAGTCAAAGAGTCATTGGGCAAAACGTCATTGTCTGGGGAGAGCCAAGCCAATAATCTCAACAAAAAAATAAGCACAAAATAATTTTAGCATAAATATCATGTCTCATTAATTTATTAAAAGTAAAAGAAAAATATGGAATTTGAATTTGCCCTAATCTTGGCAGTAAATTCTTTGCAATTTTAGTTGTAAAATAAATATTTTAATATTTGCATGAGACATTTGCAGATTGTGAACTCTCTCGTTTCGGTGATAATAAAATATCGTTTCATTTTTTTAATGTTGCATAACAACAGGAAATTAAACGCTTCATCAACCATGTTTCAGTCGCAGTCATGGAAAATATCAATGAAATAGGGTGAATGTGAAATCAAAGCCGTGAATAAATATTCCTATCATTTGAATGAGTCATTTAAAAAAAGGAACAATCTTAAGACTAAAAATATTTTTTCTCTTAAATTCAAATCTAGCGTTTAATTTGGGACTCCCATTATTAATATTATGTATTTTATTGCATATTCTTTCCCCTTGGATTGTTCAACATTCTTCATTTCTTATTATATCTCCTTTCAATTTGTCAATATATATAATTCAATACCAGCCCTCTTTAGTATTTTTGCTTAAAGGCGAATTTGCTTGCTAAAATAAAGTACATACAGTGCTTGAGCATCCTGCACTGACGGGCATAAGACCCAGGATCACAAGCATTAGCTTGTCAAATGTTAATGCCATGGGAAACAAATGCTAGCAATTGCTAGAGACTCCGCAATAAGAAAGAAGGCCGAAAGCAATTAGTCGACAGTCTACAATCACTAAAGTGGAGAGTAAAGGCTGATGTGCTAGCATGTGACTTAGTGAGGCTAAGACTGCTTAGCGTAAATTGCAAATCACTTACCTATAATCATTAAGGACGAAGACGCGTCGAAAAGTGACCATTTAAGGAAGCGATCTACTTCGATATCTACCCTTTTTTTTAATATGTATTCGAAAAAGATTCATTCGAATATTTAGACAGAAATTTAACTATTAAATTTTGTTGAAAAATTTTTAATACTCAAATAGAATTCAAATATAAGAGCAAATTCATAAATTTTTGTAGTAATTTTTATAAACAATTTCGTTTCTGCTTGCTTTCAAAACACTTAACTGTGAATCATAATTAAATTTTAAAGCAAAAAATATTAAAAATTTTCTTTAAATTTTTCCTTTCCTATAATGAGGATCCGTCGTTAAGTCCACTTTTTATGTGGAAAACAAATTATATTTTTAATTAAAAAGAAAAACTATTAAGGAATTGATTTATAAATAATAATGAATCAAATATTTCCTTTCATATTTTTAAACACGATATTTTGCTGGAAATTATTTGACGTATTGTAATGTTTTCTATAAAACTTTAGTTACTTTTTAATTTTCATTTAAACAAAACCTTTTAAAATAAAATAATTTTAGAAGCTAAACAAACAATAAAATAAAAGTTTGTCAACACATTTCAGTTTTGTTTCTTTTTTTTTTAATTAGGACCAGCACTCAGGGGATGTCCCTGCTTAGGCAATGCCTTGTGCCAGAACTAGGAAATTAGGTTGTGGGAAGGGGGATAGAGCGAGTAGTGCTTGTGTAAATTTAATTTGAATCTTTGCATATTGAAAGTGGCAGGAAAGATATCTCCAGGGAGTTTATCCCACATACGAACTTTTTGGCTAAAAAACGAATTTTCTCTGTAATACGTAGTGAGATTCACTGGCCAATCGACCACAAAGGAAAGCGCTCTTGATGCAGAGCTCGTTGTACGTACATTTCGTTGTAGTAACGATAAAAAATTGAAACACACCCCACATTGCGCCGATGCTCCAGTGAGTCAATAGAGCTGGATACCCTACTGTCACCGATGAGCTTCTTCGCTCTCTCCTGCACATGGTCGAGTAACTCCAAAACAGAGTTTAAAGAACGGGCCCATACATGAGAGTCGTATTCCATTTTTTGTACTTGAAAGAGCCTCGATTTCGTATCATTTTAAAACAGAAACCTACTAATATTTAAGGAAATAAAACGTATTGCTAAGCCGTTTTATCTCAATGAGTAATTTAATTGTAAAATCTTATTTGATAATACGGTCTTTTACCGTGGCATAGGATATTAAACAAAAGTCAATGCAACCACACAGAGAATTTAACAGAAAAGACCTTATAAATATAAAAGATTTTTTAAGTCAACTATTATGAAGACAGGTCACCTTAAAACTTTCCACGGTACTATAAATTTAAACTATCGTGGAAAAAAATAAAATTGTAATGAAGACTTAATTTTTTGCACTTGTGAATATTTTTCTTTTGATTATAAAACGTTAAATTTTTTTTTTAATTCTTAGGAATAGACTGAACATCACATTGAAAATATCTCTTTTTTTCATTATCATATTGAGGGCGAGTAATTGCAAATAAAAAATTGCTTGAAAAATGGAATATAATTCCATGATGAAACTAAAGAAATTATCGATGTGAAGTGATCTCTTATTTTAGCCATTAAACTTTTAATATTTATGGATGCACATATGTATGTGTGAGTCCCCTAAATGTTAATGGAAATATTAAATAACATCAAATGCCAAAAAATCATATTATATTATTTTTAAAAAGAAGCGCTTTAAATTCCAAGCATCATTTGGAAGGTCGTTAGCCAGCTACTCTATCGAAATTTCGAGATTTCAATTGAGTCATTTGTAAGTTAATAAGATATTTCAAGTTATATGTGAACATTTATTCTGTTATTTATTTATTTTACAAACAACTAACACTTGTTTTAAATTGACACTAAGTTCATTCCTGTGCTTAGAAAATCAAATAAAAATTTGTTTAAATGATATTGACATAAATGACACATAATTGACAGCGGGAAACATTGAATTTTATTTGTAACATCTCTTTTTTATTAACCATTATTTACAAAAAGGTAATAAATTAATTAGGATCAATAGTCATATATTGGATGTAAATGCACAATAAATTTAAAAAAAAATTTTTTTTTGAATTCATAAATAATTAAATCGAGCGATCATGCGAGACTACTTTTTGAAACAAAGAAAAAAATATTTTACCAAACAGAATTTAATTATTTTTATATCTACTCTTATTCAATAATAAATAATAATTCAATAATAAAGTATCTCAAACTTTTTTATGTTTTATATATTTATAGGAAGAAGAAGAAGAAGAAAATTCAAGGTGAATTGTGTACTTTAAAACACTCTAAAAATCGTAAATTATCGTAAATAATGATATTCAAATGTTAATAAATATATTAATAAATATATAAATAAAAACTCTAAAAAGACATTAGTGATAAAAAGAAACCGATATTTAATCCAAAACAAAAAACAAAAAAAAAACAACAAAAAAGAATCAAAAACCAAAACTTGTAATAAAAATTAGGAATGCATCTTTAAAAAAATTAACACAGGCATTTGTTGAAAATAAAAATAATTAATTAAAAATGACTTGAATTGGTTAAATCGTTAGCTGTAATTTTAAAGTTTTATACTTATATAAAATTTTATATTTTAATTTCTCTCATTTTATCATGAATACTCAAAATAAACGATTTAAGAGTAATAACTTCTTCTTATTTTTGAACAAATAGAAATATTTTTATGGTCCGAAGATAATTTTTTTTTATTTATTTTAAACATTTTGACAGCTGTATAGTTTTTTAACAAAACAAAGATTTAATATTCCTTTTCTTATTTAATCATGTTTTTATGATATCTTTGAAAAAAGGCCAACAACGGAAGATATTTTCTGAAACTTTTAAGGCAATTTGCTGACAAGTTTTTCAAAAATCCGTTACCTAATAAAAAACTATGTCAGTTAAGCTGAAAAACAAAGCTCAAGATTTTGTCTCCAATTTTCGTATAGAAGATCTGTGGCTGCCAAATGGCATTCTTAAGAGAAAATAAATTTAGCTAATAAAAATACTATTGAAAGGAAAAGCTCTCGACGATTTTTTTGGTTTAAATAAGCTGCAGGCTATTTTTTAAATTCTTACTCTCAAACAAAGTTGGCAATCAAGTGGACTTATGATTAAACCTAACTTTAGCGAAGACTTTGTACATAAACATCACATGCCAATTTGCCTTGTTATTCAGGGTGTCCGCTACATTCGATGCTAAAGCGGCTTTCAGACGACATGTTTTTCACATAAGACATGCCAAAATGTAATTTTTTATGTCTGCCAAAATTTACAGACATACACGTGTAATTACATTTGGCATAAAATTTTTGGTGTTAGAAACAACTGATGTCAGAACGGTTGTCAGATCACTCTCTAATTAAAATAATGTCAAAAGAATTCATCATCTGAGTTTTACATTAGCAATGTTTCAGTTTTTTTACGCGGCATGTATGTGTTTTGCAGTATGAAATATGACAAATCATATGTAATAAAATCGTCTCAAAGCACCTCAACTTGACGAACATCAGCGGTTTTGTTGTGGCCTTGCCATAGTTTTGAAATTCTAAAATTTATTTTACAAATCAACTTTATTTATTATTTTGCTTTCCCATGCAGCAAGAGTTTTTAATAGGAGACATCTTTGCAATCTTCTTGTCTTCGATAATAACTTTAATTCATTGTTCTTAAATTATTAAATACAACTGATTTTTTTAAACTAAAATGAAGGGTACTATTTTGAGGTCCAATTTGAAAAGCCCAACTAAAGCATCATGTTATAAGTCATAAGTCTTTCATTGATCACTATGATTCGTTTAGAAAATAAATTTAATGGAGCAGTGAATATCCAATGACACCAGCTGAAAAATTTTTCATTCTAAAAGTGACGATATTATCACCACTTTTTTGTTGCTATTGTCTGAGGTAGCTAAAGAGAAAATATAGTTGCTGATAGAGAATTTTTTTTATACTAAATGTCAAAGCTGTCACATTTAGGGAGTTAAGTGAAGATAACTATGCCGAGCTAAATACGTTAAACGTAACACACTACGTCATTCTATACGTTTTTTTCATATTTGGAATATATTTCAGTTTTCAGAAAAAATTTAATAATATTTTTCGTAGTTGTGTCAATCTTTTGATATTTTAAGCATTAGAAGTGGCCTAGCTAAAAAATAATAAAGGATTTGGTTTTTAATTTAAGATAATTATCCCTTCTTCTGTAATACGTAAATAACTTTCACTAATAATTTGTTTGTTATTTAAAAATTTGGATTTAATTATAACAAGAAGAGTGCTACATTCGACAGTGGCAAATCTTATATACCATTTACCATGTATGTAAATCTAATTCAGTGAAGTAGCTCCAATCAAAATTTTTAAAAAAATATTGAGGTGATAGAGAATTAAAGATTATAAAAAAAATTTTAATAAAACTGTCATCGGCTCTTAATAAGTAAAGCATTTTTAATTTTTTTTTTTTATTATTTTCTAAAAGATCTCTTCAAGAGCTTTTAAATGATACCATATTGATATCTTAAAAAATATGGGTCACAACCGTACTTTATTAAAAGTTCAGAGACCCATGTCTTTTTTTTTCTTATTTATTTTCTATCGCTCCATTTATTTATTTTTTTAATTGGAGTTACTTCATTGTTCCAAATGATATGGAAAAAATAGAGAGCGTGGTGTTTTGCCCACTGCCTCGAAGGGCATGGAGCGATAATGAATTAAAAAATAAGAAAAAAAATCAAGTGAAAATATTGGCGCTCGTCTATAAGATCAATATGGGTATCATTTTAAATGTTTTGAAGAGATCTTTCAGATAATACAAAAAGTTTTTAAAAATATGTAACCCATTTAGATCCGATGACATTTTTATGTAAAATTATATATCGTAATTGATTTTTGTTTCTTATTTTTTAATTCTCTGTCACCGCAAAATTTATTTTTTTGGCGAAGGGTATATAAAATTCTCTTACAAGCTGAAATTATTTTTTTTAATAAGAGAAAACGCTTCACTAACGCCTTTAGGTAATTTACGAGATAAGAATAAGATCCAGTCTTAAAACCTTTATATACCCAATGGCGAAGAACATTCATTTGCTTGATTATACTTTCATAAATTATATTTGCAGTTGTTTGAAAAATTCAAAACTCATCGAATTTAAATCAAAGAGTCCGCCAAATATTTTTTTTTTGTCAAAATGCTGTAAAAAAACTACTGGATGGTCAATTAGCTTCAACTCGTGAACCAATTTGACTTTGTATGACGTCATACCAGGGTCTTTATGCAAAATTTGTCTCAATGATGTCTCCGAAATGTTCAATTGTTGACAAAGACGGTGAATTGATGTTAATGTTGCGCTTCACGCACACTTTCTGTCACAGCACCAATATTCTGCTGAAAAGTGCGTACTGTTTTTGGCTTTTCACGCTTTGGTTTATCGAGGATGCCAGTTTCTTTCGTGAGTAATTTTCGCACACATTTTGCAACATTTCCCAGCGTGGTTCAAGCCTATACACAATCAAATTCGTTCAGCGGAAGGATAAAACTAATTATCTATCAAATCAGACATCAGTTAAGTGTTACCATTCACGAAATAAACATTCGTTGAAAAAAAATTTAGATGGCGGACCCTTTATAATCTCGACTCGACTCGACCTTTTTAGTGTTGTATAAGTAAATAACCCTTGTCTCGGCCTGTAAAGTGTATTATTTTTTTTTTAAAGAGGAGGCTATTTATAACTGTAAAACTCAATGTAATTCTGCGGTATAAAACTTTTGAATTAAATTCAAAATCATGTTAATATCAACCAAAAAATATCAGCTTTTCCATTAAACTGTTTAACATTAGTTATTTCTTAAGTTTCATAAACTTTTATCTCTTAAAATTTGTTCCAATTTTGGATCTTTTAACGCTAAAAGTTTAGTTGCGATGCTTTGATTATATTTCTTTCACTTTTTTGTTGTTTTATATTATTCCACTGATTGAACTGGATATTTTTTAATGATTTGAATTATTTTTAAAGAAATTTTTTTATTTATTATTATTGTAAACCTTTTTATTTTGAAAAACACTTTACACTTTAACAGAATAATTTATTTTAATTTTAAAACAATTTCTTTGAAAAAAAAAATTATAATTTTCTTTTAACGCGTAACGTAAACAATTGTTGAAATATTGTTAACCTCAATGTATTATTGAGCAATTTTAAATCACAAACAAATCTTTATTTCATTTTTCTTAAACAAGTCGAACTAAACTCGAAAAATAAGCACAGACGAAGGAAAAAAAAGCAAATAAATAAATAAAATCATATAAAAAAAAACGTTTTCCAGTCGTCAGAGACACGAGACATTTAACAAAAAGAGCAACAAAAAAAAATTACATTAAATAATGTTTAAACAAATCTATTAAAAATTAAATTAAAACAAGATTTTTATGTTTTATTTTTTGCAAACTGTAAGAAAGAAAAACAACTTACAAAAGAAAAGAAAAACTAAAAAACACTGTAACGAAAACGAAATGTTTAAAAATATAAAACGCGAGCGTATTAAAAGTTTTGCAACCGAACGGTTAAATGGTCAAAACAATTCTGATAACAGCAGCCGTAAATGCAGCAGATATTGGCCACCAAAAACATTAACGAAAACGAAAACTACAAATACAAAAAAGAAACGGCAGCAAAAACAACGACAACAACAATTTTAAAAAGAAAAGCCAGTTTTAAAATACAAAACCAACATTAGACACCAGCTGTTTAAACCACCATCATCATCGTCAATCGTCATTATCCGCAAACACTATTAAGCCATAGAGCACCCAATTAGCTGTCTTTTCTATAAGTGTTTTATGCTCACCAACCCAACATTCAACTAATAACTCCCCACAAAAGGTGAATTATTAACGTACTTAGTTTGCGTGGTTTGCTTGAATTAGTTTTGCTCAAAGAAAATCGCAATCAAAACAAACTGTAAGAAAATCAAGTTTTTTACTGGCTGCTCAAAAACAAAATTATCTGCAAGTTTTAGATGCTGCGGCGAATTAACTCTTTGTAAAAAAATAGTTTATTTTGTCTTAATTAAATTCGCTTGTTTTAATTTACCGTTATTGTATTTATTGCATTATTCGCGGTAGTTGTAGTTGTTTAGTTCTTGTGTTTTCTCACCATTTTGTACAGAGTGACCAGATGTTGAAAATTGAAGATTAAAAATGTTAAACTAAGAAAAGCCAATTTCCTTTTTTAAATAAAAATATGTCGAATCTTTTGACTACTTCCTAATGAATCTTTGACTAATTTCAGATATTTTAAATTTACGAGTTTGCATCACAGAGATTCTTTCTTAATATTTCTTAAACTTTAAACAAAATTTTTTCTTTATTTTTAATAAACTTTTACACCACTAGTTGTGTGAGTAAGTACAGTCTTCTACTTAAAGTTTTCCTATGAAACTTTTCTCATTTTTTTGTTTAATGCTTTATCGCCCCATATATTTGTCTTTTCATTGGAGTTACTTTATTGTTTCAAATAGTCAAAACACCACGCCTGCCTCAAAGAATATGGATTAAACTTGTTGATTTTCAATGTTAAAATCAGCTTTGACAAGGCACTAGATGAGCTAGAGAAAATTTAAATACGATAGATCAGAAATAGCGTCGAAAGAGGTGCTATTGAAAATCAGCAAGATCGATCCATGTCCCTCGAGGCAGTGAAACATTAAAGTAACTCTAATTAAAAAAAAAAAACAAAAATATAGAGCAATAGAGAGTAATAAAATATAAGAAAAAAACACATCAAGTGGAAAAAATAGAGCACGCCCATATTTACAAAGTTACGGGCCAAAATTGTCAAAATGGTCAATATAAATATCATTTAAAAGCTTCTAAAGAGATCTTTTAGAAAATACTAAACAATTTTAAATTGCTTAACCCATTAAGAGCCGATGACATGTTTATGTAAAATTATTTTTTATTTTTTTTAATTCTGTAAAACCGCAAGATTTGCCTACACGGTGAAGGGTAGATTAGGTTCGGCATAGCCGAATATAGCTAGCACTCTTCCTTGTTTTTTATTGGTATTGTATTCTTCTTATTTTCAGTACTTAGCATTTTCAAGTGAACTGATAACTTATAAGCAAACTACGAACTAAGAGAAAAATATTTAGTCCAGAATGATTTCATAATATTTTAAAAGCTTAATACTACTTGTTCCTTTTTTTGCAAAGAACTAAATATGATTTTTGGTTTATACAACAACCATATTTTTTTTTCTGCATACGCCTTTAAATTAATAATAAATTAACCTTTTTGGAAATTAATATTTACTCTCACATATTATTAAGTTTAATAGGAATGAATTGAATCTTTTTCTTATGTTTCTAAAAGCATAAAATGCATGGATCAAACCACTGCGACCGATGCAGCACTGGCATATTTTGTTCTTTTCCTTTTTATAACACCCCTAATAGTTACACATCTAATCTGCTGCAAAAGCAAATTTATAACAAATTAATTAAAAAAGCGAACTCAGGCCTTACTTAAAAATGATACTTGTGCATTTAATCACAGAGTGATTGTCTAGTGTAATGATGGTATTTATCTATAACATTAAAGACTCAAAGATTAACCTCTTCACCTCTTGAAAGGTGTCGTTGTCCGTATCACGTAATACGCCTCAATCAACCAATTTTCTTTCTTCAATTGTAGTCATTATCTATTTACTTGACAAAAGTATTGGACATAAAAGGAGTCCACGTGTATATATTTAAACACATCCTTGGCTTATATTTTTCTCCTTTGTTTTGCTAGCACCCCTGTCAGTTACACAATCTACCTATTAGGGTTGCGACTTTTACCCACCTAAAAAGGCATCCTTCTTTACAAATAATTAAAAAAAACGACTTCAAAACAGATTTTAGTCTCTGTCCATAACGCTTAAATAGTTTTGCCACATACCTTGAATAAGATCAATTATTTGAACACCCTATAGTTTCCAAAACAAAATTTTATACTTGCGGTTGTAGTAGACTTAGCAATAAAGGTTCTGTGCAAATTTAAATCAACTGTCTACAATTTTTCATACATATGTATATACAAAAAATAGCAACTATTGTTACACCCTATAATTTATAATTATAAATATATATACTTCTTAATATATCAAAAAAGTAGTGGACATTCCCTTTAATTTTCAAGCGTTTGTTTACAACGGTTCAAACAATAGGGCCCCATATAAGTCAATTTACTTTAAATATGGGAACACCCTTTAAGTTGTAAATTATTCTTGTTGTTTAAGCGGACTTAGTAGTACAGGTTCTCTGTAAATTTCAGCTGTCTGTCTATAACAGCCACATACATCAAATTACATTAACTATTGGGACACCCCTTAATTTAGAATTTTGAATATTTATGCTTGATATTACAACAGTCATAGTCATCGACATTCTGTCCAATTTTCAAGCGTTTGTCTCTAACGGTGCAAAGATAGACGCATATAAGTCAATTTACGAGACCTATGAGGACACCCTTTTATTTTTAGATTTATTTTTATATTACTTTTAGGCGGCTATAGTTATATATATATATTTTTTTTAATTTTAAAGAAGTGCCCTTTTCGGTTTGTAATACAATTAAAAAAAATTGTATGTTGCATGAGCACACCCTTTAATTTTTAAGACTATGAACTGTTCCTAAAACGGGACCAATCTGTAAGCATAATCTTTCAATTACTGAGTTCTATCTGTTAATTAATTAAAAAACCGAACTCAAGCATTACTAAAAACCACACATTTGTTCAGTTTAATAGTTTCTTGCATTTTATACTTAAAAACTCTGTTTGTAAACTCAAAGCAAACACACAAGATTTTCTTAATTAAAGTATAATTTTAAATCACCTCAATGTTAAAAGTTATTTAAATTAAAGCACCAACTGCATTAATTATGGCATTTTTGTTCAACCCAAAACCGCTCCAAAACAAAATATATTAAGTAGACATAAAATTACTAAACAACTGAAATACTTCATCTTAAATAAAATTTACAAAAACGAAAACCGAAAAAAACAATTTTAGTTTGAAACAGTTAATATTACAATTAAGGCATTATTTTTTTCATAAAATTTAGGCCTTTTCTATATTTTTGGACAAAAGAGAGACAAACAATAATAAATACATTAATAAATTTAATTTTTTTCACAAAATAATTTTCTATACAATTCATACATATTTTTTTAAACTCTTATTTGTACTCTTACTTTAGATACTTTTAGATTAGCAGATAGACAGACAGATAGATGGATACAGAAAATGTATAAAATGCCTAAAGCAAAGTACATGCGAGTGCAACTATAGCACTGTTATGCCCCAGTTTCCATACGGGCAATTCAACAATTCACATTGCGATTATAAATTGTCCAAGTTGGTGATTTTTAAGTTTTTTGTTGTTTTTGGATTTTTTTTCATTATTTCTATTATACCCTACATTACTATTTTGTTAATAAAAATTTTAGGTTTTAGTTGTTGTCTGTAACAAAATGTTCTTTTTTTATAATATGTTTATAAAACAAAATTTCCATACCAAATTGGTTTTACAAACCTGTAATAAATATAAAAATTGATTTTGAATAAGGCCTTAAGAATGCTGGTTCAGTGTGTAGTATTGGTGATAGTGTGATAGAGAGCGAAAGAGAGAAAAAAATATATATTTTTTTAATCTACTTAAGTTGGATTGTCCTACCTATGAACTTTTGTGATCTTTCTACCTTGCCAACCCAACTATCATTTGGATCATATCTTGGCTGCTGTTGCTCGTTTCTAAGCAACATGCGTGAAAAATTACCCATCAATGTTTGTTACATTTTAGGATAAAAGGGATTTGCAAGTTACTGTACTTTCCGGACTTTTTACACATGATACAATAAAGGCGAATTCATAGCAGGTGAAGGCATCAGCTTTAAAAACAATTTGCTTTTGCAAAATTCGCTTCAGTTGTCAAATACATACAAATAAAATGAAATTAAAAAAGTCAATGATTCCCAAGCCACAATGGGCTCGCCTTGAATGAAACCTTGCAACGAAAGGATTAACAAACGGATATGTTGAATAAGCTATCAGATATGGCTCTTCCTAATTATATGCAATTTAATTAAAGAATTTAATCGCAGTGTCAAGAAATTTTTCTGAAATTTTTTTTTAATGAGATCTTTGAATATTGAAAACCGACTCTCTAAGTCGAACTAACTCAATAATATTATTCTAATGTTATAATTTTAGGTCTTTTTTATTATGGCCACCACATCCATTAATACATGCAAACTCATACCATAATTATATGAATACGAGAGCTACATTTGTACAAAGTAACTTTATGTATCGTTCGTTTCATTTCGTTTATTGTAACAAAACTTATGAGCAGTTTTGTCGTTCAAATGTTCAATTCGTTTATTTGTTAAGATTTTTCTTCAACATACAAGAAAAAACATTGCATTTTTTTCGTTTTAAGTTTTGTATTCCTTTTAGAAACACTATTGGGAAATTATTTTTGACAAAACCTCAAAAGATGCATGTCTCTGTTTTTTTTTTCTGTCCATTGGTTGTACAATTGTTTTGTCTATTTGGATACAAAAATTTACGATTTAATAACAGATCAATCGATAGTGTTGAGTAAAACAGAAAAACTAACAAAAAACTACCAACAACAACAACCACTACAAAAATCGTTTAAGATTTGTTCAACAGAAATATTTACTTGATTTTTATCTCTTGTAAAAAATAAAAAAATTAAACAGAAAAAAAAACAAAGTTTTATGAAATCGTTAGCAAAATCATATTGACCACAGATTGAGTTAAACTTGATTTGAATTAAACTGAATTAAATTGCATTGTGGTGGAGATCCATGACATAAAATAGGGTTTGAATTTATTAAATGGTTTTAGTTGATGGTTGTTATGGCACTTATAATTATGTGTTTTGTTTCTTTTTTTTTTGCCCTATGAACTTGCAACTTTTTATTGAATTAAAAAAAATATTTATGTTAAGAAAACACACAACGACAAAGCCAATCACAAATAAAAATTTTATAGTTTAAAATATTGTATTTTTTTAAAGATCTCTTCTTATCATTCAAATAGCTAATGTTATGCAATGTTAAATTGCAACATTTTTCATACACATGGGTGGTCTCTAAACATTTGAAAGCATTATATTAAGAAAAAAACCTATTTATTTTGAAACCTTTTTAGTCTCCTTTTGGTTTCATATACTTTTTTATTCAGCCAAATTTATCCCTCTACTATATAGATCACTAAGCTTTTCAAAGTTGGGAAAAATTTAGGATTTCACTTCTTTATTGTTGGAAAATCTTTAGCCATCATAAAAGAAGTACAGTTAAGGGTAAAATACAAACAATTCCACTTTTCTCATTACACTCTTTCTCACGAGTAAATGACATCTGCTAGGACGAGAAAAAAAGGCATTAAACTAAAAAAAATATTTTCATTGCTAACCGAGGATTAGCAAAAGCAAAAAGACATGTATGTGAATAAGGAAAGCAAGGAATAACCTTTGGGCGGTATATTCAAAACAAACTATTCTGTCACATTTTCTTTAGTCGTTATTTCGAAAAAACAAAATAAATAAAATTAAAAGTTGAAATAAAAATAGGGCTTAAGCTATATAGAAACCAAATAAAATGAATAAAATTTTAAAGAAACAAAATTATCAACAACAAATGTGAAACTTACGCAACAGGGTTTCGTAACATGTACGAGCCACCTTTTAGTTTTATTTTTTTATTATCGTTTCGAAAAGATTTATAATGTCTGTCTCTTATTTAACTATTTAAAAGATAAAAAAATTTACGTCGAAATCACATTACTATCGGGACACCCTTCATTTAGGTTATTTTTCAGCGCGCGTAATTTTTTATACACTGTCTATTGCAGTTAAAAAAATAACAATATTTTTAAGAATATCACGTCACTTTCGGAGCCCCATTAATTTAAAGTATTAGTTGTTATAACTGCTGCAGTATTAGTCTTTCTGTAAAAATTTAAGGGTACCTATTACGGTTTCAGAAAGAAAAGGCTGTATTAGACGGACAGACATTGTAGCAAAAAGATAGGGGTTACGTTTTTACACTTTGTGTACGGGTCCCTAAAAATCTCCATAATTTATTTGAAAACAGAAAATTATATATAAAAATTTGCCAAATTTTTTTGAGATTTACCTAAAAAAGTTCACTGAAGTTTTTATTTTGGACCGTCTTTAAAAGATTGCAAAATAATTCTTCCAAAGAAAAATCGACTTCAAAACAGATTTTAGGTATCTGTCAATAACGGTTCAAAAGTTTGGCCACATACATTAAATTGCATTAACTATTGGGACACCCTTTAATTTATAATTTTGAATGTTTATACTTGTTATTACAACGGTTATAGTCATCGATATCCTGCCCAAATTTCAAGCGTTTGTGCATAACGGCATTTAAGTCAACTTACGTCACCTATGGGAAACCCTTTCATTTTTAGATTTATTTTTGTATTGCTTTTTGCTATTGGGAGCTATAGTAATACGCATTTTTTTAATTTTAAAGAAGTGCGCTTTACGGTTCATAACACACTAAAAAAAGAATGTATTTTGCATAGGGACACCCTTTAATTTTTAAGATTATGAAGTGTTTTTTAAATCGGTTCAGAAATATCTCAGTTTTGTAGGTACAAACATAAACAAGCAACATTTAGTCGAATCGATAACGTCCTTCTTTTTTCGAAGTCGGTTAACAATCCTCGAAAGTTTTAATTTCCCAAAAATTCTAACAAAAGCTTAAAAAAATCAACTCTAAATTTTTAATATTTTTAGTTTTAAGATTAATATTTGGTCGAACTATTTAGGTATTATAAACAAATAAATAGTTATTAATATGGCTTAAGTTCAAGTATTTTTTAATTTCTAAAGAAAGAAAAATTATTTTACATATTTTTGTATAAATTTTTAAAGAAAACAAAAAAATTTGAGAATAACAGATTGTAATGCAGCATTTTCTAAATCGCTATGTCCGCAATCAGCATTCTTTACATCAAAATATCTACCGCAGGTTTTTTATCTCATAAACATCATCTATTCAATCCATTAATTTAACAGATTAGAATGCGAGAAGTAATTTATTATCAATCAATAATAGTTTTTTAAGACAAAGTCTACAAATGACCCAAAACCTTTTCTATGTTCTCTTTATTAACCGTTCCATATGCAGAAATCTCTTTTATACTTTCAACTTCACATCACAGTAGATGCTGTTGCAGTATCAAGCTGATTTTTAAATAATTTTAGAAATTAAAATATACTTAAACTTAAGCCGTATTATTTATTATTAAAAAAAAAACTCTGAAATTATTTTCCCAAAAGCTTAAACTTAACCTTAAAATTTTGTGCTTGAGTAAAAAATTTCAAGTATTTTAAGTTTAATGATGACATATCAAAAAAAACAAGTCAATAAAACAGATAAATTATAAAACAATTGAAAATTCCCTAATTTTATTTTATTGTGGGCTTCTAAAGGGCCTGCCATATAGTGCTTATTTCGTGAATGGTAACACTTGGCTCATGTCTGATTTGACATGTAATAAGTTTTATCATTCCGCTGAACGAATATTGCTGCGTATATGCTTGAGCAACGCTTGGAAATATTGCGACATTACTTTGAAAATCATGTTGCAAAATTTGTGTGAAAATTGCGTACGGATTTCAGAAAAAGAGAGACACCGTCAGCTCCATATGTTTGTTATCTTGTAAAAAAAGCGAGAAAAGCCAAAAACAGTGCGTACACCGGAGAATATTGCTGCTGTGGCAGAAAGTGTGCGTGAAGCGCCGTCAACATCAATTCACCGTCGTTCTCAACAATTGAACATTTAGAAGACAACATTGAGATAAATTTTGCATTAAGTCGTTGGAATGACGCCATATAAATTCCAATTGGTTCAGGTGTTGAAGCTAACTGACCATCCAATGTGTTTTCGCTTCGCTAAGTGGGCCTGCGATCGACTTACAGAAGATGCCGATTTTGCAAAAAAAAAATCATCTTTTCAGATGAAGCTCATTTTGATCTTGGCGGGTATGTAAACAAGCAAAATTGTCGCATTTGGGGCACAGAAAACCCGCACGCATACATTGAAAAGCCGGTGCACCCAAATCGAGTCACTGTTTGGTGCGGATTTTGATCCAGAGGCATAATTGGGCCATTTTTTTCGGCAATGAGCAAAGAGCGGCCGTTACAGTCAATCGGGCCACACAGCCGAAGCAACACTCGATGTTCTGCGCCCTGTTTTTGAAGATCGCAACATCAACCACAGAACTGATGCCTTTTGGCCGCCTCGGAGCTGCGATTTGACACCGTTGGACTATTATTTGTGGGGTGCCTTCAAAGATAAGTGTTACGCCCACAAGCCAGAGACAATTGACGCTTTAAAGGACAATATTCGTGAAGCTATTGGTGAAAAACAGCTGCACACAATCGATAGTGTGCTTAAAAATTGGACCGATCGTGTTGGCTACTGCATGGCCAGCCGAGGCAGCCATTTGAATGAAATTATTTTCCATTATAAACCGGAAGGATTGTACTTTTAAATAAAAAAAGAAATTTAAAAAAATATTCAGAAGTTTTTTATAACATATTAAAAAAAAAAGTTATTTGGCGGACCCTTTATAATGTTAAGAACTTTATTACATAAAATAAAATTTTACCTTCTGCTTTTGTAACGTAAAAGTTTTTATTTTTAGTTTCGCTATTAAATTTATAAAATTTAATTGCCTTGATTATATTCCATAAAAAAAAACATTTTCAGTTTTAAAAACTCTTTTTCTTAGCCGCCTTCTTTCAACACTAATTACTGTCTGATGCATCAAACTTTTACGTAATTTTACTTTTTTACTTTTACTATTACAGATCATGATAATGAAAGTTTAATAGTTTAATTATTTTACAATTGAATAAAATATGCCAATAACTAAGTTTTTAAAATCATTTATTTAGTTATTAACAAAAGTGAACAAAATGAAAATCTTCTTTTATAAATGATTTTTAAAAATTTATTTTTATTCAACCTCGCAAGTGATGAGCATGTTCAGTTAAACACAAGCGATAACAGCAACATATTTAGTTTTCAATGAACTACGCTTAAACGAGAATACATATTGATTTTTAATTATTTATTTAATTATTTATTTAGTTATTTTTGGAAAAAATTTGTATCAATTATATATTATGTCTGAGTGGAAGCAAGAAAAAATAATAAAAATTTATTCTTTATTAAGAAAATATTACGTTATAATGGATACCAGAAGACCACAGGTAGCTTCCAATAGGGATCTGGGTCAGGAGCAATATTTATTTATTTTGTTTATTCATTTTTTTAATGCAATCAAGAAGCCAATGACTCAACGGAGTGGCCAATGAAGCCAAAACAAGGGAAAAGTAAATTACACAGGCAGCCAGTGAAACCAGATATAACCAAAAAGTTGGGCCTTAAGTGTCCCACTGTTGCATTTGATTTTAAATACTTTTCATCACAGATAAATAGGTCATATCTAAGTCTGTCATTCCGTTTTTAATTTCTACAGTATTCATTTCCAACCCTGTCAATTACATATATTCTGTGTTCTTATGCCTAGCAACCGTCTGTCCGTTTATATTCCAACTTTTCCAAGGCACTAGATGAGCTAGAGAAAATTTGAATACGCCAATCGATCAGATATACTTTTGAAAATTTTGCTATTAAAAATTAGAAAGATCGGTCCACGGCCGTGGAGGGAACCGGCAAAATACCACACTTGCCTTTAGTTTTTCCATATCATTTGGAACAAATATAGTTAAGTGAAATAACTCCAATCGAAAAAACAAATATATGAGGCAATAGAGAACTAAAAAAATAAGAAAAAAATGTCAAATGAAAATATTGGCGTTCGCTCATATTTTCCGAGTTATGGTCCTCTATAATTTTTATCAAAAAAAGGTCGGTCGTCAGTATGGGTTTTTTTTTTTTTTGTTAAGAGAAGTAGCACTTCAGGCAATAATGCCTATTTAGTTATTTTCGTAACCGTGCTACATTCTTTAGGAAAGGGACAGATGAGAGATAAGACAGATGGTGAGAAGAGAAAGATAGATATAGCCATTTTATTAGTTATTTTACTTCGCCGGCGAATATGCTTTTAAGAAGTACCGACGAAGGAGGCTGCATGTTTAATGTTAATTCAGAATATGTATTTATACCATTAAACGAAAAAAACATTTTTTTATTTTTGGTTGCCGCAGGGGTTGAACCCTGGTCAACCAGGTTTGAAGCCAACGTGTTTACCACTTCGAATACAGCAGCTTTTGCAGAGATCTTTCGGGAAATACTAAAATTTTTTCAAAATGTTTAACCTATTAAGAGCCGATGACATTTTGATGTAAAATTATAAATCGTTCTTAATTTTTTTCTTATTTTTTAATTCTTTGTCACCCAATATATTTGTTGTTTTGATTGGAGTTATTTAATTAACTAGACTTTCAAATATGGTGAAGGGTATATAAGATTTGGCTTAGCCGAATATAGCACTCTTATTTTTAATTAAATGTAGACCACGCCTTACATAACAATAGGGGGCCCTGAACTGAAACAATATTGTGCTCGTTTTTATTTCAATTTGCGATGCTACTTTGCTTTGTCTTGTATGAAAAACCATAACTGGAGAAAAAGGGGAAATATTAAACTAAAGGAAGCTTCCAAAACATTCTAAACGCAACCAATACACTCAATGTGGTAGCCAGCTAAGCCGATTAGAACTAGTAAGTCCCAAGAGGGATACTCAATAAATCTGAAAGAGGACTTTGGTGTATTTGATTATTTCAGTTTATTGGGTTTTTCTTGCATTAACGTACTTAAAAGGCCGTTATAATATGCACGGACGGCTAATTAGTCCATAGACTGAACAATCGAAATGGAAAATATAAAAAAGGGGGATGGAAAATGCTCTTTAAGAGGGCGTTTATAAGACCCAGCATTCATCCATTGATCAACGGAAGGCGAATAGACTCAACTCCAAGGAGACAATAGGTTCTGCGAGAAGGGCAATCGTTTTTTTGCGTGATCTTTCTGTTAGCAACAAGGGTTGATAAATAAACCTTAGTGGACGACAAAAAAACCCAACAGGGCAATTTAGCCAAGAGGGCGTAAGAATTATCCCACATGGATCAAGTGAAATCCAGGGGACGCCTAAAGAACATCTTTTTTGTTCCTTATGTTTAATAGTGTTGCCGTTATTACGTAAAAAAAACTCCAGCACTCTCTGGACCACAAAGGGTTGTTTAAGAACCCTTGGAATTTCACAATGGAGTTGTTAGCTGAATTTATTCGGTGGGAGGGTAATATAACTTTAGAGAAGCAATTGAAAACAATGGTGGTATTCCAAGTAGAAATAGCTCACACATAGTGTAAAAAAGTAAAAGTAAAAGCGCTTGTGTGAAACGTCATGGCGGAAATGGACCCTGGGCAAAGATTGAATTAAAAATGGGCGGGCATTGAATGGGCGATAGGACTTTGAGTCGATCTATACCAATGCCAATCAATCAAAATCATAAATAAATCATAGAAAATACATAAAAATTCACATTTTATCTAAGAATAAACGATATTTAGAAAAATTATACATTTCCTTTGTTGTGGGGATATATTGAGGAATTAAAAAAACTATTGAAATTAATTTTGAAAATCTTTAAACATCAGTATTTTTAAATGCAGCTGAATTTAATACAAAAGTTGTAAAAATCCTCAAAACAGTTGAGTTTCTAAAATAATTCTTATTTAATTTAAAGCTGTTATGGGTAACGATTTCCTGATTTTAAATGCAATTTTTTTATTAAATATAAATTGGGCGATTAGGCTAATGGCTGTTGTTAAATAAAACGTAAATGCAATCATTTATAGCCAAAAGAAACAGCATTTAGAAATAAAGCAGTGCATTGGTAATTGACAACACTTTGACGGACAAATTGAGCAGGCAACATCAATATGACCAACAGCTTCTATTTATATTTATGTGAGTCTTAATATTCATTATATAATGTATGTATGTATGTATGAGTGTATGTATGTATGCATGAGTGTTTGTATAATATTAGTATACTATGAATGAATCATGAACATCATATCTTAAGTTGATGTTTGAGATGATTTAACTGATGAAGTTATGATTTTTGCTACAACTAAGAAATGACGATAAAATTCACGTTTGATTAGATTTGCAGACGGATACTATACAGCATCAATGAGAAAAGATTTATACTATTTCTTGTTCATGGCCAAAACTTAGCTTCTTGTGTTTCAAACGATGATTTATTGTAAAATACCATCACAATTTAATGGATAATTGATCGCTTTCATGCAAATTTTTGGTAATTTTTTTACGCAGAACACAATAAATGAATTAATGATTATGAACAGCTACACAAATTAAAAGTGTGAAAAAATAAAATTGCGATCAATTATGGTCATATTGTCTAGACTTAGCAAAAAACAATATTCTTTAGAATTTAAGCTAGAAAACTCACAATTTGTTTTTAAGTCTTCAGTAAAATTTAATAGCAGTTTATGGACAAATTTTAAATTTATTTTATTTTTTATTCTTATTCTTCAGCATTTAAAGCAGCATCTTTGAAGCATCAAAGATAAACGCACTGTGACTTTTTACATATATTAAGCCAAGAACCAAAAATTCGCTACAGTCCTTCAATCAAAAGCAGATTTAATTTTGAAAGAGTGTAGTAAATCGCTATTGTGCTAAAATTTAAATAATCCGTTTTTTAAGTCTACGAAAGGTAGGATTCTTAAATGAGAAATTGACTTCCATCTTTAAATACCACAATATTTGAATTTGTCGAAATTTATTACGTAAAGTGTTGCCAACGTGACTATAAAAGTCACCAAAAAGAGAACTCTAAGCGAGGTTAATTTTAAGATAAAATTAGTCATACAATAATTAGTTTACAACAAAATAAAATTATTATTTATTTTTTTTTTAACTTGCGAGAAAATATATGTAAATTTCTTTAGTCGCCACACTAAACCTCAAAAGCAACACTGATCTTACAGAAACTAACATTTTTTAAAAAGTTTATCACTTTCAGTCTACACTATCGTATTGCTTTTACCAACACACATGTATTTACAAAGATAACTATCCTCTAGATTTTATGACACAACAACTTTGGGTTCCTTATATTTTTAACCGACTTCAAAAAAAGGAGGAGGTTATCAATTCGACCGAATGTTACTTTTTTATGCTTTTGCCGGCAGAATTCACTCATTTTTGAACGGATTTAAAAAAATTTTTGTCATTTGATACATTGTGCTTACAGATTGTTCCCATTTTAAAAACAGTTCATAATTTTATCAATTAAAGGGTGTCCCCATAAAACATACATGTTTTTTAAGTGTATTATAAACCGAAAAGGGTATTTCTTTAAAATAAAAAAAATCCGTATTACTATAGCTAACAATAGCTTAAAGTAATACAAAAATAATTCTTGAAATTAAAGGGTGTCCCCATAGGTAACGTAAATTGACTTATATGAGCTTATCTCTTTCACCGTTATAGACAAGTGCTTGAAAAGTGGGCAGAATGTCGGTGACTATGACTGTTGTAATAACAAGAAAAATATTCAAAATAATTAATTTAAGGATGTCCAAATAGTTAATGTAATTTAATTTATATGGCCAAACTTTTGAGCTGTTATAGCCAGATAGTTGAAATTACAAAGAACCTGTATTGCTAAGTCCACTATAAAAAATATATATAAAGTTTATATTTGGAATTTAAAGTGTATCCCAATAGTTAAAGTAAGTTGATGAATGTGGCCATACTTTTGAACCGTCCTAGACAGACAGCTAAAATTTACAAAGAACCTGTATTGCTAAGTCCACTATAAAAAATATATATAAAGTTTATATTTGGAATTTAAAGCGTGTCCCAATAGTTAATGTAAGTTGATGAATGTGGCCATACTTTTGAACCGTCCTAGACAGACAGCTAAAATTTACAAAGAACCTGTATTGCTAAGTCCGCTATAACAACAATTATAAAATATGAATTTAGAAATTAAAGGGTGTTCCCATATTTGAAGTAAATCGACTTATGTTGCCCTATCGTTTGAAACGTTATAAACAAACACTTGAAAATTAAACAGAATGTCCACTACCTTGTCTAATATATTAAGAAGTATAAATATTAAAAATTAGAAATTAAAGGGTGCCCTAATGGTTGTAATTTTATGTATATAGCCAATCCTTTGAACAGTTATAGACTAACGTTTAGAATTTAAACAAATTTGTTAAACTGTGTCAGCAATAAAAAGTGTAAAAAATAAAGGGTGGCCAGATACCTGCTAAATTTTCTTGTTTAATCTGCATTCATGTTTTTTTCTACGACATATAAAAAATCCTAAAGCAATATTTCTTGAATATAATATAATTAATGAATAATTACCGTTCTAAAGAAATATGATTTTAAGTTTGTCTGTTTTGAAGTCGGTTTTTTTTTTTTGCAAGAATTATTTCTAGGTCAATAGGTATCAACCCACATGTAATAACATACGCTGCATCACTAAAATATAATAATGGTACATAGTGGGCAGAGATAGAGAGAGAGAGAGAGAGAGAGAGAGAGAGAGAAAGAGAGAGATAACCTTATCAAAATTACCTAAGCCCAAATTATTAACGATGAAAAAAGCTAGATTGCATCTTGCGGCTAAGGACTACGCTGGCAAAAAAAATTGTAAAGTGGTGAATACTGAATAAATTCAGGGAGCGACGAAATTAAAATTTAACATAGTTGCAATTGAAAAAGGGGATTGGCTGAGAAGATTAATCTGCCCAAGAAGGTGTCACCTAAAACGGAAAACCTAATTTGCTTAACTGAGCACAGAAAACAGATTTTGCACCAATTAAAGGTTTTATTAGGTTAACAATTAAAATTTAACTAAGTTTTTAATTTCAATTATTATTTTAATCAAAACAAATTATTTATTAAATCAAAACAAAAATAAACAAATTTTTACTGTAGATTTTTATGGGTCAAAAACTAGAATTGGAACTAGATATCATTCACTTTCGGGACTAAATAAACTAAACAAGTATCTGAAAGCACATTTTTAAAACTTTAGCAACAGGAAAATAGAAAAAATCTTTAATGCGCAATAGCAACACACTGAACTGAATAACTGCGCTGGGAACTAAACACAGCAACATAAAATGCCATCTAAACGATCAAAAAATTTAAAGAGGCACCGCTTAAAAAACTTCAAGGATATTTAAACACTATTAGTTTTATTTATACAAAATAAAAATAAAATTTTAATAATTTTTATTGAAGTTGGAAGTTCATGCGATCAGTTTCACTTCCTTGTCTCACAAGTAGTTATTAATTTTAAAATTATTTTTTTCTTCATGTAATTTGTTCATCTTGTTGTCGTTAAAACTATTAAAAAAAGATTTATATTTATTATTTATGATCTTCCATTTAGAGCTGATACAACCGTCGTAGTTGATGAGCTTTTGTCTGTTTGATTCGTTTGTCTCTTTTTGTTGTGCTAATAGATTTTTTAAAAGACCAACCACAACATCAACAAAATAATCATTAATAGTTTGGATGTCCAAAAAAGTGACATTTACAGCATTTTATGTCATTAAGCTAAATGCCTGTTCTCTAATTAACAGAGAAGAAACTTATTTCAAAGAATTAACAATACGGATTATAAGGAGGTATTTTTTGGTATAAAAAATATAACTTCCTTAAAATAAAACTTCACAAAGTATTTGAATGTGTTTTCAGGACAGTACAGCACTCTTTTATATTTTCTTCATAAGTTTGAGGTTAATGGCAAACAACTGGTTATTTTAACTGAATATCACGTTTAAAATTTGTAGCCGTGTTAAACACCGTCTGCCCCTCTTACCCAAGTTCTTGCTACATCAAATTTTTTTTATATGAAATGTCACAGTTCTAGCAACGGCGAAAATGAATGAACGCACCACTGCTATCAGCTGGCACATGAATTTGCCATGGCCTTGGCTTTAAGACAATGCCAAGGCGAATCAATTTACCAGGTGGCAGCGTAGGCGAATTTAGTATTTTTTGCTGGTATACACGACTGTCAAACTCCATATATAAAAAATATGTGTACATTTTTTATATATGGAGTTTGACAGTCGTGTATACCAACAAAAAATACTGAATTCGCCTATGCTGCCACCTGCTAAATGGATTCGCCTTGGGCAATGCTTTCACTTTTCTATTCCTCCCTCTCTCTCTCTCTATCTCTCTCTGTCTCACCATCTCTCTATGAGCCAAAAGCAATTATAATTATCCTCATAATTTTAAAAATTTTATTAACAGAAAATTTATCTCTAAAATTTATATTTAAGGGAATTTCTTAAGAAGCACTCTTGAAGAATATATTTCGACACGAAACTTTCAAAGGTGTTTAAGTTTATGGCAAGAGATAATCAATTTATTGTTACCATTTTTAAGCAGCCTGTTGCTGTTTTGAGATGTCTTTACCTTTTAACAAAAGTTTTATTTAAAATCATATTTTGATACAGACTAAGGCCAAAATAAACTTTCACATTTCAATCTGACTTATCAATTTTTATTTTATTTTACTTTTTTTTTCTTTAAAATATTTCTAACAATTATTTTTGCAAAAAAATTTTTCGCCATTTGACGTCAGCAATAAAATCTATTTTTATTGATATTGATTATCTTTCAATCAACACAACGATATTTTTATTTTGACAGCTAGTTGTCACAAAAAAAGTGAAATCTTAAAACAAACAAACAAATCAGACTCCTTCAACAAACTTTCAAAGACATATTTTAGTTAGATCAGAATTCCCATTGGGATTTTAAACAAAGAAATTGTTGCTTTAGATATAAAAACTTAACAAGGTGTCTGGCCAGTAATTTTTTATTTTATTTTATTTATTCTTTTATTGTAAATTGTTGGATAAAACTGATTTTTAAAATTTGCTTATAAACTTAATGACAAATTGAAATACTCCTACATAGAAAATTTTATAAAAAAAAAATTTATTCAAAAATATATTTTATTTAAACTGTGATGCGAAAAAGAATATTTTACAGTATTTTACCAACACCTTGATTAATAAAGAAATAACTATTTTATTGCCTTTTAGCGCTTAAAAAATGCATAACATATTATTTTGCAGTAGAAAGAAGATAGTGACATAAACATTTTGCCATTAATGAACATGACGCCAGCAACATTTTGTGACATTTCACAAAATGACCAGAGTAAACAGAGTAAAACTTCAACGCCATTATTATAGTCTACTCCACAGGTGGAAGGGGTATATACATACAAATTTGTAATTCCGTTTGTAATTTCTACAATATTCATTTTCTGCCCCATCAACCCATAAAATATATATATTATTCATCCTTATACATAGGAAAGTCGATAGTCAGATCAAAAATCAGTTTTATCGGATAAGCTTCATGAAATTTATGACTACCTTTCTCTCAGACATAATTTAGAAAGAGGTGCTATTGAAGTTTAGCAACACCGCTCTACAAATGATGGAGATATGTGGAAAAAAGACGAGCGCCTCTATTTTCCTTACGTTTTTTAGATTTAATTGTCCTTTTCTGTTGGTCACTGTTGTTTTTTGCTTTATTGTATGGAAAACCAAAATTTAAAACCGTATAAAAAATCGAACCCTTTATTGAGATATCAATAAACGATTTAAATTTCAGCAAGTATTAACAACAACATTTTAATTTTTAAAACCGCAAATACACAAAAAATATTTTTTTTTTCAACAAACCCAACTTTTGCAAAAAACAACTTTTATATAATTGAGTCGTTTTAACCGCCTTAAAAAAAGAGAGTATCAATTCGACTGAATGTGTCTTTTTCTTATGTTTGTGCCTGCAAAACTCAGTCATTTCTGAACTGATTTTTAAAAATTTATTGTTATTTGATAGATTTTACTTGCAGATCGGAACATGCATGTTTTTAATTGTATTATGAGCCGTAAAGCAGACTTCTTTAAAATTTCAAAAACAAAAAATGCATATTACTATAGCTCCCAATAGCAAAAAGTAATACAAAATTTAAAGGGTGTCCCCATAGGTGACGTAAATTGACTTATATGCGCCTAGCACTTGAAAATTGGACAGGCTGTTGATTACTATGACCGTTACAATAACAAGTGTAAACATTCAAAATTATAAATTGAAGGCTGTCCCAATAGTAAATGTAATTTGATGTATGTGGCCAAATTTTTGAACTATCATTGCCAGATAGTTGAAATTTACAAAGAACTTGTATTGCTAAGTCCGCTAAAACAACAAGTATAAAATTTTAATTTAAAAATTAAAGGGTGTTCCCAGGTTTAAAGTAAATTGACCTATATGGCCAAATCGTTTAAACCGTTATATACAAACTCTTGAAAATTAAACAGAATGTCTAATATTGTCTGTCTAATATGTCTGGTATATTAGGAAGTGTAAATATTTAAAATTATAAATTATAGGGTGTTACAATTGCTGCTGTGATTTGATGTATGTGACCAAAGTGTTGAACATTTGTAGACAGTGGATTAAAATTTGCACAGAACCCTTATTGCAAAGTCAGCTATAACAAGTAGCAAACTTGAAATTAGAAATTAAAGGGCGTCCTTATAACTGATTTAATTTGACCTATATGGCCCTATCTTTGAAACTGTTTCAGAAAAAGCCTTGAAAATTAGACAGATTGACAAGTATAATAACAAGTAAAAATATTTAAAATTATAAACTAAAGGGTGCCCTAATGGTTGTAATTTGAACAGTTATAGAATAGCGCTTAAAATCAAAACAAATTTTGTTTTACTGTGTCAGCAATAAAAAGTGTAAAAAAAGTGTGGCCACATAACCGCTGAATTTTCTTGTTTAATCTGACGCAATCTTTCACGAATATAATATAATTATTGTATAATTACCGTCCTAAAGAAATATAATATTATGTTTTTCTGTTTTGAAGTCGGTTTTTTTTTGCAAGAGTTATTTGATGTTATAATTATACAAGGAATAAAAGCAATAATGCGAGCAACCTCTGTGGACTCCCAGTAGCAGATGGAGAACCATCGTTTCTTTTTCTCTAATTGGTATGCTACACTATAAGTGTGTATCTATTGGACCACAGTAGCCTTATAAAGGGCCCTTGGGAGTAATAATGGACCCAACGGTACGACCAGGGCAAGCCAGAGAAAATTCAGTGATCCTCTAAAGAAAACCTTTGTATAACAAGGGGATCAACAGACCCCAAGTACCAAAGGTCGCAATCGGGATTATCTTTTTTGGGTTTGGTTCTTTTATATGTATAAAATACCGTTACAAGTGGTAAGGGAACCCAGGCAACCTCTAGTGAGTGCAGAGCAGGTCTCAAAGTGACAAATAAACAAAAAGGAGCTCTAAGTATAATTTTTTCCCCAAAAAAATTTTTCTTATTTTTACATCTCTATAATGTGCTAACTTAAGCCAACTTAAGAAACTGTACATATACATAGAAGTTATGTGTGACACACTTTAATGTACTTAATAGAACTCATTTGCTTAAGCAAAGTAAGAAATTTATGGCACATTTCATATGAAGAAAGAAAAAAACCTGAATTTTTTCATAGATTTTTTTAACTAATGAAAATGTAAATATGTTTGTATGTAAATGTTTTTCAATGAATTTTAAAATGTTGCTTTTTTTTTAAACAAATTATTTTTTGCAATAGTACAAATAATAGATGTGGCAAGTTAGTTACTTGGTCCAAATAAATACATTTTAGTCACATTCTTTAATGGGAGACTTAAGCACTTCATTGATTTTTCGTTAAGTTTTTGATTTTGGCTAGAGCTAGCTTATGCACATTATGGTTTGGCTTTATTCTGAAAATTATTATAATGACAGCACTGCGTGCAAATAAAAAATTCTATCTTTAACACACGTCCTGGTTCGTTTAGGAAAGGAAACCGAACCAAATTATCAAGCTGGAGACACATGGAAACAAAAAACTATAGTCGGCTAACTATCCCTTTGCTTTTATTCAAAAGTGTATTTTTTAAGAAAAAGAATTCAGTGCCGTAAAGTACAGAAAGTAATTGCATCATAATAAATTTCCATGTAAATTCATTTAAAGCAAACAACATTATAATTAAAATTAAAATAAGTAGCACCTTCATTCCCTGAATGGCTTTCAAAGTACGATTTTTTTTCTTTTAGTTTTCATTTCATTTTTTTTTTACAAATCAATGGAAAAATATCAGAAATTATGGCGTTTATTGGTACGTAACGCGCGTTACTTTCTAAAATATGCAAGAAAAATAAATAATTTTTATATTCGAACATATAAACTGTAAAAGAAAACTGAAACTTACAAAAGTATTATTTCTTGATTTTTTTTTTCTTTTTTTTAATTTTATACTTTAAAGTGAAACATAATAAAACTAAAATTAAATACTTATGTCGATTGATGTCAGCATGTTAAAGTATGAGCTTAGTATAAGTAAGTCAGTGTTTTTTTAGTATCTTTGCAGATATGTATGCATGTGCATATGAATGTATGAATGTTGGTTTGTAGCAAACATATTTGTATGTTTATAAGAATGTATAATTGTATGGACATGGTATTTTTTTATGATTTTGTTTTTTTATAATTTTAGTATAGTTTTCGTTTTGTTGTATTTGTTGGTTTCTTTGATATTATTATTATGGTAGCAACAAGCTCCTCAAAATGTAACAAACTAAACAAAACTAAAATGCATTCATAATATTTGTAACCATATTTGTATAATAATTTAATGTTGCATGAGTCCAACAAAGCCAAAAAATAAAATAAATGAAAAAGTGTTTAAAATTAAAAAAAAATGTATTTATAACAACAGAAAATTTTCATGAATTGTTGTACGAGTAACTATTGCTTGTACTGTTTTTGTTGCTGCCACTATTGCTACTTCATTTTACGAATACGAGTAGTTACCCCTCCTTTTAATTTATTTAGACCATATTCATACAAGTGGAATTGTAAATAGTGTAACAATTTTTGCTTTGATTTTTTTCCTTCTTTAAATAATGATGCTACACGTTACAGTGTGCAATGTGAGTTAGTCAAAAGGTTTGAATTAAAGTAAAAAAAAAAAAAAATTAAATATATTGAATAATTTGGGAAGATGGGGTACATCTCCTGACAGAGATGTATCTCAGGATTTTTTCAGTTCTATTGTTAGCAGATCCCCATATTGCAATTGTTGCTTGTTTAGTTGACTATATCCCTTTGTTTTCTTAGAGTATTACAATCCTTCAGAATATGCTTTGTGGCCTTCTCATCATATTAGACTTTTGGCATATAGTTCAATTTAGTGATAGCTCTTTTAAGTTTAAAGTTTAAAAATTAACTAGTTCAAATTTTAGTTCAAACGTTCTCTTTAGTTCAAATCTCTTTTAGCTTAAATGTTCTGTTGACGTGTTGTTCGATCTTTTCAAATTTTAGTTCAAAGCCCTTTTGTTCAGATGTTCTTTTCAAAGTATGTTGGCAACAACACCGTAGCATTGCCAAAATGAATGTTTAATTAAATTCGTGGCAGCACTAATTTCATGGATTCTAGTTCATCTTGTCTGATAGTTCAATACAAAGTATTGTTCAAAAATGAACTAGGTATACATAAAAGTGTGAACTAGTTCACTTAGTTCAATCGACGGAATCGTTTAAATTAACTAAATCGTTTTTGAGCTACACAAATCTACATAATATTTTTGCCATGACTATTGAACGGCTTTCGAAGCCTATAATTAAGTGTAAAGAAGCTAAAAAGCAAATTTTTTTAATAAGACACAGGTTAAACAGCTTTTACGATTCCTAGAGGCACGGTACCTTGCTAGCCTGTCCGACACTCCAACTCCATTTTTATTAAACTCGATAAGTCTGCGGGCTTTACACCAGCCTATCAGAACATTCCAGCGATTAGTTATGGATTGCCAATTCTGTACTCCCTCTCTCTTTCAGCCTATTCCCACATTTATTCCATTTTTCTTTTCTTTCTCTCTTCGCCAGGTCGACCTAAGATCCTATGACATATGAGGGCTTTAAAACAATTTTGATCACATGTTTTAATTATTAAATTCGCAGGTCTTAAGCCACGGAAATTTATCTAGCAGTATTCTTTGGTTTTTAAATCATTTTCTGGATTTTCTTCAGGTTCTGTATCAAACATGAATACTAAAAATGGCTCAAGATGTACTTGCTCCCCAATGCTCACCTTTTCATTACCTTCCATTACACAGCATTTCTGATAACTCAGCAAAAAGTAATCATATTGGTGTTGATTTAGTGAATGAATTTGTTTAATACGGTATTTCCAAGTTAATCTGAAATTAAAGTCATATGAACAATGTGTTCTAATGGCAGCTTGGCTATCCGAGACCTATCTTCTGTCCTCCAATTTTAGTTTATGTAACTTCACACTTCTTGAGCAGCATTAGTCTGTTGTTTATTAGGGTTGTAGTTGAATAAATTAAAAGTGCAATTAAACTCTATACTCATGTTATACGGCTTGAAGCGGTCACATATATAGAGCTGTGTGGACGAACGACTGTAACTGAACGAATCACAAAATTTATTAAAGTGATACGAACATTTTATTGAAAACTGTTTGCTCTGTGGTATATCGTTAAAGCTACATATCGTTGAAGCTCTTTTGTTTAAATTAGATTAAGATCCATTTAGAGTTATACTTTTGCATTCTAGTAAGAGTTGTTTTTGTTGTGACAATACCATAATTTCATTTATTTGAAAAGAGTACTTTTAATGACTGATATGAACGGTTTGGCACAAGTTAGTCATCAATTTAAACTTACGGTTTCTAAGGTTCCAGTCTCTAGAGCTTCTGCGAGAACACTACCGCATATAAATAAATAATCGGTTCACGCCAGAAAACTCATTATCTAAAAGCGAACCTTTACTTTAATTATGTGGCTCTCACACTTGCTCACTCACTTTGAAAACAGTTGTTTTAACATCTAAAAGACTAAATCAGACTATTGTAATCTGAGGTAATGTTTTTTTCATTATTTCTTGTTAGTCCTCGTCTAGACAGGCAATTTTTGTTTCTGCTATTTTCTTAAATTTACTTTTGAAATTGCATTCGTCTCCACACATTCAAATTTTATTTCTGTAATTTCGGTCTTAATTGCTTAGATTTTGATTTTGTATAATTTACGAATAACAAAACAAAGGAGAATTACAAGCACATGAAACAGTGTACCCGTTTTTATTTGTCTTTCTTCTCTCACCTACAAACTCAAGAGTTGCACAACAAAAGTTACAAAGTGTGAACGGTGACTTACGTTAGTCACATAGCTTAAATGTCAAGGAATATCTGGATTTTCAATATCTTGCCTACTCTAGAACTCAGATTAACTGACCGTTTTTGTTAACTAAACTTTGTCTAAAGAATTTATTTATTTATTTATTATTAATACCAATTAAAAATAATAAAATATTTTAAGCCTCATTGTTATTCCACTTTGAAAGCCATCGGTCGCTGTAAAAAGTCAAGTTAATTTTCCCAACTTTTTTAAATCTCTTTTAAATTTATTTTACGTTTAGACACGATAACATGTCTTTCCAACAAAATCGTATTGATTTCTTAGAAATTGTTGTTGTTTAAAATAACGAATAACCGAAAATTCCATTTTCTGTTACTCTCTCATTTCGATACACTCTAGACTTTTCCAAGTGTGAACTTTAGGCCGGGGCACATAGAATTCGTCATACGTTGCATTTTGACAAATTCAACTAAAGTCAAAGTAACGACGGATGAGGTTGGTACAGTGAATACTTTGCTGACGGATGTTAAATCAAAGTTTGCTTTCTATTTTTATTCACTTTTAAAAGAAATTTGTATTTTATTCACTTGTTAATTTAATTAAATTTGTATTTTATTTTTTGCCACCAAAATTATTTCATTAAAATTTTAGAATACATTTGAAACACATCAAGTGTTAAAAGAAAACAAGGAAGAAGAAGCAATTTATAGCTATCAAAGTATTCAACGTACGTCAAAAGTTAAAAGTTGACCAACTTTCGTACTTTGCTTTGATGGACACGTATTGATTGTTACAACGCTCATAAGAAAACATATATTTTAACTCACTTGTTACTTGAATACGACAAAGTTTAACGTATGACGGATTCTATGTGCCCCGGCCTTTAGTTCAACTCTCTGTTTTTTTTTTAAGTTGCCACAGTTTAGAAAAAATAAATTAATTAGAAAACGTGTAATTGCTAAAAATAAAAATTAAAGCAAATATTCAACAATTACAAACTTTATAAAATAGAGAGGTTTATCAAAAAATTTCTAATATCTGATGTGTGCATTATTGTATATTTTATGATGAAACATAAATAACAAATGCAAATTACAAAAAAAAAAGACAAAAACGTTATGTTACCACATTTTGTAATAAATAAATTTGTGACCAAAATTTTTATCGTTTTGCTTTATTATTCCAAATACTTTTTTTATTTTTTATGCCAAAAATTGAAAATAATATTAAAAAATTAAAATAATAATGACAAAAAATTTGTTTCTGCAGTTGTTGACCATTTTTTATTTTATTTTTTTAAAGAAAATTACTCCAAATGTTTAGTTGTATTTCTATACAGGATGTTGCAGAAGTAAAAAAATCGCAAAGTTGGACATAATCTCATTATTATTTTATTAAAAATTTATTACCCAATTTAAATAAAACCGCATAAACTGTAAGAGATTTAAAATTCATTTTTGAAAAATAAAAATTATAAAAGTTTTATCAATATAAAGTCAAATGATAATAAAATCAGCAGATTATGTCATTAACTGCAGCGAGTCCAGTCCAAAAAGTTTCCTAGATTGCAGATGTTTAAAGTTATGGATAATCACCCCTAAAAAACATATAAAAAAAAAAAAAAAAAAAATAAATAATAATAAAACATTAAAGCAAAAAAACACATGACAAAAAATTTAAATAGTTATGAATAAAAATATTTGCTTTTAAGGACTTTCAGGGACAAGAAAAGGTTTTTGTATGTTAATAACAAAAAAATACTACCATTTATTCATTTAATTTTCATATAGAAACACTTTTGTACAACACTGTATTTTGTCGCAATGCAATAAGCAATGATATATCAAACTATTAATTGGGCTGCAAAAAATATTTTAAATGTTATAAATATTTAAAAGTTTTATTTTTTAAAAGCAAATATAATTAAAAGTTGAATTAATAAAAAACTGTACTAACACGTTTACAGGTTTTAAGGAAGTACGAATTTGGCATTTATTTATTATTAGCAGCACCCATGATTTCGTTCACAATTTTCCATTTACAAAAATAATATGTGCTGACAACTGTTTTAGCACCATTTTCTGTGGAAATCGAGTGCCTTTATATTTGTTTCTTCATTTTCCCTACGGAAATACTTATTTTTACAAAAAAAGTTCTGTATTTGAATCAAGGTTTTAAGGCACCTGCTCATAAAATTTTATTCAAATCCAACCACCGGTTTTTACGTGATGCGAACGCAAACAGAGAGACATACAAAAATTCTAAAAATAGGTGTTTTGTATTCCATATCGTTTATTGTCTCCACCAACAATAAAATTATTAAAAAAATATTTAATAAAAATGATCCTGTTACAGTTTTATTTTATGTCCAGATAAGTTGGCGTTGCCACCCTTGAATAACTCAAGGACATGCGCTTATTTACTTTGTGTCTCTGGTTGAACTCTTCTCTACTAAACAAGTGTTTGAACAACCGTTGAATCTCCGGCGAGATTCCAATTTTATCTTCCATGTGATCAATCGTTTCGGATTAATAGGCGTAGAGACCAATTTACGGATCCGAAACGGAAAACTATGAGATTACTACACGTTTCTATCAATAATTCAATCGTGCCACGACCTGCGTGATACATTGCGTTATGTTGTTGAGAACCCAGCTCCAGCAAGTCGTGGTATGCCATAAAGCATACTAAATAGTCAATTTTTCTGTTTGTAAGCTTAAGGATTATTGTAACTCCAAATAAGGCAATTTCGTTTATTAAAGTATTCATTCAAAAAGAGAGCTTCATTGCTAAACATAATTCGCTTATGAAAACTAAGAATCAACGGTAATTTTGTTTTGAATCCATTTACTTAATCTATGCCTTGCTAGGTAACCATTTGGATTCAATGTTTACATGAGCTGGAATTTAAAATCTTTCAAAAATTGAATGGACTCATTTCCAACTTCTGTTTACGATAGCGGATAAACTGATTCGGATATACCTCTACGCTATGCTCCACGGCGACAATGAGTTCTGTAAAAGCGCATTATCATTAAGAGTAAACATATTGCAAAAATGTTCCATAGTTTATCTCATTAATTGCTTTGATCGACGATTATGTTGACTAAAATCAACGAAGAGTGCGCTACGTATTCCGAACAGAACCATGATTATCAAATTAAATTTGCACAATTTTAGGCGTCAGTCTATTCATGTAGAAATACCAAACCAAACTTAACATAAATCACTTGACAGCTGATAAAATGGCTGCCAGTTTAAAAAGTGTTGCCAACTTAAAATTAAAACACTATTTTTTAATTATATTTCGCTTATATATTTTATGCAGTTACTCTGCATTTAAACAAAAAGTTTAAGTGGCATTTAGTGTAATTACAAAATTTTGAAGACAAAATAAAAATTAGATATAAGGAAGACTATTTCCTTTTTTTAACGAAATATTTTGAAAGGTATTAAAATTGAAAATATATTGTTTTAACGTGCTACTTTTTGCTACTTTCATTTTTATGACCGTATTTAAGTTTCAAGGCAGGGCAAAATTCCTATATTTTTTATATTTGGCGAAAGTACAGCAATCAATTGAGGCACTTAAAGCCAAATTAAGCGTTTTTTTTGCAAAATATATATAAATTAAAATTAGATGCGATAACTTTTGCGGAAATTCAGTTTATTGTTACGAAAATAAAATGTTGTTGAAAAAAATTGAACAGTTTACTAGAGGAATAGGTCAAGAAAAAACAAACGTTGTTTGTAACTTTTACAACATCTTCTCTTACATGAAAATGACACTCCGTGCGCCGCAACGCTTAGTTTATAAAAAAAATAATTTTTGCTTTGATTTTGAAAATTTAAAATTATGACAATAGTTCTGGTAAAAAAAATTAAAAAAAAATATTTTTTGTTGTATTGTGTATTGTGTTTTCTTTGTTTATTATAAACAGCTGATATGTTGTTATATAAAACTAATTACAATAATTAAAAAAAAACAGAACGGCACAGAACAGAACAGCAACAGAAAGTAAATACTAATGAGTCCTTTATTTGGCTTTTAGAATGTTAATTTTATTTCTTGGTCTGCCAAAGGTCCACCTTTTAGGTTCTGGCCAAACCAAAACCCTACTGATTTTATTCAAATTTTTTTAAATTGGTTTACAAAATATTTTTAAGCCAGATTTTCTCTCGTGGAATTAAAAGAATAAAGCCTTGTTTTAAGGGTCTAATATGTCGTTTCTCATCGTGTAATTGGAATTTCGGTCCTGGTTTGTTGTATGCTTTAAACGTAAAACTCAGGAAAATCTTACTTTTGGACACTTTGAGCACTTTTAGGGGAATTTAGGAATTTACATCAGTCAATTTCATTTCTTTTTAAATTTTTTCATTTACTGTATAAATTTTTCAAAATTTCATTAATTCCCATAAAAATTCAATTAAAAATATTTTTTCTCAAGTTTTGTACAACTTTAAAATTAAACAGAAACTCCTTTCTTCGCTTGATCCAAAGTGTACTACTTTAAAGCAGTGCGACGTTCGTTTCCAACAACTATAATTTGAATTAAACCTCGACTACATCTTTAGTCATGTGAAGAATTAAACAAGACATTTAGAAACTAAAACTTTTTTTTAGTTTTTTTTTACCAAATTCCCCACTGTGCATTTTTAAATAATTAATTATTCTATTATGTTTTTAGAAACATCTTTCTCAAAATAACATTTTTAGCAGGAAGCTCTTATGAGTTTTTTTTTTTTTTTTTTTTTTTTTTTTTATTTGACTTAATTTATTCCAGCACTCGATATCGATCGAAATTTCAATAGAATTTAAATGTAAATTTCGAGTTGGGCGAACTCATTCATTTTTGCCGTCGCTAGAAATGTCAAACTTCATATATAAAACATTTGCGTCAAACGCAATGACGAAAATAATGAATTCCCCAGCCACCACCCGGTATATGATTTCGAAATGGATAAAGTTTTAGAAACTTTTAACATGGCCAAATTATTTTTTATATATCAAGTGAACAGAGAACGAAGCTGCTGACTTTAACTGAAACCTAGGACGCGCCGTCAAAGTGTGCGGCTGACTTTGGTTAAAAGTATCAGCCCGCTACATCAGCTAAGCCGGTTATTTTTATTTAATATCACATCATTCGGTATAAAAATGTTAGCTGTTTCTTGTTTACTTGTAAAAGAGCTAATTAAAAAAATTATATTTTGAAAGCAAAGTTTCCGATATCAGCATATATTTTCAGTTATGCGACTGTGTTAACATAAGAAAATTTCCAATTTTTTTTTTTTTTTTGTAATTAGGACCAGCACTCAGGGGAGGACCCCTACTAGGAAATTAGGTTTTGGGAAGGGGGATAGAGGGATTTGAATCTTTGCACATTGAAAGTGACAGAAAAGACCTCTGCAGGGAGTTTATTCCACATACAAACTATTCAGCTAAAAAACGAGATTTTCTGTAATGCGTTGTGCGATTCACTGGCCAATCGACCATGAATGAATGCGCTCTTGATGCAGAGCGCGTTGCGCGTATAAAATTACGGTTTTCAGAAACAAGTTCCCTGATTTCATAAGAGCACATTTTGCTGTAGCAACGATAAAACAGTGAAACACACTCCACATTGCGTCGATGCTCCAGTGAGTCAATAGAGCTGGATACTCTATTGTCACCGATGAGCTTCTTCGCTCTTTCCTGCACGCGGTCGAGTAACTCCAAAATAGACTTTGAAGCACCGGCCCATACATGAGAGTTGTATTTCAGTTTTGCCTTAGGCAACCGTTAGGCACATGTATTCCCCTAGCCGCCTCTGAGTATTTTCTGTTTAGCTGCCGGTCGTCATTTACCATCGGTCTCGCTCTCTATCTACAAAAGGGTTAACTGTTGAAGGAACTCAACACTCACTTTTGACATTTGTGATCAATTTATTTTAGAAATTCATCATGAATGAATTGACTCTTTTACAACGATGTCAAATTATTCAGATTTACTTTCGCGCAAAGTTGTGTTCGGCATTGAGGCACATTTTTGATTTACCGGGTTTGCTAAGAAATCAAATTATCGCATATGGATCAAAACCAATTGAAAACAGACTCCATTGCATACAGAACACACTTGCCGTTTGATGCAGTTTACACGCTGGTGCCATCGCTTTTACTTTATTTCTTAAAAAATTAAGCCAGAGCTTGTGTAACGTTTAATGGAGATCATTAACGCACCCTGTTTAATTATTTTTTGTTCGAAAATATACGGGCAAGATGTGGTTTCAACAGGATGGCTCTACGTGCCATAGAAATCGAGTTTGGCAATAAGGTGATTTCAAAAAATGAACCACTTAGTTGACCTTTAAGGCTGTGTGAGTTCACATATTTCCATTATTTTCTGTGGGGCCACGTGAAGTTACTGATTTATGCTAATAAGTCAGTAACAATTTAAGCCTTGGACGTCAGAATGAACTTCTTTGTGGTGCCCATATGCCCGAAATTATTTTTAAACATTATTGCCATGGGTTGATTAATTTTTCGATAAAAAAAAATTGTTCGATTAAAATTTTAAATAAAAAAAAAAAAACACTTTTAAAAGAGAGTCTGGCAACATGCCTAAGTGAACGTGTTTTTTATTAGCCATCATATTTTTCTTAACTACCAGCTAAATAATTTTATTTTGGTATACTAAAATTCAAACGTTTTACTAAGTTTCTGGAAAAATAATTAAAATAAAAGAAAAAAAAAATAAAAATAATACAAAGAAGGAATATATAAATACTTGCAAGACAATCTATACAACATTTATTTAACTGGATCACAAGTCTTACTGCTGCTGTGGTTGTTGTGATCTATCGCCATTTTCTTTTTTTTCCTTATTAAATTTCACATATACAAATTGTGGCTATTAATTTTGTGCGTTGGATCCGAAAAGCTGGTTTTGTCTGATTGCTGTTGTTGCTGTTGTCGGTGCTGTGTTGACTTTCTTACCTGCCACTTCTTATACATTTATCTTATATGGCTAACAAAAACGAATTATGCGGCTCTTGCCAATTAAACTTTGTAAAGGACCAAGAGAGTGTGCAATGTGACATCTGTAATCTCTGGCATCATGCTGCTTGTGAAGGAATCAGTACAGCGGAGATGAAGGCTATGGGCAAATTTAAAAACTTGGCTTTTATTTGTTCCTCCTGTAAGATCAACCCGACTAATAAGATTATTTCATCTCTTCGGTCTGACTTTGCTATTCTCAATAAAAAATTTGATGATGCAGTGAATAACAGTTTTGATTGCGGAAAACTTAAACAAACTTTGGTAGATATTGTGTCTGAATTTAGAACAGAGGTCTCCGCATGCATTTCTGGCCTAAAATCTGATGTTTCAGACTGTGCTAAACGCCTGAATCAGGTTGAAGTGGTATGTAAAAATATTCCAAAGCTCGTAGCTGAAAACAATGGGCTTCACAGAAAATTAAACCGCGCAGACTTTATTATTCGTGGCTTGCCGGCGGGACTTTCTGACCTCACTGCAGTGCTTACTGACCTATCAAAAACATTAAACGTGCCATTAGATCCATTTTTTATTAACCATGTATGTTACCTGCATAATGGACAAATTGTGCTAGTAAAACTGAACAACGTGTCAATTCGGGATTCATTAATGAAAGCATACTTTAATACGTTAAAATCTCGCCCGCTTCTCGTGTCCGATTTGGTAAAATCCCTGAGTATAGATGGAAATACAAGTAAGTTAACCATTAACAAAAGAGTCTTCTTGAACGACCATTATTCGCCATCATCCTCCAAGCTTAATGCCTTATGTAGAAAACTGCTAAGTGAAAATCGAATCAAGAAGTTCCGTATACTTGACTCTGATAATCCTAAATCTAAAATTACTATGCCTAATGGGGATGTTGTTGTTCTGGATGCGGCTGGTTGTGCTTCTCTGGAAACTGATGCTGCCTCATAATCTATTATGATATTTTATTTTGTAAAATCATTTTTTTTTTTTTCTCTTTATCTTTCTTTTACTCTGTAACCTACCAAAATAAGCTCTTACTCTTACTTTTAATATGATTGGTTATTGCATTATATACATATTTTTTTTATTACTTTATTATTCTTAATATTAAACCTAATAATGTTAAAATTTTTTTCCCTCAATTATATCCCATACTCCATTGGTATTGTCGCATTTTTATACTTTGATGTCTTCTAGTAATAATCTTGGTCCAATTGTTAGGGATGATAACTACGTTAAAAATTTACTATCACCGTTTGATAATCAACTTAAAATTGGCCATTTAAATTGCCGTAGTTTAGTGCCCAATGCCAATTCAATTAAACTTGATGAACTAAAATCCGTCATAGGTCTGGATGTCATTAATGTATTAGCAATTACTGAAACGTGGTTTAATGATTTTGTTTTAGATAGTGCTGTTAGTTTACCGGGGTATTCGATATTTCGTAATGACAGACCCTCTAGGGGTGGTGGAGTTTGCATTTACATCTCTAATAATCTTAAATCTCGGGTTATCTATAAGACCCAGGTCCCTGGTTGTGAATCTTTATTTGTTGAACTGTTAATTGGTGAAATTACGGCTCTTTTCGGCTGTGTTTATTTACCTCATGGTTCCTTGGAATTGTTTAAGAATCTTCATTGTGATTTATTTACAAGATTTACAAATATTTTTGTGGTTGGTGACTTTAATTGCAATTTGTTTTCGCCTTTCAAGTCTGCTTATGTTCGTTCGTTCTGCATGAGGTGCGGACTCTCACTACTCCATAACTCTTTGCCTACACATTTTGATGTTAGGACAGGAAATACGTCACTTATTGACTATTTTCTAGTAAGTAATCATTGGTTGGTTAGTTCTTCTTTTCAAACACATTGTCCCTCGATTTCTGATCACTCTCTTATTTTAGCCTCATTTACCCTTAATGTTGGTACAGCTGATGAAATTTTTGAATACCGGGACTTTAAGAATTTAAATTGGGCAGGATTTTTTGCTGTCTTAGAGAATTATAACTATTCGTCTATTTTTAACTCCGTTGATGTTAACTCTAAATGCTCTTTGTTTAATACCCTTTTAGATGAACTTTTTTCTTTTGTTCCTTGCATTAGAGTTAGATTACGTAAGGGTAATGATTCTTGGATGCAATCCAACCGTGTCATTTTAGGAAGGTCTCTTCGTGACTTTGCTTTTTCTGTGTTTAAAACGAATTCTACTAACGAAAACTGGCAAACCTATTGTAAACTTCGGAATAGGGCAAAAACTATCATCCGAATTGAACGAGCTAGATATTTTTCTAAATTCTTTGGCTCGTTGAATCCAGGTGCTTTTTGGAAAATTATAAGGCAGTCTCTTGCCACAGACAAGGTTAACTCTATTCATGAACTTGACCCTAATATTATAAATCATCACTTTGTGGGGTCAAATGTATATATTCCTGATAACTCTCTCTTCACTGATCTTGACAACTTAAATGGCTCGTTTTCCTTTAATTGTATAAACGTAACTGATCTCTTCAATGCATTGCATAAGGTTAAATCTAAATCAACTGGCGTGGATGGGATTTCGATCAAATTTTTAAAAATAATTTTTCCATATATTTCCGATATTATGCTGCACTTGATGAACTCCATATTAACTACATCTACATTCCCGTCATTATGGAAGGTTGCTCGTGTTGTTCCCCTACCTAAATCTAAAAATGTTGGTGGCCCTGACGATCTGCGTCCGATTTCTATTCTACCTGCCCTGTCTAAGGTTATTGAACATATTATTAAATCTCAAATGCTTAGTTTTGTATCTAATGTAATCTCTGACCATCAATATGCGTTCCGAAATGGCCTTAATACTACGTCTCTTCTCTTAAGTCTCACTGACTCAATCAGGAGCCATATTAATAGTGATGAGCCATGCATTCTTATTTCCTTAGATTTGTCTAAGGCTTTTAACTCTATCGACTTTAACAAAATGATCTATAAACTTGTAAATGAATTTTGTTTTTCTGGTACTGCGTGTAAGCTACTTTTGTCCTATTTAACCGGGAGAACTCAATTCGTTGCTATAAAAAATTCTGTTTCGAACATGCTTCCTATTACCTCTGGTGTCCCTCAGGGTTCGGTTTTAGGTCCTCTTTTATTTATACTTTATACAAATAACTTCTCTTCAGTAGTTGACCCTATAAACTGTACTCCTTTCGTCTTTGCTGATGATATTTTTCTCTTGTATAAATGTTGCAGAATAAGTAATAAATCCTTTGGGCGGGACATAAATTCATCTCTTGGTCGGGTCTTAGCTTGGACTCAAGAAAATGCTCTGGTTGTAAATTCAGCTAAGACTAAAGCCATAAAATTTGGACTTGCTTTATGCCCTAACTTTCACATTGATTTATTCCTTGGAAATGATAGAATACAAATAGTCGACCACCATAAGTGCCTGGGCATTGTTCTAGATAGTAAGTTATCGTTCTGTAACCACATTGATGTTTTATCGGGCAGAATCTGGTCTTCTCTACGCCAACTTTACTGTACAAACATATACATGCCCTTTCATGTTAGGAAAAGTTTGGCTCATGCAATTTTAATGTCACAAATTATTTATTGTTTAGAAGTCATTTCTGGGACGGCTACATTTCTTATTGTGAGACTTAAACGTTTAATTAATTCTATTGTTAGGTTTGTTTATAAAGTAAGGCGTAGAGACCATATATCAGGATTTGTTAAAAGCTTTCTAGGTTGTTCATTTGAACATTTTATTCAATTTCTTTGTCTACTTACTTTCTATAAAATTGTGAATAGTGGGAAACCCGCTTCAATTCGCAATGTTTTTCTATTCTCGCCTCGCAGAAGAAACCCTCACCTGATATATCCCAGAGTTTTTAAATCTAGTTTTTGCAGATCTTTTCTTATTAGAATTATTCGTAACTGGAATACGTTACCTTTGGAATTACGTACTTTTACTCATTCTAATAATGTGTTTAGACTTAAACTCATTAAGTATTTCTCCCATGATGGAAATTAATCTTTTAAGATAACTATTTATTCTCCCTAAATTGGACCTTCTATTCTATTCATTCTTAATGATTACTGTCTCTATGTGACTTTGCGAGTGGAGTGGGGATATACCAGGGATTAATTTATATATAGATATGTTTTTAGTTTTATAATTAAATTTCAATTTTATATTTTATTTTTTAACTCATGTCAGAATATTAGCTATACTCTTATTGAAAATACTTAGGTGTCATAACTTGTAATATGTGATTGGCCATGAAGGCTTTTTATTACAAACTTTGAAATAAATAAATAAATAAATAAATAAATAAATAAATAAAAGTTCTATTTGGCTTAGAAATACATTTCTTATAAGTCTGATGGCAAATATTCTTTAGTTCTTGCTAAAACAAGAAAAACACGATTCAAATTGAATTTTTAGATTTAACAGTCTTTAAGATGCGGTGCCACAAGAATACGTTTAAACCAAAAACAATTTTTTAGAATTTGTTTTTTTTAATGTAATTGTGCGAATCATGGAATTCTTGTAACATTGTGGAACAGGCAAATAATTTATTAATACTTAGATAAAGTCTAATTAGTAGAGTGCTTTTTGAGACGCACTACACCAACCACATTTTTCCTATTGATTTTGTAAGTGATGTCGCCAATGTTGTTGCTGAATTGTTGCTGGTGTTGTTTTTGTTTTTATTGTCCATATTTATCAGTTGAAAAAGTTTGTTGCACATGAGCATTTTGGTTACAAATAAAACCGAAGAAACAACAACAACAACGGCAGTTACAGCAATAACAACAATAAAATGAAACCGAAACATTGAAAGGAAAATATTGTAATGCATTTGTAATTTTGAAAATTTGTTTCTTTTTTAGACACAAGTCGTCGTCAACGTTGTCCAGCACTTTTAAAAATTTGTGGCTACAACAATACACCCACTTCTGAACATGTATTTACTTGAATGATTTTTCTGTATTTCTTCGTCTTTTGTTTTTATTTTTTTTCTTTATATTTCTTTATATTTCCATTTTATAATACATAACATCAATTTTGTTTAAGTTGTTTTTCTTTTTTTTTAAGTTTTCTTTTTTTTTTTTTTTTGTTATTTTTTTGTTTCATTAAAAATTCGAATTTAAATTACTCTGGATTACATGTTTAAGTAGTCAGTCGTCATCAAATGGACATACCCGCACACAAACGCACACAAACACACACATATATGCATAAAAGCAAAAAGGTGCTATTTTAGTAATAATCAAAGTGATGTTAGTAATAGTAAATGCAACAGTAGTTGTTGTAGTTGTAGTTGTAGTAATAGTTTTTACATTTTATTGTGGCAAGTAGGATGGCGTGTTGTGGGTTTTTCATGGAATAAATTGAATGAAATCAATTTTTAAACATTTTCGTAGGAGTCCATGTAAGACAGACTTTAGTGTATGAGTGTGTGTGATTGTATGTTGCATTATGTATGAATAAGTTTTGTACGTTAGTTAATTATTCGCATTTTTCAATTAACAATATTGCCATGAATTTACAATTTGTTCCTGCCACCATGTTTTTTTTTTTTATTTTTGCAATGAAAAGCAAAAATTTGTTTTAATTGTTTAACATGCATTTCTCTGATACAGTAATTATCAATTCAAAATTTTTTTTTCTGTGTATGAAATATTAGTTATGATTAAGGAAATTTAGTTTATTTAATTTGCTGGATTCGTTTTTAATAATTAAGTAATTTAGAAATAATTAAGCGAAGTGGAATTTTGTTTAAAATAAGTTTAAAGTATATAGCGGTTGAAATTTTTTTTCTTATTTTTTTAATTCTCTGTCACACCAATGTTTTCATTTTTGATTGGGGGTTCTTCACTAAACTAGATGGTGAAGGGTATAAAAGATCCGGCATAGCTGAATTTAGCACTCTTACTTGGCTTATATAGGAAGTTCGACATTAATCTTTTTAGCGAAAATGCACGAATTCCCCTCCGCTGTCACCTGGTAGTTGATTCGCACTTAACATTGTGTCAGTTCTCTCCTAGATCCCTCTTTCTTAAGCACCAATTTTAAATTTATAAATTCTATTTTAAAAAAAGAAAAGCCAAATCGCATAGCTTTGGATCGTTCGGACCAAGTTAGATAGAGGTTCGGAATGAAACACATGGGTAAAAAACAAATAGTCAAAAGGCTTCAGCGAACGTTCCTTGTGATTGGAGATATAAACAGCTGTATTTTAAGAGAGATCTTCTCCTTCTCTTATGGACGGTAGGGCACGAATAAATGTGTACTGACAAATTGAACCTCACCAGCAGTCTGCATCAGGGATAACATTTAGGTGCAGAAAGAAAAAGTTCTTATTGCATTCGAAAATCAGCTGGTTAAAAAACTTTTGAAGCAGCCGGTGCTTAAGTGTGTACTAACATTTAACAGGTGTATCTCTTTGAATGAGATTACGTTGATGTTAGTTAAAGTAGTCATAGGCATAACTGAAAATTGAATTATGAAAGAACAAGCAAAACGGAAAACTGCTACACTCAGGAATAGCTTAAAGCGAGCAAAGATCATGCAATGACTAGAATCTTAAACCTGAAGAGGCGAAAGAATACTATCGCATATATTAAGATTCTAATGGTGCTCTAGAATCTCCTCTGTAAGAAAGCTAGAAAGATGTTCGGATGTATCGGGATCTCCGAAGCTGGAGACTTGTGTTCGTGGCTGATCATGAGAACTGCAAATATCATAAGGCCAAGAAAACGATACTAGAAGACCGTGATTAAAAGAGTCTGAGAAGGTAGCGTACATTATGTCCAGCGTTAGGCTTTGAACCACCAGCAGACACATGTTTAATATGGGCACGATGGCCTTGGACAAATGTTGACAGTTGCCAGCCGCCAGTGTGCTATAGCTACAGTCAAGGAAAAAGACTAGTGACAGCACGAGATTAACAAGGTAGGGAATTGAAGATGGACAAATAGATGTAATAAAATGCGTGTGTATACCACCCCCCACCCTATATAATTACAAACATATCATGCAAAAACTCACTTTCATCAACACAACAATCGAAATAAAAACCAATTTGGATGAACTTACGTTTCACTTGGTATTAAAAACATTTAAAAAAATTTTTTTAACCTAAATATTTCTCACATTTTATATTTATCTTGCTTCCTGAACTATAATAATCACTTTGTCTTAAAGGTGTTTTATGAAAATCTCAGCCACATTTTTTTTTCTTTTTCAAATTCAAGAAAACTTTCAATCAATTTGTATTTCCTCCTCAACAAAGTATACACATCTCATACGATTGCAATCAATTACAAAGTAAATTTATAACAATGTTTGTAATTTATACAACCAATTTGGCCACAAATTTGAAAACACAACTTTTTCTTTTCAACCAATCAAAGTATTGTAAAATCATTGTTGCCATAAAAAAATTGTTTTATCAATTTCATTAAATACAAAATTTATTAATCGATTACAACAACACCTTCATTAAACCGCACACAATTTTTGAACATTGAACACACAAAAAAAAAAATAATTGCAAAAAACAAATAAAATTTTTCAACTATTAAAGTTACACTCGCTTCTTGTTCCCATTCAATTGCTGTAATCGCATGGAAAAAAATTGCAAACAATTGTGCTAAATTATTAATTTGAACGCATAATTACAAAAATATTAAACAAGTTTTTAAAGGATAGTGGAACGAAACAAGTGTTAGTTGGTGTATAAATAAGAACTAAAAAATAAGAAAAGTTTTTGATTCGGATATCCGATTTGTTGGCATAATTTGGCGAAAAAAAAGTTTCAATTGATCATTAAATTGTATAAAAAATAAACTTTGTAGATCTTTCCTGGTTAGTCTATGGAAAGTAATATTTCCTGGTTTAATTACGACTCATTTCTTTGTAGCAGCAATAACACAGTGAAATACACACTAAATAGCGCTGATCACCCAGCAAATCAACAGAGCTGGTCGTCGTTTTGTTAAAAATAAAGTGACGCTCCAAAAAGGATTTTGAAGCTTTTGTCCATATAAAGGATGCTTTTTTATAGACGTATATATTTTAAAGCTGGCAACACTTTTTTTAAGCAACGTTCATTTTGTCAGGTGTCAAGTGATTTATGCTTCAACAAGAAAAAACTAACACCTAAACAACGCTTCCAAATTGTTTAATTCTTTTTTTTTAATCATGGCTCTGTTCGAAATACGTATCGAGCACTACGTTCATTTTACGTTTAACAAATTCGTGCATTAAAGCAATTAATTCGATTAACTGTTTTTGCACTGATTCACTTGCGTTGCTGTGTATTTTATATTGTGGATCCCAAATAATTTAACCATATCCCAGAACTGGACGAACCAGTGACGAATATAGATTCCTTACCCCGAAATTTTATGAAACCAAGCTTGCATCTTGCCCTGCTTACAATTAGGGAAATATGTGGAATGAAGTTTAGATTATGGTCTAGTAAAATTCCAAGATCTGTGAAACTGCAAACACTTTCCAGCTCTGTTGTCATACCTTTCGGTGAAGACCGTCCTTACTGGATTTTTATTTGGTGCGATTGGCGAGCGCTTTCAGTGTAAAGACATCATTTTCAAGCCGCGTTTTGATTAGTACTGGTTAGATAGTGTAAGGTGTTTCGTGCATAGATAGTGGTGGGTTCAGGTAGTTTTGTCCGTTAGGATGGTGTCTACTTAAAAGATATTATGCAGGTAGATTGCCTGATATCTGTGATGTTTATTGAAGGTATATAATTTTAATATTTCAGTCTTTTATTATTGGGTAGGGAAGTTTGACCACTTGTGGGTGTTTTCCGTTTGTAAGATTGATTTAATAATTTTAGTGGTGTAAAAATTGTGTTCAAGATTGTATTTACCTGTTCGTTAATAATATCTTGTTAAACGCTGGTGTTTTGAATATTTCTATGTTTTCAAGAATGTCCAGTCTTCCTTCTTTTTTACTAGGATGTATTAGTGTCATACATTCATTTATTTCCCTTGGCTCGTGTTCATGTGTGTTAAGGTGTATAGCGAAGTTGATCGTATGTGTTCTGTGAACCTTGTTTTTTATGTTCGTCCAGTTTGTCCTATATATGTATGGTTGCAGGTACAAGTAGGTCTGTATACTCCGCTGGTGTTAAATTTATCGGTTATTTCTGTTGATGTCTTGAGATTGTTTCGAAGATTGTGCTCGTCTTTAGTGCTGTCTGTAAACCTTCTTTCTGAAAAGGGTTAGTTAATCTATATATTTCTGGTCTTGTGTAAGTAAAAATGTGTCGTCGTGTTGTATCGATTGTCTCCTTGTTTTATTTCTTGTTGTTTTTAGTGTTGTTATGTCTAAGTAGTTTGTCGATAGTAGTGCAGTTGTAACCATTATTTTTAGCTATAGTGTATGTTCGGTGGGATGGTTTGAGAAACTGTGGACAGTTGTGTCTGTTGTGATTGGTTTTCTGTGTATGTCATAGCTTAAGGAGTCAATTCCTCGTGTTATTGTTATGGCAAGATAATGTATGGTACTGTCTTGCTTTTTTTTCCATTGTGTATGTGATTTTGTTATGTATTGTGTTAAATTCGTCAGAATTTCTTCAGCGTTTTCCTTTTCTAGGATGCATATTATGTCGTCTACGTATCTGCAATAATGAGTTATTTTATGTTTTTCAATTAGTGTTTTAACGTGTAGTTGTTCTAAATGTTGCATATAAATCTCTGTGAAAATTGCGGATGTCGGGTTTCCCATGCCGAGTCCATCATGTAATTTATAAAAGTTATTGTTAAATCTAAAGTAGTTTTGTTTGAGTATCGTTTTTGCAATATCCATTATTTCGGTTATTTCGGAAAAAGCGAAATCGAAGTTCAATTTTATTATGTTCGATTCACATCAAGAGTACAAAGTATCTTAGTCTACCCGTAGCAGCTTTTAATCATAATATTAATTATATGTTAAAAATATTTGAACATCATCCGCATACATAAGTATAACAGAATTCTTCATTGATGAATAATGAGAAAAGAAGAGGTCCAAGATAACTCCCTTGTGGAACGTTGAAGGTCACGGGGATTGGCTTAGATATAGCATTTTTGTATAAAACATTTTGTTTCCTGTTGATAAGGTATGAATCTATCGAATTTTTTGTGAATTCCATATAATTTAGTTTCTTGATAAGTAGTTCATGGTTAATCTTATCAAATACTTTGCTAAAATCTGTATAAACCACATCAGTTTGCATTTTATTGACAAAACCACGATTAACAAAAGTTGAGAGTTATCTCTCCAGCCATATAGATAAGGCGATAGTTTTGAAGACACTTGGAAACACAAATGATCCGTAATAAATTTTTCAAATAGTTTAGGTATTACACTCAGTTTTACAATTTCTCAGTAATTTCTGATGTCATTTTTTCTACCAGACTTAAACAATGGAATGATAAGGCAATGCTTCCACACTTCTGGAAACTTACCTAATTTAATTGAATAGTTGAACAACAATGTAAGAGGAGCTACTAAGGCCTCTGCGCAATTAATAATAATGTAACTTGAAACATTATCAGGTCCACTTTTAAATGAAAGTTTCAGTATTTTTAAACCGTAGAGTACAGTAGTTTTATTTAAAAAGTTTGATTGAAATAGATTGACTTGCAGGACTGTGTGTAAATTGTCTATTATATTTAATACTTTGATCATCTACATAGGTGGCAGAAAAGAAGTTTGCGAATAGGTTACTTATTTCACTGTTATCATCCGATTCACATTCATCTAATTTCAATTGAATCCATATGATCATCTAGCAAGGTGTAGATTCGGTAAACGAGCCAAAAACAAGATTATCGTTGATCCTAAGTTTTATAAGCGATGTTGGCGATGAAGCTCACTTTTGGTGGAATGGATACATCAATAAACAGAACTGCCATATTTGGAGTGGAGTGATGATTATCCTCAAGTGCATGCTGGGACAACGTTACATCCAGGAAAACTTTCTGATGTGCTTTATGAACTGGTGGTATCATTCTTTCGTACTTCTTTAAAAACCTTACTGGCTTTTTCGTTTATCAATTGAACAACCATGTTGTCGAGGAACAAGACGACGCAACATGTCACACAGCTCGTGACTCAATTAATTTAGTGAAGGAAACGTTTGTTCACTGCATAGTTTCAGGTTTCAGACTAGTGAATTGGCTTTCAAGATTAAGAGATTCAATGCCGCTAAGCCGTTTTCTATGAAGATATGTGAAGACACTAGTCGCTAAGCTCGAAACGCTTTATTATTCGGCCACAAATGTTGGGAAAAGTCGTCTAAAATTAGACCTTCTGATTGTACTACTTCCGAGCCATCCGTGTCGGTCATATGCCAAAATTCATATTTAAATTATAATACTTAAAGATTATCTTTCCAATAATGTAAACTTTATGCCAATTTAAAAATTTCATCTTTGTTTTATTTCATTTTAAAATTTGATATGTTGATTCAAACATCTTGTCTAAGACCTCAATTTCTTTTTCGGTATAATTAGTAAGGGGATCAAATAAGATGAAGTATTTCTAACACAATTTCCGGAGGACTTGATTGCTTCTTAAAAGACTTAAAAAAACTTAGTTGTCCTTACTATCTATGTCACCTTTTTTAGACCGAAAATGGAATACAACTCTCATGTATGGTCCGGTGCTTTAAAGTCTATTTTGGAGTTACTCGACCGCGTACAGGAGAGAGCGAAGAAGCTCATCGGTGACAGTAGGGTATCCAGTTCTATTGACTCACTGGAGCATCGACGCAATGTGGAATGTGTTTCACTGTTTCATCGTTACTACAACGGAATGTGCTCTTATGAAATCAGGAAACTTGTTCCTGAAAACCATAATTTCGTACGCGCAACGAGCTCTGCATCAAGAGCGCATTCCTTTGTAATCGATTGGCCAGTAAATCGCATTACAGAAAAAAATCGTTTTTTAGCCGAACAATTCGTAAGTAGAAAAAACTTTCTGCAGAGGTCTTTCCTGCCACTTTCAATGTGCAAAGATTCAAATCAAATGTCCACAAGCAGTTCTCCCTCCATCCCCCTTCCCAAAACCTAATTTCCTAGTTCTGGCACAATGCATTGCATGAGTAGGGATCATCCGCTGAGTGCTGGTTCTAATTAAAAAAGAGGGATCTTAGCCAAAACACTTTATTTGCAACTTGATTTTTTATACATTTTTCATGCTACTAAAACCAACTTATTCACTTGTTATACCCTTCACCACAAAAACTGGAAAAAGGATGTAACTAATTTTGTCATTCTGTTTGTAATTTCTAGAATATCCATTTTCGACCCCATAAAATGCATTTATTCTGAGTCCTTATTCATAGCGAAGTCGATTGAGCGATGTCCGTCTGTCCGTCCGTGTTATTGTTGAAAACAAGTTTGCCTACGCACTAGATCAGCTAGCGAAAATTTAAATACGCCAATCGATCAGACATAGTTTGGAAAGAGTTGCAATTGGAAATCAGCAAGCAAACAAATATATGGAGCGATAGAAAATTTAAAAAAAGAAAAAAACATCAAGTGAAAAAATTGGCGGTCACCCATATTTCGCGAGTTATGGGCCTCTGAAATTTTTATAGAAAAGTACGGTTGTGCGTCATATTTTTTAAGATATCAATATGGGTATTAATTAAAAGCTTTTAAAGAGATCTTTCACAAAATACTAAAACTTTTTAAAAATGCTTAACCCCTTAAAAGTTTTATGTAAAAACTTTATTTTCAATTTTTTAATTCTCTTTATCCTTTTTTTTTTTTTTTGTTGATTAGGGTTACTTCACTTAACTTAATTTACATACATGATGAAGGTGAAAGTTGTAGAGACAACAACTCTGAGCATATAATTTTCGAAGCTTTTTTTAACGGAAAAACTTAATGGTAGGAAAGAATTTCTGATACCGGTTTATAAGTGGTAAAACATATATGTATATTAAAGGGTATATAAGATTCTGTAAAACCGTAAATAATTTACTCTTTACAACGATAACAAGTAAAAGATTTGGCATAATCGACTATAGAACCCCGAATAATAACACAACAAACTCTTCTTCTCCACTGTACGCCATAAATATAGACAAACTATTTTTGCCACAACATAAAAAAGCAATAATATTTGCTATTATTTGAATTTTTTAATTTTCGTCGCTTCTTTCCCAATTTCATTTGATTGCCTTTAATAGTCGTAACTTTCGAAAGTCCAAAACAATTAAACTTAAATTATAACATTTAAGTTTGCATTATTTAAAACTTTTATTGGCAATAAATCTTGATTTTAATTAAGCAAACTTTATTTGCTTTTTAAAATTTATTGACACATATTTTCATTTTGTTGTATAATATCTTTTGATGAGTGTTACAATGACCCTTAATTTTTGGCAACAATTTGTAAAAAAAAATTACTAATGTGTGTGTGTGTGTCTGTTCATTACTGAAAAACTGTAATATATTTTAAAATAAATTCATTATAAAATAATTACAAGAAAAAAAAAAACAATTTAAGTAATTTTAATGAAAACAAATTGTAGCTTAGATTCTTGTCCAAAATCTAACAATTCCTTTCATTTGATCAACAAAATCTACAAAAAATTGTTGAATTATAACAATTAAATTGTCATATAATATATGACTATAGAATCAACTACATAATTTTGAGTGATTGGCTAAGGCTTTTGCTAGTATCGGCTAGTTAGTTGGCTTACAGTTTGTCTGGCTGGCCGCCTGATTGATCACTGTTAGACATTATTTTCCTTAATCATTCGTGTATGAATGTCTGTAAATGTGTAACAGCATAAATGATTTACACACATCTATTTTTGAATGTTTAAACATCATGGACAACTACAAAATAGATCTTTAATAGGCACCACCAACATTTCAACACTTTTAATGTTTGTCTTACTTTTATTCAACTATTTTTTTTCATTATTATTTTGCTATTGCTCGTTTCAAAACTCCCCATTAAAACATTTATTAAAAATACTTAGAGACATGCGTACGAACATGCAAGTATTTGCAACGATTGTTTTTGTATTTATGACCACAAACAACTGTTCAATCTTATCCGTATCTCCTTTAAGCTGTATGTCAGTCGTACAATCTGTAACAAAACATTTAAAAAATATTAGGTTAGAGAAGAAAAAAGATATTTGATAAAGATGTAGGAGTTACAGATAAACATCAAAAAAAGTTGAGTTGAATAATATGAAATGCTTTCAAATTGACTGCAAATCTTCTTGGGTAAGATTTTTGAGGCCGGCTTAATCCTTAAGGTTCTTAAAAAAAATATTTATGTAATTCAATTGAAATAATTTTTTGGTTCTTAAAGCAGTTCCGACAGGTGTCTTTATTAAGATTTAACATAATACTTATTGTTGTTGTTTATAATGTAAAAAAGCTAGTTGTGCCGAATCTTATGTATCCTTCACCAAAAAATTTGGTGTTTTTTTTTTTTTGCGCGAAAGTTGGTTTTTTAAAAAATTTTGTAATTGTTTTTATATTTTAATTGTTTTTTGTGCACTTTTGGTTTTAGATATAATTTCAAATTATTCATTGCAATTAAAATTTTTTTGGAATAATAAACTCTTTTGGTGAAATTTTATTAAAAATAAATATTTTGGTCAAACTTTAATCGTACGAAATCCTTCCAATGTCAAAACAACAGCTACTGCTCTAACACATCTAATAAATTATTGTTTACTAGCAGTTCCCACGACTTTATCCGCGTATCATTTCTAATTTTCTTAAAATTAAAAATTTTGAAAAATATGTTTTTTATTTATGTGTTGTAGAGTTCTGTAAATACTGTTAAAAATTGTCCACCTACAAAAATAAAATGTGCTGACAACTGATCTTGTACCAATATACCGGTAAAATTAAGTGCTTTCATATTTGTATCTTCCTTCAGTTCCTCTACGAAATGACAAATTTTTTTAAAGAGCGCTTCAGGCAATAATGCCTATTTAGTTATTTTCGTAACCGTGCTACATTCTTTAGGAAAGAGATAGATGAGTGATAAGACAGGTGGTGAAAAGAGAAAGATAGATATAGCCATTTTAAAAGTTATTTTACTTCGCCGGGGAATATGCTATGAAGAAGTACCGACGAAGGATGCTGCATGTTTTAATGTTAATTCTGAATATGTATTTCCATTAACAAAAAAAAAACACTTTTATGTTTTGGTTGCCACAAGGGTTGAACCCTGGCCAACCAGGTTTGTAGTCAACGAGTTTACCACTTTGACTACAACACCCTTTAATGAAAAAAATATCCTATATTTAAACCAAGGTTGTAAGGGATAACTTCATAAAATTTTTTTCAAATCTATCCAGCAGTTTTTACGTGATGCGAACACAGCCAGACGGACAGAAAGACACAAATTCCAAAATCGATTCCATATCGGTTACTATCTACATCAACATCATAATTTTGAAAACATATTTCATATCCAGAAATAACCCAGTTACTGTTTAATTATATGTTAAGAAAAGGCTTTTTTATTTGGAGTTGCCATATTTTTTCAATTATAAAGGAAAATAATTTAAATTTATTCATAAAAAATAATAATAATAATAGAAAGAACACGACAAACTGGCATAAGGCAGATAGAGATTTTTTTTTATTTTTTATATAAAAAATGAAGTTCGGCCCTATGCTCCTTGCAGGAGTAAAAGGATCAAATACAAAAAATCAAGTGGCTAAAATGTCTCGTATTCAAATGGTAAGCTTTGCAGATTAAGTTTAACAAGGATTCGTTTGAAGATTTCGATTGTCAAAAGCCACATGTAACGTTTCTTTGTTCTTTTAAGTTGGCTATAATTTAAAATTTCAGCCAGAAGTAGTTGTTTTTATATTTAAAACTATTTTGGGTATTTATTACATTATTATTATAAATCATAAAATTTTATTATAATTTTAATTTATAATTAGTCCAGATTTACACTATGCAATTTTTTGAGGCATTTTTTTCTCAATTTCTTATTTAAGTTGCAGCGATATGCGTTATTTAAAAATAATCATAAACAAAAATAATATACCCTCAAAATCCCAGTAATACCATATTGCTTACTCCTCTTGCTTCACCAACAAGCAAACATTTCATGCAAGTTTCATGAAAAATTGCTTAGTCTAAATGCGGTATTACTTAAACCAGCTCATCAGAAAAAATTTTTTTCAAATTTTTAAAAAACCCAAACACATTTTTTTTTAAGAACGGAAACTTCAAAAATATCATTAGGGTTGTTTTAGAAGCTTATAAAAAATTTTAAAGCTTTAACATGTCCTCTTGACATAATTTCAAAATTATAAAAAAATTCTTGCAAAAAAACTGAATTCAAAACGGAGAATTTTTAAATCATATTTCATTAGGACGGTAATTATACATTAATTATATTATATTCGAGAAAGTTTGCGTCAGGATTTTATGTGGTCACCCTTTATTTTTTATACTTTTTATTGCTGACATAGTAAAACAAAATTTGTTTTAATTTCCAGCGTTAACTGTAACTTTCAAAAAGATTAGCCTTATACATCAAGTTACAACCACTAGGACACCCTTTAATTTCTAATTTTAAATATTTATACTTGTTATTATACTTGGTATTGTAATAGATATTCTATCTAATTTTTAAGAGTTTGTCTGTTACGCTATTAAAGATAAGGCCATACAGATCGAATTACATCAGTTATAGGGATACCCTTTATTATCTAATTTCAACCAACTGTCTACAACTATTCCAAATTTGGTCATAAACATCAAATAACAGCAACTATTGTAATACACTATAATTTATAATTATTTATTTATACTTCTTAATATACCAGACAAAGTAATGAATATTCTGTTTAATTTCATGAATTTGTCTGTAACGGTTTCAAAGATACGGCCATATAGGTCAAATTATATCAGTTATAGGGACACCCTTTGATTTCTTATTTCAAGTTTGCTTCTTGTTAAAGCGAACTTAGAAATAAAGGTTCTGTGCAAATTTTAATCAACTGCCTACAATTGTTCAACAGTTTTGACATATACATCAAATTACAGCAATTATTGTAACACCCTATAATTTATAATTTTAAATCTTTATACTTCTTCATATACCAGACAAAGAAGTGGAAATTCTGTTTAATTTTCAAGTGTTTGTTTATAACGTCTCAAACGATAAGGCCATATAAGTTAATTTGCTTTACATACGGAAACACCCTTTAATTTCTAAACTTAATTTTATACTAGTTGTTATAACAGGCTTAGCAATACAGGTTTTTCGTAAATTTCAGTTGTTCGCCTATAACTGTTTAAAAGTTTGGCCACATACATCAAATTACATTATCTATTGGGACCCCCTTTAATTTATAATTTTAAATGTTTATAGTTTTCATAGTTATCGACATTCTTTCCAATTTTCAAGCATTTCAAATCATAGGACCCTATGTAAGTCAATCTACTTCAAATATGGGAACACCCTTTAATTTCTTAATTACAATTTTATACTTGTTATTATTACGGACTTAGCAATACAGGTTGTTTGTAAATTTCAACTATCTTGCTATAACAGTTCAAAAGTTTGGCCACATACATTAAACTACATTAACTATTAGGGCACCCGTTAATTTATAATTTTGAAGGTTTATACTTGTTATTACAACGGTTATAGTCATCGACATCCTGCCTAATTTTCAAGCATTTATCTATAACGGTTCAAAAGATAGGCGCATAAAAGTCAATTAACGTCACCTATGGGGACACCCTTTAATTTTTAGATTTATTTTTGTATCACCTTTTGCTATTGGGAGCTATAGTAACATGAATTTTTTGTTTTGGAAATTTTAAAGAAGTGCGCTGTGTAGAGACACCCTTTAATTGCGAAAATAATGAACTGTTTTTAAAACAAAACCAATCTGTAAGCATAATCTATCAAATGACAACAAATTTTCAAAATCGGTTTAAAAATGAATGAGTTCTGCCAGCACAAACATAAAAAAGCAACATTCAGTCGAATTCTTCGATTCCTTCTTTTTGAAGTCGACTAAGAAGAATTGAGAATCAGATGGTGTTGGTAGCGAAGGTAGTAGCAGTTCTTCTAAACGTTAAACTTTGCTTATGTAGTTGTTGTGTAGTTTAAAAAAAATCATAATAAGAATCTACATGGAAGCGAAATATTTTTTTTGCTATTTCTAAAAATGAAACTATCAGGAACTGCTAAGATTAGTGTTGACATCTTTAACTCTGCCTATAGTTAAGATAATTATTATAATATAACTGTGATCTCGATAAGGACAAAATCTTTTATTTACCCCGCATATAAAACATTCTTTCATACCATTAATTTCTACTTCACAATTTTAATGTGTTTCTGACCGATCGCCTGTCTGTCTATGGTCTACTACTACGAATAGAGTTAAACGATTTTTGTTGTTGTTGCTTTGCTATGGTTTTACTATCAATATTTATCTCAACATTTAGATCTTGTCAGCAAAAAAAAAAGTCTTTAATAATCCATCATGTGTTTTACAAAACTTAATTTTTTGCCAGTTTTCTTTTCTTGTTTTTCTTTACATGAAAAACAAACAGAAATATTTTTTTATTTTCCTTTTTTTTTTTTTGCATTTAATTTTATTTATTTAGTTTAGTTGTTTGAAAATTGTTTTCATGTGCGTTTAAAAATCTAAATTATCATATTTTTTTCTTTGTGCCCATAAACTTTTCGTTGTAGATTGCGACAGATATTTCATGTGCTGGACATTCTCTTGTTTGAGGAAAAGTTAAACTGCTTTGATTCTGCAATTTTATGTTAAATTGCAAATTAAAGCGTCGTTTATTATGAACGGAATAAAATTTCTTGAAAACTGTGAACAAATTATGTATGATTTATCAGACTGACGAAGTAACAATCATCATTATAATCTAATAATCAATTGAGTTGACCGGTCTGACTGGTGTGGCTATCCATCGAATTACCTGTGTTAAATAATGGCGATAGATTTGTTGTTTAATAAACTGCAGATGAGATGGAAATAGAGTGGTTGGAAAATTTGAGTGATACACAATTTAATAAATTAAACTAATATTGTGCAGGTGAAATAAAGAGCCAATACAAAAATTTTAATAATTAAAATTATTGCTTCAGTACAGAATGTTTGCTTTTAAAATTAATTTTAAAAAATTTAAAAAAACTACTAAAATTTCTTAAAACTCTTTAACAAAATACTTAATGCAAATTAAGCCGGATCTTTAGAATGGATTTCATTACAAAACATTTCATACGTTGTATTTTGGAGTTGTCTTTTTTAGTATGGTTTCTTGTCTTACACCTTCACATAAGGTTTACGAGGATGGCACGCTGAATTGTCCTATTGTGAAGTTTCTATAGCGACCTCCAAATATATTTTTTTTTTCAAAAGCAATTTTTCTAGAAGTGAAGGTGCTACGAGTATATTCGGCTGTGCCGAATCTTATATACCCTTCACCATATATTTAAATCTAGTTTAGTGAGGTAGCTCCCATATAAAAAACAAATATTGCAGTGACAGAAAAAAAATAAGTACAATATATAATTGTACATAAAAATCTCACCTGCTCTTAATGGGCCAAGCATTTTTTACAAATTTTAGTATATCCAAAAATATCTCCTCAAAAAAAGCTTTTAAATAATACCTATATTGACAATCGTAATTTTATATGAAAATTTCAGAGGCCTATGACTCGGAAAATATAGGCGAGGGCTAATTGCTTCACTTGATGTTTTTTTTCTCATTTTTTAATTCTCTATCGCTCCGTATATTTGTTTTAATCAGATTTACTTCATTGCTCCATATAATATAAAACAAGTAAAGATGTTTTTCCCACTTTCTCGAAGGACATGGACCGATCATGCTGATTTTTAATAGCAAAATTTTCGAAACTATGTCTGATCGATTGTGTGTTTAAATTTTCTCTAGCCCATTTAGTGCCTGGATAAAGTTGATTTTAACTCGAACGCAAATGGAAAGACGGACATCTGTTCATCTTCTTCTCTATGCTTAAGAACTCTGAATATATACACTTTATGAGGTCGGACATAGATTTTTTTAGAAATGACAAACGGAATAACCAACACAGATATATCCTCTTTCCACTGTGGTGAAGGGCATGAAAAAAAGTTTGAAGAAAACACGTTTAAGAAAACGTGTTGATTTTTTCGTTATAGTAGGAAATGCGCTAGCGATTTTACGATTGATATATCAAAGCAATTAGATTAGTTGTTGTTTGTTGACTTTGTTATTTAAAAAAAATATTTGGTTTGTTTTTGCTCAATTTATAATAAATTTATGTTTTTGCATTAAACGTTTTCGGAACGTTTTGTTTGTTTTCATACACTGTCTCTAGTTCTATATTCAGACATGCGCCTGAAATAAGGCATATCCACTTAAGCTTAATCAATAAGCATTTGACAGCCGCTGTTTTAAGTTTGTTCGTGAAAACTTACTTGTGAAGTTCACTAATGCAGAGAAGTTCAATGTTAAGTGAAATTTTAAAAATTAATACTAAAAATATTAAATAATAAATAAATAAAATTAAATATTAATTAAAGTTATGTTATTATGGAAAATTATCTCTTCTCACTTAACAAAAATAAGTTTGCGGTAGCGAAATGGCCATCGAGACGTGCTTGAACTTGCAATAATAAATATTGTTGATTTTAATTATTTGGTCAGGATAATTAGAACGACATTTAAAGTTAAGTTTATTTAAATTAATTTAATTTTCCCGTGGTTTTGTGTTATTGACTTTTAATTATTTATGAAGCAACTAAGTTTTCAATTAATTAAGTTCTTGCAAATAGGGTACATGCTAAACGTAGTAGAGGTCAGTTCTTGCACCTGTATTTCGTTTTTAAGTTTAGCAGTTGATCTGCTGAGAAAAAATTTAACTACAATTTTTAGACAAATCTCGTATTTGAACTACTTTGCATTTCAATCAATATCTTTTAAAAATAGCATAAGACAGGGCATTTCTTAGTTTTAACATTATGATTCTCACAGTTTTATGCAGCGAGACATAAATTTATTTTACAATTACTCCTACGCACAAATTTTGTGTTATTCAATAAAATTTTAAATCCTGTCGCAATTTACTAATTTCAGTTACAAAATATCTTAAGGGTTTTTTTTGTACAAAAATTGACGAATTGAAAGTTACAAACCAATAAATGTTTATTCATTTGAAAGTTGACAGCAATTTTAAAAATAAAAATATTCAACTAATTGTTTGCCATAAATATAGCAAATTGCATAAAGGATAAATAAAATAAAATAATTAAACAATGTAATGAATCTAAAATTTTATTACAAAAGCCAAGAAAAAAAAAATGCTGTATTTAATGAGGCAAAAGCTTGGCAACTGCTCAAAAATGTTAAACCTTAAAAAACCTTTTACAGGTCTAAAATAACTGTCAAAGAAATTAAATTAAAATATAAAAAACAATTATTTGGATTTATGCAACTAAAAAACAGTTAAATTACTTAATAAAATAATAAATTAAGTTAAATTATGAATATGTTGTCATTGTAAAACTTTTTCTTTTTATTCATTAATTTATGTCTTGGCGCAATGAATCCGACTTGGTAACAAAATTAATTTAATAATAAAAAATTATTAGAGAAACAATAATAAACGATACATTTCTCTCTTTGCTAATTAAAACGTCAATTTGTTCAGGAAAAGACTCAGTTAGAGTAAAACTTTTTTCTGGCCGCTAATACAGAGCAGAGATATAAAAGAATGAAATATATTTTTAATATGCAAACCAGAAATGCCTTATCATGTGAAAAATACCTTGGCCATTAGCGGAGAGGTACAATGATGTGAAAACGTTAGAGGTAGGCGTAGTTTTTTGCCCGCTACGACGAAGGACATGGACCGATCCTCGGCAAACTTGATTTCAACACTAACACGGACCGACATACGGACATCGCTCAATCGACTTCGCTATGCAAGGGTATGAAAACTAATGGAGTTGTTTTAAAAATATATTTTTTTTGTGAAGCGTATTATAAAGAGTTGGTATTTGTATGCCTAAATGTTTAAATATACAGCAGGAAATGGATGGGTGAAACAAAAATTTTTACTAAAATACAAAACAATTTTATTATGTTACTAAATTAGAAAGAAATTTTTATAACACGCCTTTATTTATATATGTTTGCTTGGCAATGTTCGAAGTTTAGGTTAAAAAAAATTTTTAATAAAATCTATTCTAAAGATCAGGCTAAATTTGTATTAAATTTTGTTTAAAACAAATGGTTTTTGGGGTATAAAAAAAATCAATGGCAACGCTGTCGCAGGACATCAATCACATGTTTACAAAAGTTTTGAACATTTGAATCGTTTGACCGTTAAGAATGTGATAGAAACTTTAACCTATGCTATGACCGATATTTTTATCAACAGTGACGGTTATATGACCGGTGAAACCTATTTAAAAACTTTCAGAATTGTTTCAAAAGATCATATAAAATTTCGGTTGCTAAAAATTACTGATATATATTCTTTACTAAAAAAAAGGCTATCAATTTGTTTAACGATTTCATTCTTTCAAGTGTCTGCTCAAAAGTATGCTACACAATTGAACTGTTATTAATAGTTTTGTATAAAAATAATCATATATAAACAAAAGAGAATTAAATATTAAAACCAAAACGAAGAAAATGTATTTCTTGTAAAGGTTTTTTCTACCTACATACATACATACATACATAAGTATATATTTTTCATTTATTTCTTTAAATGAAAAGCAAAAAACAACAACTATTTATGTAATAATGATCACTCGTCTATTAAAAAGTGCGAGCGGGCATTACGATCTATAAATATTTATGGATGTGGTCAATGGAGTGACTATGTAGCTGGCTGTCCAACAGAAATATACAAATACAATAATTGTAAAGAAATACAAATAAAAAGTTTAAAAATAAAATATATTCAGCTAAATAAAAACCGTAACACTCCAATGTGAAAGAAACAAAAAGTTTTAAAAAAAAGCACATTTACCGACTGACTGTTTATGTTAATTATGTTTTGGCCAACTAACCAATTGACCAGAATACAATTTACTACATTTTAAACTGAGGAGTGTGAATTTTATAAGAAACTGTTCGTTTGAAAACTAGTGGCAATGTACTTTTGATAACTTTTTAAAAAAATTATAAGTTTAATTTAAGAAATAAAAGAAATTTTATTAACAGAACTCAAACAAGGAAAAGGTCATCTGTATTTTGTATGTTTGCGCCAGCAAAATTCTATCATTTCTAAGCTGATTTTTAGAAATATTGATACTTAAGAATTTTTTAGTTTGAAAAAAAGGTTAAAATTTTAAAAATTAAATGGTGTCCCCATACACATTCATAATTTTTATATGGCTTTTAAACCGTTAGAGATACTGATATAAAATAAAGGTGGTATCATTATACCGTGGCATGTCACACTACGATGCGACGTAATGTCCATCAACGTGAATAATAAACTCAAAAATTAAAGCGTGTCCTCATAGGTGACGTAATTTGACTTTTATGGTCCTTTATTTTGAACCGTTATAGTCAAACACTTTAAAGTTATACAGAATTAGTATTTCTATGTCCGCTGTAATAACAAGTTTAAATATTATAATTGGAAATTAAAGGGTGTCCTCATGTGATAGGTACATGGTCTTACGTCTTTAAGGTTTGAACTCATTTTATTTGCAAGAATTATTTTCGTGTTAATATGAATTTTCTGACATGTTTCTTATTTCTTTAAAAAAATTATGTCTTTAAATTTTAGCATCATGGGGCAACAAGGGACAACAATAATCCCTGCAAAAAAAACCGACTTCAAAACAGACAAACTTAAAATCATATTTCCTTAGGACGGTTATTATACATTAATTATATTATATTATATTCGATAAAGATTCCGTCCAAATATGAATGCAGATTAAACAAGAAAATTCAGCAGTTATCTGGCCACCCTTTATTTTTTACACTTCTTATTGCTGACACAATAAATCAAAATTTGTTTAAATTCTAAGCGTTAGTCTATAACTGTTAGGGCACCCTTTAATTTCTTGTTTTAAATATCTATACTTGAATAGTTATGGACATACTGTCTAATTTTCAAGAGCTTGTCTGTTACGGCTTCAAAGATAGGGCCATATAGGTCAAACTACATCAGTCAAAGGGACACCCTTGTTATAGCTGACTTGGCAATAAAGGTTCTATGCAAATTTTAATCAACTGCCTACAAATGTTTAACAGTTCAGTCATATACATCAAATCACAGCAACAATTGTAACACCATATAATTTATAATTTTAAATATTTATACTTCCTAATATACCAGAGAAAGTAGTGGACATTCTGTTTAATTTTCACGTGTATAACGATTCAAACGATAGGGCCACTTCAAATATGGAAACACTCTTTAATTTATAAATTCAAATTTTATACTTGTTGTTATAGCGGACTTAGCAATACAGGTTCTTTGTAAATTTAACCTGTCTGTCTATGACGGTTTAAAAGTTTGACCATATACATATACTTACATTAACTATTAGGACACCCTTTAATTTCCAAATATAAATTTTTTACTTGTTACTACAGCGGAATTAGCAATTAAGGTTCTTTGTAAATTTTAACTATCTGGCTGTAACAGTTTAAAAGTTTGGTCACAAACATCAAATTACATAAACTATTGGGACACCCTTTGATTTATAATTTTTAATTTTTATACTTGTTATTACAACAGTCATAGTCAGCGGCATTCTGCCCAACTTTCAAGCGTTAGTCTTAAACGGGTCAATTGATGTCACCTATGGGGACACCCTTTTGTTTTTAGATCTATTTTTGATTTACTTTTTGGTATTATGAACTAAAGTAATACTCATTTTTTGAATTTTAAAGAAGTACGCTTTACGGTTCATAGTACACTTAAAAAACATGTATGTTGTATGGGGACACCCTTTAATTTTTAAGCATAATCAAATAACACAAAAAAATTTTAAAATCGTTTCGGAAATGACTGAGTTCTACAAGGTTAATCCTAAAAAAAGCAACATACAATCGAACAAAAAACCTTCTTCTTCTTGAAGTCGTTTAAAAAGAAAGAAAGACTAATAAGTTTGTAAAAAGTTTTGTCAAAAAAGTACTTTTGCTTAATAGTAAAGGGCGGTTTACATGTGGGATTGTCTAAGCCAAATGTGTAATGAATCTGCACAAATTGGAAGCAACTAATGCCAGTATTTACTATCATACACAATCGTGCGATTTAATCACACAAAAATTTATCAGAATTCTGTCCTACTTTAAAAATCGATTCAAAATGGCGTCGTAGTTGCCACACTATTATACAAAAAAGATGCAAAAACAGATGCTTTTAATATTTTGCTGTTGCTTTCTCCTCATCTTCAAAAAAAAATCAACTCTGATCGCATAGAAAAAATCATTTTGTGAATTATTTAAAAAGATTATAAAATCTTACAGATTTGCCAAAATGTCTGTCACACACATACACTTTTAGTCCACACTATCATACTTTTTGAGCACACATGCAGTTTTTGACACATCGTACGGCTGAGTATGATAGTCAATCCAGGCCTTTACGGATGAAAATTTGACAGTCCTATGGCTCTCTATGTTTTTTTTTTTTTGAAAATTTTCGAAAGACAATTACGTATCGTTAGATCAGAAATGCATTTTTCTGCAAACCGCTCAAAAACCTACTATGTATAGTGTGTATACCAATTGTGTGACCGCGAAAAAATCTGCCGTAAGATTTTTACTCTCATTTTTAAAATACGGATGAAATTTCATATTAGTTTCTTTTGGATTTTACATACGTAAAATCGTACCGTCTAAACTGCCTTTAAAAAGAGTTTTGATGATACCAGTAATACAACGACGAAAAAACGTTAATTTTACTTACACAAAAATTGCTACAATCGCTCTGATTTGCAACTCTCAAATAAAAAAAAAAAACCGTAACAAATAAACAAATAACATGAATTTTAGATAAAATTTCAAAATATTGCATTTTTTAAGAATAAGAATATCTGCAAACTTAATAAATTAAAAAAAAACAAGTAAAAGTGCTATATTCGGTTATGCCGAATGTTATATACCCTTCACCATGTATTCAATCTAGTTTAGTGAAGTACCTCCAACCAAAAAAACAAATATTGAGTTGACAGATAATTAAAAAATTAAAAAACATACATACATACATAAAAATGTCATTGGATCTTAATGGATTAAGCATTTTTTTTTAATTCTTCAAAAGCTCTCTAATGATACGCATATTGATATCTTAAAAAATATGGTGCACAGACGTACTTTTCTATAAAAAGTTCAGAGGTCCATAACTCGGAAATTATGGGGGAAAATAAGAGGCATGAGAGGTTTTTTGGCCGTGGCCTCGAATGACATGGACCGATCTTGCTGAATTACAATAGCAACTCTTTTAAAACTATGTCTGATCGATTGGCGTTTTAAAATTTTCTCTGGCTCATCTAGTGCCTTAGCAAAGTTGATTTCAACACTAACACGGACAGACAGACGGACATCGCTGAATCGACTTCGCTATGCATAAGGACTCAGAATATACTTTATGGGGTCGGAAATTACAAACGGGATGACAAACTTAGATATACCCTTTTCCATTTTTTGTGGTGAAGGGTATAAAAACTAGAGGAATAAATTTTTTTGTTAAAAAAATTACTTTTCACAGAATGCAACCCTGTTTAGATATCAATATTATCAGGCAAACATAAATAAAAATCTAAGTATGTATGTATGTATGTTTGTATGTAGTAATTTTTAGTTTGTTGTTTGTTTTACTTACATACATTGTATGCATTTATGTATGTATGTATGTATGTATGCATGTATGTGCTTTATAACAAATATTAATCTTTATTTTGATAAGAGGAATAAGTATTGATAATTTTTATTTGCTTGGAGAGTGTTTATGAACATTAGGGTTCGCCTTAACTACACGACAAATGTTATTTATGTACAAAAACTTTTAAATGAGCTGCAGTCAACTATTGGATGTTAAATCAATCTCCCTTTCGGAAGCATGGTACATGCAAGAAAAATATAAGATCTGTTCTAATTATGCTCCCGGCTCACAACCTTAGTTTTACTATATGTTTCATCTTAGCAAAAATGCTGAGAGAGACTTTTCATCAAACTCCTATTCTTTCAGTGAATCGTAAGAAAATGCTGCTCTTTTCCATTACATGATATTAGTATTTGAAAAAGTTTATGTTTCTAAAAAATGCATCAAGATTTGTTTGATAGGTAATTAATTTTTATATCACTCAATTGCATATGTCACTTTCTTTAATAACTTGCATTTCATCGCGATCATTTGCTTTACACTCGTCAAAAAACTTCTAACATCTTCGAAAAGTATGCATACAATATCACTTTAACATAATTTCCAAAACATACCTATGTATGTAAGTATGTATTTGTATAACTATTTTTGGAAAACGCTGGAAAAAAAGTCAAACTTTTCCGAGAATTTCTTATGGCGATTTTCGTGCAATAATGTTCACTGATTGGAATTTTTTTGGAACTTCTTTAATTCAAGGTACAAACTTTGGAACGCATTTGTAGAATACTTTGCTTAACGTTATTGTTTTCAAAAAATCTAAATTCGATATGTTCGGATTCCTTACGTCACTTGATCGGCGTAATTTTTTTAATCGTAAGTTAGGGAACATTACGCTACTTGAATAATAAGGAGCCCTTTAATAAACATAAATAAATAAGTAGATACATATATGTATACATACATACGTTGATACGCTCATACAAACTTCATAGAAAACAAATTAAGTTTTTTGATGTAGATAAATAAACAAAAATGTTGACATGGGCATTTTTTAAGAAAGGGAAACACCATTAAACACCAGTATGTATATGTGCATGCACGTATGGGGTAACACCAAAATGTTTATATTTACAGATGTTCTTTAATGTTTAATAATTTGAGCCGAGTTTGCTGCTTCATTTTACCGACATCACATTTTTTTTTTTGTAAAGAAAAAGCCTTATGCGCAAATCACTAAAGATAAAGTATAATTGTGTAAACTTCGTTTCGCATTTCCTACAATTTTGCTTACATTTGGTTTGCATGGGCCTAATATTTTTCTAGCGTTATGTTGTGGAACAATACATATAGAAAAAAAATTAACACTTACATAAAAACGATTGAGAACAACTGAATTAAAAAAATCCCGTTAATAATAATGTCTACTATGCGATTTTATTCCAAAATTTAAACATTTTTAAGCCTCTTTAAGATAATACATTGAAATTCAATTTTTGAAATATTAAATTTTCTCTCAACTAATTTAAGAAAGACTTTTAGCATAGATGATACATAGATAAGACACGGTAAGATAGGTAGCATAACTAAGTAAACCCCTTGTTTTCACAAGACAAATAAGTTTTGTTTTGTACGATTCTGTCTCTTTTCTTGTTTTTTATGGAGTTAATTGGAATTTTATTTGTATATATTTGTTAAACAATTTAGCAAAAATTGGCGCATAAATTCAGGGGGTTACTCTCTATTTTGAACCGAAAAAAAACACTTCGAACTGCAATGTTTAAGCCATATAAGTTTGAATTTTTTTTTTCGAATTGAAATATAGAGTTACCCCCCAGGAAATTTGCACATTCTGCTGCAATTTCCCATTTGTTCAACCAATTTTAATGTCTAAGGCATTAAAAACGAATTAGTGTGCAGCAAAAGTTCCAAAAAATGTAATTGTTTTCTTCGTCCTTAAAAAACTCTAAGCAGTTTTATAAAATATTTCTTGTTTTTTAAGAATAGCTTATGTGTTGGGGTTGTGCTGGACTGGAGATAATCACCGGTGGCCGAAGGATTCGACAAGGTAATTTTGAATGTGTGTGCAGTTTGGGAACAATTTGGACAAAATGCATTTGTGTTCCAAAATTGAAAACGTTCTTTAGAAAAGAAACAAGTGAGCTTCTGTCTGGAGTTCCAATTGGTAAAAATTCATGTACATTTGGAGTTGTTTGTAATCAGAAACTGGTCCAATTGACATAAGGATAGGTGTTATTCATTGTATGTGCTTTTTAAGTAATTTTAATATTTATTTTTTATTTTTGTAACTCTCAAAAGGGTTTATTAAAGTTTAAATTTATTTCTTTTTATAGTATTTGTTTTATATGTATGTATGTATGTATTTCGGATAATACTTATCAATTTCTGTAACATTTCCTTCTGTAGGTAAGTGCCATTAAGTAAGAAACAATGTTATGAAAAATCTAATGCACTTTTTATTCTTTTCTTTACCCAAAAAAAAAATACTTTTAAAAAACAGCCAATATAAGATAAAAATCAACAAGTTGGTAATATTGCTTCATGTTATGCTTTCTGTTGATTTTGGTTTAGTTCGCCGTCGCTCGAGTTTGCTAAAAGTTCTTTCTCTGCATTTTAGAAGTTTATAAAAACGAAAAAGGAGACACCTATACGTACATACATACATATGTACATAAAAAGTTCTTTAGTTTTGGCAAATGAATTCTGAAAAACTTCAAGATCTTTTAAATATGGATAATGCTAATGATATGCAGCCGACGTACAGTAACAATGCACCACCAATGCCAGGTTTTCCAACAACTACAGTTCAAATTGGAGCAATGCCAAATCAACCAATCTTTTTCCAACCTGTTGGTCCAAAGTCTATGGAAATGACTTGCCCTAGCTGCCGTTGTCGAATAAAAACTAATGTACGCCATCGTTCGACAGCAAAAACTCACATTGCCTGTTTACTCCTAACGGGATTGTAAGTTATAAATACATATTTACATACACTTGTATGTACCTTTTGAAATTTTAATATGAATGAACTAATAATAATTATTGTAAGGTGCTGTTGTTGTCTACCCTATTGTATGGATTCTTGCCGCAACGCTAATCATTTTTGCCCAATGTGTGAAACTTTTTTGGGTACTTATTCGTCTTAAATAATTCGAACAAAGTTATGATTATAAATCATAATGATTTGTAAACTAAAAACAATAAAGCAAATAAAATATTTACTTATTTTTTTATGAAAGTTAAAAAGTATCAAGTTTTTGTACTCTATTCTCAATCGATTGAAACCTGGCGTCCTCAGTCAAACTGATGAAATATGCTGCAGTTAGACTGTAAGGTACGTAAAGATCTTGGAGGATATACATACGTTTGTCAGAGCATGACGTAGATTAAGTGATAATACTGTATATAGAGTTCACACATTTCAATGTTTCTTGCAGCAATTCTGAAATTTGTGGGTGAGAAAACGAGAATTATAAACAGAAATTCCGTGCGAGTTTTCTCACTTTCCCTTTTCTCCTATTGTAAATTTGTTCGCCTTTGTATAGCCTGTGGAAAGTGAAAAAATTCGGAGAAAAAAAGCAGGTATTATCAAAGAGAAATTAGATGAAAAAAAGCCAAAATAGCTCCCTTTAAATTACGGAGATGCCAATTTTTTTTTGTTCCCACGGATTTCATAATTGACGGTATTTTTTTCTAGAAAATATTTTTCCGTGAGAATATTCATGATTGGGCTGAATGTCTCGTTATAAGGCACTAGCTTGTCAGCTCTTGTTTATGAAGTGCAAATTACCATCACGGCAACTTATTTTGATAGTTTAATAATTTATTAAGCTTAAAATACAAAAAAAAAAAACGTGAACAAATTAATCTGTTATTAAGTCTTTATGATTGTGTCCGCGTTTAGACGGACGATCATTTGAAAGGCGACATGATTTGTTGACAAATTCTTTGCCTGCGTTTAAAAGCAAACAATACTAATGGAATGTTGCCGACAACATGCTCGTCTGTAGGAAAATTCTAATTGTTCTAATCTCGGACTATAATACCACTGCGGTAACTAATGACCTTTGTGTCATGTACAAAAAATTTGTATCTGTAAAAAATTCTGCAGGAAGCAATATTTTCTCTGTGGTTGGCTTAGCCCTCCTCAGACAGCAGTGTCTACGCCGGTAAATAATATAAATTCTTTTATTGTCTCGAATTTTTTATTTCATTATTAACTTAAATGTGCTGCTGTTTTCCGTTTAATTTAAATTTGAAAATTTTATTTTTTTCTACATATTTTCTTGAAAATTTTATTTTTCAGGTGAAGCGGTAACAGACGAAACGACAAATAAAATTGGTGCATTGTGATTCAATTAGATGACTACCTACATCACCAACAAAATTAAAAACATACATATTCATGCAGATGTATGTACTTCATAAAAGGACACGGTTTAATAAGATTTTTTATATCTATAGATTTTAGAACAGTTTTTTACTTTAATATTTAAATTTTTTCTCATAATTTTATTGTAATGCTAAAAAAGTAAGCTCTAAAGGGGATCTAAGAACAAAAAGCACTTATTTTATTAAACTTTTAAATACATATCTGAAACGTATTGTGTGCTTGCAAAAATAACTGACGTGAAAATTTTTATTTACTGCTGCATTTGAATTTATAATGTAGTGTCTGAAAGAAAAAAATTATCACATATCTTACGGCTTATCCAAAACATTTTTTCTATGTAAAATAACTGGTTCAAGTCTCTACTTAATGTCAACAGTGTTGCAAGTTAAAAAAATTATTTTTCTTTCTCACCACTTAAAAAGTTGTATATTTCGATTTTTATTTGAACTATTTCATATTTTTATTCTTTATTATTCTATTAATTCAACGGTTCTCAAATGGGGGTCCGTAGCACCATCCAAGGGGTCCACATAAAGAACCGAAAAAACAGTGTTTTCAAAAATTATAAAAGTTTTATTCTGAAGTTGGGCTTCAGAGGGTTCCGCGAAGAGAATTGAAAAAAAAAATGGCATGAAATAATCGCACGTGTAGATTGGGTCTAAGTTCTAATTTTTATCGCGATTTTCAGTTTTCTAACATGGCATGTTGAGCTTTTCGATTACCGCATAAAATATTACGGAATAAAAATTAATTTTTATATTAATCTCTTGTTTTTTTTTATTAAATTTTAATTTATAAACTTACCAAATTTTTTTTAAATATAAAAAAGATGTCTTTTATTAATTTTTTTTAAGGCGGCATGCTGGTTGAGGTACTATAACATATCCAACAGGGATATTTTCATCTGTACCGACAGTAAAGCCGCAATTACGTCCCTCAAAGGTGTGTTCGCCACATCTGAACTTGGCTCTAAATGCCGGACATCCCTTAACGGGAAGGCGGAGGTTTCGACAGTCACCCCAAAGTGGGTGAGGGGACACGGGACCGTTTTGGGCATCCTTGTTGCCGACGAACTGGCAAAGAGGGGGACAATGCTTAGCGATGGTGACATTGACATTTTCTGTGGCATACCCCTCTCTGCTTGCAGACGGCGCATTGACGCTGCTATCTTGTAACGACTCCGGTTACTCCGGGTTTTCAGCTGGGATATACTCAGCCACAGGTTCTCAAATAACTCACACCGCTTATTTTAAACTTGATTTTTATTTATTTCGTTCTTATCTTTTTACACTTTTCTTGTTTAAACTCTTATTAATTACTAGACGATAGCAGCAGGCTTGGGTAACAAACAGCTCCTCTTGTAAATTGACTATCTCCCCTGATTCTAGTCCCAGGATGTAATCCTAGGGTCCTTCCTTGCTTATAACCTACTGGATATAATCCAACAGATTATGTAAAACTAACTCCTGTCTACAATCGAATGTAATTCGATTCTCTTTCCATACTGCTAATTCTAGGATGTAACCCTAGAGTCCTTTCTTGCTAATAACCTATTGGATATAATCCAACACCACGCCGGTTCGCCAAAAACTGTCTTTTCTGCCACACCATCATTCTTTTATACTATTGGATTTGTAGTTGTGTCGCCTGTCAATATCCACCACACACAGAGACAACGAAACTGTTATAGTTATTCGCCTTTTGTTCTCTTTCTCTTTGTAAGCCGACTCTCGTAGCTCAGCATACATTATTTGTGAAGGAGTAAATTCACCTCTATGGTTAAATACCCTGTAAAGAGAATAAGACCCTACTTGGTGGATATAATCCGCTCTTTAGATGAATGTAATTCATCAATAAAACAAAATATATGTGAACACATTGGTATAAATTTTATTTATGTGGCTAAAAATGCCCTGCAGTTTTTTTGGTCATCACAATCTACGAACTGGCCCAGACCAGGTGGTCTAACGAGTCGACATGTTTAACCGCTATAACAATCTGGCCTTCTTTGGATCGGGGCAGGGCGGCTGCACTATTGCAGCTACCGAGGGTTCGACTGCATGACTTGGTGGCAGTGGTCACTGGGCACTGTCTATTCGAAACCCATGCTAAGAGGATGGGTGTCCTTTTTAACGATTTCTGCAGAAGTTGCGAGGACGAGGAGGAGGAGGAGGAGTAGACGGTGGAGCACCTCCTCTGTCAATGCCCTGCGATAGAGTGTATACGACTGAGATATCTTGGTCAGCGGTACTATGAGGGCCTTTCTGATATTTCGTCAATGGGTCCAGGCAGGATTAGCTTCTTTTTAAGGTACAGTCGGTGGTTTACAGGCCCACAACCGGACACCGTGACTCATTCAGGGGATAAGCACATACTTTGGTCGACTGGACCCACTTAGCGGATTCTTCTCTGCATTTTTCTCTTGGGCATTCTCCGTGCGCAGGTAGCACAAAGGAACCAATCAATGGACCCAAGTGGGCTGTGGCAACACGGCCGCCTGCCTGACCTAACCTAACCTATTAATAATCAAATTCATAAAAAAACGTAAGAAAATTTTATAAACGTTCTGTGAAAAAGAATTATTAAATTTTATTAAATTAAAAAAAAATTAAAATTTATATAATTCTTAAATTTTTATCCAAAAAGTTAAAGAACTTGTACGACGTAGGGACAATGAATCATTACTTTCAGATAGTCATACTTTCGTTATTAAATTAGATTTGCCGTAAAAATAACACTCAAAGCTAGATAATAAGATATATTTCATTCTCTTTTTAATAATTTTTGTTTTATTTTATAAATACTAGCAAGCAAAGAAATACGTTTCTATAATAATCCTGTTATAAGCACATCCGCTTCCTTTCTGATACAGTAAATTACAAAAAATTTAATATCTTTATCATAGCGCTGGAATAATCAAGAGACTCACAAAATAAATTCGTCTCTGAAAATGGATTTGACATTTGTTGAAATGAATATCTCAGATATTATTATGTAAATCACGACAAATTTCAGTTTTCTATAATTTTTATCTCAAATTCATCAGAATCAACTGTATATAAATGTAGAAAAGAAACAAAAAATTATGAAAATATTGCAAAAATTTTCAAAATTCTATTCTATTTATGCAGAAATCAAAATAAAGCCTGTGATATGTGTCGTTTAATCTTAATGCTTCTTTGAATTATGATTCGGAGAGTAAAACAAATAATTCAATTTGCCGCATTAACTTAGCAGATTAAAAATTAATCACTAAAATTAGTGAAATGTGAAAAATAACATATAATTTTAACTCGAAAAATCTTTAAGAATGCGCTTAAATAAATTTAGTGTTTTGCAAGTTAAAAACGTGCGTTTGTCAGAACAGAAGCAGATTATTTAAAATGTTTCCCATCGCTGGAACAAAAAAATTCCCAAACATCAAAAAATACCATTGCTGTTATAATTAACTACCTTCTTAAAGCACCTCTGTTATAAACAAACCAAACAGGAATTGTTTATCTTTATTAATAAATTAGCAAATCGGCACCTTAATCGGAAACTTAATCACAAATTACAACTTAAAAATAATTCCACAATATTAATAAGTATTATAAGTTTTAATATTGCTACATTAATATTAATTATTTATTAAGTGCTTTTAATATGGTACTCTGGTATTTTATTTTGTTGAAATAAAAGTATATGAAAAAATCCACATAGTTTGTAAACAAATTTCAAATTGCTCAAAGTGTCATAAAATATAAAATTCTTAAAAAAAATATTTTGCTCTAATTTTATTTAAACGAGATGTTTTTCCAATAATAGAAAAATAAGATATCCAAATTAAATTTTTATCATAATATTAAAAATTATGTCTGCAAATACAAGATATAAAACAAACAGCAGCACACATGAAGAAGAAGAAATGTTGAGAAATGTTACAACAACAAATGAATACCAAGCACCAAACAAGTTTGCTTCAAACATAAAAAAGGTTTTAGGTAAACCACGGCCAGGTAAAAAGAATTGGCATAAATTTATTTTACTGGTACAGCTTAATAAAAAAAAAGTTATCCATCCGGTGTAAAATGCAATTTTAAGCAAAAAATATAAATTAAAAAAATTTAAATTGAAAAATTTAGGACTGATCCCTAAAGTTTTATTGTATAAAATAGAATATACCTACAACGTATTTTATTGCGAAATGAAAACAAACAAAAAAACCTAAGGACAAAAAAATTTATTTGATCAAGTCGTGTTACCTGATTTTTTATATTTTTTATTACTTCCGCTTTAATTAAATAGGTTCTTAAGCTACCTTTCCAATGATACCCATTCTGCCATAAAATACTCGACATATCCCATATTTTACATACAATCTCCAAAAGAAACAGTAAACCTAAAATTTTTTATTTAACATTTTTTCCTTAAAAATAAATTTTTATCCTCGTAGATAACTTTTTTAATTTTTGAGCTGCGGCAGTATACTAGGTTCGCTCCTTTGCAGTTCGTAAGCAAATTAATGAGTTTAATACATTTAATTTTTGTTTTTTTTCAATCCAGATGTAAAAACTTATATTGCTAAAATATCCTATGGAAGAGGTGAAGTCAATGAATCAAATACAACTAATATTTTGAAAAAAGATTCAAATACAAAGAACTTTCCACCGCATAAGAAACAAAAAGAAATTTCAAATAATATAGAATCGTCCCGTTCGTCACAATTGCTAGAAGATTTTGCCAAGAAAAAGGAGGAGCGTGATCGGGAGATAAAAGAAATACAGGAAATTTTGAAAAAAATGAAGTCACCGGAAAAATATGGACAACAATCCGTGCCAGATTCATCAAAAGATGAAAAAGAAGATGACTCACCGAAAGATGTAGAAGTAATAAAAAGTACGGATAATGTAGAACAAGAGAAAGATGGATTTAAAAACGAGGTGAAAAAGATTCCTTTTTCTGTACGAAGCACAACAGAGGTGCAGTTAAATATAAAATTAGGAGAGTCTGCTAATGTCAGAGTGGCGCGCAGAGACTCGACTAGATCCTGTTCTGCCGCTGCTGTGACAAATAAACCTAGATCAAAATCATCACAATTGCCTTTAAGTGCTAAGGAAATGCAAACTTCCAGAAAAATGGGCTATAATCCTGAGGAAGCACGTCGTTACATGGAGATGCAAAGAAAACAACGTAAAGTGAAATTAACTACAGACCCGTCCAACAAGGCCAAAATAGAAAAAGAAGAAATAAAGAAACGATTAGAGGAACTTAAAAAAAATACTCGGAAACTGATGTCAAAAAATACGCATAAAAAAGAATTAGTGGTTAAAGGTAATACGGAGTTAGAAAATAAGATTTCGACAACACCAAAACGCCAGGAACAAAAGCAGACTAAAGAACCAACCAGAAATACAAAACAGATGTCTTTGGAAATGCAAGGATTAAGGGTAAGAGGAACAGTTTCATCTAGAAAAAGTATAACAGATCGCAGTACAATAGATAGCAACAGAAAAGAGTCTTCAGTTCGGCAGGTCTCTGATAGAACTTCACAAAGCTTAAATGATGTTTTGAAAACATCCGCTTTACCTTTAATTGAAAATCACAAACGTATTGGTCTTTTAAGAAAAGAGGAAAATGATAAAGATTTTTCTTACACAAGTCACCAAAACTATAATTTCGACAAGGAAAATCAAAATCTAGAAACACTAGCAAAACAGTTATTGAATTCCCAGGAAAACATAAAAACAAACAGAGATAAAAACAACACAGAAAGTAAACAATTAGAAGAACAGCTACCACAAGTTACTAAAATAGATAAAGAGACACAAGCTTGCCTAATGGATGTTTTAGAAGATAAGAAAACTAAGGATTCTAAATTGGAGGATAAAGAGGCACAAGTTTGCGTAGGGGAAATTGCAGAAGATAAACAAATTGCTGATACTAAAGTGCCGGATAATGAAAAAACAAAAACTCGCCCAGGGGATTCTGAAGATAAACAAATGTCTGATTTGAAGACGCTTGAAAACAATTCAGCAACTGCTAAAATTGAAGAAAACAAAGCAAACTCTGAAAGCACTGAACTTGTGCAAAATGAAATTACGAAAGTTCATCAGCTGCCATTTTGGCTAAGACCGTCACCAGCACAAGTTTATCCATATAATTTTATAATGGCTGTCAGAAGAAAATTAGAAGCAATAGCCCAGCCTATTGCAACACAAGCAGATGAGAACAAACAAAGTCAAGCAACATCTACGACAGGTTTAGTTAACCAGCCAAAACAAAAGAAAAGAAAGTCTGAGTTATTAGAGGTGAAACAAAATAAAAAAATTAAAGAAAGTCAAGAAAAACAAGCTGATACGAATATAAAGAAAATTCATGTAGAAGAAAATCATAAAGAATTAAATAGCAATAAAGAAATTTCAATCAAGCAGCTACAACCTTCGCCAAACTGCATACAAATAAATGAATATGAGAGTAGAGAAAATGATTCATATCAAGGAGAAAGTAAGAAAAACGCTCAAAATTTAGAAAGAGAAAGAAAATCTACGTCACTGTTAAAATATAAACAAAAAGCTACAGAAAATGTGGAAAACCATGATATTAAAGACATTAAACAAAATCACAGATATCTGCAAATACAAGATATTCCAGTTTTTAAAACTTCACAAAAATCATTGCAAAGTGTAAATTTAGATCAGGGCGACTACAAGCAGAATTTTGAACAAGGTAAATTGACCTCAGATTATAAATCAATGGAAAGCTTAAATTCCGAAATAAATTCCAATCTCTCTTCGATTTCATTACAAATGCCTATTTCAAATACTCTAACAGAGGTTTCATCTCTTCCAACAGAATCTAGAAAAACTTATGCCCGTTCAATAAAACAGAACTCATTACAGTCAGAAGACGAAGTTACTTCCTTAACCTCACAAAATTATAGCAGCTCTGAAAAAGATTTTGTTAAAGCAAACAAAAGAGACTTTGAGTTTGTTAAACCCCGGCCAGTAAGTCCATTATCTTTGGATAAAGTGGACAAGTTAAAAATTGAAAGAAAAGAATCTTCTAAACAATCGGAAGATAATGATAAAGATATGGTCTTTACACAATTATTAGAGGATTTTAATCGTAGTCTCTCTCAAGTTATACATGTTAATGAACAATTAAAAAGCTCTCTCGATAAATCACAGCAAATTTTAAGTCCACACTCTTCCAAAAAATTCAGCGAAACCGATATTCATTATTCCTCAGATTTTGAAAAGTCCACATCAGTAGATAATTCCTCTAAAGAGAAAGATCAATTTAAGGATTCATCACCAAAAAATAGTGAACATTTAAAGAAAAGAAAACTTCAACTATTTCAAACATCCGAAGAAGTTGAACCACTTTTATCACAACGAATATCCGAAGAAGATAATCAGCACAAAATGACTTTTGCACATAAAGAACAAGAGCAACCACAACAACAACAACATCAACAATTTTTGGATTTAAATTTCAATTTAAACCTCAAATCCTTAACAATATCCACCGCAACTTCAGAAGAGGAAAACCAAAAGGCCCCTCCCCTGCCTGGTTTTGATGATGATGAATCTTCATGCTCAATAACAACACAATCTTATGAAAAACGTTTGTATGACATAGAAAAATTAAGGAAAACGTTAAAGCAAACAATTTTAGAGTCCAAAGAAAAACGTAAAGAAAAAGGACAGAAAGAGAAAGAAGGCAAGGAAAAACAGGAAATAAGTAATTTTGAAACAAAGTTTTTTAAGAAAAACAGTCAAAAGGAAAGTAATCAAATTTTATCAGATGAAATTGAGAAACAATCTGGAGCAGTAAATGAAAATTATTCCTCAGAAATATCAAGCGTCACACAGTCACAGTCTGAAAATAATTTAATAAAACATAAACAGATTTCAAAAAATTCCTTACACAAGTACGAAATCATTGAAAAGTATAAAAAACAATACAAAACTTTCTTTAAAGAAAATGCCGGTGAAAATGTTAAAACTTCAGATTCAGAAAGCAGTTCTCAGTCGCAAGCAATAAACACAAATAAAGCACATTCCCTCAATAGCTCCAACGAAACATCGAAAAGTAAAACAACAAAGGCACACAACCACAGTCACACTAGTGCTTTAGAAAAGAAATCCCAAGAAATGATAGATTATTCAACAATAAATAAAAACAGCAATACAAACAAAGTTTCCACCCACCCGCAAAATATAACAACGACACACAAAAATAAAGAAAACTATAATGAAACTGAATCGCAACCATGTAGCAGTACAAAAAGTGAAGTTAATAAGCCAACTTTGACAAATGAAGTTAAAAGATCTAAATCCACATTAAATACAAAGGAACCAGATGACGCTGTAAGTTCCAGCGTAGTGGAAGAATTACAAAAAACTTACGAATCAGATTTATATGATAACGAAAATACACCCCAACATCTTACGGCACAGTTTATTGAATCGCATGTTAATTGTTCACGCGGTGACTTTCAAACAAATCTTTCAGAATCTCATAAATTCAATGAAAGACAATTTCAACAGCTCATTGAGTCAGCAGATTTACATGTTAGCTCTACCGAATTTGCTCAAAGTGCTGATGATGAAATAACAAGCAGTGTTGCTTCTAAACCCCCTCACAAAACTGTCCCAAAGCGTCCAAGTTTTATGAATGTAGCATCTGGCAAGATGCTTTCTAAGCCAATACTTTCAACAACATCACCTTCAAAATCAAGTAGACACGCTTGGATTGGCAGTGAAATTGTGAAATTTTTCTCTCAATATGACACAGAAAAAACCGAGGAAAATGTGTCCATTACTGAAAGTATATCCGAATCTTCATTGAACTATTCGAATGTGGGCTTGGTAAGTAAAAATTCTAATTTAACTACATTTTATTTTTCTTGCAAAGAAAACTACGCAAAAATAAATATTTTGCCGAAGTTTGATATACTTTGAATATTTTTCTACTTTTTATACCCTTCACCACAGATGGAAAAGGGTATATCTGAGTTTTCGTTCCGTTTGTAATTTCTACAATATCTATTTCCGAACTCGCGAAGTATATATATTTTGTGGTTTTATGTTCATGTTGAAATCAACTTTGCCAAGGCACAAGACTAGTTTCCAAAATTGTGCTATTAAAAATCAGTAAGATCGGTCAATTTCAAGTACAGAATTTGAATTTTGAAATTAAAGGGTGTTTCTATAATTGACATAATTTGACCTTTACGGGACTATCTTTTGAACCGTTTTGTTAAAAGCACTTAAGAATTAGAAAAAATGTCCACTACTTCGTCTGATATTATAAGAAGTATAAATATTTAAAATAGTTTACGTAATTTGACGTACCTTTGGCCAAACTGTTGAACCGACAAGACAGACGGTTGAAATTTACAAAGAATTTTATATGAATTCGCCTTGATATGTACATGTGGAGTATATAAGGAGTATATAAGATTCATTATAGCCAAACATAACACTCTTACCTGTTTCAACTTTCGCTTGTATTCCTGCAGGTGGTTGTTGTATAATTTTAACTCGAAAAATCTTTAAGAACGCGATTGTTAATGATAATAATTGAATAAATTAATAAACTAAGCAAAACTTAAATTTTAGAAAAAAAAATTTTAACGAAAAAAAAACTTTATGGCGGGAGAGAATTTCTTATGCCGACTTTTTCAAATATTCAATGGGAAATCTGCATGGCCGAATATATCGCTCTTACATGTTTTGCCTCAAATTTTTTTCGGTTTTTCTTTTTTTACCCTTTACCACAAAAAGTTGAAAAAGGGTTTATATAAGTTTGTCATTCCGTGTGTATTTTCTACAATATCCATTTTCGACCCCATAAAGTATATATATTCTGAATCTTTTCCATAGCAAAGACGATTAAGCGATGTCCGTCTGTCCGTCCGTGTTAGTGTTTAAATCACAAAAAAATACGTCAATCGATCAGACATAGTGTCGAAAGAGTTGCTATTGGAAATCAGCATTATCGATCCATGTTCTTCGAGGCAAAAGGCAAATCACTACGCCTACCACAAATTTTTTCATGTCATATGGATCAATAAAGTAACTCCAATCAAAATAAATAAATGCATGCGGCGATAGAGAATTAAAAAATAAGAAAAAAAAAACATCAAGTGAAAAAATTTACGCTCGCCTATATTTTCCGAGTTACGGGGCTCTGAAAATTTCAAATTTTTTAAAATGTCAATAAGGGTACTATTTTAAAGCTTTTGAAGAGGTCTTTAATGAAATAAAAAATTTTTTTAAATACGCTTAACCCATTAAGAACCGATGTCACTTTTATGTAAAATTATGAATATGCAGTACCAAAATTTTTTATTTTTTAATTCTCCTTCACCCCAATATTTGCTTTTTTGATTGGAGTTACTTCACTAAACTATATTTACATAGATAGTAAAGGGTATATAAGATTCGGCATAGCCAAATATAGCACGAATATAACACAAAACTTTTGTATCCGTTTTCAGGTAATTTTCTGTTAAAATACCCTTCGTGAGTGAAAATGCTATTACTTTCATTTTATTTAAATGTTGCGATAAGGGGGAAGGTTCTTACCATCAACCAATTTAAACGAAATTTGAAATATGGATTAGGAGTGGGGGGAAAACAGCAAATTTGTTTATCTTTATGTACCTTCGATGACATTTTTCCTAAATTAGACCGACCCACTAGTTGGCAGTGTTATTTATTTGATTATACAAGAAACTATCGGTCTTTTAACACTGTTCAAAATATTATAAAGATCATGAACCAGTTAATTTATATCTATTCAATTACTCTTTTAACTTCATAAACGGTGTCTGTTGTGTTTATAAAAATAGAGTAGGAAGGTTTCGGGAACTAGATCCAGCCCACGCAGGGTTCAATAATTTAAAAAAAATATATATTTTTATTACTTAAATTTTTTTATTTTTAACTCATTTCTTTTTATTTTCTTTCAGTATGAAAAACTTATACAAAATGAAACCAACAAGTCCCAACATTTAACAGCTCTTTTGAAAATGCGCGAAAAAGCGTTACTGGATCGTACTAAAGGTCAAATTGCTTGGTTAGAAGTACAAAAGGCTCGCTATAAGTCCAAAGGTTTAATGAGTCATATAGTCGCGATAAAGAAAAAACAACGTGGCATACTTTTAAAAATGGAAAAGGAACGAGAAGAAATTAAAAGGTAAGTAAATAAAAAAATTATATAATAAATAATAATGAGACATTAGAATGTTAAAAAAGAAAAAAAAATAAATTATTCAACTACGTGTTTTCACAAAGGCCGGTTTTTTAAACTGTTTGGTTAAAACAAAAAACAAAAAAAAAAAAAAAAATCGTTTTGAAACACGATACAAATAAGATATTTTAAACAATAAAAACAAAATTTCTGTAAAAAGAATAAAAATAATTCACGTATGTACCCGAAAGCTTCTTAACATTCTTATTTAGTATGACAATGAAAATCGACTTTCAAAAATAATTTTTTTAAATCGATTTACTTGTGACAGTTAAATTTTATGTAAAGTATAAGTCTAATATCAACGTACATCTTAGCATTAAAAAATTGTTTGCATGGATTTAATTCTGGCCAGACTGGCTCTAAGTGTGATTGTGAAATATAAATACCTTCATTTGTATAACTTCTTAATTACTTTTTCGCATTGCAGTTTTTATATGCCATGGTAACACTTAAACTAAAAAAAATATATTCATAGATAAATTTTGTGATAAATAGATTTCGTGTTTTACAAACTGTTTTTAAAGAAGGGATTTTCTAGTTGTCATCTTTATTCTTCGAATTTTTATTTTTGTTTTAACACGAAACTTTACTATCGCTGTTAGTTTATATATGTATATATTGTCTGTCAGTCTGATTGGAAAATGGTTGATTTTGTCCCGCCATGTCGACTTTTCTGTTTTCGCTTGTTGTTGTTGTCTTTTTTTTTTTTAAAACAGATTCAAGTGTTATAATTGCGGCGCCAATTTGACGTAAATTTTCTTTTGATTAAAAAAAAAATGTTTTGCTGTTTTAAAATGTATGATTTTTTTTTTATTAAGATGATATTAATTTATTTGGTAAAGTGCAGCAAGTAACGGTTTTAATTAAAATATAAAAACATGAAATAAAATTTTACAGTTTTATGTTGTTAAATCTCTCAAACGAGATAAATGACATTGAAGTCTGAAATTTTATTTGTTGAGAAAAATTGTGCAATAAAAAGCTAATGCTACTTTAGTGTGTGTGTGTGTGTGTATGCATGTGTGTGCGTGTGTGGTAAACGAATTGAAATAAGTGTTTGTTTGTTTCACCACTAAAAAAGTGTGGTGCTTGTAAATAGAATAAAAAGAAAAGTCAGCCAACATATGTTGAGCAGCCGCATTGGCTGCATTGATAGAAGTGTCTGCTTGTTCAAACACATCATGAGTTCAATTCCCAACAAAGTCTTGAGTAAAATGATAACTAACTAATCGTTGTTGAGTAACCGTAGTGGATGAGTTAATTAAAGGCAAATAAATGCAAAACAAGAGTTCAAAGTCTTCCGGATTTTCGATTAGGAAGAAAAACTACAACAACATCCGAAAAAAAAAACGTAGAAATTTATATTATTTAGATAGAACAATTAGTTATATAAGTGACGTTGTTATAGAGTTGGATAAATCGTACTAGGGGTGCTTCGAAAGTGTTTTCTCCTTTGAATCGAAATATAGAGTAATCCCCACGGGTCTAAAGACCAATAGGTCCAAGTACTGCGACTCGTAGATCTTTTGTACGGAATTTATGTCCACCGTAATAGTTCTTAGTAACAGATAAACCCAATAAACTTATAATACGAGAGTTCATTTTCACCCCATTTTATTTTATGAAACCCTCATCGGGCAGCAGAATTTATCCTGAGGCAGCGTAATAAAACGTTTTGCCTGTCTAAACCCTGTCAGATCTTCCCAATGACGAGCAAGCTCTGCTTCGGCTCTGAAACCAGTTTTCTTCTTAGCATAGTCGGTAGATATGCCAAAGAAAGGTTTTGTATCGGAGTTCATTTGAAAATGCACAATTCATGACTACTCCGGAACCAAAAGAAAAAAAAAATAAATCTAACATAAAGCGTAAATTTGGCATATGACCGTGAGGTACTACCCTAATAAGACTTTATATTTTGTCTAATGAGTTGTGGACGCACATTTAGGTAGATCATCATCGTCATAATTATCTGCCATCAAGTACACGACACGATTTTCTATATGGAAATATTTCTTTTAGAGATGGGATTGTGATGAAACTTTTTTATAATCAGAAAAAAATAATAAACGCTCACGGAAGTAATTATGTATGGATCACAATAAAACACCTGTAATAATCAATATCGGAGAATCAAATTTAATTTCAAAAGGGATCGGTAAATGTAACAATAACTGCTTGAAGACTGGAGTAATACTATTCGACCACGTGTCGTTTGCATTAAAATCATCCAATTTTGGTTTTAAGCGCAGAGAAATAGTATCGGCATTTCATTCTCGGGTGAATAAATATTGAAGTCGTAATTTTGATAAGAAAGCAACCATTTTGGTAATCAAGTTTTGTCAATAAACGTGCTCGCCATTATTACTTTCCATCTTTTAAGAACCCAAAAAGGAAAAATGAAATATATAAAGAAATGAAAAGATGATTAAACAAATTATCCGCGATAATCTATCAAAATCTACCCATCTCTATAACTGATTTCACAGCTGAATATTTTGTGCCCTCTTCTTCATTTAAACAATCATCTTGAATGAAAAATCGATTATTTTGTTTGAAACGGGGCTTCAGATAAATGTATATTTTTAAAAATTACTTAAAATAAACTTAATTTCCTTTTCCATTATTTTAATTGTTGACGGTTAATAGTTGTATCTCTCAAGAGACTAAAGGAGCCAAATTGCTAGTTAAAATAACAAAGTTACCGAACTTAATGTTCAAAATATCGATTGATTATGAACCGGTGTGACATGTTGCGTTTATTTTATTTATTTCAGATCCAGAGCTCAGTAGCACTACATGTTAACTGTAATGGCATTTCCAGCATTTTCGAAAAAATTGAATGGTCGTTTGCCCTCAATTGCCGAGTCACTACAGTCGCGAATAATTTGAGATCATGCTGGTGCGTGAAATTCGGGAATGTTGATTTCGATTATAAGTCGAAGTTCTTGAATTGAATTGCACAGTATAGGGCTTCTTCGGAAATACAACACTGCGCTGCAACTGATGCGTATGTGTGATTAGTTTGCGTTGCCGATGCAAAACAGCTGATGCTCATTTAATGCGCGGTTTTTGAGATTCATGTTTGACGTTTGTTTGTGCATCATAAGTATCTGTAATGCATTTTAGAACACATGACATTTGCAGTGAAGCCCACTGATGCATTTCCGAACAAATCCATACTTTCTCTTGACGACAGCGACCATAAGCGTTATCTATTAGTAAGGTGCCTTTTTTCGGCAAAATCTTTTTTTTTTACCAAACGCACAGTTTGGGAAACACGGCATTCACAATAAAATAAGTTTGCAAAAGAAAATAAGTTTGAAATATCTCTTTACGTGAACAATTTTGTCTGATTGGCCTAGGTATGATACCGACCGATTGTCAGCCGATATTTGAACAGGAAAAATCTGTCAAAGACTCACTCACTTGTACTTGTAAAAAATATTCGAATACTTAAACGTTTATTTCATAATTTTATTACAAAACATGTTAAGACATTATTGGGTGTGATTGGACATGATTCATATCAATCGCGTGAATGGTGCTCATCTCTAACATATTTCTATACATATGTACATATACTAGAATATAGAAAACTAATCTAATTCGTAGATATTTACAAAGATCCATGCACATGTAAATAAATTTGTAGTTAACATTTAGTCATATCATGAGTGTAATTGTACTGCCACCTTTATTTCTATTTTTATGACTACAACCGCAAAAAATATATAGAAAAATCATAGAGATTTTAAAAGTTTTCTTTTTTAGAGGGGTTCGTTTTAGTTTTAGTTTTTATTTTGTTTTTTTGTGGGCGCCATCCAACTTTTTTTACTATTTAATTTCCATTTCGTTTGTATAATTTAATGTATGTACTTTCATTCGTGGATCCACACACGTATACAAATGTTTTTCTCTAATTGGCACTGAATTCAAAATCATAAATAACGAATTTAAAAATAAATAAAATAATATACAACTGAAAATTTAATCCATATCAGAAACACATTAACAATTTAATTCTATTATAATGTGCGTTTTTAATGATGATGATATTAATATTTGCCGAAAACAAAAACAAAAAAAAAAAAAAACATGTTTTTCTTGACTAAAAATGCTTTATTAGTATTTTTGTATTAAATTTATTGTTCTATAGATTTTTTTAAAAACAAATGAAATTAATGACGCCTCAATCCTCCTACGTTTTTCCTAATGTTGGGATGTCGAAAATTTCTTAATATTGTATAGGGTATTTTTTTTAAGGTTTACAACTTAAAATTAAAATAACGGAATGCAAAAGTTCCTTAGCTTAAGAGTAAATCGGTTAGCAGCGATTCCGCTTTTAGTATTTTTTTAAGAAAAAAAATTTCTCGAGAAATATTTCATGATCTTTGCTCGCGAGTTTTATTTCTTAAACTCGCTAGAGAATTTTAATATTTTTGGTAATAAATTTACACTAATTAATTTTCGGTAGAGTGTAATAGATAACACGAAGCGAATTTATAACAGGTGACTACATTAGCTTTTACATGTATTTTGTTTATGTAAAATCTTGTTGAGCTGTCAGAAAAGTCTGGCAATATGTGTGTATGTATTTGTGAAATTTACAAATGTTTAAAAGAAGACAAATTAGCAAAGTCACATAAAATAAGAAAAGCAATAATTTTGACAACTCGCAAGGGAAACCTGTTTAATTCGCTTTGACATTACATTACTTCTTCATATGGAAGCTAAAACCTTTCCAATACGTCTTGCACTTTCCTAGTCTTACATTTTTTCCTTGTTAAATTGTGTTTCGAGTAGACTTTGTTCCTAGTAGAATTTGTTTCTTCGCTAACATTGCGAAGACTACTCATGAAATTTTCATATTCCGCAGCAAATGCGAATAAATTATATGTTCAAAAAAAAAAAAAAGTTTAAAAATTTAGAAAACTGAAAAAGTTTCTATCAATTTTCTATTTATTAGAAGGTATAATTTCTATAACATCCATCTTCTACCGTTTTTCTGGAGTTTATCCTCTTAAAAAATTTCAAATTTAGAAAACTTCAAAAATTTCTATCTATAATCCTTGTTCTTTAGTTTTGAAGCACTAGGAATCATTAGGGGGTATAATTTCTATAAAATCCATAAATTTTTATTCGCCCATCGTCTACGTTTTTTCTAAAGTTCATAAAATTTCAAATTTTAAAACATAAAACTTCAAGAATTTCTATCAAAATTTCACTTTCTAAAGTTTTTAAGCGCTATGAAGAAATAAAAATTGTGTGTCTACTTAGGACTAATTTGTATCATATTTATCAATTGTTTGCAAATCAGTTTTATGTTTAATGTAAAATTTTCTGAAGGATTTTTAGCGACGAGTGAAAATTTTTCTTGAATCAACACAGAAAGAATATGCCACTGGAAAAACTTCTTGGACAGTGTAATTGTAAATTTTAAACATGAAGATGGCAGTATAATTTGTCTTGTATGATACATTAACCCATTTAAGAGAATGGATTTCAAGCCCTTAGTTAAATACCCCACTTACTCGAACGTAGCCTGGAGATGCTTCAAAAGTAGATATTAACGAATTTCGTTATCTAATTATTAAAAGCATAATTAATTAATCAGTTTAAAAACAGAAATCAATTTAAAAAAGACACATATGTAACACATTCGCGATACTTTTTTAAAAACACAATTACCTTCCTCACTTTTGAAATATTAACAGACAAACAAAACTACTTTAAGTAAGCTTAATATTTCGCATGGCGAAATTATGTACCAGGTGAAGGCAAAGGCGAATTCATTCATTATCGCCGTTGCTAGAAATGTCAAAATTTATATGCTCACGATAGATGTAAATTATGGGTGGAGGAAAGTTCCTGCTGTATCTCCAGACAACTGTGGACTATACTGGACCTCAAGCGAAATAGGCAGCTGCTCGGTCTCGGACTTATTGGTCACTGTCTAATAGGCAGGCATGCTAAAAGACTGGGTTTGCCATATAATGATTTCTGTCGCAGCTGTAGTTCAGAGGATGAGGAAGAGACCGTACTGCACCTCCTGTGCCATTGCCCATCCCTGGCTCAAAGAAGATTTAGAATTCTGGGCTCTCCTTTTTTCAAGAGTTACGTAGCTATCATCTCACTCTATAGGGGACACAGCGAAGTTTATCCGGGAATCTTCTTGGTTTTCAATTGAGTAGGGGGAGTCGCGCCTCGTTCCTTGTGGTATCACAACGGGCCATACAATTGTGCTCAAGTTTGCTTCGTCGTGAGAGGCTGCCACTCCTAACTACATCAGATTTGTTTTCTATTAAAAATTGTTTTTACCGTTATTTAAAGAAATAATTCAAAACATTTAAAATAAACAATATTAACTTTTGTTGGATGAGGAGCTGATTTCTTTTTCTAGTTTTTTAAGCGCTCATATAATTAATGTGCCTTTTCTGTATTACAGGCGATCAACTTGTCTGAAAAATTTATATGAAAATGAATTAAAAAAACAGTGCTTTTCATACAAATTTTTCAGACGAGTTGATCTCCTATAATACAGAAACAGCACATAGTTCATTGTATTCAAAAATGGTAATCTGTATCTTTATGCATCAGAATTGCTTAAAATTATTGTTTAGAACTAAAAAATAATGTTTCAATTAGTTTTATACAACTCCTTATAGTAATAGGTAGAAAAAAAAATTCAACTCTTCAAGGAAGATTATATGTTTAAACTTTTCCATAGAAAAGGTCAACAACGCTATCCACTACTACAAAAAACATAATACTTTTGAAAATTTACCACGAAAAAAAAAACCAAGAAAAACCACTTCTACTAATGATAGAATATTGGTCAGGTTATGTAAAACCGACACTTTTCTGACCTCTACGACGCCGCCTACAAAACTTTGAATGAAAGAATTGCTAGACGTAAGCCTTATGTGTCCAAAAAAATTTTAAGAAAAGGCTACAGTTTGCAAAAGAATATCTGTCCAAGTGCCAAAAATAGTTTGAAGCTATGAATCCATATATAACGCCCACCCTTGCAAGAACTGAATCATCCTTACAAAAAAAAAAAAAAAAAAAAAAATCCGCTAAACACGGTGGCTCATCGGTTATGGTATGGGGTTGCTTTACTTTATCTTGCGTTTATCCAATTGGAAAAATTGAATAAAAAATGACAGACGTTATGTACAAAGAAATCCTGGGGAACTACTTGGATTGTGACTATGCTGATAATTTGCCGTTAGCTTGGATATTCCAACAGGAAAACAACCCGATGCACTGTTCCAGAGTATTTAACAATTGGATGAACGAAAATCATATAAAAATGATTGAGTGGCCACCCCAAAGTCCTGACCTTAAATCAATAGAAAACTTATGGGCGATAATAAAACGAGCCGTTTCACCAAGAACACCAGCTAACAAGGCAGCATTATGGAAAATAATAAAAGATGAAAGGTATAAAATAATCCCTGACCAATGTGAGGCGCTGGTTTGTTCCATGGAAAAAGGATGCCGGGGTGTTTCTTCAAAAATGTTTTCCAACAAAGTATCAGTCATTTAATAGCCTACACTGTAAAAAAAAACTATGAAAACCTCTTATTTTTATTATCTTAAAATGGATTAATTATTTTAGCAGGGTTTCAACAAATTTTTTTAAACTTTCGAAAAAATGTTGAAATTAATTTTTTGGTTTATTTTCTAAAAAAAAATTTTATTTTATATTTTTTTATCTTTTTGTTGAAGTGGCTTAAGTATATGAGCAGAAGTATACATATGCAATTTTATATGTTTGTTTGCATGTATGTTACATTACCAGTTAATTGAATGTCCTTAAACGATAATCGCGATGACGTCAATTCTATCTATTAACCAAAATATCGAAAGAAAAAAAATCAAAAGATATTCGAAGTTTCTTCTTATTACACGCATAATCGATATTCAAATATGTATTTCTTTTGAATAGAATATTAAAATTCTTATGTAATGCTTCGTTTCAAAGAGTTTTTTTGTGTGCTGTTCAGGGTTATGCAGTCGTAGTACTCGCATGCTGATCACTGATGATCACAAGTAAATTTACCCAACATGAAAATGAAATTTATTGTATGCATGTACAGTATTGTTCGAAACTTAAGCAACTTTTCCCCAGTAAAAACTCATGGTCATATATGTTCTCTTTAAATAGATTTATGAAAAATTTCCTTTTATTTATTATTATACTCGTACATATATGTGCTGTTTTTGTATTTCAGGCAATCAATTCATTTGAAAAATTTATATGGAAATTACTAAAAAAATTGAGTGTTTTTCATATAAATTTTTCAAACGAATTGATTGCCTGAAATACAAAAACAGCACAATAGTCTACATACTAATAATAACAACAAAAAATACACATTATGTCTTTAAAAGCAATTAAAAAACAAAATTAACTTAAAAATTCGCTGTTCGAAACCTAAGCAACTTTTACATTGTTGCATTTGTTCCGAAATATTAACTAAAACAACAACAAAAATTTTAAACAAAAATTTTAGTCCCGTTATAATCGCTATTGAAAAAAATAATTTTGGTTGATTTTATGCATTTAATTAGTACTAATAAAAAAATCAATAAATCCCGACTTATAAAAAAGTATAAAGCTACTGGGAAAGTAGAGGAAGCCAATAGCGGTGGGCGACCTCGAAAAACTTCTGAGCGAACAGACCAGAAAATTTTCCGACAAGTTAAAAAAAATCCATTTATTTCGTCGAAAGACATGAGCTTGAACTTTAGATTAGTTCTTCCACAGTAAGAAAACGTTTATTGGAACAAAACTTAAGGAGCTTCATGTCATCTAAGAAGCCTATGCTGACTAAAAAGCATTTAAAAAAGAGGTTTGTTTGATTGATTGCAACGTAGTCTCTGATTTTCTCAGCTTTTTAATTGTTTTAGGTTGGATTTTGCTAGAGCACATATGGATTGGACTATATCCAAATTTAGAACTGTTTTGTTTCGTAATGAATCTAAATTTAATTTACTAAATTCAGGTGGAGTTTGCCACGTGAGAACACCAAAAGGAAAACGGCTACATCTTCGGTACTCAAAAGCCACAATAAAGCATGGGGGTGGGAATGTGATGGTTTGGACTTGTTTTTCGGCCAGTGGTGTTGGTCCCTTTGTAGAAACTCAAACAAAAACGGACCGTTTTGTTTACAGAGACATTTTAACAACTCACATGCTTAACTATGCTGAGTGGGAAATGCCACTTCGATGGGTGTTTCAACATGACAATGACCCAAAGCACTCATCGAAGTTAGTCAAGGATTGGTTATCAGCTAATGGGGTTCAAGTTTTGGATTGGCCACCTTAATCGCCAGACTTGAATCCCATAGAGAACGTCTTTGGAATTTTAAAACGGAGAGTTGGGTCTCGACGCTTTTAAAATAAAATGGAGCTTATGAACTGTCTAAAATCAGAGTGGGAAGCTATACCAACATCTATTCTATCGAATCTTATTGAATATATGCCCAAAAGATGCGCTGAGGTCGTAAGAAGCAAAGGATATCATACCAAATATTAAAAGTTGCTTAGGTTTTGAACAGCGAATTTTTAAGTTAATATTGTTTTTATTTTATTATAACTTCCAAAGAAATGGAATTTAATTTTGTTGTTATTTTTAGGTTATAGACACATTGCGTAGTGGTAAATAAAAAAATATTTTCTATAAATTTATTAAAGAAAAGTTATGAGTCTATTATTACTTAGTGGGAAAAAGTTGCTTAGGTTTCGAACAATACTGTATGTACATATCGATGGATATGTAGTATGTACATAGATACATATTTATGTTTTTATTGAATGGAATATATTATACGAAAGAAACTACAAACCATCTGGTTGTTTAAAAACTTTTAATTTTTCGTTTATAATTTTTGTTGTTTTAGGTACATATGTACATATATACATACATATGTAAATAAATTTATATGTAGTTTTCTTTTATTTACTTTAACTTTATTTTAATTTATTGTTCAATGTTGTTTTTTTTTTGACTTGCAAAACATTTTCCTCATTTTCTTAATAGCCCGTTTGTCTGTCCGTCTGCCATAGTTTGAATGTATAAATATATGTTCGTAGTATCTGCTACTCGAACTTGTGTTTTCAGTCTTTATTATGAATAAATGACGGCTACGTATGTATATTCAAATCTTAACATACGCTCAACAACAAATTTAAAAAAAAAAATTTCCCTTAAACGTATAAGCACGCACAGTCAATCCAGACAAAAATGTCAGAGTCTTAAGTGTGTTAAATGTTAAACAAATTTGTAAATAAATTTTCAAGAATACATATTAAAGCCGATTAAAAATTCTTTGTATAATGCAACATTATTGTTGTTCCTACTGCAATATAGATTCCCGTAGAATAAACGTTCTCTTGTGTGGTAATTATATTTTATTAAATTTTGCTCGGGACCTTCATCTGCATAACACGGAAAATTAGAACCAGAATCTAAGAAAATTGATCTTTTGCTTTGAGAAAGTGCATCACCATGTGATATTTTTCATTTACATTCAGGTGTAAACGGTGTCATTGAGCAATAAACACGCCAAAAATAGAAATTTTTTTTACCTTTACATTATTAGAACATCATTCAAATGGTAATAATGTTTAAAATATCAAATCTATCGAGCGTTATTAAAATTTATTTTCTTGCAATGGCAAAGGTGAGAAAAAATTTCTTAAAAATTGGTCAAAGGAAATTTCTTGAATTGATTCAGCTTATATTTTGACATAAATTAATTTGAGTTTTATTTTCATAAAAAGTTTCATTGAATGTATCAAACAGATGTCATATTGATTAACAAAAGATATTTTTAAATTGATTGTCTTTTAAATTAAGCGGCATTTGTTCTCCTTTTCTGTTTAGACGGGTCGACGGTTAGGATTTTTTGTTTCCAAACTTTTTTTTTCATTGTGCGACCTATAGGAGTTTTGTTGCTCGAAATTACAATTTTTGATTCCTAAGTGAGTGACATTTGGCCAGCTCATTCAACACCTGTCTATAAAAAAAACAGCAGGAGCCAAACAATTTCTTAAGACACTTTTAGGAAATGCAATTACACCGATTACAGGTTTTCAATTTCTTTTACGGAAAATCTTCTCTTTTGCTTAAATTTGTTTTCTGATATACGATCGACACGGCTGGCTTCGATGTTGTCTAATTTAAAGGTACAATTTTCAATGACTTTTTCCAACATTTGTGGCCATTTACGGGCAATAACGCGGCGTATGTTAAAATGTATTAATAACAAGTAAGAGTGCTATATTCGGCTATGCCGAATCTTATTTACCCTTCATCATGTTTAAAAATCTAGGTTAGGGAAGTAGCTCCTATAAAAAAAAAAACAAAAGTTGCGTGGACAGAGAACTAAAAAAAAACAATTAAGTACGATATATAATTTTACATAAAAATGTCATAGGTTCTTAATAGGTTAAGCATTTTTAAGACATTTTTGTATTTCCTGATACTTATGTTGACCATATTGACAATCGAACTTTTTTATGAAAATTTCAGAGGGCCATAACTTGATGTTTTTTTTTCTTATTTTTTAGTTCTCTATCCCTCCCTATATTTGTTTTTTTTTATTGGAGTAACATTATTGTTCCAAGTAATATTGAAGAACTAGAGACAGGCGTGGTGTTTAGCCCACTGCCTCGAGAACATGGACCATCCTTGCTGATTTTCAATAGCAACTTTTTCAACAATATTTCTGATTGATTGGCGTATTTAAATTTTTCTAGCTGATCTAGTGCCTCATATTTACAACGAAAAATTCGTCGCTCGTTCCAAATGAATTATTTTCCGCCGAAAACAGGAACATGTCGCTGGTATTTAAATGTTTTGAATTATAGTCTGAACCTTAGCTTATGAATTTTTTTTAATGTTCGTTCGTTTGAAATATTGAGTTGAATTTACATCTCAACCCTTAATGATCAGCGCTCGACTTTTGTTTTAATGATTTCCACTATTAAACTTCTGACACATACGTAATTACTACGTGCACAATTTCCACACACAACTAATGAAAAATATCTAAATTTTAATTTATTTTATTTTAGTTTTATTTTTCTTTTTTCTCACGTACTAGTGTTTGCCTGAATGTGTTTGTCGTTTGTACGTGGAGTTTTACGAAAATTTCAGGAGATGGAAAAAAGTGTTCAAAAAATAATCAAAGGAATACTCAGCCAAAAATTTTCGTTGAAATAAAAAAAATTCTACACTCAAAAATAGTCAACGAAACTTGGCATACGAAATTTTTTTATTTGGCCCTTTTTTATTCCTTTAATCTTTAACACATGATTTTAAAGTATAATGATTTGTCTTTTAAAGTTCAGTATTTTTGTTGTAGTTAGTATATGGTGGTGATGTTATGTCTGTCTGCAATTTTCAGTCTGCCTGTCATTATTAATTTTGCGAAACGACGACGGCGGCGGTTGGATGTTGTTTTTCATTTTTACTAAAACAATTTTTTGTTGTTTTTGCAAGAGGAAATGTTTTTGTTTTTAATTTATTAAAATTTTTTCTTCTAGATTATTTCGTAAATTCGTTTTTATACAGTTTAATTAAAGGGAAATAATTTATAAATAAAAATTAAAAGTTAATAAATGCGTATTTTGTAACATAAATTAATAACAAAAAAAACTTTAATTTTTTAAGATATTTTGAACTTAACTTTCACTTACTCTTTCATATGTCTGTTCATTCTGCTCTGAAGAAATACAAATGAGTTAAAAATGACGTTGTTCTTTTACAAACATAAAGGAGTTTAATGATTTCTTCAAAACTTTGATAACAATTTTTTCTAGTTTAATACTCCCTGGTGAAAATTTTGAGTTTAACAAATGGGATGTTATTACAAAGCTTCCGGACAGGTAGTTTTAAATGCCGCATATTATTTATCGAAAATTCAACTAGAATACTTAGTAGTCTGGGCTTAAATGAATACGTGTCCGTTTAACAGAATACTTGGGTAACTCATACGTTAGATCACTTGCTGGAAAGCCAGGTGCATGGGATACAATCAGTCGGCTATAAAAAACATGTGAAAATGCTCTCTTTACCAATCTAAGGCCAGAATGTGTCTTAAAATTTCATCGATATGCCTCGGGTAATAAGGGCACGTTGATGTGAGTTAAAGGACACAAAGGCACATCTGTATATAAAGCAGGAAACCAGCTGTGAATTTTATGAACTAAAACCCAGAGTAGCACTTAAAAATGGCGTAACGCGTGTTCACTTTGATTGAGTGGATTCCAGATTCAAAGTGAACGTTTATTAGAAAAATAAATTTTCTTCGAATATTTGAGATGCAACGTCCATTAAGCGTTATCAGCCTTATTTTATGAATTGCATTTCCAAATTAGACCTTAAAAGGTGAAAGAAGGCTACTACATATAGACTGGCTTGGATGATGCTCAAAGAGCCCCTTAACAGGAAGACCACTTATGTTCTTAGATGTAATAGAAGCACCTTAAGGTAAATAACTGCATTAGCGAGAGGTCATGGAAATTTTCAATACCATCTGACCAGGATGAGGATTGAAGAAAATGATACTTGTAGATTGTGTGTGGAAGAGGCTGAGACAATAGCGCACTGGCTGGCATTAGACTTAGGACAACAGGAGAAGCTTGTTAAATGTGGATGCTATGGGGGACTAAGCCTTGGACAATTGCTAGCAATTACTAGGGACTACGTGATGAGAAAGAAAGCTGACAGTTACCAGTCGACAATCTGGAATCACTAAGTCAAAAGCAAATGCTGATGGTTTCACTTGACTCAATGAGAGTAAGTTTGCCATAAATTACAAATCCATTGTCAATAATCGTTGAAGTCGAAAAGGAACTCATTAAGTAAGAGGATTGTTTCGATGAAATAAATAAGGCTATAGGCATTAAACTGAAAGAATTTTTAACATTTTATTTGAAACACAGATTCCAATATTCTCTTAAGACTCTAAAAAAATATTTATGTTTTCCGTGCCTAACACATCTGAAACCTTAAGGTGCGGTGCTCAACGAAAAGATAATAAGTCTGATTTAACAAAGGCAAGATTAATTCTTTATCGAGACTATTTTGCAATTTGTTAAATAGACGTTGCATCTAAAGTATTCGAAGACACCTCGTTTTGCTGTTCTACATTCACTGTGAATCTGGAACCAACCCACATGAGTGAAGTACTGTTGTTGAGAATGATGATAACTTCCGTAACAGTTTTAAAACTTTAAATTAAACAAAGAAAAATATTTTTATGATCAATGAAACTGGTCTTTTTAAAAATATAATTTTATGCCAGTAATGTATAAATATAATTTCGGCTAGGAGGCCAACGCAACTGGTGTATAGATGGCATAACCTAGGAATCTAATTTTGACAGACTTCGCAGCAAATGTGGCTGTAATACGCCAATAACTCTGTAACTGTTAGATATCGAATGGCTTGCAGAATATAATAGCATTACCAGCTCGCATTGCAACTGGAGAATAGTGTGGTTGATGAAGCGAAATTTGCTAATTATCATTTTCGACTCATGTCACGAATCATTACCTTGATGAAAGACTTGAATTGTTGTTTTTCTTCACCAAATATCCGCGCACGTCGATATTTGATCTTTTCGCTTTGGCAGTATTTCATGATGATCTATTTGATACAGATGTCAGGACTCTTATGTTTCGTCTAATGCTTACACGTTTTACAAAATTATAATGCGCTTAATTTCTGATCATGAAAGATACTTTTATTGGTAGTAATTGGTACGAATTTTCTCGAAGAGTCTTTTATTAACCTTTTGTCTAGTCCGTTCAACAAATTTTTGAGTAATTTCTTACTCGTGTTTACAATTAATAATTTTTTAAGCACACAAGTGCTTAACAAGCTTTTCATCATAAAAATCAGTCGCAAAAGACTTACTTTTGTTATAAATCACAAAATAATCTTTCAAGTGCTGGGTGATATTAATGTGCGGATTTCATGATAACAATGTATGTAGGTCTTAAAACCAAATTTTTTTTAGGAAAGAGGCACTTAAGATACGGTCAGATTAGTCAAATATTTAATCGTTTCTGATACGTATCATTACGAACGACGATATATAATATAGCAAATGTGATGTCTTACTTTTTAAATTTATTCAATCTTATATTTCTTAATAAGTGTTTAAGAGAGACAAAAATTGTTTTCCAAAATTTAGTGGTTACGTCTTGTTTGGTCAAATATTTGACTAATCTGACCGTACCTTTAGACTAGGGATAGGCACGTTAAAAAAATCGATGTTTTTTTCCATGCGATGTATCGCAAACAAACATCGATGTTGCATCGATATTTCATAAAATACATCAATGTTTTTATAGGAGTCCTCAAATAAACTGAAATTTCATTAGACAATATATCTTCATTCTTATTGCTTTTCCAATTTCTATGAACACGTTTATATATTAATCTACACGTTCTGTATACAATTTGTCATTTCGATGCATCGAAAGAAAACTTCAATGTTTTTCGATTGTTAGGAGCAAAAAAAAAACATCAGATTATTTCGATGTTTCGACGCAATACACCGAGTGTTTTTAAAACATCGATGTTTTTTGTACATCCCTACTTTAGACACAAGTCATGTAAATATGTTATAAAATTTTTTTTAATCAAAATTCGATAAGAGTCAGGTCGTAAGGGAAAACGAAAATAGTAAAAGTGATCATATCTCAACAAATATTAAGCGCTAAATCCATGCCCAAAAAGTGCCAAATATTTTTAATTTAATTTAAAAATTTAGTGCCAAATTGTAAGAAAAAATTAAAAAATATATATTTTACTAAAATCTAATGTTTAAATTACAACAAATTTTATTTCGATCAAAAACACAATGTCGGCAAAGTGATACAAAAAATACTGTCATGAAAAGTACAATGAAACATAAAATAAAGCGTATTTCGTTTATAAGATATCAATGTATCTCCCCGGCTAATAACGTCTTAAGTATAAAACTTGTAAAGAGCTTAACGTTAAAATTTTTGGCTTCAAGCAAGAGACCAAAAAGTGAATCAATACTTTTTTAAGCTAACGCATAAAACCACCTGTTTGGAGACTAAAATTTGAACGTATAGCAGCCTTTTTAAAATTTTAAACTATATACTCACTGCACACACAAAACTAAAGCGAATAATTTACCAGGTGGTCACGATGGCGAATTCATTAAGTTTCGCCGAAACCCTAAATGTCAAACACCATCAAAAAAAATTTACATGTTTCTTATATATGAAGTTGACATCTTGGGTTTCGGCGAAAATAAATAAATTCGCCATCGCGACCACCTAGTAATTGATTCGCCTGGCACAAAACTAAATATGCATTAAAAAAAGCGAAATGGCAATATTTGTAAAACAGTATAAAACGACAAATCTCTTTTCGTAATTATTGAAGTCTATATCACTTATGTATCTTGTGTGGAAAGGCCCTAACTCGAAATTTTTAAGGAAATTGAGTTTTATCGTGATTCCAATACATTTCACTTCGTACCTATACGTTAATATTTATTTTTAAGGGCAAAATAATTTCTCGATATAGAAATAGAAAAATTGCTAGAAAATGCTAAACTAATTTAAAAAAAGTAATAAATTTGGTGCTAAATAAAAAATGCCTATGAGACGATTCATTCTTCTAAGAACAGTCTAGACGCTTAAAAGAAGATTCGTAAAACTACCGCGCTCGTTAATCTTCAAAATGCCAGTGGGAAAATCGTCGATATACTTTGTTAGCACTGCATACTCTTTAAAAATTATAAAAGTTACTTTACGTCAGGGGATCTCATCAAATTTCTGCTCACGGACCCCAAGTAAACTAATTTTTTTTCGTGTACCCCTCTGAAGCCCAAATTCATAATACAACCTTTATTATTTCTGAAAACAATGTTTTATCGGTTGTTCATGCGGACCCCTTGGATGATTGCTACGGACCCCCATTTGAGAACCGTTGCTTTACGTTAATAAATATAAAGTCCAATTGATCACCAATTTTTTAATTGTTTTAGGCAATTAAAAAAAAATGTTTCAAATAAAGTTATTTGGCATCAATAACTCAATATCAACGATAACAATCTTCTTACAACAGTGTTATTTTATGCCAAAAATAAATATCAAATCTTTTTTTTATAACTGACTTCTTTAAAAAAGGAAAATCTTATCAATTCGTCTGTACTTTTTGTTTTTAATATTAAATTTCTTAATACTGAAATACTGAACTTTAATATTTATGATTATCAATGAAAGAGATTTCCCTACGTAATATAATCCAAGAAACTAGTTGAACCACAAAGTCCGCAATTATCCCTTTAACGTTGTTTTTTTAACGTCTGAACGAGTAAAAGTATTCCCAGTGTAAGTATTTTTACTTTATATAATTCAAGACTGCTTAAGGTTAAGAAGTAATTATTTTCCACTTATGCAATTACCCCTCCTCAAGTAACTTTTATAAAAGTCTTTATAGGAAAACAAAAAAAAAAAAAAAAAATTAACAAAAATACAATAAATATTTAAAAAATTTCTCACCTTATGTAGACAACGTCTCTTATCGAGTCTTATTATATTCTTATACAGTTCTCTCGCTTTTATGTCTTCCTTCAATTTGTTCTTGTATTTTCCTATGTTTTTATAAAAATATGTTTTCTTTCTTTTCATGTTTTTCAGTCTTTTCATATTGTATTTTGTTTTTTGCTAATTATACGATATCTACTAACCCCATCATACCTCAGACACATATTTCCATTCATAAAATTCAACACAAAATATCATTAAGCGCCGTTGCTGCTGCTGTTCGTTAAATAAACAACAAGCACTACGCTATATTAATGTTTACATTTTTTCCCTCGTACCTTACTCTTCTCGTCTGTTTTTGTTTTGCCTTATAGTCATGGCTCCTATTAAAAGAGATCTTATCTATAAAATTAAGCTGCGCTGTTTCTACAGTGACAGCTACAGTTGTAGTAATAAGAACAGCAAAACTTAATATCAACAATATATTCTCATAAATAACATCGATCTAAGAGAGATAGAGAGAAAAAGAGAGGGAAATTTCAAAGCTATAGTAAACCAAGGGGGGTTATGTTTCACTTCTCAGTTAATTTATACCTCTCAATTCCTCCCCAATTTTTATGTGTGATGTTTTGTGCTCCCTACTTTGTGGTGGCAGGAGAATGTGATTTCATTTAGTTTTGCGCAATGCATAATTTTTTAAAGGCTTGAAACCAATTTAAATTTAATAATTTTTATTATTGTTAATTGTAAGACAGAATTGCATTCCATTTCTTTTTTTCTTTTTTTTTCTTTGTTAAATTTTATTAACAAAGCTTTATTATAAAATTGATAGTATTTATTTGTTAGACTCCATGTAAATGAAATATGAACATTTAACGAAACTAATAAGTAATATTAAAAACGATCAACGAAATTCTTTTACATTCAGGATAATCTTAAAGTTGTCAACTTCAGACTGTGATTATTGTAGGGACAAACAGAAATATTTATTGCTTAATTCATTTCTCTTATTTAATTAATTAGCTGAATAACTAATAGAAAATATCGCTAATCAAGTGCTTTTTAAGTTAAACAGCTTACAGAATTTGAAAAAAATTACATTATAAATTTCAAAGTCCTAATTCGTCGAATTTATAACCATCTGTGATTTTGTTTGGGAAATTTCGATCGATGTCGTATCGAACAATGCAGCTAAAAACTCAAAGAAGTGTACGCGTAAGTGTATGAAAAGGCTACTATTGTTCGTTAAAAATGTGAAATTGAGTTATCGATAAGTAAACCAGAGCAGTTAAGATGGATGAACATTTTTAACAAAAAAACATCTCGAATTCTCTTTTGTTTTTTCATTCGCTTTTGCACAGACGAACATGTTGCCGAAAACATTTCATTAATAATGTTATTTTTGCTTTTTAAATTATGCAAAGCAAATGTCAATAAAGCGAGTACCGAGTACCGAGAACAAAAGCCATGTTTTTTCCCCGCCCGAAGTTTACTATCAAACTAAATGTTCGCTCCTCAAAACTCCAGCTAATTTTAATAGTTTATGAAAACTGTGATTTAAGATACACAAAGACGAAAAAATTCATTAAAGTTGCTTCGGCACGTAACATGTAATTTTTTTATACATCAATTGCTCAGTTTCAGATGTGCTTCAAATTTTATTAAAATCGGTTCCCTTCTTTCTCCCATCTAATCTGTTTGTAAAAAATGCGTTGCCTATTACACCTTCTAGATAACGAACTATCTATGATTTTATTTTATAAAAAAACTTTTTTACAATAGATCTCTGTGTTTACGGATAATAAATCTAACCCTAAAATTGCCCTTTTTCAAACATTTCGAATTGTTGCCAACGAAACTTCTAAATGTACATACTGTGGAAAATGGCTTTAAAAATTTATAATTTGCCTAATTAGAAAATTGATTTTCCAAACACTGAATAGTCACCTTCCTTATGCATTTCACGTGAATTATCTGTTTGCAACAACCGCAGATAACCCCATTTCAGTGGAAAAGGATTTCTTTGCGTCTCCTTAAGCTTCAGTATAAGAACAAACAATGAGCTCAGTTAGTGGTTAAAGGTGCGCATTTTGTAACAGGGTACGAAAAAATATAAAACGAACTGTTTGGTTTCTTTGTAGAGAAAAAAAAAACAAGACAAGCAAAACAATGCGAAAGACTGTGCCATTTATTTTTGTGCTGTATATGCTCGTGAGTAAAAACGTACACTTAATTAAACGTACGCAACCAAACAATGAGAACAAAGTGTAAACGTTTCGAAAACGTTTACTAATTGATTTTCTCGTTACAGTAGATAATGCATTGACGCTTTATAAGAAACACTTATTGCTTAGCGAACTACACAACAAAGTTTGCAAAACGTTTTGTTTGTGTAAACACAACGCTTTGTTAAAATAAATCTTTAATTGATTGGCAGTAAATGCAGTATCTGTAAATGGTATGGAATGTCCTAGAGCACAGCAGTGATTTTTTCGACCAGGCAAACAGGTCCCGTGACATTTTAAGTGAATCCAGTTTGCTGGCAATTAATCGGTAAACACTCACGCATAGAACGAATAGAAGAACGTTAAAAAAAATTTGTGGAACGTTCAATGACATCGATTGCCACAAGTCTTTTACTGATTTGTGTTGTAATACTATATATAAGGTCACGTATATTTCTTTTCAAAAGTATATAAAAAAACTTTTTTATTATTCTTTGTCGCTTTAATTGGCTTTTTAAGGTCAATTAATTAATTAATCCAGCCAATTAATTAATTAATCCAGCTTCTTACGCCCGCAAACGAATTTCCTAAAATATTCGCTGTAAGTTTCGCTTGCAAAGATAGTCCCTAATACAAAAATGTCAGTAATTTTGTATTTATTTGTTTAATTGACCCAATTAATATTTAAGAATAGTTTTAATTTATTGTTTTTCTATTTTCATTTACTGCAAAAAAACTTGTAGACAAAACTGCGATTTTTTTGTCTCTGCTTTCTTTGAGGTAAAATCAGCTACTCAAATGCAGAGAAATTCATTCAACAAGTCCTTTAATTCTCTGTTGTGGTCAAGACGAATTAACTTACAGGTAGTAGCGTGGGCGAATACATTATTTTTTGTCGGTAACATAACTACGAAACTCCATATATAAAAAATCTGTATAATATTGTTTATATGTATGTAGGAGTTTGACAGCAATTTTGCCGGCGAAAATAAGTCAATTTGCCTACACTACCACTTGGTACGTAATTGATTCGCATTGGTTGTGATCAAATGGCGCAATCAGCAAGTATCGATTTTTCATATCCAATTTCTTATGTAAAATTTAAATCGCTGGACCTATTGTGGTCTTCTCTTGATGTCCTATAGATAATCTTAATTTTTGATACAAACGTCTGAAGTTTAGTGACTTGACTTTGTTTCAAATTCCAATTGCTTTATTTTGTGAGGTAAAGAAATTAAAAAAAATCAAATAAAAATATTCTAATAGCGCTTCATAAAGCCGTTCTAAACTGATTCACTTAAGTTCTCACTTTTTGTGTTTTTGTAATTCTATTCTAAATGCTTTGTGGGCCAACATTCAACCATACATGCTTATTATACTTGCACTCGTACACATATGGTTAGTTGAGTTGTAAAATTGTGAGTTTGCTTTTGAACGTGCAGCGATTGAGAACGCGCGAAAAGTGATCGCGCTTATTATTGAAAAAGATATATAGATTTTTTTATATATTGATATTGAATGTGAAATTAGTAAAATAACAATACAAAAAATACAAAAATAAAATTCTGAAAAAATATTATAATTCCCTCTTCTAGTCACAACCAAAATATAAAATAAAAAAAATAGCAAAAACAAAAAAAAAGCCAGAATATAAAGTTAAAGATAAAAACATCAATATTTATTAGTGTTTATTAATACCTGTGAGTGGAAATTAATTCAAATTAAAAATTCTTAGCGCGCTCGCTACAACAAAAAAAAAAAAAAATAAAATTGAAAAAAAAAAACTCTGCAACAATACAAATAACAGCACACAATATGCAACAACAAGAAAATAATAATAATAATTGTGCTATAGTTTTTATATAAATTTATGATGCATGTACGTATTTAAAATAATAAATAAATAAATATAAAAATAAAATGCTACACTTATTGCCAGCTACATATCGTATGCAAAGAAGAAGACACTCAGACTGAGACAGTGTCTTTTATTTTTTTTCTCCAACGTCTTGTGCCTGGGCATGTGTGTTGTTTGTGAATCGCTTCTACCGTATCTGTTGTCATTTTTATTCTTTAATAATTAAACATTTTATACCATCAATTGGTGTATTGCTGGTGTTTTCATAGTGTTGTCATTGTTTGCATTCAAATGTGACGTTTACGGTTTGGATATGTTTTTTTTACCAAACGGCAGTCACAGTAAATATCCAAGACTAACAACAATATCGTCATAATCATCATCATCATCAACACAGCCATCATCATTTTGATTGCCAGACAATGAGCAACAGCACCGACTATTTAAATGATTTATTTTATTATTTTTATAATCAACCATCCCACCCACCCCTATATTTTGTACAGGATGAATGTTTTCTTTCAATTTCCTAGAAATAAATTCTATTTTCGTAAATTTAGGAAAATTCCAAAATAGATATTGTGTGTAAATTAAAAAAAAAATAATGACTTATTTTAAGAAAATAAAGATTGTTCGCTTTAAATCCAGACGCATTATTAATTGTACAGTAAGAAAATAAAGTTCTGCATTTCGAATAAACTGTCGGTTATATTAGTTTAAGCATCTTATATAATTCTACGTAATGAATGAAGCAATGTCAATATTTTATCAATTTTATTAATTGTTTTTTTTTTTTTTTATTGGAACGATTTCAACATACTAAGACTTGGTATAATTGTAATATCATGATTTTATTAAAGCAGCGAAAATTTTAAATTCCTATTTCGAACGTTCGTTCGCATTCTAAGCGAAAAAAGATTGAACTAATGGTTATTCTTTTTTTGTTTTCTGATTTAAGTGCAATCTTCTCTCGCTTAAATGCAAACAAATGCGTTCAATTTCTCATTGTGAAATAACATTTTATTAAATAATATCAAACTTTATTAAAGGAATTGTAACGAAGAGGTTCCAAAGTGACAATTTGTTTACAAAATCAATAATTATTATTCTTTTAATGTTAGTACACAGATATGGCAACACTGTATGTCCTACGTAAGTCATTGATACTAATGCAAATTTTATAACCATTAAATACCTCAAGAGTTTTCGAAATAACATAAACCAGGGATTCTCATCAAATTCCTACTCACGGACCCCTAGTAAACTAATTTTTTTTTTCGCGGACCCCTCTGAAGCCCAAATTTATAAAAAACTTGTATTATTTTTGAAAACACTGTTATTTCGGTTCTTCATGCGGACCCCTTGGATGGTTGCGACGGACCCCCAGGGGTCCACGGACCCCCATTTGAGAACCGTTGACATAAACAAAAATTATCTTTTTTACTCACAAACGATACTTTTGGTTTCTCCATTTAGCAACTTGGCCATTATAAACTTTAAACAAAAATTTTTTGACAAACATTTTCACAAATTACCATCTTGTGTAGTGCTATTGTGTAAAAAATCACATTCATTTTTTTTTAATATGAACATTAGAGTTACTACATTTTAACGTATACAGTACCCGGATTTTAAAAGAACACTTCTTTACCTTAGGAGGTATTCTTTCAAGAAAAAAGAAAAAAAAAATTTAAATGAAATAAAGCAATGGACTACTAAATAACATTTAATTTAACTCGTATATCACTTGTTTACAAAGCAAAAGACACAAGTACTGCTAATGCTAAGGCCTTTAAATCAAAATAATCGCCGAATTCGAAAAGCCAATTACACGTAGCGGAACGCTGGATAACGTCAATGAGGAATAATTAATTTTCGATGACGTTGAACTGGTTCTGGTGACATATAAGATCTTGGTGTAAGGTTACATTAAGTTTCGGTGCTGCGATATCCCTGCTTTCCAATGTCGATTGCGGCATCAGATAACTGATACGTAGGACACAATTTGTGCTTCGAAAACTTCTTCATCTTCATTGGATGAGTGAACTTTGACAAATCAATTTTTTTTTGGACTTTATTCGATTGCCCATTATTATTACCCTTGAATTTTTTCGCCAATTTTTTTATTTAGGGAGTAGTGTCACCATCCGTGAGTATACTGTTTCATCTCGCACTTTCTCTTATGTAGCATTACACACGCTAGACCCGGAATTTTAGTGTACAGTTTGGGTACAAGTTGAAGATTCTGCTTTTCTTAAGCTGGGAGACCTCAATAATTAATCCGTCATATTTAGTGCGTCCAAATTGTATTAGTATTGCGCATAGCAATACTCCCATAGCAAATCATTTTTTGCGTATGCTATACTTTTTATCGTTTTATCGAGTTCTGACGTATGGAGAACAATTTTGCGCGGATTGATTTGGATTCTTTAGCGTTTAATTTTTTACTGAAATACTCCCATTTAAGAAAATCAATAGTTGTTAGAACAAACAATCGTATCGTGTCAATTTTTTCTACAGAAACGAGAATACTTTTACCACTAGTATAGGTGTCATGTGGCTTGGCTCTATGTCGCACCGTCTTATTAAAGTCAAGGTTTTGGTTTTTTTATCATGTCATGTGATAGTCACTACGCAAATCACTTAATTTCTAACATACTTTGATCAAGTTACGTCTGAAAATCCATTTTCTATAAGAAAACAAAAATTCCGATAATTAGAAGTTATTGCTGTCAATTTAGAGTAATAGATTATAGCGCATTGGAAAGAATCGTCTTAGACCGCTCATATTGTTTAAACACTCGTTTTCATATTGTTTAAACATATTTACGCAGTGCTATTCACGTCATTTAAATATACTCGAGTTTCTTCTGACGTTTTTATTCTTGTTGCGTTTTTGTTTGGATTTTCCTTATAATTATTATTCTATAGTCTGTTGTAGTTGTTGTCTCAGTGGTTTTTGATATTCATAAAGACGATCGTCTATTCGTAATTAGTGTTGTCAGATCTGACTGTTTGTCGCGATACAAAATCGTTCGTGGCGATGAGAATTTTAGAGTTGCGAGTCGTTAGAAATTATTTGAATACTGGGTGGTATATTGAGATTTTTTTGAAATTTTTAGACCCGATTGATAATGTCCCAAACTGTAGATTAACATTGATCTATGGAAGAGTTTCTTTTTTTAATAAATTTTTTTTAAATTAAATTGATAAATATAACGTATTTTAACTCATGTTTCTTTTATTGGAAATATATTGTTAGAATGATATAAGTGGCAATAGGGAAAAAAAATCAAAATCAATAAGTTGGAAGCTTTCGATACAATAATTAATAAATTGAATGACTGACTTAACACTTTACTTTTCTTTTAACACAGATTTTAAAAGGGAAATTTCCCTTAAGTACTTTATTAAATTATTAAATTTAAATATTGTCTCTGGTCTTTAATTTTTTTGTAAACAACTAATTCAAAAGATGTAATTTAGGAATTCGTAGCACTGTGTACCATCTTACACGTTTAGTTCAAAATAAATAGGAAAAAAAAATTAGTAAAAAAATAACGCCTACAAATTATTTAAGTTATCAATTGCCAATCTGGAGTTTTTTCTTAATAACTTCCAAAAATATTAATAAAATATAATTTGGGTTTCAAATCTATTTTGAAATGCAATTTGTATAAACATTTCGTGTTAAAATCATTTCAAATTTAATATTTTTAATAAAATTAATATTACTGTAAATATAAAATATTTTTGCTTACGAGTAATTTGTTCATAACATTAGTAAAATTATTTCGAGTCAGAGCTTTCGCTGTCCAGGTAACTCATTTACAACTAAAAGAAGCTGCTTGCCCTCGTCACCCACTTGAATGCTTATATTGAACTGCTTCGATGTAGTTAAAGATTTTTATTCTTCGCTTATCGTGCAGCCTCAGTTTAAGTCGCCCTTCAAACAATGCCATGAACCTAACAATATAATCGTAGTTGGATATTGCTCTACGCTATATTGAGTGATTATACATGTTTTTTAAACGCCGATAATTTTTTGTTAGTACAGTGAGTAACAAAAAAAAAACAAGCAAAAACCATCAGGTAATTTGACATTACAAACAAACGTAACACTGGAGCGAATCCGTTAAAAAAAAGCACCCAACTTCATTTCATTAAAAATTAGAAAAATCAATTTTTTTTTAGACAAATGTGAAAGCCTGAAAATAATTAATGCACTTGCTAAAAATTTCGTTAAGCTTTAAATCTCACGGGTGACCGAATATTGGAAGCAAAGCGGAAAAAATAAAATTAAAATTGACTACAAAAACGCCACCACATTGAACATTTCAGCTACTGTGCGTCACTAGTGTTAATTAGGCACATTTATTTAAGGCTTATTAATTAGTAATTTTACTTTGCCCACAATTTTATGCTTTAACGTTATACCAGCGTATAACACGTGTGAAAATATTTTAATTAAAATTATGTTGACAGCGGCTGAGAATCGAACCAAGACAAAGCAGCCAAATATTAAGCGGTCATTTCACTAAGCACTTTAGACGTTTTTGCAATCACTTATATAAAGTTTAATAACAAATGTGTATTTTATGCACAAAATAGCAAAACTTTGTATTAATGATTTTTTTTACGATTTAAGCCAATCGTTCTGGCAATTTTTTTTACCAGTTTCATATGGCAACTTTAGTACATAATTGGACTAAAGTAAAGCTGTGTTACAGTTTTCCGGCATACGAACATTTAAAGCGAAACAAGAAGAACAGCAATAGCAATAGTAAATGTTTCCAGTGAATACAACGCCCTCAAATTACTTTGCCGTAGTCGACGGCAGCTGTTGTGGACTGTCAGAAAGAAAGACGACTGCAGTAACAAGAAAAAAAAAATCCCTTATGAAAATAAATCTCCCAACCAAAATTTTTATGTTGCAATTCAGCACAAAATATTTACAAACATACACACACACATACATACATATCTACATACAAATGTACATCTGTATGTACGCATGTAGGTGTTTTTTATTTTAATTTTCTTTTCTTGTCAACCTTGACTATTTTTAATTTTTGAAACAATAATATGAAATTTTATTAAATATAAAATAAAAAAAGCTAATGAGAATATTTTGAATGAATTGTTTATGTTTATGTTTATATTTACATTTTAATATTTTGTTTATTGTGTTGAAAAACAAGTTTATTTTGAAAACTTTTTAATACACCGTTCTTTTCGAATTAATTCACTTGTTTTACGAATTATAATTTTAATATGCATATTTTTGTTAAATAATTTACCATTAAAATGTACAGTAATATTAATAAATTATTATTTTTTATTATTTTGTCTTTGCTTAAATTTGACTAGTTCGAGTGAGTGAGTGAAAGAGTCGTTGTTCAGTTGACATGTTGATTTACATATTTTCTTTTTCATTTTATGTTATTTAATTCAGAGTTTCTCACAAAGTTTTGGCATACGACCCAGTCAATATTTTTTTTCGTAAATTATACAATAAATAAGTCATAATTTACAGTAGGCAATTTTTTCAATTCTCTATTTAAGTAGCAGCGATATGCGATATTAAAGAAAACATAAGCAATAACATATTGCTTACTCCTTCTGCTTCACCAACAAATAAAAATTGCATGTTAGTTTCATGAAAAATTGCATAGTTTAAATGCCGTATAAGTTCGAGATGCAATCTTAGATTTTGACATTTTGAAAAGTTGTAAATTTTTTTGTTAACGTTAATAAATTAGTTTGAATTAATAAATGAGACGATTGTTCATGAACATAATAGAAACGGTTAGTATACTAAAAAACTATTACTTTAAAATTTGTAGACAATAGGAAACAAATTACTTTCAAAACCAACTTACCCAATTTTTTTTTGTGCTGAATGACTTTATTTTCGCCCATGTAAAAATAAAGGCAATTTCAAAAGTTTAGTGACTTCCTATTAAATATTTCAAAGTCCCAATTTCTCGACTGGGCTTATTTGTGTTGCTAAACTGATGCTCTTGACAGCTATGAAACGAACCACTCCAAACAAAACCAAAGCTCACCAAACCACAATCCCTCCACGACCTTGTTTCACTGCAGGTGTAATATACTTAAATCTAGGTCGGTGTTTTTTCCAAACTTTAGTTTACCATTTTTAAAAATGTTATATTTTTTCTCGTCGGTAAAGAACATACTTTTCTAAACCATTGTGTTAAAAAGTTAGCCTTAGCAAACTTAATGAGAATGAGAAAAAAAAAAATTAACTGAAACACCGAAGCAGACTGCTATTATTAAGATTTTGCATGACTATTGGATCTTCGCTGCAGAACGATATGAATCTCACTTAAAGATGTTGTTGAATCCTCGACAATTTCTGGTAGGCGATTGTTAATCTACGACTACTTTACTTTCATTGAGTATCGTGCTATCCTCTAGCCCTTTCTCTCAATTGTAGTGACTTCAAGCTATTAATCTTCTTTCTCATCACAGAGTATTTTGTTTTAACTTACATTTGCCTAAGACTTAAGTCCCCTAAAATATATGTGATCGCTGTCTTCAGCCTTATGTTGGACATTCGCGCACAATGTGTGTTACCTTAATTAGATCTTAGATCTTTTTAGATTTTTTTTTGCCATATGATAATTGAAGTTTTAGTAGTTCAATGAGGTACTAAGGTTATATCCAAGCAATCTTTTTTAAATCCTATCAAAAAGCTCTGACCTAAGAAGTTCTTTGAGAGATTACCGCATTCCATCTTGTGAAATATTCTTGTTTATATCTTCTAATGAAAAATATGAATCCCTGTACAGACTAATCACTTCTCATCTTGCAAGGCTTGTTTATCCATTAGTATCGAATTCTTATATTTCTCCTCATATAAAAAATATTAATTAAAGATCCAACATAGACCTTTCTATGCAAAGATAAGATTAATTAAAACTTTAAACAGACAGGTAACCATTGTACGCTCGTCTTAACGTCGGGGAACATAGAATCCGGGGGGGGCGGGGCCTTTATTCTGCCAGCCTTCTAGCATGTATGTTATCAGCAACCACGAAAGGTGATGTCGAACTTTTAATATTGCCTTTTTTAAGAATTTTTTTTTGGCGCGCAAACCTTTTATTGCCAGAAAGGTAACTATTTCATGGATTGGGTAAAGATTCGGTCAGATTAGTCAATTATTTGACCAAAACAGCGTAACCACCATTTTCAATCTTCCCAGACACGTATCATTACGAATGATGTTTCAAAATATAGATAAAAGTTTTTAATTAAGAAGGATTTACATTTCTTAAAATCAGCAACTAATATTAACAATAATTTTAATTTTAAAATGGAATTGTCTGTCCCTATTTTAAAATATACTAACACGCATTAAAAAAGAAAAATGTGTTTCTAAACAAAAAACTTTTGTCATTCTTAAACAAATCTTTCATTCTAAAATGTAGTTCAAGGTCTATTGTAAAACGTTTAAAATTTTTACCTAAATTCTTAAGAGTTTGCCACAAAAATTCCATTTTCATTTTTCAATTACAAACTGCTTTTAATTTAAACTGCTTGATTTTATTTAATTAAAAATTTTTTTTTGCAAAAGTTCTCAAGTGTTGTAATTAAAATTAATTGAAAGTTGTAAGCAAAAATGAAAAATTCAAGTATATTTTGGCTAAAACACGTTCACACGATTGTTTTTTTAGTTTTGTTAACTGGCTTGTAAAATATGTATTATGTATTTTTCTTCTACTATTTATATATTTTAAAATTAATTAAAATTGCACACTTTGAAATAGGGTTAAATTTATTTATTTAAACTTTAAATGGTATTAATCACGTAAACAAAAAAAAACGTAACAGTTTAATTAAATATATACAGCTTTGGAAATGCACGTGTGCATGTATGTAGACCATTCAATTAACATTTTATGTGGCTTAAGAAAGGTTAGTCTTTTTTAATTATGTAACTTCTTAATCTTAAAGTAGTTTCGAAATACAGTCGACACGCGTTTAATACAAAGTGAATCTTTTTTTTTATATTAAAATATTAGTTCTATTTTTTCATGAAATTTCGCTATTGAAAATCAGCAAGATACATGCATGTTCTTCGGGACAGCGGCCAAAACACCTCGCCTGCCTCTAATTTTTCCATATCATTTTTAACAATGAAGTAACTCCAATAGAGAATAAAAAAAACAAGAAAAAATTGCGCTCGCCCATATTTTATGAGTTGTGGGCCTTTAAACTTTTTACAGAAAAGCACGATTGGAGACCAAATTTTTTAATATATATTAGTATGGGTATCATTTAAAAGCTTTTGAAAAGATCTTTCAGAAAATACTAAGAATTGTTAAAAATGCTTAACCCATTAATTTTTTTATTTTAGAATATTTTAATTCTCTGTCACCTCAATATTTGTTTTTTTTTTTTTTGTTGGAGTCACTTCACTTTGTTTAATACTTGGTGAAGGGTATAAAAGATTTGGCAGCCTTACTTGTTTTTTTTTTCAACTTTTCGCTTGCTGTAGGCGTTTTTGTAGTTGCAAATTACAAACCTTTCAATTTTTTAATTTTTGTCCCATATTTCTTAGGGCACGGTCAGATTAGTCACCACTAAATTATTTGAAAAAATTTTGTCTTTCTTAAATGCTTTTCAAGAAATATAAGATCCTACCTTATATAAAAAGTAAGATATCACATTGATTATATTATAAGTATTTATTCGTAATAAAACATATCAGGAAAAATGGAATAAACATTTGTAAAAACAGTGGTTACGCTTTAGATAATTATTTGACTAATCTGACTGCACCTTTACTTTGTAGAAAAGGTTTGAATTGTACTTAGGATCTGCTACTTACTCCAAATGTGCTTAGAAAAACTTAGATAACAATACTCCTAACTATCGCAGCCATCTAGATGAACAAAACTTCTTGGGTCCGGCGAGTTTCCAAGACCTCTATTTCACCAATTAGACCCATTAAACTACTTTGCCATTTTTTTCTGAAAGACTTACACGCTTGCGCTTTTGGTTTATTAGGGGACATTAGTTGTTTGGAGTTACAGGGGCCTAAAACTACTGCGATAACGGCACAGGGACTTTGTTCTATGTACTGGATATATGTGAAGCCCTTCGCGGAGTAAACTCGAATTGACAAAGCCGAACTATAACTAAATCTCAAAGGGGAGGTCAATAAGGTGGTTCAAACACCAGCGAACCATAAGAGCAAAAGATCAGCGATGATAGAAGATTATTTTTGTGTATATGTGTTTTATTCCTACAGTACTTACTTCGGCCATACGAGTATCTATATTTTATTTATGGCATGCTTATTTTTTTTTCTTCTTTGATGCTTGAAAGAAGTTTGGATTGGTTGGGCTGCCCTGCCAGCAATCTGTCCTCCATATGTTTTTGTTCGTTACTATCAGCTGTTGCCTATGGTTTAACTGGCAGCAGTATTGGCACAAAGTTTTACTACAAAAATGGCGCTGGCGTCTTGTGCACTATTTCGTTGCAACATAATGCGGTGCTGTTTGAGTTGAGATAGTTTCCATCTCTTCAGCAAGTAGTAAGAGGGTGGCATGTCATAGTGGTCAAGGACCTAATGTCCATGAACTTTATGCCGCATTCAAAAGTGACATAATGTCTATCGCTTTGATAAACGTTATAATGTTCATGGACATTGTGTTGCTTTTAGTATGAACATGGGTTACTTATGAAAGTGTCATATTGTCCGCATTTATAACAAAACCAGCTTCGCCTACCAAAGATTTTGTGCATAGCCGGCATTCGGCCGGGTGCAAGGATTTTCTTCTCTATAGTATAACCATGGACCGAAGAATACCATAAAATATACCTATAATATCAATGACTCTACATTGATAAACGTTATGACATGCCGCCAGTAAGAGAATGGTCCTTTTAACCATGTCCTAAAATTTGGACCCCAAGGGCGCTGGTAGCCGCATTGTATTCACTTAATAGTAAGACTACTGTCAGCCAGGCACTGACATAAATCTTTATTGCAGTCATCTCTCTACGTCAAGGTTAGGACTACGATTTTCCTCCAAACTGTTAAGGGTTAAAGTACAAATATATAAGAAGCTATCTCAATGGTGTTTTTTTATTTTTTGTTATTATTTTAATTTATTAAAAAGTCAATAATTATTTTATAAGTGATTTTGAAAAATTCAAATTTCGTTAACAAAACAATAAAAAAATTGACCAAACATAATGGAATAAAACTTAGTTTGAATTGGTAGTCATTTGATTGTTTAAAACAGAAACTCTATAATTGAATACCCCAGTATTTTCCAACAAATGTATTATGCCTTTTAATCCATCCTCTTAATTAGTTTTCAAATGACACGTCAAACCTTTTATTCGGTTTTTAAGACCAAAAAAATTTTGGAATATATTTTCTCTTTTCTGTTTATGTGAACAACTACTTAGTATTAACTACAATACAGTTAAACAATTTCTTATTTGTTATCAAAGTTTAAAGAGAAGTAATAAAATTTGAAAATTTTAAGAATCTATTAACTTAACACAAATTCGTATATTTCATAATTGTTATGTACATTTATGCCTCACAAATAAATTATAGTTAAATGTTTTATCTTAAAACTCAAATGACAATTATTTAGCTCGTTTAACATAAAAAAGAATGTTTATTAATTTAAAATAAAAAACAATGTATACAGTGGGTGAATAAATTAATCAATCTCAAAAAGTTCTTGTAAATGATCTTCTCTTTTTTCGTTTCTTTACCAGAAACAACGTTTAAAGAAACGGACAAAAAAATTATTAAAATGGTTCACAAATAACTCACGCAGTTTTGTAAGTTTTTTTTATTTGAAACATTATTTAATAAAGTTTCAATTGGCTCAAAACAAAATGACGAAACGTGTTGATTGGTTGGTTGTGATAAAAGACATCTTAAAAATAATAAACTATACAAAAAAAAAAAAAAAAATATTTAAAACATTTTAGAGACCCTTTTCTAAGATGTTATTTTCTTTACTTTCTATTACTTCGTTTATATGAACGTTTGAATTGCAATTAAAAATGTAACAATTAGTAAATTTTGCATTGTAAACAGTGAAGTAGTTTTTAAATTGCAAGTAAACAACTCACTAAAACTATACGTGATTAACGAAACTACTTGCAGTTGCAGTTAGATATTTTTAGTCTTTTCACATTTATTTAGGTATGTTTTTTATACAAGTGTTTCCAGTAAATTTTTTGCCATGCGGTAACACTGAAAATGGAAAATATTCTTGTTTACAATTTGCCGTATAAAGAGGAAGTATCTTGCGCATAATTATAGATAAATTCCTAAAAAAAATTTCGGTTCTCTTTTGCGAAAATGTTAATTTCTTTTTATTAAAATTATTAGCTCCGTTTTAGCTCAGCATAACAATGCTCAGTGAATAGTACTTAGAATTTTTATAATTAAATAATAATTTTTTATATGTAAATTAAATGCTAAAAATAATAAAAATTAAATTAACTAATACTAAATGTTCCTAAAAAACCTTTTTTAAATCAGTCAATCATTAATTTAAATTCGTTATTAATTTATATACAAGCAAGAGTGCTTTTTACAGTGGGCAAAATATGTTAAAGCTACGAAAGCTCTTCGCCTGTTCTATAAATCTACATAAAAATTCAATACAAACAAGTAAGGGGTGCTATATTGGGCTATGCCAAATCTTATATACCCTTCACCATTTATCTAAATCTAGTTTAGTGAAAAAACTCTAATCATAAAACAAACAAGAGGTGACAGAGAAATCAAAGAGATTAAAAAAAAAAAAATACATAAAAATGCCATCGGCTCTTAATGGGTTAAGCATTTCCCAAAAGATCTCTTCGTCAGCTTTTAAATGATACCCATACAGATATTTTAAAAACTTCTCGGAAAATATGGGCGAGTGCCAATTTTTTCACTTAATGTTTTTCTTTTTTAATTTTTTAATTCTCTATCACCCTATATATTTGTTTTTTTTTTTTTTTTTGTATTGGATTGACTTCATAGTTCTATTCTGTTCTAATGATATAAAAAATTAGAAATAGGCGTGGTGTTTTTCTCGCTGCGTCGAAGGACGTGGACCGATCTTCCTAATCTCCAATAGCACCTCTTTCGTTATGTCTGATCCATTGGTGTATTTAAATTTTTTCTAGCTGATCTAGTGCCTCGGCAAACTTGATTTTAACACTAACACGGGCGGACAGACGAACTTCGCTCAATCGACTTCGCTATATAAGAACTTAGAATATAAATACTTTATGGGGTCGAAAATGGATATTGTATTTCCATTTAAAAGATTGGTATTGGATTGCATCATCACGCAATGGTATGACTTAAACATTAAACAGAAGAGCACTGGCTACCATAAGACTTAGGAACACGGGCAGAAACTTGTTAAATGTGGATTACTAGACTCTCCGTGACGAAAAAAAAAGCCGATAGTTCACCAATCGACAGTCTGAATTCAATAAACACCAAAGAGAAGGGTATCGAAAATACTTCATTTTTGTATATTAAAAAATTTAAAAAAAATGTATTTTTTTCCTTCAACTTTAATCATCGACTAACTTTTATATGCCACTGTATACAATCTGTTATCAAAAACAATAATGTTAACTTGCTTAACTGACTGCTACGTATTCACTAGTGCTTGTTCCTAATTTTAACACCTACAACAGGGGATAAAAACAACGAGAGAATTACGCATTCCAAAGAAACCGTATGTGAGGAAAATAAAATCACTCTCGTGCAACTACAAGTAATAAATTTATTGATTTCAAACTGTTTACACAAGTTGAGTAGTTTCTTAAGAATTTTCAATATGAGTAGTTGAAAAACAAATAAATATTTTTCTTTCTGATTAACGCTTGATTGGTAGCGTACAAGCTCTATATAGAATGCATACGAATAATTATCTCTTTTTTAGTTTTATTTTATTTAATTCTTATTAGTAGATTTAGAGTTGAAAATATAGTATTTAATAACGCCCTACTAAAGAATAAATAAAATGTTTTAATAAAAAAGACCTGTCATAAGCCTATCATAGGTAATAATGCCTGAAGTGCTACTTCTCTTAAAAAAATTGTATTTTAAATTGAAGCATTAGAATATTTAACTCGCATCGAATCAAAGAAGTTTAACATATAAAACAAATTTAGGTCATCTCAAAGAAACTGTAAAATGCGCTGGAAAAATTTCAAGGCTAATGCACAAGGCGGTAACGGTAAAGCAAATGGAATTGTTTATTGATTTGGACGCATACAAGTCCGATACCTTCGCCTTTAGTTGGCAAACTGACCCAGATAAAAGTTAATTATTTGATAGAATTTAGACCTTTTTTAGGAGCGGTGCAATAGGCCTAAGAGGCAACGCTGATATGTAAATTTTTTTGAGGCTCACATTTTTTTTATCAGTTAAAAAAAAATATATATTTTTAAAGTCATTGATAAGGTCTTTAGAACAAAGTATAAACCAGGGTACGAAGGCAGAAACGAAAACAATATAAACAAATTTGAAACGTTTTTAAAAAGCGTAACGTTTGTTGATTAACTCGTAGTGGTAGAGAATCTATTAGCGCTTAAAAAGAAATATTTATTACTGATTGTATTGGTGTATTAAAGTTAGTAGATGAGTGAAAAGCCAATTGTACAAACTGTATTTCGAATCGAAAACAGCGTTTCGGTAACGTTTGTTGGTTAATTTGTTCATTATCGCAGAAAATCTATTAGCGCTTAAAAAGAAACATTTATTACCGGTTGTATTAGTGTATTAAAGCAAGAAGAAAAGTGAAAAGCGAATTTTATAAACTGCATATCGATTCGAAATAATTTTTAAACGTGTCACAGTTAAAAAATTCGTTAAAGTTGTATTCATAAATTTTAATATTTACATAAAACAATTTCATTTTATTTTTGCTTTCGTTTTGGCATAGTTGAGTGAAACCTAAAACTTGTTCAAAATTGAAGCCAATTTTCTTAAAATGATGTTTTTAAATTATTAATTCTTGTAGAAAAATCAATCTCTCATAATTAATCTTCCTGCAATTAAAAATGTGCATGTTTCATTTCAACTTGTTTTAAACAATCCCGTTTAACACGCTTTCGTTGAAAAGTAATTCAACACCTATTCATTTTTAGAATACCTGCAATCAGCCAACTTTGAAGGCATCAGAGAAACAGTTAATCGGAACGAAAGACGAAAAAACAAGCTGGCAGCTAACATACAACAAAACATGATTAACACACAAATTATCTTTTTAATATCTTATCTAATTTATGTGCTTTAAGTTATTTTAGACAATCTTGTGTCTTAGAACATTTTTAGATAAAATTGTTTAAAAAAATACCTTTATATACAAGTATTTAAAAGAAATTCAACATTTTATTTTTATTGCAGATTATTATATACTGCGACAACGAACAGTGAAGCTGCACCAGCATCGACTTTAAAATCTGCGAGCCTTAAAACACACAGCCTTCATAATACTCCAACAAAACATAAAAAGGAAAGATTGCCCTCTTCTGCACCACCACTTACAAAACCAAAAGCATTAGGCCAACAACTAGTCGTTAAGGCGGATAAAGTCTTGAGTGCTTCTTCCATTTTGAGAGCCACTTATAATTTGGAATCATCGCAGGCTGTTGAAGAGCTGTTAAGGAAACGGGAGGATGATCTCAGGAAGCGGCGAGAGCATGTTGAACGTCTAATCCAATGGCATCAACGCCTAGATGAAGAAGAAGCTGAGGTCTTAAGCTTGGAACGTCAACTCTTACATTACAATAATGTACCACATTTGGTGGAAACACAACAGTCGAAATTGCCAACTGCTACAAACTCAGCAACTACGGAAAAGTTGACACCAGCACTCACCGCCACAAGTTCAACTCCTCGCAAACAAACCGACGTCCCAAAGATTAAAACACCAGGAAATAAACGCGCCTCAAGTGCGCGTAAAATGGAAAAACGTCTTAAGGAAATCGACAGAAGTTTAAGAGAATTATCACAAATATCCGCCTCTAGTACGGCATTCAGTGTTGCTGGACAAGAAGATTCTGTATCAAGTATTGCTACAAACGAAGTAGAATTTGTACGCACTACTGGCTTCAAACTTAACAAACTGTGGAAGCGCCTAACGTCCCAACAAATAGAGAAATTTGAACCAAGTCGTCGTTACAAATTGTGCAAAACTGATTTAGAACGTCTTTATGAAGAAGCCAAAATGGCGGTTTTAAAAGACTTTGCCGAAGATGAGGATCGTATAGCCAAAGAACTTTTAGAAAAAAGTGCCTCAAATTTTAGTACTACAACAAGTCCCACAGTTCAAGTAGAATTACCGGCCAAAACGGACGATAACAAAATAGTTGAAGTTCCTATGCTAAATTTGAATTTTAGTTCTGGACCCTCAGAAGCAGAAGAGGAGTCAGCAAATAATTCCCAATCCAATACAACGCAACAGGGTAACTATAGTCCCAGTGTAGCAGAACAAAATTTCAAAGCTCAGGTTGAAGTAACTGCAAGCGTTCCGTTAGAAACTATTTCGGAACAAGAAACGCCCAACGAAGCAATGCAAAGTAGCCGTATGGAAAATAACGTACAAATGTTTTTAGCTTTAAGCCAACGAATACAGGCGTCTGGACGTCAATCGATTGGCAGACAAATTCAAGGAGGATCCGAAGGGGTCACACTGCAAAGAAGTTTAAGTGATACAGACATTTTTGATGTACAAAAGTTTAAGGCAGATAAAACAACTCACAGTCAAAATAATATAGAAACAAGAACTAGTCATTCAAATACAAGTATAACCACTAATAGTTCAGCAAGATCTTTTAACGTCTCAGAACAACACCAAAGATCAAAGTCTTCTATAGTGGAAATTACATACATTCCTTCAACACAAACAGAAACGCAAGCAAATAACACCGATATTAGTCAAACTATCGCTTCCCACCACACAAATAATCATCAAGAACACAAACACAACGAAACTCGAAAAGACTTTGAACAATCAAATCAATTATCTAATCAATACCCGATCAGTCGGATATCCGTTATACATTCTGTAGGTACAGTTTCGCCCATCAACATTTCTCAATCCCAACCAACGTCTTCTGACATCGAAACAATTGCTGAAGATTCCAAGTCTTTAGAATCGTTAACAAAAGTCTCAACAGTTCCACAGAATTTGAAACAAAAATCAACATATTCTGGACAAATTGGCACAGATTCAGAGACAAAAGCCAAAGAGATTTCCTCAAAGCTGGAAGAAATATCCGCTGCTGTATTACAACTTTCACAAATGAATGCTTTACCATCCTATGAATCGGTAACAAATTCACTTTCGAAACACAAGTCCAAAGATGAACACTCAGTTAATACAAACAATGATTCTAACTCGAGTACAGATGCCTCTTCATATTCTTTCAATTTTGATAACATTACCACTGATAAGCATTCCTCACCTGGTGTATCATCATCACTTGATGCATATTCTTTGCAAAATAAAACTACATCCTCAAAAACATATTTAAAAGTGAATGAATGTGAAGAAAACGAGACCAAAGAATCTTCTTCAACTACACCTTTAAACACAAGTGCAGGCGATTCAAATTCTATAAGCTCATCAACATCGAAAACATTTGTTAAGGATGGTGGCCAAACAACGTCTCAAACTTTAACCCAATCAATGCTGGAAAATGGTATTTTAGATCTTTATGAAGCTGACTTTGAATCGGATTTGAGTAATGTTACCCATATTGAGGATATAACTATACCGGCCTTTGAAACGACAACCGAAACAACACATGATGATGGGGATGATGTAGAATTGTCTACAGAGTTCACATCCAAAGCAGAAGATGCTATGGTAGATGACGTTAAAAATTTAAATTCTAACTTTTTCAATAAAACTTATGATGCTGAAGAATTGAGAAATTCATTGCCAACGTCGAGTAGTGAAAAAATCAGGAAAACGGATTTTAAATCTTATATACAGAGTCCTGATAGAGAATCATTACTACCTCCTCCGCCATTGCCGCCACCACCTCCTCCGCCATCAGCAAAAACTTCATCAACAAGGTCTGGTGTAAGTATAGTAACAGCAACAACAACTGCAACAACGACAAATCAGAATGGTAATAATCATCTTATGCCTGATATTATTAATGAATTGGAACTGCGACGCCATCAACTAATTTTAGACAATGAGGTAAGAAAACTTAATGTTAAAAATATGTAAAGTTACGCAACGAATATAACGTTTTTGTATAAATAAAGCCACAAACTCATGTGTTTTTGAAAATTTTCAAATGCTAGGACATAAAAATTTATTGATGAATGATTAGAAATCTCTCAACTGATATGAAATAGTTAGAACAGGTCGGAGCGAGTGGCTTTTATTAATATTTTCCGATTTTATTGAATCAAAGTATTCAACGTACGTCAAAAGTTAAAAGTTTACCAACTTTCGTACTTTGCGTTGACAAACACGTATTGATTGTGACAACGCTCATAAGAAAACATGTATTTTAACTGACTTGTCAGTTGAATACGTGAACGTTTAACGTTTGACGGATTCTATGTGCCTCGGCTTTTAGGCTTCCCAAATACCAAAAGTAAAATAAGTGTACAATTGTAAGTTCTCCTTGATTTCGGAAAAAATATCTGAATAATTTCAAAATCTTCTTATAGTTAAAAAACAAAATCAAAATTTTGTTCAAATTTTTCTTACAAAAATAAAAAAGGAAATAATAACATTAAAGCAAGGAAACGTAATAATTCAGTCTTACGTCATATCACATATGTACATATATATTGCAATCGCAAAAATTTTATACATATGTATTTTTGTTGACACATAAAGTATATTTTATTTTTTTATTAACAGGATCTAGTTACTCCCTGCTTTAGCTGCACGCTAAAATTTCGAAAATTTTTAAAATTTTTATTAAAAATTTAGCCTTTATTAGGTCGAAAAACATTCTACTTCTTTCTTGTGAGCGAAAATTGTTTCAAATATTTATACTTATTTTACAATTGGTATGGAAAAACGCAGGCAACAGGCAGGCAACAAAAGTCATTGTACAACATGTCGTTGTCAATTACATTCGATATTTTTAAAACTTTTGGTAGGTCCGATAAATTATCGCATGAGAAAAAAATTATTTTAAATTCAAAACGGATTTTTTTTTTATTGTATATAATATATACGATTAAAATGTTTGATGTTATAATAAATGAATTAAAATTGATTTTGGCTTAAGTTCCTTTATAATTATAATTTTTAAAAACTTTTAAGAAAGAAAAATTATTTACAAATAATTGTTATTTTTTAAAAAAGAATACAACTTGAAAAATAACAATTATTTGTAAATAATATTTCTTTCTTAAAAATTTTTAAAAATTATAACAAAAATGAACTTATATATATTATATTCTATATTCTATATATGTATATAAAAAAATGTTGCAAGTGTGTTGTGACTTTATAATTCACGAACGGTCAAACCGAATTCGATTAAGTTTTTAGGGTTCGTTCGTATGGGCGTGTAGATGGTTGTCGACGCGTTGATGAGTTATGACTTCATGACAACATGTGATTTTGTCAATATAAAAAATAAACAACCACAAGAAATACGTAGACGTATATGAGCTTTAAGATCCAAACTGATTTGATAGATTTCTTAGGTGTTCGGAGTAGAGCCCCATAGCAAACAAGGCTACCGCGCCTTAAAGGCTCTAAAATTAAGCGTTGGGTACAATAAACTAATAATTTCATAAAAACTACATTGAAATTTTGTTAATTTAAAAAAATTAATCTAAATTTCTTAACCAATTTTCATTTAAATTAACAACTTTTATTGAATATATTTTTTGTTACAAAAAAATTACTGTTAATTTAAATAAATCGAATATTTTTTCGAATCATAAAGGTATTACTAATTTTGCATCAGTAATGGGAATCCTAAATTCACGAAAAGGATAAAAAGCGATTAACACACCATGAAGAAAACATCGCTCTAAACAAAAAAAAAAAAAAAAAAAAAAAAAAAAAATTAACAGTTATAAATATTATTCAGAGCATAAATTTGTAGTTCTGTTAGGCTTTTAAACATCTTGATTATCGAATTCAATCATCTATAAATAAATCCTTATGCACTGTTTGGAATCACAATTTTTTTTGTTTTTTTTGTTTTAGCATAAATTTCCTTTAACTTTTCGATATATTTATAATGAAATATCACTGCAATTTAAATTTTAACTTTTTCAGCAGTTAAAACAATATGAACATGTTACAGCTGTGCCTTACATGTATGTTCGGGAGATACCAAATAAACCACCGCCGCCATATGTACCTCCAGCTCATGGCAGTCCTATGACCACAATATTTCCATCCGAAGATCGCATAAAAGATATAACCTTTCGGAGAACCCATGAATTGTATTGTGAACTTTTAAAGACTGGTAAGTTTAAAAAACAAACAAAAATCTATTTATTTTATTATTTCTAATGCGAAAAATTTAAAAATTCTTTTAGAATATTGCAATGAAAGAGGTGAAAAATTAGCTTCCGTTATGGATGAACAAATCACCAACATTTATGAACGTATTATACTTGATATTTGTCGTGAATATCTCGAAGAACATAAAGAAATTTTACGAGATGGTGATCCGGCGAATTTTCACAGCCAATTAGCATTTTTCAATCCACCCAATCGTTTACGTTGCATACAAGATGCCATTTACAAGGAAGTACGCAGTTGTCTGGCGATGGATAAAATACAACCTAAACGTACACAAATCTATTCAGTTTATGGTCAACGTGCCAAGCAAGATCATATTGGTAAAATTATTATACAAGAAATGTATGACGAAGATGATCGCTGGTGTAATTTTCATCGTGAAGAATCGGAAGTTTTACATTTAATAGTTGAGGAAATGACTAATAAAAATATTGCTGAAATTGCCAAAGAAGTTTTATTAGAAGAAGGTGGCACAATTGAACAGGATGAGATGCTGGTGGAGGAGGAAGACGCAACGGAAGCTAACCATCTAATAGAAAAAACGTATCAGTCTCAAGAATGTCGAGATAAGCAAGAGCAGACAAACTTACAAACATCGTCAGTATTAATGGAAACAATAAACGAAGACGATATACTGCACTGTGTGAGTGATAGTAAACAAGAGTGCACAGTATTGAATTAAACAACAAGAATCGTATCTGATTCCCAAGAAAGTGTTAATGTAAATAACACCAGTCTAGCAAGAACCACCGTAAATTCCATTGAAACGTGTACATAATATTTTTGTTTTACAGTTTAATATATTTGGAATTAAATTAAATTTTCGTATATAAGACTTTTTTTAATGCCATTTTTAAGTTTTATATATATATTTTTTTTTCTATTTTTAAAAAAAGTTTTAAAACATGTACTTAACTTAAGATTTGTTGAATCCATTCTTAATTTAAAATGGTTTTCAAAACCTTAAACAAGGTATTGTATTTGTTGTAAAATAATTGCTTTTAAATTTTGTATACAATAACAAATAAAGTACCTTTATTAAGGTTGAGATTTACCTTAATGTGTATTAATTTATGTGCGTTTGTACTTCTAGGCTTTAAATATAATACATTTAATTTTTTTTCTTTCTTTATTATTATTAAAATTGCTTAAATGAATTTTAATTGATTCGTACAAATATTTTTTTAATTAATTTTAATTATAATCTAATACTTCAGTGTAGTTGTTTTATTTATTAAAATATGTTTTTCTTTTTGTCTAAGAAGAATTGATATCGTCTTTTGTTTCTTTTAAATAAGTTCTGCAATAACGAACAAATTGCATGTAGCAATCCTATTTTATTTAAAGTTTGATTGTTCGATTGCACTTAGAAACATTAGATTGATGTAATAAAAGAAATTCCAAAGAGTTTTCAAATTTAAATGTGCTAAAGGTTCTTTTCGAATCTTCGGTCAGGTCGCACATTGAATATTTAAGTGTTATTTGGAATCCGTTTTACGATATCGATATAAATCGTGTTGAAAAAGTCCAAAAACGCTTTACAAGATTTGCCCTTAAGTTGCGATATTCTATGGAGAGTATGCCAGCTTACGAACAGAGGTGCAATATTCTAAATATTCAAGAGCTTGAAGTTCGCAGAAAAATCCAAAGTATTGCCTTTATAAAAAGCTTAATTGATTTTAAAATTGATTGCGCACCTTTATTGGCAATACTCCGGTTTCATGCTCCTTGCCGGTCTTTGAGAAGCAAATATTTATTTGAAACTACCTATCATAGAACAAATTATGGACAAAACGAACCGATGGCTAGGTGCATTACTTTTTGTAATTCGGTGTGTAATCGAATAGATTTTAGTGTTGGATATGCTGTCTTTCGAAGAATTTTGTCGCACGTGGTTCAAGAGGAATTTACATGATTTTATAATTTATATTCTTTATTATACATTCTTTTTTACTGTAAATTTAGTTTGCTCTTATTTAAATTATTATTTTTAATGTAATCTGTAAGAGTTAAACCCAATAGATGAAAATAAATTAAAGATGATGAAAGATGATGAATTGTGGGAATTTAATTTATTCAAATGTTTGTTATACAACTATTTTTTTATTTTTTCTTTAGGAAAAATTAATTAGACTAATTTCTATTTTTCTTGACTACAAAGAACAGATTAGTGCTGCCAATACAATAAATGCATGAAATGGTGGTTTTAAAAACGCAATACATTAAATATCGCTATTAAAAACGCGAAAAACTATTAAAGTGACACCATTGAAAAATAATAAAGGCCGTGTCAGATAGAACTTTTTCGCTTTGCGTGACATTTCAAACTTTGAAAAACAAGTGTAAAACGCAAGAGGTATGTCACAATAAAAACTTTGACAGCGCCTAATTATTGTTTGTTTACGTTAAAAGTGCATAGTAGTTTTTATATTTTCATTAAAATAATATTAAAAAATGTTATTGGAGGACATATTGGAATTGGTTCTAATCCTAATCTTAATGAATGAAGCATTTTTATATAACTACATGTATACATAAGAATATTAATATAAACTATTTGCTATAGTTAAAATAATTTGTTACAAATTAATACTAGAAGCCTTTTTCAAAAATAATAAAGGAATAATATTTAATAAAAAAATTACATTTTAAAATACTTACCTCTTTTACTTTAGATTTTGCAAAAAATAATATCCAAATGTATAGCAGCTAATTGTCAAAGCGCGCCAAAAGATGAGTGTTGACCAACTTTGCGCTTTGCTTTGCGTTAAAAGTGCTTTATGTGACATGTTTCATATAAGTTCATACATTTTATCTTAAATGTCAAAGCGAATTTGCAACGCAACGCAAAGCAAAAGTTTTATCTGACACGGCCTTAATCATCTGCTCATTTGTTTACATTTTTCATTTACTTCTTATTTGGCGCATTCTTCATTTACTTTTTATTTGTCAAATTTTCCGTTTAGTTCTCTTTTCATCAATTTCTAATTTGTTTCATTTATATTTATTTTTTGGTTTTTTTATTGAAATTGGTAAGTATATAATAGTCATTTTTACTGTTTATATGTATTTATTGTATTGTTTAATGTAAATGTTTAGTTCAATTTACATGCAAACATGGACATATGTCAAAACAGATGTTTATTTTTTGTAGCTAGTGGTCGGTAGTCGTTAAAGGAATTAAGTAGCTGCCGTCTTGGCTATTTGTGTAGCCAGCTACTTTTGTAGTCGGTAGTCGATGGTCGGTAGCCTTTGATTGTGTTTATAGCATAAGGCTGTAGGACTTATAGTTTAGGAGATAATTGAGTTTTAAAGTTTTCAATAATAAAAATTGGTTTTCAGGGTCGAAAATTATTTTTTTTTAATTTTTTCTTTTTTTATCATTTAAAATTATTAAAACACATTAAATCTGTGATTATACATTATCGGGTTTAAGGCTTTAGGACTTATAGTTTACGAGATAATTGAGTTTTAAAGTTTTCAATAATAAAAAGCACATTTTAGGTTAAAAAAATATTTTTTTTAATTTTTTCTATTTCTATCATATAAAATGCATAAAATACATTAAAACTGTGATCAGAAAATATCGGTTTTAAGGCTCTAGGACTTATAGTTTACGAGATAATTGAGTTTTAAAGTTTTCAATAATAAAAAGCACATTTTAGGTTAAAAAAATATTTTTTTTAATTTTTTCTATTTCTATCATATAAAATGCATAAAATACATTAAAACTGTGATCAGAAAATATCGGTTTTAAGGCTCTAGGACTTATAGTTTACGAGATAATTGAGTTTTAAAGTTTTCAAAAATAAAAAGCACATTTTAGGTTAAAAAAATATTTTTTTTAATTTTTTCTTTTTCTATCATATAAAATGCATAAAATACATTAAAATTGTGATCAGAAAATATCGGTTTTAAGGCTCTAGGACTAATAGTTTGCGAGACAATTGAGTTTTAAAGTTTTCAATAATAAAAAGAACTTTTTAGGTTAAAAAAATATTTTTTTAAAATTTTTCTTTTTCTATCATATAAAATGCATAAAATACACTAAACTGTGATCAGAAAATATCGGTTTTAAGGCTCTAGGACTTATAGTTTACGAGATAATTGAGTTTTAAAGTTTTCAATATTAAAAAGCACTTTTTAGGTTCAAAAAATATTTTTTTTAATTTTTTCTTTTTCTATCATATAAAATGCATAAAATACATTAAAACTGGGATCAGAAAATATCGGTTTTAAGGCTCTAGGACTTATAGTTTACGAGATAATTGAGTTTTAAAGTTTTCAAAAATAAAAAGCACATTTTTGGTTAAAAAAATATTTTTTTTAATTTTTTCTTTTTCTATCATATAAAATGCATAAAATACATTAAAACTGTGATCAGAAAATATCGGTTTTAAGGCTCTAGGACTTATAGTTTGCGAGATAATTGAGTTTTAAAGTTTTCAATAATAAAAAACACATTTTAGGTTAAAAAAATATTTTTTTTAATTTTTTCTATTTCTATCATATAAAATGCATAAAATACATTAAAACTGTGATCAGAAAATATCGGTTTTAAGGCTCTAGGACTTATAGTTTGCGAGATAATTGAGTTTTAAAGTTTTCAATAATAAAAAGCACATTTTAGGTTAAAAAAATATTTTTTTTAATTTTTTCTATTTCTATAATATAAAATGCATAAAATACATTAAAAATGTGTGTGATCAGAAAAAATCGGTTTTAAGGCTCTAGGACCTTTAGTTTACGAGATAATTGAGTTTTAAAGTTTTCAATAGTAAAAAGCACTTTTTAGGTTCAAAAAATATTTTTTTTTAATTTTTTCTATTTCTATCATATAAAATGCATAAAATACATTAAAACTGTGATCAGAAAATATCGGGTTTAAGGCTCTAGGACTTATAGTTTGCGAGATAATTGAGTTTTAAAGTTTTCAATAATAAAAAGCACATTTTAGGTTAAAAAAATATTTTTTTTTAATTTTTTCTATTTCTATCATATAAAATGCATAAAATACATTAAAAATGTGATCAGAAAAAATCGGTTTTAAGGCTCTAGGACCTTTAGTTTACGAGATAATTGAGTTTTAAAGTTTTCAATAGTAAAAAGCACTTTTTAGGTTCAAAAAATATTTTTTTTAATTTTTTCTATTTCTATCATATAAAATGCATAAAATATATTAAAACTGTGATCAGAAAATATCGGATTTAAGGCTCTAGGACTTATAGTTTACGAGATAATTGAGTTTTAAAGTTTTCAATAATAAAAAGAACTTTTTAGGTTAAATAAATATTTTTTTTAATTTTTTCTATTTCTATAATATAAAATGCATAAAATACATTAAAAATGTGATCAGAAAAAATCGGTTTTAAGGCTCTAGGACCTTTAATTTACGAGATAATTGAGTTTTAAAGTTTTCAATAGTAAAAAGCACTTTTTAGGTTCAAAAAATATTTTTTTTAATTTTTTCTATTTCTATCATATAAAATGCATAAAATACATTAAAACTGTGATCAGAAAATATCGGTTTTAAGGCTCTAGGACTTATTGTTTGCGAGATAATTGAGTTTTAAAGTTTTCAAAAATAAAAAGCACATTTTAGGTTAAAAAAATATTTTTTTTAATTTTTTCTTTTTCTATCATATAAAATGCATAAAATACATTAAAACTGTGATCAGAAAATATCGGTTTTAAGGCTCTAGGACTTATAGTTTACGAGATAATTGAGTTTTAAAGTTTTCAAAAATAAAAAGCACATTTTAGGTTAAAAAAATATTTTTTTTAATTTTTTCTTTTTCTATCATATAAAATGCATAAAATACATTAAAACTGTGATCAGAAAATATCGGTTTTAAGGCTCTAGGACTTATAGTTTGCGAGATAATTGAGTTTTAAAGTTTTCAAAATTAAAAAGAACTTTTTAGGTTCAAAAAATATTTATTTTTTCTTTTTCTATCATATAAAATGCATAAAATATATTAAAACTGTGATCAGAAAATATCGGTTTTAAGGCTCTAGGACTTATAGTTTACGAGATAATTGAGTTTTAAAGTTTTCAAAAATAAAAAGCACATTTTAGGTTAAAAAAATATTTTTTTTAATTTTTTCTTTTTCTATCATATAAAATGCATAAAATACATTAAAACTGTGATCAGAAAATATCGGTTTTAAGGCTCTAGGACTTATAGTTTACGAGATAATTGAGTTTTAAAGTTTTCAAAAATAAAAAGCACATTTTAGGTTAAAAAAATATTTTTTTTAATTTTTTCTTTTTCTATCATATAAAATGCATAAAATACATTAAAACTGTGATCAGAAAATATCGGGTTTAAGGCTCTAGGACTTATAGTTTGCGAGATAATTGAGTTTTAAAGTTTTCAATAATAAAAAGCACATTTTAGGTTAAAAAAATATTTTTTTTTATTTTTTCTATTTCTATCATATAAAATGCATAAAATACATTAAAAATGTGATCAGAAAAAATCGGTTTTAAGGCTCTAGGACCTTTAGTTTACGAGATAATTGAGTTTTAAAGTTTTCAATAGTAAAAAGCACTTTTTAGGTTCAAAAAATATTTTTTTTAATTTTTTCTATTTCTATCATATAAAATGCATAAAATATATTAAAACTGTGATCAGAAAATATCGGATTTAAGGCTCTAGGACTTATAGTTTACGAGATAATTGAGTTTTAAAGTTTTCAATAATAAAAATAACTTTTTAGGTTAAATAAATATTTTTTTTAATTTTTTCTATTTCTATCATATAAAATGCATAAAATATATTAAAACTGTGATCAGAAAAAATCGGTTTTAAGGCTCTAGGACCTTTAATTTACGAGATAATTGAGTTTTAAAGTTTTCAATAATAAAAATAACTTTTTAGGTTCAAAAAATATTTTTTTTAATTTTTTCTATTTCTATCATATAAAATGCATAAAATACATTAAAACTGTGATCAGAAAATATCGGTTTTAAGGCTCTAGGACTTATTGTTTGCGAGATAATTGAGTTTTAAAGTTTTCAAAAATAAAAAGCACATTTTAGGTTAAAAAAATATTTTTTTTAATTTTTTCTTTTTCTATCATATAAAATGCATAAAATACATTAAAACTGTGATCAGAAAATATCGGTTTTAAGGCTCTAGGACTTATAGTTTACGAGATAATTGAGTTTTAAAGTTTTCAAAAATAAAAAGCACATTTTAGGTTAAAAAAATATTTTTTTTAATTTTTTCTTTTTCTATCATATAAAATGCATAAAATACATTAAAACTGTGATCAGAAAATATCGGTTTTAAGGCTCTAGGACTTATAGTTTACGAGATAATTGAGTTTTAAAGTTTTCAAAAATAAAAAGCACATTTTAGGTTAAAAAAATATTTTTTTTAATTTTTTCTTTTTCTATCATATAAAATGCATAAAATACATTAAAACTGTGATCAGAAAATATCGGTTTTAAGGCTCTAGGACTTATAGTTTACGAGATAATTGAGTTTTAAAGTTTTCAAAAATAAAAAGCACATTTTAGGTTAAAAAAATATTTTTTTTAATTTTTTCTTTTTCTATCATATAAAATGCATAAAATACATTAAAACTGTGATCAGAAAATATCGGTTTTAAGGCTCTAGGACTTATAGTTTACGAGATAATTGAGTTTTAAAGTTTTCAAAAATAAAAAGCACATTTTAGGTTAAAAAAATATTTTTTTTAATTTTTTCTATTTCTATCATATAAAATGCATAAAATACATTAAAACTGTGATCAGAAAATATCGGTTTTAAGGCTCTAGGACTTATAGTTTGCGAGATAATTGAGTTTTAAAGTTTTCAAAATTAAAAAGAACTTTTTAGGTTCAAAAAATATTTATTTTTTCTTTTTCTATCATATAAAATGCATAAAATATATTAAAACTGTGATCAGAAAATATCGGTTTTAAGGCTCTAGGACTTATAGTTTACGAGATAATTGAGTTTTAAAGTTTTCAAAAATAAAAAGCACATTTTAGGTTAAAAAAAATATTTTTTTTAATTTTTTCTTTTTCTATCATATAAAATGCATAAAATACATTAAAACTGTGATCAGAAAATATCGGTTTTAAGGCTCTAGGACTTATAGTTTACGAGATAATTGAGTTTTAAAGTTTTCAAAAATAAAAAGCACATTTTAGGTTAAAAAAATATTTTTTTTAATTTTTTCTTTTTCTATCATATAAAATGCATAAAATACATTAAAACTGTGATCAGAAAATATCGGTTTTAAGGCTCTAGGACTTATAGTTTACGAGATAATTGAGTTTTAAAGTTTTCAAAATTAAAAAGACAAAAAATATTAATTTTTTATTTTTTCTTTTTCTATCATATAAAATGCATAAAATACATTAAAACTGTAATCAGAAAATATCGGTTTGAAGGCTCTAGGACTTATAGTTTACGAGATAATTGAGTTTTAAAGTTTTCAATAATAAAAAGAACTTTTTAGGTTAAAAAAATATTTTTTTTTAATTTTTTCTTTTTCTATCATATAAAATGCATAAAATACATTAAAACTGTGATCAGAAAATATCGGTTTTAAGGCTCTAGGACTTATAGTTTACGAGATAATTGAGTTTTAAAGTTTTCAATATTAAAAAGCACTTTTTAGGTTCAAAAAATATTTTTTTTAATTTTTTCTTTTTCTATCATATAAAATGCATAAAATACATTAAAACTGTGATCAGAAAATATCGGTTTTAAGGCTCTAGGACTTATAGTTTGCGAGATAATTGAGTTTTAAAGTTTTCAATAATAAAAAGAACTTTTTAGGTTAAAAAAATATTTTTTTAAAATTTTTCTTTTTCTATCATATAAAATGCATAAAATACACAAAACTGTGATCAGAAAATATCGGTTTTAAGGCTCTAGGACTTATAGTTTACGAGATAATTGAGTTTTAAAGTTTTCAATATTAAAAAGCACTTTTTAGGTTCAAAAAATATTGTTTTTTAATTTTTTCTTTTTCTATCATATAAAATGCATAAAATATATTAAAACTGTGATCAGAAAATATCGGATTTTAGGCTCTAGGACTTATAGTTTACGAGATAATTGAGTTTTAAAGTTTTCAATAATAAAAAGCACATTTTAGGTTAAAAAATTATTTTTTTTAATTTTTTCTTTTTCTATCATATAAAATGCATAAAATACATTAAAACTGTGATCAGAAAATATCGGTTTTAAGGCTCTAGGACTTATAGTTTGCGAGATAATTGAGTTTTAAAGTTTTCAATAATAAAAAGCACATTTTAGGTTAAAAAAATATTTTTTTTAATTTTTTCTATTTCTATCATATAAAATGCATAAAATACATTAAAACTGTGATCAGAAAATATCGGTTTTAAGGCTCTAGGACTTATAGTTTGCGAGATAATTGAGTTTTAAAGTTTTCAATAATAAAAAACACATTTTAGGTTAAAAAAATATTTTTTTTAATTTTTTCTATTTCTATCATATAAAATGCATAAAATACATTAAAACTGTGATCAGAAAATATCGGTTTTAAGGCTCTAGGACTTATAGTTTGCGAGATAATTGAGTTTTAAAGTTTTCAATAATAAAAAGCACATTTTAGGTTAAAAAAATATTTTTTTTAATTTTTTCTATTTCTATAATATAAAATGCATAAAATACATTAAAAATGTGATCAGAAAATATCGGTTTTAAGGCTCTAGGACTTATAGTTTGCGAGATAATTGAGTTTTAAAGTTTTCAATAATAAAAAGCACATTTTAGGTTAAAAAAATATTTTTTTTAATTTTTTCTATTTCTATCATATAAAATGCATAAAATACATTAAAACTGTGATCAGAAAATATCGGTTTTAAGGCTCTAGGACTTATAGTTTGCGAGATAATTGAGTTTTAAAGTTTTCAATAATAAAAAACACATTTTAGGTTAAAAAAATATTTTTTTTAATTTTTTCTATTTCTATCATATAAAATGCATAAAATACATTAAAATTGTGATCAGAAAATATCGGTTTTAAGGCTCTAGGACTAATAGTTTGCGAGATAATTGAGTTTTAAAGTTTTCAATAATAAAAAGAACTTTTTAGGTTAAAAAAATATTTTTTTAAAATTTTTCTTTTTCTATCATATAAAATGCATAAAATACACTAAACTGTGATCAGAAAATATCGGTTTTAAGGCTCTAGGACTTATAGTTTACGAGATAATTGAGTTTTAAAGTTTTCAATATTAAAAAGCACTTTTTAGGTTCAAAAAATATTTTTTTTTAATTTTTTCTATTTCTATCATATAAAATGCATAAAATACATTAAAACTGTGATCAGAAAATATCGGTTTTAAGGCTCTAGGACTTATAGTTTACGAGATAATTGAGTTTTAAAGTTTTCAAAAATAAAAAGCACATTTTAGGTTAAAAAAATATTTTTTTTAATTTTTTCTTTTTCTATCATATAAAATGCATAAAATACATTAAAACTGTGATCAGAAAATATCGGTTTTAAGGCTCTAGGACTTATAGTTTGCGAGATAATTGAGTTTTAAAGTTTTCAATATTAAAAAGCACATTTTAGGTTAAAAAAATATTTTTTTTAATTTTTTCTATTTCTATCATATAAAATGCATAAAATACATTAAAACTGTGATCAGAAAATATCAGTTTTAAGGCTCTAGGACTTATAGTTTACGAGATAATTGAGTTTTAAAGTTTTCAATATTAAAAAGCACTTTTTAGGTTCAAAAAATATTTTTTTTAATTTTTTCTTTTTCTATCATATAAAATGCATAAAATACATTAAAACTGTGATCAGAAAATATCGGTTTTAAGGCTCTAGGACCTTTAGTTTACGAGATAATTGAGTTTTAAAGTTTTCAAAATTAAAAAGAACTTTTTAGGTTCAAAAAATATTAATTTTTTATTTTTTCTTTTTCTATCATATAAAATGCATAAAATACATTAAAACTGTAATCAGAAAATATCGGTTTGAAGGCTCTAGGACTTATAGTTTACGAGATAATTGAGTTTTAAAGTTTTCAATATTAAAAAGCACTTTTTAGGTTCAAAAAATATTTTTTTTAATTTTTTCTTTTTCTATCATATAAAATGCATAAAATACATTAAAACTGTGATCAGAAAATATCGGTTTTAAGGCTCTAGGACTTATAGTTTGCGAGATAATTGAGTTTTAAAGTTTTCAATAATAAAAAGAACTTTTTAGGTTAAAAAAATATTTTTTTAAAATTTTTCTTTTTCTATCATATAAAATGCATAAAATACACAAAACTGTGATCAGAAAATATCGGTTTTAAGGCTCTAGGACTTATAGTTTACGAGATAATTGAGTTTTAAAGTTTTCAATATTAAAAAGCACTTTTTAGGTTCAAAAAATATTGTTTTTTAATTTTTTCTTTTTCTATCATATAAAATGCATAAAATATATTAAAACTGTGATCAGAAAATATCGGATTTTAGGCTCTAGGACTTATAGTTTACGAGATAATTGAGTTTTAAAGTTTTCAATAATAAAAAGCACATTTTAGGTTAAAAAATTATTTTTTTTAATTTTTTCTTTTTCTATCATATAAAATGCATAAAATACATTAAAACTGTGATCAGAAAATATCGGTTTTAAGGCTCTAGGACTTATAGTTTGCGAGATAATTGAGTTTTAAAGTTTTCAATAATAAAAAGCACATTTTAGGTTAAAAAAATATTTTTTTTAATTTTTTCTATTTCTATCATATAAAATGCATAAAATACATTAAAACTGTGATCAGAAAATATCGGTTTTAAGGCTCTAGGACTTATAGTTTGCGAGATAATTGAGTTTTAAAGTTTTCAATAATAAAAAACACATTTTAGGTTAAAAAAATATTTTTTTTAATTTTTTCTATTTCTATCATATAAAATGCATAAAATACATTAAAACTGTGATCAGAAAATATCGGTTTTAAGGCTCTAGGACTTATAGTTTGCGAGATAATTGAGTTTTAAAGTTTTCAATAATAAAAAGCACATTTTAGGTTAAAAAAATATTTTTTTTAATTTTTTCTATTTCTATAATATAAAATGCATAAAATACATTAAAAATGTGATCAGAAAAAATCAGTTTTAAGGCTCTAGGACTTATAGTTTACGAGATAATTGAGTTTTAAAGTTTTCAATAATAAAAAGAACTTTTTAGGTTAAAAAAATATTTTTTTTTAATTTTTTCTTTTTCTATCATATAAAATGCATAAAATACATTAAAACTGTGATCAGAAAATATCGGTTTTAAGGCTCTAGGACTTATAGTTTACGAGATAATTGAGTTTTAAAGTTTTCAATATTAAAAAGCACTTTTTAGGTTCAAAAAATATTTTTTTTAATTTTTTCTTTTTCTATCATATAAAATGCATAAAATACATTAAAACTGTGATCAGAAAATATCGGTTTTAAGGCTCTAGGACTTATAGTTTGCGAGATAATTGAGTTTTAAAGTTTTCAATAATAAAAAGAACTTTTTAGGTTAAAAAAATATTTTTTTTTTAATTTTTCTTTTTCTATCATATAAAATGCATAAAATACATTAAAACTGTGATCAGAAAATTTCGGTTTTAAGGCTCTAGGACTTATAGTTTGCGAGATAATTGAGTTTTAAAGTTTTCAATAATAAAAAGCACATTTTAGGTTAAAAAAATATTCTTTTTAATTTTTTCTACTTCTATCATATAAAATGCATAAAATACATTAAAACTGTGATCAGAAAATATCGGTTTTAAGGCTTTAGGACTTATAGTTTGCGAGATAATTGAGTTTTAAAGTTTTCAATATTAAAAAGCACTTTTTAGGTTCAAAAAATATTTTTTTTAATTTTTTCTTTTTCTATCATATAAAATGCATAAAATACATTAAAACTGTGATCAGAAAATTTCGGTTTTAAGGCTCTAGGACTTATAGTTTGCGAGATAATTGAGTTTTAAAGTTTTCAATAATAAAAAGCACATTTTAGGTTAAAAAAATATTCTTTTTAATTTTTTCTACTTCTATCATATAAAATGCATAAAATACATTAAAACTGTGATCAGAAAATATCGGTTTTAAGGCTTTAGGACTTATAGTTTGCGAGATAATTGAGTTTTAAAGTTTTCAATAATAAAAAACACATTTTAGGTTAAAAAAATATTTTTTTTAATTTTTTCTATTTCTATCATATAAAATGCATAAAATACATTAAAACTGTGATCAGAAAATATCGGTTTTAAGGCTCTAGGACTTATAGTTTGCGAGATAATTGAGTTTTAAAGTTTTCAATAATAAAAAGCACATTTTAGGTTAAAAAAATATTTTTTTAATTTTTTCTATTTCTATAATATAAAATGCATAAAATACATTAAAAATGTGATCAGAAAAAATCGGTTTTAAGGCTCTAGGACCCTTAGTTTACGAGATAATTGAGTTTTAAAGTTTTCAATAGTAAAAAGCACTTTTTAGGTTCAAAAAATATTTTTTTTTAATTTTTTCTATTTCTATCATATAAAATGCATAAAATACATTAAAAATGTGATCAGAAAATATCGGGTTTAAGGCTCTAGGACTTATAGTTTGCGAGATAATTGAGTTTTTAAGTTTTCAATAATAAAAAGCACATTTTAGGTTAAAAAAATATTTTTTTTAATTTTTTCTATTTCTATCATATAAAATGCATAAAATACATTAAAAATGTGATCAGAAAAAATCGGTTTTAAGGCTCTAGGACCTTTAGTTTACGAGATAATTGAGTTTTAAAGTTTTCAATAGTAAAAAGCACTTTTTAGGTTCAAAAAATATTTTTTTTAATTTTTTCTATTTCTATCATATAAAATGCATAAAATATATTAAAACTGTGATCAGAAAATATCGGATTTAAGGCTCTAGGACTTATAGTTTACGAGATAATTGAGTTTTAAAGTTTTCAATAATAAAAAGCACTTTTTAGGTTAAAAAAATATTTTTTTTAATTTTTTCTATTTCTATAATATAAAATGCATAAAATACATTAAAAATGTGATCAGAAAAAATCGGTTTTAAGGCTCTAGGACCTTTAATTTACGAGATAATTGAGTTTTAAAGTTTTCAATAGTAAAAAGCACTTTTTAGGTTCAAAAAATATTTTTTTTAATTTTTTCTATTTCTATCATACAAAATGCATAAAATATATTAAAACTGTGATCAGAAAATATCGGATTTAAGGCTCTAGGACTTATAGTTTACGAGATAATTGAGTTTTAAAGTTTTCAATAATAAAAAGAACTTTTTAGGTTAAAAAAATATTTTTTTTTTATTTTTTCTATTTCTATCATATAAAATGCATAAAATACATTAAAAATGTGATAAGAAAAAATCGGTTTTAAGGCTCTAGGACTTATAGTTTACAAGATAATTGAGTTTTAAAGTTTTCAATAATAAAAACCATTTTTTAGGTTAAAAAAATATTTTTTTTTAATTTTTTTTTCTATCATTTAAAATGCATAAAATACATTAAAACTGTGATCAGAAAATATCGGTTTTAAGGCTCTAGGACTTATAGTTTGCGAGATAATTGAGTTTTAAAGTTTTCAAAATTAAAAAGAACTTTTTAGGTTCAAAAAATATTTATTTTTTCTTTTTCTATCATATAAAATGCATAAAATATATTAAAACTGTGATCAGAAAATATCGGTTTTAAGGCTCTAGGACTTATAGTTTACGAGATAATTGAGTTTTAAAGTTTTCAAAAATAAAAATCCACATTTTAGGTTAAAAAAATATTTTTTTTAATTTTTTCTTTTTCTATCATATAAAATGCATAAAATACATTAAAACTGTGATCAGAAAATATCGGTTTTAAGGCTCTAGGACTTATAGTTTACGAGATAATTGAGTTTTAAAGTTTTCAAAAATAAAAAGCACATTTTAGGTTAAAAAAATATTTTTTTTAATTTTTTCTTTTTCTATCATATAAAATGCATAAAATACATTAAAACTGTGATCAGAAAATATCGGTTTTAAGGCTCTAGGACTTATAGTTTACGAGATAATTGAGTTTTAAAGTTTTCAAAATTAAAAAGAACTTTTTAGGTTCAAAAAATATTTATTTTTTCTTTTTCTATCATATAAAATGCATAAAATATATTAAAACTGTGATCAGAAAATATCGGTTTTAAGGCTCTAGGACTTATAGTTTACGAGATAATTGAGTTTTAAAGTTTTCAAAAATAAAAATCCACATTTTAGGTTAAAAAAATATTTTTTTTAATTTTTTCTTTTTCTATCATATAAAATGCATAAAATACATTAAAACTGTGATCAGAAAATATCGGTTTTAAGGCTCTAGGACTTATAGTTTACGAGATAATTGAGTTTTAAAGTTTTCAAAAATAAAAAGCACATTTTAGGTTAAAAAAATATTTTTTTTAATTTTTTCTTTTTCTATCATATAAAATG